>CM019071.1:67426253-68700262 GCA_009667805.1 Leptobrachium leishanense | reverse complement strand
GGTGCAGGACTACCTAGGGGCAAGGGCAGACCTGGATACCTTTCCAGCAGATGATCCACTGGCTTACTGGGTGTTGAGATTGGATCACTGGCAGAACTTAGCCAATATGCTATGCAGCTACTAGTGAGAAACAAGAAGGGTGTTTGTGAGGGTCCTGAGAACGAACAAACAGCACATGGCCTGCTCTACGGTGGGTGCCCGCTCAGGTCTCACAAACAAAGTTTTAGCTTGCTTGTGCCATTACAGGGATGAATTTTCCATATGCAAATCAGCCTGCTCTCACTCAAAAAGGGTGGCCAGTGCTGATTGCCAAGGACGTCATCCCTGCACGAGAGGTGCAGCACCCCCGACGATCGTTTCGGCCTTCTTGGGCCTCGTCAGGAGGGTATAGCTGACACCCCTAGGCACATCAAGCAAGGGGTCCACGTCTGGATGACCCTTAACAATTAAATGGAAAACAAGAAGGGTGTTTGTGAGGGTCCTGAGAACGAACAACAGCACAATGGCCTGCTCTACGGTGGGTGCCCGCTCAGGTCTCACAAACAAGGTTTTAGCTTCCTTGTGCCATTACAGGGATGAATTTTCCATATGCAAATCAGCCTGCTCACCCAAAAAGGGTGGCCAGTGCTGATTGCCAAGGACGTCATCCCTGCACGAGAGGTGCAGCAACCCCCGACGATCGTTTCGGCCTTCTCGGGCCTCGTCAGGAGGGTATAGCTGACACCCCTCTAGGCACATCAAGCAAGGGGTCCACGTCTGGATGACCCTTTACAATTAAAGTGAGAAAACAAGAAGGTGTTTGTGAGGGTCCTGAGAACGAACAACAGCACAATGGCCTGCTCTACGGTGGGTGCCCGCTCAGGTCTCACAAACAAGGTTTTAGCTTCCTTGTGCCATTACAGGATGAATTTTCCATATGCAAATCAGCCTGCTCTCACCCAAAAAGGGTGGCCAGTGCTGATTGCCAAGGACGTCATCCCTGCACGAGAGGTGCAGCAACCCCCAACGATCGTTTCGGCCTTCTTGGGCCTCTTCAGGAGGGTATAGCTGACACCCCTCTAGGCACATCAAGCAAGGGGTCCACGTCTGGATGACCCTTTACAATTAAAGTGAGAAACAAGAAGGGTGTTTGTGAGGGTCCTGAGAACGAACAACAGCACAATGGCCTGCTCTACGGTGGGTGCCCGTTCGGGTCTCACAAACAAGGTTTTAGCTTGCTTGTGCCATACAGGGATGAATTTTCCATATGCAAATCAGCCTGATCTCACCCAAAAAGGGTGGCCAGTCTGATTGCCAAGGACGTCATCCCTGCACGAGAGGTGCAGCAACCCCCAACGATCATTTCGGCCTTCTTGGGCCTCGTCAGGAGGGTATAGCTGACACCCCTCTAGGCACATCAAGCAAGGGGTCCACGTCTGGATGACCCTTTACAATTAAAGTGAGAAACAAGAAGGGTTTGTGAGGGTCCTGAGAACGAACAACAGCACAATGGCCTGCTCTACGGTGGGTGCCCGCTCAGGTCTCACAAACAAGTTTTAGCTTGCTTGTGCCATTACAGGGATGAATTTTCCATATGCAAATCAGCCTGCTCTCACCCAAAAAGGGTGGCCAGTGCTGATTGCCAAGGACGTCATCCCTGCACGAGAGGTGCAGCAACCCCCGATGATCGTTTCGGCCTTCTTGGGCCTTGTCAGGAGGGTATAGCTGACACCCCTCTAGGCCCATCAAGCAAGGGATCCACGTCTGGATGACCCTTTACAATTAAAGTGAGAAACAAGAAGGGTGTTTGTGAGGGTCCTGAGAACGAACAACAGCACAATGGCCTGCTCTACGGTAGGTGCCCGCTCAGGTCTCACAAACAAGGTTTTAGCTTGCTAAAACGAGAGGTGCAGCAACCCCCGACGATCGTTTCGGCCTTCTTGGGCCTCGTCAGGAGGGTATAGCTGACACCCATCTAGGCACATCATGCAAGGGGTCCACGTCTGGATGACCCTTTACAATTAAAGTGAGAAACAAGAAGGGTGTTTGTGAGGGTCCTGAGAACGAACAACAGCACAATGGCCTGCTCTACGATGGGTGCCCGCTCAGGTCTCACAAACAAGGTTTTAGCTTGCTTGTGCCATTACAGGGATGAATTTTCCATATGCAAATCAGCCTGCTCTCACCCAAAAAGGGTGGCCAGTGCTGATTGCCAAGGACGTCATCCCTGCACGAGAGGTGCAGCAACCCCCGATGATCGTTTCGGCCTTCTTGGGCCTTGTCAGGAGGGTATAGCTGACACCCCTCTAGGCCCATCAAGCAAGGGATCCACGTCTGGATGACCCTTTACAATTAAAGTGAGAAACAAGAAGGGTGTTTTGAGGGTCCTGAGAACGAACAACAGCACAATGGCCTGCTCTACGGTAGGTGCCCGCTCAGGTCTCACAAACAAGTTTTAGCTTGCTAAAACGAGAGGCAGCAACCCCCGACGATCGTTTCGGCCTTCTTGGGCCTCGTCAGGAGGGTATAGCTGACACCCATCTAGGCACATCATGCAAGGGGTCCACGTCTGGATGACCCTTTACAATTAAAGTGAGAAACAAGAAGTGTTTGTGAGGGTCCTGAGAACGAACAACAGCACAATGGCCTGCTCTACGGTGGGTGCCCGCTCAGGTCTCACAAACAGGTTTTAGCTTGCTTGTGCCATTACAGGGATGAATTTTCCATATGCAAATCAGCCTGCTCTCACCCAAAAAGGGTGGACAGTGCTGATTGCCAAGGACGTCATCCCTGCACGAGAGGTGCAGCAACCCCTGACGATCATTTCGGCCTTCTTGGGCCTCATCAGGAGGGTATAGCTGACACACCTCTAGGCACATCAAGCAAGGGGTCCACGTCTGGATGACCCTTTACAATTAAAGTGAGAAACAAGAAGGGTGTTTGATAAGAAACAAGAATGGGTGTCAAATGTAGGCACCCATTGCAAGCGTCTTCACCATATGGTGCAGGACTACCTAGGGGCAAGGGCAGACCTGGATACCTTTCCAGCAGATGTTCCACTGGCTTACTGGGTGTTGAGATTGGATCACTGGCCAGAACTTAACCAATATGCTATGCAGCTACTAGGTTGCCCTTCATCTAGCGTGCTTTCCGAAAGGACATTAAGTGCCGCTGGAGGTTTTGTCACAGACAAAAGAGTGCGTCTGTCCACCGACTCTGTAGACCGGCTGACATTTATAAAAATTAATCAGACCTGGATCAGCAGCTATCAATCCCCTTGATGCTGAAGTAATGAATAGATAGGGGATGTCCTCTTCTGCATTCACAAAACCTCCAGCACTGAACTCTTCCACAATACCACAAAAGGTTTACGGTGTGAAGGCACTTGCTGCCATGAAAGGCACAATATTTGGCTGCACTGATGCCTGTGCCAGATTTATATCATTTTTTTTTTTGAACCGCAGGGTCCAACCCTGCACTCTTCCACAATACCACAGAGGGGTTACTGTATGATGATACTTGCTGGCCTGTCATTAAAGGCACAATATCTGTGTGCACTGACGCCCATTACCACCAGATAAAAATAAATTCAACATAGGACCACATGGTCCACCCCTGCATTCTTCCACAATACCACAGAGGGGTTACTGTATGATGATACTTGCTGGCCTGGCATTAAAGGCACAATATCTGGGTGCACTGACACCCATTACCAGATCAAAAAATGTTCAATATAGGACCACATGGTCCACCCCTGCACTCTTCCACAATACCACAGAGGGGTTACTGTATGATGATACTTGCTGGCCTGGCAGTCTTGCACCAAAGGCAGAATATCTGGGTGCACTGACGCCCATTCCCAGATTCATATCTTTTTAATATAGGACCGCATGGTCCACCCCTGCATTCTTCCACAATACCACAGAGTGGTTACTGTATGATGATACTTGCTGGCCTGGCATTAAAGGCACAATATCTGGGTGCACTGACGCCCATTACCAGATAAAAAACTTTTCAATATAGGACCACATGGTCCACCCCTGCATTCTTCAGCAAAACCACAGAGGGGTTAATGTATGATGATACTTGCTGGCCTGGCATTAAAGGCACAATATCTGGGTGCACTGACGCCCATTACCAGATCAAAAACTTTTCAATATAGGACCACATGGTCCACCCCTGCACTCTTCGACAAAAATACCAGAGGGGTTACTGTATGATGATACTTGCTGGCCTGGCAGTCTTGCACCAAAGGCAGAATATCTGGGTGCACTGACGCCCATTCCCAGATTCATATCTTTTAAATATGGGACCGCATGGTCCACCCCTGCATTCTTCCACATACCACAGAGTGGTTACTGTATGATGATACTTGCTGGCCTGGCATTAAAGGCACAATATCTGGGTGCACTGACGCCCATTACCAGATAAAAAACTTTTCAATATAGGACCACATGGTCCACCCCTGCATTCTTCAGCAAAACCACAGAGGGGTTAATGTATGATGATACTTGCTGGCCTGGCATTAAAGGCACAATATCTGGGTGCACTGACGCCATTACCAGATAAAAAACTTTTCAATATAGGACCACATGGTCCACCCTGCATTCTTCAGCAAAACCACAGAGGGGTTAATGTATGATGATACTTGCTGGCCTGGCATTAAGGCACAATATCTGGGTGCACTGACGCCCATTACCAGATCAAAAACTTTTCAATATAGGACCACATGGTCCACCCCTGCATTCTTCAGCAAAACCACAGAGGGGTTAATGTATGATGATACTTGCTGGCCTGGCATTAAAGGCACAATATCTGGGTGCACTGACGCCCATTACCAGATCAAAAACTTTTCAATATAGGACCACATGGTCCACCCCTGCATTCTCAGCAAAACCACAGAGGGGTTAATGTATGATGATACTTGCTGGCCTGGCATTAAAGGCACAATATCTGGGTGCACTGACGCCCATTACCAGATAAAAAACTTTTCAATATAGGACCACATGGTCCACCCCTGCACTCTTCGACAAAAATACCACAGAGGGGTTACTGTATGATGATACTTGCTGGCCTGGCAGTCTTGCACCAAAGGCAGAATATCTGGGTGCACTGACGCCCATTCCCAGATTCATATCTTTTTAATATAGGACCGCATGGTCCACCCTGCATTCTTCCACAATACCACAGAGTGGTTACTGTATGATGATACTTGCTGGCCTGGCATTAAAGGCACAATATCTGGGTGCACTGACGCCCATTACCAGATAAAAAACTTTTCAATATAGGACCACATGGTCCACCCCTGCATTCTTCAGCAAAACCACAGAGGGGTTAATGTATGATGATACTTGCTGGCCTGGCATTAAAGGCACAATATCTGGGTGCACTGACGCCCATTACCAGATAAAAAACTTTTCAATATATAGGACCACATGGTCCACCCCTGCATTCTTCAGCAAAACCACAGAGGGGTTAATGTATGATGATACTTGCTGGCCTGGCATTAAAGGCACAATATCTGGGTGCACTGACGCCCATTACCAGATCAAAACAAATTCAATATAGGACCACATGGTCCACCCTGCATTCTTCAGCAAAACCACAGAGGGGTTAATGTATGATGATACTTGCTGGCCTGGCATTAAAGGCACAATATCTGGTGCACTGACGCCCATTACCAGATCAAAAACTTTTCAATATAGGACCACATGGTCCACCCCTGCACTCTTCGACAAAAATACCAGAGGGGTTACTGTATGATGATACTTGCTGGCCTGGCAGTCTTGCACCAAAGGCAGAATATCTGGGTGCACTGACGCCCATTCCAGATTCATATCTTTTTAATATAGGACCGCATGGTCCACCCCTGCATTCTTCCACAATACCACAGAGTGGTTACTGTATGATGATACTTGCTGGCCTGGCATTAAAGGCACAATATCTGGGTGCACTGACGCCCATTACCAGATAAAAAACTTTTCAATATAGGACCACATGGTCCACCCCTGCATTCTTCAGCAAAACCACAGAGGGGTTAATGTATGATGATACTTGCTGGCCTGGCATTAAAGGCACAATATCTGGGTGCACTGACGCCCATTACCAGATAAAAAACTTTTCAATATAGGACCACATGGTCCACCCCTGCATTCTTCCACAATACCACAGAGGGGTTACTGTATGATAGTACTTGCATGCCTGGCACTAAAGGCACAATATCTGGGTGCACTGCCACTGACGCCTGTATCAGAGTCATATCCTCAGAGGGGTTACGGTTTGACGGCACTGTTGCCGACGCTAAAAGCCCAATTTTAAAGCACCTATTGTTACTTTCATCCAAAGCCTGCATAATTTAGCCAAAAATATCACTAAACATTTTCTGCGCATCCTAAAATGTCTTTCCATACAGGCTGCCGCCCCAAGCATTTGTTTATGGATAGATTAAAGAAAAAGCATTTACCGTCATATGAAACGTCATTTTTTGGTTTTTAAGTATTTCTATACATCCTAGAAATCCACCACTTCACGGGCAGGTTATGGGGACCTCCTAGGCACGATATTTGAAGGAATTTTTGGTTTTTATTTTTAACCCTTATTTCATGGAAAACTCACTGTCCCTTTAAAAACATTTTTTTTACTTTTTGTTCTTGTTTCCTGTCCCCCAGGGCACTACCCGGACCCCCATACACCTTTTATGGCAAATATGTAGCATATATGCCTTCTTGGAGGGCACTCTAAAAAACCGAACTTTCAGCCCCATTGACTTGCATGGAGTTCGAGTTCGGGTTCGGGTTCACTCCCGAACAAATGGGAAGTTTGGGTTCGGGCTCGAACCGAACTCGGGGAGTGTTCGGCTCATCCCTAGTGGTGGATACATGGAACAGCCTTCCAGTTGAAGTGGTAGAGGCCAAAATAGTAATTGAATTTAAGCAGGCATGGGATAGGCATAAGGCTATCCTAAACAAAAGATAAATCCAGGTAAAGTACCCATGTAATTGGGCAGACTAGATGGGCTGAAGGGGTTCTTATCTGCCGACATTTTCTATGTTTCTATGTTTCTATGACATGAAAAAGGAGAGGGAAATGGACTTGGGAAAGATTTTACATGGAAAGAAGGGAGGGGGAGAAAATGGACATGGGAAGGGGAGGAAGAGGATGAAAGGAGTTCAGACTAGAGAAAGCCACTGGAAAAAGAGGGAGAGAAGGTGCACGGTAGGGGGGGGCTATTGATTAACAACCATTGAATGTTTGTGAGTGAATCCGAGTTTAACTTGTGTGATTGCATATCTTTGAATCTGTGTGTGTCTGTATCAAAGGATGTGTGAATCTGCAAATCTGAATCCATGGGCACATTGGGCAGTGATCGTGATGCATCATTGACTCATTGACACGATAATCGTAATCAAATCATGGGACCAGTGAAGATGTGCAGCCCTAGCACTAACTCACCTGGATGTAGGTCTGGGACTGGGTTAGGAAGGTTAACTGATGGCAAGTAACATATAAGGCCTGGCTAGAAGTTCAGGATCAGAAATTTTGAGTCCTGATTTAAGGGATGCTAGGTGAATGTATTTACTCATAAATTTTCATTGAAAGCATGTAATGGAACAGATCAAACATAAATATCATTAAAAGTATAAAAGAAAGTATGATGCACGTGCAGCAAAGTGTAAACACATACACAGATAATCAAGTTACATCAATCTAAGATGCATAATTGGATATGGCTGATGAACACAATCATACGTAAACGTCATTATGGCAACATGCAAAAAGGATTTATAATACCATTTATGAATCGTTAGTAAATTAAACAGTAAAGCTGATATGTCAGCATCAGTATATTTGTCCATAATGATTAGCATGTCTTTGCATGACAATAACTCACTGTATGACAGTGCATATTATTTGGACAATCTGATAGAGATTGGGATCATTACCCATATAATATAATTCGTCATTATAGATGTGTTAATATTATAGTAATTGTTCAGACAGCTGTGCACCATGGACTTAGCGTGAATGCATGTAAGACATGAATAATGCCTCATGCTATTTAAATAATTGCATTGTGAAGTGTAAAATATTTGTACACATTTGAAAATCATGAAACCGTAGTAACACAGGAGCAACATCTCCTTAATGAATAAAAACCACCACCTCAAATATGAGGCAGACAATCCCAAAAATGTAGGAAACCACTAAAATTTTCTGCTTGGCATTGGTTGATTGGTGGCGGTACGAGTTTGGGCGCCTGTCCATTTTTTCTTTGAATCCCAAAAATGTAATTTATCAAAAAGGATTAAACACATTAAGAAAGAAAAAAAAAGGAGGACTGGGAAAAGGTAGAAAATAATATGACGGACCATAAAACAATATCATATTCTACTTGTTCCGAGCCCTCTTCATTCCAGAGGCAGTAGAGACTGGTGCGAAGGTAGAGGCTGGTGTGACGGCAGAGGTGCACGCGGAAGCAACAGCTGCGGATCTCCCGTGTCTTGGTGGGGGCAGGACCGGATTTATAACTAGGCAGAGTAGGCATGTGCCTAAAGTGCCTGCCACATGGGGACGCCTTGCATTGTAAAAATATATATATATATATATATATGTATATACAGTCAGGTCCAGAAATATTGGGACATCGACACAATTCTAACATCTTTGGCTCTATACACCAACACAATGGAGTTGGAATGAAACAAACACAATGTGCTTTAACTGCAGACTGTCAGCTTTAATTTGAGGGTGTGACGGAACGTCCGCCACAGGTTTTATTTAGTTTAATTTCATTCTTATTTTGTTATATTTCGCTTACCCTTTATTTATAGAAACTAATTTCCTTTGGTAGATTTAATGTAAAACTGTTGCTAGACTTCTAATTAATCATGTTTTTCACCTGCACCATCCTGCTAGTTTATGCTCAGTTATATTGTGTGGTTTTAAATGTATTGTCAATTGCTCATTTTTAGTTTTAAATAGACTTATATTTCTTTAGTTAAATGTGGTTTTTAAAAACACTACCTGCCACTAGTGTCAAATGCTTTCCTTTGTATAGAATATACAATAGGTTTGAGTAACTTGTGGATTATGCAAAAGTGCTTTCTGTTTGGATATCTGTTATCTGTTTACCTGTTCTGAAAGGTTGGGAGTCACATTGTCTCAGCCACCCACTATCTGATTCCCTTTACAATGGGTTATGTAAATCACTGTATGTGATCACTGTGAGGTCAAGACTTCATCTGCATACCACCAGTGGACCCAAGTGAAGACTGAGAGGACCTGAGAGAAGCCTGCAATGGTCTTGGAACCACCCAATCAGAACCTGGGCTATGGCTAGCCCCTGTGCAGAATTCACGCCAGGGGTCTGGGGGCGGGCATGGGAGAGAACAATAGGACTGTACCATATAAAAGGACCGTGTATGTTCTGTTTTTCATTAAACACTCTGATTTACCTTCAAACCTGTACTGAGTCACGACTAGTATTTGGGGAGGGCATAATCACTGAAGAAGCCAGCTTTACTGAATCCTTCGCTTCCAGACCATCCAGGGACCGCTGCCAATCTCTCTCCCACCTTGCTAGCTCGCTACCCGGCTAAGCTCTCCAGCAAGACTCGGCGCCGCAGACGGAGCTACCCCTGCAGGGTAGCTGATCCGTTACATTGGCTGGCAGCGCTGGGATCTCCGAGACCAGACAAGCAGGGAGAATATAGCCGCTGGCTTGACCCCGGTCTCGGGCACCACAACCGCCGAGCGCCTGGAGCAGCACATCACCTGGGGAGATTCTGAGACCAGCCCAGCAGGGGGAAGTACAGCCGCTGGCTTGACCCTGGTCTCAGACACCCGGGGATTCGAGAGATTGCTACACCGTCCTACAGCCGTTCACCCCGTATTGCTCAGCGCTACGATGGCTGGAAGCGCACGGTCCTCGAGGAACTTCTCAAAGCCAGGGATAAAGCGGTCAGCGTTAACCAAAGGCTGCCCTCACCAAGGACCTGATGGAGGACCAAGGAATGGAAGCGCCTGACCAGCACAGTGATCCAGGTTTCGGCCAGGAGGTGTTGTGGCATAATGACTCGGCATGGCAGAAGCTCTGGAGGGACGTCCTACAGCTTGAACAGGACTACCTGGGAAAGATTCTTCCTACCTTGGGTGAGAAATACTGGAGTCTGTGGGACCTGCGGGTGCCATTCCTAGGAGTGCAACCCCAGGTAGAAAGACTGTCCCAACTGGAGAACCTGATCCAGACAGAGCTATGCCTGGAGGACAGGTACCGGGCACTGGAATGGTATGCTGCCAACCTGTGTCCAAAGTTGGAGAGGAAAGATCCTACAGAGGGCTATGACTACGGCGGCCCGGGATTAATATTTGACACTCTCCAGGACAACCCCTCCTTTGGCAGTACAGCTAAACTGAGATGGGAAGAGCTCCGGGACTTTCGGGAATGTAAGCACCTTGACGACCTCAGGCTGAGCAGTGATCTGGACTGGCTAGCCATTCAAGAGTGGGAGCTGGAGCAGGGATACAGGAGATTGTTTGAGGACGCTCCCCCGCTCGCTCTTACCCTGAGGGACATGGCAGAAGAGCTGCCAACAGAACCCGATGGTGCCAACCTACTTTCAGGATCTTTTGCTGGTTCGGAGCACCAGGGTGAGGAGGCAGTCGGCCCCTCTCCCCAGCTGCAGAATGCATCCCAGGCCTCAACTGCTACAGAGGAGGTGACTATCCTGCAGCCACAGCGCAGCATGTCGTCCAGGGAAAAGACAGAGGACTCAGCAAGTACCGTTCCTGCAGAACCTGCAGCGGAGCAGAGTGACCAAGTACTTCGGACACCTACCAAGGTCAGTGGAAGTGCACCGGTGGATGGGACTGCGGTCTCCACCAACGAGAGCCATCAGGACAGCGGTCCACTGTGGAAGGAGGAGAACTGGAAGACAATGGGTGAGATTGAGGCCTACCCAGGCAGATGGCCAGAGGGCTCACCAGGAGACCCAGAGTCCCAATGGAGTGCTCCTAATCAGGGATGGGTGGAGGAGCTTGCGACAATGTCATGGCCCGCCAAGGAAGAGGCTGCGGTCCTTTCCACGGAGCCCAGGAGATGTGGGGCAGTTTGCCCAGATTCACTGCTTGCATCAGCAGGCACTTCAGCGCGTGAAGAGGACAATTTATGTATGGGGGAGCGGTTCTCCAACCCAGCAGCAGAGCTGGCATCGGGACAGAGCTTGGCTACCCTCTGCCCCCAGCTGGAGGCTCCAGAAACCGGGGAGAATATCGGGTGCCAGACGAGGGAAGGGGAGACTCAGGCCCCCCCGGTGCCAATTGCGGGCGTACCCGGCAGGGAACCCCGAACCCCAACCAAACGCTCCTACCCACGTATGAATAGAGGAGCGGGGGACAGCGGACATGCTACGGCCTGCTGTGAATGAGGCTATGGTCCGTTCCACGGTGCCTGAGAAGTGCAGGTCAGCTAGCCCGGGGCCCTGGCTGGTGGCGTCAGGGATCAAGAATAGCCATTCATACATGGGGGAGCGGCCCCCTACTTCAGCGGAAAAACTGTCACCGCGGCAGAGGACCGCTAACCTCTACCCCTGCCCTGCCACAGCAGAACTTGAGGGGAACTACCTTCTCACCGAGGAGCCCCAGGGACTGACAATCCGCTCCTCTCCTGAACTACAGACCAAGCTCCTGGCCTCCACTGCTACGCAGGAGGCAGAGAGCCTACAACTCCAGCACAGCATGCCATCTGGGCCGGAGAAAGCATCAGACTGGGCAAGTACAGTTCGTCAGGGGCTATCAGCAGAACGCAGTGCCTGTGATGGTGCACCGCATTACGAGTTCCAGGGTGGGGAGTCAGTCGGTCTCCTTCCACCACAGCAGTGGCTACCCCAGGTAGAGAGTACTGGCGGTACCTCTCCCCAGCGACAGGTAATAATCCCGGAAGGGGAGATGGCAGGTCTCGCTCCCCAACGTTTTGAGCCCCAGCGTGAGGGTGGAGGTGTCCACTGTGCCAAGCAACGGCATGCTGCTGCTCCCTTTCCCCAGGATGTGGGAGTCTCCCATTGTGGAATTGTTGATGGTGCTGGGATTTGCAAGTGTGTGACCCCAAGACGCTGGGCAGATTTCCCAGATCCACAACCACTCTTTCTGGAGACACCGGTCATCCCATCTCCCACCCAGCCTTTTCCCGCGGCTGACTGTGGCACCGGGAGAAGGTACAGGCGGTACCCCTCCCCAGCTGGTCATTGCCCCAGGTAATGGTGCCAGCAAGGCTGCCCACCAGCGAGGGGCTAGAAGACCAGGAAGAGAAAAAGCCCTCAACATCCCACCAGGGCCGGTTGTTTCCCCATGGCAGGGTACCAGCCCTGGGTGTCAGTATGGTCTGTCGGATACGGTCCAAACCAAGGGGGCAGTTGGAGAAGCCCGGGGGCCAGCCTCCTCCCTATGGACTATGGACCGAAAGACTATCGGGGGTTGGCAAAGCATTGCCCCAGCAACCAAACGTGAGACTTTTTAAAGAAACTTGCACCTGGACATCCCCAGGCGGACCCGTAGAGGGTCTCACCGGGTCTGCCATCATGGGACTGGGAGAGCTATGTGACGGAACGGCCGCCACAGGATTTATTTAGTTTAATTTCATTCTTATTTTGTTATATTTCGCTTACCCTTTATTTATAGAAACTAATTTCCTTTGGTAGATTTAATGTAGACTTCTAATTAATCATGTTTTTCCCCTGCACCATCCTGCTAGTTTATGCTCAGTTATATTGTGTGGTTTTAAATGTATCGTCAATTGCTCATTTTTAGTTTTAAATAGACTTATATTTCTTTAGTTAAATGTGGTTTTTAAAAACACTACCTGCCACTAGTGTCAAATGCTTTCCTTTGTATAGAATATACAATAGGTGTGAGTAATTTGTGGATTATGCAAAAGTGCTTTCTGTTTGGATATCTGTTATCTGTTTACCTGTTCTGAAAGGTTGGGAGTCACATTGTCTCAGCCACCCACTATCTGATTCCCTTTACAATGGGTTATGTAAATCACTGTATGTGATCACTGTGAGGTCAAGACTTCATCTGCATACCACCAGTGGACCCAAGTGAAGACTGAGAGGACCTGAGAGAAGCCTGCAATGGTCTTGGAACCACCCAATCAGAACCTGGGCTATGGTTAGCCCCTGTGCAGAATTCACGCCAGGGGTCTGGGGGCGGGCATGGGAGAGAACAATGGGACTGTACCATATAAAAGGACCGTGTATGTTCTGTTTTTCATTAAACACTCTGATTTACCTTCAAACCTGTACTGAGTCACGACTAGTATTTGGGGAGGGCATAATCACTGAAGAAGCCAGCTTTACTGAATCCTTCGCTTCCAGACCATCCAGGGACCGCTGCCAATCTCTCTCCCACCTTGCTAGCTCGCTACCCGGCTAAGCTCTCCAGCAAGACTCGGCGCGGCAGACGGAGCTACCCCTGCAGGGTAGCTGATCCATTACAGAGGGTATGTACATCCAACTCAGGTGAATGGTGTAGGACTTACAGCAGTTTGCAGATGTGTCTCCCACTTGTTAAGGGACCAAAAGTAATGGGACAATTGGCTTCTCAGCTGTTCCATGGCCAGGTGTGTGATATTCCCTCATTACCCCAATTACAATGTGCAGATAAAAGGCCCAGAGTTCATTTCAAGTGTGCTATTTGCATTTGGAATCTGTTGCTGTCAACTCTCAAGATGAGATCCAAAGAAGCTGTCACTATCAGTGAAGCAAGCCATCATTAGGTTGAAGAAGCAAAACAAACCCATCAGAGAGATAGCAAGAACATTAGCTGTGGCCAAAACAGCTGTTTGGAACAGTCTCAAAAAGAAGGAACGCACCAGTGAGCTCAGCAACACCAAAAGACCCGGGAGACCACAGAAAACAACTGTGGTGGATGACCGAAGAATTCTTTCCCTGGTGAAGAAAACACCCTTCACAACAGTTGGCCAGATCAAGAACACTCTCCAGGAGGTAGGTGTATGTGTGTCAAAGTCAACAATCAAGAGAAGACTTCAGCAGAGTGAAGACAGAGGGTTCACCACAAGATGTAAACCATTGGTGAGCCTAAAAAACAGGAAGGCCAGATTAGAGTTTGCCAAACAACACCTAACAAAGCCTTCACAGTTCTGGAACAAGATCCTATGGACAGATGAGACCAAGATCAACTTGTACCAGAGTGATGGGAAGAGAAGAGCATGGAGAAGGAAAAGAACTGCTCATGATCCTAAGCATACCACCTCATCAGTGAAGCATGGTGGTGGTAGTGTCATGGTGTGGGCATGTATGGCTGCCAATGGAACTGGTTCTCTTGTATTTATTGATGATGTGACTGCTGACAAAAGCAGCAGGATGAATTCTGAAGTGTTTCGGGCAATATTATCTGCTCACATTCAGCCAAATGCTGCAGAACTCATTGGACGGCTCTTCACAGTGCAGATGGACAATGACCCAAAGCATACTGCAAAAGCAACCAAAGAGTTTTTGAAGGGACAGAAGTGGAATGTTATGCAATGGCCAAGTCAATCACCTGACCTGAATCCCATTGAGCATGCATTTCACTTGCTGAAGACAAAACTGAAGGGAAAATTCCCCAAGAACAAGCAGGAACTGAAGACAGTTGCAGTAGAGGCCTGGCAGAGCATCACCAGGGATGAAACCCAGCGTCTGGTGATGTCTATGCGTTCCAGACTTCAGGCTATGATTGACTGCAAAGGATTTGCAACCAAGTATTAAGAAGGAAAAGTTTGATTTATGATTATTATTCTGTCCCTTTACTTTTGGTCCTTAACAAGTGGGAGGCACATCTGCAAACTGCTGTAAGTCCTACACCGTTCACCTGAGTTGGATGTACATACCCTTAAATTAAAGCTGACAGTCTGCAGTTAAAGCACATTGTGTTTGTTTCGTTCCAACTCCATTGTGGTGGTGTATAGAGCCAAAGATGTTAGAATTGTGTCGATGTCCCAATATTTCTGGACCTGACTGTATATAAAAATATATTTTTTTTTCAAATGTTTTAGAGTTAGACCACTGTATCTCTGGAGCCCTAAGGGCTAAAGGGACACATATGGTATCATTGGAAAGGCCAGATTATGGCCTTTTCAGTGATATCAAATAGAATCAGGTTAGATTTATGTTACCATAGCATAATAAAATAATATTTTTCTCTTTTGGTTTCTAATGCTGCACTATTATTCAGTTTACAATTATAAAGTGAACAGCGATGCTGCGCTAACTCATCTCATTTTCCACACTGCCAGCAAGTGTGGAGCTGATAATGCACCACATTGTTTAATCGAAAACCTATACCGTGGCACTGCAGTGAGGAGAGACAGGGGGACATTGGAACCTGCATCCCTAAATTGTACACCGCACAAGGTTAAGTGGGGCATTGGAAAGGTCAGAGTCTGGTCTTTACAATGATACAATCTTACAAACCGACCTCAGGGAGAAATTGAACTGTAGTACATCCTGCCCTAAAGGTCCGTCTATCTATCTATCTATCTATCTATCTATCTATCTATCTATCTATCTATCTATCTATCTATCTATATATCTATTTATCGATCTATGTATTTATCTATATATCTATATGTATGTATATATGTCTATATTTATATGTAAATATATGTATATCCCTTTTAAATCTATTGATAGATAGACAGAGCGAGGGGGAAAATACATATGTCTCTGGAGTACTATAATGTGTGTATTTTAAATGTTACCATTACATTCTCCTGGTTTTGAAGTTTATGAAGAATGGATTTGTTCCAGGGAATAATTTATTAGCTGAAGATTATTTATAGCACAGATAAAATTCATTGAGAAATAAGCCTTGCCTATAGTTTGGGTTATGGATTATCTAATTAATTGAACGTTTTGGTTGTATTGCTGAACAGCAAAATTAATTGTGACGCCTGACTTATTGATGGGTTCTGTGTTTAATTCTGCTTTTGTATTTAATGTCCTTAACACATATTCAAGATGACATATTTTATTTGTTTTAAATACTAACACCACATTTCTGCATTATGTTTTTACCTTCTCATTTATGTTAGATGTTGCAGACACAACGAATGCAGAGGGTGTATCCTGTAATTATTTTTTATTCAAAAGAATATTATATAAATAAATGTAGGGGCATGGCGAGTGCCATTTTCTTTTATGTTTGTGATTGTAACAGATCTGCGTACCCTGACTGGGTCACATCTGTTGATGCCGCTCCCTTGTCAGACCTCCATTCTCCCACCAGTACCCTTTCATAGAGATGAGTGTTTTGTTTCTGTCCAAATCAAAACTCAGACAAAATTTTCAGATTCTTATTTTCGGACGTGCTTTCCAAATACGAATCAGTTCCGTCCAAAATGGTCCAAAAAATGGAACAAAAACAAAATGGTATAAAACAAATTGATTTTGTTTATACGGATCAATTCGTTATACCGTTTCACTTTGTATTCAGCACTACAGTCCATGGAGAGTACCATGGTGCCATTCGGTGTGATTCGGCTGCAGTGAAATTCTCCATAGACAAGTAATGGTCAATCTATTCAGAGAACGCCGAACAGCACAGACATGTCAGTGAAATGCCCTGATTTTCGGTGGTTTGTTTGACAGCTTTAAACAGGCGAATTCCATTAGGTTCCAAGATCAAAAATATTCCCCGTTTTTACTAAATATTTATTCAACCGTTCATTCTTTTCACTTGCAGCAAAAAGTCTCTTTATTTATTTTTTAAGGATTGGTTTTTTTTTAAGCATTTTTCAGGATTTTTTTGGTGAACCTTTTGCATTCTTAATTTATTTTAAAATAACAAGACTTTTTTCTTTTTCCTTCAGTCTGGCTGCATTCAGCGGGGGCTGTCTATTGTGCTGAATCTTATTCAGCACCAAGGGCAGCAGCCCCACGAGCCCCGCAGAGCTGCTATCCATGGTGCTGAAATCTATTTAGTAACAAGGACAGCAGCCCCATGGGACTCTGGAGCCCAAGTTGGTGGGGCAATAGATATACCCACCTCTAACCACATGAGGAAGATGGAAGAGCTATTAATGAAACTGTGTGTTTGGGGGTGCATGCCATAGTCCCCCCACATGGGCATCAGGTGGGAATTTATTCAAGACTATGGGGTGGACATGTTACTGTGGTTTACTATTGCAAAGTTGAGAATGATTATTTTTCATGTGGTTTTTCTAAGGCTACATAAGGTAGTGTATTTTTTCTAATGCCAGCGTTATGAGGTGAGTCGTGAGACTGAGTTAATTGCAAATCATACTAAAGAGAAAGTAGAATTGATTGTGAGCTATTTTATAAGGCCTCATTTACTGAATTTTTTGCCATGCACAAGACTAATATATTATTTATATGCATCTTCGAGTAAATGTTATTAAAAAAATACTGTATATTACATCTAAACATATGTACATATTGAAACAGGAGCATTCTACACTGCATTCACAAATCAAGATTTAATGTTACTAGTGTTATTTTCACTGTGAACAGGTTGTTCAGCATGAGCGGTATGACGGAAATGGATGCCCCTTCCATCACCATTTTATTATTTTCCATCCATTCACACTTTGGTTGACTGGATATTTGGCAACTGCCATATTCTCAATGAAAAGACTGTAGAACAGCTCTTTTAAATTTCACTGGGGAACAGCATTTTTGATGCGTTAGGCCCGCGTCAGACGAACGCAGTGATCACGTCCGTGTCAGCGCACAGTTTATCGTCCGTGGTAGCATAGAATCATGATCAATAGAGACCCTCACATGAAGTACGTGCGCACCGAACTGTGCACGCACAACGCACGTGGCGAAAGTTAGGCAAGACCGTAAAACCTCTAGATGGACGCATAGAGTGTGCCACGTCCGCGTAGCGTTCTGTGTTTCTGATGAGGAGATGTCAGACGCAGCGCATTTGCGACGTCCAGTCACCTTGAAGCACAAATTGACTTTTCATATCTTTTTCAAATTTTTATAATTTTTCATATTAATTTTGTTTCCCATAATTCCTTTTTTTTCTCTACGTCAGTCAACAAAAATGGACCATGTGGTGCCTACAGTATCTTCCGTCAGTACGTCTGTCAGTTATGCACGCACGCAGAGTGCGGTCAGACTGCATTTGTCTGACATTAGCCTTAGATCTGACACTTGTTTTTGACTAACTGGCAGCATCTGAATACAAAAATGACCCTAGTTTTTCTCTATCACATCAATTTTTTAAGGTACAGGACACCCTCCCTTTGTCTCAAAAAACATGCAAAATGTGCACACAATGGAAAATAATGAAAAAATTTAATATGAATTTTACATTCAGGTAATCTAAAAGTCCAATTGGGTGCAAGTAGTCAAGTTAGGTAGCAATTAAGGTACAAATTTACGCTTATAGCTTTTCCTGGAGTGTTCAATCTCATCTGATGCTCCAACAATAGTCAGCCATCATATGTTCAACCATCTACCCTGATACCGTTCCTCTATGACCTTCAAATCTTGGTGGAATCATACAGAAGTAACAGTCACTGGAATGATCTGTGGGCTCTCGCCAAACGAAAGGTATATGAAATGGCAACTTATCACATGTTCCCTTCGTCCACATCCATGAACTCTCGACACACTGCTTGCACACCTTGTGAGGGGCCCAAGACTTATCTTGATCACCAAGTTTTACTTTGAAATATGCAACATAGGCTCACCTGACAAATTCGCTGATGTTCACCCTTTGACTGGGAACGGTGAAACTGCCACAGATATAACAAAAGGAATCAGTGCTGTTTTGGCACTTACGATGAGAAATAGCAGAGGCAGACTTGATCTGAAGGAAAGGAAATACATATGCCAATAAATAAATAAATTCTGCTTACTCCTTGCATTTATATTCCTGTGCCATTAAGACTTTGTTTTTAGGTTTTAAGTGTTGGTCGCAGTTTGTGTGCCCATGGCTCCAAATCATTTTCTATTGTGTTTTTCCTTTTTTGGTATAAATAATTAAACCTATTCTCATACTGATACTATAAACAACACTGTGAAAAAAAAAAGGAAACGTGATACATATAATCAAAACTGTTTCCTTGGCTACTGAAAGCAAAATTTGTATCCTAACAACATCGCAAAATCAATCTATGATCACAGTTCAAAACCTTTTGTGGTGGGAAATTACTAAATGTGAATTCGTGTTGACCCTTTAAATACTTTACAACCATTCTTAGTTTTTTAATTGGTGACCTGGTAACCTACCATTGATAACGAGTTTATTGGCTTTACCTATCTTGTTTTATGGGTAATGGTTTGGCTTATGATTTGTGTGTGATAGACCAGTTTATGTCATTTAATGAGAAGCTTAAAAAGGAGAAATGTATTTTAAATTTACAATGGGAAGAAAGATACTTAATGATCCTGTAACTTGTTCCATGAATATATGTAATTTATTTAGGTGTTCATGTTTACACGGTTCATAAAAAATATGTAACCATTTGACTTTTATGTAAGACTATAGGGATTACTCTTTACAGTATCTCATAACTGTTTCTGGGTGAAGCACATCTTGCCGGAAGTCTAGATTGATAGAAATACTTACAATGACAAAACCACATGGGAAATGTACTTACCTGTTTTGATAAGTGAGTGAAAAATAGGCTGAGAAGTATGCAAGTAGATATTCCAACTGAATAAAACAGTGGGAGAATTGTTGTGTAAGCAGCCTAGTCACATTGAGAAGAGGGGGCACAACAATTTTTTATAACTTGCTGAGTGAAAGGCTGGTTACAAAGAGGGAGAAACCTAATTCTTCTGGGTTCTTGAACCCAGGACATACTTGAAAATGAGAGAAATCTCAATGTATCCTTCCTGGTAAAATCCTTTATAAATAAATAAATAAATAAATTAAGTCCCTCATTTTTTCTCCTAATGACCCATCTTTCAGACATCCAGTAAACTGGAGGTGTTTGGGTGTATAACCTAATGAAATGCCAAGCAAAAAGCCTGTAAACTCTAATAAATGTTGTTAGCATAGGTGTGCGCAGGGGGTGTGCTTGGTGTGTCCACCTCCTACATTGAAATTTTAGATGTCCCTTATCTGGTTCATGATGAATAGCATAAAACGTTAATATCTCTGATTACGGGCTTGTTATTTCTAATGACAAATGTGCATTTTATGCAAAATATTCTAAATATTAACTTTCAATTAATAAATATACCATGGGTGCCCACCCTAATGTAACGAGCTGCGCATGCCAATGGTTGTTACAAATCATTTGATGTAAATAAGATACTGTGCTTTTGTTCTAAATTACATGGAAATTTACATAGATTGTCATGTTGTGTTGTGATGTGAACATCTGTTCTAATGTTCTTTATTTTTGGGGGGCCGGAGGGTATTTGGAGAGCCAGGCAGGACCAAACCTGAATATGCCCCTGGATTAAAACCATTACGCTTTAACAGCAATTATTTTAACGAACAAAAAAATATGTATTGTTGAACAAAAAAGTACCTTAATAATTCCATGTGCGTCTGAAAGGCCATGCTTTTTTTGAAATGCCACCCGATAATCTTCTATTAGTGCAAAAAACATTGTTGTTGTTGTTAGTTGCGAAGACATGTCTGACCCATCGCGACCCCATGGACAACGGTCCTCCAGGGCTTCCTGTCCTCTACCATATTCTGGAGTCCATTTAAGCTCACGCCTACTGCTTCAGTGACTTCATCCAGCCAACTCATTCTCCGTCATACCCTTCTTCTTTTGCCCTCAATCTTTTCCAGCATTAGGCTCTTCTCCAGTGAGTCCAAAACATAAGTATTCGATTAATGTTTGATGTGCCCATATTGTATATTGCCTTCATTTTTAACACCGTATTTAACCATTTTCAAGTTATACAACCTTGACAGAAAAATGTGCTCAAATTAATTTATTTTTATCTCCGTTATTCAGCTCTATAAGTGCAACAAAAACATATATTTTGAATTATACAATTGTTATTGTAACTCAATAATTCACACCTATTCTGCTGTTTAATTAATTAATAGAACCATCTAAAATAATCTATTTTAACTTTCCATGTTTTAGCCAATCAAAGCGGGCTGTTCAGCTTATTGCCATACATTAAAACGCTTTTATAGGAGGTTCACACAAACAGTTACTCTAATTTAGTAGGAAGCAATTTAATTCTGCTTATAATTAGGAAGATAAACAAAGATATGATTTTAGTTGCCGATGAGAGAAGCACATTTAATTGAACTACATTTTATAGAGAGTATTAATAACATCCAAAAAGCTGAATGCACATTTTAGTAAAGTTATGGGTTTTTCATCCTGCTTTGTTCGTGATAGGCAGTGAAACATTACGGATCTTTTTTATTAAGCTGCACTCAGCCATAAGGTGAGTTTGTTTCTGAACATATTGCAGTTGATTTCAAGGAAATGGCTGCAAGATTTCCTATGGAATATCACCATGTAGGACATTTTGAACCTGAAAATAAATTAAAATTGAAGTGAAATGATAGGCACGTTACTGAGGCACATTGCTGTTCATATATGCATGAAGTACCGGCAGGGTGTAGTAGCGGTAACATCACTGCTCTATAATCGTGGAGACACTGGTTCGTAATCCCGGTCAGAGCACCTCTCCAGTAAGTGTCCTTGGGCAAGACACCTAACGGTACATACTCGCCACCCAGGACATACTTGAAAACGAGAGAAATCTCAATGTATCCTTCCTGGTAAAATCCTTTAAAAAAAAAAAAATAGTACCAAGTACCAAGCAATAATGGCAAATTAAATGAGCACAGAAACTTCTTTAACTTGCATATTCTGGTGAAGGCTTTTGACCAATTTAGAGATATTCTGACTTTTTACCCAAATACACATACACACATTGGCATGGATATGATAATGGACATATTGTACCCACAGAAGCTGAAAGATACTGGGAGCATATTGAAATGGACAGAGACAGGGAAGTGGCAGGACTAAATATTTGAGACGTTGAATCTTGAACTGTTATGGCAGCTTCTATGCAATCAGCAGTGAGGTCTTGGTAACCACTGTACTCTTCTTCAACGGGAATTGTTCCAGGATAGATCAACAGAACTGTGGTTTTAAAAAAAAAAATTCAACCACTTCATATCAGATTTTGATTAAAATTGCTGTACTGGATGATCTCGCATGTCAAAGTTACTACTGTGAATAAAATTTTCCCCTGCCATATAAATTTTTACGTAATTCACAAGTCCTATGGACGCCAGGAGCCGATACTTTTAACAGCACACGGCGTAGCTGACGGTATTAGGCTGTGCCTCTATTTCCTTCTGGGGCCAGGTGCTAATAAAGGGCCTATCCTGGACTAGGTGCTACAAAAAGAGAGACAGTAAACACAATATATACTTACTGTCTCCCTTTCTACTGCCACTGTGGGATAGGGCCCATATTATTGTATACACACTGCATTTTTGGGGGGGGTGGCGCACATATGTTGGTAATGAACTGACTCCACACTTAAAGGGTCCTATTACAATCTTCACGCAAATGTTTGCGCGCGTGCAAAAACGCATCAAAGCGTGGGGCAAAACCCTTTGTGCAGAACGTCGTTTTACAAAGTCAGCACAACAAACGTGCGGAATCATCTAACGCGGGTGGATCTGCGCGAACCCTTTGTGAGCATACTGTACTGCGTGCGTCCTATACTTAACACTGTGAGCGCCAATGCGTTTGTGCGCTGGTACGCAGATGGTATTACAACTTAGGCGCAGTTTTTAACGCACAGCCTTTGCGCGCATAATTTTAACGTCTTTGAAAAGCTGGTGTTAATGGCAAATCTGAACATCCTGGCCGAAACCAAATACACCAGCCCAAAAAAAAAATACGCAGCAAAGTATAGTTACACATTCTACGCATACCCAAACAATAAAATTGAAAAATTGTGTGTGTTTTTAATATTGCTGCAGCATATATACACAGATTGACTTTGACAGGCGAAAAAACTTAACGTGAGATAATAGTGGTTCTTAATTCTGATTGGCTGAATCGCGTGAAAAAACAGTCCGCACACCGATTTCTGCACGCAATGTTAATGTGCGCATGTATTTACGTGTCTGTTTTACACGCGTTATTTTTCGACGGATGAAAAAATGCGCACGGATTGTAATACCACCGTTAATTTATGCGCGTTAACGTTTAATGCTTTGCGCAAAAATTCACGCATTGCGCGTGCGTTTTTGCGTGAAGAATGTAATAGGGCCCAAACTCTTTTAAAACTGTCTTCTTTATGCTTTGATCTATAAATAAACCGTAATTTATTCTACAGCTTCAGAGCCACTCAAATAATGTGTTTGTATTCTGAGCATGAACACGAGCTCTAATCAATAATCGCATTATTTTTTTTCTTCGTCTATCATTTACCCTTATTATCGACTGTCTAAATAATTTTGTTATATATCATTCTTCTGAATTATACTTTTCACCTTTTGTAAGAAAATAAAGAACATGACTCCAGTTTAAATTGTAAGTGTCAAACACATTACACTATGCTGATAACAGACACAGGGCTACATTACGATAATCGCGCTAAAATGCTGGCGCAAAGGAGAAAAACCTACGTCTGCAGGTTTCTCCTTTCCGCCCTCATTTTAGCGCGATATTACAATGCAGGCGCTTAATATGCTGACTGCATTGTTACCGGGCGCTAAGCCCCGGGATGCACGTGGCAGCGCCAAGCGCCGCTGAGAGCATCCACTCGATGGAGTCCATAGGATTCCATTAAAGCAGACAGCGCCGGTCACATGACCTGCCAGATCTTGCCTCGCGAGATTCGGCAGGTCGGCGTAGTGATCCGCAGGGGGAGAATGAGGACTTTTCCCCCAGTCTTTCCCTGCTCCCGCCGGATGGAGGAGGCAGTTGGAGCCGCCGTTCTCGCCGCGGGATAGTACGTGAGTATCTGATTGATTTTGAGGGTTTCTGACTGGTACTGATGGATTCTGCACCAGCATAATCCTTTAGCACCAAGACCAGGCTGTGGTTAACTTTTTTCTAACCGCATCCGGACGTTAATTTGCATTAGTATATTGTAATATTAATGCAAATTAACACTTTGCGCTCCCCATGTTAAGTATAGGGAGCGCAAAAGTACAGTAACCTCTCGCTGAAAAGCGCAAGATGCCAAATGCTAATGGGTTTCTTAATCCGTTAGCGTTTGGGTTGTGATATGCTGTGGCTACCAGGGCTAACGTTAACGCTCACATAGGTGAGCGCTAACGTTAGCACCAAGTATGTAATGTAGCCCTCTTTCAAAGAGATGAAATTAACCTTTTTCAACAATAATTTAATTATTAATGGATCTCATTATTTCTAGTTCCCACTAAAGATAGCTAAAATGTACCTATTAAACTCATATTTTTGAATTGGTGCACACAGTAGTAAGTAAATTTTAGGTTTGTCTTCATTGGTTTCCTGTAATTTTTGTTCCATATTTCTTTTTTATTTATATTTTCCAGACAGATGTACAACAAAATCGTCATGAATTACATACAGTGGTTATGCATTTATTACATTCATATTTTAATACATTAAGTATTGATTGAATAAAGCTATTTTTTACAATCCTTTGTACTAAGCACTCTATACATTAGAGACTGTTGTTCCAGCAGTCTCTTATTCTTTTTCCTTTTTTTAATCATTACATTCAGTTTACTCAGGTATTTATTAGAGGGGAGATAGGCGGGCATGTTATCTCTGGACTAAGCCCTGGTTGGGCGAAACAGGTCGAGATATGCTCCTCTCTGTTTTTAACAGTTAAATCTTGATTATTTTTCTATTGTGGCTTCTCTTGTATTATGACTATTGCTGGGCTTTTGTTTTAGTGTGCCCTCTATATTGGTTATGTAGGTGGCTCGAACCACCGAGGTATAGGTAGTTACTACTTCTTTCAATTGTGTATGCCTTGGCTACTTTCTATATGAATCAGTACTACCTTCCCTCTCATTGCAATTGACCACATTTCTTCTTTTTTATTACTCTCTTGGTGGCTTATTCCTATTATTAAAGTATAACCTTTTTGCCACTTTTGTTGCACTTTGTGCAATCTGTTTTTCCTCCTTTACATTCAGTTTGTGATGACACACAACATGTACCATATAACACCTGCTATTGCACATTAAACATTAAACGGAAAGAGTGAACCATTAAGGAAAGGAAAGAACAGTTCAAAGAAACATCAACACTGGCCCTAAACAGAAATAAAATAATACCCAATTATTATACTCATCACTTGTGCCATGGTTGTATGAGTGTTCAATTTATAATTGGGAATAGCCAAGTGCATAGATAGTATGAATAGCATGTGTCGGATGGTCATTTTGGAAAGTTGAATTTCCTTGAAGAGAAAGGATTATGGTGGACGTGGAACTAAGTTTACGGGGTTTTCATATTATACGCCAATTCCTTCATGTAGTATATAACATCTCTTTGGCATCAGTGAGAACTTATATTTAAGCACAAGAAACATCAAGCTGTTACTCTTGATTGAAATTATTTGTATCCAAAATAGAAAAGGTTTCATTAAGCCTATTAGGAGGACAGGAGCTGTAGCTGCCATAGCCCCAGTCCTTATGCCAATCTGGTCCAGGCATGGAGTATTCTTTTATAGGGCCACTACTAGAGATGAGCCGAACGCCCCCGTGTTCGGTTCGACTTCGAACTCGAACAATTTCAAAAGTTAGAGTTCGAATTCGAACACGATCCGAACTCAATGTAAGTCAATGGGACTCGAACGCTCGATTTTTCGAGTGTCTTCCAAGCGTGCATATATAGAAACATAGAAAAATTTCGGCAGATAAGAACCTTTCGGCCCATCTAGTCTGCCCAATTACATGGATACTTTACCTGGATTTATCTTTTGTTTAGGATAGCCTTATGCCTATCCCATGCCTGCTTAAATTCAATTACTGTTTTGGCCTCTACCACTTCAACTGGAAGACTGTTCCATGTATCCACCACCCTCTCAGTAAAATAATGCTTTCTGATGTTACTTTTAAACCTTTGCCCCTCTAATCTAAGACTATGTCCTCTTGTTTTGCTACTTTGTTTCCTTTTAAATATACTCCCTTCCTCTACCTTGTGGATTCCCTTTACGTATTTAAATGTTTCTATCATATCTCCTCTGTCTCGTCTTTTTTCCAAGCTGTACATGTTAAGATCATTAAGCCTTTCCTGGTAACTTTTCTCCTTCAAGCCGTACACCATTTTAGTAGCCCTTCTCTGAACTCTCTCGAAGATGTCTATATCCTTCTGGAGATACGGTCTCCAGTACTGCACACAGTACTCCAAGTGAGGTCTCACCAGTGCTCTGTACAGTGGCATGAGCACTTCCCTTTTCCTACTGCTAATACCTCTCCCTACACAACCAAGCATTCTGCTAGCATTTCCTGCTGCTCTATTACATTGACTACTTACCTTAGATCCTCTGCAATAATAACCCCTAAATCCCTTTCCTCAGATGTTGAGGTTAGGACTGTATCAAATATTCTATATTCAGCCCTTGGGTTTTTACATCCCAGGTGCATTATCTTGCACTTATCCACGTTAAAACTCAATTGCCACAGTTCCGACCATTTTTTTAGTTTACCTAAATCATTTGTCATTTGGCTGATCCCTCCAGGAACGTCAACCCTGTTGCAAATCTTTGTGTCATCAGCAAAAAGACATACTTTTCCATTAATACCTTCTGCAATATCACTAATAAAAATATTAAATAGAATGGGTCCAAGTACTGACCCCTGAGGTACCCCACTGGTAACAAGACCTTGCGCCGAATAAACTCCATTTACCACAACCCTCTGTTGCCTGTCACTCAGCCACTGCCTAATCCATTCAACAATATTGGAATCCAAGCTCAAAGATTGCAATTTATTGATAAGCCTTCTATGCGGAACAGTATCAAAAGCCTTACTGAAATCTAAATAAGCAATGTCTACTGCACCACCTGTGTCTATTATTTTTGTTACCCAATCAAAAAAATCAATAAGATTAGTTTGGCATGATCTCCCTGAGGTAAACCTATGTTGTTTCTGATCCTGTAATCTATGTGTTTTTAGATGGTCAACAATCCTTTCCTTTAACATGGTTTCCATTAATTTCCCCACTACTGACGTAAGACTAACTGGCCTATAGTTCCCAGATTCCCCCCTACTACCCTTCTTGTGAATGGGCACAACATTTGCTAATTTCCAGTCTTCTGGGACGACTCCCGTTAGCAAGGATTGGTTAAATAAATCTGTTAACGGTTTTGCTATTACATCACTGAGCTCTTTTAATAATTTAGGGTGGATCCCATCAGGCCCCATTGACTTATTTGTCTTTACTTTAGACAACTGCTGTAGAACCTCCTCCTCTGTAAACTGATATGTAATTGTATAGTTAGTCTTTCCTCCTAACTGAGGTCCCTTTCCTTCCTTTTCTTCTGCAAAGACTGAACAAAAATATTCATTGAGGCAGTCAGAGAGACTTTTATCCTCTTCTACATACCTTCCTTCCTTTGTTTTTAATCTAACTAATCCTTGTTTTACTTTTCTTTTCTCGTTTATGTATCTAAAAAATGTTTTGTCCCCCTTTTTTACTGACTGAGCTATTTTCTCTTCTGTGTGTACTTTGGAAGCTCTTATAAATTGCTTTGCCTCTTTCTGCCTAATCTTATAGGTTTGCCTATCTTCTTCACTCTGAGTTGTTTTATAATTATTGAATGCTGTCTTTTTGTTCTTCACTATTTTGGCCACTTCTGCAGAGTACCACAGTGGTTTATTCCCTTTTTTGTTTTTGCTAACAAGTCGAATGCAATTGCCTGTGGCCTTCAATAATGCTTCCTTTAAATAATCCCATTTCTCCTGGACTCCCTTTAAACTCCTCCAGTCTGATAATGACTCCTTCACACAAAGTCTCATTTTAGAAAAATCTGTTTTTTTAAAGTCTAAAACTTTTGTTTTTGTGTGGTGCAGCTCCATCCCTGTTCTTATATTAAACCATACTGACTGGTGATCACTAGATCCCAAATTTTCACCTACAACAACGTCCGATACCAAACCTCCATTTGTGAGTATTAAATCCAATATGGCCTCTTTACGGGTCGGCTCCTCAACTACTTGTGTTAGAGATAATCCCAGTAGGGAGTTTAGAATATTTGTACTCCTGGTGCACCCAGCTGTTTTGGTTTTCCAGTTCACATCAGGAAGATTAAAGTCCCCCATGATAATAACTTCCCCCTTCATTGCCATTTTGGCTATTTCCTCAAGCAGCAGATTATCTAGCTCTTCTACTTGTCCAGGGGGTCTATAGATCACACCTACACGAGCTACTGTATGATTGCCAAATGTTAGCGTAACCCAAACTGACTCTATGTTCACCTCGCTCACTTTTATTTGGTTCGTTTTTATGTTGTTTTTAACATACAGGGCCACTTCTCCTCCTTTCCTACCTTCTCTGTCTTTTCTATATAAAGAGTACCCCGGTATTGTTATGTCCCAGTTATTTTTCTCACTGAACCATGTCTCAGTAACCGCCACTAAATCTACTTTTTCAGCTGCCATCATTGCCTCCAGTTCATTGATTTTATTGACTAAACTGCGAGCATTTATAGACACGACTCTGAGCTTGTCATTTTTTCCCCGCATGTTGCTTGCACCCTCCGATTTATTTTTGGGGGACAATCAGGCAGATTGTTTTTTACCCTTTTGTCCCCCCTCCTAGTTTAAATATTTCTTTGCGAAACCTTTGAACTTCTCACTGAGAACATATGTTCCCCTATGAGTAAGATGCAAACCATCTTTTTTATACAGTTCCTTTCTGCTCCAATTAGAGCTATCATGGGACACAAAGCCAAATCCTTGCTCTCGACACCATTCCTGAAGCCACAAATTAAATTCCCTATTGCGCATCTGCCTATCCTGAATGTTATGCACAGGCAAAACTTCAGAGAATGACAGTGGATGCAATCTGCTGTATTTCACCTCCAAGAACACAAAAATCTTCCTTAATCTCAGAAACCTCATTGCTAGCCAAGTCATTTGTCCCTAGATGGACTAGAACATCCACTTCCTCTTGCTGCTTTGCTTGTTTGACAATATTGAGAATACGTCTCTTGTCTTGACGAGCAGTAGCCCCAGGAAGACATCTCACCAAACCACTACTCTCCAGCTCAACACCTCTTATGATAGAATCACCCAGCAACAATTGCCTTCTATCATGTCCCACCTTTTCCTTATTGTTCTTGGTTGCAGTCCTGCATACCTTAGGCATAGGGGATGGTGGTTCCTCAACTATGGTGTCTGAGCCTACTTCCGTCTCACCACTACACTCTGAAAGTGCCTCAAAAGAATTAAGAAGAGCCACAGACTGTGGGACATGCCTTCTATCCACAACTCTAAGTCTACCAGATCCTACAGTAGTCCATCTGCCACTCCTAGGAGGCCTCTGTGGCAGTGGCTTTGTAACAGTCATAGCCATAGCCTGAGTTTGTGTAATAGATAATTTACAAATCTCCAACTTCAAACAGGCAATTTCCTGCTGCAATAAAAAAGAGAGCTGCCTACATATCAGGCACACTCCAAACCTCCAAAAATTGGATCTAAAAACAAATGCATGACAGCTCTTACACTGGACCAAGCCTGCCATTATAAAAGAATGGATTTAAACCAACAAATCTTACCTTTTTGTAGGTTTTCTACCTCCTGTCTAACCTCAGACTACCTCCAGAGTATCTCCAGAAGATCTCCTCTAAGTGCTCACTTTGAAGACTTCACTTAGAAGGCTTCCCAAAATCAAATTAGACCAAGCTAATATTCCACAAGCTTTATATAATCACCTAAGAACACCTCCCCCAGCAATGAGTGGACAAGTTTAACCACTTAAGCAAATAGCACGCAATTGATTCCAATTGTATGCTAATCAGTAAGAGGAATGAGTAACCAGCCTAACCTAATTTACACACCAGACCTAATTTAAAACCTTAAGTTGAATAGAAAAGATCTGTTTGAAACAAAAATCAAAATCACTCACCAGAAGATCTCCTCTAAGTGCTCACTTTGAAGACTTCACTTAGAAGGCTTCCCAAGCTCAAATATATATAGCTCATATATGCTAGATATTTGCCATAAAAGGTGTATGGGGGTCTGGGTAGTGCCCTGGGGCACAGGAAACAAGGAAAAAAAGTTTAAAAAAATACATTTTTAAAGGAAGAGTGAGATTTCCATGAAATAAAGGTGAAGAATAAAAACGAAAAATTCCTTCAAATATCGTGCCTAGGAGGTCCCCATAACCTGCCCGTGAAGTGGCGGATTTGTAGGATGCATGGAAACATTTAAAAACAAAAAAATGACATTTCAAATGATGGTAAATGTTTTCCTTTAATCTATTCATAAACAACTGCTTGGGGCGGCAGCCTATATGAAAAGAAGAAACGTTTTAGGACACGCACAGCAAGTTTAGTGATTTTTTGGGCTAAATTATGGTGAAACTTATGCAGGCTTTGGATGAAAGTAACAATAGGTGTTTTAAAATTGGGCCTTTAGTGTCGGCAACAGTGCCGTCACACCGTAACCCCTCTGTGGTATTGTGGAAGAGTGCAGGGTTGGACCCTACGGTCCAATATTAAAATGATATGAATCTGGTGCAGGCGTCAGTGGCAGTGCACCCAAATATTGTGCCTTTGGTGGCAGCAAGTGCCTTCACACCGTAACCCTTTGTGGTATTGTGGAAGAGTGCAGTGGTGGACCCTGTGGTCCAATATTAAAATTATATGAATCTGGTATAGGCGTCAGTGGCAGTGCACCCAAATATTGTGCCTTTGGTGGCAGCAAGTGCCTTCACACCGTAACCCCTCTGTGGTATTGTGGAAGAGTGCAGTGGTGGACCCTGCGGTCAAATATTAAAATGATATGAATCTGGTACAGGCATCAGTGCTCCCAAATATTTTGCCTTTGGTGGCAGCAAGTGCCTTCACACCGTAACCCCTCTGAGGTATTGTGGAAGAGTGCAGTGGTGGAGATTTTGGTAATAGAGAAGAGATCCTCGATCTATTCAGTTACATCAGCAGCTATAACAAAACCGGGTCAGCAATGTTTAGGCACTTGTACTGCGCTACTGTATATGGTGAGAATCGGCACACACCAGTAGCAACAGGAAGCAAACAGAACAGGCAGTGACTACACAGAGAGAATAGTCAAATGGCAGGCAAAGTCGGCAACAGATCAGGTCCGCAGAACAAGCAGGGTCAGTAACAAGTATACAAACGGATTCGGTAAGCTAGCGATGCGGGAATATAGGTTGAGACACACTGAGCTTGTAGCGACGCACAGCGTAGCGAAGAGAAGCAAACATTTTGCCGGCTTGACTTCACTCCGCTCCGCCTCGCAGCATGTCTGCACTGCATTACGTTTGCTTCTCATCGCACTGGACAGGAATCCACTAACTAAATTAAAATGTACACACAAAACCGTTTTATTTTCACAAAGCACATGTTATATAGGCAAAAAAACTTTCTACTGAATAAAATGCATCAAAAATTACTGTTAATTTAATAGAAATAGTATAAAAATATAAAAAAAGGTAACCCCATATCATATATATTATAGGGACACAGAGCGCTGTCTATAGAGTAGGGATGCATTGATACAGACAGACATATACGTATATATCAACACGCAGACCTATATATACGTATACATCAACACGCAGATATATATATACACCCACCCACAGACCTCAGATCATATATACACAAACGCACATGGGGGTGGCATGTGGACAATCTCAACTAAATGCGCCCCCAATTTGGCTGATCCCTCCAGAAGAAATGTTGAACCCGACAGAGCAGAGAATATATATATTATATATATTGCCAAAATGTGTGTGTAATACAAGTCTGGATATATATATTTATAAGAATATAGATATATACTGTATCTTATCTATATATATATATATAATACCTGCCCTTACCTTCCCCTATAAATTTGCTAAAGATATACACACACAAAAAACAAACCACTGCCTGAGACCCCGCGCAGCCCACATGCCACACCCCTCTACCTGGCTGAATGTATCAAATATATATAATTAAATACATTCAGCAAGGTAGAGAAAAAAAAAAAGGTTTATTTTATGTTTTTGGGGACATTTAAAAATGTCTTTGGATTTTATTTTTTTTAGAAATGTGTCGCCTTACCTTAGCATGGTGGTCAGTGGGGGCTCCCTGGATCCTGGTTGTGGATGGGGGTCTGCCGTGGCCGCAGGTGCAGTGGCTCCCTCCCTGCGCCACCTGTCTCTGCCACCTGCACCCGGGCGGTTAGCCTGCACAGTCGCAGCTCTGTCATCCGGCAGCCGCATGCTCCTCAAGGGGATCCTTGGGAGGCCCCAGCAGGCTGCCCTCTACAGTGCCTGATTAGAGGGCCGTGTCTGCCTGATGTTTTAGTAACAAGAATGTTTTATCCCATAGGCTTCAATGTTAAAAATATTCCCGTTTTAATTCAATATCTAATAAACCGTTGCTTATAATATTCTGCAGTAAAGAGTCTCTGTATTTCTAGATTTTTTTTATTTTTTAAGCATTTTTTATCCTTTTTTTTTTTTAAAAAATTAGAACTTTTGGCGAACGTCCCAAAAAAGTTCGAAGTTCTCAAACTTTTGAACAGCCGATGTTCGATTCGAACTCCGAACAGATCCGAACTGAACGCTCATCCCTAGCCACTACCACCAGAAAATGAAATGTCCTTATTGTGTATTTTTTATGTTGCGGATATCTTACACGTGCTTAGTTTTTCTCTTGTAAGTTTAGTTAAGAAAATATTTTACTCTATGTGTGTCACTGGGTGCGTCCATTTTGTGACCGTTTTTGCCTCCCACAGTATCTTTATCTCACTTGGTGCTCACTTTATGGTTTTGGCCATATAATGGAGTCTATGGGTCAGGCAGCCGACTCACATCATTGTATTGTGTGGGATGTATTCAAAGGACATCACCAAGAGGTAGATTAGAAGGACACTATTCCCTTATTAACACTAACATTAGCGTCTGTATGTGTAAGCATTATCGCTAGGATAAGTGTGTTTAACGCATGCCACCCATATTACATTCCTGACGCTACACCTGTTAGTGCATCATTTTTTTGCACTAGCTTCCGTGAGCTTACTGTACTTTGCACATCCTATACTTAACATGGGAGCGCAATCAGTAATTAGCGTTTCGATATGTAAGGTATTACAAAGTCCCAGCACTAATTACTTACGGGACGCACAAAGCAAAATTTAGCACCTTCTTAAAGCTGGTGCTAAATGATTCTGCAAATGCAAAATCATTTAGCACCCTCTAAAACACCCCCAATAAATCCGATACTCACCTCTCATTCCGCGGCAAGAAGAGTGGCCCGAAGCAACACTTCTTCTGGCCTCGAGCAGAGTGAGACTGGGAACAAATAATGCAAGATCATGCAGGGCTTGTTGCCCTGAAGCGCAACCCTCCATGGAGTCCAATGGACTCCAGGAGGTGATACTCACCACAGCGTAGAAGCGTTACCGCGAGTAACACAGTGGTTAGTGCTGCATTCCAGGGCATGGTGTTGAGGACGCGCCCCCTCCGGAATATCACGCTAACATGGGGATGTCAAGCTACAGGAAAATCTGCAGGCACAGGGAATAGGGCAAAAAATCTTTTAAGCTCCCTTTCATATCTCATTCATCTACCACAGTGCTTCCCAACCGCGGTCCTCAAGTATCCCTAACAGGCCAGATTTTGCAGATCACCTTGGGGAAATGCAGACTGAATCCTGCAATCACTCAGCAACAAATCATATCACCTGTGCTGTGCTTCAGATATCTGGCAAACCTGACCTGTTAGGGGTTCTTGAGGACCGCGGTTAGGTACCACTGATCTACGATCTCTTATCTTGTTTAGCCTGGAGAACAATAGCCATATCTAAACATTTCATCCTCCACCTCATTAACTGGTATATATTGTAGATTAAATAAACAAGAGCCACAAAGCAAAGCTTTTAGTAAATGTTACATCATGAGAAAAATCCAAAAACTGGAACCCGGAGATAAAAATACATAATTTTATTTTTCCTTTTTACCTGTAATAACAAAGGGAAAAAAACAGCAGCACATGTTTTATAATGTCTTTTATTTGTAATGCAAAAGTAATCTAGTTACAGTTTAGGTAAGTAGTAGTATCCCTTTAAGCTGGTGGTGAGAATCCAATCCATCTTCCATTAAAATAACGTAAATTGTTTCCCTTTGCTATTTCAAGAATTTATGAATCAGCAACTGCAATTTTGTACATTTTTTCTCCTATTTAAACATTTTTTGAGAGTATTCAGTAAAGAGTGAGCTGCAGCAAGTTGCCTAATACGTAAAATTTGCAAACTTTTCAATGCTTCCACCTTTAGACTATTTTTAATTAACTGCATGACACTGATTAGAAAATAACCTTTGAAAATGTTTTTGTAATTCAATATTTAGCTTACAGATATATTTTAATTTGTACAAACCAGTGTGCAATTACTGTTTGTGTTTTATAAATATCAACCATTTTATCTCTTAGATTTTCTGTGAGATTTCATGTTTTAGTATAAATTGCTTTGGATTGCTGCTCTGATAAACAGGAAAATGTTAATCATGCACTCTATAAATAAAGTATTACATAGAACATTTATTTTAGGTTCTCAAGGCAACCAGGTAGTTAAGCAGAGGAAAATGAAATGCTTAACAACAATTTCCACTATATGGCGTGTAACATGTAGTGTATCAGCATTAATTGAATACATCCTTTAAAATGTAAAATATGCTTTAATTGTAAGCTTAAAATGATTTTTTACCTCTTTAACCCTTTCGCTGCTGAGGCTTTTCACGCCTCTGTGCTGAGGTCATTTTTACCGGTTTTGCTCATCATGTTTAAACGTGTTTTGAAGGCTTATTTTAGTATATGGCCCAGACATATTTTATATCGTTCTTTCCGTCAGACTCGGTAGATTCATAATATGTCATTATTATATGTATACGTTATGTCATGTCTGTATATTATAACAAAAAATGCAATAAAATATGTATTTTCAATAATTTACAATGTGTAAAGTGTTTTTTTTCACATTTTAACATGCGAGCAATTGCGGTTATATTTTGTATGGGGTGCGCTTGTTAAAAAAATTAGAGATGGGGTCTCGTTACATTTTTTTTGGGGAAAATTACACTATTTTTAACAAACGCACCGCATACAAAAATCGTTAGTGCAGCATCATTGTTCACATTATAATTGAAATGGGAACAATATTGCTGCATTAACAAACCAAAAAAAAGAAAAAAGAAGTGTTTATTTTTGTTTTTATAATTTGTTTTTTTATTTTTTTTATTTTTATTTTTCATTTTTATTTATTTTTGACAAACTTTTTCACAGTAGTGTTTGGTATCGTTGGAACGGCCATGCTCTGGCCGATCCAACCATACCAAACTTTAACCCCTAGCTGCCACGGATCGGGAGATAGGGAGTTCATTGGAACTCCCTATCTCCACCGTTGGTGGCAGTTAGGGGTTAAATCCAGGACTGGCGTCATCGTGCTACGCACGATGACGCCAGTCTTCAGGGGGAGTTCCCGGAGGCTTGGCCGACATCCAAGATGTCGGCCAGCTCCGGGAAAGGATCGCGAACCGGCGCTTTTCAGCGCCGATTCGCGATCCAGCTCCCCAGGGGTTAATGCCAGGCACCATTTGGAAGGGCAGGCTGTGCCCTTCCAAATGATGCCTGGGTTAACCCCCGCAGAGCCGCCGATCGGGAGGGAGAGAGGTCCGAAGGACCTCCCCCCCTCCCTTTCAGGCGCCTCCTCCGCACATGCGGGGGGGGTGCCTGAATTAGGTGTCATCGCGCTGCCGCGATGACACCTAATACCAGCGGCTGCGGTTCCGGATGCGCGGCTGACATCGAGGATGTCAGCCCGCACCGGAGGGGCCAGCGATCGGCCGGAACCCGGCCGAACGCTGACCCCAGCGGTAATGCAGAGGACGCGCTCAGCGCGTCCTCCGCATTGAAGTGGTTAATCTGTTCAGCAATTTGCATTTATAAAAATCTGTGAATTACACTGATTGGCCAAAAAAAAGTCATAAACTTGGACCGCCTTTGCTTGGATTACAGCACACATTTACCATGACATCTTTTCAATAAGATTATGCAATGTCACAACATTTATTTCTGTCCAACGCTGCATTAATTTGTCACCAAGATCTTGTATTGATGTTGGGAGAGTTGGACTGTTGTGTAAAGTCTTCTCCAGCACATCCCAAAGATTATCCATGGGGTTAAGGTCTGGACTTTGTGGTGGCCAATCCATGTGTGAAAATGATGTCTAATGCTCCCTGAACCACTCTTTCACAATTTGAGCTTGATTAAACCTGGCATTGTCATCTTGGAATATGCCCAGAAATTACCGTAACACCTTGTGCCTGTACTTTCATTCTGTAGACTTTTTTATTATTATTCATAGGACCTTATATATTATTTCCAGGCACTTTAATGCACAAGTTTTTTTAAACGTGTTTTAAAAGTTGAGTTCTTTTGTTTGTTGTTTTTTTTTACCCCGTTCGTCGGGTTGTCGCCTTTTCCGGCGGCTGGTCGGCACTGTATTCGGTGGATCGGAGGCTTTTTTCGGGTGGGTTTGCAGCAGATCATTGGGTAGGTTCAGTGGGTTTTTTTTGTGGCGGTTCGCAGTGATCTGATATTTTCAGGTCATATCGGCAGGTTATCGGCGGATTTTCTGAGGTTTTTCTGAACCATTTAGTGACTTTTTCCTGCACTTCGGGGACACTGCGATGAATGCTGAATTTGATTTCCCCAAAGTGCTCTCTGAATAACCCCTTATGCTTGGAAACTTCAATTGAAACAGTGGAGAAAACAGGTGAAAACAAATTAAAATAAACGGGAATTCTATGCTGAATAACTTCAGCAGGAACTATGATGGAACCACTTTGAATACTACCGGAAAAACTGCGCTGAACAACGTTAGCAGAAAAAGCGGTGGAGACAAAAATGAACTATGGTGGAACTTCCCTAAATAGTGAATTTGCTGTAGTTTCACTGTAGTTAGCAAAAACTGGATATTCTCCTGATGTACAACGTTGAATCTCCCATAACTCCATGTAAGGCTTGTGATATCAGTCTTAGTAATCAAACATGAGTTAATGAGTCACAACGAGACATAAAAATACATTTGTATCTGCTTTTTCGTTCAAGATGGTTCCATATACATTTCTAAGGCAACACGTACTTGATCCAACTGGGGACATTTACAGTGATTATACTCAATGTTTGATTAATACCACAAACACTCTCCATTCAAACATTGTGTACAGTTTATGCAAATAACTATTGATAGATTTTTAGTTAAAACCCAGATATGGAATCCTCTAGTTTTGCTGCTTTCCACCCCTCCCTGTAGAGCCAACCAGGGCTACTATCATAAATCATGGGGCCCTTTACTGAGCAACTGGTTAGGGCCCCTTTTCCTCAGCAGCCCATTTCAGTAAACCAATTAAAAATAAAGCATTTACCTCCCCTTCTGCTTACCTGATTAGAGTGCTCTTACAGGCCCCTGATTGGTGGACCAGTCCTGGATGGCATGGAGGGACCCTTAAATCTGTTGTGTTCCCGAGTGTGTCTCGAGGTTAAATTTCACTGCTGAGAGCGTTACCCCCTAGACACACTCGGGCTGTATATATCACCTTTCCGTGCGCTCCCTCGATGATCTCTGCAGTATCCTCCGGCGATCGTGGCATTTCACTTCCTGGATTCCTTATCACGAGGAAGGAACCAGGAATTATAAGGTCGCGGTCACCGGAGGAGGCAGCTGGGGACATCAAGGGAGCGCAGGGAGAGGTGATGTATCCGGCGGCATCCTAAGTGTTAAGTGTTTAACCCTGAGCCACACTCGGGAATACCGCTAGAGGGGGTAAAAAAAAAAACAGACCGCTTTTAGACGCGTTTTTTCCCTAAAATTAGACCGCCAGGGAGGTTAAACAAGCTGAACAGGGTTTGGCCAGGGCCCATGGAGCCAGTGGGCTGTCACCCCCGTATGGCTGCCCTGGAGTCAACTATTTCTTCAGGAGATTTCATGAATTTAAATCAACCAACCCATAAGGTAAAAAAGACTATAGGGGCTCTTCAAAGAACACTGAATTGGCCCCAAAATTGAATCGAACAGTGAATTTTCCCGTACGGTCCAATTTTGTGCCCATTCAGCTATTCGAAAAGCTTGCAATTTGCAAAATATTGGTGAATTGCTTGCGGAATACAATGATCTTTGGCGGCAGTGGAATCCCCATAGAGAAGTAATGGTTAATCTATTCAGAGAACGCCGAACAGCAGAGAAATGTCAGTAAAATGCACTGATTTTCGGTGGTTTCATTCGACAGGTTTAAACAGGGGAATCCCATAGGTTTCAATGTGAAAAAATATCCCCGTTTTTCTTAAATATTTATTGAACCGGTTATTCTTTTCATTTGTAGCAAAAAGTCTATTTATTTATTTATTTTTTAGGATTTTTTTCAATTCAGATTTTTTTTGTACATGATGTTTTTTTCTTTTCATTCTGTAGACTTTTTTGTTATTATTCATAGGACCTTATATATTATTTCCTGTCATTTTCATGCACTATTTTTTTTAAACGCTTTTAAAAGTTGTGGTTTTTTTGGAGGGTTCTTACCCATTTTTGTCAGCTTGTCAGTTTTTTCTGGCAGCTGGTCAGCAGTCTGTTCGGTGGGTCGTCTGCTTTTTTCAGATCGATTTGGTGGTCTGTTTGGTGGAACGGTGAATGCATTCAGTGGTTTTTCGGATCGATACGGCGGTTTTTCGATTCGATCAGAGGTTTGGCGGCGGAATTTTATTTCTGCGGTTTTGCTGCGGTTTCGCGGATGTGTTTGGTGGGTCAATTCGCCACACTTCGGGGTCCCATGGGTGAATGCTGAATTCACGACAGGGTTGTCGCATTTAACTAGGTGAAGTGCGGCAAACGTGAAAAAAACTAAATGTCAGTGACATCTCAGTGCTCTCTGATTAACACCTTATAATTTCAAATGAAATGTCTTTCTATAGGCTTGTATTGCTGAATCAAAAAGTTACTTAACTTACATCAAAGACATTTCTTTTGACACCTGTAGCTGATTAGTTGGCGGAAGCTCTGTCAGTCATGGTATATCGCAACGAAAGTCAATGTTCTGATGATGGAACCAGTAAATGAAAGTAATATATGCATTTATATAGCAATTGATGTAAGTTAATTGTATATGGATAGAAGTGATATCACAAATTAGACACATTTTGATATGCAAAAAATTTATTTATGACACAAATGCCCTTTTAGATGGCAATGTGTGCACAGCTGATTCCTCAAGAATAACAATGTAATTCCTGATATCTACTACATCTCTATAGTGGCTGATAGATACATTTTCCATACCTTGCATGGTTTATGCATAAATAAATATTAAGTAAACCGTGAAAGAAAATTTTAAACTATCCTTGTAATGTTGTGTTTTATATATTGCTTGCAATCCGTTTCATAATTTATACAGTTCTAGCTATTAATATAATGCCTGATAATTTTGTGTCCCTTTTATCGTGCCTACTGGGCAATTATGCTCTTCCGTCATCTCTCACGGTTGCCTGAACTCTTTCCCACCTCAGATTTATATATCTTTCTCTGCTATCTATTATACAGTGATTATGCCTTCCCACGCTCCTCTTCTTTGCCTAAAGTCATCTCCCATTTTCCTTTCATTCACCAGGGAAGACGTGTCAGCTAATCCATCTGCAATGCATATACGTAAGCATTTACAGTATATACAGTATCTCACCGGAGTGAGTACACCCCTCACATTTTTGTAAACATTTTATTATATAAGTGACAACACTGAAAAAATTGCACTTTTGCTACAATGTAAAGTAGTGAGTGTACAGCTTGTATAACAGTGTAAATTTTCTGTCCCCTCAAAATAACTCAACACACAGCCATTAATGTCTAAACTGCAACAAAAGTCAGTACAAGTCTAAGTGAAAATGTCCAAATTGGGTCCAAAGTGTCAATATTTTGTGTGGCCACCATTATTTTCCAGCACTGCCTTAGCCGTCTTGGGCATGGAGTTCATCCGAGCTTCAAAGGTTGCCACTGGAGTCCTCTTCCACTTCCCTGTGACGACATCATGGAGCTGGTGGATGTTAGAGACCTTGCCCTCCTCCACCTTCCATTTGAGGATACTCTACATATGCGCAATAGGGTTTCGGTCTAGAGACATGCTTGGCCAGTTCATTACCTTTACCCTCAGCTTCTTTAGCAAGTCAGTGGTCGTCTTGGAGGTGTGTTTTGGGCCGTGATCATGTTGGAATACTGCCCTGTGGCCCAGTCACCGAAGGGAGGGGATCATGATCTACTTCAGTATGTCACAGTACATGTTGGCATTTATGTTTCCCTCAATGAACTGTAGCTCCCCAGTGCAGGCAGGACTCATGCAGCCACAGACCATGACACCCCCATCACCATGATTGTTTGTAGGAAAGACACACTTGTCTTTGTACTCCTCACCTGGTTGCCGCCACACACACTTGACACCATCTGAACCAAATAAGTTTATCTTGGTCTCATCAGACCACAGGACATGGTTCCAGTAATCCACGTCCTTAGCCTGCTTGTCTTCAGCAAACTGTTTGTGGGCTTTCTTGTGCATCATCTTAAGAAAAGGATTCCCTCAGGGATGACAGCCATGCAGACCAATTTGATGCAGTGTCTGGTGCATGGTCTGAGCACTGACAGGCTGACCTCCCACCCCTTCAACCTCTCACAGCAATGCTGGCAGCACTGCTCCTGTTCTGAGTGGAACCTGTCTCCTGTTAAACTGCTGTATGGTCTTGGCCACTGTGCTGCAGCTCAATTTCATGGTCTTGGCAATCTTCTTATAGCCTAGGCCATCTTTATGTAGAGCAAAAATTAATTTTTTCAGATCCTCAGAGAGTTCTTTGCCATGAGGTGCCATGTTGAATTTCCAGTGACCAGTATGAGAGAGTGAGAGCAAGAACACCAAATTTAACACATCTGCTCCTATTCACACCTGAGACCTTGTAACACTAACAAGTAAGGTGACACCAGGGAGGGAAAATGGCTATTTGGACATTTTCACTTAGGGGGTGTATTCACTTTTGTTGCCAGCAGTTTAGACATTAATGGCTGTGTGTTGAGTTATTTTGAGGGGACAGCAAATTTACACTGTTATACAAACTGTACTCTCACTACTTTACATTGTAGCAAAGTGTAATTTCTTCAGTGTTGTCACATGAAAAGATAAAATAAAATATTTACAAAAATGTGAGGGGTGTGCTCACTTCTGTGAGATTATATATATATACACACACACAGTAACAAAATACCAGGAAAGAGCACTCCATATCGATCACCACCTTCTTCAATCATTTTCTGTGGCAAAAAAGCACAGTTTTAAAAATGTTCAAATAACCTGACTGAGGGAATAAATGTTGGGGGATTCATGTCACAAAGTATGATCATAGTTTGCTTAAGCATGTCAGAAATGCCAATGTACCCCATCATTGACAGGTCCCATCTTACTTGACCGAATCTGCAGATCATAGTTTGCTTAAGCCTGTCACAAATGCCAATGTACCCCATCTTTGACTGGGGAGCTGCAGGTTGAGTTGATCCTGTAAATGCAGATTCGGAAGAAGGCGGACATTGATATGGAGTGCTCTTTCCTGTTATTTTTTTACTGTGTGTATATACAGTATATATATATAGTATATAGTATCACAGAAAATGAAGGAAGAAGGTGGTCTTGGAGTGCTCTTTCCTGGTGTTTTGAATTAAATGTCTTAGATGCACCCGCTGTTGTTGCTAGTTTAGGTTGAGTGCAACCTTCCTGGTGTTTGTATATATACAGTATATTATACTGCTCTCATCTGCTTACAATTTTTACCGTGAGGGAGGTAAATGCGAGGTGGTCAAGCTGCCTGGCACTTTAAACAAGGGTTGACCCAAATCTCTGTTGGTCCAGTGGGAAAGCCCCTGGGCCACCGGATGTAGAATATATAGGTATCTTCTCACCATTCACCTGTACTGTGTACAAAGATGTATGTCTCAAATTGGATGTCTTCCCGCTGCCTTAAACTCAATCTTGCCAAAACTGAAATTCTCCTTATTCCTCCCTCCAAGAAGAACCCAATACCACCTATCTCTCTATGAGTAAATGGAACGCTCATTAGCCCAATGCCTCAAGTTCGCTGCCTTGGTGTCACTTTTGACTCTGACTTAACATTCTCTCCCCACATCCAGACAGTGACCAAATCCTGTTACTTTCAACTCAAAAACATTGCCCGTGTCCACCCCGTTCTGACACAAGATTACGTAAAGGTGCTGGTTCATGCTCTTGTCATTTCACGGCTTGATTACTGCAACTCACTCCTTATTGGCCTCCCCAACTCCCGTATTGCCCCTTTGCAATCTGTAATGAATGCAGGGGCCAGGCTTATTTTTCTCACCAAACGCAACTCGCGTACCTCCCCACTCTGCCAAACCCTCCATTGGCTTCCTGTACGTTCCAGGATACAGTTTAAAATACTGATGCTCACGTTCAAATCGCTCAATAACTCAACTCCTCCCTACATATTTTAGTTACTCTGCAAGCACATCCCATCTAGACAACTCCGGTCGGCAGGTGATCTTCACCTGTCATCGGTCTACACGCGCACGGCCCACTTTTGCCATCAAGACTTCTTAAGGGCAGCTCGGTCCTGTGGAATGACTTGCCTCGCCCTATCAAACTCTCCCCTGACCTTCAGGCCTTCAAGAAATCCCTCAAAATCCATATCTTCAGATTAGTGTACCACATCACTGATGCAACTCCTCCCTCTGCTCACCTACTCACACATGATTAAAGCTGCTTCTATGGCCCCATTGTTCCCAAATAGGGATGAGCTGAACACCCCCTGAGTTCGGTTCAGGCCCGAACCTGAACTTCCCATATGTTCGGGTCCAGACCCGAACCCGAACTCCATGCAAGTCAATAAAAGGGCATAAAAGGTGTATGGGGGTCCGGGTAGTGCCCTGGGGGACAGGAAACAAGGACAAAAAGTAAAAAAAAAAAAGGTTTTTAAAGGGACAGTGAGTTTTCCATGAAATAAGGGTTAAAAATAAAAAACAAAAATTCCTTCAAATATCGTGCCTAGGAGGTCCCCATAACCTGCCCGTGAAGTGGCGGATTTCTAGGATGTATAGAAACACTTAAAAACAAAAAAATGATGTTTCAAATTACGGTAAATGCTTTTCCTTTAATCTATCCATAAACAACTGCTTGGGGCGGCAGTCTGTATGAAAAGAGGAGACATTTTCGTACACGCAGAAAAAGTTTACTGATTTTTTTGGCTAAATTATTGTGAAACTTATGCAGGCTTTGGATGAAAGTAACAATAGGTGCTTTAAAATTGGTCCTTTAGCGTCTCCAACAGTGCCGTCACACGGTAACCCCTCTGAGGATATGAATCTGATACAGGCGTCAGTGGCAGTGCAACCAAATATTGTGCTTTTGGTGCCAGGCCTGCAAGTACTATCATACAGTAACCCCTCTGTGGTATTGTGGAAGAATGCAGGGGTGAACCTTGCGGTCCTATATTAAAAAGATATGCATCTGGTTAAGACGTCAGTGCACCCAGATATTCTGCCTTTGGTGCAAGACTGTCAGGCCAGCAAGTACATCATCAGCCACTACGGGGGGGGGGGAAAAACAAGTTGACCTGAACCTGTCCTTGTGCCATACTCACACAGGTACTCGTTGATGGCCCTCTGCTGCTTGTGCAGATGCTGCAGCATTGCTAATGTTGAGTTCCACCTGGTGGGCATGTCACAGATCAGACGGTTTGTGGGAAGGTGGAATTCTCTTTGAATTTCTGCCAGGTGAACGCTTGCTGGGAATGACCATCTGAAGTGGCTGCAGACTTTTGTGGCCTGTATGAGAAGCTCTGGCAGCCCTGGGTACCTGGTTAGGAAACGTGTACCACCAGATTTAGGACGTGTGCTAGGCATGGTACATGCGTCAATTTACCCTTGCGTAGGGCGGAGAGAAGGTTGCTGCCGTTATCGCAGACGATCATTCCCAGCTGAAGCTGGCATTGTGTTAACCATCTCTGTTCCTGCCCCTGTAGAGCTGACAGAATTTCTGGCCCGGTGTGGCTCCTATCCCCTAAACAAACCAGCTCAAGCACAGTATGGCATCTTTGTGCTTGAGCCATTGCGTAGACCCTGTCAGGCGTCTGTTTAACTGCCACTTCGCCAGAGACAGAGAAGGAGGAGGAAGAGGGAGAGGTGGTGGTGGTGGAGCAGACAGACCTCATACAAGCAGCTTTCTGGAGGCGTGGTGGATGAAGAAGCTCCAGCACAGAGCCCCATCTTGGATCTCTCCCAGCTGCAATCAGAGTTACCCAGTGTGCCGTGAAGGAAATGTAACGACCCTGTCCATGCTTGCTGGACCACGTGTCTAAAGTCACATGCACCTTGTTGCTGACTGCCTTTCCCAATGACTGGATAACATTGTCTTCCATGTGCTGGTATAGTGCTGGAATGGCCTTGTGTGAAAAGTAATGGCGTTTTGGAACCTGCCACTGTGGTACAGCACATTCAGCAAATTCACGGAAAGGAGCAGAGTCCACCAGCTGGAAAGGCAGCAGCTGCAATGCGAGTAATTTTGCTAAGCTGGCATTTAGACGCTGTGCTTGGGGATGGTTGGGACTATATTTTTTCTTACACTGCAGCAGCTGCGGCAACGTAATCTGACTGCGTAAATCGTCAGCTGCTGGGATGATGTCACATTGTGAGGAAGGACCTGGTACATCCATTACTGTAGCATCATCCCTGTCGGTGGAGGTTGTAGGCAATGACATAGCAGTAGAAATTAGTGACCCCCAAAATACTGCGTGGTACTGGCTGTGTGACAAGAGACAGATCACCTCAATTCACAAATGTTTTAAAGAAATTAGTGACCCCCTGTAAGGGTTCAGACTGTGCTCGGTGTAGCAAGATGAGGTTGTGAGCCCAGGATGCAGTGATAGAGGCAGGTTTACGGTATAACAAAGGGTGTTTATTGGAAATAAACACTATAGCACAGAATCCGGCAAGGAACATACAAAGGCGTAGTCAGGGTTAAGCAAAAGGGTCTGGTACACGGGGGGTCCTAGATGGGGGGCAGAAGGATGGGAGGGTACCGGCTTATGGAGCAGAAGAATGTCCAGATAATACAGAGGATCCTTGGGGTCTTTGGTTGCAGAATTCAGGTGAGTGTCCAGAAGGTCTCAGGGAGCTTTGGTACATAGATTCACAGCCAGGTAACAGCAATGTGGAAGTCTGGAGGAAAGGGTGGGACTCCCTTATATGAGGAACAGATTAGGGGAAATGAAGGGCAGGTGAGTCTCCCTGGTCAGCACGTGAGAGTTCATGATGTGTAGCGTCAATGCAAAAGTTCTGGAACCTACAGGGGGCCTGCAGGATGTGGAACCAAATGGGGTGCCAGGGGGTCAGGGCCTCCAGGACCTTACAGAGCCCCCCTTCTAAGGGCCGGACTCTGGACGGCCCAGGCCGAGGTCAGAGTCACACTGGCGGATGATGGGACAAATAGTCTTTGCACCATTGGAGTGCAGAATAATGTTCATGATGACCAGGGTTGGGCAGAACTTTATCACTGCTAAGCGATCTCCAGACACTTTTAGCATTCGTAAACACCTGCAGGTCTGCGCATCTGACCATAGTCCCGTTCGAGCCGTAGATAAACCCAGGTGGCAAAGGTTCCATAAGAACGGTGCCTTCTGGGGTATTAATCATCTTGGTGACACGGCTCTTAGATGTACTCTTGGCATAGACCGGAGTTTCAGCGCCCTTGATGAGGCACGGTGGGGCAGCGCCCTTGGCAACCGGTGGGGCAGCGCCCTTGGCAACCGGTGGGGCAGCGCCCTTGGAAAGGACCAGTGGGGCAGCGCCCCTGGAAAGGACCGGTGGGGCAGCGCCCTTGGAAAGGACCGGTGGGGCAGCGCCCTCGGAAAGGACAGGTGGGGCAGCGCCCTCGGAAAGGACAGGTGGGGCAGCGCCCTTGGAAAGGCCGGTGGGGCAGCGCCCTAGGAAAGTACCAGTGGGGCAGCGCCCTCGGAAAGGACTGGTGGGGCAGCGCCCTCGGAACTGCATGGCTCAATGTTGACCTGGGTAGTGAGTGACTTGGCCTTACGGCGGCGGCGACGGCCCCGTGGCGGCGACAGCTCAGAAGGTTCTGCGGGTTGCAGGGCAGCGACATCCTGAGATCCTGCGGGTTGCAGGGCAGCGACATCCTGAGATCCTGCGGGTTGCAGGGCAGCGACATCCTGAGATCCTGCGGGTTGCAGGGCAGCGACATCCTGAGATCCTGCGGGTTGCAGGGCAGCGACATCCTGAGATCCTGCGGGTTGCAGGGCAGCGACATCCTGAGATCCTGCGGGTTGCAGGGCAGCGACATCCTGAGATCCTGCGGGTTGCAGGGCAGCGACATCCTGAGATCCTGCGGGTTGCAGGGCAGCGACCTCTTGAGATCCTGCGGGTTGCAGGGCAGCGACCTCTTGAGATCCTGCGGGTTGCAGGGCAGCGACCTCTTGAGATCCTGCGGGTTGCAGGGCAGCGACCTCTTGAGATCCTGCAGGTTGCAGGACAGCGACCTCTTCAGATCCTGCAGGTTGCTGGGCAGTGACCTCTTGAGATCCTGCAGGTTGCAGGGCAGCGACCTCTTGAGATCCTGTAGGTTGCAGGGCAGCGACCTTGGACACTGAGGTCTGGCGGAATCTGACCATGGGGAACCGGCAAGGCTTAGGTTTCTTAGGTAGATCAGGAACCAAAGGTGAAGTGTAGACACAGGTACCTATGTAGGCGGTCTGAATAGGCCTGGTAGAAGCAGGTTTCCTAGAAGCAGACTTGTCAAGCTTTTTTGTCTCTGGATTGGGTGGGCGTAGTGGGCAGGCAGATATTCTATGCCAGCTATCTCCACAATAAAAACATAAATCTTGTGCTCTTCTTCTTGCCTTTTCCTTTTCGGTTAGGGGTCCTCGAGCTCCTTTAGGAACTGGAATGCACACTTTAGTCGACGTGTCCTTTAAGGTCTGCTGCAGATATTCCAACAGTGAATCAAGATGCTGTTGGAGATTTTGGCTAGTCTCTTTCAATCTTTGAACATGGGCTACTATCACCGCGGGCTCACAGGGTTTAGACTTCCACATTTTGTAAGGGTTCAGACTGTGCTCGGTGTAGCAAGATGAGATTGTGAGCCCAGGATGCAGTGATAGAGGCAGGTTTATGGTATAACAAAGGGTGTTTATTGGAAATAAACACTATAGCACAGAATCCGGCAAGGAACATACAAAGGCGTAGTCAGGGTTAAGCAAAAGGGTCTGGTACACGGGGGGTCCTAGATGGGGGGCAGAAGGATGGGAGGGTACTGGTTTATGGAGCAGAAGAATGTCCAGATAATACAGAGGGTCCTTGGGGTCTATGGTTGCAGAATTCAGGTGAGTGTCCAGAAGGTCTCAGGGAGCTTTGGTACATAGATTCACAGCCAGGTAACAGCAATGTGGAAGTCCTGAGGAAAGGGTGGGACTCCCTTATATGAGGAACAGATTAGGGAAAATGAAGGGCAGGTGAGTCTCCCTGGTCAGCACGTGAGAGTTCATGATGTGTAGCGTCAATGCAAAAGTTCTGGAACCTGCAGGGGGCCTGCAGGATGTGGAACCAAATGGGGTGCCAGGGGGTCAGGGCCTCCAGGACCTTACACCCCCAAAATACTGCGTGGTACTGGCTGTGTGACAAGAGACAGATCACCTCAATTCACAAATGTTTTAAAGAAATTTGTAACCCCCAAAAGACTTGCTGGCACAGTGACAAGACACAGAAGATCACCTAAATTCACAAATGTCTTGTCACTGTGCCAGCAAGTCTTTTTGGGGGTTACAAATTTCTTTAAAACATTTGTGAATTGAGGTGATCTTCTGTGTCTTGTCACTGTGCCAGCAAATATTTTGGGGGTTACAAATTTCTTTACAACATTTGTGAATTGAGGTGATCTTCTGTGTCTTGTCACTGTGCCAGCAAATATTTGGGGGGTTACCAATTTCTTTAAAACATTTGTGAATTGAGGTGATCTTCTGTGTCTTGTCACTGTGCCAGCAAGTATTTTGGGGTTACAAATTTCTTTAAAACATTTGTGAATTGAGGTGATCTTCTGTGTCTTGTCACTGTGCCAGCAAGTATTTTGGGGGTTACAAATTTCTTTAAAACATTTGTGAATTGAGGTGATCTTCTGTGTCTTGTCACTGTGCCAGCAAGTATTTTGGGGGTTACAAATTTCTTTAAAACATTTGTGAATTGAGGTGATCTGTCTCTTGTCACACAGCCAGTACCACGCAGTATTTTGGGGCTCACTAATCTCTACAAAATATTTGGGAATTGAGGTGATCTGTGTCTTGTCACACAGCCAGTACCACGCAGTATTTTGGGGCTCACTAATCTCTATAAAATATTTGGGAATTGAGGTGATCTGTGTCTTGTCACAAAGCCAGTACCACACAGTAGTTTGGGGCTCACTAATTTCTACAAAACATTTGGGAATTGAGGTGATCTTCTGTGTCTTGTCACTGCCAGCAAGTATTTTGGGGGTCACTAATTTCTACAAAATATTTGGGAATTGTTATAATCCGTGTGCTCTCACTGGCTGCCACCCATCAAGGAGTCTCACTGATTTATAAGAGGTTTCTGAGATTTGTAATCTGTGGCTTCTCACTGCCACCCATCAAGGGGTCTCCCTTATTAATAGGAGGTTTCACTGCCACCCATCAAGGGGTCTCACTGATTTATAGGAGGTTTCACTGCCACCCATCAAGGGGTCTCACTGATTTATAAGAGGTTTCTGAGAATTGTATTCTGTGGCTTCTCACTGCTAGGGATGAGCCGAACACCCCCCGAGTTCGGTTCGAGCCCGAACCCGAACTCCCCATTTGTTCGGGACCGAACCCGAACCCCCATGCAAGTCAATGGGGCTGAAAATTCATTTTTTTAGAGTGCCCTCCAAGAGGGCATATATGCTACTTATTTGCCATAAAAGGTGTATGGGGTCCGGGTAGTGCCCTGGGGGACAGGAAACAAGGACAAAAAGTTTTAAAAAAAACGTTTTTAAAGGGACAGTGAGTTTTCCATGAAAAAAGGGTTAAAAATAAAAATGAAAAATTCCTTCAAATATCGTGCCTAGGAGGTCCCCATAACCTGCCCGTGAAGTGGCGGATTTCTAGGATGTATAGAAATATGTAAAAACCAACAAATGACATTTCAAATGACGGTAAATGCTTTTCCTTTAATCTATCCATAAACAACTGCTTGGGGCGGCAGTCTGTATGAAAAGAGGAGACATTTTCGGACACGCAGAAAAAGTTTACAGATTTTTTGGCGGTGAAAGGCAGGAGAATGGAAACTTCTAGACCAAAAAGCCGATTTGGAAAGTGAGATAAATGGGAGAATTTTTCTGGTTCGGCTATTTTGACCTAGAATTTTCCATTCTCCAGTCATTCCGGAGTGACAGGCAACAGAGGGATGTGGTAAATGGAGTTTATTCGGCGCAAGGTCTTGTTACCAGTGGGGTACCTCAGGGGTCAGTACTTGGACCCATTCTATTTAATATTTTTATTAGTGATATTGCAGAAGGTATTAATGGAAAAGTGTGTCTTTTTGCTGATGACACAAAAATTTGCAACAGGGTTGACGTTCCTGGAGGGATCAGCCAAATGACAAATGATTTAGGTAAACTAAAAAAATGGTCGGAGCTGTGGCAATTGAGTTTTAATGTGGATAAGTGCAAGATAATGCACCTGGGACGTAAAAACCCAAGGGCTGAATATAGAATATTTGATACGGTCCTAACCTCAACATCTGAGGAAAGGGATTTAGGGGTTATTATTTCAGAGGATCTAAGGGTAAGTAGTCAATGTAATAGAGCAGCAGGAAATGCTAGCAGAATGCTTGGTTGTGTAGGGAGAGATATTAGCAGTAGGAAAAGGGAAGTGCTCATGCCACTGTACAGAGCACTGGTGAGACCTCACTTGGAGTACTGTGCAGCAGTACTGAAGACCGTATCTCCAGAAGGATATAGACATCTTAGAGAGAGTTCAGAGAAGGGCTACTAAAATGGTGTACGGCTTGAAGGAGAAAAGTTACCAGGAAAGGCTTAATGATCTTAACATGTACAGCTTGGAAAAAAGACGAGACAGAGGAGATATGATAGAAACATTTAAATATGTAAAGGGGAATCCACAAGGTAGAGGAAGGGAGTATATTTAAAAGGAAACAAAGTAGCAATACAAGAGGACATAGTCTTAGATTAGAGGGGCAAAGGTTTAAAAGTAACATCAGAAAGCATTATTTTACTGAGAGGGTGGTGGATACATGGAACAGCCTTTCAGTAGAAGTGGTAGAGGCCAAAACAGTAATTGAATTTAAGCAAGCATGGGATAGGCATAAGGCTATTCTAAACAAAAGATAAATCCAGGTAAAGTATCCATGTAATTGGGCAGACTAGAAAGGTTCTTATCTGCCGACATTTTTCTATGTTTCTATTCTCCTGAGTTTCACCTTTCTCTGAATAACCCTGTCAGGGTTATTCAGAGAGCGGTGAAGAGCAGGAGAATGACTGGAGAATGGAAAATTCTAGGTCAAAATAGCCAAACCAGAAAAAATCTCCCATTTAGGCTGCTGTCAGACGAGCGTAGTGTTCACGTCCGTGATTGCGCCTAAAAGTACGTCCGTGATAGCATGACATGAAGCCCATCGGAGCCCGTTACACGAAGTACGTCCGCACTGAACTGCGGACGCACAACGGCCGCGGCCCACGGAGGCAAGGCAGGCAAGAACGTACAACCGCTAGAACGGCCGCACAAAGTGCGCTGCGTACGCAACGTCTGCATAGCTTTGTGTGTGAGTGATGGAACATGGTCAGACGGACTGCATTTATACGTCCAGCATTTTTCACGGACAAAATGCTTTTGCTTTCTAATTTATTTTTCCTCCTACATCCGTCAAAATATATACGTCAGTGAAAAAAACGGACTGTCTGGCCACTACTGCGTCTTCCGTACTAACTTACGTCCGTGTGCACGGACGTACAGTCCGTAGAAATCACGCTCGTCTGACCCTAGCCTTAGGCTAGGGTCAGACTAGCGAATTTTTAACATGCGTTTAGGCGCACTTAATCACGGCCGCACTAGCAGCAAATGACGGGCAATGACGGCCAATATACGAAGTACGGTCGCACGAAAGTCCGGCTGCGCAACGCAAGTGGAAAATGAACGCATTTTTTCGAGAGCGCAGAACCGCTAGTACGAACGTACAGAGTGCGTTGCGTCCACTAGCGGCGTGTGTGCGTGATTTGGAGACGTCAGACCCTGCTCATGTGCGGTCAACATAACGTCCAGACACCCAAAGTTTCCTGGTTTGGATCCGTAAAAAATCACGCACAAAAATGCGCATCGTATGACCGTTTTCGCGCAATCCGTGAAAAAATACGGCAATGCGTTCGGACGCACTTTTTGACGGTCGCTGCGAAAAATGCGTTAGTCTGACCCTAGCCTTATCTTACTTTCCTAATCGGCTATTTGGTCCAGATTGTTCTCTTTTCCTGCCATTCTGTGATTAACCCCTGGGGAGCCGGATCACAAATCAGCGCTGAAAAGCGCCGGATCCTGATCCTCTCCTGGAGCTGGCCGACATCTTGGATGTCGGCCAAGCCTCCAGGAACTCCCCCTGAGGACTGGCGTCATCATGCATAGCACGATGACGCCAGTCCTGTAGTTAACCCCTAGCTGCCACCAATGGTGGAGATAGGGGTTCCAATGAACCCCCTATCTCCCAATCCGTGGCAGCTAGGGGTTAATGTTTGATATCATTGGATCGGCCAGAGCATGGCCTTTCCAAGGATACTAAACATGAGCATGAAAAATGTTTTTTTAAAAAAATAAAAAATAAAAATAAAAAAATAAAAATATTTAAAAAAAATTCTAAAAAGAAATAAACAATATTTTTGTTTGTTTTTGTTTTGTTAATGCAGCAATATTGTTCCCATTTCAATTATAATGTGAACAATATTGCTGCACTAACTATTTTTGTATGCGGTGCGTTTGTTAAAAAAAGCGAAATTTTCCCCAAAAAAAAATGTAACGAGACCCCATTTCTAATTTTTTTAACAAGCGCACCCCATACAAAAAATAACTTCAAACGATCGCATGTTAAAATGTGAAAAAAAACACTTTACACATAATAAATTATTGAAAATTCAAATTTTATTGCATTTTTTGTTATAATATACAGACATGAGATAACGTATACATATAATAATGACATATTATGAATCTGCCAAGTCTGCCGGAAGGAACAATATATAATATGTCTGGGTCATATATCAAAATATGGCTACAAACCGCGGTTAAACATGATGAGCAAAAGCGGTAAAAATGACCTCAGCACAGAGGTGTGAAAAGCCTCAGCAGCGAAAGGGTTAAATGCAGCATATTAGGATGTTTTAGGGAAATTAATTCTCAAATCTCAATCAGAAGCAGACACCACCCCCTAACTATATTGTACAATGTATCAAATTGATTACCAGACTAAAAACACCTGGTGTTATGCCCGTTTGTGAACAGAGGTCATTTAGAGTTGATAATCTTTCCACGTCATCAATCAAATCATATCAAAATAAGCTTTATTGGCAGGACCAAATACATTTTAGCATTGCCAAAGCATATGGGGAGGAGGGGGGGTAGTGGGACATATATATGGGGGGGAATGGGCAAGTCCATGGACATTATCAGGGGTAAGGGATAATGTGAAGGGGGATGGGGGCGAGTCCGTGTTGGGGATTTATACACGTACACATTAGTTTTTAATTCAATATCTAATAAACCGTTGCTTATAATATTCTGCAGTAAAGAGTCTCTTTATCTCTAGATTTTTTAGTATTGTTTTAAGCATTTTCTATACTTTTTTCAAAATTTCTTTTTTTTTCGAACCCGAACCAAACACACCCAAAAAGTTCGAAATTCATGAACTTTCGAACTGCCAAAGTTCGGGTCGAACTCCGAACCGTCCGAACCCGAACAGCTCATCCCTACTCACTGCCACCCATCAAGGTGTCTCACTGATTTATAGGAGGTTTCACTGCCACCCATCAAGGGGTCTCACTGATTTATAAGAGGTTTCAGAGATTTGTAATCTGTGGCTTCTCACTGCCACCCATCAAGGGGTCTCACTGATTTATAGGAGGTTTCAGAGATTTGTAATCTGTGGCTTCTCACTGCCACCCATCAAGGGGTCTCACTGATTTATAGGAGGTTTCACTGCCACCCATCAAGGGGTCTCACTGATTTATAAGAGGTTCGAGAGATTTGTAATCTGTGGCTTCTCACTGCCACCCATCAAGGGGTATCACTGATTTATAGGAGGTTTCACTGCCACCCATCAAGGGGTCTCACTGATTTATAAGAGGTTTCTGAGACTTGCAATCTGTGGCTTCTCACTGCCACCCATCAAGGGGAGTCACTGATTTATAGGAGGTTTCACTGCCACCCATCAAGGGGTCTCACTGATTTGTAAGAGGTTTCAGAGATTTGTACTCTGTGGCTTCTCACTGCCACCCATCAGGGGGTCACACTGCATTTTAAGAGGTTTCTGCGAATTGTAATCTGTGTCTTGTCACTGTTGCCAGCTATCAGGGGGTCCTATCAGGGGGTCTCACTGACTTGTAGCAGATTTCTGCGAATCGTAGTTTGTGTCTTGTCACTGGCACCCATCAGGGGGTCTCATTGATTTATAGGAGGTTTCTGCGAATTGTAATCTGTGTCTTGTCACTGGCTGCCAGCTATCAGGGTGTCTCACTGAGTTATACCAGAGTCCTGGAAATCTTTAATCTTTATACCAGAGTTGAATCAGAGTTCTGTATATATTTAATCTATATATCACTCACCATGTCTGAAAGAACAAAAAGTACAGGCAGACGCTCCCAGACACAGATAAGAGGGCAAGCAGCCCCTGTGTCGGGAGGCTATGCCTCTGGTCGTGGTGGACGTGGTGCATCCTCTGCAGGGGCACGCTTGTCCTTTCTAACTGGTGCTGGCCGTCTTAAGCAGCAGAAACATACAGAGGACTTGGTAGATTGGCTAACAAGGCCATCCTCATCACCGGACACTTGGGTACCACGTGCTTGAGGTGACATATGAGCACCTGCCACACATCCCATTGGCGCAAAACTTTGCGTAGGTCCTCCTCCTCCTCATCTGTCTCTACCCCCACTGTATGTCCTGCCATGTCATTGCCTGCTACAACCTCCAATGACAGGGATGATGCTACAGTAATGGATGTACCAGCTCCTTCCTCACAATGTGACATCATCCCAGCAGCTGAAGATTTACGCAGTCAGATTACGTTGCCGCAGCTGCTGCTGCGTAAGAAAAAATATATTCCCAACCATCCCCAAGCACAGCGTCTAAATGTCAGCTTAGCAAAATTACTCGCATTGCAGCTGCTGCTTTTCCAGCTGGTAGACTCTGCTCCCTTCCGTGAATTTGATGAATGTGCTGTACCACAGTGGCAGGTTCCAAAACGCCATTACTTTTCACGCAAGGCCATTCCAGCACTATACCAGCACGTGGAAGACAATGTTATCCAGTCATTGGGAAAGGCAGTCAGCAACAAGGTGCATGTGACTTTAGACACATGGTCCAGCAAGCATGGACAGGGCCGTTACATTTCCTTCACGGCACACTGGGTAACTCTGATTGCAGCTGGGAGAGATCCAAGACGGGCTCTGTGCTGGAGCTTGTTCATCCACCACACCTCCAGAAAGCTGCTTGTATGAGGTCTGTCTGCTCCACAACCTCTTCCTCTTCCTCCTTCTCTGGCGAAGTGGCAGATAAACTGACGCGTGGCAGGGGCTACGCAATGGCTCAAACAAAAAGATGCCATACTGTGCTTGAGCTGGTTTGTTTAGGGGACAGGAGCCACACCGGGACAGAAATTCTGTCAGCTCTGCAGGGGCAGGTGCAGAGATAGTAAACACCACGCCAGCTTCAGCTGGGAATGATCGTCTGCAATAATGGCAGCAACCTTCTCTCCGCCCTACGCAAGGGTAAATTGATGCATGTACCATGCCTAGCACACGTCCTAAATCTAGTGGTACAGTGTTTCCTAACCAAGTACCCAGGGCTGCCAGAGCTTCTGAGCCAGGCCAGAAAAGTCTGCAGCCACTTCAGACGGTCATTCCCAGCAAGCGTTCGCCTGGCAGAAATTCAAAGAGAATTCCACCTTCCCACAAACTGTCTGATGTGTGACATGCCCACCAGGTGGAACTCGACATTAGCAATGCTGCAGCGTCTGCACAAGCAGCAGAGGGCAATCAACGAGTACCTGTATCAGTATGGCACAAGGACAGGTTCAGGTCAACTTGTTTTTTTTCCCCCCAGAGTGGCTGATGATCAAGGATGCATGCCCTGTACTTTCACCATTTGAGGAGGCAACGAGGATGGTGAGAAGGGACAGTGCATGCATCAGTGACACAATTCCTTTAGTGTTCTTGCTGGAGCACACTCTGCAGGGAATTATAGATGTGGCTCTAGAGGCAGAGTAGCGGGAGGAAGAGGAGGCCTTCCCTAGCTCTCAAGGCCCCAGTCTTTCCGCAGACAGCATTACAGCGGGTCCTACTCAGATCAGACAGGAGGAGGATGAGGAGGAATATTTAAGTAGTGGGGGCATTGAAGGTGGGGATTCCTCAAGGGAGGGTTTCGTGTGCCCAGAAACACAAGGGCTAGTGTGTGGCTGGGAGGAGGAAGTGCACGATACGGTCATCCCCATTGACCAGGAAGACTCGGAAGCTAATGCCACCTCCAACCTACGCTGCATGGGCTCCCTTATAATGCAAAGCCTGGTAAAGGACCCCAGGATTCATGCTATCAAGGAGAGGGATCATTACTGGTTGGCAACCCTTCTTGATCCACGATAAGGGTAAAGTTGCAGAGCTCATCCTGCCTGCACAGAGGGAGCACAGGATGAAAAAACTTGAGGACGCTCTAAAGCGACACTTGTGTAACACCTTTCCAGGGACTGGTAGGTTACCAAGTGATGACACCCGTGCTTCTGAGGCTGCGGATGATAAGAGGAATAGTGGTGAAGGCCAGGGCCGCTTGACTGATGCATTTTTTAATTTTTTTAGTCCACGACGCCCAGGGACGTCAAATGTTGGCACCCATTGCCAGCGTCTTCACCATATGGTGCAGGACTACCTAGGGGCAAGGGCAGACCTGGATACCTTTCCAGTAGATGATCCACTGGCTTACTGGGTGTTGAGATTGGATCACTGGCCAGAACTTAGCCAATATGCTATGCAGCTACTAGGTTGCCCTTCATCCAGCGTGCTTTCTGAAAGGACGTTCAGTGCCGCTGGAGGTTTTGTCACAGACAAAAGAGTGAGTCTGTCCACCGACTCTGTAGACCGGCTGACATTTATAAAATTTAATCAGTCCTGGATCAGCAGTTATCAATCCCCTGATGCTGACATAACGGAATAGATAGGGGATGTCTTCTGCATGCACAAAACCTCCAGCACTGAACTCTTCCACAAAACCACAAAAGGGTTACGGTGTGAATGCACTTGCTGCCATGAAAGGAACAATATTTGGCTGCACTGACGCCTGTGTCAGATTTATATCATTTTAATTTTTTGAACAGCAGGGTCCAACCCTGCACTCTTCCACAATACTACAGAGGGGTTACTGTATGATAATAGTACTTGCTGGCAGTCTGGCACCAAAAGCACAATATCTGGGTGCACTGACTCCTTTACCAGATTCATATCTTTTTAATATAGGACCACATGGTCCACCCCTGCATTCTTCCACAATACTACAGAGGGGTTACTGTATGATGATACTTGCTGGCCTGGCAGTCTTGCACCAAAGGCACAATATCTGGGTGCACTGACGCCTTGACCAGAATCATATCTCTTTAATATAGGACCACATGGTCCACCCCTGCATTCTTCCACAATACTACAGAGGGGATACTGTATGATAGTACTTGCAGGCCTGGCACCAAAAGCACAATATTTGGGTGCACTGCCACTGACGCCTGTATCAGATTCATATCCTCAGAGGGGTTATGGTGTGATGGCACTGTTGCCGATGCTAAAGGCCAATTCTAAAGCACCTATTGTTACTTTCATCCAAATCCTGCATAAGTTTCACAATAATTTAGCCAAAAAATCACTAAACTTTTTCTACGTGTCCGTAAATGTCTCCTCTTTTCATACAGACTGCCGCCCCAAGCAGTTGTTTATGGATAGATTAAAGGAAAAGCATTTACCGTCATTTGAAACGTCATTTTTTTGTTTTCAAGTGTTTCTATACATCCTAGAAATCCGCCACTTCACAGGCAGGTTATGGGGACCTCCTAGGCACGATATTTGAAGGAATTTTACGTTTTTATTTTTAACCCTTATTTCATGGAAAACTCTCTGTCCCTTTAAAAACGGTTTTTTTTTAAACTTTTTGTCCTTGTTTCCTGTCCCCCAGGGCACTACCCGGACCCCCATACACCTTTTATGGCAAATATCTAGCATATATGCCCTCTTGGAGGGCACTCTAAAAACCGAATTTTCAGCCCCATTGACTTGTATTGAGTTTGGGTTCGGATTCGAACATTTGGACGTGTTCGGCTCAACCCTACTCTAGACCAGTGTTTCCCAAACCTGTCCTCAGGACCCTCCGCCTCGCCAGGTTTGCCAGATATCTGAAGCACAGCACAGGTGATATGATTTGCTGCTCAATGATTGCAGGATTCAGTCTGCATTTCCCCAAGGTGATCTGCAAAATCTGGCCTGGTTGAGGGTCCCGAGGACAGGTTTGGGAAACACTGCTCTAGACTGTAAGCTCCTAGGAGCAGGGTCCTCTATACCTCTTGTTTCCATCATATGTCCGTTTAGCTGTATCTCATTCCTTTTGGTTATTGTAAAGCGCTGCAGAAACTGTTAGCGCTATATAAATTATGACAATAATAATAATAATAATGTCTTCTAAAACAACTTTGATTTTCTATCTCCAATGCACTGATTAACACCAGGTACGTCCCTGACAGTCCTTTGTAGCGTATTACTATTTTGTTGTTTGAAACTGCAGTTCATGGTGGATGGAGAGGCTGTCATTCCTTTTATAGAGATAATGATGGACTCCTGTAAGAGAACTTAATTTCTCCTGTGGGGGAAACATCATTCATAGAGTATAAAACGAGATACATTTGAAATGATAGGGTTAAAACAAAATGGCAAAGTAAACATATTCTTTTAGAAAGGGAACGTGCTCTCGTTAACTCAATAATTTTCTGTTTGTAAAGCTGCATACATGACAAGCACCACAGCAATCGTTCTCTCCACAGCTGGGTTCACAATAGTCAGACAGCAGGGAATTATGCTTCAAGGAGATTAAATGGAGACTCAAACACAATGCTTAACTCACAGCAAGACATTCGGATGTGCCACTGAGTGTAGAAGCCTGTCATAGTTCAAGAGCATTGGTTTTCATCTCCTAAACGCCAACAGTTTTGGCAGTTCCAGTGGAATAGTAACACCTGGGAGCCTGACTCATTTCGATGCCCCACTGGAATTCAACAGACAAATCTGTTTTGTCCTTGAAGAGCAGGATTTTAGCATTTTTCATATTTAAACACTGGAACGGGGAAATCCTTTGATAGTACATGACAGGATGGGTGCCTTCCGAAAGGAAACAGGAAAGGAAAAAAGAGTGGAATATTATCTAATGGCAATTGTTTTTAATCCAAAATGACAAAATCTACAAACATAAAACTTTCAAAGATGCCAATCAATAATTTTGTAATAAATGACATAACATATTTACACTGCAAGAGAACCTAGTCAAATTATGTTTATGCATTCCTTGATTAATTGCCTTAATTATGTATTAATTGTTAGAATAATTTGTTTTCTTATTGAGCATTGGTGCTGAATATATTGTAACAGTATTAAGAACACACAGCCACTACCACTAATAATAATAATATAATAACAACAACAATTTGAGGAGGAAAATGTATAATGTTTATGAGAATTGTAGAAAAGATAAATGATAAATATAGTAATAAATATAGTTATAGTCTAAAATAACTATAGCTATTTAATAGTCTTTTACTTTCTAATAAATCACACCATTTATTTTGTATTTTAAGCCCTATGAGTCTTCACTTCATTGTATTAAATACATTAGCTCAGCAGAGATTTCGCACCGGGGTAATAAATGCATTTTTTGGACTAAGAGTGCTGCTATTGTACTATTGTGAATAATATCATATTGCTTCCAGTAGATAAGGCAATCCACTGCATACTTTGTATTTTCAATTAATGGGAAAATATAAGCCCTTTATTATAATTTATACAGTAATAATGAACTTGTCATAAAAACACTATTTAAATGCATTTGTTCATGTTTTATTTTAGATTTTAAGGTAAAATAATATAAAACACACACACAAACATTAATATTGCTTATTAAAATAAATGCAGCTGGAGAGAGCACTGTGGATTTTAGTTAGAGTGCTGTAGGTGTGCTGCTTCATTGTGTCTCCCCGCGGTTCGTACACACAGGTTATCTTTAAAATAACTTCCAAAACAGTACGCCCAGATCATTATTCAGCACAATACACTACTCTCGGGAGAAGAAAAAACTAGAAGCGTTACACAAAATTCCCTTTTCTGAGAATTATTGAAAGGAAAGAGATGATTTGAATTAGACTAAGTTCACTATTTCCCCAGTGGTCCATTCAAAGCAATTGCAAAGGAACCCATGTGAGGCGACCAGCCACAATGCTTGGAAATCCTTTTACTTTGTTGTTGATACACCAAGGACTAACTCCGCTTTACCTACATTTAATGAAAGAACAGATTTGTTTCCAAAATTGTGTTAAGAAAATCAAATTCAAATAAAAACGGGTCACTAAATGCCTAACACTAGGGGCTATATTCCATAGTTGGCGCTAGCGTTAGCGCCTCGATATGTAAGCGTTAGCACCAGGATAAGTTGTTTAATACATCCCATCCATATTACATTCCTGACGCTACCCCTGTTAGTAATCCATTACGCCTCTTTTTTGAGCTAGCTTCCACGAGCTTACCGTACTTTACAAATCTTATACCTAACATTTTGAGCGCAAACGTACATTGGCGTTTTGATAAGTAAGGTATTCCATAGTGCTAGCGCTAATTACTCCAAGGATACGGACAGCCATATTTTAGCACCAGCTAAAAGCTGGCGCTACATGATTCTGCATTTGCAGAACCCCACCCAATTAATCCGATATACACCGCTCATCCCGCGGGAAAACGGAGACCAAATCTGCCACTTCTTGTTGCCGGGACTAGAGTGAGACCGGGAACAAGTAGTTCCCAGTCTCTCTCCACGATCACTCCACGGTGCTGAACAATCTCGCGAGATCATCCAAGTCTCGTGGCCAGGAAGCGCAACCCTCCAGGGAGTCATATGGACTCCATGAGGTTATACCCTTGGCACCGCAGTTAATGCTGCGTTATGGGGCAAAGTGCTGAGGTAGTACCTGCCCCGGAATATCGCACTAACATGGTGATGCTATGGGGAAATCTGCAGGCACATATTTTCCCCGTTAGTGTCCTCATGTTAGCGCGAATTAGGGAATAGGGCCCAAGGTGTATAGGCACTGAGGAGTTATTCCATTATGCATAAGGCTGTGTCAGACGAGCATGCTATGTGCTGCAATGGGGCCGGTCAAACGCTTGTGCACACTTGTGCCCGCGCACGAAATGCACATGCTAAAAGCGTTGGTTATCCAAGCCTCTCCTCCTCATCTCTCCATAGGAGTTGGCTAGACGGGCGTCGATTAGAAGAAATATCCACTCTCACGGACATTCCTTCCGCTCTCCAAAGTGCTTATCTGACACTAGCCTCAATAGAAACAAATGAAAATCAGCTTCAAGTTTAAGATTTTTAAGGCAGAATACTGTACTAAGGTTATTCTAATTTAAGGGTACACCCTTGACTAATGTTGAAAAATCTACATAATGCATTATAATAGAGCATTTAAAAAAAAAGATGAAGGGAAATATCAATAAAACGAAAGAAACTGGCCCCTGGGGCATTATAACCACATTAATGCTAGCTCACATATGTGAGCGTTGGCGTTAGGTTAAAAGAGGTAATAGTGGATGACCAGATCAGATCCCGATCTCTAACTTGCTAATAAAATCGGGTTAAAAAATCAACGCATCAGTAATAGTGCATTCTAGCCCAAGCTTACTGTACTTTGCACTCCCTATACTTCACATGGGGAGCACAAAGAGTAATCAGAGAGTAATTAGCGTTAGGATCACAAAGTCCGACCGCTAATTAGTGCTCACTACAGCTCTAAGCTGGTGCTAACTGATTCTGTTTCTAATGAATCAGTTATCAACAGCTGGAACCCCCTCCCAAACAAAAATTACTCACCTCTCATCCTGTGGTGAGAACCATTGCTTCTTCAAATAGTCCCCAGTCTCCCTCCGTGATCACTCTGCGGACCTGTAATCACCTGGACCTATAGGGAAGGGGAACTTGTCTGCTGGCCTGTGCTGGACAGTCAAGGTGCTGCTGTTTACTGATTGGTGGAGATGCAACATTGTGGAAATCAAAAGGTATATTAGTGTGTGGGATGGATTTACCTCTTTCGTTCCAGTCCGCTGGAGTGGTGCCTCAAGAACATTCCTGCCTGCCCTTGGGTGGGTGTTTCTCTTAGTTCTTCATGTCACAGCTGCGGGATTCCTTGCCAGCGACAGTAAATTTTAATGAAAAGCCACCTACTGGTGGGCACTGGGGACTCTCGCTTGATGTAGGTCATGCAGGGCAAAGAGCTCATGGTTTAAATTTGGTGGAAACTGCCTACCGCAGGACAAGGGCAGTAGGATCAGATTTATAAGGCATGTATTAATTCAAGTTATGCTGTGTTCTTCAATAAAGCTGTGGCCTTTCCAGATGAATTTATGTCTTTGTGTTTTTATTGGGGTTGGATTGGTGGCATGGGTGAAGGGAAGTCACAAGCTTTAGCTGTCATGCATGATCTCGCAAGAGTGACATCTTACAGGTCACGTGACCCGGCAGAACAAGTCTCCATGGAGTCCTATGGACTCCAGGAGGTGATACTCACGGCGACATGTTAGCACACTGCTGCGAGTATCCTGTAGGGAAGTCCCTGGAGATTCTTACAAATATTGCATAGTTTACCTAACTTTTTTACTTAAGCTACGCAAACTACATGCATGTAACTTCCACAAATATCTCATGCAAGGTACGTGTGCGTCTGCTGTTTACCTGTGCAGATAGGATGTTGACAGCATGTTGAGTGTGCTGACATCATTTTGACCTGAGCTGGTGCCTGGCATGCAGGATAATTAAAATCCTGTCTGCTCAGTGACAGCTGTGTGGGTGCAGGAAGCTCTCCACTTCATACAGCTGTACCAGCCAAACAGGACGGGAAATGGGGAGAAATAAGAAGGGACTGGGCTGGGGGAACTCATGAAGCCTGTCCATTTAATAAACCAAAGTAGTCATGATGCGTAGGATGTCCCTTTAACTTCGCAAGCATTCCAAGTCAAATATAATTCTAACTTGAGAGGTAATTTGGCATATTTACTCTTCTCTTTGTGGAATTACCTCACTACTTTGAAGAACAAGATGAGAGCAAAATGATGAATGAGATTTGATGTAATTTCCATGCCTTACCACTAATTCTGCTCAAGAACAACTTCTGGAACATATAACGCAATCCTTCCTACCATTATCAAATATAATAATTAAAAACAATACCTACTCAAATTATATTCATGTATGAAGATGTAGAAGAAACACTAGTAAATCTTAAATTCAGATTGAAAATGGCTATTTATTCATAATTGGGAAATTCTAAACATTGCCTTCCATAAGTACATAGAGAATAGTTAAGAATAGTTGCCTATATAGCATTTTTTATCGCAGTCTGCTGTTGTGTAGATGGAAACATTTTTTAAACTCATATGTCACATTTTTGCAATTAAAAATATAATAATATGTGGAACATTCTGATAAGTCCCATAAACAAAAAGGCAAGTTTTACGTATTTCTTTTTTTGTGTGGCTTTTCTGACACAATCACATTGCCTTCCTATTATTTCTTGCTCCTAGATGTTCATATTTCTTTTCCTTATGCTTCTAACTTGCAAAGCTCGAAGGTTCACATGCTATAATGAATAATTTCTATGCTTACAAAAGCCCTTTGTGTGAAACAAACGCAATACATTTTCTTCCTATGCCTGCATGTTAAAGCTCAATATTTCAAGCAAATAAATGAGATTAAAATGTTATACAGAAGTGTATGTAGTCAAAATCCTCTGCCAATGTTATCAAAGTCTCCCTCCTGTAAAAAAAAGTGGTCCAGATCTAATTGAGATGGTGATGTCTTGATGTTTGTTAAATGAAATTTTCTTGCTCTTGCCTGGAATCTATTTTAAACCTGCTGAACTTTTAATAAGCGGTTTAAAATGCCCTCATTCACAGGCATATATATTTAGCTGTATAGAACACTTGATGTTATTTATCTCAGAAATTGAAGGAAGGGAATTTGCGGAACACCTTCTTATCACCCCTCACCCTGGAGGTGGCAGTACACAAAAGGCTTTTCAACAAACAGGACATGTACAGTATTGAGAAGCTTATCACTTATCACTGCTTTGCCTTATTAGCATAATTGAACCAATGAAGGCATGCGGATGCTGCACATGGAAACAACATCTGCAATAACCTTTTTGAAGAAAAGCAGAATTTTAATTGAGCTACTGAAGGAGCATAACTTCCAGCAATATCAAGTGAAGCAGGAAGTTTCAGTCTATTGGAATTGTATGCATATCTTCTTGATACAGCAGACAGCTGTTCTGAATAACTCATATGCATTCATACCAAGCTAGAGAGAATGCAGCTTAGTACGGGAGAATATTACGCTTCAGTGCACCTTCTGCAAAGCACAGGCTAAAAGTTAAGTAAATGCAAAGTTACATTAACTTGTATTGACTTTTTCGATTTTTAAACTGAAGTTAGCGATATGACCTAGAGTTTTCGGTTCAGTCAATCATTTGCCATCTTTCAAATCAGGTTTGCATTTTGGAAAAAAAAACATGTAAATCAGAATCTAATCTGTTCCCCGGGCAGAACTGCTCCATGTATCTTGTACTCAACCACAACGCTGTTGTCAAGTGCACTGCTAATCGATAGGGAAAGAAACATTTAACAGACGAATTGCTTTCCAAATCAGCAGCGGAGAGATGATCTAAATAATCCTTTTAAATACGAAAGATGGTGTAGAGATCACAATGTTCCTTTCAACAAATAAAGTCACAATTCCAAAAGTATGTTCATGGTTTCTTCTCTTTTAAATGACCTCTGATAAAGCAGAGAGAACATACCCGTGTAGATTCACTAGTGAGCACATTTATATATGGTAGCACTCACATGAAATAGAACCCTCCTGGTTCAAGGTAATGCGCTTCTGGGTAATTGACCGGCAACCCAAATGCCCCTCTGATAGTATGATCCTTCAGATCCTTGAATATAAAAAGGTAGGGACCATAGTGCAGACTGAAATAATGACAAAAAAGGTAAAAATATGAGATATACTCACAAAGTGTGGGACCTAACCCAGGTCTGCAGGAAATGCGCCCAGAAGTTGTTTGCAAGGTACGACATTCAAAAAAAACCTGATCCAAACTATAAGTCCAGCAGTGTTGGTAAAAAAACTCTTTAAAAAAAACAATAAAAACATATAAAACAATCGCCAGAACGCGTTTCACCTATTAACAATATATCAGTGGCTTCCTCAGCCAGCTGATGCCAGGGGTCAGTATTGCCAGAGAGTGTGTCAGCCAGATGCCAGGGGTCAGAATTGCCAGAGTGAGAGTAGTCAGAAAGGGAGCTAAAGGGTAAAGAGCCAGGATAGTAAGTCAGACAAGCAGGGGTCAGTAACAAGTAATAGTATTCCATATATCAAACGGATGAGCACTGAGACGAGGTTAAACCACATCAGGGCAACGTGTGGCTCTGAGCCGACTGGCTTTAAACCCGGCGGCGCTGCATCATCATGCCACACCCCGCCCCGGCTGCTCACGTGACCGCCGCGACCCACATATCACTCAGTGCCAATTTCAGTGTTTGGTTACCCTTTGGGGCTAGATCGTCTCTCTTTGAATAACCCTGTAAGTTTTATATTGGTTTACTTCAAAACATTAGTTGCTATTACCATCAAGGGTTACCGCCTACATTCCTTTGAAGTAACCTAAGAGGTTCTTCAAAGTTATTGTATCGAATTGCTAAAAATACACCATTATCTACTGTGTTGTCCATAGCAGGACAGGCAAACATTGTGTTAACAACTCAAACACAGAGACACTGAGTACGCTGCATTACCTTTTATACTCAGGAGATCCACTGGGAATCCACTATCCTAAACCCACTATCCTTAGGGTGAGTTGCAATATGTTCAATATTCACGGAAGCCACTGTCTTTAAACTCCTATATCTACCAGTTGATACAATGCATACACTGCAAATAATACTCACAAAGGAGCCTTATCTAAAATACAGCCAGGAATGACATGATTTCCTGTCAATTTCTGAGAATAAAATGTCTATATATTGTACTACATTTATTGCACAGTATTACATTTATTACACAGTACTATTTCATCCTTTTATCTTCCACGGATCCACACGGACTTTGAATATTCTTGTGTGGATTTTATTCTTGAAGGGAATTAGGAATAAAATAGTTCACAATGATATATATTAGATTATTAAATTAATTTAAATAAATGTTTACCAATGCAGGCGAGAATAAATTCCCATAACTGAAATGGCAAAACACCAAGGCACTTTATAACAAAGCAGGCAGTGACAGGAACTGTTTAAACCCGTAATTAGGAACTGCAGCATCTTAGTAACATTAATAGCATTAAAGGAAGAATTGTCATGAACTGATGCAGTAGACATTCGAGCCAAGAAAACACAATGTATCATAGTCTGTGATATAAAACCCTTCAGTGAGCATTGGCAGAAATGTGCTACTTGGCTCCTCTTACCTGTGATTGCAATATTGCTTTAATTGTTGAACATCCCCCACGGACTCTGAGCACAATGCTCAACAATTTATAACGGAATCAGTTAGCAAAGTGCTTATTTCTCTTAGTCCTTCCAGTTTGGCTGGTTGCATGGAAATCAGGTCACGAAATTCATTGCACCAAAATTAGCCAAGGATGATAAAGTCCATTGAGAAATATTATGGGCATATCTTTTTATTCCCTTGCCTGCATATGAGCTGCATATTAGTAAAAACTTAAAACTACATTTGTATTTTATGTAGCAGTTCGTTAAAAGTCCCTGATGTTTATTTTGACATAGTATGGATTCGAAAATTGTTTAATTTATAATTAAATATAATTTACATGGCAATCTGCTTGCATGTCAACAAAATATGTCCTAGTAAATGATATGATATTTATATGTGTATATATATATATATATATATATATATATATATCTGAGAATGATAACGGCAACCCACACAATTCAAGCCACCTCACTGGTTTTGCACTCCAACCTGTCACGTTTTACAAGTCTCTCACCCTGGTGTTATTTAAACCAGTGTTAATTTTGACAGCAAATTTTGATTTAGTTTTAGTCTTAGTCTTTTGACTAAAATAGCATTTAATTTTAGTCACATTTTAGTCATCTGCATTGTTTTAATTTTAGTCAAATTTTAGTCATCTGAATTGTTTTAATTTTAGTTTAGTTTTAGTCAACAAAAATATTTAAGATTTAAGTCAACTAAAACCTACTCTAGATTTAGTTGAACAAAATCTAATGGGTTTAGTTAAAGTGTAATTAATGCATTATTTCAGCATTTCTCATTCTATACTCCTGGAGTAAACATCTATTAACCTGTTATTATTTATGGTATTAAGGTCTGAACATGCAATACAGGCACGGATATAACGTATGTTTTAAGTAACATATTTATCTTAAAATCAAGTTTCCAGTTTGACAGCAAATTGGTTTAGTTTTAGTCGTAATCGTTTGACTAAAATGCCATTTAATTTTAGTCACATTTTAGTCATCTGAATTATTTTAATGTTAGTCGTATTTTAGTTAAAAACATGTTGTAATATTTAGTCAACTAAAACTAAAATTACATTAACACTGACAAAATTAACACTGACTTAAACTCTTGTGCTGCCGACAGAGCAGTAAGTAAATTTATCTTGTACGAGCAGTGACTAGAGGGTCTATTCACAAAGCACTGAAATTTTCTCCTTTCTAAGGCAGTGGCACTATAACGCAAACAATGCCGCTGCAATAATTCACTTTCTTCTTTCCCACACTGTGGGCAAGTTTAGAATCGATGGCCTAATGCATTATTACACAATGTTTCATCCGAAACACAGTTCATCGCAGTGCTGCAAGTAGAAACGTGGGTCATTGCTGCTGCAATGCGGTGAATTCCACCGTATTTTGCTGTCAATCCACCTGTATTTATTGAATTGACAGCTTGGGGAATAGACAAATTGCCCCAAAATTGTACCTACGAAGGAATTCACCAGTCAGTGCAATTTCAGGGCCAATTTGGAGGTTAGTGAATAACCCTTTAGGTTGGCATAGAATAGGGCAGTGATTGTGAACCTTGGCACCCAGATGTTTGCGCACGACCTGTCCCGTGATGCTCAGCCAGCCTTTTATGTGACTAAGCATCATTGGACATGCAGTTCCAAAACAATTGGTGTGCCAAGATTAACCATCACTGGAGTAGGAACTGCCAGCAGTGAATAACACTGACGTTGTGGCCATCTTCTACATTATGTGATCATATTTTGTACCTAAACCCTCACTGATTTAAATCTTTGGATGAATGTTTGGATGGAGTGCTCTGAATTTCATGATATATACATATACACATATACACATATTTTAACACTATAAATGCTGGACTCAAATGTGGATTCTGGGTTTTTAACCCATTATCATAACGTCACATAACATTCAAAATTCTGTCTGATGTTTTGTTTTAGCTTGGTTTCTTTTTTTTTTCAATCCTCTTTCAGCCTTCACTGTTTTGTGTTTTTGTTTTTTTCTTTCCCCCCCCCCCCTTTTTTCCATTCAGGTTGTATGATCTTATCTCTGTTGTTTTATTATGGGCCCAAGATCCCTCATGCGTTTATTTTCCCATTTTGAACATACCATTTGACTCTCGCTTTTTAAGACATCTAAATCCCCCCACCCATGTGACCCTTAATGTCCTAATGTTCAATTCTAGGAACTGATCAGTAAGCTTCCAGACCTGAGGAAGAGAGGAATCCTCTCGAAAGCTTGTCTTTTAAATGAAACGTTAGTCCAATAAAAAAAAGGTATCACTACATACAACTATACGCGTGATTTTGGCATCTGGACTAACAGGGCCTATCGAATTTATATATATATATCTTGCTGGTAGAACATTTTGAGCACATTGTTGTAATCAGTCTTGGAGATGGTTATACAGATCCACTTTGTCATTGTGTGAATATACATAATGAATCAGATGGAATGCTAATGCTTGCGTAAATGTATTGTCTATGTATACACTTTCTCATTGCCATGGCAACTCATACTATTTTTTTCTGTTTTGCAGTATGTTTTCAGAATATCTTTACATTAATTTGAGTGGGTATGTGACTTTTTTCGCTCCTAGTCGGTTTAACATTTTTCAATCTAATCTAATATACACACATCATCTGTTTATTCTGTTTATTGTTTCATGCCTTCTAAAAAAAAGCATACGAGTATATTAAAAAAACAGTTTCATTAATAAACTGCAGGCTTGAAAACTGACAAATCATTTGCTTTTGCTTTAAATTCAGAGGGTGCATTTACAATGAAAATGTTTACATTGAGTACTATTACCCTATAGTGTGCACATTATTATTGGCATCTGCAAGATGGTAGAGGTGTCATTCTAATGTCTTTGCCTGGTGAGGGACATCCCAAATCAGGATTAAATGTAATCCTGTTGCGTTCAGTGAACTCAGGGCACTTATTGGTCTTGCAGATAATGTTCCCGGTGTGTTCTGTAGATGCCACCCATCTTTGGCACTATGCACTATTGAACGCTAATTGTAACGTTCGGGAGAGTAACCGTTAACATCAGGATTAGTGACTTTAACGCATGCCCCCCATATTGATAGAAAGTGGAGGGAGATCATTAAGAATTTAAAACGTTATCACTGTTCCGGGGGTGCCTTAGGACCTTATGTATGGATACGATCTCCTCCAAATCCTGCACACTCCAGAATCAGCCAGCCAAGACCACGAGTATCAGCATAAAAATTTATTGATATAAAAGACTGCTTACGCTCGACGCATTTCGTCTAAATAGACTTCCTCAAGAGAATTTACATATGCAGTCAAAGGTACATTGTAAAAAACAAAATGCATTGTGTTTTGCATTTTGTTTTTTACAATGTACCTTTGACTGCATATGTAAATGTCCATAATTGTTAATTTTAAAAAACAAAAAAAAATCTTTTTTTTACAGAGCAAGGCGTCCCCTTGTGGTAGGCACCTGTAGACACATGCCTACTCTGCCTAGTTATAAATCTAGCCCTGCATATGGCAGCTTTGCGGCGGCTTATCAGATTGATCCGACGTTTTTTCAACAGTTTTGTGGCAGTTTTTCAGATGCGTTCGGCGACTTGTTCCCTGCACTTCGGGGTGGAATTTCGGTGCTTCTTAAATAACCATGTGAGTTTTATTGTTCATGAAATGTATTTCGCCAAAAGCAAGACAAAAATGTAGATATTCCAAGTTTGGTTACAATTGAAAACTTCCTTAGCAAAACACAGTAACAGTTTCTCTTGTACTGATTTTTTTTTATAAAGTACCCCCATAGAATATATATAAAACCGCAAAGGTTTGAATGATAAAATGTGGGAAAAAATCATTTTATATGCTGTAAATTATTGCAACCTGAATGGAAACTTACACTTTCTTGACACTTTTTGTTATGCCACTTTGATGAGTGATGAGGGGGAAGCAAGAAGCAGGTCATTGTTGGATCTTAAAGGACAGTCTGGGGAGTATTTGGTGATTAGTAATCACAGGTAGTGGGGTGCGGCTTTAGTGAGGGTTTTGTAGGTCAGAGTGAGTAATTTGAATTAAATTCTGCTGTGGATGGGGAGCCAGTGTAAGGAGAGGAGCGGCAAAGACAGAGAGACGGGTGTGATGGATAAGCCGGACTGATTTGTTTAGGATGGACTGGAGGGGGAGAGGCAGAATATAGGAATGCCAGTCAGAAGGTTGTTGCAGTAGTCTAGGCTGGAGATTATGAGGGAGTCGATAGAAACTGGTTCAATTTCGGCAATATTGCAGAGGTGATTGTATGTGGGGGCTGAAGGAAAGACTGGAGTCAGGAGGCTGAAGGAAGGATAGTGATACCACTCTCTTGGAACGTAGCTTTTACAAATTATCTGTAATTATCTGTAATAATAATAAAAAAATTGATAATACAAAAAAATGCTTTTTTATCTGTAATTCCTCTTCAAACGGCTTTCATTTAAAACTATGATTTACCTTGAATCCCTGCTATAATCCCTTTATTTTAATTATCTCACCCATTGTTGTTCTTGGCAATATTTCATTTCCTTACAGGGTATCTTATCCGGCTGCAAAAGCATAGTGAGAGGGCACATTCTATTTATGAGTCGAATGAATTCAAAGATAGCTAGATAAGATAAATATATTGATCCTGTGTATTTTGAAAAAACAAGATCTAGACATTCAGTGGAAAACTTTAAGTAATTAAACCTGATGATACCAATGTGCAGCCGCATTATTCTTTTATGTAATAATGCACTAGAACATCTGAAACAAAACAGGAATGTGAAATCAAAACACTGTCAAGAACAATTTATATTTGTAAGCGTTCATAAATAGAAAAGGGGGAATGAATTATAACTTAAAATTATTCTTACTGCAGGTGACGTTGCCGGCAAGTTAAGTCACGGAATAATTTAACAAATGTATTATTTAAAGACAGGCATGAAGAGTCTGTAGGAGTAATTGCTGGTTTGTCAGCTGAATCACTTTAGCCTCTGGAACAGCTTTTTGTCATTATATTATATAATTCCAATGTCAGCACAGGGTGATTTACTTAATACAGATACAACAGCACAACTGCACCTTATTAATAGTTATTATGTTTGCAGGGTCAGAGGAATTAGGTGAGCCCTATTCGGCATTTCAGTGTACAAAAATATACTTACTAAGGCTGGTGTCAGACGAGCGCACTAGGTCTGCCCGTACTGATGTGCCTACCGGCGTCTGTCGCTGAAATGGGGCCGGTCACACGCTTTGCGCGCACGAAATACGTGCGCTACAAGCGTCTGTGCACAAAGCCTCCCCGTCAAAACGGTAGACGCACGTTGATGGAGCTGCAAAGTGCGAGGTGGTCAGATGGACGTTGAGTGGAAGGAACGTCCACTCTCACAGACATTCCTTCCACTCTGAAAAACGCTCGTCTGATCCGGTCTAAAAAGAAGATTCTTACACAGAAGTAGATTTCGGAAAGGGCAATTATTACCTTAATTATTCAGTGCCACCACCTTCCTTAAATATATGAGCTTCAGCTGGTGATGATTAGAAACATGTTGGCTGTTGTGGCTATGTCATATACTGGCACTTCTTTGTGGTTTTGATATTCATTAGAGATGTGTATTTCGTTCCAGTCCGAATCAAAATTCGGACCAAATTTTCCTGATTCGTATTTCGTAAGTGCTTCAGAAATATGAATCGGTTCCGTCCGAACTGGTCTGAAAACGGAACGAAAACAAATTGATACGGACCTAAATGGAACGAAAATGGAAGTTGATTCAGTTTTTATATATCAATTCGTTATACCGTTTCACTTAGACTCGGCACTGTGCCCTGTCCATTGGCTGTGGTGCTGAATTTGTTGTATTCAGCACCACAGGCCATGGACAGCGCCATGGTGCCGTTCGGTGTGATTCGGCGGCAGTAAAATTCTCCATAGAGATGTAATGGTTAATCTATTCAGAGAATGTCGAAACAGCACTGAAATGTCAGTGAAATGTCTTGATTTTTGTGATTTTTGGTGGTTCGTTCGCAGCTTTAACCAGTCGAATCACATAGGTTTCAATGTAAAAAATATTCCAAGTTTTTATTAAATATTTATTCAACCATTTACTCATTTCACTTACAGCAAAAAGTCTCTATATTTATTTTTAGGATATTCTATGCATTTTTCAGGATTTTTTAATGAAATTTTTGGATTCCTAATTTATTTTAAAGCAACAAGGCTTTTTTTCTTTGCCGAACGCAGTGTTTTTTTTTTCTTTCAGTCTGGCTGTGTTCGGCGAGGGCTGTCTATGGTGCACAAACCTATTCAGCACCAAGGACAGCAGCCCCCTGGGCTCCGAAGCTATGCAGAGCTGCTATACATGGTGCTAAAACCTATTCTCCATTACTGTCACAATTTTAGCACGAAGAATGGACTAGGGCCCAAAGAATGCAAATGTTATTACAATTTACTTGTTTGCGACAGTTCAAAGAAATTAAACCATTTATACTGAGGTTAACTGATACTATCTTATATCATTATTGCCAAGAACACAAGGGGTTAGGATTGTCAGATCTTTCATAGTCCCATTAAGGATAAGAATAATTAAGTGATTAAGAAGTAAGGGCATATATGAAAGGCCCCATGGGAACCTTAACCCCTTAAGGACGCACGGGTGGCACCCTTAAGGGGTAGCTTTCACTGGCGCGGCATACAGGGCATACAGGCCGCTATTCGGCACGCGCAGACGGCAAGGAGGGGCCGAGGCAGCCCTGTTGAAGACAGCATGGCGTACATGTACACCCTGCGTCCTCAAAACCCTCCCGCCACCATTGGGAAACCTGATACTTACATAATTAAGGAAAATATTATATATGCGTTTCCAATAGACTTGTGCACTGATTTTTTTCGGTTTGATTCGGTTCGTTTTGGATGATTTCCGTTTCGGTTCGTTTCGGCCCGGTTCGTTTCGGCCCATTTTTCGTATCGACTTTTTTTTCGGAATATCGTCCATTTTCATGTTTTCGGGTCTGCTCGTTTTTTTGTATCGACTTATTTTTTCGTGATTTCGGAAATTTTTGTGTTTTTCGGAACGTCTGTTATCCTCGTTTCAAAGTGTCTATTCGTTTTGACGTAAACGAATGGTTTTTCGGATCCGATATTTCTGTCGATACGATAATTCTGTCAATACGATAATTCTGCCGATTCTATCGTTTTTTTTTATTAAATAAAGATCCTTTTTTTCTTATGAATATGCATTGCACAACTTTATTTAATCATATTAAAATGGTATGAAAGTAACAAAAAAAAATGAACAAAACGATTTAAAAAACGCAAAACTGATCAAACCCAAATAGTCTGACTTTAAAAATAAAAACCAGAACAAAAGGGTTTAAAAATGGAAAAAAAGTTGATCAAAATTATCTGAAACGAAAGAAAAAAACAGAACAAATAAAACGATTTAAAAAAAAAATAAAAAAAAATTAACCCTTTCACTGCTGAGGCATTTCACGCCTGTGTGCTATGCTGCTGAGCTAATTTTTACCGGTTTCGCTCATCATGTTTAAATGCGTTTTGAAGCCTTATTTTATTATACCCAGGACATACTTTTAGGCTAGGGACAGATGAGCGCATTTTCTGCGGCCACCGTCAAAATGTACGTCGATGCGTGCGCACGCATTTTTTCACGGAATACGCTTAAGTGGTCAGACGACCACAGTCGCAGGTACTCACCAACGCAATTCTAGGGAAATCCGGCTGTTTGAACGTTATGTAGGCCGCACACTAGCAGCGTCTGACGTCTCCTAATCACGCACACACGCTGCCATGCGGCCGCAGCGCACTCTGTACGTCTGTAGCAGCGGTTTCACGTTCTGAGAAAAATGCGTTCATTTGCCGGTTGCGTGGTGTCGGCGCACTTTTGTACGCACGTACTGCGTATATTGGCCGTCATTGGCCGTTATGTGCTGCTACTGCCGCCGTGATTTAGTGCGCCTGCACGCGCGTTCCGACTGCCCCACTCTGACCCTAGCCGAAAATGAGAGAAATCTCAATGTATCCTTCCTGGTAAAATCCTTTCTCAAAAAAAAATATGACCCAGACTTGTTATATATCGTTCTTTCTAGCAGACTCGGCAGATTCATAATATATCATTATTATATGTATACTTCATGTCCTGTCTGTATATTATAACAAAAAATGCAATAAAATTTGAATTTTCAATAATTTACAAGGTGTAAAGTGTTTTATTTTCACATTTTAACATGCGAGCGTTTGCGGTTATATCTTATATGAGTTGCGCTTGTTAAAAAAAATTAGAAATGGGGGACTTGTTACATTTTTTTTGGTGAAAATTACACTATTTTTAACAAAAGCACCCCATACAAAAATCCTTAGTGCAGCATCATTGTTCACATTATAATAAACGGGAACAATATTGCTGCATTAACAAAACAAAACACCTGTTTATTTTTTAATTTTTTTTAAATATTCTTTATTATATTTTCATTTTTTATAGTTTATTCTTTTAACGTAACATGGTAATGTTTTGTATTGTTGGAAAGGCCATGCTCTGGTCGATTTAACGATACCAAACATTAACCCCTAGCTGCCCTGGATTGGGAGATAGGGGGTTCATTGGACCCCCCCTATCTCCACCATTGGTGGCTGTTAGGTGTTAACTCCAGAATTGACGTCATTGCGCTATGCACGATGCCAGTTGTCAGTGGGAGATCCCGGAAGCTTGGCCGACATCCAAGATGTCGGCGAGCTCCGGGAGAGGATTGTGACCTGACGCCTTTCTGCGCCGAATCAGGATCCGGCCCCCACCTGGGGGGCGCAGCAATCAGCCAGAATCTCAGCCGATTGCTGCCTCCTGTGCTAGGGACACGCTCAACGTGTCCATAGCACAGGAGGAGCACTTGGCAGGACGCGCTGAGCATGGCCTTTCCAACGATACCAAGCATGACCATGTTACGTTAAAAGAGAAAATTATAAAAAATAAAAATATAAAAAATTTATTAAAAAATAAAATAAAATAAGAAAATAAACAGGGTTTTTTTGTTTTGTTTTGTTAATGCAGCAATATTGTTCCCATTTAAATTATAATGTTAACAATGATGCTGCACTAACGATTTTTGTATGGGGTGCGTTTGTTAAAAAAAAATCGCATAATTTTCCCCCAAAAAAATGTAACGAGACCCCATTTCTAATTTTTTTAGCAAGCGCAACTCATATAAAATATAACCGCAAACGCTCGCATGATAAAATGTGGGGAAAAAAAACACTTTACACCTTGTAAATTATTGAAAATTCAATTTTATTGCATTTTTTGTTATAATATACAGACAGGTCATAACGTAGACATATAATAATGATATATTATGAATCTGCCGAGTCTGCCAGAGAGAACGATATATAACATGTCTGGGTCATATAAACAAATAAGGCTTCAAAACACGTTTAAACATGATGAGCGAAACCGGTAAAAATTAGCTTACTAGCACACAGGCATGAAATGCCTCAGCACCGAAAGGCTTTTTTCGTTTTTTAAATCATTTTATTTGGTCTGTTTTTTGTTTTTTTTCCTCAGATAATTTTGAACAACTTTTTTCAGTTTTAAAGCCTTTTGTTATGCTTTTTATTTTTAAAGTCAGACAATTTGGGTCAGTTTTGTTTTTTTTAAATCGTTTTGTTAATTTTTGTTCCTTTCATACCATTTTAATCTGATTAAATAAAGTTGTACAATGCAAATTCATAAGAATAGTAAAAAAAAAGATAAAATCGGCATAATTACCGTATCGACAGAATTACTGTATCGACAGAATTATCGTATCGTCAGAATTATCGTATCGACAGAAATATCGGATCATTGGAAATTATACAAAATTACAGAATCAGCGATATAACCGAAAAATACGATGTCCGAAATTACCGAAACGGAACCGAAATCAGGAATGGAGCCGAAATCAGGAATGGAGCCGAAATCACGAACGGAACGAAAATTTATTTCGATTTTACACATTTCTAGTCCATTTGAAAAGTTTTCATTTGGGCTCGGAAATTTTTTCGGATCTGCCGTTTTCGGATCCGATCCGATTCGGAAAATCGTCCGAATCGGGAAATTTTGTGAAAAGTCCGAAATTCCGAAACCTGAAACGCACATCCCTAGTTTCCAATATTTGTCTAGTATGTAAACTATTTAGGTATAATTTATAAGCTATTTGTATTTGTATAAAGTATGATTTTATATTTAATCGAGATCTGAGGTATTCTGAATTCACAGACATTTTATGGAGCTGTTTGTAAGCCAATTATCATATTTCTTAATCTTCAACTAATATATGACTCATGCACTCATTGTTCTTACCTAACAAACATGTTTGCAGAGGACATATCATTTTACTTGTGCCTTTTCCTAATTGAGTATTCCCTTTATTATATAATCATAAAATCATTGTTACTATGACTGATTCAATTTGAATAGCATTCCTTGGGGATATGTATTGTGCAATGAACTCAAAATGACTATGAATATTTGGCCTTTAGCAGTAGCTGGATGAAATCAGCAAGCATACATGGCAGCATGCCCATAGCTACACCTAATGAAACTCAGAACATCTGTGGCTTTGACAGAGGGGAAATACCATTGTAATAGTTTATTGTCCATACGCTCTTCTCTGGAATTCATAGATGAAAGTATTCATTTGCAGTAAAAGATACGATCGTGCCATTACACGTTTCTAAGTAAAGTGCAGATAACAAGGCATGTATCTCACAGCATTCTGTAGCAATTAAGGTATTAATATTTTATGAGTGTTCACTTTAGCTGACTAGCAGTATATTTTGTAAGTTTGGAAAAAAAAGAAAAATTGTACGCCGTTTGTGCTGAACAAATATTAACCCCTTCACCGCCAATCAATGTAATTCTGTTTTTAAATTATGGCAAAAATTACTTATTTCTGTTTAAAAATACTAATGTAACATATAACTAATAAAACATATAGGGCCACATTACACTCCTCATGCTAAAACGGGGACGCTAAGGAGAAAAATCTGGGCCTGCAGGTTTCTCCTTTGCATCCCTGTTTTAGTGTGATATTCGGATGCAGGCACTAGAAAAGCTGCCTGCATCGTAATGCAGCGCTAAGCCCCCGGATGCACAGGGCAGCGCTAAGCGCTAAGCATCCCCTCGCTGGAGTCCATTAGGACTCCATTGAGGCAGACACCACCGGTCACATGACCTGCCAGATCTCGCCTCGCGAGATCGGGCAGGTCGGCATAGTGTTCCGCAGAGGAAGACTGGGGGACTTTTTCTCCCAGTCTCTCTCTGCTCCCAGCGGAGAGAGGAGGCGGTTGGAGCCGCGGTCCTCGCGGCAGAATGAGAGGTGAGTATCTAATTCATTGGGGGGATTCTGCTGGTGCTGACGGATTCTGCAGCAGCGGGATCCGTTAGCACCAGGTCCTGGCTGTGGTTAACTGTCGGGTTAACTGCAGCGAGACGGTAATTAGCGTTAGTATATTTAATCATAACTTTAATTAACTCTTTGTGCTAACCATGTTAAGTATAGGGAGCGCAACGTACAGTAACCTCACGCTGAAAAGCGCAAGATTCCACTCACTAACGGGTTTCTTTAACACGTTAGCGTTTGGATTGTAATATGATGCGCCCGCGCTAGGGTCACCAGGGCTAACGCTAACGCTCACTCAGGTGAGTGCTAACATTAGCGATAGGAATGTAATGTGGTCCTCAATCACTATGGTTTAGGTGATAAAATGAGGAAAAATGCACTTACATGTCATAAATTACAGAAAAACAATTAAACCTTTTGTATGTGTCTTCCTGACGAGTCATGACATTATAAACTTAATAATGATGTCTTTTGAAACTACTTAGTCTGCGGAAAAGAAAACTGTATGTCATTTGTTAACCCCTACACTACCAAGCGATTTTTCAAGAAAACCATTGTCTGAAACCAGTTTTATTTTTGTAAAATCATTTTTAATTAATTTTAGAGTAAGAAATATTTGAGCTTATACCCATTGTATCTCTTACTGTAAATAACCTATTTTTGGCCAGTAGATGGCTCCTTCTACTGTCAAATTCAGTTAGAGATTTGAGCGGCTGGTCTGTTTTATTTATTTCTCCCTGCATCGGCTGCTGAAAACAGTTTTAGCTGTTTGGGCATTATGTCGACAGGGCTATCCTTTGGGGGCACCTTCTGCAGCCCAAAAGCAAATGAAATTGGTTTGCAGCACCAGTTGGTGCCTTTGAAGCTCGAGATCTCGATATCGGTGGTGAAGGGGTTAAGGTTCTGCAAAAAATATGACGAGCACATTGTATTTAAGCAGGATATAAAACGCTGAATGGTTAAAGATCAATATCTAAATACATAAAAGCACTAATACTAGAAATTTCAATGTGGAACTGCCTGTATGTAGTTAAGAACTGTTTAAACTGCTTTCTGTTATTTTTATTATTTTTAATGAACACAGGGATCCTTTACTTGTAATGTTCCGTTTAGAGGTCATTTGCACTTCTTTACTGTGGATGAAAGGAGAGTCAGCACAAAATGTGAAGAAGTAGCTGCGTATTACAAATAATTCAATTATTATTTCAATACGAATGATAAAAACAAACCAGAATGCTAATGGTGATGTGCTTCTGACTTTTGATGTATCTTCAGTCATTGCAAATCAAATCAAATCAAAATAAGCTTTATTGGCAGGACCAAATATATTTTAGCATTGCCAAAGCATATGGGGAGGAGGGGGGGGTAGTGGGACATATATATGGGGGGGAATGGGCAAGTCCATGGACATTATCAAGGGTAAGGGATAATGTGAAGTGGGATGGGGGCGAGTCCGTGTTGGGGATTTATAAGTCTGGGATCTCTCATGTTCCTCTCAGTCTGTGACATTCTGTGACGTATTGGGCAGATATTTTCACCGCCGGTTCCTCTTCTCCCAGTATGATGTGGAGTTTCCTCGTCTCTTCTATAGAGGTGAAGTCCGGGATGAGAGCGGAGAGTCTCTGGAAGTGAGTTTCCCTCAGTGCTGAGTACTTGGGGCACTGTAGGAGGAAGTGGACCTCATCTTCCAGGGCCCCCTGGTCACAATGTTGGCACAGTCTATTCTCCCTGGGCTTGTAGGTCTGTCTATGCCGCCCTGTTTCAATTTCCAGGCTGTGGGCGCTCAGTCTGTACCGGCTCAGGATCTGTCTGTCCTTGGGGTCTTGCAGCACCTCCAGGTATGGGGCCAGTTTGTATTCCCTCTGTAAGGATTGGTAAATGGTGAGTTTCTTGGAGTTTGCTATATCATGTCTCCATTCTCTGATATAGTTTTCCCTGGAATCGTTAATTAGGGCCTTTATTTGATATTTTGTCAGGTTGCTTTCATGGGGGCTTTGGAGGATCAGGGTGGATATGAGTTGTTGCAGCCCACATGGTTTGGGATGGTCCTTGTTGGCCAGTAGGGCTTTATGATGGTATGAGTTGAGGCTGTTGATGTTTAGATGGTCCCAGTATGATAGCGCCCTCTTCTGTACTGCATTGCTGTTTCCATTATAATTGCACAGCTATAATCTACTATATTCTGTCTATCTGAAGCCATGTACACTTTTGTTAGAATTCAGATGCTGTTACAAGCTTCTGTGCTGCTGTTTTACTTTTGAAAGGACGCCGTTATATCAGCCAACAGCCAAGCTGTGGAATAATGAAGACTTGCTGAAACCAACATGTATTGATCAAATCAATAGCATTTTCACAGTGGGATCTATCATTCACAGGGTAGGATCCATCAGTAATGATTATCCGAGTACACGGTATGCAGAATGATGTGACTCTACTTTGTTAAACTAGGTTTAAGAGTCATATAGTCATACTGGGAAAATATGGCGAATGCCGCAATGAAATGGGTTTTGTTATTTGAAAATATTGCTTTATCAATGAAAATGGAAATGATTAAAGTAAACCTGTCAAGGCCATTTCCAGTTAAGTCAAGTTAAATTTTTTTCTCCACATTGTGCTAGCCAAGCTGCTAGAAAATGTATCATTTATAACCAATCCCCTACAAAACAAACTGGCCCCCTCCCTAGCCATTCTTCTTCATGCGTTTAAAGATATGATTATTATTTATAAAGCAGTCAGATATTCTCTGGGAACGGTACATGCTGGATCTTATGTGACAGGCCAGCCTTTAAGGTGATAGTATAAACCTTTAGGCTACAGTGTAAAGTGATGAATTGCTGCAAATCATTTACTTGGTTTTAAACTTGTTGAATAAAGCTTATTGATACTATCTTCTCAAATTCTTTATTAAAGACAAAAGAGCAAAACATATATAAAAAAATTACTTCTCAATCACCGCTGAGACAAGGCTCTCCAATCATTTTATATACAATCTCAACAAACCCCACCCCCCGAAAAAAGGAAAAAAAAAACACACAAATCTCGCCATGTCAGACAGGGGGCCACCCACTTCCTTCCCACAATCTCCCCATTGCAATTCATCGTAGGCGATCCAGGGGCCCCAAATCCTCTTAAATGCAGGGACGGTGTCTCGTAAATCTGCAGTAAGATCCTCCAAAACCTGTACCTCCCGAATGTGGGTTAGCACCACGGCCATAGGAAGTATATCCAGACACTACCATTTATTAACCAACACCAGCCTAGCTGCCAGTGGCAATTTCATAAATAGATAAATAAATCCTCCATAGGAGGATCGCGCAAGGGGTGGGCAGGTGTCGAGTGCGACGCCAGTTTTCTTTAACGTACGTAATGTGTGTTAAAGAAAACGTCCCGTGTGCACCCGGCCTAAGGTTATCACATGCAAGCACACAAAAGGGGTTATTCAATTCAAGTGACGGACTTGCCACCGATTTGCACCTAAAGGTGAATTTTACCATACAGTGCCATTTCGTGGCAGTTCGTTTATTCACTAAGCCAAATACCGGTGAATCTTCGGCAGCAGTGAAATTGTCTCATAGAGAAGTAGTGGAGGTGCTAGGGCCCTGTATGTCCAGTTCTCTGCTGCAACTTCATCCTCCCTCATCCAACTGCCCTTCTTCTGTTTAAGACTTAACATCTTGTTTCTGTAGACATCAAACTTACAGGGTTATTCAAAGAGCTCCGACTTGTGACCGAAAGGTAACCGAACGCTAAAATTCGTCGTACGCTTACCTTTCCTGGCCATTTGGCTATCCAGAGAGCAGGCAGTTCATCTAATGTTGGCGAATTGCCTGCACATACGGTGCCTGTTCGTTGCCTGTTCGAGGGCAGTGAAATCCCCATAGAGAAGCAATGTTTCATCTATTCAGAGAACACAAAACAGCTGAGAAAGGTTGTCGAAATGCCCTGCCATTCGATGGTTTCATTCGACAGGTTTTTCAGGAGAATCCCATAGGCTTCAATGTTAAAAATATTCCCATTTTAATGCAATATTTAATAAACCATTTATTATTTTATTCTGTAGTAAAATGTCTCTTTATTCTTAGATTTTTTTAGGATCTTTTAGGCATTTGATCTTTTAGGCATTTTTCAGGAATTTTATGCGAAAATGTTTTTCCGGTTTTTTTTAAATCGTTTTTTCTTTTTTCTGTAACAGCCCTTTTTATTATCATTCATTGGATCTTATATGTAAATTTCAGACATTTTCGTTCTGTAGTTTCTTTGCAAACAGCGTTTCAGTTTTCAAACATTCAAGCGTACTGGGTTTCATTCAAGCGTACTGGTTTTTTTTTTCCACTCCATTAGTCTGCGGTGTCGGCTTTTTCTGGTGGCTGCTTTGCACTGTGATCAGCTCCTGCTCCGGTTTCTCCGGCGTGTTCGGTGGGGTTAATCTAGATGTTTTTGCGGATTTCGGTGTGCGTCGCCGGGTTTTGCGGTGAGTGTTCAGTGGGTTTGCGGGCGCTTTTCCCTGCACTACAACAGCCCTGTGGTTCTTGCTGAATACAATGCAGGGTCGCTGAAACAGGCTCGCCAAATCGCATCGAATTGAAGAGAACGAAAAGTCACCGAACGTGCAGTGACTTTTTGATTCTCTTTGAATAACCCTGTTAGTGTATCAGCATAGACATTTACATTCAGCTGCAGCTTGTAATAGCTTGCGCTGCTGCCATTATGACTTGGGCATCACATGTTGAATAAGTTGAGCCGCTAAGTACTGTAAGATTGCACAAGACGAAAACTTAATTAAAGGCTTGGCTGAAATAGTGCTTCAAACTATTATTATCACATCTACACTCATACACATTTATGGCTCTATCCATTCGACCTCCAGCCAGATTGGCATAGGGAAAATCATACAGCATGTACATATGTAAAGGTTATCCCACATTTATAATATTGATTTTGGAATACAGTCCCTGTAAATACGAAAAACATGTTTTCTGTCTAATGTAAGTGTCAGAATTGTAGAATGAGATATACACAATAAATGTCTTTGAACCACTTTAGTAGCACAACTTTAAAGAGCACATGGCAATAATTTAATGAGCGAGATAAAAGCTACACATAAATAAATTATCCAGTAAGGTTGATTGTGTCAACACTAGACAATTTCATATTGACATAATTAAATGTCAGCTGTTTCCTGCTCTGTTAATTAAAGGCTTAAATACATCAAGTTATAGCCGTTCAGGGTCACCTAACACATACAAGGTACAAGGTGTGTAATATTATTTTATATGTAGATATTTATATTAATTCTGAATACATTATAATGTAGAATGTAGCGTCGTGACAGTGATATAGTGACAAAATACACATATGAATCAGATTATTGTTTTTTTTTTTATAAAAGGGCCATGATAACATTGCTATCATTTTCACAGACATACTATGTATATGTGCATTTAAAAGAAACACTTTTCCCTCACGAACACCATTCTTTCCACAATTCTGCCATATAACAAAACAAATTATTTTGTATTGAGGATAACAGCATAATAAATGTATAAATATATTGAATTAATGTTAATATATTTACTATTCAAATACATACTTCAAATATACTTATTTAATATGAATTGTGAATGAAGTATGGGAAACAAAGGACCATAGCTGACACATCCTTGGCACCTGTAGACTTCAGGGGGGGTCTGGGCACCCGACGGCATCGATGGCTGGCCCAGGTGCCAGAAGTTCCGGCCATTCGTGCGCCTGGAGGGGCGGGGCGTGGCATGGTGACGCAGAGCCGCCGGTCTTAAATGCAGGGCGTGCAAGTGGGCTCAACGCCCTGATGTGAAGATGGTTCCCGCATCACCTGGTGTATTTGTATTTCGTTTCACTGATCCTTTTGATTATTTGCTCTGTTACTGAACCGGATTGTATGAGGACCCTGATTGTTGCTGACTCGGACTGCCTTCCTGACCATTCTCTTTCTGACCAAGCCTGTATGTATGTTATGCCCAGAGCAGACTCCGAGCGCATGCTGATCTTACACCACGCTGACTCAGAGTGTATATCAATCTTGCATAACGCTGTCTCAGACTGTATACCAATCTTGCAAAAATCCGACTCAGTTAATCCCTTGATCTGTCCTGTTGCCAACTCGGAGTGTATGAGAACCTTGTGTGTTACCGAACCAGCCTGTATGAAAACCCTCTCTGTTGCCAACTCGGAGCGTTTATATGACCATGCTGATGTTAACCCCTGGTGTATGAATACACAGCTTAAGTCTTTCTCGGACTGTTTCCCACTTATTGGTAAAGTTAACCCTTTGTGGCTCAGTAGAAACTTGGTCTCAAAACCGACTGTTACTAGGTTGTACTCCTTATTGTTGGTCTGTCTGTTCTCCCTGGCTGGGAGTGATAGGGTTAGCGATCCCGACCATTCAAGGATCGGAGGGTCTAGAAGTCTGTCCAATTGTCAAGTCGCGGCGGCTCCGGCGTCCTTCCCCGCGGTCCCGGAGCCAGCATCCTCCTCGTGGTCCTTCCGGAAGCCTTATGCGCGCGCGCCGCCGGCCTCTCCAGGTTTAGGCTCCACCGGCGGCGCGACGTCATTACGCCTCCACAGGGTCTCCCAGCACCATGTGATCCGGTTGCCCAATCGGATTGCAGGGTTCGAGTTTTAAACTTGCTTTTGCCATTTCTCTCTGCCCTTTCGTGGTTTTGCTTGTCTGACCCCTAAGTGCTGGTTTATATTATCTCTGACTGATTTCTGTGTATGACCTGGCTTTTGGATTTTGACTTGTGTACTTCTATACCCCCTTGACTCGGCTATTGGCATTCGACTTTGTATTTTTCTTACTCCCTAACCGTGGATTGTGTTTGTCCACTCTATATTTCCGCTACATTCCTACCTGTCTCCATACCAGCCACTCTAAGGACTGTTTTCTGTCCTCCTTGCTTGCTTGTCCCTGCCTTATAGGTTCACCTCCCGCTATTGCGTAACCCAGCCACCTTAAGGACTGGTATCGCACTTGGGTTTAGGATTACCTATTGTTGCGTTTAGCACCAATGGTAGCATACCCTTGGAGTTTTGTGTGCTGACCTGACATCACGAAAGGGCCACGGACCTAGCAGGGACTGCCCAACAATTATCAGGTTTAGAGAGTCGTTTGGAGGACCAGGATCACCGACTTGATCAATTCGCCCAAGCCCTCCAAACTCTGTTAGCTCGTACTGCACCTACCCCATTAGAGGTTTCCCCTCCTGTTAATCCGCCTATTCCTGAACCGTTTACCACGCTGAACCCGTGTCCTAATTTGCTACCACCGGTACGTTATGGTGGCGATCCTACTGCCTGTAGAGGTTTTATCAATCAGATCTCTATCCACTTTGAGCTAACCCCTTGGTCTTACCCCACAGATCGTGCGAAGGTAGCCTTTGTTATCAATCATCTGACCGATAAAGCATTGTGTTGGGCTAACCCTCTCTGATACTGACAAACCCATTGAGTATAACTATCGGGAATTTATAACCGCTTTCCGCAGAGTGTTTGACCCCCCTGGTTGTAAGACTAATGCCGCTAAATCCTTATTACGACTGCGCCAGGGTGCTAAATCCCTGGGTGATTACGCACTGGAGTTTAGATCCTTGGCTTCTGAATTGAACTGGAATAATGAGGCTTTGATAGCAGTGTTTTTAGAGGATTTGAATGATGAGCTCCAGGACGAAGTAGCGGCCAGAGATCTTCCAGACGATCTGAAGGATCTGATCACCTACTTATCCTTCATAGATGAACGTATTCGCCATCGTAAGAATACCAAAGATAAAGCTAGAAAACTACCTCTTAGGATGCCTCCCCGAACCCCTTTACTCGCGCTTCCAGAGTCTACTTCTTTTTCTGAGCCCATGCAGGTAGACAGCACGAAACTCCCTGAAGCTGAAAAGCAACGCCGCCGACGTGAGGGATTGTGTTTATATTGTGGTTTAGGGGGCCATTTGCTTAAAGGGTGTCCCAAATGCCCTCAGGGTCTTGCGGGAAACTTGCATGCCTAAGTGCCCCTGGGGGACAGCTCTTAGGTACTTTTCCCTCATCCCACAAACTGGAAAATAGACTCCGGGTTCCGGTTACTCTCTGTTTGGAGAGTTCCCACAACCCGATGAATCTCTATGCAGTGGCGTAGTGTGGGTTGTCAGTGCCCGGGGCCAGCCAAGAATTGTGCGCCCCCCCCAACCTGTGGACACGCTATCGATATTGCCCCAGCCAGCTCTCACATGAATATTGCCCCAGCCAGCTCTCACATGGATATTGCCCCAGCTCACACATGGATATTGCCCCAGCTCTCCCATGGATATTGCCCCAGCTCTCCCATGGATATTGCCCCAGCTCTCACATGGATATTGCCCCAGCTCTCACATGGATATTGCCCCAGCTCACACATGGATATTGCCCCAGCTCACACATGGATATTTGCCCCAGCTCATGGATTTGCCCCAGCTCATGGATATGCCCCAGCTCATGGATGTTGCCCCAGCTCATGGATATTGCCCCAGCTCATGGATATACCCCCAGCTCATGGATTTGCCCCCAGCTCATGGATTTGCCCCAGCTCATGGATTTGCCCCAGCTCATGGATATTGCCCTAGCTCATGGATATTGCCCCAGCTCATGGATATACCCCCAGCTCATGGATTTGCCCCCAGCTCATGGATTTGCCCCAGCTCATGGATTTGCCCCCAGCTCATGGATATACCCCCACCTCACACATGGATTTGCCCCAGCTCTCACATGGATTTGCCCCAGCTCTCACATGGATACTTGCCCCAGCTCCGGATCCAGCAGGGGTTGAGGGGGCCCAGATGCCGGGCAGCGGGAGTGCCTGCCTGGTCCTGAACAGCATGTGAGTCCGTCCGTGTTGAAGGGGATGCGGCTGCGTGCGTGCGCAGGTCACGCGGTCCGGCCAGTCAGGTGGTACAGAGACTCAGTACCACCTGATTAGCCAGACCACATGACCGGCTGCGCCTGCACGCAGCCGCATCCCCTTCAACACGGACAGACTCACTGTTCAGGACCGGGCAGGCACTCCTGCTGCCCAGCATCTGGGTCCCCTCAACCTGCGGGCCCTTGGGCGGCGCCCGAGGGCCCGGCGGGTCAGTCCGGGCCTCAAGTTTTAGGGGCGCAAATTTCTTTTGAGATTATGTGCCCCTAAGAAAACTGCGCCCGGGGCCACGGCCCCCCCAGCACCCCCCACGCTACGCCACTGTCTCTATGCCCTGGTTGACTCCGGTGCTGCCGATAACTTTATCCATCTTGTTTTTACTCGTAAACATGCTATTCCCCTGATTGAAAAGAAAACACCCCTACTTGTACAAGCCATTGATGGCAGACCACTTGAAACCCCTTTTGTCCTCTTTGAGACATTACTGTTAAGATAGGACTATGTCATAAAGAGAAAATGTTCTTTCATGCCATTTCCTCACCTTCCTATCCCATCGTCCTGGAGTACCCATGGTTAACTCGTCATAACCCTGTGATAGATTGGCGAGCGCGTCAAATTGCTAAGTGGGATAAAGATTGCATGTCTTCCTGTATTGAGGTCCCCTTATCTGTCAACACCTTAAACGTACCCATGGCCCCTCCTCTGACGACTACTATACTTTCTCCATACTCTGATTTGGCATCTGTATTCGATAAGAAAGAGGCCGATACATTGCCCCCACATCGTTCGTACGATTGCGCTATCGACCTTCTCCCCGGTAACACTCCTCCTCGAGGGGTTGTCTATCCGTTATCTGAGAAGGAGCATAAAGTATTGGAGGAGTATATTACTGATTCCCTTAACAAAGGGTTTATTCGTCCTTCTTCCTCTCCTGCCGGAGCAGGATTCTTCTTTGTTCAGAAAAAAGAGGGAGACCTCAGACCCTGCATAGATTTCCGTGGATTGAACAAAATAACCGTAAAAAACGCCTACCCTATTCCACTCATCCGAGTTGTTTGATCGCCTGAAATATTCCAAAATATTCTCTAAGCTGGATCTCAGAGGAGCATACAACTTGATTCGAATCAGACACGGGGATGAGTGGAAAGCTGCGTTCAATACTAGAGTATGGCATTATGAGTACCTGGTTATGCCCTTTGGATTATTCAACGCGCCAGCAGTATTTCAGGCGTTTATTAATGATGTCTTATGGGAATACACTCCTTGTTTTGTCGTTGTCTACCTTGATGATGTCTTGATACATTCTCCTGATCTGAAAACCCACCATCAACATGTACGGCTCGTCTTGTCTAAACTGTTGTCCAACGGCCTCTATTGCAAACTCGAGAAATGCTTATTTGACGTACAACAAGTAAAATTTTTAGGCTATGTAATCTCGTCTTCCGGCTTCATGATGGACCCCAAGAAACTAGATGCAATCGTTCATTGGCCTCTTCCCAAGGGTCTCAAGGCCATTCAAAGATTTATAGGCTTCTCTAACTATTATAGAAGATTTATCAAGGGTTTTTCGTCCATCATGGCACCTATAACAGCATTGACTAAAAAAGGAGTAGACACTCAGAATTGGCCCTCCACTGCATTAGAGGCTTTTGGGAGGTTAAAAACAGCATTCTCCACCGCACCCATCCTTCATCACCCCGATCCAACTAGACCCTTCGTGTTAGAAGTGGACGCCTCAGAGTCTGGGGTGGGAGCTGTGTTGTCCCAACGTCCAGCCTATAACAAACCCATGCAACCTTGTGGGTTTTTCTCTAGAAAAATGACACCCACCGAGACCCGTTATGACATCGGAGACGGGGAACTGTTGGCTATTATACTCGCCCTAAAGGAATGGCATCACCTTTTGGAAGGTTCTAATTGTCCGTTCTCCATAATCACGGACCATAAGAATCTGGAGTTACTTGTCCGAGGCTAAGAGATTGAACGAGAAGCAATGGGGGGGTGTTTGTGAGGGTCCTGAGAACGAGCAACAGCACAATGGCCTGCTCTACGGTGGGTGCCCGCTCAGGTCTCACAAACAAGGTTTTAGCTTGCTTGTACCATTACAGGGATGAATTTTCCATATGCAAATCAGCCTGCTCTCACCCAGAAAGGGTGGCCAGTGCTGACTGCCAAGGACGTCATCCCTGCACGAGAGGTGCAGCAACCCCCGACGATCGTTTCGGCCTTCTTGGGCCTCGTCAGGAGGGTATAGCTGACACCCCTCTAGGCACATCAAGCAAGGGGTCCACGTCTGGATGACCCTTTACAATTATAGTGAGAAGCAATGGGGGGGTGTTCGTGAGGGTCCTGAGAACGAGCAACAGCACAATGGCCTGCTCTACGGTGGGTGCCCGCTCAGGTCTCACAAACAAGGTTTTAGCTTGCTTGTGCCATTACAGGGATGAATTTTCCATATGCAAATCAGCCTGCTCTCACCCAGAAAGGGTGGCCAGTGCTGACTGCCAAGGACGTCATCCCTGCACGAGAGGTGCAGCAACCCCCGACGATCGTTTCGGCCTTCTTGGGCCTCGTCAGGAGGGTATAGCTGAAACCCCTCTAGGCACATCAAGCAAGGGGTCCACGTCTGGATGACCCTTTACAATATAGTGAGAAGCAATGGGGGGGTGTTTGTGAGGGTCCTGAGAACGAGCAACAGCACAATGGCCTGCTCTACGGTGGGTGCCCGCTCAGGTCTCACAAACAAGGTTTTAGCTTGCTTGTGCCATTACAGGGATGAATTTTCCATATGCAAATCAGCCTGCTCTCACCCAGAAACGGTGGCCAGTGCTGACTGCCAAGGACGTCATCCCTGCACGAGAGGTGCAGCAACCCCCGACGATCGTTTCGGCCTTCTTGGGCCTCGTCAGGAGGGTATAGCTGACACCCCTCTAGGCACATCAAGCAAGGGGTCCACGTCTGGATGACCCTTTACAATTATAGTGAGAAGCAATGGGGGGGTGTTTGTGAGGGTCCTGAGAACGAGCAACAGCACAATGGCCTGCTCTACGGTGGTGCCCGCTCAGGTCTCACAAACAAGGTTTTAGCTTGCTTGTGCAATTACAGGGATGAATTTTCCATATGCAAATCAGCCTGCTCTCACCCAGAAAGGGTGGCCAGTGCTGACTGCCAAGGACGTCATCCCTGCACGAGAGGTGCAGCAACCCCCGACGATCGTTTCGGCCTTCTTGGCCTCGTCAGGAGGGTATAGCTGACACCCCTCTAGGCACATCAAGCAAGGGGTCCACGTCTGGATGACCCTTTACAATTATAGTGAGAAGCAATGGGGGGGTGTTTGTGAGGGTCCTGAGAACGAGCAACAGCACAATGGCCTGCTCTACGGTGGGTGCCCGCTCAGGTCTCACAAACAAGGTTTTAGCTTGCTTGTGCCGTTACAGGGATGAATTTTCCATATGCAAATCAGCCTGCTCTCACCCAGAAAGGGTGGCCAGTGCTGACTGCCAAGGACGTCATCCCTGCACGAGAGGTGCAGTAACCCCCGACAATCGTTTCGGCCTTCTTGGGCCTCGTCAGGAGGGTATAGCTGACACCCCTCTAGGCACATCAAGCAAGGGGTCCACATCTGGATGACCCTTTACAATTATAGTGAGAAGCAATGGGGGGGTGTTTGTGAGAGTCCTGAGAACGAGCAACAGCACAATGGCCTGCTCTACGGTGGGTGCCCGCTCAGGTCTCACAAACAAGGTTTTAGCTTGCTTGTGCCATTACAGGGATGAATTTTCCATATGCAAATCAGCCTGCTCTCACCCAGAAATGGTGGCCAGTGCTGACTGCCAAGGACGTCATCCCTGCACGAGAGGTGCAGCAACCCCCGACGATCGTTTCGGCCTTCTTGGCCTCGTCAGGAGGGTATAGCTGACACCCCTCTAGGCACATCAAGCAAGGGGTCCACGTCTGGATGACCCTTTACAATTATAGTGAGAAGCAATGGGGGGGTGTTTGTGAGGGTCCTGAGAACGAGCAACAGCACAATGGCCTGCTCTACGGTGGGTGCCCGCTCAGGTCTCACAAACAAGGTTTTGACCCCTTGCTTGATGTGCCTAGAGGGGTGTCAGCTATACCCTCCTGACGAGGCCCAAGAAGGCCGAAACGATCGTCGGGGGTTGCTGCACCTCTCGTGCAGGGATGACGTCCTTGGCAATCAGTACTGGCCACCCTTTCTGGGTGAGAGCAGACTGATTTGCATATGGAAAATTCATCCTTGTAATGGCACAAGCAAGCTAAAACCTTGTTTGTGAGACCTGAGCGGGCACCCACCGTAGAGCAGGCCATTGTGCTGTTGCTCGTTCTCAGGACCCTCACAAACACCCCTGTTGTTTCTCACTATAATTGTAAAGGGTCATCCAGACGTGGACCCCTTGCTTGATGTGCCTAGAGGGGTGTCAGCTATACCCTCCTGATGAGGCCCAAGAAGGCCGAAACGATCGTCGGGGGTTGCTACACCTCTCGTGCAGGGATGACGTCCTTGGCAATCAGTACTGGCCACCCTTTCTGGGTGAGAGCAGACTGATTTGCATATGGAAAATTCATCCCTATAATGGCACAAGCAAGCTAAAACCTTGTTTGTGAGACCTGAGTGGGCACCCACCGTAGAGCAGGCCATTGTGCTGTTGCTCGTTCTCAGGACCCTCACAAACACCCCTGTTGTTTCTCACTATAATTGTAAAGGATCATCCAGACGTGGACCCCTTGGCAGCTATACCCTCCTGACGAGGCCCAAGAAGGCCGAAACGATCGTTGGGGGTTGCTGCACCTCTCGTGCAGGGATGACGTCCTTGGCAATCCTTTCTGGGTGAGAGCAGACTGATTTGCATATGGAAAATTCATCCTGTAATGGCACAAGCAAGCTAAAACCTTGTTTGTGAGACCTGAGCGGGCACCCACCGTAGAGCAGGCCATTGTGCTGTTGCTCGTTCTCAGGACCCTCACAAACACCCCTGTTGTTTCTCACTATAAGAGATTGAACCCCAGACAAGCTCGATGGGCTCTATTTCTTACCCGATTTGATTTCGTCATTTCTTATAGACCCGGGTCAAAAAATATTAAGGCTGATGCACTCTCCAGACAGCACGAGTCTCTATCCACTCAAATTTCGGCACCAGTTCCCATAGTTCCCGAGGAGAAAATCTTAGCCTCCCTGAGTACTCAGGTCGATTCACCACTATGGAATCTTTTACTATCAAAACAACCACTGGCGCCTCCGTCGAAACCACCTGATAAACTTTTCGTTCCTCCAGAAGAGGTACACACTGTTTTACGACTATTCCACGAATCCAAATTTGCTGGTCATTTTGGAGTGGAGAAAACTCTGACCCTGATCAAAAGAAACCTTTGGTGGCCTACGCTTGCCCATGATGTGAAAGAGTATGTAACTACCTGTTCTGTTTGTACCCGTTCTAAGTCCTCCCATCTTAGACCTACTGGTCTTCTCCAGCCTCTAACTGTTCCTGAACGTCCCTGGTCCCATTTAGCAATGGACTTCTTGGTAGAGTTAACCCCTTCGTTTGGTCATACGGTCATTTTTGTTGTCGATCGTTTCTCCAAAATGGCACATTTTATTCCATGTAAGAATCTCCCCTCCTCTGGCGAGGTAGTACAATTCTTTACTAAAGAGATATTTAGACTTTATGGTGTTCCGAATGTTCTCGTCTCCGATCGTGGTTCCCAATTTATATAGAAGTTTTGGAGAGGCTTCTGTCAACAATTAGGTGTCAAACTGTCCTTTTCCTCTGCGTATCACCCGCAAACAAACGGATTAGCCGAAAGAACTAATCAAACACTCGAGACTTACTTAAGATGTTTTATTTCTGATGCACAGGATGATTGGGTCACTCTATTGCCATGGACGGAGTTTGCGTATAATAATGCCACATCTCAGTCGACTAAATATTCTCCTTTCGAAATAGTCACTGGTATGCATCCCACCATCTTCCCATCCTCGTTTGGGCCTCAAGATATTCCTGCTCTAGAGGACCACCTCTGTAATCTACGTGTGATTTGGGAAAAGACCAAATTGAATCTTGAATCCGCTTCTTTGACTCAGAAGCGCTCTGCAGATCGCAAGCGCAGACCTCCACCGGTTTATCATGGGGGGGACAAAGTATGGCTCAGCACACGTCACATCCAGTTGAAGGTCCCTTCCATGAAATTTGCACCTCGGTTCATAGGACCTTATAAAATTCTTAGGTGTATCAATCCCGTCTCGTACGCTCTGAAGTTACCTGCATCCCTTCATATCCCTAACACCTTTCATGTATCCTTACTGAAACCCCTCCTGTGCAGTCGTTTTACCCGTCCCGACTCTCTTCCCCCTCCTCCGGTTGTGGTAGACGGGAACCCCGAGTATGAAGTTGAGTCTATTCTAGATTCCCGCCGTTCTCGTAACCGGTTGCAGTATCTGGTTCATTGGAAGGGTTATGGTCCCGCGGATCGTACATGGGTCTCAAGTGTGTGACATTCATGCTCCCCGTTTGTTGTCCGCTTTTCATAGTCGTTTTCCCAATAAGCCGGCTCCTAACTGCCTGGTGGGCATTCCTCGGGTAGGGGGTGCTGTCACATCGCGGCGGCTCTGGCATCCTTCCCCGCGGTCCCAGAGCCAGCATCCTCCTCGCGGTCCTTCCTGGCGCCTTATGCGCGTGCGCGCCGCTGGCCTCTCCAGGTTTAGGCTCCACCGGCGGCGCAACGTCATTACACCTCCACAGGGTCTCCCAGCACCATGTGATCCGGTTGCCCAATCGGATTGCAGGGCACGAGATTTAAACTTGCTTTTGCCATTTCTCTCTGCCCTTTCGTGGTTTTGCTTGTCTGACCCCTAAGTGCTTGTTTATATTATCTCTGACTGATTTCTGTGTATGACCTGGCTTTTGATTTTGACTTGTGTACTTCTATACCCCCTTGACTCGGCTATTGGCATTCGACTTTGTATTTTTCTTACTCCCTAACCGTGGATTGTGTTTGTCCACTCTATATTTCTGCTACATTCCTACCTGTCTCCATACCAGCCACTCTAAGGACTGGTTTCTGTCCTCCTTGCTTGCTTGTCCCTGCCTTATAGGTTCACCTCCCGCTATTGCGTAACCCAGCCACTTTAAGGACTGGTATCGCACTTGGGTTTAGGATTACCTATTGTTGCGTTTAGCACCAACCGTAGCATACCCTTGGAGTTTGGTGTGCTGACCTGACACCAATAGGATTCCCACCACGGTTGTGAGGGGTGAGCGGGGCAGTGAACGTGACAATAGCAGCGTTTGGTGTCATAGTGAACAACATTTTGGTCCTTAGCTCCTTGGGCATGGGTATTTTGGTGTTCCAATGCATAAAGGAACTAAACTGTTGTATGTTTTTTAAGGATCAAATGATCAAGGAAAAAGCATAACAGTATACACACTCTTATTCATTGCAGGTGGTTTGTTGGAAATGGGATCTCTTTTACTGAATAGTATACCTTACCAAAAACTTCTATGGCATATGTACAAGTGTGCATGTGCAAAAAATAGAAGGACACCTGTTCCAAGACTTCTGGCCATAAATTTTAATTGCACCGTTTTTATCTCTAAAGGGGTTGTTCAAAGAGAGAGAATTGGCTCTGAAATTGCAACAAATGGTGTATTTCCTCGTACGGTGAAATTTCATAGCCATTCTGCTATTCAAAAAGCAGGCACTTAGCCAAATATTGGCGAATTGCTAGCGATATGGTGGCTGTTAGGATGAGCAGTTCAGTTCGATCAGTTCGGAGTTCGACTCGAACATCGGCAGTTCGAAAGTTCGCAAACTTTGAACTTTTTGGCGTGTTCGGTTCGAGTTCGAATTTTTTTTTGAAAAAAGTATAAAAAATGCTTAAAAAATACTAAAAAATATAGAAATAAAGAGACTCTTTAATTCAGAATATTATAAGCAACGGTTTATTAGATATTGAATTAAAAAATAATGTCTACGTGCAAAGATATTGAATTTTTAATCATCTGCATTGTGTAAAGTGTTTTTTTTTTCACATTTAGCACATGAGCGTTTGCGGTTATGTTTTCTATGGGGTGCGCTTGTACAAAAATTAGAAATGGGGACTTGTTACATTTTGTGGAGGGAATTACGTGATTTTTAGCAAACGCACCCCATAGAAAAAAATCATTAGTGCAGCATCATTGTTCACATTATAATTGAAATGTGAACAATATTGCTGCATTAATAAAAATAACCACAAAAAAATACATGTTTTTTTTTATTTTATTTTTTTAATTTATACCTGGTCATGTTGGGTATCATTCAAAGGCCATGCTCAGGCCTTTCGATTGACACCCTCCATGACCCCCTAGCTGCTGCTATGCGCGAGGACATCAGGCAGTGAGGGGGGACCCAGGGGTGGAGCTGCCATTCAAGATGCCGGCCCCCACCGGAGCTAGGCCGCACTTCTGCGCCGCAAGGCATCTCTATACACAGCCCCATCAGCATCTCTATACACAGCCCCATCAGCATCTCTATACACAGCATCTCTATACACAACCCCATCAGCATCTCTAAACACAGCCTCACAGCATCTCTATACACAACCTCACAGCATCTCTATACACAGCCCCATCAGCATCTCTATACACAGCATCTCTATACACAACCCCATCAGCATCTTTAAACACAGCCTCACAGCATCTCTATACACAACCTCACAGCATCTCTATACACAACCCCATCAGCATCTCTATACACAGCCTCACAGCATCTCTATACACAACCACATCAGCATCTCTATACACAGCCTCACAGCATCTCTATACACAACTTCACAGCATCTCTATACACAGCCCCATCAGCATCTCTATACACAACCCCATCAGCATCTCTAAACACAGCCTCACAGAATCTCTATACACAACCTCCCAGCATCTCTATACACAACCTCACAGCATCTATATACACAGCCCCATCAGCATCTCTATACACAGCATCTCTATACACAACCCCATCAGCATCCTAAAAACACAGCCTCACAGCATCTCTATACACAACCTCACAACATCTCTATACGCAACCTCTCAGCATCTCTATACACAACCCCATCAGCATCTCTATACACAACCACATCAGCATCTCTATACACAACCACACAGCATCTCTATACACAACCCCATCAGCATCTCTATACACAGCCTCACAGCATCTCTATACACAACCTCACAGCATCTCTATACACAACCCCATCAGCATCTCTATACACAACCTCACAGCATCTCTATTCACAACCCCATCAGCATCTCTATACACAGCATCTCTATACACAGCCTCACAGCATCTCTATACACAACCTCACAGCATCTCTATAGCCGAAGTGCGACCCGGTGCCTAAGGGGTTAAAGCCAGGCACCGCTTAAAAGGGGAGACTCTCCCCTTTTAAGCGGTGCCTGGCATTTTTTTGTGGGACCTCCCGATCGGGAGGGAGAGGGATCCGATCGGATCCCCCCTCCCTTCCAGGCGATCTCCCGGCATTGCGTATGGCGCGATGACGTCATTTACGTCGGGAGGAGCTTGACTTCAGCGTCTGAGGACGCTGAAGTCAGAACGCCGCGGGACCCCGGACAGAGAGGTGAGTATCTCTGCCGGGTGTCCCGCAAAGCTGATGACGTGTGGGACACGTCCTCCTCAGCATACAGCGGGAGTAACTGAGGACGTGTCCCACACATCGTCAGCAGTGAAGGGGTTAAAAACGTCTTTTTTTTTAAAACTTTTTGTCCTTGTTTCCTGTCCCCCAGGGCACTACCCGGACACAGACATTGTTTTTAAATGTTTCTATAAATGTTTCTATACATCCTAGAAATCCGCCACTTCACGGGCAGGTTATGGGGACCTCCTAGGCACGATATTTGAAGGAATTTTTAGTTTTTATTTTTAACCCTTATTTCATGGAAAACTGTCCCTTTTAAAACATTTTTTTTTACTTTTTGTCCTTGTTTCCTGTCCCCCAGGGCACTACCTGGACCCCCATACACCTTTTATGGCAAATATCTAGCATACATGCCCTCTTGGAGGGCACTCTAAAAATCGAATTTTGAGTCCCATTGACTTGTATTGAGTTCGAGTTCGAATTCGAACCGAACTCAGGGGTGTTCGGCTCATCCCTGGTGAACAGCAGTGAAATCCTCATAGAGAAGCAATGGTTAATCTGTTCAGAGAACATCGAACAGCACCGACATGTCATTGAAATGCCCTGATTTTAAATGGTTTCATTTGGCAGGTTTAATCAGGCAAAACCCATGGGTTTCAATGTAAAAAAATATTCCTGTTTTTAGTAAACCTGAAAAAAATATTTATTCTTTAAATTTGCATCAAAAAGTCAATTTTTTCGTCATTTTTCGGGATTTTTCAGAATTTTTGGCACCGTGGAGACACAGGTTCAAATCCCCACAAGAGCAACTCTCCAGTAAGTCTCCTTGGGCAAGACACCTAACGGTACATACTCGCCACCCAGGACATACTTGAAAATTAGAGAAATCTCAATGTATCCTTCCTGGTAAAATCCTTTCTGAAAAAAAAGATACTGCAGACTCTTTGCATTCTTAGGCTCCTATTACATTCTTCGCGCAGTGCATTTTGCATGCGCAAATGCGCATTTGCGTGAGTGGCAAAACCCTTTGCGCTGAACGTCGTATGACAACGTTCACACAAACGATGCACGTTATCATTTAACGCGGATGGACCTACACGAGCGTGATGAACTGTGCGCGTCCTATACTTAACACTGTGAGCGCAAATTCGTTCGTGCGCTGGTATGCGGATGGTATTTCAATCGATGCACATTTTTTTACGAACGACGTTTGCGCGCATAATTTTAACGTCTTTAAAAAACACTGATTTACGTGCGCAACGTTACTGCGCATGTATTACACTTCGTTTTGCGCGTAGTTTTTACGAACGTTATTTTTTGACGGATGAGAAAATGCGTTTGAATCGGTATACCACGTTATTTTTCAGGCGATAACGCTGGACGATGCGCGCAAAAAAATTCCGCGAAGAATGTAATAGGGGCCTTAGTGTTGCCAACATTCTGCTTCTTGCAGTATTACCTTGAGATTTCAGTATATCATATGAAGGAAAATTTGTATCATAATCAGGCTTCATTTTCATTTATGAACTTTCCCTTTATTTCTTCATGTCCCTGACTGATAATCTCTTAAAAAAAAATTTGGTCTGAATCTACTGGCTAGTTCTGGTTATCCAAACCCCCACTACCTCCACCACCAGATTTAATTCCATCCCACAATAAAAATAGCAGTAACAGACCAAATACAATATATTACAATACAATTTCGACTTTCAATAACACTCTATTTAAAACTTGCATAATGTCCCTTTGTAAAACATTATAGAAAAATCACATTGAATTAAAATAACAAGGAGATTACACAATAAAAAAATATATATGCTTTGTGAAAACATCCATTCTTATCGCTGTGTTTACACTTTGTTTAGAATCAATGTGTTTGTGCAGCAAGCACTGCCGTTATTAAAGAATGGAAATCATTTACATTTTCATTTTCTAAATAACTAAATTAATAAATTATCTTGAAGCAGTAAGTGATTCAGTAATATATTTGCATTTCAAAACAAATTAACTCAGTGGCTGTGCTTGCTTTATCAGAAACAAGGATTAATACTTCGAAACATCCCAAACTTCCGTGGGTTTTTGTTTGTCTTCGCAACCTCGCTTCATCTTTTAATTATCTACAGTCTAAAATGGCTGTAACGGAAATGGTTTCGGTATTATGCAAAGATTTAGATTAGAACCTCTTTGCTATTCTATGACAAATTGTTTTCTAAACAGGTTTGTAGGTACACAAGCTAACACAGTTAAAAGGAAAAGGCTATTCCACTTTGACGTGATAACGTTACTTAATTTACATAAAAAGGGAAGCATTATAAAATATTACTAGATTGATTTTTAAAGTTACTTTGAAATCGTTCATTTGGTTTTTCGAACCTCGTTTAAATTTATTAATATGTGCGCCATAAAAGTCAGCATTCTGCAATTTCACACAAACAAAACAACATACAATATTTAAATGCAGCTGTGCTACTTACAATAAATAGCTGCAGATAATTACTTTTTCTGTTCTCTTCTTATCCCCTATATTTATTCACATAGGTCCTGCACAGTTTGCATTGGATGTGCTTGCTAACCACAAATACTTATCACATGCAGAGCAAATGTGTTGTTGTTAGAATGCCACTCTTCATAACTTTAATTGTATTTTTATCTTACTATAAATATTCATTTATTCCAGGCTGATGCCTAAGAACAAATACAAATGAATAATTTGTAGAAACAAAAGTTTACTTGCTTTTTTCGTTCTTCCGTCTTATACTCCCTATAATTTGGAGAGAGAGGCTACAGTATCTGCAATGTCCATTAACGTATATTCTCATTCAACACAACCCTCCAATACACCTGTGGAGAAGCAAGTCTCGACTTTATGAGAAGCGAGTTCAACCTAACCACCAGGTGCTTGCTCTACAATTATAGAAAGCTGACTCAGATCACACTCAGAAGACGTCACCAGCCCTTGGGCAAGACACTTACAGGTTATTCAGAGAAAGGTGAAACTCTGGAGAATTTTTGGAGAAGTGAAAATTCTAGGTCAACATAGCCAATACGCTACAAACACTTTCTATCTCTGATCGCTGCGGTGGGTCGGAAGACGATTTTACAAACCTGGAATCACTCCACTCCAATCCCTCTTGCACTCTTTCAAACCAAATTGAACCATATCTTTCGCATGGACTGGCTTCACACCTTGGTTAATAAGGAAACCCATACTAAGAAAGTCCTCCCCAAATGGCAATGTTACTTCCCAACACTGGATCCCCACATGCGTACATTAATGCAAACCTCAATACAATACATGGCTTGGTATTCTGCAGAAATGGTAGCCGGTCACAACCCATTACAACCCTTATTCTGATATATATACACCTCACAATGTGCAAACCTTCCAGGCTCCCATTTCACCCTAACATAGACTGAACCTAGTATTTCCATACCCACGATCACATCACAAATCTCCTACTTGCTTTGGACCGGGCAGTCCACTGTTCTGTTTGATTGTTTCTGATTTCTTTGCTCTAATTTTACGTTTAACTAATTATTCATCACAAAATGATTATTTTCAATGAGCTGACATGACATGACAGTTAAAAATAGAAAAGGAAAAAATGTTGCACGACATAAACTTTTGTACGAAACAACTGTTTGCTTTTATTTTACAGTCACCATGCATATCGTATTGTATTGTCCACTGTACTTTATTCTGTGCACAATAAAAATTGTCAAATTACAAAAATTAAAAAAAATAGCCAATTTGGAAAGTGTGATAAATTAGAGAATTTTTCTGGTTTGGATATTTTGACCTAGAATTTTCACTTTTCCAAAAGTTCTCCAGAGTTTCACCTTTCTCTGAATAACCCTGTTAATGATATGGATGTGCCTACCTCACAAAATACTTGTACTTCTCATAGATTGTATGTTCCCTTGGGAACAGGGCCCCCCTCTATCAGGTCTTATCACCCAATGTGTGTTATTCTAATGTATCAACTCCTTGTACACGGATCTTGTAAAACGCTGCGGAATTTGTGGTGATATATGAACAAATGATAATAATAATAAAGGAAAAGCCACCCATATGTATTTTTGTATTCACAGGAGAAAAAGGTAAAAAAAAAAAAACCTCTTATAATTGGACTATATAGGTTATTCACTAACCTCAGAATTGGCCCGAAATTTCACCAAATGGTGAATATCACCGTTTGGTGCGATTTCCGGCAAATCCTTCTATCCAAAAAGCTGTCAATTTGGCAAATACTGGTGATTTGACAGTTAAACACGAAGCTTTTCACCTCAGTTCACCGCAATTATGCAGCATTCGGTGGCCAAACTGCACCGAAATTCTGGTTAAATGCCCTGATTTTTGATGTTTCAGTTCAACAGGTTTAAACATGTGAATGTCATAAGATTCAAAGTAAAACGTTGTATCTTTTATAAACTTAAATTTTTATATTATTATTTAGAACACCTTTTTATGTATAAACGAAAGTTTTGTTTCCTGATTTTTTTAAAAGGCACTTTTTTTAAATTTGGTAACAGAACTACTTATTCTTTTTTAATGGACTTTTTTTATTACTTAGGCACATTTTAATACATTTTTATTGGTTTAAACACCTATTAGCAGAATAGGAAACTTTCTGTTTTTTTTCTTTGCAGTTCAGTGGAATTCTGTGGAATATGGTGCACTACAGTGACCATTTTGGTGAATACTGAATTCACTGGAATGGCAGCGAAATGGAATCATCGTAGTGCACCAAACTGCGCTAATGTGAAATCGATCCGTTAAAGCGCCGAATGCCACCAAAAAAATCACTGAATCCGATAAACTGCCGAACGCAGCTGCAAACCTGCCAAATGCAGCCAATGACCCGCCAAACAAATCCAAGAACTGCCGAACACAGCCGGCGAGCTGAAAAACTGATAGCTGGAAGCTGCAGGAAAAAACCGACCAGCCGGTGAACAGGAGTAAAAAAAAAACAACTTTAAAATGTGTTTTAACCCTTTCGCTGCTGAGCCTTTTCACACCTCTGTGCTGAGCTAATTTTTTCCGGTTTCGCTCATCATGTTTAACCGCGGTTTGAAGCCTTATTTTAGTATATGACCCAGACATATTAGATATCGTTCTTTCAGGCAGACTCGGCAGATTCATAATATATCATTATTATATGTATACGTTATGTCCTGTCTGTATATTATAACAAAAAATGCAATACAATTTGAATTTTCAATAATTTACAAAGTGTAAAGTGTTTTTTTTCACATTTTAACATGCGAGCATTTGCGGTTATATTTTCCATGGGTTGCGCTTGTTAAAAAAATTAGAATCGGGGAATCATTACTTTTTTGGGGGAAAATTACATGGTTTTTAGCAAACGCCGTCCCATAGAAAAAATCGTTAGTGCAGCATCATTGTTCACATTATAATTGAAATGGGAACTATATTGCTGCACTAATAAAACCCAATAAAGCCCTGAGTGCGTCCGCCGCATTGAAAGGGTTAAACAAAAATAATGCCTGTAAATAATATATAAGGTCCAATGAATAACTATTATTATTATTATTTTTTATTTATGAAGCTCCAGCATATTTAGCACCGTTGAACAATGGGCACAATATAAACAGGGTTACAATACATTGAACAACTTTTTGACAAACCTGTACAGGAGGAAACGAAGGCCCTATTCCCATGGGAATATGCGATCTCGAAGGGTTGGAGGTGGAAACAGGAGGAGAGGACTGCAAGGTGAGAGTGATGGACTGTCACGAGCGCTCCAGGCAGATGCCAAGGAGGGCCTTTTATGCTGAGTGTTATTAAGCCCTTTAGGCAGGTTTGTGGTTTGCTGCATGATGCAGAACCCAGCACACAGAATACACACAGAACAGGAAATAGACACAAGAGGAGGCCCTGCACTGGGGTAAGGTTCTTGAAGTGGCCTTCTTAATCTATGCAGATTACAGGGCAAAAAGAAAGCACCAATAGAATAACAGGGGAAAGCAAGAGACCACAATATAAAATATCCAGAAGCAGCAGCACAGGCCCTAAACTAGAAAGAGGTCCTTTAGCTGGCCTCTAATATATTCTGCAATATGCTGCTGAACTAAATACACAAAGGCAAGGAAACAAGATCTACAGAACATAAACTGGAATATATCAAGAATGGTCAGGGAAAGCAAGGTCTAGATGCCACAGAGGATTGTCATACAAGCCAAGATCAGTACACAGGAGCGGTTCTCAGACAGACCAGGTCAGCGACAAGAGTATACAGCAAACAGCTTACAGGGAGCAGACAAGAGAATAGTCAAGAGATCACCCCAATAATCATACACAGTATATCAGAATAATATCAGCGAAACAGGCACTCAGTAAAACAAGGCTTATCCTGGAGCAAGGATCTGATGTACTGCAGGCCATATATATAGGGAAGGGCAGGTCATGTGACTACAGACTAAATCAGCCACAGAGAGTCCAGGAGCGGAGAGCCTGAACTGATTAACCCAAAAAATCCACAAGAACTGCAAAGGATCGCTCTCACCACCAGGGGGCCTGGCTGCAATGTGGAAACGTGACATGGACAGGTTAGGGCAGTGATGTCTATCAATGAGGAAAAAATGGCGTCACGCCCATACTCACCGGAGCGGCTGCAACAGCCAGGAGTAACAGCCCAGTTAATGTATAAAACATAACAAGAGAAAAAGGTGTCATCTGCGCTCGTTTCTATGTATTTCCATGTACAACAAAACACTATGAGGTTTTAGTTTGTTTCAATGGCCATTGCAACGTAAGCTCACTCGTCCCTTCAAGGCAGGAGGCAGCAGGAGGGGCATGGAGCTGCACAGTAGAGCGGCTTTTGGTACATTGGTTAGGTACTCACTCTACAAAGAGGTGCCTTGAAGGGGTGAGTAAGCTTACGTTGCAATGGCCATTGAAACAAACTAAAACCTCATAGTGTTTTGTTGTACGTGGAAATACATAGAAATGAGCACAGATGACACCTTTTTCTCTTGTTATGTGTATCAGTGAGTTGGGTGGTAGGCGCCCCTAAATAGGAATGTCTTAAGGGAGCGTTTGAAGGAACAGAAGCTAGGAGAAAGTTTGGCAGTACGAGAGAGAGCATTGCAGAGGATGGGGGTTGCGCGATAGAAATCCTGCAGTCTGTCATGGGAAGAGGCGATGGGGGGGGGAGGGCTAGGTGCAGGTCACTGTTTGACCTTAGGGAGCGGGCTGGGGTGTATTTGGTGATTAATGAGGACAGGTAGTGGGGAGCCGAGTTAGGGAGAGCTTTGTAGGTCTGAAAATACTGTATATATTTTTTTAAAACGCCCTTTTAAAAATAAATCGTAATCAAACATTTTGCTGCAAAGGTCCATAAAAATGCCTAAAAAAATCCTAAATAAATTAACCCTTTCGCTGCTGAGGCTTTTCCCGCCTCTGTGCTGAGGTCATTTTTACCGGTTTTGCTCATCATGTTTAAACGTGTTTTGAAGGCTTATTTTAGTATATTACCCAGACATATTATATATCGTTCTTTCCGTCAGACTCGGTAGATTCATAATATGTCATTATTATATGTATACGTTATGTCATGTCTGTATATTATCAAAAAATGCAATAAAATATGTATTTTCAATAATTTACAACGTGTAAAGTGTTTTTTTTCACATTTTAACATGCGAGCAATTGCGGTTATATTTTGTACGGGGTGCGCTTGTTAAAAAAATTAGAGATGGGGACTCGTTACATTTGTTTTGGGGGAAAATTACGCGATTTTTAACAAACGCACTGCATACAAAAATCGTTAGTGCATCATCATTGTTCACATTATAATTGAAATGGGAACAATATTGCTACACTAACAAACCAAAAAAAAGAAAAAAAAATGTTTATTTTTTTTTTTATAATTTTTTTTTAAATATATTTTTATTTTTAATTTTAATTTTAATTTTTTTTAAAAAACCTTTTCACATTCGTGTTTGGTATCGTTGGAACGGCCATGCTCTGGCCGATCCAACCATACAAAACATTAACCCCTAGCTGCCACGGATCGGGAGATAGGGAGTTCATTGGAACTCCCTATCTCCACCGTTGGTGGCAGTTAGGGGTTAACTCTAGGACTGGCGTCATCGTGCTATGCACGATGACGCCAGTCCTCAGGGGGAGTTCCCGGAGGCTTGGCCGACATCCAAGATGTCGGCCAGCTCCGGGAAAGGATCGCGAACCGGCGCTTTTCAGTGCCGATTCGTGATCCAGCTCCCAGGGGTTAATGCCAGGCACCATTTGGAAGGGCAGGCTGTGCCCTTCCAAATGGTGCCTGGGTTAACCCCCGCAACGCCGCCGATCGGGAGGAGAGAGGTCCGAAGGACCTCCCCCCCTCCTTTCAGGCGCCTCCTCCGCACATGCGGGGGGGCGCCTGAATTAGGTGTCATCGCGCTGCGCGATGACACCTAATTCCAGCGGCTGCGGTTCCGGATGCCGGGCTGACATCGAGGATGTCAGCCCGCACCGGGGGGGCCAGCGATCGGCCGGAACCCGGCCGAATGCTGACCCAATGGGAGATCGCGCTCAGCGCGTCCTCAGCACAGCAGCGGTAATGCGGAGGACGCACTGAGCGCGTCCTGCGCATTGAAGTGGTTAATAAAGAGACTTTTTTCTACAAATTAAAAGAATAAACAGTTGAATAAAAAATAAAATAAAAGCGGGGAATTAATTTTACATTGAAACCTATGGGATTCGCCTATTTAAACGGGTTGAATGAAACCACTGAAAATCAAGGCATTTCACCAAATTTCACAGCTGTTCGACATTCTCTGAATAGATTAATGATTACTTTTATACAGAGAATTTCACTGCCACCGAATTGCACTGTATTTTGCTGGCAATTCGCCAATATTTGGCAAATTGGCATATTTATTTTTTTTAAATGATTTTTATTAGGCATTTACCAATGATATTTAGTACATAGACAAGATGCAACACAGTAACTACAAATGCAGTCAATGTTTTTAAAGGATATGGGGGTAAGAGGGCAGGAAGAGAGAAAAAGAGAGAAGATAAAAGAGAAAGAAGAAGAAAAGAAAAAGAAAAAGAAAGAAAGAAGAAATGGACTGGGGGGTCACCTTCAATGCAAAAATGAAGCACCCAAGGAACAAGTGGTACAACAATCTGGGTCTCAACCTGATATGGTATGGCAAACCCTAAAGTCCAGCATCAACCCAGGGGTCCCAAACCTTATGGAATGTTGGTAGAGTATGTTTTACAACAGCCGTAAGTTCGTCCATAAGTCTCGTGTCCTGGATTTTGGCAGATACTTTAGCCATGACGGGGAGAGCCTGGTGTCGCCAAGCCTCTGCCACCGCCCGCCTAGCCACCAGTGAGATTTTTGAGTTCAGCTTATTTTCATGTCTCGTGAAGCCTTCCAGTGGTCGGGAAAGCAATAAGTTCCAAGGGTCATTAGGAATTAGGGATGAGCGGTTCGGGTTCGGACGGTTCGGAGTTCGACCCGAACTTAGCCTGTTCGAGCAGATCGCGAACACCGAACATTTCCGGGTGTTCACGCATGTTTGACCACAATGGACCACAATGCATTTTCCCACTGGCCTGTAGCTCGTAATTGGCTACAGCCTTGCACCTGACCACAGGTCTGGTGCAAGACTAGTTCAACACTATGCCTACCACCGCTCAGAGTCCTGATTGGGCAAATTTTGCCCAATCATGGGCTCACAGAGCTAAGGCCCGCAGCACACTATATAACGTTTCCACGCAGTGCTTCTGCACGCATTTCAGAGGAGATTTCAAAGGAGATAGTTGTGTCTTGTTACTGCCGGTCTGCCACACTACTGGGGGGGGTTTGGGGGTGTCTCATTTCTACCAAATATCAGGGAATTTAGGTGATGTGTGTCTTGTCACTGTGCCAGTAATTTATTTTGGGGTTTACAACTTTGTTGAAAATATTTGTGAATTGAGGTGATCTTCTGTGTCTTGTCACACAGCCAGCAAGTCTTTTTGGGGCTCACTAATTTCTACAAAACATTTGTGAATTGAGGTGATCTGTGTCTTGTCACACATCCAGTACCATGCAGTATTTTGGGGCTCACTAATTTATTTCAAAAATTTGTGAATTGAGATGATCTTCTGTGTCTTGTCACACAGCCAGCAAGTTTTTTTGGAGCTCACTAATTTCTTTAAAACATTTGTGAATTGAGGTGATCTGTGTCTCGTCACACATCCAGTACCACGCTGTATTTTGGGGCTCACAAATTTCTACAAAACATTTGTGAATTGAGGTGATCTGTGTCTCGTCACACATCCAGTACCACCCTGTATTTTGGGGCTCACTAATTTCTACAAAACATTTGTGAATTGAGGATATCTGTGTCTCGTCACACATCCAGTACCACGCTGTATTTTGGGGCTCACTAATTTCTTAAAAACATTTGTGAATTGAGGTGATCTGTGTCTCGTCACACATCCAGTACCACGCTGTATTTTGGGGCTCACTAATTTCTTTAAAACATTTGTAAATTGAGGTGATCTGTGTCTCGTCACAGATCCAGTACCACGCTGTATTTTGGGGCTCACTAATTTCTACAAAACATTTGTGAATTGAGGTGATCTGTGTCTCGTCACACATCCAGTACCACGCTGTATTTTGGGGCTCACTAATTTCTACAAAACATTTGTGAATTGAGGTGATCTGTATATTTTCACACATCCAGTACCAAACAGTAATTTGGGGCTCACTAATTTCTTTAAAACATTTGTGAATTGAGGTGATCTTCTGTGTCTTGTCACACAGGCAGCAAGTTTTTTTGGGGCTCACAAATTTATTTAAAACATTTGTGAATTGAGGTGATCTGTGTCTCGTCACACATCCAGTACCACGCTGTATTTTTGGGCTCACTAATTTCTATAAAACATTTGTGAATTGAGGTGATCTGTGTATCGTCACACATCCAGCACCATGCTGTATTGTGGGGCTCACTAATTTCTACAAAACATTTGTGAATTGAGGTGATCTGTGTCTCGTCACACATCCAGTACCACGCTGTATTTTGGAGATCACTAATTTCTACAAAACATTTGTGAATTGAGGTGATCTGTGTCTCGTAACACATCCAGTACCACGCAGTATTTTGGGGCTCACTAATTTATTTCAAAAATTTGTGAATTGAGATGATCTTCTGTGTCTTGTCACACAGCCAGCAAGTTTTTTTGGAGCTCACTAATTTCTTTAAAACATTTGTGAATTGAGGTGATCTGTGTCTCGTCACACATCCAGTACCACGCTGTATTTTGGGGCTCACAAATTTCTACAAAACATTTGTGAATTGAGGTGATCTGTGTCTCGTCACACATCCAGTACCACCCTGTATTTTGGGGCTCACTAATTTCTACAAAACATTTGTGAATTGAGGATATCTGTGTCTCGTCACACATCCAGTACCACGCTGTATTTTGGGGCTCACTAATTTCTTTAAAACATTTGTGAATTGAGGTGATCTGTGTCTCGTCACACATCCAGTACCACGCTGTATTTTGGGGCTCACTAATTTCTTTAAAACATTTGTAAATTGAGGTGATCTGTGTCTCGTCACAGATCCAGTACCACGCTGTATTTTGGGGCTCACTAATTTCTACAAAACATTTGTGAATTGAGGTGATCTGTGTCTCGTCACACATCCAGTACCACGCTGTATTTTGGGGCTCACTAATTTCTACAAAACATTTGTGAATTGAGGTGATCTGTATCTTGTCACACATCCAGTACCAATTAGTAATTTGGGGCTCACTAATTTCTTTAAAACATTTGTGAATTGAGGTGATCTTCTGTGTCTTGTCACACAGGCAGCAAGTTTTTTTGGGGTTCACAAATTTATTTAAAACATTTGTGAATTGAGGTGATCTGTGTCTCGTCACACATCCAGTACCACGCTGTATTTTTGGGCTCACTAATTTCTATAAAACATTTGTGAATTGAGGTGATCTGTGTATCGTCACACATCCAGCACAACGCTGTATTGTGGGGCTCACTAATTTCTTTAAAACATTTGTGAATTGAGGTGATCTGTGTCTCGTCACACATCCAATACCGCGCTGTTTTTTGGGGCTCACTAATTTCTTTAAAACATTTGTGAATTGAGGTGATCTGTGTCTCGTCACACATCCAGTACCACGCTGTATTTTGGGGCTCACTAATTTCTTTAAAACATTTGTGAATTGAGGTGATCTGTGTCTCGTCACACATCCAGTACCACGCTGTATTTTGGGGCTCACTAATTTCTACAAAACATTTGTGAATTGAGGTGATCTGTGTCTCATCACACATCCAGTACCACGCTGTATTTTGGGGCTCACTAATTTCTTTAAAACATTTGTGAATTGAGGTGATATGTGTCTCATCACACATCCAGTACCACGCTGTATTTTGGGGCTCACTAATTTCTACAAAACATTTGTGAATTGAGGTGATCTGTGTCTCGTCACACATCCAGTACCACGCTGTATTTTGGAGATCACTAATTTCTACAAAACATTTGTGAATTGAGGTGATCTGTGTCTCGTAACACATCCAGTACCACGCTGTATTTTGGGGCTCACTAATTTCTACAAAACATTTGTGAATTGAGGTGATCTGTGTCTCGTCAGACATCCAGTACCACACTCTATTTTGGGGCTCACTAATTTCTTTAAAACATTTGTGAATTGAGGTGATCTGTGTCTCATCACACATCCAGTACCACGCTGTATTTTGGGGCTCACTAATTTCTTTAAAACATTTGTGAATTGTGGTGATATGTGTCTCGTCACACATCCAGTACCACGCTGTATTTTGGGGCTCACTAATTTCTACAAAACATTTGTGAATTGAGGTGATCTGTGTCTTCTCACACATCCAGTACCAGGCAGTTTTTTGGGGCTCACTAATTTCTTTAAAACATTTGTTACTTAAGGTGAGCTTCTGAGTCTGGTCCCACAGGCAGCAAGTTTTTTTGGGTCTCACAAATTTATTTAAAACATTTGTGAATTGAGGTGATCTGTGTCTCGTCACACATCCAGTACCACGCTGTATTTTGGGGCTCACTAATTTCTACAAAACATTTGTGAATTGAGGTGATCTGTGTCTCGTCACACATCCAGTACCACCCTGTATTTTGGGGCTCACTAATTCTTTAAAACATTTTTGAATTGAGGTGATCTGTGTCTCGTCACACATCCAGTACCACGCTGTATTTTGGGGCTCACTAATTTCTTTAAAACATTTGTGAATTGAGGTGATCTGTGTCTCATCACACGTCCAGTACCACGCTGTATTTTGGGGCTCACTAATTTCTTTAAAACATTTTTGAATTGAGGTGATCTGTGTCTCGTCACACATCCAGTACCACGCTGTATTTTGGGGCTCACTAATTTCTTTAAAACATTTGTGAATTGAGGTGATCTGTGTCTCATCACACGTCCAGTACCACGCTGTATTTTGGGGCTCACTAATTTTGTTTATAACATTTGTGAATTGAGGTGATCTGTGTCTCGTCACACATCCAGTACCATGCTGTATTTTGGGGCTCACTAATTTCTACAAAACATTTGTGAATTGAGGTGATTTTCTGTGTCTTGTCACACAGGCAGCAAGTTTTTTTGGGGTTTACAAATTTATTTAAAACATTTGTGAATTGAGGTGATCTGTGTCTCGTCACACATCCAGCTCCACGCTGTATTTTGGGGCTCACTAATTTCTACAAAACATTTGTGAATTGAGGTGATCTGTGTCTCGTCACACATCCAGCTCCACGCTGTATTTTGGGGCTCACTAATTTCTTTAAAACATTTGTGATTTGAGGTGATCTGTGTCTCGTCACACATCCAGTACCACGCTGTATTTTGGGGCTCACTCATTTCTTTAAAACATTTGTGAATTGAGGTGATCTGTGTCTCGTCACACATCCAGTACCACACTGTATTTTGGGGCTCACTAATTTCTACAAAACATTTGTGAATTGAGGTGATCTGTGTCTCGTCACACATCCAGTACCACTCTGTATTTTGGGGCTCACTGATTTCTACAAAACATTTGTGAATTGAGGTGATCTGTGTCTCGTCACACATCCAGTACCACGCTATATTTTGGGGCTCACTAGTTTCTTTAAAACATTTGTGAATTAAGGTGATCTGTGTCTCGTCACACATCCAGTACCACGCTGTATTTTGGGGCTCACTAATTTCTACAAAACATTTGTGAATTGAGGTGATCTGTGTCTCGTCACACATCCAGTACCACGCTGTATTTTGGGGCTCACTAATTTCTACAAAACATTTGTGAATTGAGGTGATCTGTGTCTCGTAACACATCCAGTACCACGCTATATTTTGGGGCTCACTAATTTATTTAAAACATTTGTGAATTGAGGTGATCTGTGTCTCGTCACACATCCAGTACCACGCTGTATTTTGGGGCTCACTAATTTCTTTAAAACATTTGTGAATTGAGGTGATCTGTGTCTCGTCACACATCCAGTACCACGCTGTATTTTGGGGCTTACTAATTTCTTTAAAACATTTGTGAATGTAGGTGATCTGTGTCTCGTCACACATCCAGTACCACGCTGTATTTTGGGGCTCACTAATTTCTTTAAAACATTTGTGAATTGAGGTGATCTGTGTCTCGTCACACATCCAGTACCACGCTGTATTTGGGGCTCACTAATTTCTACAAAACATTTGTGAATTGAGGTGATCTGTGTCTCGTCACACATCCAGTACCACGCTATATTTTGGGGCTCACTAATTTATTTAAAACATTTGTGAATTGAGGTGATCTGTGTCTCGTCACACATCCAGTACCACGCTGTATTTTGGGGCTCACTAATTTCTTTAAAACATTTGTGAATTGAGGTGATCTGTGTCTCGTCACACATCCAGTACCACGCTGTATTTTGGGGCTCACTAATTTCTACAAAACATTTGTGAATTGAGGTGATCTGTGTCTCGTCACACATCCAGTACCACGCTGTATTTGGGGCTCACTAATTTCTACAAAAAATTTGTGAATTGAGGTGATCTGTGTCTCGTCACACATCCGGTAGCACGCTGTATTGGGGCTCACTAATTTCTTTAAAACATTTGTGAATTGAGGTGATCTGTGTCTCGTCACACATCCAGTACCACGCTGTATTTTGGGGCTCAATAATTTCTTTAAAACATTTGTGAATTGAGGTGATCTGTGTCTCGTCACACATCAGTACCACGCTGTATTTTGGGGCTCACTAATTTCTACAAAACATTTGTGAATTGAGGTGATCTGTGTCTCGTCACACATCCAGTACCACGCTGTATTTTGGGGCTCACTAATTTCTACAAAACATTTGTGAATTGAGGTGATCTGTGTCTCGTCACACATCCGGTAGCACGCTGTATTTGGGGCTCACTAATTTCTTTAAAACATTTGTGAATTGAGGTGATCTGTGTCTCGTCACACATCCAGTACCACGCTGTATTTTGGGGCTCACTAATTTCTTTAAAACATTTGTGAATTGAGGTGATCTGTGTCTCGTCACACATCCAGTACCACGCTGTATTTTGGGGCTTACTAATTTCTTTAAAACATTTGTGAATGTAGGTGATCTGTGTCTCGTCACACATCCAGTACCACGCTGTATTTTGGGGCTCACTAATTTCTTTAAAACATTTGTGAATTGAGGTGATCTGTGTCTCGTCACACATCCAGTACCACGCTGTATTTTGGGGCTCACTAATTTCTACAAAACATTTGTGAATTGAGGTGATCTGTGTCTCGTCACACATCCAGTACCACGCTGTATTTTGGGGCTCACTAATTTCTACAAAACATTTGTGAATTGAGGTGATCTGTGTCTCGTCACACATCCGGTAGCACGCTGTATTTGGGGCTCACTAATTCTTTAAAACATTTGTGAATTGAGGTGATCTGTGTCTCGTCACACATCCAGTACCACGCTGTATTTTGGGGCTCAATAATTTCTTTAAAACATTTGTGAATTGAGGTGATCTGTGTCTCGTCACACATCCAGTACCACGCTGTATTTTGGGGCTCACTAATTTCTACAAAACATTTGTGAATTGAGGTGATCTGTGTCTCGTCACACATCCAGTACCACGCTGTATTTTGGGGCTCACTAATTTCTACAAAACATTTGTGAATTGAGGTGATCTGTGTCTCGTCACACATCCGGTAGCACGCTGTATTTGGGGCTCACTAATTTCTTTAAAACATTTGTGAATTGAGGTGATCTGTGTCTCGTCACACATCCAGTACCACGCTGTATTTTGGGGCTCAATAATTTCTTTAAAACATTTGTGAATTGAGGTGATCTGTGTCTTGTCACACATCCAGTACCACGCTGTATTTTGGGGCTCACTAATTTCTACAAAACATTTGTGAATTGAGGTGATCTGTGTCTCGTCACTGGCTGCCAGCTATCAGTGTGTCTCACTGAGTTATACCAAAGTTCTATAAATCTTTATACCAGAGTTGAATCAGAGTTCTGTATATATTAATCTATATATCACTCACCATGTCTGAAAGAACAAAAAGGACAGGCAGACGCTCCCAGACACAGATAAGAGGGCAAGCAGCCCCTGTGTCGGGAGGCTGTGCCTCTGGTCGTGGTGGACGTGGTGCATCCTCTGCAGGGGCACGCTTGTCCTTTATAACTGGTGCTGGCCTTCTTAAGCAGCAGCAACATACAGAGGACTTGGTGGATTGGCTAACCAGGCCATCCTCATCCTCCGAGTCCTCTGCCAGCCAGGCTTCTAGTGCTTTACAGTCCACCTCAGCTGCCAAAGCATCTAATGCAGCCTCCATGTCCACAGCTACTCCTGGGAGTGATCCAAGACGGGGCTCTGTGCTGGAGCTTCTTCATCCACCATGCCACCAGAAAGCTGCTTGTATGAGGTCTGTCTGCTCCACCACAACCACCTCTTCCTCCTCCTCCTCCTCCTCCTCCTCCTCTTTCTCTGTCTCTGGCGAAGTGGCAGTTAAACCGACTCCTGACAGTGTCTACGCAATGGCTCAAGCAAAAAGATGCCATACTGTGCTTGAGCTGGTTTGTTTAGGGGACAGGAGCTACACCGGGTCAGAAATTTTGTCAGCTCTGCAGGGGTAGGTGCAGAGATGGTTAACACCACGCCAGCTTGAGCTGGGAATGATCGTCTGCGATAATGGCAGCAACCCTCTCTCCGCCCTACGCAAGGGTAAATTGACGCATGTACCATGCCTAGCACACGTCCTAAATCTGGTTTCCAAACCAAGTACCCAGGGCTGCCAGAGCTTCTCATCCAGGCCAGAAAAGTCTGCAGCCACTTCAGAAGGTCATTCCCAGCAAGCGTTCGCCTGGCAGAAATTCAAAGAGAATTCCACCTTCCCACAAACAGTCTGATCTGTGACATGCCCACCAGGTGGAACTCGACATTAGCAATGCTGCAGCGTCTGCACAAGCAGCAGAGGGCCATCAACGAGTACCTGTGTGAGTATGGCACAAGGACAGGTTCAGGTCAACTTGTTTTTTTTTGCCCACCTGCAGTGGCTGATGATCAAGGATGCATGCACTGTAATGTCACCATTTGAGGAGGCAACGATGAATGTGAGCAGGGACAGTGCATGCATCAGTGACACAATTCCTTTAGTGTTCCTGCTGGAGCACACTCTGTGGGGAATTATAGATGTGGCTCTAGAGGCAGAGCAGCGGGAGGAAGAGGAGGCCTTCCCTAGCTCTCAAGGCCCCAGTCTTTCCGCAGACAGCATTCCAGCGGGTCCTACTCAGATCAGACAGGAGGAGGATGAGGAGGAGGAGGAATATTTAAGTAGTGGGGGCATTGAAGGTGGGGATTCCTCAAGGGAGGGTTTTGTGTGCCCAGAAACAGAAGGGCTAGTGCGTGGCTGGGAGGAGGAAGTGCACGATATGGTCATCCTCATTGACCAGGAAGACTCGGAAGCTAATGCCACCTCCAACCTATGCTGCATGGGCTCCCTAATGATGCAAAGCCTTCTAAAAGACCCCAGGATTCGTGCTATCAAGGAGAGGGATCATTACTGGTTGGCAACCCTTCTTGATCCACGATACAAGGGGAAAGTTGCAGAGCTCATCCTGCCCGCACAGAGGGAGCACAGGATGAAAAAACTTGAGGACGCTCTAAAGCGACACTTGTGTAACACCTTTCCAGGCACTGGTAGATTACCAAGTGCTGCCACACGTGCTTCTGAGGCTGCAGGTGATCAGAAGAATAGTGGTGAAGGCCAGGGCCGCTTAACTGATGCTTTTTTAATTTTTTTTAGTCCTCGACGCCCAGGGATGTCAAATGTAGGCACCCATTGCCAGCGTCTTCACCATATGGTGCAGGACTACCTAGGGGCAAGGGCAGACCTGAATACATTTCCAGCAGATGATCCACTGGCTTACTGGGTGTTCAGATTGGATCACTGGCCAGAACTAAGCCAATATGCTATGCAGCTACTAGGTTGCCCTTCATCTAGCGTGCTTTCTGAAAGGACATTCAGTGCCGCTGGAGGTTTTGTCACAGACAAAAGAGTGCGTCTGTCCACCGACTCTGTAGACCGGCTGACATTTATAAAAATGAATCAGTCCTGGATCAGCAGCTATCAATCCCCTGAATCTGAAGTAATGGAATAGATAGGGCATGTCCTCTTCTGCATTCACAAAACCTCCAGCACTGAACTCTTCCACAATACCACAAAATGGTTACGGTGTGAAGGCACTTGCTGCCATGAAAGGCACAATATTTGGCTGCACTGACGCCTGTGCCAGATTTATATCATTTTAATTTTTTGAACCACACGGTCCAACCCTGCACTCTTCCACAATACCACAGAGGAGTGACCGTATGATGATACTTGCTGGCCTGGCATTAAAGGCACAATATCTGGGTGCACTGACGCCCATTAACAGATAAAAAACTTTTCAATATAGGACGACATGGTCCACCCCTGCACTCTTCCACAATACCACAGAGGTGTTAGGCTAGGGTCAGATGAGCACATTTTGTACAGACTGTGCATCCGTGCAGTACGGACGTACTTACTGACTGACAACAAGGTAGTGGCCACACAGTCCTTTTTTTTCACTGACGTATTTTTTGACTGATGTAGCATGGAAAATAAATTACAATGAAAGAACATTCTGTCCGTCAAAAATGCTGGATGTATAAATGCAGTCCGTCTGACCTTGTTGCATCACTCACACACAAAGCTATGTGGACGTTGTGGACGTGGCGCACTCTGCACGTCCGTTCTAGCAGTATTACGTTCTTACCTAACCTGCGTCCGTTTGCAGCGTCCGTCAGCCCCCGCACTTCTGTGCGGACGTACTTCGTGTGTGGGGCTCCATTTAACACAATTGTATGCTATCACGGACGTACTTATGTGCGGGCAACACGGACGTTAACACTACGTTCGTCTGACCCCAGCCTTACTGTATGATGATACTTGCTGGCCTGGCATTAAAGGCAGAATATCTGGGTGCACTGACGCCTTGACCAGAATCATATCTTTTCAATATAGGACCACATGGTCCACCCCTGCATTCTTCCACAATACTACAGAGGGGTTACTGTATGATGATACTTGCTGGCCTGGCACCAAAGGCAGAATATCTGGGTGCACTGACGCCTTAACCAGATGCATATCTTTTTAATATAGGACCACATGGTCCACCCCTGTATTCTTCCACAATACTACATAGGGGTTTCTGTATGATGATACTTGCTGGCCTGGCACCAAAGGCAGAATATCTGGGTGCACTGACGCCTTAACCAGATGCATATCTTTTCAATATAGGACCACATGGTCCACCCCTGCATTCTTCCACAATACTACAGAGGGGTTACTGTATGATGATACTTGCTGGCCTGGCACCTAAGGCAGAATATCTGGGTGCACTGACGCCTTAACCAGATGCATATCTTTTTAATACAGGACCACATGGTCCACCCCTGCATTCTTCCACAATACTACAGAGGGGTTACTGTATGATGATACTTGCTGGCCTGGCAGTCTTGCACCAAAGGCAGAATATCTGGGTGCACTGACGCCTTGACCAGAATCATATCTTTTCAATATAGGACCACATGGTCCACCCCTGCATTCTTCCACAATACTACAGAGGGATTACTGTATGATGGTACTTGCTGGCCTGGCACCAAAGGCAGAATATCTGGGTGCACTGACGCCTTAACCAGATGCATATCTTTTTAATATAGGAGCACATGGTCCATCCCTGCATTCTTCCACAATACTACAGAGGGGTTACTGTATGATGATACTTGCTGGCCTGGCAGTCTTGCACCAAAGGCAGAATATCTGGGTGCACTGACGCCTTGACCAGAATCATATCTTTTCAATATAGGACCACATGGTCCACCCCTGCATTCTTCCACAATACTACAGAGGGGTTACTGTATGATGGTACTTGCTGGCCTGGCACCAAAGGCAGAATATCTGGGTGCACTGACGCCTTAACCAGATGCATATCTTTTTAATATAGGAGCACATGGTCCATCCCTGCATTCTTCCACAATACTACAGAGGGGTTACTGTATGATGGTACTTGCTGGCCTGGCACCAAAGGCAGAATATCTGGGTGCACTGACGCCCATTAACAGATAAAAAAAAAACACTTTTCAATATAGGACCACATGGTCCACCCCTGCACTTTTCCACAATACCACAGAGGGGTTACTGTATGATGATACTTGCTGGCCTGGCATTAAAGGCACAATATCTGGGTGCACTGACGCCCATTAACAGATAAAAAAAAAACACTTTTCAATATAGGACCACATGGTCCACCCCTGCACTCTTCCACAATACCACAGAGGGGTTAGGCTAGGGTCAGATGAGCGCATTTTGTACGGACTGTGCGTCCGTGCGTCCGTACAGTACGGACGTACTTACTGACTGACAACAAGGTAGTGGCCACACAGTCCGTTTTTTTCACTAACGTATTTTTTGACTCATGTAGCAGGGAAAATAAATTACAATGAAAGAACATTCTGTCCGTCAAAAATGCTGGACGTATAAATGCAGTCCGTCTGACCTTGTTGCATCACTCACACACAAAGCTATGTGGACGTTGTGGACGTGGCGCACTCTGCACGTCCGTTCTAGCAGTATTACGTTCTTGCCTAACCTGCGTCCGTTTGCAGCGTCCGTCAGCCCCCGCACTTCTGTGCGGACGTACTTCGTGTGTGGGGCTCCATTTAACACAATTGTATGCTATCACGGACGTACTTATGTGCGGGCAACACGGACGTTAACACTGCGTTCGTCTGACCCCAGCCTTACTGTATGATGATACTTGCTGGCCTGGCATTAAAGGTACAATATCTGGGTGCACTGACGCCCATTAACAGATAAAAAAAAACACTTTTCAATATAGGACCACATGGTCCACCCCTGCATTCTTCCACGATACCACAGAGGGGTTACTGTATGATGATACTTGCTGGCCTGGCAGTCTTGTACCAAAGGCAGAATATCTGGGTGCACTGACTCCTTTACCAGATGCATATCTTTTTAATATTGGACCGCAAGGTTCACCCCTGCATTCTTCCACATTACCACAGAGAGGTTACTGTATGATAGTACTTGCAGGCCTGGCACCAAAAGCACAATATTTGGGTGCACTGCCACTGACGCCTGTATCAGATTCATATCCTCAGAGGGGTTACGGTGTGACGCTAAAGGACCAATTTTAAAGCACCTATTGTTACTTTCATCCAAAGCCTGCATAAGTTTCACAATAATTTAGCCCAAAAAATCAGTAAACTTTTTCTGCGTGTATGAAAATGTCTCCTCTTTTCATACCGACTGCCGCCCCAAGCAGTTGTTTATGGATAGATTAAAGGAAAAGCATTTACCGTCATATGAAACGTCATTTTTTTGTTTTTAAGTGTTTCTATACATCCTAGAAATCCGCCACTTCACAGGCAGGTTATGGGGACCTCCTAGGCACAATATTTGAAGTAATTTTTGTTTTTTATCTTTAACCCTTATTTCATGGAAAACTCACTGTCCCTTTTAAAATGTTTTTTTTTTAACTTTTTGTCCTTGTTTCCTGTCCCCCAGGGCACTACCCGGACCCCCATACACCTTTTATGGCAAATATGTAGCATATATGCCCTCTTGGAGGGCACTCTAAAAAACCGAATTTTCAGCCCCATTGACTTGCATTGGGTTCGAGTTCAGGTTCGGGTTTGGACCCGAATATTTACGAAGTTCATGTTCGAGCTCGAACCGAACTCGGGGGGTGTTCGGCTCATCCCTACTAGGAATGTACCGTCCCAATGCATAAGTGAGCATCACTAAAATATCTGTCCAGAATTAGCATATTTTTGATTGGCCAAACTGACACGAAATTGCACCATACCGGAAAATTCACTGTTCAGTGCAATTCAGTGGCAAATTCGACTCTCTCTGAATAACCCCTTCATTGTTAATTTAATGGACACCATATTTTACCAGGGGTTACTGATTACGTGCACTAATGCTTATTGAAAATACTGCACTACCTCTGCCAACAAAGAACTACTCCAAACTCTGCACTGACCCCACTCTCTTAGTCCTCCTGTGACAAAAGATAAACAGGTCTGTTCACTAAAGGGTGAAGTCATGAGAATTAGCAGGAGAAGAGGAAATTCTATGTCGAAATAGCCAAACCAGAAAAAATTCCATTTATCTAACATTCCAAATGGGCTATTTGGGCTAGATTGTTCTCATCTCCTGCCAATTCTCCTCAGTTTCACCTTTTAGTGAATAGACATGATAGTCTCAAAATGTTAGATGACTTTTAACCCCCTAGGTGCCAGATCATGGTCTGCTCCCAGAAGTGGCTGACACTGACATCGTGGCCATATTCACGATGACGTCAGTTGGCCAGTTGATCCCCTAGCTGCCAAGTGGAGATAGGGGGTCATTTGGACCCCTGTATCTCCCAATCCGTGGCAGCTAGAGGGTCATATTTGGTGTCATTGGGAAGGCCAGATCATGGCCTTTCCAATTATACAACAATTGTCCATGTTTGTAAAAATGATTTTTTTAACCACTTGGCTGCTAAGGACACGCTCAGCACGTCCTGCCAAGTTTACCTCCTGTGCTATGTACGCGCTGAGCACACTGAGCACACCAATGGTGGAGATAGGGGGTTCCAATGAACCCCCTATCTCCCGATCCGTGGCAGCTAGGGGTTACTGGCCTTTCCAATGACACCAAACATGACCATGTAAAAGTTAAAGAAACGAAAAATAAAAATATAAAAATATTTTAAAAAAAATATTAAAAAAAGCGTTTTTTTGTTTGATTTGTTAATGCAGCAATATTGTTCCCATTGCCATTATAATGTGAACAATGATGCTAAACTAATGATCTTTGTATGCGGTGCGTTTGTTAAAAATAGCAAAATTTTCCCCAAAAAACAATGTAACGGGTCCCCATTTCTAATTTTTTTAACAAGCGCACCCCATAGAAAATATAACCGCAAATGCTTGCATGTGAAAATGTGAAAAAAACCACTTTACACATTGTAAATTATTGAAAATGCAAATTTTATTGTATGTTTTGTTATAATATACAGACAGGACATAACGTATACATATACTAATGATATATTATGAATCTTCTGAGTCTGCCGGAAATAACGATATATATATATATAATATGTCTGGGGCATATATTAAAATAAGGCTTCAAAACACGGTTAAACATGATGAGTGAAACCGGTAAAAATGAGCTCAGCAGAGAGGCGTGAAATGGCTCAGCAGCGAAAGTGTTAAATTTATAAAAAAAAAAAAAAAATTGGTCTGGTTTGTGTAATAAAATAGGAGTTTGAATCCCGTTTAAACATGATGAGCATAAAACTGTCAAAGTGAGTTCAGTACACAGAGGTCAAATGGTTCAGCAGTGAAGGGGTTAAAAAGCAAAAACATGAAAAAATTGCGTATTTCCAAACTGAGGGCAAAATTTCAAAACTATTTAGGTTTTTTTTCGCGGTTGTATTTTGGGGGTCATAATACAAAAAAGTGATTTTTTTCCATATTTTCATCATATTTCATACAGTTTTTTATAGTAAATTATACGATATGATAAAAATAAGGATATCGTTAGAGAGTACATTTAATGGCGAGAAAAACAGTATATAATATGTTAATATATGTTATATAATATAATAATATAATATAATGAAGTCAGAGGAAATTTAGAGCTAAACATAAACAATGCAGAAATGTAAAAACAGCAGTGGGCAGGGGTGTAACTAGCAGGGGTGAAGAGGGTGCCACCGCACCCGGGCCCTTGAGTCCAGGAGGCCCACGCTCGCCTGCCTGGGCCTGACTATATTTTATATATACAATTATTTTTTGAATTTATTTTATATTTATTTGTGAGTTTTACTTTGGAGCTCTGTGACACGCTCATACACACTGCACATTGCTGTGAGTTTTATTGCTGTGAAACTCTGAAATGTTCATACACTGCACATTACTGAGTTTTATTGCTGTGGAGCTCTGTGATACGTTCATACACAGTTCACATTACTGTGAGATTTATTGCTGTGGAGCTCTATTATACGCTCATACACACGTGCACATTACTGTGAGTTTTATTGCTGTGGAGCTCTGTGAGATACAAATTTCACATTACATAAAAAAATTGGGATGGACTGAAGAGGTCATAGTGGACCTGGAAAAAAATGTGACACTGATTGTCTGGAGTCAACATTGTGGTCCTGGAGGGGACCAATGCATGTTGACGGGAGGGGGGGCAAAATATGTTTTTGCCTAGGGGGAGCCCGTCATGGTTCCTGCACCTGGGCCCTGAGGTTTCTAGTCACGCCTCTGGCAGTGGGTACGTTTGGACAGACAATGGTATAACCACCTGGTAACAATGGGGTTAAGGGGAATGAGGAGGCAAGTGTGCCACATGAAGGATTACACTGACAGGTCTATTCACTAAAGAGGAAACTCAGGAGAATTGGCAGAAGTGAAAATTCCAGGTCAAAATAGCCAAAACCAGAAACATTTCTCTCGTTTATCTCACTTTCCAAATCGGCTATTTGGCCTAGATTGTTCATTCTCCTGACAATTCCCCTGAGTTTCACCTTTTAGTGAATAGACCTGATAGTCTCAAAATGTTAGATGAGTCCTTGTTTGTTGATATAATAATTGAATAAAGTGTGTGGGAGGTTTCATTCAGACTTACATCCACTGAGCACATCACTTTTATTAATAATGTGTCTCATAATTCTCACTATAGAGCATGGAAGAGAATATGAATTTGTGAATGCAGCTGCTTGATGTGAATCAGATGCATAATTGTTAAATGAAAACCGAAAGATGTCTTGTTTTGTGACAGTTTGACTTTTAAAGAGTAACATGAATATATTGCCAACTTTTTCATTCCCTTTTGTTTTCTTGTATGAAAACATCTTAGAGACCTGTAGCGCTCACTCCCGGAGGAGCCGCTGAAAATGAACCACGGGTCAGTCTCCCCGCACTAGGGAATAAATATACTCCAGCACCGTTGTGGATTTTATAATTTAAATAGTTTACTGAAGTAAAAGGCATATAATAATACACGGTGTTTGTAAATATATTTACAGTATTTCGTATTGCGGTAAACGCGCAGACTTCGAGACTTCGTATTTCTGGAAAAATACACGACCGAGCAGAAAATACAATGCTTCGTAATTACGAGAAACGCGCAGCGGAAAAACCCAAAATAAGATGCAAATCTTTTTCCCTTTTTCGGATCTTAGGGAGTGAGTCCCGAACAGGTTAAGTCCCGATTTGTGAGTGTATGTGTGTGTTATGGTACACTACCCGGGTACTATTCAACTGGCCAGTGAATCTTTTAAGCGATGTCTTCGACTAGTCAAGTTGGGGCCCTGTGGGTTTCAGAAATAAACAACAGCGTGCTTGCTTGAGCTTTTGTAAAACCGGCCTTGGAGGCCTCTCACCCATCCGTTGATCACCCAGGCTCCGCTGACCCAGGACGTCTCTCCGCTTGTTTCCTCGCTGGGATACCGGCTACTGGATAGGTGGTCAGGCTTTCTGTGCTCCGGCCCGGACTTGTCCAGCTACCGCCTGCTCTCCCGTCCTATGGACTCACGGTACTCCTCACTCGAGGCCCTCAGCTTGTCTGGATAACAGCTTGGGCGATGTCTGTCGATGAGTAAGGCTCCTTCTGGCAAGGCAGGATAACCCCACTTGGATCCCAGTAGGCCCCACTTGCGCTCCGGCCTAATCACGGTTCAGCTCCTGCAGCACTGCGTCTTCCCTCATGCACTCCCTGGCGCGCTCTGGCGCATTCTCCACGAGGCTCAGGATGTACAGCGTCTGTGTCCCACCCACTTCCTGTCTGTTTGCAAAGCACGCCGGGAAATGTAGTCCCAATGTTCAGTGTCTCTGATCGCGCTTGTCTCCCTCCGGTGGCCAAAAATAGGTACTGCCACAGTAAGAGTTTAAACACAGCGCTACAGACCCTTATAGACTCCAGCTTGGAGCTTATTAGAGAAATCCAAAGTGCATCTTAAAGCTTACAAAAGCTTAGAGAAACAATGTTCTAAAGGTTTTAAAACCAATGTACAACAGTGACATCACTGTGGAGGAATTGCAATCTCTTGTTCTTCTATATCAGTTGTATATATATATATATATATATATATATATATATATATATATATATCCTATCTATCGCCTCCATAGGGAATTCCCTGCCCAGCCAGTGGGGGAATCCCTTTCTGACATCATCACACCCATGAGATGGGAGGTCCCAGAGACAGGGCTGACATCCACGATGTCAACCCACTCTGGGAGAAGTCCACAATTCGCGCCAGATCAGCGCTGAGCTGCTAGACTGCCAGAACATGCTGAGAGTGTCCTCCGCACCCTAGCGGGAAAGGGGAGGACACTCTCAGCACATCGTCCTCAGTGAAGTGGACTAAATGAAAGCTGAAGAAACAAAGGTTTAGAAACACCCTGGGCTCTATCACCTGGTGTAAGCTAAAATGACAATGCTACATGAAAAATCTAGCGCGAGTCACTAACATGTACCGCATGTCTACCCACCAACAGGTTGTCTTTTTCGCTGTTGTCAGGTCGCAGGCTTCCTTAGCGGGAGCTACGGAAACGCTACGATTGGGCTGGGTTTACGCTACACCGTTGCTACACCGTCAGTAACACCCTAGAGCCTGGAAAAATATGGATTTTCCCAGTGCAGAGTCCCTGGTTACACCTATCCTCTGGTTATAAATACAATGAGCTCGTGCCATGTCTGTAAAAAATGTAAGCTCAGGTACATCCCCAGTAGTGGATCAACGGAGTAGGGGTCTCTTGCTCCACAGCCCCATAAGGCAGAAAAAATAAATAAAGAAACTCCAGAGTCCACAATGTAAATTCAAATGGATTTATTCCAACACCAAGAAAGCAAGGCGTGTGTGTTGGAATAAATCCATTTGAATTTACATTGTGGACTCTGACGTTTCTTTATTTATTTTTTGTGCCATGTCTGTGACTGTGTCTGTGTATATATCATACCACACTAGACGCAGGTGTCACGTTCCCACGTTCCAACCCTGTCTCCCTGCCCTCTGTATTCCTTATGTCAGTGTTTCCCTGTGCTGCTTTCCCTGACATGCAGCTCAGGGGTTAAGTTAATTGCTCGTTGAGCTTCTGCTGGTGATATGGGCTGATTACTCCCCTATATAAAGCCATGGGCCCATATCACCATGCTCTTGCATCCTGGTTCACTTCAGCTACAGATTTGTTCCTGAGAGCTCCCTGTTATTCCGTCCTAGTTCTATTTCAGTGTTTCCCCCTTGTCTGAGTTTTATGTTCTGATTGACTTCCTGGTATTGACCCTCTGGCCTGGCTGACGGATTTTCTCTGGTGCTATATCCCCGCTTTGGCTCAAGGTATACGTTTTGGTTTTGACCCCTGGCTTATTTATTTATTAACGACTCTTCTGGACATCCCTAGCTGTTCTGTGCTTATTGTATTATATGTTGTGTATCCCTGTAGACCACGGCTTTTGTATATTGAAGTCCTTCCCTGCAAGTTGTTGAGTATACTCCTTCAGGTGTCTGTGTTTTCCCCAGGACTCTGCACGGCTACAAAGGCAACCTTTTTCTATTAGTGCAGATTCGGCCACTCTAAGGACCGATCTATCAGTATAGGGCTCCTTCGGTATAGCCGTGCAGAGGTCCCCAGTGTCTCCTGTGGTTTATTCACATATTCTAGATCATTGTGTCACGCATCTCTGCATATAGCGGCTTTTCCTCTTACCTGGGCCCTACTTGGCGCATGCCGGGTACCGCCATAGTGGCTGAACGTGACAGCAGGTCCCTGGGCGATTGGAGGTATCAGCTGATTGGTGAGTATGGAAGGCAGAGTTAGGGAGCAGTAAGGAGGATTTTATCATCATTCACTGTCTTATCTTTACATAACACCTTCACATAATGCATTCACATATTATAGCACCTATACATATATAGCATTCACATATTATAGCACCTATACATATATAGCATTCACATATTATAACACCTATACATATATAGCATTCACATATTATAACACCTATACATATATTGCATACACTACTTGTTAACCACTTTGTACCCACTCTGTACCCCTAACCCTGTGTATTCCTGCCTGTCGCTGTCTGTTTTCGTCATGGTGAGTGTTGGGAGAGATAGAGAGAGAGAGAGAGAGAGAGAGAAGGAGTGAAGGGGCGGAAGAAAGGAGAGGGACAGAGATGTCTACAGCTGACAAGAAGAGGCGTAGAGGCGGGAAAGAGAATTGTATAGGTCTAGAGGAGGGAGGTGCAGGGGTGCTGATGGTAGACGTGTAGAGGGGAGGCACAGGGCTGTTGAGAGGAGTACGAGGTGTCATGGGGAGAGAATGTCTGAGAGTAGACATGCTGAGCAAGAGAGGAGAACTTGCATGAGTCCTGTACGAGCATTAGTGGAGACAAGGAGGTGAGGAGTGAGGGTGCCAGGCCAGGCCCATCTAAGCAAGGGTCAGCTTCTGGGCAAGGGTCAGAGCAGGCAGTTAGTGCACATTTACAGCCTTCAATGGAAACCCAAAAGGGCGCAGCAGGACACCAAAGGGAGGAACGCCACACCCACGAGGAAAAAGATGCACTTACCCATGCGTATGTGGAGAGAGCGCACCAGATCACTGATGTTTCCATCACTGGACACCTGCATCTACAATTGTGGAACGAGATCCAGCAAGTAGTGTGTGCGCTGGGCAAGCAACAGAGCATCGAGTCCATCAAGCACCAATTCCAAGACTGCAAGAGGGAACTGAAGGCCAAGATGTCGCAAGAGACACGGGACCCTCTCAATAGAAAGGAAACGGGGGTGTCCTAGTGGCGCAACAGTTGTTACATACAACAGATTATAGTGTTGTACTAATGGACCGTCAGATATATGTAAATCCTTACGGTTCGTCTAAATGCAATTCAAGTCGTGCAAATACAGCTTCTAGGAAAAAAGTGCTAATGCCGCGGTTCACACAGTATTAAAGTGCAACAGTGACAGCAGGTGCATATAGTGCAAGCTAGTGCAAAATGTACGTATCGATGCCGTAGTATAAAGGTATATCCCAAGTCAAGATATTTTAGCTTTCACCTGAGGATATATGCAGTTTTATGCAAGATCGGCTTTTTAAAAAAAGGGGTGGAAAGTGCTAGTGTCGCAATAGGTCTTACTATTTACACAGTATTAAAGTGCAAACAGTGACAGCAGGTGCATACAGTACAAATATACGCATCAACGTTGTAATAAATGGTGTGGCCCAGGTCTAGATATTTGGCGTTTACTTATGGATGTATAGATGACCTTATGCTGGTTTTCTGTGCATATTGAAGGTCTAGCGTCCTTAGTGTCTTTTTCCAGAGGTCCTAAGTGGCAGAATATGCACCAAACGTGCTCTGCAGTGTGCTTGATACAGCGTCTCCTCCTATAGCGTTGATTGACTCCACTCCAAATAGGAGATAAAGAGCAGGGGAGAGAGAGAAGAAATAATAATGGTGCAGCAACGTCTTATAACCATTAAAATATTGTGTGTTTAAAATTGCACACTTACAAAAACCAGAGCCTCTTTTATCCGGGCTCTGGAGTGATACGCCTTGTGCCAACTATAGGGTGACCACTTGCCTTCTTTAATGTATCGCCTTCACCTCAGATGGAGAAACATAAAAAAGAGAGGGTGCTCTCATAGCACAGCGTCAGTGGTTAACAGCTTAGTGTGATAGAGAGGGTTGGTTACACTCACCGATTTGGGAGCCTTATCTCTCCAGGCTCAACTGCTATGCGTGTGGTGCTGCTTAATGGTGAGCCCCAGAACCTCTTTCGGCTGCTCCTTTAGATACAGGTCACGGTCTCCAGGATAAGCCTCACAGGTCTGTCCTGATCAGGTTGGGCTCAATAATCAATTACTCCTATGTACTTAGAAGGATTTATTGATATATAAAATGCAAGTATTAATACATAAGTATAAAAAATGGGGGGGTCTCGAGACGCGTTTCGGCGCTGTTCCTGCGCCTTCCTCAGTCGATATGTGGAAGAAAAAAGGGGGGATGTGAGGATTGTCCAGTGTCTCTTTTTATTTAGAGAGAGTTCTGTGTGTTTCCTCGTGTTTTGCGACTTACTTCCGGGTTCGCATGGTGCTGCGGTCACATGGTATCGGCCACATCATCCAGCGGCGCCGCGGCCATCTTGGATATGCGTTCCAGCGCTTTGTTTGCGTTCCATTCGCTGGATTACATGCCAGTTGCGGTTTCATGGGATTTTTTGGGGATTTTGGGGGCAAAAAAAGTCCAGATTGTTCAGTGATATGCTATGGGTGGTGATACCAGGTCCTGGGGCAGTCCCCAATTGGTGCTGCCCTTCCATGAGGTATAATTAATGCCTCTTGTTCATATATATATATATATATATATATATATATATATATAGGTTGGTTACACAGTGGGGACAATGAATGACTGTTACACAGTGTGACAAATATAAAGTGCTCAATTTAAAAGTGGGTTACTCCGGTCATAGAATTATGGGTACCAGTTCCCAGAATTACCATAAAGAAGGGGGGGGACAAGATCAATGTTCAAGGAGAGAGAACAGTTACAAATGATACTCAAAGGCTGCTGAGAATGTTTAGAACGTTATCTAAATACACTTACCCGGGAGGACACTCTAGTTTGATAGAAAATGGTATTAATGAGTTAATAAACCGGTATATTGATTTATATTAATTAAGTAGGGGCTAATAAATATTAAAAGGTTATTTAAAAATTTAATAAATTCAATAGTTGTAAAATGATAAAAAGATATTAAAGTATATCAGAATTAAAATTAAAATTAAATCTTAAATTGGTGGATGCCCTCACAGAGTGTCTAAAAGGAGGGAGAGGGTAGATGTACCTAGAGTTATTCTTAATCATGGCTGTAGAACGTATGTCATGATATGTGTTTATCGCACTTTGGTCCTCATTTAGACGCTAACGATGTGTCTAATATGTGGTGGGGACCAGTCCATGTGCTAACAGTTGAGAAAGTGGCAGAGTTCGAAGTCCGCATTGAGTCCTTGAGGTTGCATCGTGTCTATCTTGAAAATCCAGCTCATTTCCATCTGTCCGATAAGTTTTTCAAGATTACCGCCTCTCCATGGTGTCTCAATTTTCTTTATACCGACGAAGGTGAGTCCTTCGGGGTTTTGAGCATGTTTAAGTTTGAAATGCAGTGGGACGCTGTGTTTCTCATAGCCGTTTCTAATGTTTCTGATGTGCTCTTGAATTCGGATGTTGAGTGGTCTTGTGGTCCTGCCTACATACTTCAGACCACATTGACATATTAATAGATAAATGACATTTTTCGTGAAACATGTGATGACTTCTTTAATTGCGATGGGTCCTGTGGTTCCATTTACTTGTGTGATAATCTGTTTTTTGCCTCGTGTATTTCGGCAGTTCAAACAGTTACCGCACTGGTGGAATCCCTTTTGGATATTGTAGTGATTTGGTCGTGCGAGTTTTTTCTGTGTATGTCTGTGTGTTAACTTCATTTTGAGGTTGTTTACGCCTCGACATATTAATCTGGGTTTTTCCGGTAGTATGTCTTTCAACATCGGATCTCTTCTCAGGATTGGCCAATATTTTCTTATTGGTCTTCCAATTGTTCTATTTTGCGCGTTGTAAGAAAATACAAATGGCACGTTTTGATTAGTGTCTGATGTTACTCTCACGTTCTTCTTCAATATTCCTGTGCGTTCCCGGTTTCTAATTTCCGATCTTATATTTTCTAAGGTTACTGGATCGTATCCTTTTTCTATGAAGTCATCTTTCAGTTTTCTGATTGTGTGTCATAGGTGTTCAGATCTGTACAGTTCCTTCTTATTCTGAGGAATTGTCCTTTTGGGACATTGTCAAGCCACTGGGGTAGGTGGCAGCTCGTCTTTTCTATAAAACTATTGACGTCTACTTTTTAAAAAAAGTCTCCGTCCGGACTTCATTCTCATGAATAAAATTCTTAGGTCTAAAAAATTAATACGTTCACTGCTCCAAGTCGTGGTGAGTTTTAGTCCTCTATTGTTTTGATCTAGGTTTACCAGGAATTCTCGTAGAGTATTTTCTCCCCCTCTCCAGATAAGGAAAATATCATCTATGTACCTCTTGTAGATGACGAGGTTGTCACGGTACATAGATAAAAATGTGTCCTCCCAGAATGACATAAAAAGGTTGGCATAGGATGGGGCGAACCGTGTCCCCATAGCCATGCCGTTGAGCTGTAAATAAAAGTCATCCTTAAAGTAAAAATAATTGTTCTCTAAAATCAGGCGAATGCCTTCTAAAATAAACTCAATTTGTTCTGGTTGTAAAGTACCTGCTTTTATTAAGGGACATTCAGTGGCCTTAATTCCTTCTTTGTGTGGGATAATAGTCTACAATGATTGTACGTCGCTAGTAACTAGCAACAGGCCTTCTTCCCAATTGACCTCTTTTAAAATTTGCAGGATTTCTGTGGTGTCTTTTAAGTGCGCTGTTGTATTTACAACATACGGTTGTAGCTGGTGGTCTAGATACTCTGATACCCGACTTGAAACTGAGCCTACGCCTGAGATAATCAGTCTTCCCGGTGGTTTAGTTGGTTCTTTGTGTATTTTCGGTAAAAAATAGAAAACTGGGGTTCTAGGGTGTTCCACCTTTAGATATTTGTATTCGTGATTGTTAAGAATGCCCATAGTGTGTCCACGTTCCAGATACTCATTGAATTTGGTTTGAATTTCTTTTGTTGGATTTTTGTTTAGCTTCTTATATGTTATTGTATCTCCAAGGATTCTCTCTGCCTCTTCTCTATAGTAATCGACGGACATGATGACCGTTCCTCCACCTTTATCAGCAGGTTTGATCTCGATTAATTCATTAGAAACTAGTTCTTTGAGGGCTTTCTTCTCATTCTTTGTGAGATTGTCTGTTTTTGTAGACATCTTAAGTTTCCCCAGATCTGTCATCACCATTTGTTCAAAGGTACTTATCTCCTGTGAGATGAGGGATTTGGGGAAGAAAGTGGATTTGTTTTTAAGGTTAGTGTGTTGGTAGAAATGGACTGGGTTTTCCCTTTCTATAGGGTTTTTCATAAAATACTTCTTAAGACAGAGGTTTTTCTAAAACTTTTGAAGATCGATGTAAACATTGAAGAGATCCATGTGGGCTGTGGGTGCATATTTCAATCCCTTTTTCAATACTTTCATTTGGGCATCCGTAAGCGGTGTGTCGGTCAAATTGTAGATCCCTCCATTCTGCTCTGCTTCTCTTTTCGTCTTCAGTTTTCTTCTGAGCTTTCCTGATCTGCGTCCCCTTCTTGGTGGGGTCTTTTGACTGGGGACCAGCCTCTTCTGAGGGTGCTGAGGTTCCTGTCTGGTGGCCGTTGGGCCTGATGAAAATCCACATGGTTTTCTAGTGCTTCATATCTGTTCTTGGTGGGGAATGTCAGATATTCATGATATTGTTCCTCTTCGTCTCCCTGATTATATTGCCAAGGTCTTCTTTGTGGGGGTTGGTATGGCCGGTTCTGCTGGTAATTGTAATTGGATTGGTCGTACCTGCGTGAATCGTACCTCCAATTGTTCCTATAGCCTCCATTTGGTGGTCCGTAGTACGGTCTTTCATTGTACGGTCTTTCGTTATATCGGCCTTGATTATATTGTTGCTGTCTTCTTGCTCTTAGGGCACCCTATAGGACACCGCTACCCCAATCTTGTAGGGACTTTTGATGTATAGGTGTTTTTCGTATCGACTTTTATTTCATAATTTCAGAAATTTTCGTGTTTTTGGAACGTCTGTTCTCCTCGTTTCAAAGTGTCTATTCGTTTTGATGTAAACTGATGGTTTTTTGGATCCGATATTTCTGTTGATATGAGAAATCTCAATGGCAGAATTATCGTGTTTTACATGAAGGATACATTGAGATTTCTCTGGTTTCCCGGGAAGGATACATTGAGATTTCTCTGGTTTCCCGGGAAGGATACATTGAGATTTCTCTGGTTTTACAAGAAGGATACATTGAGATTTCTCATGTTTTACAAGAAGGATACATTGAGATGGGAATGATACAAAATTACAGAATCAGCGATATAACCAAAAAATACGTTGTCCGAAATCACTGAAATGGAACCGAAATCAGGAATGGAGCCAAAATTATGAATGGAACGAAAATGATTTTCGGTTTTACACATTTCTAGTCCATTCGAAAATTCCGAACAAATTTTCTGATCTGCCGTTTTCGGATCTTAAAATGTTCGGGAAATCGGCCGAATCCGAATGCACGAATCGGGAAATTTCGTGAAAATTCCGAAACGCACATCCCTAGTAAAGGTATCCAGGTCTGCCCTTTCCCATAGGTAGACCTGCACCATATGGAGAAGACGTTGGCAATGGGTGCCTACATTTGACGTCCCTGGGCGTCGTGGACTAAAAAAATTTAAAAAGGCATCAGTCAAGCTGCCCCGGCCTTCACCGCTCTTCCTCTGATCATCCGCAGCCTCAGACGCACCTGTGTCATCACTTGATAACCTGCCAGTGCCTGGAAAGGTGTTACACAAGTGTCGCTTTAGAGCGTCCTCAAGTTGTTTCATCCTGTCCTCGCTCTGTGCGGGCAGGATGAGCTCTGCAACTTTACCCTTGTATCGTGGATCAAGAAGGCTTGCCAACCAGTAATGATCCCTCTCCTTGATAGCACGAATCCTGGGGTACTTTACCAGGCTTTGCATTATAAGGGAGCCCATGCAGCATAGGTTGGAGGTGGCATTAGCTTCCGAGTCTTCCTGGTCAATGAGGATGACCCGATCGTGCACTTCCTCCTCCCAGCCACACACTAGTCCTTGGGTTATGGGCACACAAAACCCTCCCATGAGGAATCCCCACCTTCAATGCCCCACTACTTAAATATTCCTCCTCCTCCTCATCCTCGTCCTGTTTGATCTGAGGACCTGCAGGAATGCTGTCTGCGGAAAGACTGGGGACTTGAGAGCTAGGGAAGGCCTCCTCTTCCTCCCGCTGCTCTGCCTCTAGTGCCACATCTATAATTCCCCACAGAGTGTGCTCCAGCAGGAACACTAAAGGAATTGTGTCACTGATGCATGCACTGTCCCTGCTCACCATCCTCGTTGCCTCCTCAAATGGTGACAGTACAGTGCATGCATCCTTGATCATCAGCCACTGCGGGGGAAAAAAAAACAAGTTGACCTGAACCTGTCCTTGTGCCATACTCACACAGGTACTTATTGATGGCCCTCTGCTGCTTGTGCAGACACTGCAGCATTGCTAATGTCGAGTTCCACCTGGTGGGCATGTCACAGATCAGACGGTTTGTGGGAAGGTGGAATTCTCTTTGAATTTCTGCCAGGCGAACACTTGCTGGGAATGACTGTCTGAAGTGGCTGCAGACTTTTCTGGCCTGGCTGAGAAGCTGTGCCAGCCCTGGGTACCTGGTTAGGGAACAGTGTACCACCAGATTTAGGACGTGTGCTAGGCATGGTACATGCATCAACTTACCCTGGCGTAGGGCATAGAGAAGGTTGCTGCCATTATCACAGATGACCATTCCCAGCTGAAGCTGGCATGGTGTTAACCATCTTTGCACCTGCCCCTGCAGAGCTGACAGAATTTCTGGCCCGGTGTGGCTCCTGTCCCCTAAACAAACCAGCTCAAGCACAGGTTTGCTTCTTTTTGCTTGAGCCATTGCGTAGACCCTGCCACGCGTCGGTTTAACTGCCACTTCGCCAGAGAAGGAGGAGGTGGTGGAGCAGACAGACCTCATACAAGCAGCTTTCTGGAGGCGTGGTGGATGAACAAGCTCCAGCACAGAGCCCCATCCTGGATCCCTCGCAGCTGCAAGCAGAGTTACCCAGTGTGCCGTGAAAGAAATGTAACGGCCTTGTCCATGCTTGCTGGACCACGTGTCTAAAGTCATGTGCACCTTGCTGCTGACTGTCTTTCCCAATGACTCCATAACATTGTGTTCCACATGCTGGTATAATGCTGGAATGGCCTTCGTGAAAATAAATGGCGTTTTGGAACCTGCCACTGTGGTACAGCACATTCAGCAAATTCACGGAAGGAAGCAGAGTCCACCAGCTGGAAAGGCAGCAGTTGTAATGCGAGTAATTTTGCTAAGCTGGCATTTAGACGCTGTGCTTGGGGATGGTTGGGACTATACTTTTTCTTACGCTGCAGCAGCTGGGGCAACGTAATCTGACTGTGTAAATCTTCAGCTGATGGGATGCTGTCACATTCTGAGGAAGGACCTGGTACACCCATTACTGTAGCATCATCCCTGTCAGTGGAGGTTGTAGGCAATGATATGGCAGGATATATAGTGAGGGTAGAGACAGATGAGGAGGAGGAGGACCTAAGCAAAGTGTTGTGCCAACGGGATGCATGGTAGGTGGTCATATGTCGCCTCAAGCACGTGGTACCCAAGCGTGGGATGTCTTTCCCACGGTTGATCCTCATCTGACATAGATTACAAATAGCAGCGGTGCAGTCTTCTGCACATTTCTTAAAGAACTCCCAGACATCAGACTTCCTGTACATGTGCTTTTAGACAACAGCTCTCTGCACCTGAGCAGCTGTGGCTTCTAATGCCTTGGACTGGCTATGGTTGCTCATAGAGGACGTTCTGCCTCGTTTTTGTTGTGCCTCCTCCTCCCTTGACTCCTCTGTTCGATCAGGCACCCAGGTGGAGTCAGTGACCTCATCATCGTCATCACCCCCTATCTCCTCGTCACTGGAGCCAACCTCGCAATATGCTGCAACTGCTGTGGCAACTTGAGTGCCAGTTATTTGTGTGTCACTGGCACCCCCTTCCTCTAGGTTGATTATACTCCCTTCCTCAACCTCAGAGTTTGAATCAGAGCACTGTAGTTGCTGCGCATCCTCAAGCAGCATGTTACTCTTATTGTAGTCAAACAATTCAGCTGACTCCTCCGTGTGTGATAGCGAGGCTACGGCAGGAGTAGCTGTGGACATGGAGGCTGCATTAGATGCTTTGGCAGCTAAGGTGGACTGTAAAGCACTAGAAGCCTGGCTGGCAGAGGACTCGGAGGATGAGGATGGCCTGGTTAGCCAATCCACCAAATCCTCTGTATGTTGCTGCTGCTTAAGACGGCCAGCACCAGTTAGAAAGGACAAGCGTGCCCCTGCAGAGGATGCACCACGTCCACGACGACCAGAGGCACAGCCTCCCGACACAGAGGCTGCTTGCCCTCTTATCTGTGTCTGGGAGCGTCTGCCTGTCCTTTTTGGTCTTTCTGACATGGTGAGTGATATATAGATTAAAGATATACAGAACTCTGATTCAACTCTGTTATAAAAATTGGTGATATGCATAACTCTGATTCAACTGTGTTATCTAGATTAAAGATTTCCAGAACTCTGGTATAACTCAGTGAGACACCCTGATAGCTGGCAGCCAGTGACAAGACACAGATTAAAATATGCAGAAATCTGCTACAAGTCTTTGAGACCCCCTGATGGGTGGCAGTGACAAGACACAAATTACAATTCCCAGGAACCTCCTATAAATCAGTGAGACCCCCTGATGGGTGGCAGTGACAAGACACAGATTACAATTCCCAGATATCTGATAGAAGTGAGACCTCCCCAATAGCTGCTGGCACTGAGAAGACACAGGTTACAACAATTCCCAGATATCTGCTAGAGGTGAGACCCCCCCCCCAATAGCTGCTGGCACTGAGAAGACACAGGTTACAACAATTCCCAGATATCTGCTAGAGGTTAGACCCCCCCCCCAATAGCTGCTGGCACTGAGAAGACACAGATTACAACAATTCCCAGATATCTGCTAGAAGTGAGAACCCCCCCCCCTAATAGCTGCTGGCACTGAGAAGACACAGATTACAACAATTCCCAGATATCTGCTAGAAGTGAGACCCCCACAATAGCCGCTGGCAGTGAGAACACACACTAACAGAACAATCTCCTCTCAAAAAACACATGCTGGGGCTGCGAGGAATGCCTTATATAGTGTGCTGCAGGACTTAGCTCTGTGAGCCCATGATTGGGCAAAATTTGCCCAATCAGGACTCTGAGCCGTGATTGGCATAGTCTTGCACCTGTCTTGCACCTGACCTGTGGTCAGGTGCAAGGCTGTAGCCAATTTCAAGCTTCAGGCCAGTGGAAAAGTGCATTGTGGTGCATTGTGGGCGAACATGCGACGAACACGCGGAAATGTTCGGAGTTCGAACAGCCGAACGGGCGATGTTCAAATCGACCACTAAACAGATCAAACCGAACAGCTCATCCCTAAACATAACCTATTAAGAATATTTGCCATTCTTGAAAGAATCGAAAAACGCAGCCAAAATGACATGGAACTCCTCATACAGAGTAACACAATTTTAGCAGAGAGGCTGTACTCAATACAACAGGGGATGCAGAGAGGATTCCATCCTTTGAACATGCAGAACAATGTGCAGGTACAGCAGGTTACACGCAGAATACACAGAGCAGCAATTACACGGCTCACCGACATCGCAGAGACCATGGGGGTTGTGCCTACAGCAAACACAGCAACAGCAGCTATAGTGCCTACAGTAACCGCAGCTACAGTGCCTACAGTAACAGCATCTACAGCACAAGCACCACCCTCTCCACGACCACCCCTTGCACCAGTGCCCATACACAGGGGACGATCGGCGTCTGTGATCCCTCTACCCACATCTGTTCATCCGGTTTCATTTATTTACTAAAAAGAATATATTGCTATACCTCTGTCTAGGTCTAGGATGAATAAACCCAGTCAAAATTGTTTCTCAAGATAGCCAGACCTATATAATATGTGGATATTTTCATTCCTGCTGTACATTTTGTGCTAATGTATGAGAGCTCATAGGTGCCAAGTGTATTTTCATTAATTATTATTAGTGTATATTTTCAATAAGATTACTATATCTTTCTTTTTCACGCCATAAAAGGAGTTCTAGATTCTACAATTAATTTATTGAAGCAGCTTTGTTCCCTGCAATGTATGTGGAGCACAAAATTATTCCTCCAAAGACTAGTTAATGAAAATTTAGATCATGTTAATGAGAAATAATCATGCATAATGAGAAATAATTACACATATTTCTCAAACACAAGGCAATTGAGGAGAGCAAAACCTAAAGTCACAAGTGATTCCTTCTCTTTCAAAATAGAAGCTGCCATTAGGGTAATTTTATGACAAATATAGAGGTCAGGGAATAAAACACATGACAGCGCCTTTTTTATACAAACACACACAAAGCCATATACCTACACACATGTAGTCAAAAAATTACACATCATAGATCCTTGTTTATACAGGCACAAACATACACTTTTAGCAACATCGACACAAATTTACATACACACATGCGCACACACAAGCATGCACACTATACATTTACACACACATACATGTGTGGTTGATTAATATGAGCTCTTACAACCACACTTTCTAAGTATTATTTTGCATGCGGGAGGAGAATAACAGTCAATTACATTGGCGTTCACATTACCTAAAAGACTATCCAGTCTATTCAAAGAAAGGTGAAAATCTGGAGAATTGGCAGGAGAAGAGAACAACTGAGAGCAAATAGCCGATTTGGAAAGTGAGATAAATGGGAGAATTTTCTTGGTTTAGTTATTTTAACCTAGTATTTTCACTTCTCCAGTCATTCTCCTAAGTTTCATCTTTCCTTGAATAGACCTGTATGTTTCTATAAAGAGATAAATTCAAGGAGAGTATCTATATAATTGGTGTCATGGAACCAGATTCCTTATTTGTTTTCACCCTATGCTTTTACTTAAAATGGATTAGTCCACTCTGTCTAACTCACATAGTTTGGCCCAGCCCCATTTCCTCCTTAGCAAAGCTTGTCTTCCTGTCATTCTAACCATAGAGGCAGGGCCGGTGCTAGGCTATTTTGCACCCTAGGCCAGACCAGCTACTTGCGCCCCCCCCCCAAAAAATGGCAGCAACACAAATGAAAAAGGTTCCTGATCAGCGCCCAGGGATGGTCGCTGGGTTTTGCAGTCCGAATTGTATGGCTGAATCAGCTGCTTCTCTCCCTCTGGACTGCAAGACACAGTGGCTGGCACCACTCTGTACAGTGTGACCAGATTTTGGTCACCAGAAATTGGTACACGCGGCTCAGGGGGACGAGCTGTCTGTGGACCAATATTTGATCTCCTACATCTAAATCCCTTTGCAGCTAAGTAATATCCTGCTCACATTGTATTACTTTTCCTAGTTTTGTGTCATCTGTAAATACTGACACATGACTTTCAATGCCTAGTTCAAGGTCATTTATAAATAAATTAAATAGAATTAGTCCTATAACTGACCACTGTGGGACACCACTTACCTCTGGTGTCCATCTTGAAGATTTACAATTTATGACCACTCTCTGTACTCTATCTTTTATCCAGTGTTCTATCCAAGAACAAGAATTTCCATGTAGACCAATTTTTCTTAATTTAAATAGTAACCTCTTGGGGGGAACAGAGTCAAAATCTTTGGCAAAATCCAAGTAAATCACATCTACCGTGATCCCCTGATCAACGTATACTTCTATTTACTTCTTCTTAGAATGCAATTAGGTTAGTCTGACATGATCTGTGTTTCATAAAACAATGCTGATTTTTGGTTATTACATTATACCTCACAATAAATTCCTGAATATTATCCCTTATTAACCCCTCAAATACTTTCCGAGGCACAAATGTTAAGTCGACAGGTGTATAATTCCCAGACAGACATTTTGAACCTTTTTGAATTTAGGGACCTCATCTGCTTTTCTCCAATCCTCTGGTATGATTCCTGGGAAAAAAAGAATCTTCAAAGATTATAAACAGAGGTTTACATAATGCAACACATAGTTCCCTCAGTACTCGCAGGTAAATTCCATCGTTCCACTTTAAGTCTAAAGGGTAATCCAGACATGGACCCCTTGCTCGATGTGCCTAGAGAGTATCAGCTATGCTCTCCTGAAAGGCCTAACAAGGCCAAAACGATCGTGGGGGTTGCTGCACTACTTTTGCAAGGATAACTTCCTTGACATTTATGTACTGGCCACCCCTTTCTGGGTGTAGCAGTCTGATTTGCATATGGAGCAGTTGTCCCTATAATGGCACAATCACGCTTAAACCTTATGAGACCTGAGCGGACATCCACCGTAGAGCAGGCCACTAGTGCCGTTGCTCGTTCTCAGGACCCTCAAAAACCTCTCTGTTTCTCACTTGAATTGCATCCAGCCCTGGGGTTTGGTTCACATTCACTTTGTTTAGTTTCTGCAACACATTTTCTTGAGTCAAACAATCACATTTTATTAGTTATTTTTTATCAATTATTTGAATGTCTCCTGTTACAGGTTTCTCTTTGATAAATACCAAAGAATAATAATCATTCAAAATTTCAGCTTTTTCTTGAGCTTCAGTTAATAACACCCCCCCCCCCCCCACACAGACAGTCACACACACACACACACACACTCAGACGTCAGTGAACCTACACTTTCATTCTTGGTTCTCTTTTTAAAATTTATATACTTAAAGAATCCTTTGGGGTTAGGGCTTGCTCTCTGTGGCTCTTTTTCTCTTTTTCATTTCCTAGTTTAGCCCACCTAATCGCTTTTTGCATGCTTTATTACTTTATTAGCTGCCTTATATGCTTTATAGGATGCCTCAGATTTTTCAGATTTAAAAGCTTTAAATGCCTTCTTTTTATTTTTCATTTCCTTGGTTATCTTCCTACTGATCCACATTGGTTTCAGTCTGTTTCTTTTATATTTATTACTCAGTGGAATATATTGGGAGGTGTACTTTTCTAATGTTAGTTTGAAGATATTCCACTTATCCTCTGTGTTTTTCTCATGAAAGAGTTTTTTCCAGTCAATGAGATTGAGAGCTTCCCTTATTTTATTGAAGATGGCCTTTTTAAAAGGAACCATATGCAACTAAAATGACATCAATTGGTTTTGTAATACAGTAGTAAATGTTTCTTTTGTGAATTCTTCATTGACACAATTATTCAACCCCTTAAAGACTACCACTCTGAAGAACAGAGGTTCATTCAAGTGTTTTCAATCAGGTATTGAAAACACCTGTGGATCTCACGGAGCAGCAATAAAGCATAATAAGCACCAATTAGGCAGCTTTAAAAATGACTGTGATACTCAGCTCCTTCTAGACATTTACTGGTGTGGTTACAAACATGGTGAAGTCAAGAGAATGGTACAGGAAGACAAGAGAAGAGGTGATTACTCTTCACAGGAAGGGCAATGGCTATAAGAAGATTGCAAAGATGTTAAACATACCAAGAGAGACCATAGGAAGCATCATTTGGTGACTTTTGGCATACTGCAGTCGACTCTTCTGATTCTTTGGAGACAGCAAGGGGGTGTGCCTGGGAGTTCTGGCATGGAGGCCTTCATTACGCAGTGTGCGCCGTATTGTCTGAGCTGAAACTTCAGAACCCACATCTGACAAATCTTTTCTCAGTTCCTCAGCAGTCACACGGGGACTTTTCTCCACTCTACGCTTCAGGTAGCGCACAGCAGTCGAAGTCAGCATCTTCTTTCTGCCACGACCAGGTAGCGTTTCAACAGTGCCCTTTGCTTTGAATTTGCAAATGATGCTTCCTATGGTCTCTCTTGGTATGTTTAACATCTTTGCAATCTTCTTATAGCCATTGCCCTTCCTGTGAAGAGTAATCACCTCTTCTCTTGTCTTCCTGTACCATTCTCTTGACTTCACCATGTTTGTAACCACACCAGTAAATGTCTAGAAGGAGCTGAGTATCACAGTCATTTTTAAAGCTGCCTAATTGGTGCTTATTATGCTTTATTGCTGCTCCGTGAGATCCACAGGTGTTTTCAATACCTGATTGAAAACACTTGAATGAACCTCTGTTCTTCAGAGTGGTAGTCTTTAAGGGGTTGAATAATGTGTCAATGAAGAATTCACAAAAGAAACATTTACTACTGTATTACAAAACCAATTGATGTCATTTTAGTTGCATATGGTTCTTTAAAAAGTCCTTGTAGGATTTCATTCTGAATACAATTACAAATGTACACTAAATTCCCTAAAACCCTTTACAGCATTGGGGGTTGAATAATTTTGAACACAACTGTAAGATCCAATGAATGATAATAAAAGGGCTGTTACAGAAAATAGAAAAAAACATTAAAAAAAAGGTATTTTTTTTCCCAAAAGATCCCGTAAAATGCTTAAAAGATCCTAAAAAATCTATAAATAAAGAGACTTTTTTACTGCAGAATATTATAATGAAAGGTTTATTAGATATTGAATTAAAACGGAAATATTTTTAACATTGAAGCCTATGGGATTCGCCTGAATAAACCTGTCGAATGAAACCACAGAATGGCAGGGCATTTCGGCAACCTTTCTCAGCTGTTTTGTGTTCTCTGAATAGATAAAGCATTGCTTCTCTATGGGGTTTTCACTGCCCTCGAACAGGCACTGTATGTGCAGGCAATTCGCCAAGATTTGGTGAACTGCCTGTTCTTTGAATAGCCGAATGGCCAGGAAAGGTAACGTATTCTGAAATTCAGCGTTCGGTTACCTTTTGCCAGCAATTCAGAGCTCTTTGAATAACCCTGTACGTGTCTGCTCCTCTTTGTGTCTGCCACTATTTCACTCTCTTTGTTTCTTATTCTCTTTCTCTGTATCTCTGTATGTGTCTCTCTCTTTCTATTTTTATGTATCTGTCCCTTTCTTTTTCTCTGTGCTGTCTCTCTCATGTGCCACACGCTCTTCTTCTTTGTGTCTCTGTCACTCTCAGTGTCTATTTTATAAGTCTATGTCACTGTTTGTAACTTGTAACTAAATCCCCTTCTATTTTTAAATTTTCATTTCATTTTTTGGTTGAGTACTCTGAATTTGTAATGGTCTCATGAGATATAAATACACACACACGTACATTTATATACAAACTGGCAGCTCAGTTAAGAATACTACTGCCGCAGAACCAAAAATGTTTTTAAACAGTCAATTTGCTATAGAGGGAATTAACACATGTAAGGTCAAAGCTTTCAAGTCTATTGCTTAATTAAGAAGCCACGAAAACATTACTTGATATATACCGATAGCAATTTATGAGAATAGTGTCTTATTTATATAATTATGTTTCTATGACAATTTGAAAAACGTATAATTTTGCCTGGCAAAGAGTTGAGTTTGAGCGAATGTGTTTCTTACATTGGAAATTATAATAGCATACAGTGGGTGTTAAATCATATACTGTTGAATTCTCTCAGAATCTTATAGATGAATCACAATTTCTTTGTGTTAAAGGTAGTCAAGGACTCAAAAATATAATTTTTATTTCTTGTCAGATGCATTGAACACTGCGTCTCCAAATTATTAAAAACAAATATTTGGAATTTATATGTAATTTTGAGAGATGAAAAAATAAATAAAATAAAAAAATAATTTCCGAATCATTTCTCTATCAAATTAAATTGCTTAATAAGACTTTTTCCAAGCAAAAACAAGGATTTGTAGAATTATTAAACAGAAGGATTGGAAACAAATTGAAATACATGCATGTGGGTGTGTGATAAAGTTCTAATGAGAACAATATGCTTCAAATGTACTCTTCATTTTTTATTTACCATGGAGAACAGATTAGCTAAAGGCTGTATTTTGTCTGCTTGATACTTCTTATGTAGAATATATGCCTTATGCCTTTGTTTATTCTTTTATTATTTACTATTAAGCTATACTACTTTAAGAAACCAATCTCTTACCCCACACAAAAGGCAGCTGTTTCTAATCTTTTCCCCCAGAACATCTCATCATTTGACTTTTAGGGTTCGGACACAAGCAAAGAGGCTATTTCTGTTGGACCAAATTTGTAATTGGAGTGAAAATTTAAAAATGAATGATGAGAATTTAGCTAATAACTAAACTGTTATTGGGAATTTTATAATTTTTGTCCTTGTATTTATAGATTCTGGGCAATTAAACTCAAGCACAAATTGAGTATAATAATCTATAATGCTATGAAGTGTTTGGGTTGCTGCGCATTATTTATTTACTTATTCAGTAAAAGAAGAATATAGCACTTAACCCCTTCACTACCGAGATCGAGATATCTTGGGCTTCAAGATACGCTATATTGCCAAAAGTATTCGCTCACCTGCCTTGACTCGCATATGAATTTAAGTGACATCCTATTCCTAATCCATAGGGTTCAATATGACGTTGGTCCACCCTTTGCAGCTATAACAGCTTCAACTCTTCTGGGAAGGCTGTCCACAAGGTTTAGAAGTGTGTTTATGGGAATTTTTGACCATTCTTCCAGAAGCGCATTTGTGAGGTCACACACTGATGCTGGACGAGAAGGCCTGGCTCTCAGACTCTGCTCTAATTCATCCCAAAGGTGTTCTATCGGGTTGAGGTCAGGACTCTGTGCAGGCCAGTCAACTTCATCCACACCAGACTCTGTCATCCATGTCTTTATGGACCTTGCTTTTTGCACTGGTGCACAGTCATGTTGGAAGAGGAGGGGGCCAGCTCCAAACTGTTCCCACAAAGTTGGGAGCATGGAATTGTCCAAAATGTCTTGGTAGGCTGAAGCATTCAGAGTTCCTTTCACTGGAACTAAGGGGCCAAGCCCAGCTCCTGAAAAACAACCCCACACCATAATCCCCCCTCCACCAAACTTTACACTTGACACAATGCTGTCAGACAAGTACCGTTCTCCTGGCAACCGCCAAACCAAGACTCGTCCATCAGATTGCCAGATGGAGAAGCGCGATTCATCACTCCAGAGAATGCGTTTCCACTGCTCTAGAGTCCAGTGGCGGCGTGCTTTACACCACTGCATCTGACGCTTTGCATTGCACTTGGAGATGTATGGCTTGGATGCAGCTGCTCGGCCATGGAAACCCATTCCATGAAGCTCTCTGCGCACTGTTTTTGAGCTAATCTGAAGGCCACATGAAATTTGGAGGTCTGCAGTGATTGACCCTGCAGAAAGTTAGCGACCTTTTCGCTTTTTTTTGTTAAAACAGTCTGCATGCCTAGGTGCTTGGTTTTATATACCTGTGGCCATGGAAGTGATTGGAACACCTGATTCTGATTATTTGGATGGGTGAGAAAATACTTTTGGCAATATAGTGTACCATCCGGTGCCCCAATATCCAGATATCTTGATCTGCAGCCTAAAAGAAAATTAAATTTGTTTGCTGCAAACTAATTTTGCTTGCTTTTGGGCTGCAGAAGGTGCTCCCAAAGTTTTAGCTCTGTGGGCATAATGCCCAAAGAGCTAAAACTGTGCAAAATCGGCTGAAGACTGTCGTGACATCAGGCATTCAGCAGCCGATACAGGGGAAAAAAATTTGGCGCCATCTACTGGCCAATCAGGCTATTTACAGTAAGATATACAATGGAAATATGCCCAAATATTTTTTATTAAGATACCACTGATTTCTGACAATGTTTTTTTGGAAAATCACCTTGTAGTGAAGAGGTTAAGCCCTGAATTTTCTAATCGCCACCCATTTATTTTATCATAATATTGGTGCAACATTTTAACAATAAAACATTAAACATTTTTGAACACTTGTTAGTGTGCATATTGTTATTTTTGTTCATGATCCCTATAAATAGCTGATGTTTATAGAAAGGGAAAATAGAGACTATACAGCACTGAGAAAAGTAAACCATGGAAACCACTCTAAGGAAGGTTCACAAGGACATTGCATGTTAATGTTTTTATTTTATTTTTAAATGTCAGATCTATCATTCATCAGGCTTGTGCAATCATGACAATCTGGTTCTCCATTAGTTTGATTGAGGAGAGATTCCTCTTGAAATCAAAGTTTAATTTATACATTTCCTTTGTTATAGTGATACGGTCTCTTTAGCCTCCTGTTAATCAGTTTTAAATAGCATTCTGTTCTTCTCCAGTGTGTGCAAACACTTAAGTAGGTATGTCCTTTGTATTTGACCTGCTTCAAACCTTAAATCTAGCAACAGAGTATCTACAACTGTGGGAATTATTCAAACAGTGTCAATGATTGCCAAAGTTGTAAACTCCAACGTTTCACAAAAGAAGAAATAATACAGCAGCAGGAGAAGCTTCATAGTGGGGCATTCTGTGGGTGGTAGGGACTCCTGCTAGCAGGTGATAGTCCTCCAATCAGCATGCTGCATTAGCTGTGAAAAAGAAGCTGATTGACAGGCAAAGACTAAGTGGGGACTGTCCTATAGAATGGCACTCTGCTCACAGCAATCCCTCCCTCCTGTAGCATGCTGTAGTCACCTGGCCGACCAGAAATCTTTGAAAGCGAATAAATCCCTCTTTTTCAAATACAGAGTTCAATGAAATAATGCTACAATGTCATGAGAAGATTGCAAAACTCACAAAATGTTAAGCCTGCCCAATGTAGCCAAGTTATATAATCCATTATAGGTATAGGTATGCTGCAGGGGCCTTACCCCCTAACACATACACACACACACACATAATGCTTCATGCAGCAAAAATAAACATTAAAAAAATGTAAAAAAAAAACTTCCAGTGGGGCCTAAACCCCTTTGGCAACACATGCAATATTTATTTATTTATATTTTAAAATTGTATGACACCAATTAAAAACCAAGCAAACCACCTTCAAGTTTGCAAGACTCAGGAAAGGATAACAACCCTTTGCCTACCAAAAGCAGTTAGTTACTAACAAAAGTTCTCAGTTCTCACTTGCCAGACACAATGGGCTCAGTCACCTCCTTCAAGCTAACGCTAGCGTCAGCGTTAGTGCTAGCTTAAAGGAGGTCATAGCGATACGGCCAGATCACCTTCGAATTGCTAATGGTTTAAAAAACCCATTAGTACTAGTTAGTGCTCATTAATTAGCAGTTTGTAGTGCGAGTTTACTGTACTTTGCGCTCCCTATACCTAACATGGGGAGCGCAAAGTGCAAGCACAGAGTAACTAGCATTAGGATCACTTGGTCCAAACGCTAGTTAATAAACGAAAATGTTACCACCAGCTCAGAGGAGTAGGTATCCGATTGTGCTGCTGCAGAATCCCTTACCTGCAGCTCAAAACCCCCCAAAAAAACAAATACTCACCTCTTATCCTGCAGCGAGAACAGCGGTCTGATCCGCTGCTTCTGGTCACAGGGAGCAGAGGGGAAACTGGGGGGAAGAAAGTCCCCTGTCTCCCTCCGTGAACACTCCGCCGACCATGTGGATCTTGCAAGAGGTGAGATCCTGCCAGTCATTTGACCCAGCAGCATGATCCTCCATGGCGTCCTGTGGAGGCCATGGAGGGGATACTTGGGACGTGCTGTAGCACTGCCCCAGCATCTGCGAACTTAGCAATCGCTAAGGGGCAGGCTGCCGGACTCGGCGCCTGCCCCGCGATCTGCTGGGAAAACCAGGACGCTAAGGGGAAGTTAGCGAACGCTAATTTTTCTCCTTAGCATCCCAGTTTTACCTCAGGGCAGCTGATAGTGCCCAATATATTGCTGCTATGCCCACTGGACAAACACCAATTGTGGTGATCATGTGTCTACACTGCAAGCGATAAACTGCAGGCAGTATAATATATATATATTACACAAGGACGGTAGCACTCAACCTTTACTAAGTTCAGAATGTGGGTGCTTCTCCAGACAATGTAATAATACAAACCAAAAAGAGAGCGCTCTAGCTAATACATTGAAAGACTTCAAGAGCAGGTTTATACATTTAAACATTGAGATTTTATCAAATTTTAACCATTCAAAGCTTCAAGGGCTTTAAGGTTTAAAACCCTAAGCTCTGTTGAAAAATGATGGAAATTTAGTTCACAATATATGGTCATAAATTGCTTAAGCCTGCCAACAAACACCACCTTTTGACAGATAGGTCCTATTCTTCTCCCCTAATGACTGTTCTTAAGGAATCAACTCCCTCACCAAGGACTGAATCCTTTCTGGAGCTCCCTCTAGTTCAAGGTTAAATAGATCCTATGGTTGGGACACCTGTGACAGGGAGAGGTGCTTAACCAAGGGGTGTCAGCCCTTTTCATAGAATACACACACACATTTTATATATATATATATATATATATATATATACATATATATATATATATATTATATATATATATATACATATATATATATATATATATATACAAAACACAAAGAAAGAGCACTCCATATTATTGACCACCTTCTTCCACCATTTTCTGTGGAAAAAAAACAGTTTTAAAAATGCTCAAAAATCCTGACTGAGGTAAAATGATGGGGATTCAGTTCACAAAGTTATAATCATAATTTGCTTAAGCCTGTCACAGTCGCCAATGTACCCATCTTTGACAGGTCCTATCTAATTTGACCGAGTCCGCACTTACAGGATCAACTCACCCTGGAGCTCCCCGGGGCGACATAACTTTGTGAACTGAATCCCCATCATTTTACATCAGTCAGGTGTTTGGAGCATATTTTAAAACTGTGTTTTTTTCACAGAAAATGATGGAAGAAGGTGGTCAATAATATGGAGTGCTCTTTCTTGGTGTTTTGTATTTGATGTCTTAGATGCACCCACTTAGTTTTGAGGTTGAGTGCAACCTTTTGCTGTTTTGTATTATATATATATATACATACACACACCAGTGTAAAATATATTATTTAGACACACAGACCAGTGTAAATATATTATTTAGACACACATGTAATTGCCGATTGGTGTAATATTTTTTATAGCATTGTAGAATAGCCTGGCCCTGTGTGTAATACAATAAATATTGTATTACAATTCAGCTTATAACTATTTAGTAACTCTATTTCATGAAATGTCAAATTAATTTCCATTTCCAATAATAGATTGATTTGTCATCTCATACGTAAGACAAATTAAAATACAAAGGAAGACAAGAAAGAAAAGAAACGTATTAACTAAAAAAATGGAAATTACTGAAAAAGGAAACTATATGCAAAATGGTTAGTGAGATTGGTAATGTAGTCTTAACTTTGTAATAGAAATGTATTTTCTATGAAATTCCACTAATTTATGCACAGTGCGATTTATGTTGATTTATTACCTTTAGGTAATGTCTGTGTAATAAACTATCAATGTGGGCTTTTTTCTTTTTTTCCCAATGTTTTCTTTTACTCCATAAGAAGCACATTTCTTTTTCCCTGAAGCCTGAAACATAATCAGTTTTGGAAAGTGAGTTTATCATTTACTACCTGTAGGTTGATTACTTTTTCTTTTCCTGTTTATAAGTTGAATATATTTCCTGACTATATATACTTTATATTATGTGATGCCTACATTTATTTTAAAATCAAATCAGTGTATACAAAATGGCAAACTGTAAAATGCTAACTGTGGTAATTTTGGCTTTCATGAGAGAAACCTAGTCATCGTTAATAGTACATACATTTATTCTGTAAACCAAACAGTGATTTACGTCTCCTTCAATAACATGTAAAACACAAAAGTAAACTTTAACTCCAAATAATAATTTCTGCAATACAGTCACATTTCTTCCTAGGATTTCTCAACTGCTTTATTGCAATTGCTACGTGGCTACTGTAATACAGCAATCACTCTGGATACTTGGTTCTGGCCAAACAACACAGTCCTCTAGGCCGCAGGCTGGAAGTTGTGCAAAATTAGAGGTCTTTTAATTCCATAAACAAACACCACACTTGGCTTGAATCACAATTTCAGGTGATTTTAACAAAACAACTACAAATCAAAGCCTAGCTCAAAGAGAGCTCTTACTATACATATGGCATTCCAAACTATCTAGAAACTAGAATATAAAAAACAAAATAACAAAAACACAGAATTTATTTAGAAGTGTTACTGCTCAGCGCGCTGCTCTGAGCAGTCTGGAAATACACTTCCATCTAGGAGTCAGCAGACTGGGAATTTACCTGCTGTTTAATTGAGTAGTTGGCAATAAGTGTGTGAGAGGATAGAGGCCATACAGGATTCTGGGTCCTAAATAACTTCTCTCAATTACTCTCCCAGACACTCTGTTACCTAACCCAAGCATTCTGTCACAGTACAAACAATGGGGCATATTACAACCGGGCTGTTAAGGCCAGAGTCACACCAGCACACTAAGTACGTCCATAGTGACCCCTCCTTCCAGTGTCCGTCATAGCATCTCAACTTGGAGGGCCATACGGTGTAACATGCATACTAGTATTGCACGTTACAATGAGCGTGCCGTTTTCCTCCACGTTGACCTTCTACAGCGGACATTGGACAAGTCTACAAAGCACAAGATACCATAGGAGGATCAGTGTGGTGGTTACAAGGACATCCAAGCAGAAAGAACGCCCATTCTCACGGACGTTCCTTCCCCGCTCGTGTGACCCGACTTAAGCTAACAAAAGGTACTGTTAATACTGTTGCGGCTGCTGATTGCAAAATTAATGGCTCTTATACTTTGTACAGGAACTGTTCATTATTGGCTACACAGTGAAAAACAAGCTATTCCGATGTAGTTTGTTGTTCTCATCTTGAGCCGATATTCTCAAAGAACACCAGCTCCGAAGTCCTGATGGTCTTTTCCGAATCACTTAAAACTTTAAGATAAATTCACTAAAAAGATCGATACTTATTCGAACATTATCCGAACATTAAAAAAACAATCATGCAAATATTTTACAATTGCTAGTCCTTATGAAATTATACTATGGTATTAAGTTAAGGTATTAAGTTAAGGTTCGGGCTTTGGAGACAGGAAGAGACTGATTTAATTAATTTCATAGAAAAAAAAATTCATTCTTCAATTAACACATTTTCTAACAGCAACTGTCTCCCATTGTATTACTCACAGTTCACAGCATGAAAGATACCATATTCATCGAGATATCTAAAGTTTCCTAATATAATAATGAATTAAACAAGTCCATGATAGATTATCATGGTGAACTGCAATGTAGGTCATGTTTATTTCTCCTGAAGGCATCTTCTACACTACGCAGTAGGACTTCATTTCAATTACTTGAGCAAGCTGTTTTGTTCAGAAGGATCTGAGTTTGTTCCACGCCACAGCCTTTTTTCTTTGTTAAATAGACTCATACTGCATAACAAATGTTTCACAGATTTGGTAGATTATTAGGTAATAATGTGTTTTATATAAAAAAAATGTAAATGTATTATTCTAATGTCATTTACTAGGAGTCAAGTCATCTAGCAATAGGTTAGTAACAGATTTAATGTCAGTGCAGTTGTTGTGCATAACTGAAAGTCCATGTTCTCCTCTATAGCAACCACACACTGATATGGCATAAATACAATATACATATATGAGGCAGTAAATTGAAATTATTCATTTTATTGTCTATAATGCACATGATCAAAGGTTGTCCAATTGGTCAGACTGATACTCTAGTACAAGGCTGGTTAAATTTTGAAAGTATGTTAACATCAATTTGTAACTGTTTTGACCTTCACTGTGAATCATTTTAATAGCCTCACAAGGATCAAAATGTTAAGATTGATGTAGTACTAATAGACTCACTAACATGAACCTGCAGTGTGTTGGAGTGATCGTTTTGACACTGTAAATGATGTTGTTGAAGACTGTCAGCCAACGATAAATCATCATTATTTCCAACAAATGTTGGCTACATACAAGTTACAGTGTCCAAAAAATGGCAATATCAATATCATTTTAATTTGCACAAATTTTGTTCAAATGTGGAATGAACATTCCAAAACACTGTAATAAATAGGTAAAAATGCAACAAAATGCATTTATGAACATTAATGAAAATGTAAACACAGCTTGAAACATTAGAAAAGTTTATAAAAATATGTCTAGCACTGTGCTGTGTATCAAAATTTGAAACACGTTCAGCAAGCTGTTGGTGCCGGCTGGGTGGAGTAGAGGTAACATCACTGCTCTGCGTGGAGAGAGACTGTGGAGACACAGGTTCAATCCTGGCAAGAGCACCTCTCCAGTAAGTGTCCTTGGGCAAGACACCTAGCGGTACATACTCGCCACCCACGACATACTTGAAAACAAGAGAAATCTCAATCTTCCTGGTAAAATCCTTTCACAAAAAAAAAAGTATGGATGAAATATACTTGCCTTTTAAAGCAAAATGGCTTCATGTGCGTAATTGTGAGGCTAATAATGTTCATAAACTCCTTCACTACCGTGATCGTGTACACACCATCAGCGGTAGCACACACAGCAGACCGAGACCGTGTTAACATCGCGCTATCACAGCGCTGTGCTGTGTGCTTGCAAATGAAAACTGTTTAAAATCAGCTAGATTATGTCCTGACATATCAGGCATTACCTAGCTGACAGAGCCACGGGCTGTAGTTCTACCTGCAGTAACTCCATTTGGCCAGTAGAGATTGAGAATATTTCCAAATATATCTTATTGTATGATTAAGTAAAATGATTTTCCAAAAATACACTGGTTCCAGACTTTGGATTCTTGGAAATTCACTTGGTAGTGAAGGGGTTAAAGACCTTTTGTTCTGAGTAGTCAAAATTTTAAGATATTGCTATAAAAATGTGCATGAAAACAATATACAGTTTTCCAAAATCTAATTTGGAATACAGTCAATTTCTTTTAATCTCAGCATAAAGATAAAATGTAGAAAGTTAAAGACATTTTGAAGGACTGAATAAGTTAAACAGAGTTATAAGATCTTCCATTATCCATTTGAATGTTAGAAACAGACATAGTTTTGATTTTTAATTAGCTTTTTGTTTTTCTAGGTTAAACAACTTTTGTTTAACAATTTTGTGGTATTATACAACAATAATCAAGAGGATAAATCGCAATGAAAAAGATTAGGCGGGCACTTAGATTCATTCTTACAAAGTCTGAAACTGGGGTCAGGCCCACTACAAATGGGGAATGTCTGCTGAAGAGGATCCTCACCTCTAGCATTGTGCAATGGGTACCTCATGGGGCCAACTCAACCAATCTATAATGAGGTACCAATAAAAAGAAAATGGCACGGTGTAAGGTTCCTCTCCGTCGCCATGGCAAGAAAACGTGACAGCACTGGTTTTACATGTAAAATGCTTTCTTGCTGGACTTTTCCTTGCTGGGTTCTCCAGCAGCATCAGCTGGTATGATCAAGGCCTGGATTCCCTATTTAGCAGAGGCACACCCTAACCATGATGCTTTTGCATTCTGTTCCCTCAGCTCAGTCTGTATTTGCAAGCAACCTGAGAAGAAGCTCTATTCTGATTTCTGATTAATAGTCTGTGTACCGGACCCTTGGCTATCCCCCTGGACTTTCTGTGAACAATCCTTGCCGGTAACCATCCCTCGAGACCCCCTTATGTTATACCTGCCCCAAGACTGCGCTTCTGATTAACCAGAGACTTTCCTGCCCTGCTCCTCTGTTGTGTTTATTGCTTTTCCTTAATAAACCCAACCTGAGTTCACCGTACCAAGTTTCCAAGTTGTATCACTGTATCCTGGGCTCACAACCTCACCCCTGCATGCTGAGACCTGACACACGCCTTTATTCTTCAACTCTAAAATGGACTAATAAGTTGGTAAAACTGTTTTCTAGATATCTGTCCCTTCATGGCGTTATACCATATGTTGTTTAGCCACTGAACATTTTTTAAGGGAATCTCATTTCTATGGGTAAAAAGAGATAGAACTGACCATGGAACGCACATTAACTTTATTTTGATTAACACCTACTAATGTTTTGGTGACCATTTTTGTGCTTAGAAAAAAGACACAACTATGGGGACCAGGTTTGCACCCAATAATGCCAATCATGTTATGGCATATTGGGAATCCCAGTCTGTCTTATACAGGCACGGCTGGGTGCAAAACCTGGTCTTCTATAAGTGGTAGATGACATCTTATTTTTATGGGATGGGGCAAAGAAGCCTTAAGCAATATTCTGAAAGAAAAAAATCAAAACATTTGGGGGATCAAGCTGGAATTCTGTCAAATTTTACCTAATGATCCTTACATTTTAGAAATACTAAAGGAGAGGCCTGACTTTATTAAAAGCATTGTATATATTTGAAAAATATTCTGGTACATAGTGACTTATAAGACCCTGGTAAACAGGATCATTTTGAATTGAGAGAAGACCTTTTTTTACTATTGCAGTATTGCCTACAGAATTTAAGTATAAGAAATCCTTTTGTGGACCACTTCACTTCAAAAAGAATTTATGTCTTCACATTTCCTTGTGGACTCCCCTATGGGGATTGGGGGAAATCCAGAAAAATTCTCCCATTTATCTCACTTTCCAAATCGGCTATTTGAAGGGTTATTCAAAGAGAGCCGATCTGGCCCTTAAAGGTAACCATACAGTGAAATTCAGCGTACGGTTACCTTTCCTGGCCATTCGGCTATTCAGAGAGCAGGCAGTTTGCCAAATCCCCATGGAGAAGCAATGCTTCGTCTATTCAGAGAAAACAAAACAGCAGGGAAAATTTGCCAAAATGCCCTGCTGCTCGGCGGTTTCATTCGACAGATTTATTCAGGCAATTCCCATAGGCTTCAATGTTAAAAATATTCCTGTTTTAATTCAATATCTAATAAACCATTTAATATTATATTCTGCAGTAAAAATTGTCTTTATTAATAGATAATCCCTGATGCCTGCAAACACTTCAGGAACTCCTGGATTCGGCAGAGGTGGGATCCATCACGGCCAGTGGGCACGTTCGGGATAAGCCAATCATTCGAGATTGGCTTAAAACTCATGCACGACAGGAGGTGTATTTTTCTTACGTCCGGCTCCAGCAGCTCCTTTAAAAGCATGCGTGAAAACATTTCGATAAAGATCAAAATCAATTTAGCATCCTATTGCAACCACGTCAGTGTGGTCTACATCAAGGGTCCGTGGACCGGGCCATGGAAAAATTGTCTTCCGGAAAACCGATCCCTGGTGCCAAAGAGGATGGGGACCTCTGGTCTACATCATCCGTTTAAATTCCCTGTCAAGTCTTAGTAGTTTTATATAGCCTGACTGTATTTCCATATACTATATGATCTTCCACCATTGATCCTTAATGGGGTAAATAATATCAGTGTTATTGTGTTATCATTGACAAAGGATTACATTCTGATTCCATTACAAAACTAGCATGAAGAGTGCAAAAAAAACAATCTAGAAAGCCTTCATATTTTGTGCTAATCTGCATTATAATAAAATAATTCTTGGGAGCAAATAACTAAAGTATTCAGGGAGTGTATTCTTCAAGAGGATATTCCTGCTGTAACAACAGAAATAATCTCTTGAAACTATTTAACACAATAGGATTTTCTTAAACAACTCCACTTCAAAGGGGCTCAGCAGACACACATTGAAAGAAAAAAGGACAAATTAAATTGAAGAAATGTACTTTGCTGATATAAAAATAAAGTATTTCTATATACTGATTGGTTTATAAAAGTCAGATCCAGGCAGAAAATGTCTCCAAGGTTCTTTGCAAAATTTACACGGTATTGCAAATGATTGCAAAAAAGCCCTACTAACGAAAAGATCAAAAGATCAATTATGATGCAATGGCACTTAAGAATATGCTATAGTCATGCTACTTAAAGTATATGCATGCCTTGTGATTCAGCTTTCTTTTGTGATGGCAATGAAACATATTACAATGTATTCCTAGGTCGAAATAAAATAAAAACAAGCAGAGTCTGAGGGATGTTGTAGCTTAACTGTGTATTCCAAAGAGAATCCAGCATTAAAGGGATGCCCTGGAGTTGATATCTGGTTTAATGCCTTATATAAATAACACATTTAAATTGGGCAAAACTTTAAAGCTCTAGCGGCAGAGATTTTGGCAAATCACTGAAGTTATATGTTGAGGTCAAAATGAAGACAGTTACAAGTTTTTGAAGAGCGCTAACAAGTTCCATAGCACTGTACAATGGGAGGCAGAATAACAAATATACATACAGGTTCAACACACAGTACAGTAGGTGAGAGGACCCTGTTCAAGAGCTTACAATCTAAGAGACAGGTGATATCTCTGCAAGTTATGTACGTGGCATATGTTGCTAATGGCAGGTAGTGTGCCTTTGAAGGAGCTTTTTCCTATTATTGCAGACTCTGCAACGTATCTTTTATTTATACATCACAAGTGTAAACGACACTTTAGAAATATATTGTACTTGTTATCTCCTTCCTAAATAGTAGTGAAAAGTGAAAAAAGAACAAAGAAACCAGTAGCGATACGGGAAGGGGTTCCGTTAGATTAGGTACTATTGAATAGAAAACCAGCACATGTCTTCACGTCAGTGTCAGGTGCAAACTACAGTCAGAAAATAGTTCTCACACACATCTCTGATGAAGTGGAAGTTGTTCCAATAAAACGCGTCAGATGTTTTTTATTATTGTTTGGAGAAAATAAAACCCTTTTAAAAACCACATGCAAGCAGGAGGTTCTGTTCTTTGGGCGGTCACGATATCCCAGCATTGGTGTCCATTGATGGTACGGAACCGGTATTAAGGAGAACCGATTGAAAAATTCCAAGTCCAGGACCCAGTAATACAACGGGGAGTTGATGTAAACAGAGGAGGGACAGCTTTGATCATATTACGGGCGAGCAAAAATCTTGGATACTGTGAGTGTGTTCTTAAGGGGCCATCCTCAATTCTTAATTTTATATCAAGTCAGGAGACTTCATATTTTGCATTTTCTTTTCTTTACTAAATCAAAGCAGCAAAGAGAGTTTTACATAGCAACAGTAAAAACCAATAAACAAATAGTATTCCAACAAGAGAGCAGTAAGCCCCTCCCACGGCCTCTTTTCTTTGCTGCTGGCCTCCAGGTGAGTCGTTTTCAGGGCCGGACTGGCCTACTGGGATACCGGGAGGAATCCCGGTAGGCTGCTTCATATTTTTGGGCCGCTGGGGGCCGTTTTCTAACAAAACATTTATTTTTACTTTTTTCGATCGGCTCACCAGCAGTGTATTGCGGGGGGGGGGAGCACTGCTGGCGGTGACTGACAGGCTGTGAGTCAGTTGTACCGGGTCTCTCAACACAGCTGCAGATTGAAGAGGGCAGCCACTAGTGCCGCCTGCCTGAGTGCTTCCTCACACACGGCACGTGGGAGGCTGGTTTCAAGACTTTGTTCCGGTCGCGGTGTCAGTCATGTGGCAGTTTGAGGAGAGCAGTCTATGCACATGGGGATCCCCAGTGCAGGAGGAAGGGGAGGAGGCAGACTGGCAGCCCCAGATGCTTTCCCACAAACCGCAATGATGCATTGATGGGCCAGCCCGTTTATGCACCCCTGCCCTACTGCACCTAGGGCGGTCCACCCTTAGTCCTCCACTAACTGTGTCTTGGTCTGAGTAAAAGTTTTCCCCTTGTGGATGATCCGGAGGTGGAGCGGAGGCATCACCACCCCCTCTCCCCACTCCACCTCCGGATCATCCACAAGGGGAAAACTTTTACTCAGACCAAGACACAGTTAGTGGAGGACTAAGGGTGGACCGCCCTAGGTGCAGTAGGGCAGGGGTGCATAAACGGGCTGGCCCGTCAATGCATTATTGCGGTTTGTGGGAAAGCATCTGGGGCTGCCAATAAATATTTTTTACCGGTGACTGTCACTAGCGAGCGCTTCTACAATTCTCTGCCATGTGTCCAGCAGGATTTTGCGAGCTTGGTGTCATCTTCTCCCCCACCCTTGGTGCTTGTAATTAGCTGTGCTTTGTGGAGGTAAAGGCAGGGCTCGAGTCGAGTGGGAACGCGCGGGAACGGCGTTCCCGCACTTCTCCCACAGCGGGAACGCTGCGGGAACGCAGCGTTCCCGCTGTGGCCCGAGCCCGAACGCCGCCGCCGCCGCACATTGCCGGCGGCCGCGTGCATCCTGTTAGAACGGCCCGCTGACCGGAAGTGGAGCTGCTCGGCTTCACTTCCTGTCAGCAGCGTTGAAGCAGGAAGCACGCGGCCGCCTGCAATGTGTGGCGGCGGCCACAGCCACAGCACAGAAGAAGCAGAGGTGAGCTGGGGGCACTATCCATGAGACCTGGGGGCAATATCCATGACACGGGGGGCAATATCCATGAGACCTGGGGGCAGTTTCCATGAGACCTGGGGGCAATATCCATGAGACCTGGGGGCAATATCCATGAGACCTGGGGGCAATATCCATGACACGGGGGGCAATATCCATGAGACCTGGGGGCAATTTCCATGAGACCTGGGGCAATTTCCATGAGACCTGGGGGCAATATCCATGAGACCTGGGGGCAATATCCATGACACGGGGGGCAATATCCATGAGACCTGGGGGCAATTTCCATGAGACCTGGGGCAATTTCCATGAGACCTGGGGGGCAATATCCATGAGACCTGGGGGCAATATGCATGAGACCTGGGGGCAATTTCCATGAGACCTGGGGGCAATTTCCATGAGACCTGGGGGGCAATATCCATGAGACCTGGGGCAATATGCATGAGACCTGGAGCAATTTCCATGAGACCTGGGGGCACAATCAATGAGACCTGGGGGCAATTTCCATGACACCTGGGGGCAAATGGATGAGACCTGGGGGGCAATATCCATGAGACCTGGGGGCAATATTCATGAGACCTGGGGGCAATATCCATGAGACCTGGGGTGCAATATCCATGAGTCCTGGGGGGCAATTTCCATGAGACCTGGGGGCAATAGCCATGAGACCTGGGGGGCAATAGCCATGAGACCTGGGGGCAATAGCCATGAGACCTGGGGACAATAGCCATGAGACCTGGGGCAATTTCCATGAGACCTGGGGGCAATATGCATGAGAGCTGGGGGCAATAGCCATGAGACCTGGGGGCACTAGCCATGAGACCTGGGGGCAATATCCATGAGACCTGGGGGCAATAGCCATGAGACCTGGGGGGGCAATATCCATGAGACCTGGGGGGGCAATATCCATGAGACCTGGGGGGCATTATCCATGAGACCTGGGGGTGGCATTATCCATGAGACCTGGGGGTGGGCAATATCCAAGAGACCTGGGGGGCAATATCCATGGACCTGGGGGCAATATCCATGAGACTGGGGGGCATTATCCATGAGAGCGGGGGGCATTATCCATGAGACCTGGGGGCAGTATCCATGAGATGGGGGCATTATCCATGATAGCGGGGGGGGGGCATTATCCATGAGACCTGGGGGGCATTATCCATGAGAGCTGGGGGGCATTATCCATGAGAGCTGGGGGGCATTATCCATACAAGCTGGGGGCAATATATACCCATATGAACTGGGGGCAAATATATCCATGTGAACTGGGGAAAATATATCCATATAACCAGTGCTGTGCATATTATTCTGGGGGCTCAGTGCTGTGCATATTATTCTGGGGGCTCAGTGCTGTGCATATTATTCTGGGGGCTCAGTGCTGTGTATATTATCCTGGGGGCTCAGTGCTGTGTATGTTATTCTGGGGATTCAGCGCTGTGTATATAATTCTGGGGGGGGTCTGTGCCTGGAGATATATATATATATAAAATGCGTTAGTCCAGTTGCCACAATCACGAGTATACCTGTACGTAGTGATACCTTTCACTGATCAGTATAGTTTCCAGTTTACACTCTTGAAAGCTTGTCTTTTAAATGTAATGCTAACCCAATAAAAATGGTATCACCATGTACTGCTATTCTCGTAATATATATATATTTTCTTCAGGTAATAGGGGTTGTGGAATTCGTGGGTGAGTTCCCTCACTTTTTTTCCCAGGACTTGACCCCTGGGTAAAGGTGATTGGCTGTGCTTTGTGGAGGTACAGAAGATTGGCTGTGCTGCATGAGGTTGCTGGGATTGGTTGAGCTGGCTCCACACCGGGGCTGAGTGCCTGAGCTGGGGGTGAACATTTTACTACAGGTGCTGCTCCTACCTCTCATTGCTTTATAGTGTCAAGTCTACCAACCTCTACTTAGCCATCAGATTAACCCCTGCACACACTATCTACCAATTAACCCTTGCACTGAACCTACATTAACCCCTGTACTGCCTTTTACATTAACAGCTTCACTGGCTATAAATTAACTCCTGCACTGACACTAGACATGTGCATTCGTTTTAGTACTAAAACGATTTAGTCCGAATCTGGGGATAATTTAGTTTTCGTATGACTCAAGAGATACGAAATTGCTCAGTACAAAAAACGAAAGAAACTAAAATAAAATGCACTACATTTTAGTTTCAGTCCTTTTTGTGATATTACATTGAGTGAAGGAGACCAGCAATGAAGAGCGCAACATCCGAAGTTCTGCACCCTCCACATGCCATTGCAGTAGGATGTTCTATACAGAGAGGGGTATTAATTAATGCAGGAGGATGTTCTAAACATTATACAGAGAGGAGCCTTTTTTTTAGCCCTTTAAATCCAGTGGCTGTAAGCGCTGAGATCGGCTGCTTGTTATATTATCTCTCAATTATAGTACAATGTATCAGGCTCAGCTGTTACAGTAACTGACTGTAACAGCGCTCAGAGTTTCAGTAAAACAAGGAAATAATGTTGTTCTAACCTCTTATATATAAAAATATTATTTACTAGTTTTACTGAAACTCTGAGCGCTGTGATGAGCAGCAGTCAGTTACTGTAACAGCTTTGCTTGACACGGGGCAGTATTACAATGTTGGTGCTAACTTAACCAGAGCTGTTGTAAACTGAAAACCTCCATAGGCTATAATGGCTCTGGGAAGTTACAACAGCTCTGGTTAAATTAGCACCAACTATGTAATATGGTCCACATTGTGCGGAGAGTGAGAGATACTGTAACAAGCAGCGATCTCGGCCCTCTGAGCCACCACTACAACAGTAATTGTATCCGCTGGTTTTCGGATGAATGAAATTAGTTTTCATACTAAAGAACTGAAAACGAATTTCTTTAGCAACTAAATAAATTGCATTTTAGGACTAATCCATTAGTTTAAAACGAAATTTTGTGCTGTGCACATGTCTAACTGACACCACATTAACCCCCTGTATTGCCTTTACATTAACTCGTGCACTAACATCAAGTTAACCACTGCTCATTCATTAACCAATGATTGCCTCCACAATTATTCCTACCCACCCATCACATTAACCTTTGCCTATCCTTCAGATTAACCCCTGCCCAGCTGGCACTTTAACCCCAACCCATTCAAGTTCCCTCCTGATATAACCACCCCCATTCCTATCTCCCACCGCTCTCCTCGAAGCCTTCCCCATTATAACAACATGGGGATCCCCAGCACAGGACACCCAGAGGCAGACTGTGTCAAAAGCTTCATATCAGCAGCCTTTACAGACCCACAGCCCACCTTCCCTTTAGGTACCTACTGGCATTTAGGTTATAGGGGTCTCCCAGGGTATCCAGGCTTTAGGGGTACCCCCAGATGTCTAGGGTATAGGAGCACCCAAATATCAAGGCATTAAGGGTGTCCTGGATATCCAGACTTTAGCAGTATCCACAGGTATCCAGGCTATAGGGGTATCTCTGGTTATCCAGGCTGTAGGGTTATCCCCAGATATCAGGGGCTGAAATACCAGGGATGCCATGGCACCCGTGCCCTTGAGTCCCGGGTCCACTCCAATCGACTGACGGGCCTGGTCCACAGCTTTGCCTGGGCCCTGGTTTTTCATGATATTTAATTTTATAATTATTTGTGAGTTTTGTTGTATCACAGAGCTCCACAGCAATAAAACTCACAGTAATGTGCAGTGTGTATGAGTTTTATTGCTGTGGAGCTCTGTGATACACTCATACATCACTGCTGCGCCACACCATATACTTGGGAAAACTGGCTGCTGTGTCATTATGAATCGTGATTTCTTGTAGCAAATATCCTTTGTCGTTTGCACTTGTTGTAATACAGGGCTGGTGTAAAAAAAATTCCAGGGCTGCTTTTTATACCCAGTCCGGCCCTGGTCGTTTTACAAACAGCTCCTGGATGTCAGGTCTATTTTGTCCTATTGTTAATTTATATGTTCTTTATATTGTTTCTACATAATATTGTGTGTATTTACTTTTTTTATTGTGTGTATTTACTGTTTTTTCCTGCTGTGTGGGCACTTTCCCACCTGCAGGTCGTGCGCTTGTTTTTTCCCTGAGCTCAGGGTTCTCATCCTTGGGCCGTTGGGCATCTTGCGACGCTTGCTGCTTCGGTTTGTATCGTGTTTCGGGGTTTTTATTTTCCTTTCGTTAGTTCGCGGGGCCCGCCGTCTTCCCGCGCGTGCGCACTTTCCCATTTCACCTTAGGGTAACCGCGGCTTCTTACCGCGCCTGCGTCCTTGGTGGCTATTTTAGCCCTAATCTGTGCCTGCCGCCATTGCGGAGTTTCGTCTTGTGCAGTACGGACGTTAGCAGGTGGTGGATTTATGTTATTGTGCTAGCCCCAAAAAACGGCTCTGCCTCTAACTGCACGACTCTCTGGTGCACTGCAGACCTCGGGTGAGCCCCGCAGGAATTATATATATATACCCTACAGCTGTATAATTCTGGAGGGAATTCAATAACCCCGCGTTAACTTCGGATGAGCCCCGATTCTGCCTCCATCGTTTTATATATCTGAGATATATAACCCCAACGGGTGAGCCCCGTTATACATATAGGAAGGTATGTAGAAGAGGATAAAAGTCTCGCTGACTGCCTCAATGAATATTTTTAAGAGCTGGGTACACCAGGAGTACAAATATTCTAAACTCCCTACTGGGATTATCTCTAACACAAGTAGTTGAGGAGCCGACCCGTAAAGCGGCCATATTGGATTTAATACTCACAAATGGAGGGTTGGTATCAGACGTTGTTGTAGGTGAAAATTTGGGATCTAGTGATCACCAGTCAGTGTGGTTTAATATAAGAACAGGGATGGAGCCGCACCACACAAAAACAAAAGTTTTAGACTTTAAAAAAACAGATTTTTTTAAAATGAGATTTTGTGTGAATGAGTCATTATGAGACTGGAGGAGTTTAAAGGGAGTTCAGGAGAAATGTGATTATTTAAAGGAGGCATTATTGAAGGCCACAGGCAATTGCATTCGGCTTGTTAACAAAAACAAAAAAGGGAAGAAACCACTGTGGTACTCTGCAGAAGTGGCCAAAATAGTGAAGAACAAAAAGATAGCATTCAATAATTATAAAACAACTCAGAGTGAAGAAGATAGGCAAACCTATAAGATTAGGCAGAAAGAGGCAAAGCAATTTCTAAGAGCTTCCAAAGCACACGCAGTAGAGAAAATAGCTCAGTCAGTAAAAAAGGGGGACAAAACATTTTTTAGATACATAAACGAGAAAAGAAAAGTAAAACAAGGATTAGTTAGATTAAAAACAAAGGAAGGAAGGTATGTAGAAGAGGATAAAAGTCTCGCTGACTGCCTCAATGAATATTTTTGTTCAGTCTTTGCAGAAGAAAAAGAAGGAAAGGGACCTCAGTTAGGAGGAAACACTAAAGAGACATTTACATATCAGTTTACAGAGGAGGAAGTTCTACAGCAGCTGTCTAAAGTAAAGACAAATAAGTCAATGAAGCCTGATGGGATCCACCCTAAATTATTAAAAGAGCTCAGTGGTGTAATAGCAAAACCGTTAACAGATTTATTTAACCAATCCTTGTTAACGGGAGTCGTCCCAGAAGCCTGGAAATTAGCAAATGTTGTGCCCATTTACAAGAAGGGTAGTAGGGAGGAATCGGGGAACTATAGGCCAGTTAGTCTTACGTCAGTAGTGGGGAAATTAATGGGAACCATGTTAAAGGAAAGGATTGTTGAACATCTAAAAACACATAGATTACAGGATCAAAAACAACATGGGTTTACCTCAGGAAGATCATACCGTACTAATCTTATTGACTTTTTTGATTGGGTAACAAAAATAATAGACAAAGGTGGTGCAGTAGACATTGCTGATTTAGATTTCAGTAAGGCTTTTGATACTGTTCCGCATAGAAGGCTTATCAATAAATTGCAATCTTTGAGTTTAGATTCCAATATTGTTGAATGGATTAGGCAGTGGCTGAGTGACAGGCAACAGTGGGTTGTGGTAAATGGAGTTTATTCGGCGCAAGGTCTTCTTACCAGTGGGGTACCTCAGGGGTCAGTATTTGGACCCATTCTCTTTAATATTTTTATTAGTGATATTGCAGAAGGTATTAATGGTAAAGTATGTCTTTTTGCTGATGACACAAAGATTTGCAACAGGGTTGACATTCCTGGAGGGATCAGCCAAATGACAAATGATTTAGGTAAACTAAAAAAATGGTTTGGAGCTGTGGCAATTGAGTTTTAATGTGGATAAGTGCAAGATAATGCACCTGGGGTGTAAAAACCCAAGGGCTGAATATAGAATATTTGATACAGTCTTAACCTCAACATCTGAGGAAAGGGATTTAGGGGTTATTATTGCAGAGGATCTAAGGGTAAGTAGTCAATGTAATAGAGCAGCAGGACATGCTAGCAGAATGCTTGGTTGTGTAGGGAGAGGTATTAGCAGTAGGAAAAGGGAAGTGCTCATGCCGCTGTACAGAGCACTGGTGAGACCTCACTTGGAGTACTGTGTGCAGTCCTGGAGACCGTATCTCCAGAAGGATATAGACATCTTAGAGAGACTTCAGAGAAGGGGTACTAAAATGGTGTACGGCTTGAAGGAGAAAAGTTACCAGGAAAGGCTTAATGATCTTAACATGTATAGCTTGGAAAAAAGACGAGACAGAGGAGATATGATAGAAACATTTAAATACGTAAAGGGAATCCACAAGGTAGAGGAAGGGAGTATATTTAAAAGGAAACAAAGTAGCAAAACAAGAGGACATAGTCTTAGATTAGAGGGGCAAAGGTTTAAAAGTAACATCAGGAAGCATTATTTTACTGAGAGGGTGGTGGATACATGGAACAGCCTTCCAGTTGAAGTGGTAGAGGCCAAAACAGTAATTGAATTTAAGCAGGCATGGGATAGGCATAAGGCTATTCTAAACAAAAGATAAATCCAGGTAAAGTATCCATGTAATTGGGCAGACTAGATGGGCCGAAAGGTTCTTATTTGCCGACATTTTCTATGTTTCTATGTTTCTATATTTTTTTTATGGATCCTCCACTACTTCCCAATACTCAGGAGGAACTCAAAGCTTGGCTCCTTGCGGCGATTTCAGAAACGCTCCCCATAGCGCTAGCGGCTCTGACCCCGCCCCCCGAGCAAATACCCCCAGTTCTCTGTAGGGCCCAGTCACCGGCCCGTTCTGAGGGCTCACACTCGGATCAGTCCGAGTCTGCCAAGCCATCACGCAAAAGACCCTGGAAAGACCAGTCAGAATCTGCTGGCAAGGGTAAGGGGCCTGCTAAGAAATCCTCCTGTGTTACTGACCTCAAGGGTGAGAAAATTTATGACCTGGATGACTACCAGGCTGACTATCCTGAGGAGGAGGAAGTCGAGTCCGCCGGTGATCCGCCAGCTACTCCAAACTCAACGGGCGAGCCCTGTTCTGACGCCATGGCGATTGTGCCCCTTTCTGCCACGCCAGTGCCGCCACACTCCCTGGTGTCTGTGGATACTCCATTACAGATCCTCGAAGCTTGAGGTATACACTTTTTTGACCCCGCACTACTACGCACACCAGGTCTTCCGCTTGGCTACTGCCGGACCACATAGTGGAATTTTTGCGATTTTTGGCTGCGCTGCCCCCTAGACAAGGCTGACAGGGCGCACTTGCGGTCCAAATGTCCTCGCCCGACTTTACCAGACAAGGTGTCCCTTACCCCTGAATTCAACAAGGATTTCGTCACCTTCATGGGGAAAGGCTGGCAGGGACCCTCGTTGAGGTTTGGAACAGGGCCTACGCGTCGCCCAGGATAAACTACTGGACGTCTCCGGTCCCCTTTCCCTTATCTTTGTTACGGCAGACGAAGCGCTAACTACTAACAGTCCGCTCGACCCAGCGATGGTCCGCGAATGGGCACAGCGTGCCCTCTGTTTGTTAGGCAATGCCAATGTCGGCATCTCAGCAGAACACCGTAAGGTGGCACTTTTTCAGCTGGATGCCAAACTTACCAGCATGTGCACCAAAGAATTGGGTCCTGCAGCTAAGGGGTTGCTGTTCGGGTATCTCCTTTTGAGAGAATTAAACCATAAGGTTAATGTCTTCACAAACCTACAAAAGGTCCAGTCGAATATGAAGAGGGTCTTCCCATCCCAGACGCGTTTTTCCTCCAGGGCTGGCGCACCAAGATGTCGGGTCGCCAGCCGCTACAACAACAATTCCTATAGACCTCGCCTTACATCAAACCAAAGCACGGAAGTGCATTACAGACCCAGCCTAATCCTGGCTCGAGGAGTCCCCGTCGGTCGCGGCTTCGGCAGACCCAGACGCCACTATTCCGCTGGTAAGTACCCCTGCGCTCCCGCTTCCACACATTCCGGTTGCGGGTCGGTTACGTTATTTCCTTCACAAATGGCGCAAACTCACATCCGACTCGTGGGTACTGCGAACCGTGGCAGGTTTTTAATAGACTTCTCCCAGGACCCCATCCAGTTTGCTTCCCCGCCTCTAGCCCATTACTCCTCACAAGAGGCGACACTGATAGACAGGGAACTTCGCTCCCTACAGTTGAAAGGCACCATCCTTCCTGCGCTGGATTCCCACTGGATCACCACTTCAAAATGGAGGGCATACACCTCCTCAGAGACCTCCTCCGAGACGGCGACTGGTTCACGAGACTGGACCTCACAGATGCTTACCTTACAGTCCAAGTCCATCCCACTCATCGACCGTATCTGCAGTTCCACTGGCACCGCGACCTCTGGCAATTCACTTGCCTGCCGTTCGGCCTCAGCTCCGCACCATGGTGCTTTACGAAACTCCTCAAACTGGTCATGGCCTTCATACGGGCCCAGGGCATCAGAACGATCATATATCTGGACGATATCCTGATACTGGCACATGACCCAGTCCAGTCCTCTCGTCACATGACTCTTGTGGTTACGCTCCTACAAGACCTTGGCTTCATCGTCAACAGAGACAAATCGGCACTGCGCCCTGCTCAAACCATCACCTTCCTAGGGTTCAACATAGATTCAACATCTTGCCAGCTGCGCCATATGGTCATATATATGGTGAAGAGAAGATGAGATCCACAACCACTAAAAAATTTGAGAATATATGCACACAAAAATGGTTTACCAGTAAGTGGATCGCAGGGATGTTGACGTTCCCAAATACAACCTCTCGTTACATTTTAAAGAACAGCACACGCAAAATCCTGCTGGTTTGGAATTTTGCGTACTTAAAAAAGTTAAAAAGAATTGGAGGGGAGGGAATTTAGATCTCATATTAGCCAAGGAGGAGATGAGATATATCTACGAGTATGGTACCCTAGCTCCCCATGGTCTTAATAGTGAATTTGAGATACGTCATTTCCTATAGGCACACGACTTTTGTTCGTCTTATGCTTCTTTTTCCACTTCTTTTATTTCTTCATTTGACTCTAATTGTTTTAGATGTATTTTTATGCATATTTTTTTATGTAACAATTCCCCCATATGTCCACTTGTATTGTTTCTGATAAGTTGCACTATTAACTATTCTATAGAGTAATCCATGGTCCCATATGGGGGTATGATTCCTCCTGTATGGGTATATGTGTTTTCCGTTTCACTGCAGATGAAAGTTTTGTGCCCTCGATATTGGAAAATATGGTTGCAGCAGGAGGACATTAGTGTGGGACACAGTGAGGGCGTTAGAACTTTAAAGATGGCGCTCGTGACTGAGAAGGAGGCGGAACCATATATGCTGACGGACAGGAAGATGGGAAGTCTGAATGAAACAGTGGTGCACATGCGCATGAGCGTCCGTCTTGTTGCGAGTCTGGCTGACGATCAATAGGGAGCGACAAAAATCAACATTGGATGCACGTGTAAAGCGAGTGGACATGGCGATAATTATATTGATGGCACCTGATATTGGGGGTATGGACACTATATATGTAGTTTGTTAATAAATTGTGTTATGACCAACTGATGAAGCTGCTGTTTTGGCATTGTTTTTTTATTATTTATTATTAAATATTTTTAATCTTTAAAAGAAGGAAAAATTCATCGTTTTTGTGATTCGGAAAGGGGGGTTGGTGTACCCCATTTACACCAGAAGCGTTATTACGGAGCCAGTGCTTACCCCACAGGCTCAAAACCACGTGAGTTTGATCCACTTGAACGATATATTATCTTGAACCAGGCTGATTTACGCTATGGTCCGTTTGTGTTTATTCTCTATATCACATATGATATCCCGAGAGGACGTATGGATATGGGACGGGGTCATCCCTGAAGAGACCCATTGCTGATATATAGAGCCTTGATATATACAGGCTCTGATCCATGTGAGTGGGTAATTGCTATCATTATATCTTCAATACCAGCTATACTGTATTGCGCTATTGTATATTTTTCTCTGTGTTTTTTACATGTATTTGGGAACGTCAACATCCCTGCGATCCACTTACTGGTAAACCATTTTTTGTGTGCATATATTCTCACATTTTTTAGTGGTTGTGGATCTCATCTTCTCTTCACCATATATATGACCATATAAGCGCTGTTCCTTTTTTCGTGTGCTTGTATATCTCTTTTTTGGGGTGTATGTAGGAAATACCCCATTTGGATATAGCTGCTGTATCTGATTATATTGGTGAGGTTATACGATTCTCCGTCTTGGCCCCCCTTATTCTTGTTTTTTTCTGTGTGATATCTTGCCAGCTGCATCTTCCCCCACAAAAGCTTCGAGCCATCAAGAAGACCCTATGAGGCGTCCTCACCACGGACACCATCTGACTCCGAGATCTGACAAGAGTGGTAGGCCTACTCTCTTCCTCCATTCAAGCCATTTTCCCTGGTCCACTGCATTATCGGGCGATGCAACGTCTGAAGACCACATACCTCCGCCTCAATCCTTCCTACGAATAACTGGTTCCCATCACCCTGGAGGTTCGAGTGGAACTCCTATGGTGGTTGCGCCATATGGAGGCCTGGAATGGACGTGCCATCTTCGGCTCTCTGCCGGATTTCGTACTGGAATCGGACGCCAGCCAATCGGGCTGGGGAGCGACATGTGGGTCCGCATCCACAAGTGGAGCATGGGCTCCCGAGGAACGGCAGCTTCACATCAACTGCTTAGAACTCATCGCCGGCTCGTTCGCCATTCGCAGCTTTACCCAGGATCTCAGGGACTGCTCTCTACTCCTACGGATGGACAACATCTCCGCAGTCCAATACATGAACCGACTGGGGGGCTCCCGCTCAAAGCTCCTGTCGGACCTCATGCTCTCCCTCTTCAACTACTGCCTGGAATGGAACATCTCCCTCACGGCGGAATACCTGCCCGGTTCCTCCAACTATGTGGCGGATTGGTTTTCAAGATATTGGAGGGACTCCAGCGACTGGAAATTGGACGTTGCGACGTTCCAACGCTTGTTGATTCTGAGGGGACCTTTTCATCTCGATCTGTTCGCTTCCTGCTTAAACCATCAGACGCAGGCCTACTTCAGCTGGCTTTCAGACCCACAGGCGACAGCGGTGGATGCTTTCCTCCAACCATGGCCACCGTCAGGAGCCTACGCTTTTCTGCCGTTCCCGATGATCATTCGCATGATCCAGGAAGTCCGCAGACGAAGGATTCAGATTCTTCTGATCACGCCCTTGTGGCATGCTCAGCCCTGGTTTCCACTGACGCTGGAACTCTCCTGCCTCCACCCGCTTCTGCTTCAGTCCTTTCAATCCATTCTGCTGGACCCTCAAGGCAGACCACACCCGTTGGTTTTGGAGGGCAACCTTCCCCTGGTGGCGTGGATGATTTCCGCGGACCCTGCATGCTGCCAGGACTATTAGAGGCAGCTCGATCCTTATTCTGAGAATCCTGGGCTCCTGGCACGCGAAAGAGCTACCGTTTACGCTTGGAGATCTTGGTGTAGTTGGTGTGTGCAACAACAAGCTGATCCCGCTACAGCCCCTCTACATTTAATCCTCAATTTTTTAGCGGACCTCTCTACGACTGGGAAATCATACCGTACGGTTAATCTGTTCCGCTCGGCCATTTCGGCGGCTCACGTTCCCCTGGGTGGCGTTCCTGTGGGTCAGGACTCTTCCGTGTGTCGTCTCCTCCGAGGCATTCGACTCGCTCGCCCGCCGGCCCCTAGGTATGTTCATTTCTGGGATGTTGCGCTGATGCTCGAATTCCTGCGAAGCTGGCCGGACAATGATTCACTGCCCCTCCGTCAGCTCTCGGCCAAATTAACAGTCCTTTTATGTTTGGTGTCTTTTCGCCGTGTCTCAGATGTTAGGACCTTCGATGCGCACGCTGTGGCTTTCTCCCCTGAGGGTGTCGTTTTCACACTTACCAGGCATACTAAAACACTATCTCCTGAGGTTTTCTACCCTTACTTTCCCTCTGATCCTCTATTGTGTGTTGCTCATTGTGTTACTACTTACCTCTCTCATTTGTGCCCTTTGCGCTCCTCTCAGACAGGCCAACTTTTGGTCTCTTATGTCTCTCCTCACAAGCCTGTCTCTTCACCTACCCTTTCTAGATGGGTTCACTGGCTGCTCTCCCTAGCGGGCGTTGCCCCCCACTTTGGTGCTCACTCCATGCGGGGTGTAGCAGCTTCCTCCGTTGCGGACGCCGGGGGTTCTCTGTCCAATATACTAGTGGCTGCTGATTGGTCCAGGGCGGTTACTTTCCGTAACTTCTATTTTCGTCCTCGTTCCCATGCATCTGGGGCTCTAGTGCAGCTTTAAAACTGCAGAATATGAAGCTTCCTGACTTGATATAAAATTGTGGACTATTCCAGCCTTGGTGTTAGAATAATCTTAATTTTAATAAAGACAGGAGGCGAATATTTTTCCCTCCCGCCCATGCCCGGGTTGTTCACATTGTACCAGATTTTCTACTGTATTCATTAAAAAAAAATTTCAACTTCATCGACTCTGTGTCCACTATTTATCTAACTGTTTTTCCTTCCATTAGTAGGATTTGCTGTTTGCTTGTCTAGTTAGCCTAGTCTAGGGCTAGTTTCTCAACCTTGCTACTAATGTTATTTGTTAGCTCTTCGCTAGTGAGTTAGTTACCTGCTGATTGACACGTTTCCATCACATGGTACTTTCACATCTCCTCTGTTTTTTCTCCTTAGCTTGATTGGACTTGGCTGCTCCGCTGGTATGCAGTTCTGTGGCTCGCCTGTTGAACTCCGGTTCTTCCTCCGTTTGGCCTGTCGGCTTCAAGTTCACTTCGGCTTCTTCATCTTCAGTTTTCCGGATTATCTGTTTCATGGACCTTCCTGCTCGTCCCGCATGCACGAAAAGAGGCCGTGGGAGATGCTTACTGCTCTCTTGTTGGAATACTATTTGTTTATTGGTTTTTACTGTTGCTATGTAAAACTCTCTTTGCTGCTGTGATTTAGTGAAGAAAAGAGAATGCAAAATATTCGCCTCCTGTCTTTATTAAAATTAAGATTATTCTAACACCAAGGCTGGAATAATCCACAATTTTTAAACATATTGCGCTATGGTTTAATGTTTGTGTTTTTCACACTGTCATTTCCCCATTTTTATACTTTGCCTTTTGCTGACGTCGGAAAGAGGAGACGAGGGGGATTGTCTGAGATACATATGGTATCTTTTATATTTGGTGATGGTATTCACACACTGTTTTTGGTTTTCATTAGAAAATAGTTCTCAGTCTCCCTCTGCGATCATTCCACGGCACAGCGCAATCTTGCAAGATTGCGCAAGGGCTCGCAGCCTGGAATCGTAACCCTCCAAGGAGTCCTACAGACTCTAGAAGGTGATACTTGTGGTGCTGCGGAAGTCCAACAGCAAGTATCACTGCAGTTAGCGTTGCGTTGCATTCCGAGGCTAGGTGCTGAGCTAGCACTTGCCCCAGAATACCACATTACCATGTGGATGTTAGGAAAATCTGGTAAAGTGGTGCGTGATGGGATCAGTGCTTCCTTCAATGGTGGTCCCCTTGTCAGCTCAGCTTCCTTTGCAGTAAATTCATGTGTACCTCAAATAAAGCATAGTGGAACTTCTATGCTTTATTTGAGGTACACGTGAATATACAGCAAAGGAAGCTGAGCTGACATGGGGACCCCCATTGAAGGAAGCACTGATTCCATCACACACCACTTTACCTGAATTTGTATTTGGAGGGTCAGAATATACCACCAAGTGGATGAGAACAGCTGCTGATTCATCAAAAGTACCACCCACACCTTTTATAGGCATTCACCTGCTTTAACAGTAACTTTTATTTAACATGTTGACAGACTAATTCTTCACAGTTACTGATTTGTTGTTAAAAAAAAAAACACTAGGTGGCACCGGAGGTACAGATCCTCACCACCAGTACGGGAAAATCTGCAGGCGCTCTACGGAGATTGAGCAGCACCACGGAGTGAACGCAAAGGGAGACTAGGAGCTATTCGCGGCCAAAGGAGCAGCGGATCCGGCCACCCTTTTCGCCGTGGGATGAGAGGCGAGTATGGGATTTAATGTGGGTTGTTAGGGGGTGTTAAATGATTTTGCACTTGCAGAGTCATTTAACACCAGCTTTTAGAAGGTGCTAAAAGTTTGATGGTAATTTCTGCCAGTACTTTGTAATACCTAACTTATCAAAATGCTAATGTATGTTTGCTCTCCCCATGTTAAGTATAGGATGCGCAAAGTGCAGGAAGCTTGCGGAAGATTACGCAAACATTTACTGCTAACGGGGGTATCGTCAGGAATGTAATATGGATGGCATGCGTTAACACACTTATCCTGGTGCTAACGCTTAAATATTGAGGCGCTACATTAGTGACAACTATAGAATAGAGCCCAAAATAGCAAAGTTTGCAATGGCATGCGCATTTCTCTGTATTTTCAACGGAATGATGAAACATTTTTGGGATGGGACATTGGGTGATGGGTTTCGGGCGGTTGGTGGCAGCATTCGGCGGTCGATTCGCTGCACTTCGGGGACTCTGCAGTGAATGCTGAATTCACCACAGGGTATGGAAATTTGATTCCCCAAAATGCGGGGAACGACAGAGCACTGAAATGTTGGCGACACTTCGGTGCTCTGTGAATGACCCCTTAGGTCTTCACCTTCACCAGTTTTTATCGTTAAAAAAGCAATATTAATGAAAAACACTTTTCTGTCAATTAGGATTGTAAAGCTTTTCACAGTTTCTATTGATTTCTGCTAGAAATTTCCCTTGTGAAAAATACTGGTCCCACTTTTCACTTTTCTTCCTCCTGCCGGTCAGACATTTTTCTTATACTTCAACAGTTTTGTCGCCCTTTGCAATTAACAGAAAGATAGAAAGGAGCCTTAGAAAGCAAAAATACAGAAAGCAAAACCCCTCAGCTTTGGATGAGTATCAAAGTGCAAGTCTCTGCCACCTGTCACTGAGTCTCTTGATTATAGCATTTGCTGTTTGAGCTGGCAGAAGGACTGTAATGATAACATAGTTACAGAACTGCCACTGCTGCAGGACATTGCCATCACTACAAGAATAAATAAGAGCGCATTGCAGGTGGCTTGCAGGCAGGTAGCTGCATTACAAATGCTGATGGTGCTGCTTCAGCCAACGTGCTGGAATAAAAAGGATAGGCTTGATTAGATACAAATAATGAGAAAAAGAAGAAAACTAAATGACCACTTGTCAAGGGATAAGGGGAAGAATAAATTAAACTGATTGTTAGCTGCAGATAGGTGAGATAAAGACCTATAATGTGAGAGATACAATGAATTAAATCAACAACATGAAATTCTGGATAAACTTGAGACTATGGTGCAGTAATATAGTATACAGCTTATAGGGATATATTATGACAGACAAAATTCCATAGATCAGGGGTGGGCAATTACGGCCCTTCAGATGTTTTGAAACTACATTTCCCTTGAGGCTCTACAAACCTAATGAGCAGCCGAGCATCACGGGAAATGTAGTTTCAAAACATTTGGAGGGCCGTAATTGCCACCCCTGCCATAGATGAAGTTAGGGGTGTTCTAAACATCATATCATCCTCAATGTTTTGAATAGGTTGTGGAGCTTGAAGCTCACCTGTTGTTGTCTGCAGCATATATACGGAACAGATAACATCAATAGTCAATACTATAAGTTCATTCCTTTCTGAATGATGTGGCAGCTGACGTCTTGAAAATATTTCTGTGGCTTGAGTATATATGTATATATATATATATAATTAGGTAGGCCGTGTTAGTCCAGATGCCAAAATCATGAGTTTAAATGTAACGTTAGTCCAATAAAAAAGGTATCACTACAGACTGCTATACTCGTGATATATATATATATATATACTGTATATATATATGACTATACATAATTTCATGCCTGAGGTCCTTTATAGATTTGTATATTCTGGCTGTGCCATAGTTTAACCCCCTTCACTGGCAAGTAATTTTCCAAAAAAACATTGTCAGGAACCTGTGTTTTTTTAAAAAATAATTTTTAATTAATTATACAGTAAGAAATATTTGGGCATATTCCCAATGCATTTCTTACTGTAATAACATATTCGGCCAGTAGACGGTGCCATCTACTGTCAAATTGAGTTACAGCCATTGCAGGGAACACGAGCTGCAACTGTATCAGCTGCTGAATGTCTGATGTCAGGACATTCAGCAAGCTGATTTTAAACAGTTTTAGCTCTTTGGGCATTGTGCTCACACGGCTAAAACTTTGGGGGCACCTTCTGCAGCCCAAAAGCAAGCAAAGTTTGTTTGCAGCAAACAAATTTAATTTGCTTTTGGGCTGAAGAGTTGCAGATCTATATACCTGGATATCGGGCACCGGATGGTGCTTGAAGCCCTAGATATCTCAATGTTGGAAGTGAAGGGGTTAATCTAGCTGCAATCAAGAACAAATATGCCATCCAAAAATCTGAAATTGTTTTAATGTAGTTTTGCAACCTGGTTATATAATCTAGTTAAAATTAACCTGATCCTTTCAAAACATATAAATCATATTAAAATATTCCAAAAAGACTACTATCTACCAGCTGATATATTATTTTGAAAAGAACAAATAAGCATAAAACCAATTATAAAATGAAATTAAATATATGTATTATTATATAGAAATATTTTGCTTTTGAAGGTTAATGGATTTACAAGCAACTCTCGTATTTTCACTTATCACATTTATACTCCTACGGTTAGATGTTTGATATGACATCACGTGTCACACAAGAATTGTGATAAACTACAAAATTGAAGACTTAAAATACATCTTCTACATTCAAATCTGTGTGGAAAAGAACAGGCTTTTCAAAAGAGATTTGCATGTAAGCCTTTGATATATGAAAATGTAAAAAATGGTTTATTATGTGTTCAGTGAACTCAGGTTTAGCGGATTTTCTGAGAATCTTCTCAGCAATTATTCTGTCAAAATTGATTTTTTTTATTTATAATGTGTAGGCATATCACTATTTTCTTGGCGAATCCATTTGATTTTTATGAGACTCTTTAAGATGTATGACCACATTTGGTGAGAATTAGATTTGTGTATTCGTTTTCAGATTAATCGTGATTTGTCCAAATATTAGTCCATTCATCCTCCACATAGACGAAACGACCGATGTGCAATAGATGAATTTCTCAGTCAATCCACATTCATTTTTCACATATGTGGCAGTAAATGCTACCAAGCCATCACTGTTAAAAATTAAATAAAATACTAACACAAAAATTAAAGCATACTAAGGTCAGATTGACCCGCATGTCCCTGACATGTGGGTGGGACTAAGCTGCAAATATAGGGAATCTACTTGGCTGTACTCAGAAGCACAAGCATTAATTTAATGAGAGCTGGCCAATGCTGCCTGTGTATTATGTGAGTGTGGGTGTATGTATGGTATATATGTGTAGTGATGAAGCCATGTTCAGCAGGCTTCTGGGTGCCCTGTCATGCTTTCCAGCCTTTGTTCCTCTCAGCGTGCATCGTTACTCTAGCTAAGTCTCCTTTTCCCGGTCTCATTTTTTCCCTCCTTGTTCTTTGTCTTGCTTTACTCTTTGATTTTCGTTAGCCCTTCAGCCTCTGTGTCATTTTTTGATTCTGGGTACCGAACCCAGCTCTTGTTTACCACCTTGACTCTGTATTAACCTTTCAAGTGCTGCACACTGTTGTGCACTTCCATGTAATGCACCGGACTCGTTTACCGACCTTGCCTCTGTATTAACCCTTCAAGTACTGTGCTCCATTGCGTATTCCCATGTACTGAACTTGGCTCTTATTTTCTGAGCTCTCCTCTGTATTAACCCTCAAGTACCAAGCGTTGTTCTGTTGTTCTGAATATTTACCTTGGTTCTCGTTTATATTTTTTCCTCAGTATTCTCTATTGCAAACCCAATTAGGCTGTATACCTAGCCTGTTTGCTGGTGTTTTTTGCAGTGTTTTTTCTTTTCTTTTCCAGAGTAGATCCAGTCGCTTTAAAGGGACGCTACCACCAAATAATAAAATGATTTTGTTTATTGCATATTACTGATATCTTACATATGCACTGTTTATCCAATGGTATCAAACATGGCTATATATAATGTACAGAGTATAGTTTAAATGCAAGAGAAACCAGTGTATTTTTTTCTCAATTTATTTAAAATTCTGTATTTCCTTAGAAAAATGCAGGATGGGAAGTGAAATGGCTCAGAAGCAACGTCCATGTATCAATCCTCTGGAGTTCACTTGACAAGGCTATTTCCTGGATACACTCAAAATCTATAAAATGTTACAGTGTGTATGCTGTCCAAGCTTGTGTGTGTATCAGTGTACCAGCAGGGTGGAGTAGAGTAGGGATGTGCGTTTCGGGTTTCGGAATTTCGGAATTTTCACGAAATTTCCCGATTCGTGTTTTCGGATGCGGACAATTTTCCGAATCGGATCGGACCCGAAAACCGACATATCCGAAAAGTTTTCCGAGCCGAAACGAAATATTTTTGGAATTTTCGAATGGACTTGAAATGTGTCAAATCGAAATTTATTTTCGCTCTATTCATGATTTCGGTTCCATTCGTGATTTCGGTTCCATTTCGGTAATTCTGGACATCGTATATTTAACTATTATCGGTTATATCGCTGATTCTGTAAATTTTGTATTTGTAAATGCGTATCACTTGTTTTTTTTTGTTTCCAATGATCCGATAATTCTGTCTATACGATAATTCCTTCGTAATCCGGTCGGATCCGATTCGTCCGCTGGTCGCGCATGAGCGCTCGCGGATGTCGTAACTTTATTGAGCCAGTTTTTTGACAACTTTTTGGACAGGCCAAAAAATATTGTTTTTATTATTCAATTCATCATGGCTGCAAGAGACGAGTGCCAGTCAGACACCTCCTCATCTTCTTGCACCCATGAAACACCACCACCCAGGAAGAAGCGGGCCAGCAACATGGCATTTGACGAGATGTTGGAGCTGGTCCGCATCTTTGATCGGAAAGACTACGACTGCCGTAAGGGCCCTTACGGCAGAAAGAATAACGCAAGAAAGGACCGTATCCTCGATAAGGTTCGCACCACCATCCTGGAGCTCTTCGGGAAGGACCGGACCAAGGACCAGCTCCGAAAACGCTGGTCCGACCTCAAGGTACGCGAGGAGGAGCAGCTGAGGCACATCCGTCGCGTCATATCCAAACGTAAGTGTCATGTTATATTGTAAAGCGCTGCGCAAACTGTTGGCGCTATATAAATCCTGTATAATAATAATAATGTGCTTGCATGTGCTAATGTGCACAGAAATACGTTGAGTTATCTAGTCCTTTTTTCATGCAATGTGATTGTGTATAGCTTTGCGTTTTCACAACTCGTCATACATGCATTTTTGCCATAGCTCTTCCTTTTTGTGATTTTACGTATTCGTGAAAATTGTGACATTTGATGTATGTAGATGAAGTTACAATGCTGGATTTCTTTTGGCACTGTGTGTACTGTAATGTGCTGGGGGGAGGTTGTTGTGATTGAGTGATGCATACGAGAAGACCCGCAGCTTGCCCAATATTGGCTCCCACCTGCGCATCAATAAAAATCTCTGCGTCTCTGCTAAGTGGTAGGATGGGACATGTAGTTGTTCTGAAAGTGCATCCAAACAGAGCCGCCTTCAATACATCCTCAGCAGCTGCTGAATTGTTGCAGCGCAGCAATTCAGTTTGCTGCAGCAGTGTCATTATTGAACGCTTTAGATACAAATTTCAAAACAAAATGGCCGATTTCTGTTGTTTCTGCTATATCCTCAGTTTTATTCGCAGAAACTGAAAGTGAAACTGAGGCTGAGGCCTTCTATAAAATAACTAAAAGCAGTCGGCACAATGCGTTTTGTACGCACACAACACAAATAATAGTTTTTATTGAATAAACGTAATGTTTACTTCTGAAAAAAATATATAATTGAACAGAAATATATGTCTATGTGCAGAGGAAATAAATAAATATTTTGTGACTTTAGAACTATGAGATGGGAGTAGTGGTGGGTCAAGCTGGTAGTGGAGTAGTGGAGGGGTGTCGCAATACTTTCGGCAATATATTGTATAGATATACCATTTTTTCCAGTCTGCATTATTTACGTGTTATTTTTTGGATTTGGCAGAAGACAGGAAGAAGGCAGCATCTGCCCCGGCGGGCACCAGTGCCCCAGTGGAGGAGGAGGAGGAGCCACGGGCGACCACCAGCGCTGGTATATACTGTTTTATTTTGCAACGACTTTTGGTCAAAAACAGAAACATTTTTTGTTTACTGTATTTTAATTTAATTTTTTTATGTATAGCACAAGAGGAGCAGGAGGAGGAAGAGGAGGAGCAGGAGGAGGAGCAGGAGGAGGGCGATGGAGAGAGGGAGCCGGAGCCGCAGCAGGAGGCCGCGAGTCCAGGTTTTTTTTTTTACTGTTGTATTTTGCATTGACTTTTGCTCAAAAATAAATCAGTTTTGTTGTTTACTGTATTTTTTATTTCTTTAATTTCTTAGATATAGCACCGGATGAGATGCTGACGGTGGTGGTGGAGGAGGAGGAGTCGGAGCCTCAGGAGGCCGCCAGCACTGGTATATACTACTGTTATATTTTTTCAACACTTTCAGTCAAAAATAGAAACCTGCTTTACTTACTGTATTTTCCTTCTTTCATTTATTGGATATATAGAAGGAGAAGCCAGACCGGACACATCATCCAGCATTAGGCAAATTAACCGGATGGCGATCGGCGAGCTACGCCTTGCTGTTACAACTATTGATTCCATCCAGGAACTGCTCCAGGAATTGCGGGAGCATATAAGCAATGCCGCTGACATCCTGGAGCGGCAGTGAGACCAGCCTCCTCCCGAAATGTAACTGGAATCTGCAGGTTCACTCAAGACGAGGCCGGACCGGACACGAGCAAGGATTGTCTGAACACGAGTCTCTTCAGGAAAGGCAAACTTTATTGTGATATCACAACAGATGCTCAAACAGGATTCAATCGCAAAGAATGAGCAGCGATTTTCACAGTGACATGAGATTTTATACCTCAAAATAAATGATTAGGTACATCCCAATTAGCCCACCTCCCGGTTACGCTATCCCACCCCACGTGGGTTAGTACCTCCCTTTGGCTAATACAAAAGACATTTCATTAATTTGGCTGTAAATTGGCAAACTTCATGTTAGTTTCAGTGAATCATAATTAGTTGCTCCCACTGTTCCGGGCTGCGCCCCGTTCCCTAGCGTCTTCACTCATTTGTTACAAAAGGCACCTGGTCTGATCTCTATACTCCTTTGTATTTCTGCGGGCCCCAACAACCTTGATGTATCCTTTCTCTGTGTTGAAAACAGCAGAGACCTTTCTCAGCGCTTTGATTGTTTTTCTTCCAATCTCAGCACATTCCTAAGTTTCTATGTATGCCTGCTTCTAATTTCAGCTAAAAAACTGCCTAATTATTATCTCAAGTGAACCAATATTCTGAACAAGATGTTCGCCTGGCTTACAATGGCGGCCATCTTCCAGTCTATTTTCACTACACTATGTTTGTTTGTGTTGTTTGTGCCCCTGTTGGGCAGTTTGCCATCCTTGGCATGTTCCCTTCCCTTCCCCATGTTGTAAATAAATTTTCTATTTTTTCTATATTTTCCTGTTTGTGTGCGTTGCTTTTCCTTACTTAATAAGTTAATATGTATTGCTTGGTTTCCACACTGTTAAAATTATATGTACATAAATTTATTGACATTTCTATGGACCCTTTGTCATAAATTTGTCAACATATTTGTGGCCATGAATGTGACTGTGCACATTCTACACTTCCTGCCTGGCCAAAAAATGTCACACACTAACACAACCTTGTTGTACTGCCTTGAGATTTGATTACCGACGTGGCCTGGTTTTGTTAAGCTTAGGCGATGTCACAACAACACGGATTTTTGCCCACAGTCACATTCATTGTATAACCAAGAATTTATCAAAAAATATTGATGGCAGCACTGCGAGAAGTCTTCTCCGACACAACCCAAAGATCCTCAGTGCGGCTCAGGTCTAGTTTATTTGTCCCTGTTTGAAGCTTCACGCAACACCTCCTCCCAGCTATGAGCTTTCTCTCTCCCACCGCTGCCCGCTAAGACGCTGCCCGCCAACATGGTCACGTCTTTGCAGGAAGACAACAGCATGGGGGAACGGCAGCTGCCGACAGTCCCAAGACCTCGTCACAATGACGTCAGTTCTGGAGTTAACCCCTAACTGCGACCAATGGTGGAGATAGGGGGTTCATTGCTCCTGAGTGCCCGGGCCAGGTGCCGTTATTCCCCCTTGGCCTCCCTGCGGCCTTATGGACCGTCTGGGTAGTCACCAAGGCAGGCACATTTTTGGCCTTTGCCATCTTCTTATTCCCTCCCCCCCTCTTTCTCTTACAGCTTGATGTCCCTTTTTTTTTTTTATGTTTCTCTGTTATCTACCTGATGACTTTCTCTGGCTGTTCATAGCCATTAGTTCCCTATAACCTGTTTTTTGGATGAGACCCCCCTAATAGGGGATGATTTTGTTGGGTGCATTCCTTGTAGATGACGTTGAAATCTTAATGTGTTTTTCGAGGATGACTTTAAACTTTAGTGTGTTTTTTGCAGGAGACCTTACTTTTCAGTGTGTTTTCCGAGAATGATCTTAAATTAGTTTTTTGTTTTTCTTCTATAATTCAACAGATGACTTATTTTGGCCCTGCAAGGTCTTTTTCATTTTATGTTGACTTTCTATGTCGATGCAAACTTTCAAAAATAAAGAATTAAAAAAAAAAAAAGAAAAAAAAAGAAAAACGAGTCGAGCCGAACCGAATCAAAACAGAAATCGGTCGAAACGAGCCGAATCGAAAAGTTTAAACATCCGAACAAATCGAACCGAATCGAACCGAAAAAAAATCGGTGCACGAGCCTAGAGTTGAGGTAACATCACTGCTCTATAACTGTGGAGATACAGGCTCGATCCTGGCATGAGCACCTCTCCAGTAAGTGTCCTTGGGCAAGACACCCAAAAGTACATACTCGCCTCCCAGGACATATTTGAAAACTAGAGAAATCTCAATGTATCCTTCCTGGTAAAATACTTTCTCAAAAATAAAAAATATCTGGTGTATATATGGAAGTGTATATAGCTATGTATGTGTGTGTGTCTGTATACAGCTGTGTATGAGTGTGTACCTGGGTGCATATCCCCCAAACATCCCTGTTTTTGAGGGACAGTCCCTATTTTGGGCACAAATCCCCCTTTCCTTCTTTATTTCTAATGTACCTTCCTTTAGGAACTCCCCAATATATTCAGGGGGTGCAGGTGTATTATAGAGCTGCACAGCAATAAATCTCCCAGCAATGAGCCTGTGAACTATAATAAATGTTTATAAGATACTAACATTTTAGTTAACTTTTTTATTGATATAAATGGCCCAAAGTTTTGTGATGCCACCTATAAAGTCTGGGAACAGCTTAGTCTCTGAACCTGACTTTAGCGGCTTCCCTAAATGATACGTGTGTATAGCTATGTATGTGTTTGTATGTATGAGTTATATGGCTATGTACGGGTGTCAGTGGGTGTATGACCCTGCGGCGTGTTAATGCAGAGCATTGCTGTGCAGTGTCTATCCTGTGTCATATGAGGACCCACTCTATGTGCAATGCTCTGGAGAGAGTGAGCGTGACAAGCACAGCCTGCGATTAGGGTCACTTTGCCTTTCGCTGCAAACCGAACACCAGCTCTAAGCCAAAAATGGTGTGCCTGCCCCCGAAACCTGTGCCTGGATCTGCCCCTGCTTGCTCCTCACTGTGTGGCATTGAGCATAGAATGTAGTCTATGTGTCAGGCAGCCGACTCACATCATTGTATTGTGTGGGATGTATTCAAAGGACATCACCATGGGTAGATTAGAAGACTTTTAAGGTCTGTATCGTATCTCATTCAGCTGCCATCTCTTATCTTGAGTTTCTTAGAGCAGTGGTCCCCAACTCTGGTCCTCAGGGCCCACTAACAGTCCCTGTTTACCCTGGGGAAATGCAGACTGAATCCGGCAATCACTGAGCAGCAAATCATATCACCTCTGCTGTGCTTCAGATATCTGGCAAACCGGGCCTGTTAGTGGGCCATGAGGACTAGGGTTGGGAACCTTTTTATATGCAATTATTTCACACAAAGAAAAAAACCAGCAGCATGTGTTTTATAAGGAAGTTTTGTTTTTAATGCAATTACAGCTCATAATGGCCTATCGGATTATTGTCCTTTGTTTTCCTGGGTGTTGTTCAAGTGTCAGGCTGCCCTTATCCTTGACATTGTCCTTTTCTTCATACATGTTTTGGACATATCAACAAATCATCTAAAATTCGGACAAATCGCAATTAGTACAAAAGCTATTGCATATTATTATTAAAACAACTTAATTAATCCTAGCTATAGAAATCTGCTTTCTATCAAGTGACAAAAAGAATAAAAGTGAAGAACTAACCTTCCAAAACATTACAGCTCATCTAAAGGATCTAAATGGATGTGAACTGTGTGTGTAATGTTATTAGATCAGCTTAACAAATGAAGGTCAATTTCCCTGATTTACATTATGGAAAAGAAGTGTTCCTTACAAATTAGGTAAAAGCGTAACGCTGACTTTATTATTCCCTTAAAGCCCATCATATTGTATCCAATTAAATCAATTTTGATTACTTCTACTGATGTAGTCTGAGCATAATTGTATATTCCTCATTTTAACCCTGGTTTATTTAAATGGTAACTTGGCTTCTTGTGTTCAATATGCATTTGGAGTCGATTTTTATTTTAGCGCTCATTAAAAACCACAACAGATCTTCTGCCGTCAGAAGGAGTTACCCATTTCGTTTTTATGTTTATACTGTGATTAGACACATTTATTAGATGTACGATCTAGCTGAAATCTCTCTATTTAATCTACTAAAGGAACAGTGCTATAAACTGTGAAAGATGACCATATAATATCTTAACACATTAGTAGATTTGATGCCCTGAAAGGTAAGTATCGACTTTCCTGAACTACCAAGTATGTCAATGAATTAAATTTATCCATTTGATAATTTCATTTGTTCCTAATTGTATGATCTTGACTTGGCTCTATTTTAGTACAGTACAGTCTTACACTTTAATATGTAAGTGCCATATATTATTCAGAAGTTAATGCTAGAGGCTTTTAAGCTATAACATTATGAGTGAAGTAGTACAAAAGATCATAAAATCTATTCTGGTGTGATTATGGCCATGTAAAAATAGTAAAAGTCTCATACGACAATGTATTAGAATTTTTTTCCAATATAGCAAGAAACAAATATTCTACACTTACATTTTGTTTATTTAGAACTTCAAGTAGCTTTGTATAACTTGTGAAGGACAGAATTAAATAAAGAATGCTAAAAACCAAAGCAACAGAGAAGAACAGAGTATCTAGGTATGTTTGTGTGTATCCGTACAGCATTGTATATGATGATTAGCTCAGAGTTATCGCATACAGTTCCAAAAGCCTTTCTAGACTTGCTAAGTAATGTTTTAGAGGACCAATTTAATCATCTCATGTATCACTGCAGGCTATATACAGGAAATTAATTACAGGGGTTATACAGAGAGAGCCGATCTGGCCCCGAAATGCAACCAGACGCCGAAATTCAGCATCCGGTGCTATTTCGGGGCCATTCGGCTATTCAGAGAGCAGGCAGTTCTCCAAATTTTGGAGAAATGCCTGCAAGTTTGGTGCCTGTTCAAAGACAGTGAAATCCCCCATAGAGAAGCAATGGTTAATCTATTCAGAGAACGCCGAACAGCAGTGAAAAGTTGCAGAAATGCCCTGCTATTCGGTGGTTTCATTCGGCAGGTTTATTCAGGCGACCCCATAGACTTCAATGTTAAAAATATTCCCATTTTAATTCAATATCTAATAAACCGTTTATTATTTTAATCTGCAGTAAAAAGTCTCTTTATTTATTGATTTTCTTTTTTTAGGATCTTTTAGGCATTTTTCGGGATTTTTTTGGCAATTGTTTTTTCCCATCTTTTTTTTAAAAGCTTTTTTCTTTTTTCTGTAACAGACCTTTTAATTATCATTCATAGGACCTTATATGTAAACTTCAGACATTTTTATTAAGTAGTTTTTTGCAAACAGCGTTTCAATTTTGAAAATTTCAAGCATACAATTTTTTGATTTTTTTTACCCCATTAGTCAGCTTGCCGGCTTTTTCTGAACGGTGATCGGCGGCTCGTCGGCTTTTTCCGACGTGTTCAGCGTGGTTTTTCCGGCAGGTGTTCGGTGGGTGTTTGGTAGGTTTGCAAGTTGGGTGTTCAGCGGCAAGTTTTCCCTGCACTCTGGGGACCCTGTGTTGAATGCTGAATACACCGCAGGGTGGAGAACTTTGATTCCCCCGAAGTGCAGGGAACTGCGGAGAACGAGAGAGCACCGAAATGTCGCCAACATTTCGGTGCTCTCTGAATAACCCCTTAAAAGAGGAAACAGCTAATTTGGTTTTACAAAACATTACTTTCATTTTTAGGATTAGCTATTCCTTTCCATTATAACATCTTCCTCTCTGTTTATTTTTCCTTTTTGCTTGCATCAAGGCCAAACAAAAACAGCTAAAAATAAAATGCCTGGTATCAACAATAATTACCGTGACAAATTTGGAAACAAAAATTGAATATGTGCCTCAAGAAAAGAAAAGGTTAATCATGGAACTGATTATGGATACTTAAAACTGGGCATTCTGTTGTAAAATCGCGGTAAAGGGAAAAGGAATATGCTTGGTGTGAAAGTCATGCAGCATTAGAACGATCTGTGAGATACTGCTCTGGGGAGTCTGGGATTGGAGCTGTCAGTTGTGGAATTTATTAAATCTGACTTGAGAATAATTTCAAGAAGGCTTCACATTATTCCAATACTCAGGTGACTTTAAGTGGAACATCAGTGGAATTCCAATTGTTTTTTTGAGCTAGTTCGAGTTTGCTACACAAGTAAATAGGACCCATGTGAGACCTGATACAAAGTATAGTAGATCTAAAGGAACTGGTATAAAACATAGCAGTGACAATTGAGAAAACTAATTCTAGATACACAATATATGACATGGATATAACTACATACCAAAGCCTGTAAGATGAAAATTCAGTTAAACTGAAAGGTCTATGTAACACAATAATGCCATAAAAGTATGAAAGGAATTCTAGCTACATTGTCAGGTTTTATAAAGCATTTAGTTATTTTCATATTACTGAATTGTGGGAACATCAAAAGCAACTTAGCATCTTAGACTGCATACAGGTTAACGAAGCTATGTGTATGTGATATATGTTATATATACACTATATTGCCAAAAGTATTCGCTCACCCATCCATATGCAAGTCAAGGCAGGTGAGCGAATACTTTTGGCAATATAGTGTATGATACATGCCAATATTTGGGAAATTGCCAGGTTTTGAATAGCCAAATGGCCCCAAAATTGCACCGTACGGGGAAATTCACCATTCAGTGCAATTTAGGTGCCGGCTCGGCTCTCTCTGAATAACCTTGTCAGTAAAGGAGGCTCCTACAACATCAACCCCAGTGTTTGTGGGCAACTGCCTGTAGATTCTTCTGCAGCAGGCAGAGGTTTTGGTGGAAATCAAGTCAGTTAAAAAGTTTTTAAAGTTCACCCTATTTTGAATTACATTACAAGTTGAAATTGCAGTGAATAAAGCTGAGACCTTACAGATGGTGTTTTTGTCGTCTTTCACGGGTTAAAGGTTTGGGCTGGTCAAGTTGGTGAGGTAAAATTAACCACAAGCAGTCATGGATTTGAGATTCTATCACTTGATTGTGTTTATACATTCTCACGGTGTAAAATTTAAAAAAATATCATAAACTTTGAGGAGCTTTGAGAGAAATTATTGCCTATTCTTAGAGTTCTGGTTTCTGTTATCCTAAGATTCCATAGTTACCATTGGTGGTTGTTATCAAAGTGTAAACTGTCTAACTTCAACTAACAGAAGTTCAGATGCTTTCAATCATCAGTCAGAGAACAATTTAATACTATTGGCTTCAAATCAGACTCTGTGCCCTAAAACGATTTACAGCAACTTAAGATAACAGCATATTCCATTTCACCCTGATGTGTAATCTTAATAGCTGCCTGCCTTCATCTGGAAGATAGAGCAGATCTTGTCTTCTCTACCAAAAAGTTTTAAATTTTAAGTTCTAAGCATGAATCTAAACTCCGATTTTTTTCTTTAGTTTATATATATAATATATATATATATATATATTTACAGCGGTTGTGGTGGAGGACAAAAAGTGAGATAAAAAGCCTCCACGCTATAATGGTTATTTTTATTGCTGCAGAAGCCATCTGTACATCACAGCAATACAAAGAACTGCATCCCAGAGCCCCTGTGCTGCATTCCCCAAATGCAGCAAGGAACTCTGGGTAGGATATGCAGATGACCTATGTCTCACTTTTATTGCACCTGTGTCGATTTTTACAACTGGTCATGCCTAGCTCCTGCTGATGAGGGTCCAATAAACCCGAAACAGCTCTATCCTAGGAGTGGCTTAGACCAGTTGCATAAACCTGATCTCTGCTTAAAAAAAAAGCCATAGTATGGCATGGCATGGCATTGATTTAAAAGGGTTCTGTGTAAAAACAGACACAGGATGCAATAAAAGTGAGACACAGGTCATTTGCATATCCTACCCAGAGTTCCTTGCTGCATATGGGGAATGCAGCACAGGGGCTCTGCGATGCAGTTCTTTGAATTGCTGTGATGTGCAGATGGCTTCTGCAGTAATAAAAATAATATATATATAATATATATATATATACATATATATATATATATATATATATATATACAGATTATATAGGCCGTGTTAGCCCAGTTTCCTATACTCGTGGTAGATATATATATATATATAATAAACATAACATATATATTGTCACACGGGGGTGCTATAGCGCGGTCCTCTAGGGCAAGTATGTCAAATCAAATCAAATCAAAATAAGCTTTATTGGCAGGACCAAATACATTTTAGCATTGCCAAAGCATATGGGGAGGAGGGGGGGGCAGTGGGACATATATATGGGGGGGAATGGGCAAGTCCATGGACATTATCAGGGGTAAGGGATAATGTGAGGTCGGATGGGGGCGAGTCCGTGTTGGGGATTTATAAGTCTGAGATCTCTCATGTTCCTCTCAGTCTGTGACATTCTGCGACGTATTGGGCAGATATTTTCACTGCCGGCTCCTCTTCTCCCAGTATGATGTGGAGTTTCCTCGTCTCTTCTATAGAGGTGAAGTCCGGGATGAGAGCGGAGAGTCTCTGGAAGGGAGTTTCCCTCAGTGCTGAGTACTTGGGGCACTGTAGGAGGAAGTGGACCTCATCTTCCAGGGCCCCCTGGTCACAATGCTGGCACAGTCTATTCTCCCTGGGCTTGTAGGTCTGTCTATGCCGCCCTGATTCAATTTCCAGGCTGTGGGCGCTCAGTCTGTACCGGCTCAGGATCTGTCTGTCCTTGGGGTCTTGCAGTACCTCCAGGTATGGGGCCAGTTTGTATTCCCTGTGTAAGGATTGGTAAATGGTGAGTTTCTTGGAGTTTGCTATATCATGTCTCCATTCTCTGATATAGTTTTCCCTGGAATCGTTAATTAGGGCCTTTATTTGATATTTTGTCAGGTTGCCTTCATGGGGGCTTTGTATGATCAGGGTGGATATGAGTTGTTGCAGCCCACATGGTTTGGGATGGTCCTTGTTGGCCAGTAGGGCTTTATGGTGGTATGAGTTGAGGCTGCTGATGTTTAGATGGTCCCAGTATGATAGCGCCCTCTTCTATGTCACAGAAACAGCCTCTTTATAGCTGCATTTTATTGTGGCACTCCAGCATACAAACAAAACAAAACAGAAATCAAAGCCTAACTCGTCTGAGTCTTACTAACAAAGTATATGTCCCTTACTAATGCAGGAAAATAACAGAACTCTTTGCCAACCTTTACTTTTGGGACGCTGCCAACCAGAGCACTTCACCAGCTCTGCTGCTGCTGCTAGTCTGTGTCTCTCTCAAAATAAATCAATCTCCTCCACCTCTCCCTGGTTCCTCACACCCAGGAAACCTTTAAGGGCTTTTAATTAGCAGGTGTGGAGACCTTGCAGCAAAGAGGAACAATTTAAAACACATATTTTCCTTCTGGCTTTAAACAGCCCACTGCCCTCTCAAAAACACAGGGGGAATGTACAAGCATAATAAGCACCAATTAGGCAGCTTTAAAATGACTGTGATACTCAGCTCCTTCTAGACATTTACTGGTGTGGTTACAAACATGGTGAAGTCAAGAGAATGGTCCAGGAAGACAAGAGAAGTGGTGATTACTCTTCACAGGAAGGGCAATGGCTATAAGAAGATTGCAAAGATGTTAAACATACCAAGAGAGACCATAGGAAGCATCATTCGCAAATTCAATGCAAAGGGCACTGTTGAAACGCTACCTGGTCGTGGCAGAAAGAAGATGCTGACTTCGACTGCTGTGCGCTACCTGAAGCGTAGAGTGGAGAAAAGTCCCCGTGTGACTGCTGAGGAACTGAGGAAAGATTTGTCAGATGTGGGTACTGAAGTTTCAGCTCAGACAATACGACGCACACTGCGTAATGAAGGCCTCCATGCCAGAACTCCCAGGCGCACCCCCTTGCTGTCTCCAAAGAATAAGAAGAGTCGACTGCAGTATGCCAAAAGTCATGTGGACAAACCACAGAAGTTTTGGGATAGTGTTCTGTGGACTGATGAAACAAAATTAGAACTGTTTGGGCCCATGGATCAACGCTATGTTTGGAGGAGGAAGAACAAGGCCTATGAAGAAAAGAACACCTTGACTACTGTGAAGCGTGGCGGGGGGTCAATCATGCTTTGGGGCTGTTTTGCTTCTGCAGGTACAGGGAAGCTTCAGCGTGTGCAAGGTACCATGAATTCTCTTCAGTACCAGGAGATATTGGATGACAATGTGATGCAGTCCGTCACAAACCTGAGGCTTAGGAGACGTTGGACCTTTCAACAGGACAATGATCCCAAGCATACCTCCAAGTCCACTAGAGCATGGTTACAGATTAAAGGCTGGAACATTTTGGAGTGGCCATCGCAGTCACCTGACTTAAATCCGATTGAGAACCTCTGGTGGGACTTAAAGAAAGCAGTTGCAGTGCGCAAGGCTAAGAATGTGACTGAACTGGAGGCTTTTGCCCATGACGAATGGGCGAAGATACCTGTAGATCGCTGCAAGACACTTGTGTCAAGCTATGTTTCACGTTTAAAAGCTGTTATAACTGTAAAAGGATGTTGTACTAAGTACTAAGATTGAATGTCACTTGGGGGTTGAATAAAAGTGATAATGATGTGAGCACAGAAAAGACATTTGTGGTTATTTCATTATAAATGTTATGTTATATTTGTCTGACCTACACGTGCCTCTTTGATTTAATTGTAAGCAAGATGACTGAATGATCAAAATCATTGTCAAACTGGCCAAAACACTCAATTTCAGTGGGGGTTGAATAATTTTAAACACAACTGTATATATACAAACTCATAGACACACAGTCACATACTCACTTTGTGTTTGTGTAGCATTGTACTTCATTATTATAATTTTTGTTCCGCAGAACAGAAGATTTATTGCTCATGAGGTATAACGGGCCAGATCCAGTATATGTGGAGTCAGCTGCAACCTAAAATGAGTTTTTTTTCTTTCCGTTTTTCAGTAAATCCTTTTTATAAGAATTTAAGCAAGCACGCATTATCATAATTAGTATATAAACACACTGATCAGGCACAACATTAAAATGACCCCTCTAACATTGTGTAGATCCCCCACAGGCTGCCGAAACAGCTCTGATGCCTTGAGACATATGTCATGCAGCAAAGGGCACGTAACTTGGCTAAGTGGATGAAGAGTTAAAATCACCATTTGTCTGTGCAAGACCCAAAATAATGACTAAATTACCCTCTTATCGCCGGGGAGTTGCCGGGTAGTGAGGGCCCCACAGCTGGGCTGCTTGAGGCTGCCTCGTTTCAGGGCTCTGCTGATGAATGTTCGGTTTCTGTGGCCGACGAGGAGGGCTATGCCGGAAATGGCGTTCCGGCTGGGGCACCACTCCTGGATTTTCTACCCCTGAGGGTGACCCCGAGCCTGGTTGATGTGCTGGCAGTCTGCGGGTCCCAAGATGAGGACATTGTCGATAGGAAGGCTGCGGCGAATTCCCTTCGGAGGCCTACGAAGGTAGTGGTGTCTGGAACTTTCAGCCTATCAGTCGGAGTGGGGCTATGTGGGCCTCAGCTCCACTGCGCTGTTGGAGCAGGGGGAGAGGTTGCCTCAGGGCTGCTGGTTCGACGAGTCTCTTGCAGAGAGTCTGAGACCGGCAGGGCTGTTTGTCACGTTCTTTGGCAGGATACGGGCTGATGAGGTCTTCCCATCTCGTTTTTCTTTTTCCCCTTCAGCCCGCTCTGTGAGTTACGACCCCTTCGGATTCCCCTTTTTCCCCTTTATTTCCCTTATTTTTTGCTCTTCACTTCACTCTAGGGCACTGAGGACATTTTTGGAAAAAAAGGTGAGACTTTTATTTTAATGCCGCTTAGATTGCATTATTACTTTTGTAATTTCTTGTCTTTTGTGGACTTTTCCTACATATGTTTATTATTTTTATTACCATTTCTGAGTATTTCTGCCCTGGCCCTGCATGCTGGATGGCCACTTTTTCGTTTGACTTTTTGTATCTTTGAAAAAATTATAAATAAAGAAATTTTAAAAAAAAAGATATCACAAAAGGGATGCACACAGTGACAGATATAGAATAAAATATTTTTTTAACCTGCATGAGAAAAACAACGTACATGTAAGATATCAGCAACATAAAATAAACATATTAAGAACATTTCTTTTTTTGGTCTTATTATCCCTTTTAAGGCTTGCAAGGTGAATGGTGGAGTTTTTGTGGATATGATTTGTTGCTCCACCACAGCCCACAGATGCTCAATTGGATTGAGATCTGAGGAACTTGAAGATCAAGGCAGTGTGGCAAGGTGCCTTATCTTGCTGAAACAGGTCACTGGCATAGGGAGCACCATTGCCATGCAGGGATGTACGGAGTCTATAACAAACTCAAGCCTTGAAAAAGTCTGCTAATCAGGCGAAATGCCTAGGGCATCAAACCAAATGCTTGTATTAATTTTACTATTGATTAATAAATACCTGTACCTCGCCTGCCATTGTTGTTCAGGTATCTATTCTCCACCTTGGAGGGTGCATGAAGCAGGTAGTCCTTGTCCTCCGAAAATGGATCTCGTAGCACCTTCCAGTCTGCAAAGGATTATGTGAGTCTTTTCCAATTTTGAGCAATCTTCATTTTTAATTGTATTAAACCATAGCCACAGTTTTATTTTTTGGATCTGCCTGCTTCCGTGCATTTAAGTTTAAATATTGTTAGACATTCTGGAACAATTTCCTGGGAGCATTGTTCTGCATTATTAGGTAAGTGGTTGTTGTTTATATCCCATTTGTAATTGCAGATTTTAATTATTTTTTTTAGTAAACTAATCACGCTTTTTGTTTTAATCACTCTGAAAAAAAACAAGGGGGTGAACTGGCGAAAAGCATATTATAGTGGTTTATGGTTCCAATTAAACATTAAAAGCAAGGAAGTCCCATTCTTAATCTGGGGGTCAGAGTTTAAAATCCCTAGATTAAACTAACGTTAATTGCTAATTGTGTGGTAAAAGAGCATACAATGCATGTCAGTGTATTATTAATTTATTATTACATAACCAACTCATTTAATTTTAATATGTAAGGCTGGTTTAAAGCTAGTCAGCAGATCCAGGCAGGCATAAAATGATCTGAGTTTAGAACATTAAATAGTTATTGTACAATATATCTTTGCTGACAGCCGGAATCTACTGAATTATGCCCCATTCATTTCTAAGTAGGACACATTGTATATCAGACAATATTTTGTTTATTCACATGCGTATAAAGGTTTTTTTTGTGCAGGTAACTGAATAGCAAAATGTATTGCTTCCCTTGTTTTATTTCACTTTACATTTAATATAAAGCGACATGTAGTATATTAGAAAATCGCCTGTTCTTCTGTGTAGAGCAACTTGAGGTTGTGGAAGTGATCAGTGGGTTAAGTGAAAGACTCTATGATAAGTAAATATTTATTTTTTTGTTTAGATAGGTGAAAGGTTGAATGTTCTTGATTTATCAAAATAGTGGCTTGGAGGGGAAATTCATAAGAAGTCATGTCTGCAAATCAAATAGCTAGGTGGGCATTGTTTGCCAAATCAAATGTCTCCAGTCAAGTCAATGGACGGTTTTAGGCACAGTATGTGGATCATACAAAATCAGGTTGCTTTATATTTTAGGGGAGTCCCAAGTCAAGCGCACTGCATCGTGTGTAGTTTTCCCTTTATTCCTATGGACAATGTTGGTATATTCCAAATAGATCATTTGTAGGAGCTCATCCAGCTGAGAGATAAGTGCCTCTGGGTTACATTGGCCACCCAACAGCCCTTCAGAGTTTTCAATGACGTACTGGGTCCTCAAAAATCAAAAACAAACATAGTGCGGACTGTGACCATTCTGTAAAGTTCTGTAAAGGAGACAATAGATAATTGATAAAGGTGTAAATAGCCTCAATATCTTTTTTATGATTACGATTCCTTGTTATTGAAATACGGGAATTTGGGCTTTACTACTGAGGATGACTCTAAAGGCCCAATTACGGTCTTAGCGCAAAAACGCTCGTGCAGCGCGTCAATTTGTGCGCAAAGCGTTAAATGTTAATGCGTGTAAATTATCACTGGTATTACAATCTGCACGCATTTTTTCATCCATCGAAAAATTGCGCGTGGAAAAACGGATGCGCAAAAACGTGCGCTCATTAACGTTGCGCGCAGAAATCGGTGTGCGGACTGTTTTTTCATGCGATTCAGCCAATCAGAATTAAGAACCACAATTGTCTCCCGTTAAGTTTTTGCGCCTGCCAAAATCAATCTAAGTATATATGCTGCAGCGATAATAAAAACACGCACAACTTCTCAATTTTATTGATGTGGGTATGCGTAGAATGTGTAACTATACTGTGCTGTATTTTTATTTTTGGGCTGGTATATTTGGTTTCGGCCAGGATGTTCAGATTTGCCATTAACACCAGCTTTTGGGAGTCGTTAAAATTATGCGTGCAAACGTTGTGCGTTAAAAACTGCGCATGGATTGTAATCCCAAACGCATTTGTGCTCACAATGTTAAGTATAGGACGTGCGCAGTACAGTAAGCTCGCAAAGGGGTCGCGCAGGTCCACCTGCGTTAGACGAATGCACGCGTTTGTTGCGCTGACTTTGTAATCGAAAAGGGTTTTACCCCTCGCGTTAATGCGTTTTTGCGCACGAGTTAACGTTTGCGTGAAGAGTGTAATAAAGCCCTAAAACGGCCATATAACTAAACCTAATTGCCAGACCAGTCAATGCCTGCTATTGCCATTTTTACCATAATAGCAATTTAATATGTGCCAGATTACCATGATATGATCGCAGGTGTTTATTTATGTACACTCAAAAGTAATTAAATGCTTTTAAGTAAGGAATCAAGAGAAGAAGACCATTAAGACCAGGCAGGCATATGCAATTATTCATAAATAGTGAAGAACTAAACAAGCAGTCTGCTAATGCATTAAGCACATTTTATTGGTTTACTAGAGCACAAGGGTATTATTTTTGTAGTCAAAGACATTAAAGAACTGCACTCAAAAAAGACATAATAAAATATTTATTATGGACCTACATATCAATTTTAGAAAAATCTAATGGCTGAATTCACATTCAGTCTGCTAAATTCTGCTTAGCCCCATCACCGCAAATGCTACTGTGCACAAACAACCACCAGAAATCATTTTTGAGGGTTATTAAGATGAAATGTGTATGTTTATATCTCGCCAGAATTCATAAGTAGTATAGTTAATGTTGGAAAATTAGTCTCTTTGTTCATCCTTGAATTGAGTATGGACAAGAGAAAATGCAAAGGGTTAAAAAGTCCGTAACCAGCAAATCATGTTATGAATATTTTTTAATTAGTGTAAATTCTTCAGTGTTTTCATGTGCCCATATAAACATCATATCACTTTTACACTAAAGCTATGCCTATGTTCATAAAGAACAATGGAAATGGGGTAATGTGAACAAGTATTGGTATAATTGTCCACCCCCTTATTGCTCACAGTTCTAGACGTATGGTATCCCATGAGAGCAGCGCCACCTTTAGGTCACGAGTAGTAAAGTCGTGGAAGAAAAGACGCACTAATAAAGCTACAGGCTGTAAAAAAAAGTAGGTTTTCTTCACAACTCTAAACTGACGCATGGTCAATATGGTCCGAAATAGTTGCAGGCTTACCTTGCATTAAGAAATTTATGGGGCAAATATCACACAAGTATGAAAATTTGTGTTTAATGAAAACTGCCCCAAATCACCATAACCCCTAACTTTAGCCCTACTACAGACATCGTGACAATAGCATCACTACAATTCAGTCATACTCATTCACTTTTGCCATCAGATAAAGGTTATTTTTTTTTATGAAAGCTGTGAATGAAAGGGCTAAGCTGATGTTTAGAAAACAGAACTAGAGAGCAACAATACAAATTTTCCTTCGAGGTGGAATACTTTTATTACCATAGTAAGTAGATGCCTACATTTGACCGTTATGCATACATTGTAATCACAAGGAGATTCTCCAGAAACTCTGCATCCAGGTATAAAGAATATGTAATCTGGTGATTATAATGTTAGTAGGCATATAGATCTACATAATAGTAGAATTGTTAATTTTGAAAATTAGAAAAAATAATTCTTGTCAAATAATACCGAATAACTATGATCAATTAACATTTCTTGTAATGAGAATTGATAGCATATACCGGAATTTCCAAAATGTAAAAATGACATTTACAATGAGACAAAGTCACACTATCCAAAATAACAGCAAATATGGCAAGCAAATATTGAAACGTAGAAACATAGAAAATGTCGGCAGATAAGAACCTTTCGGCCCATCTAGTCTGACCAATTACATGGATACTTTACCTGGAACAATGCACAATGTAGATTTCTAACATCTCACACAAGAAATCCAGATCACAGACTTTCCTCCTCTCCTTTCTAATCTCTAGAGAGTATTGCCACTGGTAGGACAAGTGAGACAGTGGCCCTGGTCTGGTGAATTCTATGGGATCCATGCTTCAAAGAACCAAGAGAGATGATGGAGCTCTGAGACTGCTTATTCAAGGGTTAGGGCCTATTTGTACTGTTCCAGCATTGGAGTCCAGAAGAACCCCTTACACCATTGCAGAGGAAAATTATCTCTGGTGGATGTGCCTGCATCACAGCTGAACAGCAACTTAGGCTTCCTGACAGCTTGTTCCTTGCCAGGCAATTGTGGTAAGAAGACGAGGAACAAGACTTTGAAGCTGACTAGTTTTTGGAGCAGTGGAGAAGCTAGTGAGGAGCTTGATTGAGGAAACAGAAATTAGGGTAAGGGAAAAAAACTCCAGAGTAGCTGGTGGAAGGTGGGAGAGATGGAGAGACACAATGAGATATATAAAGGGGGACAAAGAGAGTGGAGTTGGAGAAAGACTCAAGGATGAAAGAAAAAAGACAAAACGCTTGCCAAGGTTTATGTCTGTTCATACTGCATACTGTACAGTATGTGCATATACTGCATAATAGTGTATGTGTTAGTATGTGAAAGTGTTCATATGTGTAAATGTTTGTGTGTGTTGTTGTAGGTCACCTCGTGTGTATGTAATATGTGGAGATGGCTTTTTCAATTATTTTTATTTGCAGTCAAACTGCAGACATACAAGGTTATTCAGAGAAAGGTGAAACTCTGGGGAACTTTTGGAGAAGTGAAAATAGCCAAACCAGAAAAAAATCTCCCATTTATCTCACTTTCCAAATTGGCTATTTTGACCTAGAGCTTTCACTTCTCCAAAAGTTCTCCAGAGTTTCACCTTTCTCTGAATAACCCTGATGCTCAATGAAAGTACAGAGCCCTAGAGGGGAATCTAATTCCTCAGCAGAAAGAAATCCAACAATGGATCAGAGAAGAATTTGAACAAAGGCTTATTAAGAAATAAATTTAATTGCAGCCTATGTTTACTCACACGGAGAAGCAAACTGCTACAAACATCATCCTTTACTCCTAAATTTTAAAAACATTTTACCTAAATATATATTCCCTAAATGTGTTGAAATGTATGTATTTTTTTATCTTTCCTGTCACAAATGTAAGAACGATACATCTACCGACAAAGCAAGATATATTCCTCTGTCAGGGGATGGTTGATGATTAGCAAAATTAAAATGACAATAAATCGTTTCCTAAACACAACGTGTGTTTAATTAAAGTCATATCAGAATACACATTCTTCCAGCATTGCTCTCAATAGTAATATTTGTGACAGAAAGGAACACAGGGGATATTTAAGCAGTGCTGTCAGTCTTTCAGAATCATTGAGCTCTGTGTATACAAGAATCAATCAAATCAATGCTGCGCTTTAAAGAATTTAAACGATTTTTCATCTTCACAAGATAATCAGTTTCCTAATCTTTTTGTTGTGTGTCTTTGACTGTTCATTATAAATGAGAATTAGATTACAGAGGTGTTCAAACCAGCACTAGTCAAATGCAATATCTTGAAACAGAAAATATTCTTTGCCCTGCTTCGAAATTATACCGCTGAGTGATTTGGATCTTTCAAATGTAATGCTCTATAGAAGTATTGATCAATACTTTTGGACAATTTGTGTGTCTTACAGTAAACGATTTTTGACTGGAATGCCTGGCCCCTTCTTGCTTCTATTCAATTTACCAGTCACTGAGAGAAATAGCATACGTCACTTCCAAACAAAAATAAAAGCACATTTATTCCACATTTTTCAAAAAGCAAATGGACAATCATGTGCTTATACATGAGTTATTGCTTTGTTAATTGTACCTCTAACCGCTGGATCTGAGGGGCCCTATTACATTCTTCACGCAAAAATGCACGGTAAACGCATGAATTTTTGCGCAAAGCGTCAAACGTTAACGCTGGTAAATCAACGCTGGTATTATGGTACAATCCTCGTGCATTTTTTCATCTGTCAAAAAATAACGCGCGTAAAACAGACGCGCAAAAACGTGCGCGCAGTAACATTGAGCGCAGAAATCAGTGTGCGGACTGCTTTTTTCACGCGATTCAGCCACTCAGAATTAAGAACCTTAATCGTCTCACGTTAAGTTTTTGCTCCTGTCAATCTGCGCATATATGCTGTATAAAAAAAAAAAACATGCACAACTTCTCAAATTTATTGCTTTGGTATGTGTAGAATGTGTAACTATACTTTGCTGCATATTTTTTTTGGGCTGGTGTATTTGGTTTCGGCCAGGTTGATAGAATTTGCCATTAACACCAGCTTTCAGGCGTTGCTAAAATTATGCGCGCAAAGGCTGTGCGTTACAAACTGCGCATAGATTGTAATACCATCCGCATACCAGCGCACAAACGCATTTGCGCTCACAATGTTAAGTATAGGACGCGAGAAGTACAGTAATCTCGCGCAGGTTCACTTACGGTAGATGTATATGCGCTTTTTTTGCGCTGAGATTGTAATACGACGTTCAGCGCAAAGGGTTTTTCCCCTCACATTAATGCGTTTTTGCGCATGCGTTAACGTGTGCGTGAAGAATGTAATAGGGCCCGTAGTGTTTACATTACGTATTGACATTATGAAGGTAGTGTATAGGCCTAAATTCACTAAATTTCTTTTTTTTCCTGTTATACCCAAGGAAATTACAAAGATATACATGGCGAGTTTAATTATACGGCATTTGTGGGTTTTAATAATGTAATCATAATAAAACTATAGTGACTTTTTTATCATATGCACATTTTAAAATGTGAATTCAAGCAAATGAGCCCAGATAGGAATATTGTAATGAACCATCGGCAGAAATAAATTCTAGGTTTCAGTCTTAGGCTAGGGTCAGATGAGCGCATTTTGTACGGACTGTGCGTCCGTGCAGTACGGACGTACTTTCTGACTGACGACAAGGTAGTGGCCACACAGTCCGTTTTTTTCACTGACGGATTTTTTGACTGATGTAGCAGGGAAAATAAATTAAAATGAAAAAACATTCTGTCCGTCAAAAATGCTGGACGTATAAATGCAGTCCATCTGACCACGCTCCATCACTCACACACAAAGCTATGCGGACGTTGTGGACGTGGCGCACTCCGCACGTCCGTTCTAGCAGTATTACGTTCTTGCCTAACCTGCGTCCGTTTGCAGCGTCCGTCATGCCTCTGCACTTCTGTGCAGACGTACTTTGTGTGTGGGGCTCCATTTAACACAATTGTATGCTATCACGGACATACTTATGTGCAGCAACACGGACGTTAACACTGCGCTCGTCTGACCCTAGCCTTAGCCGCGTGGGGCCACCGGCCAGTGGAAAAGTACTCAAGTGGTGTGAGTAATATATAAAACTTAGCTTTAAATGAAAAAATAAGGGGTAAAAAGGATCTGCAGATCCTAAAGTACAAAGACAAATGAAAAAAATGAGGATATAAACCCTTAGGCTTAGAGGATTGCAAAAGACTTCAGTACAGCACCCCAGTACTTAGAGAGTATTAGTCTATCAGGAAGAAAGGGATCTGGGTCTGTAGCAAACAGGAAAGACATAAATAAGCATCACAAGGGTGTGCTGTACTCAGTAGGCAAAACATGGTACAGTAGATGGGTCTATCATATACAGGGAAACAATGTTTCCAACCTGTCTCTGCTGTATCCTAGGGGGAACAGCAAATGCCAAGCAGGATATGTCACCCCTACGCCTGCTATGGCAATGCATTGGACCATAAGTCATAAATTGTAAATAGCCAGGGTTATGTGCTAGTAGCGTGCACAAAAGGAACTGGTGCAGGAGAGCTACAAAAATTATAAAAAACTACAAGGATTGCACATGGTTGCCTATATTGGAGGTTTTGGTCGACCGTGGGTTAAATTTGACACGTTTCTCCATTGAAGTGAGGGGTTAAACTGTTTAATCAGAAAGCAACCCTCATGGTGTTGGCAGAGAGAAACTGGACCCAGTGGTGAGCTGGGTTTAAATACTAATGTATCAAGGATTTTGAGGAGATGGGGGCATGAGTAGGCAGGTACCAGGGGAGAAACTGATAATGCTAGTGTGCCCCCTCTTAAATCCTTCACTACCGTGATTGTCTATACATGATCAACAGTAGCAGACACAGCATAAATCAAACGATATACACCAATGCATCACCTCTGTCCCTGAAGAAACATTTTAAGGGTAACAGCTTACATCAAAAATGGATGATCGGTATACCGACAAAGCTGGCATATTCCGATAAAGCGCAGATGACCTCAAAATAGAATGCCAGGGAGACTCGTTTTGTGCCCAGCTACACAAATCTCTTTATAGCGTACTGGGAATCCCAATTTGTGCAGGACTCACGTGGCTGGGTGGCTGTCCTAGTCTTCTATAAACACTATATAGATTATATGTTTTTTACTTGAATCGGGAATGAGTTAGGTGTATTCAATTCGATATTGGGGAGCACTTTACTATCAGAGTTCTCTGAGCGACTGTGTCCTCTCACTTTCCCTTTTGGTTCCAGAGAGTGTCCCCAAAGTTTTACGCCTGTGGGCATAATGCCCAAGGTGCTAAAACTGGTTAAAATCGGCTAGATAATGTCCTGACATATCGCCCATTACCTAGCCAACACAGAGCCACGTGCTGCAGTTCTACCTGCAGTAACTCCATTTGCCCAGTAGATATTCCCAAATATTTTTTACTGTACGAGTAATTAAAAATTATTTTCCCCAAAAAAACCTCTGGTTCCAGACAGTGGATTTTGTAAAACCACTTGATAGTGAAGGAATTAAGAGTCAAGGCTTATTAACCTTGCTGCACATTGAGGACCAGAACAATTTTGCCGTTTTTGCTATGTACTGGATTACCTGTTATTTTCTGCTTTCTTTAATAGTTCCCCCCATATTATATAACATTCTGTAAGGGACAAAAACTGTTTTTTACTTATGTTCAATATATATTATTATTTAAGAGGTGGGATATAATAGGCAGCAAGAGAAAAGTCAGTTCTTAAATATCATTTATTGGAAGCAGGAAAAATGGACAAACGAAAAGATCTGAGTGAATTTGACAAGGGCTTAATAGTGATGACTAGACAACTGAGTCAGAGCATCTCCGAAACGACAAGTCTTGTGGGGTGATCCCAGGATGGAGTGGTTAGTACCTACCAAAATTGGTGTAAGGAAGAACAACTGGTGAACTGGTGTCTTGGTCGTCGTGGGCTCCCAAGGTTCATTGATGAGTGTGGAAGCAAATGCTATCTCATCACATAGAAGAGCAACAACAGCTCGTATTGCTGGAAAACCTAATGTTGGCCATGACAGAAAGGTTTTAGAACACACTTGACAAGGACCACCTACCTACAGTATGTAATTACTAAGAATTAATTGAAAAGATTATTTTTAAATACAAAGGTTCAATGCACTTTCAGAGTGATATTTCATATAAAGAAATAAAGAAATATGTGGCTTATGATATTTATCCTTTAACATGGAGGGACGTTCTTTGATGCCCTCGCGGCGGGTGGGCCTTGAATACACACAGGTACGCCCCGCTGACTTCAGTGGGCCACCTTGGTCCCTCCCCACAGCTGGTGCACATGTGCTCCATTGGCTGCAGTGGGACAGCCTGAACTCAGGCTGCGTGTTTATTTATAACCAAAAAACAACCTGAAGTGGTAACCAGCACCTTGTGATACTAAATTAATACGTGTCTTAGTAGTTTCCCTGCGTCCTCCGCCCAATGCAAATCTAAATATGTATAAAGAAAGTAGGGAAAGAGCTACAAAAAATGTTTATTTATCCTGTTTATTTTTGCAATAATTGGGAGGATTTATTGCCCCTTATTCCCACTATCAGCAGCAATCCTACATAGAAATGTTATTATATCACAAATCCGATAGCTGGCACGCAATATCACACATTTTCCAGTCTAGTAGAGATCAGAATTAGGAGACATGTTTTTGTTCCTATAACATTTTTTCCTTTTTTTCACGCGGGCTGGGCGTCCCTTCACTTCCTCTATGTTTCATTCTGTACTTAAAAGTAAACATTGTCAGATCTCAGGATGTGTATATGGATGTGTATATGGTATGATATTGTACAATGCATAATCTGACATTGAATAAAATATATTTTAAAAAAATGGCATTTATAAAGAGAACATTCATTGTACACTGACTGCAATGGAAAGTTGTTTTTCCATAAAAGCAATGGGTCCTGGCAGTGGTTTTATGGAAAACAACTTGGTATGAAAGGGGTTAAAAACAAAGATACATAGGGTGATACCCCTTAAGCCAATTGTATATATAATACAAAAAATGGCCACTCACAAGCTGCCGTTGTTATACAGGCACATCACAGGTTCTTTTAAATTCCAGAGACTTGCATTGGCCTTAAAGAAAAATAAACACAATAGTGTAGATTGCCAACAGTTTAAAATAGCGTTTTTTAATTGCGCTTACATAAGTAAAAACAAATGAGGCATATCAACATCACCAATTCCTTAGTGTGTCAGATCATTAGTGGTACTGCTCAACGCGTTTCGTCTACCAGACTTCTTCAGGAGCATAGAGAAGTCCATCTAATCACCCCCCTTATATACACATGAAATTAAAAACAATAATAACATTCATAAACTGTAAAACGAATGTTTTTCGCGCTTTTTTCGTTTTACATTTTATGAATGTTATTATTGTTTTTAATTTTATGTGTATATAAGGGGGGTGATTAGATGGACTTCTCTATGCTCCTGAAGAAGTCTGGTAGACGAACCGCGTCGAGCAGTACCACTAATGATCTGACACACTAAGGAATTGGTGATGTTGATATGCCTCATTTGTTTTTACTTATGTAAGCGGAATTAAAAAACGCTATTTGAAACTGTTGGCAACCTACACTATTGTGTTTATTTTTCTTTAAGGCCAATGCAAGTCTCTGGAATTTAAAAGAACCTGTGATGTGCTTGTATAACAACGGCAGCTTGTGAGTGGCCATTTTTTGTATTATATATACAATTGGTTTAAGGGGTATCACCCTATGTATCTTCGTTTTTATTTTTTGCATAGATACCCTAGAAATTTCTAAATGAAAGGGGTTAAACATTCACATAAAGTGTTAAAAGTGTTCTATGTATGGGGATCTCACCTGTACTCAGGACCCGTTTTCAGGTAGTTTTATCAGGGACTGCTAGCCATACAGCACAAATCAGGGTGAATCTGAAAATCCTAGTTCCAATATGTGATGGATTACTTAATCATTTTAATATATTATTTACAGATTGATTTCAGAGCTCCATATTTTAGATGCATTGCTGAAATTTTACAGCCCATACAATTACATACCTAATTACTAAAGCAACATTTTTTTTCAAGCTGTAATAACCCATAACGTTTATTCCTATTAAACAATTATGTCAAATGCAATATTTTTTACAATAGATATTATATTTCAGTTTACATAATTAAACAGAAAATATATTTCATTACCACACTAAATGCTGCAATCAAGCAGATTTGATTTATTAACACTTCCACCCAAGATAATATTTTGCAAATAATAAGCATCTAATATTCTGTATAATTTGTGACATCTGTTACCTAAAATATGCTTACTTTTTCAGCCTTCCCAAAAAGAATAGCTGGAGCGCTCACAAAAGATTTTGAGATGAAGCTTGTGCTGTAGTTTAAACATCTCATGTTTTATTAGGGATTGACAAGCAGCACAAAATATAATGAGGAGGTAAAACTGTCATCCCGCTGAGTCTTCTAATTATGTTTTAAAAATGTTGCTTCCCATATGGGAGTTGGTAATAAAACAAACGCCCAGAAACTCTATCAGGAAAGCTAATCAAAATGTTGATTTTGAAGCTTCCGACAACAAACAACAAAATCAAATAATAGGCATTTCGAATCTTAGAAGAAAAGTTTTCTGATGCAAGTTGTCCAATATTTTCTAAAAAAAAAAAAAAACAGGTTAAATTAATATGGATTTTAATCTATTTGCATCTACTGTAACAGAAAAAGCTAAACATATGTACTTCATTAGGAGAAGAATGACATAACAAGTTATATTCTGAGCATTACGCCTTGTTTCCTTGATTGTTTGGGCTGACCAACTTCTATTTTTTATATTCTTTATTTTCAGACACATTTTTTCATAGCTCCACAACCGGAACAGTTTCTGGATATTTTATCAAAAATAAAATATCACTTTTATTAATACGGATTAAAAATAACAATAAAGTATTGAAAACCACAAATCAACTGCAGACAACACCACTATAAATAAAAATTAAAAAAAGACTATTTGGTTTTAATTTAAAATATTTAATTCATTTTTATTTATAGCTGTGTTGTCTGCAGTTGATTTGTGTTTTTCAATACTTTATTGTTATTTTTAATCAGAATTAATAAAAGTGATATTTTATTTCTATAAAAAATCCAGAAACTGTTCCGGTTGTGGAGCTATGAAAAATGTGCCTTAATTATAGGGGAGTTTAAATCCAAAACTGGATTATTGTGTCTCCCTATTGGTGTCCAGTGAGACACTCAAATTAATAGTCTTTATTTTAAAGTTTTATCGGATGCTAAATAACTTGGTAACAAAAAACATGGATGTGAGGCATTGTACATTGCTTTCTAATAAAAGATTTGTTAAAAGCATATATCAGTATTTAAATTACCAAACACAATTAAAACAGGGGGAAAGGTAGGGGAGTAGAAGCCGTAATGTCAAAAACAAATGAGATGCATCACTGGCCATCGAGGGGCAGTTGAACTTTATGGAGTCTGAGAGGGTAGTGGGGGGATCAGTTGGTGGTTTCTACATGATCCTTCCATAGTTGCCAAACCTTGATGTAATTGTGCATGGTCTGCGAGACTTTAGCAATGCAATTTGGTCACCACTGCACATGCTTAACTGCTGTTTTATGTCACAAATTGGATGCACCATGTTGATTGTTCACTCATATGAATTGTTGTACGTTTTATGGTACAGATTGTGGTTGTTTTGATCTATGTGGATTTTATCCATTTAGGCTGCATTTGTTTTACGCTATTAGTTAATCAATGCTTCTTTTTATTTGTTTATTCATAGTCGTGCCTGCACATTTCACATATATTTTTGTTTTAGCTGTGACCTCTTCCATCAGTCATAAGTCGGATACATTTTTACTCCCACCGTTTGCAGTCAGGGCAGTTGACTAACTTTTTATAGCTATTCATATACACCTCGTGATCTCATAATTCCAGAATAAGGCAAAACATATCAAGTTTTTTTTGTAATCATTTATAGTAAACACCAAAGCACAACCAGTTAGCTATAAATACAATCTTATTATCGCATTTAAAATAAAAAATATATTGATACTGTCACAACAAGCAATGATAAGTAGACAAAAATCCAAACAGAAGCATCGGGAAGCAATAGCTAGCGAGCTAAACAGATTATGAAAATCACAGTGCTTATTGCAGCTATCTGGTCAATCATAGGCAATGGCATATAAAAAACAGAAATAAAAGTATACGTATCAAATATAGTGCTGCCTCTCATAAAGAGGGAAGTAACAAGGAATCAAAGCAACCCAACATTTCATATGATAACCTTCCTCCATGCAGTGAGTCTATATATGCTGAGGAGGACTGTCCCTCAATAATGACAGAAATAATCATGCAGACTGACAGGCAATGTCAGGATGATTATGGCTTTCTACGAAGGTCATAGAGTGCATAAATAACTATTGGAGTTGCTTAGATCACAAATACAGCCAGGCCTGGACTGGTGATTGACCTGATCCATTTGTCCCTGCTGCTTTGTCAGTCCATGACTCCAGAACAGTGTGCCAAGTCTATACCTGTAAAAACAGGCAAAGGACCAACGTTATCTATTGTCTACTGATTATTAAATGTTAGGTTTTATTTACCTATCATACATTCAACTATACTGTTGGTATTCCCTATAACATAGTCATATCTGTTATCCTCAAGGGAGGGTTACTCATTCAATCATTTAATGAACAGACCCATCATACTTACCTCTAAGTTACCATCAGTGTATTTTGTTAGAATTGTAAAAGTCATAATTTAATATTTCTCCTTTGCAGGGATAAAATGATGTTAGACATTTATTGGAAACTTCGAATAATACCAAAATACAAACAACACCATAGTATGCATGACACAATTAAACCAAACAAGCCTCATATAATTCCTTTGCAGTAGAATTCACACTTTATTGAACCACTCTTGTAAAAGGAGGCTCATAAATGTCCGCTTTATCTTATTCAAGAGTATGTTCCCTTCTTCAACTCGTCTTTTCCCTAACCAAAAAGCAGAGATTGCAGAAAGCAGTGGTTCCCAACCCTGGTCCTCAAATACCATTAGCATGCCAGGTTTGGCAGACAGCTGAAGCACAGCACAGCTGATAGGATTTGCTGCTCAGTGACAGCAGGATTCAGTCTGCATTTCCCCAAGGTGATCCTTAAAATCTGGCCTGTTAGGGGTACTTGAGGAGTAGGGTTGGGAAACATTGATATAGAAAATCATCAGAGGGAAACAATCCTATTTCACATGGTATGAATAGCGTTAGATAAAAAACACTATACTGTATGTTGGACATGTATTTCAAATGGCTCAAATAAAAAGGCAAAGGACAGGTCATGGTTACTACATTAAGCAGATAAGAATGTACTTTTAAGTATTTCACAATAATAAATAGTTTTTTTGTTTTCATTTGTTCATTCCCTAAATTGAATAAGATGCAGGATTTATTTTTCATTTTTTACCCCCCCCCTTTTAAGCACTGTTCCGTTCTGCATCACTGAAAGGTTTAATCCACGACTCAAAGGGGTGTAATAGCACAGGGTGTAATGGCTCACAATGGAACTCAACAACATAAAAGGTTTGTTTCGATTAATAGTTCAGGGGAAAAAAATGTACATTTCTTTATTTGTGATCATGCAAAATCACAAAGAGTCTCGTGGAGATATGGCCACGGAGGGCCTCATCGAAAGCAAGAAAAACATTCAGAGAATCAATAGGACGCAACAAGGGTCAGCAACACCAGTAGGCACAGCACCCACAAGCAGAAAAATGCAGTCAGCAGACTATGAAGATGGTGATCAAGAACACAGCAACAAAAAAAGGGGGGGTGGCACAGGCCCAGCTTGTGACTTTCTTGGCTCGCTCCCAGGAGTCCGATGGACTAGTGGAAGCCATGGAAGACCAATCGTCACGAGGCCCAGGTGCTTGAGGGCCAAGTATGGCAGAAAGCCACGGTGACCGCCACAGTGGCACGCCTAGAGTCAGCATGTAGAAAGCCAATAAAAAAAGAGGGGGAGTGGGTGATGGACACCATCAACAGAGTAGCAAGAAAAGTGGGACGCTGCTGCAAGAATGTCAACAAAATGCAAAAATTACCACAGACAGAGTATCAAAAGTAAAAAAAAACATTAAAAAAATCAAAAGACATCAGAAAGTCTGAAAAGTCATCGGTAAGTTTAAATGTCCACATTAATGGACTCAGGAATGCAAAGAAAACACAAAATGAGATTGCGGAAAGTCTCAATGGACGGCAAATAATGTCCAGTAAACGACCCTCTAGTTCAGGTAAAATATAATGTAATGTATATAATATTTGGTCAATATTATACACGGTATATATAAATGTTGTAATATCTAGTTTTCAGGACATTTATCACAATGACATGCTCTGTATATAGCGTGCTGCAGTAGTGTTCAGTGGAAGATGAAATGATTTCAAGTAGTACAATTGCCGAGCTCAGTTAACGAGCTTCTGTCACAATCTCAAAAGAGAAGAAAAAAATGGCATCTCAATCTAAGACTAAACAATAACAAGAGAAAGTGGGTTCTTTTAAAGTTTTGCGAGATCAAATGTTCCATTCTCAGACTGGAAAGGAGTTAAACAACAGCTCTTCCGAAGGCTCCTCAAAGCATCCAAGTTAATTTCAAAAGGTAATTTAAAGTTCAGTCCCAAGGTGACCTGTATCATAACCTTTATATCCTATAAATAAATTATTTGTGGTTCAAGAGAATCAAACACTTTCAGACAAAGATTGCCAGTTTAGTTGAAATTCAGGAAAAAAACAGCTAGGATGGTGATTTAACAGTCACATAGTTATTCTTTATGCAGCAATTAGTTGTATACAAATAAAGAATGGCTTATTAAAATCTGAACATTTAATGTATGGTTCCATTCTGGACTCAAAATAAAACACGCTTGTGGCTTTTATTTTATTCCTTGGATTCAGTGATGTTTCTTGCGAGCTAAATGTGTTTGTTTATGGCTACTCACATATAATAATAAGGTCAAATATAAGTGGTTCTAAATATTTAATGAAAGCTTCCTACCACATGTTTTCAAGGACCATTATGCTCTGCATAAGTGTAAAACTGCTGTGCTGGTAAATGGCAACTGACATAAATGGGAGGTCATCCGATGAACATGCAATCATGGGAATTGATTTTTCCATGGAGAGCTAAATTCTCAAAATAGAAATATATTGATAGCATGACTGTACATGCATGCTCCTAAAAACACTACATAACAGTTAAGGGGGACACTTCAACACCAAAATGAGTTGTTTTCACTGGACAGGTTACAGAACCAAGAATATTATTGTGTGTATATTCTTTCAAAACGAGTCTTATGATGTTGTGCTGGTCATAAAAATCAAACAATACGAGAACGAAAACAGTAAAGTGATACGAGAAGTAAACAGTTTAAAATGTGATGTTGGTGATCAAAATGGGCATACAGCTTTTATATTGCTTTGCTTACATTTGTTTGATTATTCCTGTTCAGAAGTATCCAAAATGAGAAATTGATTGCCTTTTCCCTTGAGAGTGTTCACCTGTATCCTAGAGGGCACCCTGCTCAGACAATAGAGTGAAGCAGCAGTTCTGTATCATGTGTTTTATTTAACACTACTATCACCCCTCATCAGGTATGAAATTCACATAAGTGAAAGAATAATCACATTTGTTAGATGTATTAGATCAGTAAATGTCTTTATTGAGAGTATTTGAAAATTCGTTTTGCACATAAAAAAACAAATAGTGCATCTTCACAAATATATTATTATTATTTTTCTTTATTTATGTAGCGCCAGTATATTCCGCAGCAATGAACAATGGGCGCAATATTGACAGGGTTCCAATACATTGAATAACATTTTAACAAACCAGTACAGGAGGATACGAGAGCCATATTCCCGTGGAACTTGCACTCTAGAAGGGTTGGGGGTGGAAACAGGAGGAGAGGAGGAGGAAATATAAAAAGCATTTTGGGAAATAATGTACCAAATATAGTTTATATGTTTTGTATGTGTGTTTTAAAAGTGTTAAAATAGGTAATTAAGCAGAATGTCACATACACCCTTGTGTTTAAACACAGATTGTGTCTAGTGGAGTTAACCCCTTCAGTACCAAGTGATTTTCCAAAAAACACTGTCAGAAAACAGTGGTTTTTCGAAAAAATCATTTTTTATTAATTATACAGTAATACATAGCTATTACTGTAAATAACCTATTTGGCCAGTAGATGGCACCATCTACTGCCAAATTTATTTATTTATTTATAAAGGATTTTACCAGGAAGGATACATTGAGATTTCTCTCGTTTTCAAGTATGTCCTGGGAAAATTCAGTTACATAGGTTTAAACAGCAGGTCTATTTTTTTTCCTCCCTGCATCGGCTGCTGACTGATTCTGAAAGCCAGATATTTCACAGCATTCAGCTGCCGATTTTACAGTTTTAGCTCTTTGGGCATTATGCCCACAGGGCTAAAACCTTAGGGGCACCTTCTGCAGCCCAAAAGCAAGCAAAATGTGATTGCAGCAAACACATTTCATTTGCTTTTGTGTTGCAGATCAGCATATCAAGATATCTTGATATCGAGGCACCAGGTGGTGCTGTTGAAGCCCGAGGTATCTCGATCGGCAGTGAAGAGGTTGATAAGTAAAAAAAGACATCAGATACAAAAGAGAATGTGTGGTCCACAAAAGGACCCATGCTAAAGCTGCTACTGCCATGACAAAAACCCTGGCAGTAAGTTTCATGCTATCTCTTTTTGTGGCCAGTCCTTGTTTTCCATCAGCCCTGTCTGAGAGAATGATCAGATGCTTCCTAACCCAGTCCAGGTTCCAGGACCTCCAATTTAAGGACGTCACCCCAATACAGAATATGCCTAGGCATACTGGACGAAATGCCAGCCTGCTACAAAACCCTTGTCTTGTGCATGTATTCTTGCACCCCATTGTGAGTTCCTGTCAACCCAGTTGTACTTGTCTTGTCTGTATCCTGCACCTGCTTGTGAATAGACCATCTGACTTCCACTGAAACCTGCTTGTTTGTGACCTGTGAACCCTGCCCCTGGGCTCTGCCTGTCAACCTTGGTACCATAACCTTGGCAAACATTAGCTCATGAAGCAGAATTTAAATGTATGGCAGTATTAGGATGCATAGTTGTGCCTTCATATGCTCCATCACTCATGTTTCAACCCAGACTGAATGTTTTATATGCTTTAAACGATTTATCTATTAAGAGACAATAGACGCAGGGATCTCTAACTCCGCCCCCCCAAAGGTTTATGGCCTACAATTCCCAGAATTCGTTGAATGCAATAAATGGCCAGGGAATCGAGGGAGGTGCAGTTCAGAAACATCTGGCGGGCCAGAGTTTGAGATCCATGCAATAGAGAGACTCTGGCAGTGAAGTAGCAGCTCCATGTCCTGTGTTTGAGTTAACATTACTATCGCTATTCATCAGTCAGTGAGGACGCTACGACTGCAGGGATTTGTGAAAGACATTGTAAATATAAGCCTTCTCCACTACCATGCCAGGATGGGGGTGGATTCAAGCAGCTTCTTTCCTCCTTATTTTAATTGCTGAACCTTTGTGTACCTTGTGTACTCGGCATATTCACACAATACAAAAACTACTCAGCCCTCAGTATGTCAGCAGCATAACAACTAGGGTTACCAGATCAGCCATGTTTTCTTGAACATATCTTATCATTTCATGCAGAAGGAGAGCACGGGGAGAAGTGCCACCCTGTACACTGGTGGCCAAAATTGTGGATACACCTTACATTATGACAAACGTTTGCAGTTTAAAGTACTATTTATATAATTTATATAAAAAATTTAATATAGTAAATGAATGCCTTAACAAAGAAAAATCTTTAAGTTCAATTTTGGCTGGAAATGTACCATAATGCATCTTGGCTATTATATAGCATAAAAATGATAATTTCAAGTTTGTCACAATGGTTTTTTTCAATAACGTGTTGAATGCCTTTGGCCTTAACTACGGCCTGACACCTTCTAGGCAGTGACTCTACAAGTCTTTTGACATCTTCTGTGATCAAATGATGCCAGGAATTGATTATAGCCTCAATAAGTCCCGCTGTTGTGGTTGGATTCTTGAAACCATGCGTTTCAATTTTGACCACAGATTTTCGATGGTATTCAAGTCAGGGCTATTTCTAGGCCAAGGAAGCAGAGAAATTTTCTTGTCAACCAAAACTGACAAAATCAGAAGGTGTATCCACAATTTTGTCCACTAGTGTAACATGTGTAATTCATTTGCTGCAGGAAGGAAATCAAGGCAGGTCAGCTGAGATTCCTTTTTTATTTCTTACCTGCAGCGTTTGGATTCTACATGCTCCAGGGTTACATTTTTCATTCACTGCCCATCAGCATGAATAAATTATGTGTCCAGGAAAACATGGCCGATCTGACAACCCTACCACCCTACCTGAATAGACTGCTTCCCCCAGCAGTTCCCTCATCCTATAACCTCCGATTCCAGGACTTGCACCTTACTTACAAAACCACAATACAAAAAGAAAGTGTCTCGATCCTCATTTTCCTACAGAGCAGAGCACCGCAATTATGGAATAACCTCCCAGACACCATCAAATCTTTGCCCAGTCTAAAGTCACTTAAAAGAGCTCTATTAATATACAGCAATACAGAATGTACCTGTAAACATGTAACATAAGGAATATATTTCCTACATATTTATTTTCTGTATTAATCTGTATATTTGTGTTGGTTTTTAATATCTTGCAGTTTATTACTTTGTATTTCTGTAACAACTGTAACAATTCAATGTTCTTGAAGCCAGGACATACTTAAAAATGAGAGAAATCTCAATGTATCCTTCCTGGTAAAATACTTTATAAATAAATACATAAATGTGTGAACAGTCTCAGCTCTGGTGAGGATTGCTGTGCTGCTCATTGTAAGCAGGAGAGAACTATACAGAAAAGCTTCCAAAGAAACTGTGGAAAGAATGGTCATAACTATGAGAAAACTATGGTGCAACCTCTCTAATTAGTGAATGCACTGCAGTTTCATAGAAAGGTGATCCAATGTAGGCTGCAGCAGTAAAACCATACAGGGTAATTCAAAGAGATTCGAAAAAGTCACCGCACGTTCGGTGACTTTTCGTTCTCTTCAATTCGGTTTGTTTTGCCGATCCCATTTCGGTGACCCTGTGGTGTATTCAGCAAGCACCACAGGGTCCCCGAATTGCAGGGAAAGACTGCCACAAACCTGACAAAAACTACCCGCAAAACCCACCGATTGCACGCCGAAAACCAGCAAAAACATCTGGATTAACCCGCCGAAAACCACAGAAAAACCCGAGAAGGAGCCGATCAGATGCAGCGAAGCCGCCGGAAAATGAGGTCTAATGAATGATAATAAAAAGGTCTGTTACAGAAAAAATAAGTAAACTTAAAAAGGAAAAAAAAACCGGACTTTTTAAAAAAAAAATCCAGAAAAATGCTTAAAATATCCTACAAAATCTATAAATAAAGAGACTTTTTACTGCAGAATTTTATAATGAATGGTTTATTAAATATTGAATTAAAACGGGAATATTTTTAACATTGAAGCCTATGGTATTCGCCTGAATAAATCTGCCGCATGAAACCACCGAATGGCAGGGCATTAGGGGAACCTTTCACTGCTGGTTTGTGTTCTCTGAATAGCCGAAGCAGTGCTTTTTCATGGGGATTTCACTGCCCTCGAACAGGCACCGAACAGGCACCGTATGTGCAGGCAATTCGCTAGGATTTGGCGAATTGCCTGCTCTCTGGATAGCCCAATGGCCAAGAAAGGTAACCGAACGCTGATTTTCAGCATTCGGTTACCTTTCTCAAGCAATTCGGAGCTCTTTGAATTACCCTGATAGTTATTTCCAGATAATAGCAGTTCTTAGTGAATAACCCCTATACTGTTTGACCACACTAATAAATGTCTTCCTGCAGGTTGGTAAACAATAAATTGGTCAATAATTACAGCAAGATTAAAGAGTGCATTGTCAATTTATTAGGAACAGCATTTTGCATAAAGAAGAAAAATCTGCAAAGTTAGTAATGGTTATAGGTTTCCATGGCTTTTATCTGCTTTATTCTCTTTATTAGACTCAAATGGATTGAATTTGAGGAAACGTTCTCTCAAAGTGCAATCTTCCAAGGCACATATAACAGATGTGCAAGAATAATTTACATCGATGTTTGCTGCAGATAAAATAATTTAATGAAACTAGCAATTTTAAAGACATTAGTGGAATATCTTCAATGTGTATTAACACAACGCTTAAACTAAAAACCTATCTTCTCTTAAGATTTGACTTTATTTTGGTGGCCAAAGGCTGAAATATAGTCTTAAATGTTGCAGCATGCAGTTCCATTTGGAGCTTTTTCTAGAAGTCAATTGAATTTATATAGCTCATTCCAGCAGAAAGCGCAACAGACAAACTGATTCTCTGGCAACGGCAGCAGACTGCGGAAATTCGTCTTCAAACATTACAGCTTTAGGTGGTAAAATCAAATTCATAATGTAGAAATTTCATTGGGAGTAAATGTATATATTTCTCCTTTTTTTCTACATCCTATTACAAGAACAACAGAAGGCATTTAGGGATTAATACAGTTCCATAAAACTGAAGATGGAGATGTAAAGAAAAACTGCCTATAATAGAATTTATTATCTTTATTATATTGTTATTATTAGTCTATGACCAAAATTAATCATTGTAGGGCCCTATTCCCTAGTTCATGGTAACATGGAGATGATAAGCCTCACATTTTCCCTCACTGTCTCCATGGTAATGGCGTATTCCATGGATGGTGCTATCTCAGCACCTCGCCCCAAAACAAAATGCTAACCTCCCTAATACCCGCAGTAGTGCTTCTGCGTTGCCACAAGTATCAGCTCCTGGTGTCCATAGGACTCCATGGAGCCTTGCGTTTCCAGGCTGTGAGATCGCGTAGCGCCATGGAGTGATCATGGAGGGAGACCAGGAACTATTCGTTCCCAGCCTAACTCTGCTCTCGGGGAGAAGAAGCGGCGGATCAGGCCAACCTTTTTGCCGCGTGATGAGAGGTGGGTCTTAGAACGTGTTATATGATTTTGCATTTGCAGAATCATTTATCACCAGCTTTTAGGAGGTGATAAAATTTGTCAATTCACGTCCTGACGGTAAATTGTGCCAGCACTTTGGAATACCTCACTTGTCGAGTCAGTAAAAATAGATTGCGCTCTCCATGTTAAGTATAGGAGGTGCTAAGTAGAGTAAGCCCGCTCAAGCTGCAAGGCACAAACTGATTGCACCCCAGTGTAGCGTCAACTATGGAATATCGATGCCAGAAGTTAACTTACTAATGTTAGCGCTAACGCTTACATATTGAGACGCTACATTAGCACCAACTATGGAATACAGAACACATTATGAGCACTATCAGCTGGTGTGAACTAAAACGCCAACGCTACATGAAAGATCTAGTGCGACCTGCTAAAATTTAGCGCCTGACGACCCACCAACAGATCGCCTTGTTCGCGGTTGTCAGTGTACAAGATTCATTAGCGTGCGCTAGGGAAACGCTAAGACCCGTGCTGAGACCCAGCGCTAATGCAGTTGTGTACAGAATAGAACAGTTTTTCCATTGCAGAGTGCCGGGCCATACCTATCCCCTGCCCTCACAAGCTTGTATAAGTATGAACACATCCAATGAAGAGCCCTCACACCCCTGCATTATTAAAATCCTCCAAGGTGGCCGTATTATCCATGTTTATATGCACTTATATATTAATTAAGGCTGATGGGCATTGCATGATAAATGCCACCCAACAGCATGTAGAATCATTACAATGCATTTAATAGATCCAAAAGGAAAGCCAGGTGAGCGACAATAATTTCCCTGCTGCAGCATATAAATAATACGTTTCAGGTCAAGACAATGATACCAAACACGGCCATGTTTTGAGTTAAAAAATATTTTAAATTAATTAAAAATACAATAAATAAATAAATAAAAATGTAAAACCTTTTTTGTCTGGGTCGTATAATAAAACAGGACTTCAAATCGTGCAAAACGATCAAAATGATTTCAGCACACAAGAGGACAAAATTTAGAAACTGTTTAGGCTAGGGTCAGACTAACGCATTTTTCGCGTTGTCTGTGAAAAAGTACGTTCGAACAAATGGACGCATTTTTTCACGGAATACGCGATAGCGGTCATACGATGCACCTTTTCGTCCGTGATTTTGTACGGATCATCAATAAAACACTTTTTGTGTCTGGACGTTATGTTGGCCGGACGTGTGCAGCGTCTGACGTCTCCCAATCACGCACACACGCCTCTAGCGGACGCAGCGCACTCTGTACGTCCGTACTAGAGGTTTGACGTTCTAGAAAAAATGCTTTAGTTTGCCACTTGCGTTGCGCGGACGAACTTTCGTGCGGCCGTACTTCGTGTGTTCCCCGGCATTGGACGTCATTTGCTGCTAGCACGGCCGTGATTTCGTGCGTCTAAACGCACGTTAAAACTGCTTTCGTCTGACCCTAGCCTTAGCCGGGTCTTTTTTGGCAGTTGTACATTTGGGGGTCACATTTCAAAAAAGTTTTTTTTTTTTTTCATCATATTTTTTATAGAAAATTATACGGTATGATATCTTTACAAAGTCCATTTAACGGTGAGAAAAACAGTATATAATATGTATGGCTACAGTAAATGCGAAAGAGGAAAATTAGAGCTATACACAAACAACGCAGAGATGTAAAAACAGCAGTGGGTACTTTCGGACGGCCTGGTCACTATGGGGTTAAATACTTTATACTAGGCTCCAAATTGCTATTACTGCTAGTAAAATGAATGGAATATTTTGTCACTTGATGTGTAGGTAATAAGTGATGCCCTTCCCTGATACGCTCTAGCTCTCTACCTTATCTTGCTTTTCTTGTTTTTAATCATTGATTTCTGGTCGGGAGTTTCATCCTCCTTCAACTACTACCTCCTTGAAATTCATTTTCAAACTAAATGATGTTAGCAACTACCCGTCTCTCTTCCATATGATGGATCTTTCAATATGTCAGTTCACATATGTCACTCCTACAGTTTGAAGAGGAATGGGAATGATCTATAGTCATATTCCACCTTTGTATTCTACATATTTATGCTTGTAAAAAATGTGATTTTGATTATCAGGGTTATTCAGAGAGAGATGAAAAGTAGGAGAATTGCCAGGTGAATTAACAATCTAGACCAAATAGCCGATTTGGAAAGTGAGATAAATGGGAGAATTTTTCTGGTTTGGCTATTTTGACCTAGAATTTACAATGCTCCAGTCATTCTCCTGGCTTTCACCTCTCTCTGAATAACCCTGTTAGTGTTTTTAAACTTTTAGAAAATAAATACTTCATCCAAACATAAATAAGATATTTTTTTTCTTGTATGCGATAATGACTTCTTGATGAAAACAAATACATTTCCTGTGACTTGATTGAATCCTACAATTTCAAAATGTTGCTAATGTTAATGCTTTTTCAGCATGAGATGTTTTAAGTCTATGTGATATAGAAATATATTTTAAATGATGTTTACCAACTTAATGTACTGTAGAGTATACAAAAAGAAAGTGGCTCGATCCTCATTTTCCTACAGAGCACCGCAGTTATGGAATAACCTCCCAGACACCATCAAATCTTCCCCCAGTCTAAAGTCACTTAAGAGCTCCTTACTAACATACCTCAATAAGGAATGTACCTGTAAACATGGAACATAATGACTATTTCCTACATATTTATTTTCTGTTAATCTGTATATTTGTGTTGTTTTTTTAATATCTTGCATTTATTACTTTGTATTTCTGTAACAATTCAATGTTCTTGAACCCAGGACGTACTTGAAAACGAGAGAAATCTCAATGTATCCTTCCTGGTAAAATACTTTATAAATAAATAAATAAATACATTTGGTGCAGAAGACGTTTCATATGACCTAGTACATTTGCATTTCCATCAGTGGAAGCTAGAAGATTTTAGGAAAATAAGAAAACCAAAACAAAGAATGGAACTGAAAATTAAAATTAGCTTTTTGTTTCCACAACGGGAATTTGTTCTTCAGTTTTACTTTATTGTGTGGGAATAGAGACATACTGTACTGGTTTTATTTTCATGCTAAGAAAAGATTGTTATTTATTATATTTAATGTCTGACAGTAAATTGTAATTTTAAGTGTGAAACTGAATTTTAAAAAATATTAAGAAACTGATTTTAAAACTGTTTAATTTGTATTCCCTGCACTTGAGAGCATTGACTTTTGATAACAGTTGTGTCATTCACTATCTACTCTACTTTCTGAAGCTGTTTCTCTTGAGACATGTTTGGCATTGCTTCTCTGAACCTCAGTGTCAAACTATTAACTAAAGGCCAAGACATAGTTTTGTGCTGTAAGCTTGTGATCCTTGCTTTAATGTAATTTTACTCGCTGTTTGATTTTATTTTGTGGTTTACCTGATACAATGTGAAAAAACTGAATATCATAACCATATCAGATAAATTTCAAAGTTGATCTCTAAAATTTTAACAGCACGGTTATTTTTAACCCCTTCACTACCAATATCAAGATATCTCAGGTCTCAAAGGCACATCTGGTGCCCCAATATCGAGATATCTCGATGTGCTGTTCTGCAGCCCAAAAGGAAATGAAATTTGTTTGCTGCAAACAAATGTTGTTTGCTTTTGGGCAGCAAAGGGTGCCCCTAAAGTTTTAGCCCTGTGGGCATAATACCCAAAGAGTTAAAACTGTGCAAAATCAGCAAACTGAATGTCGGAGGGACATCGGACAATATTCAGCAAGCTGATACACTGTTGCAGTGAAAAGTGCAACTGTAACTCAATTTGGCCTGTAGATCGAGCCATCTACTGGCCAAATATGTTAGTACAGTAAAAATATAATCATTGGGAGTATTTTTACATGTTTTAGAGCAGGGATCACAAACTCACGGCCCCCCAGATGTTTTTGCCTACAAGTCCCAGAATGCATTGAATGTAATAGATGGCCAGGGAATCGTGGGAGTTGTATTTCAGAAAGATCAGGGGGGACCAGAGTTTGAAACCCCTGTCTTAGAGTATAATTAATTTAAAAAAAAAATTTCAAAAAGCCACTAGTTCCTGACAATGGTTGTTTTGAAAAATTACTTGGTAGTGAAGGGGTTAAGTGGACTCATCCACTACTGGCAGCATCTGCCCAATTATTATTTTTAGATTTAGTATTTTGGATGAATTTGCTAACCCCCCCCCCCCCCGAAGAGCTAAAACAATGCAGGTAATAACAAAGGAGTAGTGGTATTTACGGTCCTTCTGCAGAGATGCAGGGGGATTGAGTAGAGTACTGATAGAGAAAATATCATAATAGGAAAATGGCATTGGCGTCAATGGGAAGTTGATTCCATTACACTGCAACCTGTATAACTAATTTGTAATCAAAGACAGAAAAGAGGTATCCATGTGGAAAATGCAGGGCCAAATATAGAACAGTTAACCTGTTAATAAAATGTAAATTCATTCAAAGGTTGATGCAGATAAGTTGCAATAAGCAAATATATGACATGTTTAAAAATAGAGACACAATCAAAATACTAAATGGTTTGATAAATGATAAATGTGTCCTTCATTTGATCTTATTTGGCTGGACTATCAATGACAGCTTTGCCAGCAATAAATTATTCACTATGCTGAGTGTTGGCATATTTCCATTTTTATATTGCAAAATAAATACGGCACTGGCTGCTTTTTACAGGCTGTCTAGCCACTTGTTTAGTCTTTTAGTTTTCATTTGTTTGGCACATCCATAATTTACCCCCAAAAATATTTATGCCTTTTACTACCAAGAGTTTTTTGTTGAAATAAATATTATCGTAACATTTATTTGAAACTCAGGATGCGTACTTCACAGTTAAATATAAAGTAAAATATTTGCACATATATTGTTAATCCAAGACAGTTAAAATATTAAAATAATCCATGTTTTCTCATTTTTATTTATTTACTTTTTGTTTGTGTGTATCCTTTACAGAGCTCTTGCTGGGATCAAAGGTTCTGGACCATAGATGGTGTATTGTACAGGCATAAAATTGCCAATGGATCAAATACAGTAATTGTGATAAAGATAGATGATAATAATGGTTAGATATGCTGTTTATGGGGATTTATATGGGTCATAATTGGATTATTAGCAATGTAGCCTCCAAAGAATACTAAATTGAAAAGGGCTGTGAAACACCAGCCCCCCCAGATGTTTCTGAACTACAACTCCCACAATTCCCTTTCCATCTCTTGCATTAAATGAATTCTCTGAATTGTAGGCATCAACAACTGGGGGGGGGAGGGTCGTGAGTTTGACAGCCCTGAAATAGAATATAAAAATAATATAAGTATGTGGACATAATGCTTTCTCACTGCAACCCTTTTCATTTATTTACCAAAGAAAATAACCACATTTAAAATACTAGTGACAATAATTAATTATAGTCCAGAACCAGGATTACAAAATAATAATCAGCGAGCAGTAGACATGTGCACAGCACTAAATTTTGTTTTGGACAAATGGATTAGTCCGAAAACGCAATTTATTTAGTTGCTAAAGAAATTCGTTTTCAGTTCTTTAGTACGAAAACAAATTTCGTTCATCTGAAAACCAACGGATACAATTAATATTGTAGTGGTGGCTCCTCAGAGGGCTGAGATCGGCTGCTTGTTACAGTATCTCTCACACTCAACACAATGTGTCAGGCAAAGTTGTTACAGTAACTTACTGCTGCTCATCACAGTGTTCAGAGTTTCAGTAAAACTAGTAAATAATATTTTTATATATAAGAGGTTATAACAATATTATTTCCTTGTTTTACTGAAACTCTCAGCATTGTGATGAGCAGCAGTCAGTTACTGTATGAGAGATAATGTAACAAGCAACCGATCTCAGCGCTCACAGCCGCTGGATTTAAAGGGCTCAAAAAAAAGCTCCTCTCTGTATAATGTATAGAACATCCTCCTGCATTAATTAATACCCCTCTCTGTATAATGTATATAACATCCTCTTGCATTAATGTATACCCCTCTCTGTATAGTGTATAGAACATCCTCTTGCATTAATACTCCTCTCTTTATAATGTATATAACATCCTCTTGCATTAATTAATACCCCTCTCTGTATAATGTATATAACATCCTCCTGCATTAATTAATACCCCTCTCTGTATAATGTAGAGAACATCCTCCTGAATTAATTAATGTCCCTCTCTGTATAGAACATCCTCATTGCTGGTCTCCTTCACTCATCAATGTAATATTACAAAGAAGAGCTGAAACTAAAATGTAATGCAATTTCCTTTCGTTACTTTAATTTTTTTGGACCGAGCAGTTTCTTATTTCTTGAGTCATACGAAAACTAAATTATCCCAAAATTCAGACAAAATTGTTTTAGTACTAAAACTAATGCACATGTCTAGCGAGCAGTGGAGGTCTTGAACTGCCACAATATACATTAAAAAGGCTATACATTGTTCTTGAGAATCACAGGAGGAAGAAGTGTCCTAGAAATGTTTTATTGGAAACACTGGTTTGTTAAAAAAAACCTACGCAAAATCAACACCATGAAAAGAAATCGGTATGATGACCACTATTATCCCTGATCTTGGGCATCTTTAGAACAGCACAAAACTTGACATGAATTCATAAAATAATCTGTCCTAGGTAAAATAAATAATAATTGCCACTATAAAAGGGTTAAATAAGACTACAGAAGTAACGTAATTCTGAATCTAGGGACAGTATTCCAAACCAATCCTGCAACACCTGCCCGTGACCTATGGTAAAGTTTATTAATTAATTTTTCCTTGGTTTTACGAGACAAGTCGGACATTTGTGTGTCTGCAGTTTAATGGGCAATTAGAATCACAATGCTGTAACATATTCACTTCACTTAGAAACTATCATTTAATTTATAAATTAGCATTCTTTATATTACAGCCTTCTGGTCCTATGAAAGTGGAATTATTTGCCGGATCATTCATATCTGTTAATCACTTTTATTCAAATGATCTTGCTATCGATTAACTCTACCAGTTCTGGGATGTATAAAATATTTGTTTTCCTAATATGACTGTTTAAAATGGTCTGTGCAGGAGAAAGTCAAACACACTTAAAATCTTACATTTTTTGTGGTGATTCTTTTCTGTTCTTTAAAAGACCTAACACCAATGTAGCAATACATTACATAACACCAATGTAGCAATACATTACATAACACCAATGTAGCAATACAATACATAACACCAATGTAGCAATACAATACAAAGCAATATTTTGGACAAATAAGATTCTGGCATTGCCTCAGCTGGCAAGAAATTGTCAGAGAGGAAAGTAGTTTTGTGACTTGTTCTACCTTGACAGTACGTCACTCAGAGGACGTTAAGCATGGAGCAAGCACCTACTGTCAGAACTCCAATGAAAATCTCAGCTTCTGTGGGCTAACAAACAACGGCATTGGGTTGGCTGGGTGGGAAAAGGTTTTATTCAGTGAAGGGTTAACCCTTTTCCACTGTTGCAAATAATGGTACCTCATATGTAACAGAGTGTCTTGCTGAAGAAATCAGGTCACAGTGCACCAGGAGAACCTTGCATCTAGATAGAGTAGAGGTAACATCAATGCTCTATAACTGTGGAGACCGTGGAGACACAGGTTCGATTCTAGGCAAGAGCACCTCTCCAGTAAGTGCCCTTGAGCAAGACAGCTAACGGTACCTACTCGCCACCCAAGACATACTTGAAACCGAGAGAAATCTCAATGTATCCTTCCTGGTAAAAATACTTTCTCAAAAAAGAATGAAAAATATATGTAAATATAATGCTCTCGTAACAGATAAAATGCTTCCTACTGCTGCTGATTTATTCACATGTGGTACCCAAAGGAGGCAGGGCGCACACTCCACTCAATAATTCCTGCACAGGGTGCAACATGGAACAGGGTGGCCCAGGTCCTCAATACTTCAAAAAACACAAATGAAATGGGAACTCAAGTGAAGAAATCTTGGGAGCCTTTATTGACGAAACGTCTCAGTTAACGTTTCAGCTCTCTTCAGAGCCTTTCTCAAGAAAGGATCTGCATAAACCCAAAACATTGTGAGATGTACCCATAATGAAGGCTTCTAAGATTTTTTTCACTTGAGTGCCCGTATCATAGAAACATAGAAACATAGAAAATGTCAGCAGATAAGAACCTTTCAGCCCATCTAGTCTGACCAATTACATGGATACTTTACCTGCATTTATCTTTTGTTGAGGATAGCCTTATGCCTATCCCATGCCTGCTTAAATTATTTTGTGTTCATTTGTGTTCATTCCAATGTGGTGAGTTTGTGTTAACTATAGAACTGGTATAGAACCAGAGATGTTTGCCATGTGGACTAGCCTGCAAAATCAACAGATTGGAACCCTTGCCAAGAATTTGAGGCGGATACTGAGTGTGTAAACATAATAGCTAAGAAATAAACAAGGGTTAATCGAAAGTGTAATTTATGGAAGGCGTTGAGTTATTTACGTTCACTTAGTGAAAAAAAATCTCGTTCTTCCACGACTTGCATTATTGTTCAGGAATACTATTACACATTGCTATGTTATATTCACTAAGCCGGTTCATATGTTTAAAATAAACACAAATTAATATGACGAAATAGTTTTTTTTTAATTAAATGTGTGTTATGAATCATTTGAGAGTACAGACATTTCTCATATCTGTTGACCCTGAACCCCATTTTCTCAGTCATTTCTGAGAGAATTCATAATTTTTTCATTGTCGCAGCAATATTATTAAATTGTTTTATGGTTTTGAATGTATACTAGATTATCTTTTTATTTACTAAATATTGAATTATAGTGTGGGGGGGGTTGAAGGGTTTGAGGGTTGAGGGGTTGAATAAGCTGAGTGGAGGTTTGGGCTGATCAAGGTGCAGTATGAGCCAAGCTTGGATGAGTCTGGATAGGTCGTGGGAGGGTTTGCGGCTCTCCCTGGCCCATGGTCATGTCTACTCACCAGTATAGCCAATGGCCAGTCTGGTGTTTGATACAATGTTGAGAGAATGCCATGTGCCTTTGACACTGCTAAAAACAGTCAAGAAATCTAGATTACAGATGGTCTACACAATGGGGTAATCCATTAATATAACGTAAATAGATACACTGAGAGTGATAACTGATATATAAATACATTCAATTAAAACGTAACTTTTAATATATATACGTGAATAAAATGTCCCTAAGTAAGTAGCATAAAACCAAAACATTGTGAGATGTACCCATAATGAAGGCTTCCAAGATTTTCTTCACTTGAGTGCCCGTATCATTTGTGTTTATTCCAATGTGGTGAGTTTGTGTTCCAACATTAACTATAGAACTGGTATAGAACCCGAGATGTTTGCCATGTGGACTGGCTTGCAAAATAAACTGATTGGACCCCTCGGATGCTAAGTGTGAAAACATAATATCTAAGAAATAAAGAAGGGTTGATAGAAAGTGTAATTCATGGAAGGCATTGGGTTATTTACGTTTACTTAGTGAAAAAATCTCGTTCTTCCACGACTTGCATTATTGTTCAGAAATACTATTACACATTGCTATGTTATATTCACTAAGCCGGTTCATATGTTTAAAATAAACACAAATTAATAGGGGGAAATTGTTTTTTTTAAAATTAAATGTGTGTTAGGAATCATTTTAGAGTACAGACATTTCTGAAATCTGTTGCTCCTGAACCCCATTTTCTCAGTCATTTCTGAGAGAATTGATAATTTTTTCATTGTCGCAGCAATATTATTAAATTGTTTTATAGTTTTGAATGTATACTAGATTATATTTTTATTTACTAAATATTGAAATATAGTGGGGGGTTGTAAAGGAAACCAACTGTTCATGTGCATTTTCATCACCTTAGGTAAGTAGAAGTTCAGTATTGGTTTAGCATTTTTTTTAGTTATGTTTATTTTATCTTTACTGTCTTTCAGCATACTTTTATTGCTTTTAATATGTAATATGTGTTATACTGTAATTCTTAAAATGATACATAGAGTTTTCTAGTTGCCGCTAGCATCTTATGAATAAAAACCTCAGTTTTAAACAAACCTATAAATTCAACTTACTAAATCAAAATGATTTTTTTTGTGCAGACAGCTTTCATAATATGTTGGAACTAAGAACCAAATGGACCATCTAAACATTAATAAATGTTTCACTGTACATCTGCACATCCCAAGAGCTCTTGAATTATTTTACTCTTTTAGCTTTCATTGCTGACAGCTGAATACTATCTAAGGTATTTAATCACATGTGGCCTTTTATTTGGCACTATTACAGATTCTCGAGCTGCTATCTTTTGAAACTTATTTGTTATAATACCATTTCATTCCACAAGGGAAGCTTGCTGTTACTTCCTACTGACAACTGTAGTCCATGGAAACAGGGCACACAAGACATCCTATAAAAAGCAATATGAACCTACTGAATGGATTCTATGTGAATGGATATTACAAAATGAATGCTGAGGATTTTCAGTTATGCATAAATCAAACACATACAGGGTTATTCAAAGAGATCCGAATTGTGGCCAAAAGGTAACCGAGCAGTGAAATTCAGTGTACGGTTACCTTTCCTAGCCATTCGGCTATTCAGAGAGCAGGCAGTTCGCCAAATGTTGGCGAATTGCCAGCACATACGCTGCCTGTTCATTGCCTGTTCGAGGGCAGTGAATCCCCATAGAGAAGCAATGCTTCGTCTATTCAGAGAACAAAAACCAGCAGTGAAAAGTTGCCGAATTGCCCTGCTGTTCAGTGATTTTATTCGACAGGTTTATTCAGGCGAATCCCATAGGCTTCAATGTTAAAAATATTCCCGTTTTAACTCAATATTTAGTAAACCGTTGATTATAATATTCTGCAGCAGAAAGTCTCTTATGTATACATTTTTTAGGATCTTATAGGCATTTTTCGGGATTTTTTTAAATTGTTTCTTTTTCTGTAACAGCCCTTTTTATTATCATTCATTGGATCTTATATGTAAATTTCAGACATTTTTGTTCTGTAGTTTCTTTGCAAACAGCGTTTCACTTTTCAAACATTCAAGCATACTGATTTTTTTCCACTCCATTCGTCTGCGGTGTCGGCTTTTTCCAGCGGCTGCTTTGCACTGTGATCGGTGGCTTCTTGGGTTTCTCCGGCGTGTACAGTGGGGTTAATCCAGAAGTTTTTGCGGGTTTCGGTGACCGTTTGCCGGGTTTTGCGGTGAGTGTTCGTCGGGTTGGAGGTGGCTTTTCCCTGCACTACGACGGCCCTATGGTGCTTGCTGAATACACCGCAGGGTCGCCAAAATGGGATCGCCAAATAGCACCAAATTGAAGAGAATGAAAAGTCACCGAACGTGCTGTGACTTTTCGATTCTCTTTGAATAACCCTGATAGTTTGTGTGAATGTGATACTATATCATGGGCTAGACATTCCAAGTTAGATGCTAACGTAACCAGAGCGATGTAAACTTACCAACACACACCATAAACAATAATGGGTCTAGGATGCTTTTAACGGCTCTGGTTACATTTACATCTGACTCAGAATAGAGCCCCAACTGCACTTGCAAATTGGGTGTAATGAATTAGTAATGGCCACATTAGTGTTCCCTGTATAATACTACGAGACAAATTTGTTTTTATGTAAAATAAAACAAAAAGGCTGGAATGTTTTTCCATTTTCTGCATAGTATGATTAACCAGATACTCTCAATGACTGATTATTAGAATTGTGCACAGCAAACAAATTCGGTTCCTATGAACCGATTCGTAAAGAGAAAAAAAGAATATCATTCATGCCACGATTCGGTTAAATTAAGAAAAGAAAGGAAGACCAGCACACCATTTTTCTTTCTTTGAACAGATTTATTGGAAGTACTTATAACTGCAACATTTCATCTTGTCACAAGCCTTTCTCGATTCGGTTCACTGACTTCTGGCCAACAATCCTCCTTGACAATTACCCCACACTCAGCACTCATGTTTGGGAGGTGAGGGGACAATAGAATACCCCCACTGCTCACATTACTAGCCCCACTGTATGGGTAGAACACGGGGGGACCAGTGAGAGCCCCCCCTTTGTTACTAGCAATTGGGTGGCAATAGCCGGTCAGTAAATAATATTTAAGCCCAATGGTGTGGGTTTAGTATCACTGGTTTGCAAAGGTCTTTTTTTCTTTAAACTATGACTTCCATATTAAGTATTTGAATGAACTTTGAAATGTCATCGGCAGAAGGGAAGAAAACTATAAAAATTTAGGGGAACAAATTATCACAAAATTTCTACAAAAGGGCAAAGTTAAAATAGCAAGTGTACTGATTTTTGTATAGTGTCATAGCTATTACAAGTTTACAAATCAGCCAAAATTTGGACTAATTGTGACATATGTCTGCATCAGAGTGTGATAGATATTATAAAATGGTGAAGAGAGGCAATATTTGGTGGGGGAGACACATGGTAGGGTTAGTAAAATGTACTTTGCCATTCCCTGCTTTATCCTATAAAGTGTTAGGCATATCGGAGGAGTTGTTGTTTAGAACCTTGTTCTTCCATGCAACGTATTTACAGTCAAGTTATAGTTCTGTAATTGTCAGGGATTGCTGTACCAGAGGGGCAAAGGTATGATGCAAATCAATGAGCCCATTTTAATTCAGTTCTGTACATACCAGCTCTGACGAGTAGATAGTTGAATGAGAAGTAAGGAGGTTCAACACGAACGCCTAGTACTATACCAATAATTTGTTACCCCTATACGTCCTAAGCTCGGTGTCTTTTCAGATCGTATGAGGCTTCCATACCTTCCATTGGTGTAGATATTTTTAATTCGTGATTTATGTCTGTTTAATATCAATAAAGATTTTCATTTATTATTTTTTCACCCCGAAGCATCAATTCCTACAGGAGTCCTAAGTGGTTCTTGATTCAATGTTTCAAGTTTCTAATCATTTAACGGTACAGGCCCAATTGGTGATTGTATTATACGTCCATCCAAAGGAAATTCATTCCTGATATTTTTTCTTATTTCACATAATAATTAAATTTTAATTCATTAAAAAATTCCAAATTTAAATCTAATCCCACAGTGCAGAGGGCAGCGTGAGCAGTGGTGTATTTTGGCCTAGGCCAACAAGGCCTAGGCCTAGGGTGGCACTTTCCAGGGGGCGGCAGCCTGCACTGGTGGCCCCACCCCATAAAAATATATATATATATATATTTTTTTTTTATTTTTGCAAAGTATTTTGTCAGGAAGGATACATTGAGATTTCACTAATTTTCAAGTATGTCCTGGGTAGGCAAGGCCTAGGCTTTCACTTTCCAGGGGGCAGCAAAAAAACTCACCACTAAATGGGTTACTCACAGAGCACCGAAATGACGCCAACATTTTGGTGTTCTGTAGTTCCCTGCACTTCGGAGAATAAAATTTCCCCACCCTGCAGTGAATTCACCATTCACAGCAGGATGCCCGAAGTGTAAGGAGTCGGCCTACTTAACAAAATGTCTGGAATTTACATAAAAGGTCCTATGATCGATAATAAAAAGGTCTCTCAAGATGGCTCCAGGCTCAGCCTGGAGGGACCTCCTGCTGAGTCCGTACACAGTCCCTGCTGACTCTGCACACAGCCCTACCACGGACGGAGGCCGGTAATATAGAATAAATAATTGCTGTGTGCTCATATACACTCGGTTTGCTGGGAGTTTTATTGCAGTGGATTCTGATGCACTCATACACACCGCACATTGCATTGCTGGGAGTTTTATTGCTGAGGATTCTGATACGCTGACACACACCACACATTGCATTACTGTGAGTTTTATTGCTGTGAATTCTGATACGCTGACACACACACCGCACATTGCATTGCTGGGAGTTTTATTGCTGTGGATTCTGATACACTCATACACACTGCACATTGCATTGCTGGGAGTTTTATTGCTGTGGATTCTGTGATACACACTGCATATTACTGTGAGTTTTATTGCCCTGGAGCTCTGGGATACGCTCATACACACTGCACATTACTGTGAGTTTTATTGCTGTGCAGTTCTGATACGCTCATACACAGTGCCCATTTCTGTGGGTTTTATTGCTGTACAGCTCTGTGATATGCTCATATGCAGTGCACGTTTCTGTGGATTTTATTGTTCAACCAATTAGAGCGGCTGTGATCCAGTATACTTGACATGCGTGGCTGTTCTTTGTAAAAATGCTTGAATTTAAACATTTCATAATTTTATTTATGTCAATAGATACATTTGAAAAGGTATATAAAATATACAAGTAGGCACTTGGTATCCACTTTTAATATAAAGAGAGGAAAAGGTGGAGTTCTAAGAGGAAAAGGTGGAGCTTAAAGAGGAAGGATGGGGATTAACCAGGAAGAGGTGTGCCCTTGACAGGAAGGTGTGCCTCAAATTTAAATTAGGGGGTGCACGAGTTTAGTCAGGCCTAGGCCAGCACAAAACCTAAATACACCACTGAGCGTGAGCCACTTCCTCCTCTGGCCGCATGCAGCAGAACACAGGAAACAAGTAGATACAAGTAGATACTCGAGTATACCGCTAGAGTTTGGTAACAAAAATTTACCGTAAGATTGGAGGGTTCGGTTATATTCGAGACATCTGCATCGCGTGTAAAGAAAACAAAACTTGCCTTGCTCTGGATCCCAAGTCTCCCGGAAGTTCTGGTAGTCTCGTTGAAGTGAATGCAAGTTCCCTGATGCTTGCAAACACTTCAGGAACTCCCAGATTCAGGAGAATTGGGATCCATCATGGCCAGAGAGCAAGCTCGGTTTAAGCCAATCAATCACCTCGTTCGCCTCTGCCGGCCATCTAATCGCTAGTAAAGACGGGTGGCCGGCGGCTTCATACTTAGTAACAACTGCAATCATTCTAGAGCAGAGCACCCTGGCCTGAAGGGAATCCTGACTGTGTTGAGAGAACCTGGAAGGAATTTAATGGTTTACAGTATAATTTTGCTCCTCTCGTTATATTTGAGTCTTGAGTATTTCATCATTTCGAGAATAAAGCTCTATCCATCTCGTTATATTTGGGTCGCGTTATACTTGAGTATCTGCGGTAGTTCTCAGTGGTCTTTCGCGGCTTCTGTGCAGTCTAGTAAAATTTTGATCTTGCACAGGGTCACTTTTGTGGACTACAGGAGTTGATTCCAGAGGCAGCACACAGCACTATTGCTGCCATCTATAAGTGGTTCCCTAATATTGCGGCTCAAGCCTCTAATACAACAGCCCAGTAGGGTCAGTAATAAAGTGGGGTTACTGCCGGAGTAATGACGATATTTGCTCCAAGCAGTTTAGTGTTAGCAATGAGGTCCAAACAGGGTCCAGAATGTATATGCTAAACATGTCCATAACAACATGGAAAATATGACCATCTTAATAATCCAGAAAACTAGTCAATGTAAGAAGAAAAAACATTCTTTATGAGAATTAAAAAGAACTTATAATACATATAACATGGCTTGTTCACCTGGATGGGTCTGCAGGTCACTGTACAATGATCTCTACAACCTGGTATGTTAGTAAGAGAATGTATTTCACTGGGTTTGTAATTGCCAAATTTCTGTCTGAAGTTACAATCTCATGTTTGGAGCCCTACTGTAAGAAAACTAAATAACTCTGAAAGGTGGGCAGTCCAGTGCCCTTGCATTATAGCCAATCTTAAATATGGTCATTGTTACAGTGCTTGATGAGACCCTTTAGGAATCAAAAGGCAAAGTGTGTCTCGAGGACTGTGATAAACATACTGGTAGACAAAGCAACGCCAACTGAGGAAGCATATTATGCGAAATGCGTATTGGTGGCTTGTTATTTGATTTTTATTAAATCATAACCTTTTAATCCTTACTGTGGTACCCGGCCTATTTATCCACAGAGGAGGTGCCTGAGACTGATGGGAAATCCGGTGCTCCTAATATCACCGGCTGCCTGCAAATCTGGTGTCTGATCCTTGAGACACCAGAAAATGTGAGTAAATTCCTGCTTATTATTCACTTCATTATATGAAACCCACTACACTATGCGAGTCTATCCTATATTTGAGGGTAACTGTGGAATCCACCCCTGAAGAAAGCAGACCACTTGGCCATTGGAGTCAACTAATTTAAGGAATTACCTCTACACTTGTGGAATAGAAGCACCACCTCCACCACACTATCGATACTAGTATTTATTTATTTGCAAAGGATTTTACCAGGAAGGATACATTGAGATTTCTCTCGTTTTCAAGTATGTCCTGGGTTCAAGAACATTGAAGTGTTACAGTTACAGAAATACAAAGTAATAAAATGCAAGAAATTAAAAACAAAACACAAAAAAATACAGATTAACATATCATGGGAAGGGCTAAAACGTTGGGTTAATTAGGGTGATTTGCAAAGTGGAAGCAGCTGGAAAGTAAGCTACAAATTTCAGACCAGCACTGGGTGGGTGGGTGGATGGGGAGGGAGGGACAGCAGAGTCCAAACGCAAGCGCTGTGGCAGTGGGTGATATGAACTAGCTTCAGGTCTGTAGGAGAAAGAGGTCATTGAGTTAGGGCATGTGGTCTGTTGAGGGAAAGCATATTTTACGACATGGGGGGGAGGGGCAACCATTTGAAAGCATTTGTTTAAAAAAGCAGAGTATACATTCAACATGAAAAGAAACAAAAAACAAACAGCCAAAATATTAATAGGTAGATGCAAGCATAAAATATTAACAGTAGGATTAAAGTTGAGATTGTGGATTAGAATTGCAGATGACATGTTGATCGCTGGTACCTTATGTATGTATGTATGTTTGCATTACCATTTTAAAAGTGTACTTATTATTTTTTACTTATGACGCTGCAGCAGATATCACATGTGTTTCCTGGCTAGATGACGGACATCATTTGGTCAAAACAAAAAGCATAATTGTTTATATTGCTTGTTGTAGTATGCATGCAGGTATGGGCTCTTTCCATTAACCGATGCATGCAATAATCTGATTATGTATTAACCATCAAACATGTACAATATTAATAGGCGAAAAGGCCTATTTATTTTCCTCACTGGATAACATTTACATTTTGATAAATTCCATGGATTTTAAGTAAACCCCGGAGTACAGTTTAATGTTTGCATGGAGAAATAAAGGAGCTTTAGGCAAATTCTGCAATATGTGAAAACATTTGGAAATACGACATGCTCAAATACGGGGACAGGAACGTGAATATCATATTCTTAATTAGCAAAATTATAGATATTAGCAGGTAAAGTGCTGATATTTGAAAATGAGGTAAGGTGCATGGTAGATAACGTGGACCATAAAATGTACAGAAACAAAGAAGAGCAACAGCAAAATTGGATGTTAAATTAGTTTCAAGAGACTGCAGTGGTGCATGAAATTATGTCTTACTGCATACTGCATAAAGATTCCTCCCCTGTGGAAATACAAAAGCTTAAATGGCAGTAACAGACCTCGGAAGATTGCTGAAAGGCATTCTTTGATTTAATATTTTCCAGCATAGAAGCAGCTTTTACATTTAGTCTCAAAATATAGTACATGAATATATTTCATGCTTTAACATATTAAAGACACGTTAATTGACTGTTTCTGCTTGCTCCTAGAATGTATAGTTTGAGCAATGTATTTGGACCTTAGAGGGTCCAAATCATTTTCTGCTTGTAGGGAGTGGGGATAGATAAATACTTAGAATACAGAGTATTAAACAGGTGATTTTTCAGGAAATTTAAGATGTGATTGTGATTTACTATAGTGAAAAGGAAAAGTTGTTTTTGTTGTCGATAGTTGCGAAGTCGTGTCCGACACGTCGCGACCCCATGGACAACGTTCCACCAGGCCCATTTAAGCTAACACCTACTGCTTCAGTGACTCCATCCAGCCACCCCATTCTCTGCTGTCCTCTTCTCCTTTTGCCCTCAATCTTTCCCAACATTAGGCTCTTCTCCAGTGAGTCCTTCCTTCTCATTAGGTGACCAAAAGGAAAAGTTAGAGAATATGAAATAGTGAAACTGCGCAAGAAACAGCAAATGTGCCGGTTGGGTGGAGTAGAGGTAACATCACTACTCTATAACCATGGACAGAGACTGTGGAGACACAGGTTCGATCCTGGCAAGAGCACCTCTCCAGTAAGTGTCCTTGGGCAAGACACCTAACAGTACATACTCGCCACCCAGGACATACTTGAAAACGAGAGAAATCTCAATGTATCCTTCCTGGTAAAATACTTTCTAGAAAAAAAATACAAAGAAAGTACAAATTTGTGATGAAATGATGAGGTCAAAGTATGTAAAGCAATTAGGATAAAAATTTTAAAGAAATAAATTTTGTGACAAACTGCTCCTTTCCCCGGTGCGCACTCTGGAGTAGAAGGTTGCAGGTATGGTCCCTATTCCGATAAAGAATGTATAACTTGGAGATGTTATACATAACGTCTCTTGTAGTTATCTTAAGGGTGGGAATCGCTACTCCATTCGTACTGCAAACTGGGCTTGATGCTCAAGTATAGTGCCTTCCCTGCACATCGTAACTGTAAAGTAATGCCTCCTATACTTTGCATAGAAGGTATTAATTTGCGCCTATGAGTAGAAGCGTGAGCTATTCCAAGGTAGCTCGCTCTTCTGTTTTGTTGCTGGTCTCTCTCTCAGAAATATTGACTCCTAAAAGTTGGTGTTAAGTGATTCTGCCTTTGCAAAATCACTTAACACACTGTGAACCTTCACCCAGAAAAAACATACCCTCTCATCCCGCATTGGAAAGGGTGATACGAGCCACTTCCTCCTTCCAGGAGCAGAGTGATACTGGGAACAAATAGCTCCTAGTATCCCTCTGAGATTCATCTGGTTTCGGGCAGCTCGTGTGCTTCTTTTCAGGACCCCGTGCTAAGAAAGTGCCTACCCTGGAATAGAGTCCGTAAATAAAATCTGCAGGTGCAGATATTTTTTATTTTTATTAATGTCTTCATTTTAGCGGCAACCATGGAATAAGGAATCTATATGTGGTGAATGAAATACTGAAGGGGTGTTTAAGTTTTCAGCTATGAAAAAGAACTAAAGACAAAACACCCCATAAATCTTTCACTAAAAATAAGGATTACACAATAGTCCGTTTGTTTTGCATTATCATACAAAAATGAAATTTGGTGCAATACATTATCTTCACATCTGCGTTATTACTGTCCCTTATATCAATGGGTCTCAAACCTGGTCCTCAAGTACCCCTAACAGGCCAGGTTTGCCAGATCTAAAGGGTTTATACTGTATATGGGTAATAGTGAAGGCGCGATTTATACTATCAGGGTTATTCAAAGAGAATCGAAAAGCCACCGCACGTTCGGTGACTTTTCGTTCTCTTCAATTCGGTTCGATTTGGCGATCCCATTTCGGCGACCCTGCGGTGTATTCAGCAAGCACCACAGGGTCCCCGAATTGCAGGGAAAGGTCACCGCAAACCCGCCGAAAAGTAACTGCAAAACCCGGCGAATGCACACCGAAAACCCGCAAAAACATCTGGATTAATCCCGCCGAAAACGCTGGAAAAACCCGAGCAGGAGCCGATCACACGCAGCGCAGCCGCCAGAAAAACCCGACACCGCAGACGAATGGAGTGAATAATTTAAAAAACAAAGTTCACTTGAATGTTTGAAAAGTGAAACGCTGTTTGCAAAGAAACTACTGAGCGAAAATGTCTGAAATTTACATATGAGGTCCAGGGAATGATAATAAAAGGTGCTGTTACAGAAAAAAGAAGTAAAGCTTAAAAAAACTTAAAAAAATCTGAATTTTTTTAAAACAATTGCTTAACTATGCTAAAAAATCTATAAATAAAGAGACTCTTTACTGCAGAATATTATAATCAATGGCTTATTGGATATTGAATTAAAATGGGAATATTTTTAACATTGAAGCCTATGAGATTCGCCTGAATAAACCTGCCAAATTAAACCACCGAATGGCAGGGCATTTTGGGAACCTTTCACTGCTGGTTTGTGTTCTCTGAATAGCCGAAGCATTGTTTTTTTATGGGGATTCACTGCAATCAAACAGGCACCGTATGTGCAGGCAATTCGCCAGAATTTGGCGAATTGCCTGCTCTCTGGCTAGCCAAATGGCCGGAAAGATAACCATACGCTGAATTTCAGCATTCGGTTCCCTTTCGGCAGCCATTCGGATCTCTTTGAAAAACCCTGTAAGTCTATTACAATATGTAATAGTAGCAAATACTGAGTAACAGTAATAATTATAAAGTGCCATACTAATACATATTAATAAATACTTTATGATGCTGCCTAAACATGGAAATATCTTACACAAATAAAACAACCAAAATTTGTGCCAAACAACATCATACAGGAATAGTCCATATAGCGCATCAAATTAGGTATGGACGAATGTATAAAAAAGCTAAGCTAGTAAACTAGTATTTGGCGAATTGACTACTTAGACAATAGACGAATTGGCCTGAAATTGCATTGAACGGTGAAATTGACCGTCTGTGCTAAGTCTGAGCTAATTCGGAGGTTACTGAATAACCTCTTTATTGTGATTGCAGAGAGTTTTTCCTCGTTGCCTGAAAATCCCTTTATCAACACTTTTCAGCACTTGACATTTTCTTCGGATATCGGCTTACCGATAAGATTGAATTGAATTGCTAAAGCTGATATTTCTATTACAAAGTATAGCTGCGAGAACAGAAATTTAAGCCAAATTTTTATCTGGAGTAGAAATGCTGGTAGGCCCAAATTTGCTTCTTCCAAGCTGAAAAATAGCTGAAATGAGGATGAGAAAGGTGCCAATTTCAGGTATCAGTCTGTGGAAGGCCACAGGTCCTGATACAGAACACATTCTCTGGGACCTTATGACCATTATAGTAAGTAAGCAAAAAAGATTTGTGAGTGTCCTGAGAACAAACAACGACACTAGTGGCCTGCTCTATGGTGGGGCCCGCTCAGGTCTCACAATGCTTTAGCTCGATTGTGCCATTACAGGGACAACTGCTCCATATGCAAATCAGACGCTATCACCCAAAAATTCCAAGGACGTCATCCCTGCATGAGAGATGCCGCGACCCCATTGATCGTTTCGTCCTTGCTAGGCCTCGTCAGGAGGGTATAGGTGACACCCCTCTAGGCACCTTGAACAAGGGGTCCACGTCTGGATTACCCTGTCAATTTATAGTGAGATCAAAAGGATTTGTGAGGGTCCTGAGTATGAACAATGGCACTAATGGCCTGCTCTACGGTGGGGCCAGCTCCGCTGTCACCCCTCTAGGCATAAACAATGTATAAATGTATGTCAATAACACAAAAAATGGTTGGAAATCAATAGCAACATGTAGATATATTTCATATACTCTGAATTTATTAATACAAGCACTTGTAACTGTGTGATTGCTTATTATAACTGGTTTTGAAATAACACACACATATACGTTTCCACTTATTGTTAAATAATAATAATAATAATAATAAATATAGACTATGTTGGGAAAGGAGGCTAATCATGCTTTTGTTCCTGAAAAAACTATGAGTACCGGTTTTTTACAACCAATCACTAGTTTGGAGAAGCAGTGGTGGCGTGATTTATTTTTTAATTACATAGTTCTCGCTACAAATATCAGATGGATCTATTCTTGTTGCAGGTAAATAGAGATTACTTCATAAATAATTCTGGTATCCAAGGTAACACGTGGGAAGCAATACATATTGCTGCAGTGAAGGATGCTTGCATTATAGTTCAGAATTGTTTCATTGATGTTCATTTGCTCACAGCCTACACATTTAAATCCCTTTCAATGCTTTTATAATGGCAATAAGCTATAATGCCTTTCATCTCCATGAACTGAAAAGTGAGTCAGTATAATTGACGGTGATACAAAGTTAAGAATGTGTCATTGTTCCTAACTGGTATATTACAAGGTCCTTTGAAATACTGTTGGGATGGTTCTGTGAGCAAATTATAGTTCCTGCTAAGATTAGCGTTGTGTAATATCTTGGATGGCGAAACTGAGAAAGTATATTCACCATGTAATCATTTCCCTCCCAAGTTGTTTAAAAAAAACACACTGCCGGGACATATGGAAAAGAGTTTTGCAGTAGACATACATTGAAAAGGTGTCTGATAATCTCATAAGCACATTTTCAAAATGTATGCATTTTTGATATGTTGGTGGAGCCCTCTGCTGGTCGGTCAAAGGACACTACTACTACATTTCTGTAATACAGCTTGTACTCTGCAGTTCCTTTTCAGTAAGAAAAGTCCTTTGCATTGCTCCAAAATTATAGAAAATCGAGTATATTCAATATCGAAGGAGCAGACGGTAGATTGAAGATCATGTATACTTAATCCTGGTATACAAAATCTTTATATATACAGTAGTCTGAATATTCCTTTCTTTCTTCAATGAGAAGATAACATCTGGCCCCAAAATGTAACCGGACACTGAAATTCATCACACGGTGACATTTCAGGGCCATTCGGCTATTTAAAGAGCAGGCAGTTCGCCACATTTCGGCAAATTGCCTGCACGCACTCTGCTGTTCGATGGGCTGTGAAATCCCCCATAGAGAAGCAATGGTTAATCTATATAGAGAACACCGAACAGCAGCGAAAAGTTGCCGAAATTCCCTGCTGTTCGGGGGTTTCATTCGACAGGTTTATTCATACGAACCACATAGGCTTCAATGTTAAAAATATTCTCATTTTAATGCAATATCTAATAAACCGTTTATTATTTTAATCTACAGTAAAAAGTCTCTTTATTTAAAAAAAAATTAAGATCTTTAATGCATTTTTTCGGCAAATTATTTCATCCGGGTTTTTTTAATCGTTTTTTCAGTTTTCTTTAACAGACCTTTTTATTACATTCATAGGACCTTATACAGTCAGGTGCAGAAATATTTGGGACATCGACACAATTCTAACATCTTTGACTCTATACACCAACACAATGGAGTTGGAATGAAACAAACACAATGTGCTTTAACTGCAGACTGTCAGCTTTAATTTGAGGGTATGTACATTCAACTCAGGTGAACGGTGTAGGACTTACAGCAGTTTGCAGATGTGACTCCCACTTGTTAAGGGACCAAAAGTAATGGGACAATTGGCTTCTCAGCTGTTCCATGGCCAGGTGTGTGATATTCCCTCATTACCCCAATTAAAATGTGCAGATAAAAGGCTCAAAGTTAATTTCAAGTGTGCTATTTGCATTTATGAATCTGTTGCTGTCAACACTCAAGATCAGATCCAAAGAACTGTCACTATCAGTGAAGCAAGCCATCATTAGGCTGAAGAAGCAAAACAAACCCATCAGAGAGATAGCAAGAACATTAGGCGTGGCCAAAACAACTGTTTGGAACATTCTCAAAAAGAAGGAACACACCGGTGAGATCAGCAACACCAAAAGACCCGGGAGACCACGGAAAACAACTGTGGTGGATGGCCGAAGAATTCTTTCCCTGGTGAAGAAAACACCCTTCACAACAGTTGGCCAGATCAAGAACACTCTCCAGGAGGTAGGTGTATGTGTGTCAAAGTCAACAATCAAGAGAAGACTTCACCAGAGTGAATACAGAGGGTTCACCACACAATGTAAACCATTGGTGAGCCTCAAAAACAGGAAGGACAGATTAGAGTTTGCCTAACAAAGCCTTCACAGTTCTGGAACAAGATCCTATGGACAGATGAGACCAAGATCAACTTGTACCAGAGTGATGGGAAGAGAAGAGTATGGAGAAGGAAAGGAACTACTCATGATCCTAAGAATACCACCTCATCAGAGAAGCATGGTGGTGGTAGTGTCATGGCGTGGGCATGTATGGCTGCCAATGGAACTGGTTCTCTTGTATTTATTGATGATGTGACTGCTGACAAAAGCAGCAGCATGAATTCTGAAGTGTTTCGGACAATATTATCTGCTCACATTCAGCCAAATGCTACAGAACTCATTGGACGGCGCTTCACATTGCAGATGGACAATGACCCAAAGCATAGTGCAAAAGCAACCAAAGAGTTTTTGAAGGGACAGAAGTGGAATATTATGTAATGGCCAAGTCAATCACCTGACCTGAATCCCATTGAGCATGTATTTCACTTGCTGAAGACAAAACTGAAGGGAAAATGCCCCGAGAACAAGCAGGAACTGAAGACAGTTGCAGTAGAGGCCTGGCAGAGCATCACCAGGGATGAAACCCAGCGTCTGGTGATGTCTATGCGTTCCAGATTTCAGGCTGTATTTGACTGCAAAGGATTTGCAACCAAGTATTAAGAAGGGAAAGTTTGATTTATGATTATTATTCTGTCCCATTACTTTTGGTCCCTTAACAAGTGGGAGGCACATCTGCAAACTGCTGTAAGTCCTACACCGTTCACCTGAGTTGGATGTACATACCCTCAAATTAAAGCTGACAGTCTGCAGTTAAAGCACATTATTTTCTGTTTCACTCCAACTCCATTGTGGTGGTGTATAGAGCCAAAGATGTTAGAATTGTGTCGATGTCCCAATATTTCTGGACCTGACTGTATGTAAATTCCAGCCATTTTCATTCAGTAGTTTTTTTGCAAACAGCATTTAAATTTTGAAACTTTCAAGCGTACTGTTTTATGTTTTTTTACCCCATTCGTCAGCTTGTCAGCTTTTTCCGTTGGCTACTCTGCGCCTTGATCTGCGGCTCGTCGGCTTTTTCCGGCATGTTCGGTGTGGTTTTTCAGGAGGTTCCAGCGGGTTTTCGGTGGGTTTTCGACAGGATTTGGGATTTGACTACAACCCCTATAGTGTATTAATTTTATAGTATGATAATTATATATAGGGGAGATACTGAGCACTCACATATTATAGATCCTAACTGGACTCTACTTTAGATGCCTGTTGGTTTTCTTATTCCGTGGGGCAACCAGCTGACCCTCCTCAGTGATACATGTATTCAGCAGTATACGCATTCATCAATGTATTCCTTTCCCTCAATTTCCCAAAAGAGAAAAATATAAAGGGCATGTGAAGCAGCACCCTAGTGTAATTCTGCAGACCTTAGGAAATTACTTGCAAAATGTGCAAAATTGAACTGGCCTCCAACATAGACAAAATTAAAAATGGTCCTAGTGTGCAAACAGTTAAATAATTATTGTGGCAAATAATCTACATTTATTTAACAATTGTATCCCTCTTTATCTCATCGGCCACTTGACATGTTAATAACAACATAAAATGTCAACTCATGACTGGCTATCTTTTTGTGTTGATTTCAAACCCTTGAAGCAAAAATTAACTATTCTGCACTTCAAAGAAAGATAAATGACCTTATAATTAAAAAGCAGGCCAGAGAAGGTAAGTTATGCAAATTTAACATATTTTGCATGTTCTTTGTGTATGTTTTATGTACTGTGAGTGGCAGTACAATAATTACTTTTCATTACTCAAACAGCCAGACTGAACAGAATTCAGATGAAAAAAGCAGACAAGTGACAGAATGCTATACATGACATGATGAAAGAACATCTATTAAGGCAAAATGTCTGTTTTTAATAGTTTGCAAAGCTGCAGAAGTAAATTTCTGGTTTTCTACTCCCTCATACTGCCGCACTAAAGACCCAGAGAAAGGCAAAAGTACTTTTAACCAGAATCAGTCTTTTTTAATCTCCCGTACATGTTTCCTTAAAATTATCCACCTTCAATTCGGGATAGTATGAAATAAAAAAATAAGTGTTTAATACATTCTACATTAGATTTGCACAAAGGTTTCCATCTTACTTACTGCTATATCCCAATGATGTATTAACCCATTATTACCAAATTGTTTTCTATAAATCTACTGCCAGAACCAAGTGGTTTTATGGAAAACAAATCTGCATAGAATATTCATTTTAATTGTGCTGGAAAATGTCTAAAACACATTTTCAAATGTATCAATTATTTGACATATGGCACCATCTGCAGGCCAAATAGCGCAACTACATCTCCATAGTACAGCATGGAATCTGGTTTTTTTCTTGAAGAAAAAAAAAGGATTCCAAACTGTTTAAATTCATTTGGCACCTTGGCCTTGCCTGATGGTCTAAATTCCTGAGCCTATTTGATGAAAAAAATTGTTTAATAAAAACAAATTTTTTTTGTATTGCTTCAGTATTTGTCCACATTGAGTGTTCTCGATACTGTATATGCGTATATGCAATCCTGGTATTGAATAGGGATGAGCCGAACACTCCCCGAGTTCGGTTCGGGCCCGAACCCGAACTTCCCATTTGTTCGGGACCGAACTCAAACCCGAACCCGAACCCCCATGCAAGTCAATGGGGCTGAAAATTCGGTTTTTTAGAGTGCCCTCCAAGAGGGCATATATGCTACATATTTGCCATAAAAGGTGTATGGGGGTCCGGGTAGTGCCCTGGGGGACAGGAAACAAGGACAAAAAGTTTTTAAAAAAATCATTTTTAAAGGGACAGTGAGTTTTCCATGATATAAGGGTTAAAAATAAAAACCAAAAATCCCTTCAAATATCGTGCCTAGGAGGTCCCCATAACCTGCCCGTGAAGTGGTGGATTTCTAGGATGTATAGAAACACTTAAAAACAAAAAAATGACGGTTCATATGACGGTAAATGCTTTTCCTTTAATCTATCCATAAACAACTGCTTGGGGCGGCAGCCTGTATGAAAAGACATTTTAGGACGCGCAGAAAAAGTTTAGTGTTTTTTTTGGCTAAATTATTGTGAAACTTATGCAGGCTTTGGATGAAAGTAACAATAGGTGCTTTAAAATTGGGCTTTTTGCGTCGGCAACAGTGCCGTCACACCGTAACCCCTCTGAGGATATGAATCTGATACAGGCGTCAATGGCAGTGCACCCAGATATTGTGCCTTTAGTGCCAGGCATGCAAGTACTATCATACAGTAACCCCTCTGTGGTATTGTGGAAGAATGCAGGGGTGGACCATGCGGTCCTATATTAAAAAGATATGAATCTGGGAATGGGCGTCAGTGCACCCAGATATTCTGCCTTTGGTGCAAGACTGCCAGGCCAGCAAGTATCATCATACAGTAACCCCTCTGTGGTATGGTGGAAGAGTGCAGGGGTGGACCATGTGGTCCTATATTGAAAAGTGTTTTTTTTATCTGTTAATGGGCGTCAGTGCACCCAGATATTGTGCCTTTAATGCCAGGCCATCAAGTATCATCATACAGTAACCCCTCTGTAGTATTGTGGAAGAGTGCAGGGGTGGACCATGTGGTCCTATATTGAAAAGTTTTTGATCTGGTAATGGGCGTCAGTGCACCCAGATATTGTGCCTTTAATGCCAGGCCATCAAGTATCATCATACAGTAACCCCTCTGTAGTATTGTGGAAGAGTTCAGGGGTGGACCATGTGGTTGGTCCTATATTGAATTTTTTTTTATCTGTTAATGGGCGTCAGTGCACCCAGATATTGTGCCTTTGGTGCCAGGCCAACAAGTATCATCATACAGTAACCCCTCTGTGTTATGGTGGAAGAGTGCAGGGGTGGACCATGTGGTCCTATATTGAAAAATTTTGATCTTGTAATGGGCGTCAGTGCACCCAGATATTGTGCCTTTGGTGCCAGGCCAGCAAGTATCATCATACAGTAACCCCTCTGTGGTATTGTGGAAGAGTGCAGGGGTGGACCATGTGGTCCTATATTGAAAAGTTTTTTATCTGTTAATGGGCGTCAGTGCACCCAGATATTGTGCCTGTAATGCCAGGCCATCAAGTATCATCATACAGTAACCCCTCTGTGTTATGGTGGAAGAGTGCAGGGGTGGACCCTGCTGTTCAAAAAATTAAAATGATATAAATCTGGCACAGGCGTCAGTGCAGCCAAATATTGTGCCTTTCATGGCAGCAAGTGCATTCACACCGTAACCCTTTTGTGGTATTGTGGTAGAGTTCAGTGCTGGAGGTTTTGTGCATGCAGAAGACATACCCGATCTATTCCGTTACTTCGGCATCAGGGGATTGATAGCTGCTGATCCAGGACTGATTCATTTTTATAAATGTCAGCCGGTCTACAGAGTCGGTGGATAGACGCACTCTTTTGTCTGTGACAAAACCTCCAGCGGCACTGAACGTCCTTTCGGAAAGCACGCTAGATGAAGGGCAACCTAGTAGCTGCATAGCATATTGGCTAAGTTCTGGCCAGTGATCCAATCTCAACACCCAGTAAGCCAGTGGATCATCTGCTGGAAAGGTATCCAGGTCTGCCCTTGCCCCTAGGTAGTCCTGCACCATATGGTGAAGACGCTGGCAATGGGTGCCTACATTTGACGTCCCTGGGTGTCGAGGACTAAAAAAAATTAAAAATGCATCAGTCAAGCGGCCCTGGCCTTCACCGCTATTCCTCTGATCACCTGCAGCCTCAGAAGCACGTGTGTCAGCACTTGGTAATCGAACAGTGCCTGGAAAGGTGTTACACAAGTTTCGCTTTAGAGCGTCCTCAAGTTTTGTCATCCTGTGCTCCCTCTGTGCGGGCAGGATGAGCTCTGCAACTTTCCCCTTGTATCGTGGATCAAGAAGGGTTGCCAACCAGTAATGATCCCTCTCCTTGATAGCACGAATCCTGGGGTCCTTTAGCAGGCTTTGCATCATTAGGGAGCCCATGCAGCGTAGGTTGGAGGTGGCATTAGCTACCGAGTCTTCCTGGTCAATGAGGATGACTGTATCGTGCACTTCCTCCTCCCAGCCACGCACAAGCCCTTCTGTTTCTGGGCACACAAAACCCTGCCTTGAGGAATCCCCACCTTCAATGCCCCCACTACTTAAATAGTCCTCCTCCTCCTCATCCTCCTCCTGTCTGATCTGAGTAGGACCCGCTGGAATGCTGTCTGCAGAAAGACTGGGGCCTTGAGAGCTAGGGAAGGCCTCCTCTTCCTCCCGCTGCTCTGCCTCTAGAGCCACATCTATAATTCCCTGCAGAGTGTGCTCCAGCAGGAACACTAAAGGAATTGTGTCACTGATGCATGAACTGTCCCTGCTCACCATCCTCGTTGCCTCCTCAAATGGTGACAGTACAGTGCATGCATCCTTGATCATCAGCCACTGCGGGGGGGGAAAAAAAACAAGTTGACCTGAACCTGTCCTTGTGCCATACTCACACAGGTACTCGTTGATGGCCCTCTGCTGCTTGTGCAGACGCTGCAGCATTGCTAATGTCGAGTTCCACCTGGTGGGCATGTCACAGATCAGACGGTTTGTGGGAAGGTGGAATTCTCTTTGAATTTCTGCCAGGCGAATGCTTGCTGGGAATGACCGTCTGAAGTGGCTGCAGACTTTTCTGGCCTGGATGAGAAGCTCTGGCAGCCCTGGGTACTTGGTTAGGAAACGCTGTACCACCAGATTTAGGACGTGTGCTAGGCATGGTACATGCGTCAATTTACCCTTGCGTAGGGCAGAGAGAAGGTTGCTGCCATTATCGCAGACGATCATTCCCAGCTCAAGCTGGCGTGGTGTAAACCATCTCTGCACCTGCCCCTGCAGAGCTGACAAAATTTCTGACCCGGTGTGGCTCCTGTCCCCTAAACAAACCAGCTCAAGCACAGTATGGCATCTTTTTGCTTGAGCCATTGCGTAGACCCTGTTAGGCGTGGGTTTAACTGCCACTTCGCCAGAGACAGGGAAGGAGGAGGAGGAGGAGAAGGAGGAGGAAGAGGTGGTGGTGGTGGAGCAGACAGACCTCATACAAGCAGCTTTCTGGAGGCGTGGTGGATGAACAAGCTCCAGCACAGAGCCCCGTCTTGGATCCCTCCCAGCTGCAATCAGAGTTACCCAGTGTGCCGTGAAGGAAATGTAACGACCCTGTCCATGCTTGCTTGACCAGGTGTCTAAAGTGACATGCACCTTGCTGCTGACTGCCTTTCCCAATGACTGGATAACATTGTCTTCCACGTGCTGGTATAGTGCTGGAATGGCCTTGCGTGAAAAGTAATGGCGTTTTGGAACCTGCCACTGTGGTACAGCGCATTCAGCAAATTCACAGAAGGGAGCAGAGTCCACCAGCTGGAAAGGCAGCAGCTGCAATGCGAGTACTTTTGCTAAGCTGGCATTTAGACGCTGGGCTTGGGGATGGTTGGGACTATATTTTTTCTTTCGCCGCAGCAGCTGCGGCAACGAAATCTGACTGCGTAAATCTTCAGCTACTGGGATGATGTCACATTGTGAGGAAGGACCTGCTGGTACATCCATTACTGTAGCATCATCCCTGTCGGTGGAGGTTGTAGGCAATGGCATGGCAGGACATACAGTGTGGGTAGAGACAGATGAGGAGGAGGAGGACCTATGCAAAGTTTTGCCCCAACGGGATGTGTGGCACTTGTTCATATGTCGCCTCAAGCACGTGGTACCCAAGCGTCCGGTGTTTATCCCACGCTTCAGCCTCCTCTTACATAGATTACAAATAGCAACGGTGGGGTCTGCTGCACATTTCTTAAAGAACTCCCAGACAGCAGAGTTCCTGCATGTGTTCTTGAGACAACAGCACTCTGCACCGGAGCAGCTCTGACATGTGATGCCTTGGACTGGCTAGTGCTACGGTTGGTCACAGAGGATGTTGTGCCTCGTGTTTGCTGTGCCTCCTCCTCCTCCCCCTCCTCCTCACTTGATTCCTCAGTTCGATCTGGCACCCAGGTGGAGTCAGTGACCTCATCATCATCAATGTCATCTTCTTCACCCCCTATCTCCTCGTCACTGGAGCCAACTTGGCAGTATGCTGCAGCTGCTGGGGCAACATGAGTGCCAGTTATTTGTGTGTCATCACTGGCACCCCCTTCCTCTAGGTTGATTATACTCCCTTGCTCAACCTCAGAGATTGAAACAGAGCACTGTACTTGCTGCGCATCCTCAAGCAGCATGTTACTCTCATTGTAGTCAAACAATTCAGCTGACTCCTCCGTGTGTGATAGTGAGGCTACGGCAGGAGTAGCTGTGGCCATGGAGGCTGCATTAGATGCTTTGGCAGCTGAGGTGGACTGTAAAGCACTAGAAGCCTGGCTGGCAGAGGACTCGGAGGATGAGGATGGCCTGGTTAGCCAATCCACCAAATCCTCTGTATGTTGCTGCTGCTTAAGAAGACAGCCAGCACCAGTTAGAAAGGACAAGCGTGCCCCTGCAGAGGATGCACCACGTCCACGACGACCAGAGGCACAGCCTCCCGACACAGGGGCTGCTTGCCCTCTTATCTGTGTCTGGGAGCGTCTGCCAGTCCTTTTTGTTCTTTCAGACATGGTGAGTGATATATAGATTAATATATACAGAACTCTGATTCAACTCTGGTATAAAGATTTAAAGAACTCTGGTATAACTCAGTGAGACACACTGATAGCTGGCAGCCAGTGACAAGAGACAGATCACCTCAATTCACAAATGTTTTAAAGAAATTAGTGAGCCCCAAAATACAGCGTAGTACTTTTTGTATGACGAGACACCGATCACCTTAATTCCCAAGTGTTTTAAAGAAATTAGTGAGCCCCAAAATACAGCGTGGTACTTTTTGTATGACGAGACACAGATCACCTTAATTCCCAAGTGTTTTAAAGAAATTAGTGAGCCCCAAAAAAAATTGCTGGCTGTGTGACGAGACACAGAAGATCACCTTAATTCCCAAGTGTTTTAAAGAAATTAGTGAGCCCCAAAATACAGCGTGGTACTTTTTGTATGACGAGACACAGATCACCTTAATTCCCAAGTGTTTTAAAGAAATTAGTGAGCCCCAAAATACAGCGTGGTACTTTTTGTATGATGAGACACAGATCACCTTAATTCACAAGTGTTTTAAAGAAATTAGTGAGCCCCAAAAAAAATTGCTGGCTGTGTGACGAGACACAGAAGATCACCTTAATTCCCAAGTGTTTTAAAGAAATTAGTGAGCCCCAAAATACAGCGTGGTACTTTTTGTATGATGAGACACAGATCACCTTAATTCACAAGTGTTTTAAAGAAATTAGTGAGCCCCAAAAAAAATAGCTGGCTGTGTGACGAGACACAGAAGATCACCTTAATTCCCAAGTGTTTTAAAGAAATTAGTGAGCCCCAAAATACAGCGTGGTACTTTTTGTATGATGAGACACAGATCACCTTAATTCACAAGTGTTTTAAAGAAATTAGTGAGCCCCAAAAAGATTTGCTGGCACAGTGACAAGACCCAGAAAATCACCTCAATTCCCAAGTGTTTTAAATAAAGTTGTAAACCCCAAAAAAACTTGCTGGCACAGTGACAAGACACACATCACCTAAATTCCCTGATATTTGGTATAAATGAGACCCAAAAAGACTTGCTGGCACAGTGTGACAAGACCCAGAAAATCACCTCAATACACAAATGTTTTAAATAAAGTTGTAAACCCAAAAAAAACTTGCTGGCACAGTGACAAGACACACATCACCTTAATTCCCTGATATTTGGTCGAAATGAGACCCCCCAGTCCCCCCAGTAGCGTGGCAGACCGGCAGTAACAACACACACAACTATCTTCTTTGAAATCTCCTCTGAAATGCGTGCAGAATCGGCGCGTTGAAACCTTATATAGTGTGCTGCGGGACTTAGCTCTGTGAGCCCATGATTGGGCAAAATTTGCCCATAGTGTTCAACCAGTCTTACACCAGACCTGTGGTCAGGTGCAAGGCTGTAGCCAATTACGAGCTTCAGGCAGTGGGAAAATGCATTGTGGTCCATTGTGGTCGAACATGCGGCGAACACCCGGAAATGTTCGGGGTTCGCGATCTGCTCGAACAGGCTAAGTTCGGGTCGAACCCCGAACCGTCCGAACCCGAACAGCTCATCCCTAGTATTGAATACATAATATAACCACATAAATGTATACAGTATGTAAGTAAATTAGAGACTGTAAACATTGTTACTTGCAATGAGTAAGATATTTTTCTCCATTCCAGATCTTTTCCCAAGAAGTTTTATTAAAAGGAAAAATTAAATGACATTTCTCTGCCGGTGACCTCCAAATTATATAGCAGGTGTGCTAATATTTCAAAATTTTGACATAAATTCACAATTTACAATTACAATCAAGTGTTGTATGTAAACATAATAGTTCAAGGTATATATTACAATAAGATACATTATATATTTATAAACAAATATGTCACAGTGTAAACAGGGAAGGTGTAAAAATAACTTACAGGGTTATTGAGAGAGAGGTGAAACTTGGGAGAATCACTGGAGAAGTGAAAATTCTAGGTCAAAATTCTCCCATTTATCTCACTTTCCAAATCAACTATTTTGTCTAGATTGTTCATTCTCCTGGTTTTCATCGCTCTCTGAATAACCCTGATATTCTCTAATCGTGGAGACTGTGGAGACACAGGTTCGAATCCCAGTAAGTGTCCTTGGGCAAGACACCTAGCAGTACATACTTGAAAACGAGAGAAATCTCAATGTATCCTTCCTGGTAAAATCCTTGCTCAAAAAAAAATATACATATAATATGAATAGACTATTGAAAAAACTGGTAGCAGCCATGGTGTAGCTGATTTACTGTGTTTTTCATCCAATTTTGGAAATGGCTGGTCTTTTTATCCAAAATTTCAGCTGTTCCTGACATGTTGTCTTGACAACAGAATTTACTGATTATATAGTTAAAATACTTTCAGGTTATCTCCCCTGAGACAGGAAATGTGACCCTGAAAATAACATCCAGTCAGGTGGGGTTTGGGTCGAAATCCATACAACCAGGTTCCCTAATGCCAAAATCCCGACGGCCAACTTCCCTACGCCGACAACTCCCTGATGGCCAACTTCCCTACACAGACAACTCCCTGATGGCCAACTTCCCTACACAGACAACTCCCTGACGGCCAACTTCCAGACATCCAAAATCCCAGTGGCTAACACTAACCCTACTCCCTTACCCCCTAAACCTATCCTTAACCCCCCTAAACCTAGCCCTAACCCTAAGCCCCCTAAACCTAGCCTTAACCCTAACCCCCTAATCTTAGCCCTAAACCTAGCCCTAACCCCCTAAACCTAGCCCTGACCCTAACCCCCTAAATCTAGCCCTAACCCCCTAAACCTAGCCATAAACCTAACCCCCTAAACTTAGCCCTAACCCTAACCCCCTAAACTTAGCCCTAACCCTAACCCCCTAAACCTAGCCCTAACCCCCTAAACCTAGCCCTAACTGTAACCCCCCTAATCCTAACCCTAACCCCCTTAAACCTAGGGTTAGGGTGTTAGTATTAGGGTTAGCCGCTGGGATTATGGATGTCTGGAAACTGGCCGTGTAGGGAACTTGGTATGTCCAGCAATTATTCTGTCTGGAAGTTGACCGTCGGGATGCTGGCATTAGGGAACCTGGCTGTAGGGATTTTGTCCGGCACCCAGTCAGGTGACATTGTATATTGTTACACAGTGGTACATTTCACATACGTGCATTGAAAATTCCCCCTATTGGGATGAAATGTCTTTGCCACAGGGTGTATTTTGGCTGTAAAGTGTGCTTACTGGGCATTAATTTCGAAACCGAAAGGTAAACTGTATTGATCAGCTCAATTTTGTGGAGGTTTTGATGTGTGTGAATGAATACTTCAGTACAATACATTGACCAATTGAAAAACAATAACATATGGTATATGATATTTTTAGATAAGAGATATGTGTTTATTTTTGTAGATCTACCACTGAATATTTTCTTGAAGTATATCTTTGTTTCTTTCCAATTTTTTTGTTCTGCATGCTGTCATCTTCTGTAATGAAGGGTAACTCAGATCCAACAGCTGCATATGATACATGAATGAGCACCAATTACTTGAAGTCTGAACTTTTTTTTTCAATCTCTGAAATGGCAGACATTGAAAAGTTTTGCCGTAACTAAAGAAGAGATCGTCGAAGGATGAAGCAAACTCATTTTGAAGTAAAATTAGAAGTGCAGCCCCAGAGCGTGCTAAACTAACTCAAGCATTAAATGAGCACTTACATGTTTACAGCACTGAAAACTAAAAATATGTCAATTGTCACTTGGTATATCTGCCACTATTAGCTAAGCATCACTTGCGTAAAAATATTAGACATAAAAATGCCGAGCTGGTCATCACTTTGAGGGAGAATGTAAGTGGTAAATGAAAAGGAAGAATAAACGGATGATGTAATTGCATACACAACATTATTAGAATGTTACGTTAGACAATATTTCACAAAGAATTTAAACTTTTTTTTCGTGCACCATTAAGTATCCCAAAAAAAGACATTTTAATATCACAATGAAAATAAAAATCCAACAACTTGAAAAAAAAATAATACTATTTTGAAATCTAGTTATTCTAGCTAATAGTTGTATGCATATGCGGCAGAGGTTGAGTTCAGCTACCTTGAAATTCTTGAAATTCATTTTTCATGTTATCATCATGGGACAATGTTTTACTTGAGCCAACTGTAGAAAAAGAAGACAATTAATTTCAGTAGAACACATATTCAAAAGTAAGCAAATGTAACAAACAATGCTTGAGGGGTAGGGATGTGCATGGCTGAAAAATTTGTTTCGGCTAGTTTCATTTTTGTTTTAAATAACTTCGTTTTTGGAATTGTGTAACTAATTTCGTTACGTGTTTTGTCTCCTTTTGTTTTTCGTATCGATTTCGTATCGATTCGAATTTCATATATCAATTCGATAGTTAATATCAATTATTAATAATAATAATATCAAATTTTGCTGTTAACCCTTTCCCTGCTGAGCCATTTCACGCCTGTGTGCTGAGGTCAGTTTTACCGGTTTTGCTCATCATGTTTAAACGCGTTTTCAAGCCATATTTTATTATATGACCCAGACATATCTATAATATAATTGAGTAAGGCTTGGCGTGTCCGTTGCCAAGCCTTACTCTGAGCATGCGCGCGCAACCAGTGGCGGTTGGTTGCGCGTGCATGCAACCGCCGCGGCACGAGCCGGCTGTGCGCTCGCCGCGGCGGTTACAAGATGCACACAGCAGCCGGGTAGAGGCTGTGCTCGCAGCCTCTACCCGGCTGCCGCGCGCATCCATCCCCGAGCGGCGAAGGGAAAGTTCCCTCGCTTCCGCTCTTTAAAGGACCCAAGCCGCGGTCACGTGACCGCGGCTTGGGTCCTTCAACGACCGGAAGCGGGGAAACTTTCACTTCGCCGCTCGGGAAGGTAAGTATGAGGAGCTCATGGGGCGGCTGTCCGAATGCCGATAGAGCATTCGAACAGCCGCCCCATGTCTGGTCTGGGGTCTGAGCTGGGGGGCATATAGCCATGAGAGGTGGGGGGCAAATATCCGAGAGGTGGGGGGCAAATATCCATGAGCTGGGGCATATATCCATGAGAGGTGGGGGCCAAATATCCAGGAGCTGGGGCAGTATCCACGTGCTGGGGCAGTATCCACGTGCTGGGGCAGTATCCACGAGCTGGGGCAGTACCCACGTGCTGGGGCAGTATCCACGTGCTGGGGCAGTATCCACGAGCTGGGGCAGTATCCACGTGCTGGGGCAGTATCCACGTGCTGGGGCAGTATCCACGAGCTGGGGCAGTATCCACGTGCTGGGGCAGTATCCACGAGCTGGGGCAATATCCACGAGCTGGGGCAGTATCCACATGCTGGGGCAATATCCACGAGCTGGGGCAATATCCACGAGCTGGGGCAGTATATACACGAGCTGGGGTAGTATATCCACGTGCTGGGGCAGTATCCACGAGCTGGGGCAGTATATCCACGAGCTGGGGCAGTATATCCACGTGCTGGGGCAGTATATCCACGTGCTGGGGCATATATCCACGTGCTGGGGCAGTATATCCACGTGCTGGGGCATATATCCACGTGCTGGGGCAGTATATCCACGAGCTGGGGCATATATCCACGAGCTGGGGCATATATCCATGAGCTGGGGCAGTATATCCACAATAGACTGCCCTCTGGGCAGACTTTCCACCTTGTTATATATATTGTTCTTTCCGGCAGACTTGGCAGATTCATAATATATTATTATTATATGTATACATCATGTCCTGTCTGTATATTATAACAAAAAATGCAATAAAATTTTATTTTTCAATAATTTACAATGTGTAAAGTGTTTTTTTCACATTTTAACATGCGAGCATTTGCGGTTATATTTTCTATGGGTTGCACTTGTTAAAAAAATTAGAAATGGGGTCTAGTTACATTTTTTTGGGGGAAAATTACGCGATTTTTAACAAACGCACCCCATACAAAAATCGTTAGTGCAGCATCATTGTTCACATTATAATTGAAATGGGAACAATATTGCTGCATTAACAAAACAAAAAAACCCAAAAAAAACTTGTTTATTTTTTTTATTATTATTTGTTAAATATATACAGTATTTTCTGGTGTATAAGACTACTTTTTATACTTAAAAACATCCCCCAAAAATTGGGGGTCGTCTTATACGCGGGATATACAATACAATATGACGAGTATAGCCCAAAACCTATTTTTTAACTGGAAAATTAGGGGGTCGTCTTATACACCCGGTCGTCTTATACTCCAGAAAATACGGTATATTTTTTAAATTAAATTGCACATGGTCATGTTTGGTATCATTGGAAAGGCCATGCTCTGGCCGATCCAGCAATACCAAACATTAACCCCTTTCATTGGAACCCCCTATCTCCACCATTGGTGGCAACTAGGGGTTAACTCCCAGACTGACTTCATCGTGACTTTGCACGATGACGCCAGTTATCAGGGATAGTTCCCGGAAGCTTGGCCGACATCCAGGATGTCGGCCATCTCCAGGAGAGGATCACAATTCGGCGCTTTTCGGCACCGAATCGTGATCCGGCACCCAAGGGGTTAAAGTCAGGCACGGTTTGGAAGGGCAGGCTGTGCCCTTTCAAACCGTGCCTGGCTTTGATCGCTGGCCCCTGGCGATCTGGAGGGAGAGAGGTCCGAAGGACCTCCCCCCTCCCTTTCAGGCACCTCCTCCGCACTCGCAGGGGGGGCGCTTGAATTAGATGTCATTGCGCCACCGCGATGACCTCTATCTTACCGGCTGATTGCTGCATCCTATGCTAGAACGCGCTCAGCGCATCCATAGCACAGGAGGTGCACTTGGCAGGACACGCTGAGTGCGTCCTTAGCAGCCAAGTGGTTAAAAGAAAGGCATACGGTTAAATTTGAAGCTGTGCCACAGATTTAGTATTTGAGTCAAATTAAACAGTGAAACAAAATTAATTTGTCTCATAAAGCGCTTTGCTTACTATTACTTGTATTTTAAATTAAGATCAATTCGATAGTTGATATCAATTTGATAGTTCATTTCAAATTCGATAGTTGATATCAATTATTCAAATTTTTCTTTTATGATGATGACACAATGTAAAACGAAATAAATTCGTTATATACCATTTCGTTTCATTTCGTATTGTATCGATTCATTATTCGGAAGTACTTCCGAACTACGAATTATCAAATTTCGTTACAAACTCCGAATTTTCCTGAAACGAATGCACATCTCTATTGAGGGGAGACGTATCGTAAATGGTCACAAGAGACCATGAGGTTAACCCCGGAATAGATGCAACAAACAGTTGTACTTTGAAAAAGACCAACTATTCCCCTGTGACTGATAAAACATAACATTTAATGCGAAAGAAAAGGAAAAAATATTTTGCATTGTTTGATATAAAATCGGGGCCACACATTGATACACAAATAGAAAAAACAATAATATAAAAAACATGATACAAAAGAAAAAATATATATAAAAGAGAGCAATATATTTTCACAGAATAAATATATGTATATATTCTGACATGGATTATGTGCGTCTAAAGATCTGTTCCTATTTATTTAGTAAGCTGACAGTTTTCATTCGGTGTGGGGACACGTGAGCGATACACTCTGTATTTTTTCTTATTGGTCCCTAACTCGCACCAGACACGCATTTTGCCTGACGAGCCGCATCAGGCGCAGCACGAGTCAGGTGTGAGTTAGGAACCAGTGTAAAAAATCTCAAATTTATATATGATGTAACATTAGGCAAGAATATATTATGTATACTTAGATTTGAGGTGGTCTGATTTTGTGCACCTGTGTGGAAATTATTGCTAATCTTAGAAATCCACCTTTAGTATTTATAGAAAAGTGCTGCTGTTTTTTTAGGGTCACGGAGGTATACATTGTGACGCGACGGCCGCCACTACGCTGTAGCGCAGTACAGCAGTTCAAGTGTTTATTTATTTGTGTGTTATTAAAAGTTCGTTAGCCCTTATTTTTATAAGTACCCCAATGTGCTTTTCCCTGTTCTTCCACTGTTCACCACTCATTCAGAGCCACAGAAAGTTCACCAGATGAGCTGGCACCGAGCCTCAAGATAAGGGCTGCACCCACCAGGGGGGCCCCAGGTGAACAAAGGGAAATTGGGCCATGGCTCCAGGCAGTGGCAGAAATCACCCCGGGAGGGCTGAGGGCGGACCAGGGGAGAACAATGTCTTTTTTCCCCATAAATAAGCTGTGTTCTCCATGAAAAATAAATCACTTGTGTTTGAACCTTTACTCCTGCCTCGGCTAGTAATTGGGGATAACAGGGCTTTGGGAACCGAGACGCTTCAAGGACCTCTCTACAGCGCTGCAACCTCGGGGTATTCTACGAGCACCAGCGGCACCTCGCTACCACACTACCGACCTCCAGGTGTACTCGGCGCTGACGGCGGATCTACTCACCCCGAGTACCGGGATCCGTCACATACATATATATGAATACATACATTCTGTTCATGATATTCATCTCATGATATGGTTTGTTCGGTCCCGCTCTACCTTTTGGTTGTGGATTTATCTGCTGTGTAGCCTGGAAGGTGTTGTGAATGTAATTACTGAAGTAATCTAATGACTCAGGCACAGCAGAGTTCACACCTATGTTTTAGCTTCTACATATATACACATACTAGCTTTTGTCCGCGGCTTCATTCGCATGGATTTGGGGATTTGTTACAATTGTTTTTAAAATACATTGACCAATTGAAAAAAAAAAAACATTGTATTTGATATTTTTAGATAAGAGATATGTGTTTATTTTTGTAGATCTACCTCTGAATATTTATTTGAAGTATATCTTTGTTTCTTTACAATTTTTTCGTTCTGCATGCTGTCATCTTCTGTAATGAAGGGTAACTCAGATCCAACAGCTGCATTTGATACATGAATGAGCACCAATTACGTGAAGTCTGAATACATATGAATACATACATTCTGTTTACGTTGTTCATCCCATGATATTGTTTGTTTGGTTCCGCTCTACCTTTTGGTTGTGGTTGTATTGCTGTGTAGCCTGGAGGGTGTTGGGAATATAATACCTGAAGCTGTCAGCTCTCTACATATAAAATACAAAACAGCAGAAGGTTGCACTCAACCTCAAAACTAAGCGGGTGCATCTAAGGCTGGGGTCAGACGAACGGAGTCTTTACGTCCATGAAGCCGCACTTTAGTACGCCCGTGGTAGCAGATAATAACGTCCAATGAAGGACCACACACGAAGTACGGCCGCACGGAAGTGTGGTCGCACAATGCAAGCTGCAAATGGAGGCAGGTTAGCAAGAACGTCGTACCACTAGTACTGACGCACAGAGTGCGCTGCGTCCGCATAGCAGCCTGTGTAGGTGATTAGGAGACGTCAGACGCTGCACATGTCCGGCCTACATCACGTCCAGACACCCAAAGTTGCGATCTGTAAAAAAAATCACAGACGTTATTGCGCACCGTGTGACCACTACTGCGTATTCCGTCAAAAAGTGCATCCGGACGCACGGATGCACAGTCCGTGGAAAATGCGTTCGTCTGACCCTAGCCTTAGACATTAAATACAAAACACCAAGAAAGAGCGCTCCATCATTAATATTAATGTCTTAGATGCATCCACTTAGTTTTGAGGTTGAGTGCAGCCTTCTGCTGTTTTGTATTTTATATATAGAGAGCTGACAACTCTCATTTGGTATGCACCCCTCCCTGATTACAGGTGCTCCACCATGACAGCCTATAAAGGCCTCGAGCTGCCGGGGAGCTCCAGGGTGAGTTGATCCTGTAAGTGCAGATTCGGTCACATTAGATAGGACCTGTCAATGATGGGGTACATTGGCGACTGTGACAGGCTTAAGCAAACTATGATCATACTTTGTGAACTGAATCCCCATCATTTATTCCCTCAGGTTTTTTGAACATTTTGAAATTGTGTTTTTTTTGTTGCAGAAGGTGGTGGAAGAAGGTGGTCAATAATATGGAGTGCTCTTTCCTGGTGTTTTGTGTTAAATGTCTTAGAAGCCCCCACTGTTGTTGTTAGTTTAGGTTGAGTGCAACATATATATATATATATCTCAAACCAAGAGGAGAGCAGTCCGGCTAACACAATCAAAGACTTCAACAGTAGATTATAAATTTAAACATTTAAAGATTTTACCAAATTTTAACCTTTTCAGGGTTTCAACAGTTCTTAATATGTCACAGGTGTTCCACTTACAAGCTCTATTTAACTTTAAATCGCTGAGAGCTCCAGAAAGGATTTAATCCTCAGTAAGTGAGTTGAAATGATGGAAGAAGGTGGTCAATAATATGGAGTGCTCTTTCTTGGTGTTTTATATAATTTTTTTCTTTTTTGTATCATTCTTTTTTCTATTATTGTTTTTCTATTTCTGTATCAATTTGTGGCCATGATTTTACATCAAACAACGAAAAATATTATTTTGTTTTATTTCACAATAAAGGTTATGTTTTATCAGTCACAGAGGGAAAAGTTTGTCTTTTTCAAGGTACAACTGTTGTTTGTTAGATATTCAAAAGTATTTCAAAGTTCTCTAAAATAAACAACATGCCAAAATTAGGTAACCCGTAAAGCGATCTGCAAAATATAAAGTATCCATCGCAAAATGATGCACAAAGAGTATCTGACCTTTAACTGTAACTTGGGTCGATAAGCACAAAAAATAAAAGGTCACTGTATCAGACAATTGTTTTATTCAGCATAAATGTAGCATAGAACAAGTAGTATAACAGTAATGGTAAATTAATATGGCAATTTAACCTTTACACAGGTCTGGAATAACACAAGTAAATAAATAGAATATTTAAGGTGAACAAAAATCACTAAATGAATATTTATATAATATTTTTAGTCATAAACGGCATGTATTCAAATATTAACTGCTCTAGGCTAGCAGAAAGTGTGTATTATTGCTTCCAATGGAAAAATATTGAAGCTAACCAGTCAAATTATAATATTGATGGTAGAAATATTTACATTATGAAACTTATTTAACATCGATAAGACACAGAGAACATAGCTGTGTGTGCTGTCAGTAATTTTCTGAAGAATATAGAAGTGCTAAAAATATAAAATAATTTTTCTCAACATGAAGGTTTACTTTTGCAAAACAAATATATAAGGGGTTATTCAGAGAGCACCGAATTGGCCAAAAAATTACACCGAATAGTGAATTTCTGCATACAGTGCAATCTCATGGCCATTTGGCTATTCAAAAAGCTGGAAATTTGCCAAATATTGGCAAATTGCCACAGAAATACGGTGATCTTCAGCGGCAGTGAAATCCCCAGAGCGAAGTAATGGTTAATCTATTCAGAGAACACCGAACAGCACCGAAATGTCAGTGAAATGCCTTGATTTTCTGTGGTTTCATTCGGCAGGTTTAAAAAAGTGAATCCCATAGGTTTCAATGTTAGAAAAATTCCTAGTTCTTCTTAAATATTTATTCAACCATTTATTATTTTCATTTGCAGCAAACAGTCTCTTTATTTATTCATTTATTTATTTATTAGTGTTTTTTTAAGCATTTTTTTTGTGGATTTTTTTGGCGAAATGTTAAATTCCAATTTTTTTTTACATGGGGTTTTTTTTTTATATTCTGTTACGGAGTTTAAGCTGCCTTTATTTGGCTCTGACACTAGCCAATACCTCATTTGCTACTGACCCCCCATCACATGTTCCTGACAAATATTAACCCTAAACCTAATACCAACACCTAATCTTCAAATCAAGCACAAATAGTAAACCTAACCGTAATCTCAACCCGATCAACTTTACTGACATCAGTAAAATAACAATAATAGATAATGTGTCTATCTGAAATTTCAGAAGTCCCCAAACTGTTGATTTTTTGGAACTGAGACAGTCTGACTTTTTCGTCCATGCACATGTCTATAAATTAATTTTTAAAAAATACAAGTTTACTAATTTAAAAATTAACTTTTCAGAATAATTATCTATATACAAACTTGCTCTTTTATCCTACAATAAACTACACATCCTGTGTGTCGGATAAATAATATAGTATTTAACAGAAAGTTCTCGGTAGCGATGGGGTTAATTAAATGTGATATTTAATTATTCATCTAACATTTATTTTGAGAAAATGTAAGCCCATTACCTTTTCATCAGAAGTCACATATAGTATAGCTAGGTTCTAGAATAGAACAGATAAAGCACAATGGGTTATATATTATTGTATATGATTCAGTCTCACTTAATCTTATTGAATATCATTGTTTTACTCTAATGAAAAGAATCGTGTTTTATAGTCACATCACTATGCCACACTGATAAATAATAAGTCTAAAAATGAGGTAGAAGGAATAGCCATCTGTCCCTGCAACAATTATCTACTTGCCATCTGCTTTTATATACCAAAACGTTAATGATTTTTTGTAATACCTGATTTAAATGTTTTTTTTTAATGTACATAATTTATATTATTTATTATACATTATACTAGGAGAATAAATAAACTGTTTTTAGAGAAGCGTTCTCATTCAATTATTTCACGTTCTACGTTATATTGTGTACGAACCAATGGTTTATGTCATAGAGTTAACAAACTCAAACACGTTCGGAAGATCAAGTTCACATTCATCAATTGAATACTTTCCACAAGGCATAAAAAGGCTGCAAATGGCACACCAAATGAAATTCAGCACATCGAAGTAAATTTATACTATGCTGACAGAGCTGTTTAGTGTGCTATCTGCCTTCGTTTGTAACTATCAATAGCTCCCTCCTATTTGCCAGTCAAAAGCTTAAAGTGCTGAGGAGTCAAAAGAAAAGAGAAAAAAAAAACAAGCAAATTCTCATTATACATTTATTACTTGCATAATATTGAAGCAATTAAACTACATCTAGATATATCTGTTAAAATAGTAATGGAACCTCGTTAAATATATTTTAGTGCGCTTGAACACTGGATATCTTATTAACACACAATAACTGTCCTATTAAATCTTAATTAAAAGTCTATTATAGACACTTAATTAAAAGTGTTAGTAAAACTGTTTACTCTGCTTCTGCTATGGGCATAAGTTAGAAGATTGCCCCATCTGTCCCCTAGAATCTGCTGTGAAGTGACTTCAGGTACAAATGCGCACTAATTCTGGTTATTGTTGATACCAGTGAGAAAAGCACAAAAAAACATGCCTAGGTTTATTTGAAATCTAACATTCACAATGTAAAAAACACAAAATCAAAACAGAATTCTGCAAAGGGAATTTTAACAATCAGGGTTATTCGAAGAGATCCGAATTGGGGTCGAAAGGTAACCGAATGCTGAAATTCAGCGCACGGTTACCTTTCCTGACCATTCGGCTATTCAGAGAGCAGGCAGTTCGCCAAATGTTAGCGAATTGCCTGCACATACGGTGCCTGTTTGGTGCCTGTTCGAGGGCAGTGAAATCCCCATAGAGAAGCACTGCTTCGTCTATTCAGAGAACAAAAAACAGCAGTGAAAAGTTGCCGAAATGCCCTGCCATTCGGTTGCTTCATTCGACAAGTTTATTCAGGCGAATCCCATAGGCTTCAATGTTAAAAATATTCCCGTTTTATTCCAATATCTAATAAACCGTTTATTATAATATTCTGCAGTAAAAAGTCTCTTTACTTATAGATTTTTTAGGATCTTTTAAGCATTTTTCTGTATTTTTTTTGCAAAAAGAACATTTTTCTGGGTTTTTTAAACGTTTTTTCTTTTTTCTGTAACAGCCATTTTATTATCATTCATTGGACTGCATATGTAAATTTCAGACATTTTCGCTCAGTAGTTTGTTTGCAAACAGCGTTTCACTTTTCAAACATTCAAGCGTACTTTTTTTTTCACTCGATTCGTCTGCGCTGACGGGTCTGATAGGCTCCTGCTCGGGTTTCTCTGGCGTGTTCGGTACGGTTAATGTTTTTGCGGGTTTTGGTGTGCATTCACCAGGTTTTGCGGTGAGTGTTCGACAGGTTTTCAGCAGCTTTTCCCTGCACTACGATGACCCTGTGGTGCTTGCTGAATACACCGTAGGGTCGCCGAAATGGGATCGCCAAATCCCACCGAATTGAAGAGAACGAAAAGTCACCAAATGTGCGGTGACTTTTCGATTCTCTTTGAATAACCCTGTATGTTAGTAAATATAATTCCCTTTCTGCATTCTTCTACTCCATATAAAGCATAAAATCTCTTACAGGGTTATTCAGAGAAAGGCAAAACTCTGGAGAAGTGAAAATTCTAGGTCAAAATAGCCAAACCAGATTTTAGATCATCATAATTCACTGTTACAGAAACCAATAAGGAGTTAAAATGGCAAATGTGATCTCTTTAATCCCTTCACTACAAAGTGTTTTTTCATAAAACCAATGGCAAGAACCACTGTTTTTTAGTAAAACCCCCTTAAATTTACTCTTAACCCTTTCACACCCTACCACGAATCTACACCCCACACAATCACAGCTACATACACACTGTGACATGTACTGTCATTTTTTTGACAGTGTCCTGTGTAGAATGTACCGGAATTTTAGCAGCATATTCTGGAGTCCATCGGCGAATGAATTTTGTTTACAGTAACTGAAATTCATTTGTATTCCTCCAGAATAACACTTAATCTCAGGACCTGAAGGTGCCTTTGAAGATTGAGTTAACTGAATCGGGATAGTGAAGGTGATTTAAAAAAAAACATGTTATGGAGTTTTGGAGTCAATTCTTAGGGAACAAAATTTAATTTCCACATCGTGGCAATTTATTGTCAAGGAAAAGCTAACAATATAAAGACAGTAGAATAAAATGAAGTAATATATCTGCGCTTGTTTTAAGTTATTGATTTCTTTTTATTTGGTGAAGCAAGTTATAATATATGAGTCATGCTTTGTGATGTTTGGAATTACTGCTAAGATTTGGGACCAAATGAAAGAGTCTCTTTATGTTGTGGAAGGGAAACTGAGCAGCTGTTAACTGACAGCAGGAACAGATGTAAGAAATTTAACTCTTTCAGTACCAATATTGAGATATATCGTGTTTCAAAGGCACCATCTGGTGCCCCGATAGAGATATTTCGATGTGCTGTTCTACAGTCCAAGTGAAATTTGTTTGATTTTGGGCTGCAGAAGGTACCCCCAAAGTTTTAGCCCTGTGGGCATAATGCCCAAAGAGTTAATGCCCTAGATAGTTCCTATCACAGGTCTATAATTCCCAGACATACATTATGAACCTTTCTTGAATATAGGGACCACTTCAGCCTTTCTCCAATCCTCTGGTATGATTCCTGAAAGAAAAGAATCTTGAAAGAATAAAAACAGAGGTTTACATATTTCAACACATAGCTCCCTCAGTACTCACTAGTGAATTCCATCCAGCCCTGGGGCTTTGTTCACATTCACTTTGTTTAGTTTCTGCAATACCCTTTCTTGAGTCAACCAATCACATTTTACTAGTAAGTTTGTATCAATGATTTGCATGTCTCCTGTTACAGGTTTCTTTTTGATAAATACTAAAGAAAAATAATCATCAAAAATGTCTGCCTTATCTCGATCTTCGGTTACTAAAACCCCTGACTCCGATTTTAGTAAACCTACACTTTCACTCTTCTGTTTTTGAGAATTTATGTACCTAAAGAATCTTTTAGGGTTGGTCTTGCTCTCTAATCTAATCTAATCACTTTTTACATATATTACTGACTGCTTTATATGCTTGAATCTGATGCCTCAAATTTATCAGATTTAAAAGCTTTAAATGCCTTCATTTTATTTTTCCTTTCCTTGGTTACCTTCCTCCTGAGCCACATTGGTTTCAGTCTGTTTCTTTTATATTTACTACCCAGCGGAATATATTGGGACATGTACTTTTCGAGTGTTAGTTTAAAGATATTCCATTTATCCTCTCTGTTTTTCCCATGAAAGAGTTTCTTCCAGTCAATGATATTGAGAGCTTCTCTTATTTTAACGAAGTTGGACTTTTTAAAATTATATGCTTCAGCATGCCCCATGACAGTTTTTTTGAGTTTATTTCAAAAGACACCATATTGTGTTTGCTGTTTGCAAACTGCTCCCTTACTTGAATATTTGAGAAAAGATCCACATTGTTTGCTATAACCAGATCCATAAAGGTATACTCTCTAGTTGGTGCTTCTACCAGCTGTGTCATGAAGGTATCATTTAACAGGTTCAGAAACCGGATTCTCTTCGCTGAATTACTAGTCCCACTATCCCAATTAATGTCCAGTTAATTAAAATCTCAAATAATTAAAGTGCTACCCGGATGTGCAGCCTTTCTGATCAGCTGTCCCTCCTCATCATTATCAATATTAGGTGGTTTATAGCATATGCCATCCAATAGTTGACTTCCCCATTTATTCCCCAAACGGATATTTACCCCTAAAGATTCAACATTTCCCTCATTGCTTACTAGGTGGGTAATATTTGGCTTTAAATTATGATTGACATGAAAACATGCTCCTCCCCCTTTCTTATGTTTCCTATTCCTTCTAAACATTGCGCAACCATGGCCATAAATTGCTTAAACCTGTCAACACTGTCAATGTATCCTGCCTTCGACAGGTCCTATTCTTGTCAACTAATGATTGCCATTATGGGATCAACTCACTTACTGAGGATTGAATCCTTTCTGGAGCTCTCAGCGATTTCAAGTTAAATAGAGCCTGTAAGTGCAACACCTGTGACATATTAAGAACTGTTGAAACCCTGAAAGGGTTAAAATTTGGTAAAATCTTTAAATGTTTAAATTTATAATCTACTGTTGAAGTCTTTGATTGTGTTAGTTGGACTGCTCTCCTCTTGGTTTTATATATAATTTTATATATATATATATAAAAACGAGAATGGCTGCACTCCAAATTAAATAAAACAACAAAACAAGATGAGACTTTTAATGTGTTTTGAATAAAATGTTGTTGTTTTATTTAATTTGGAGTGCAGCCATTCTCGTTTTTATATATATTTGTTATATTGGCTATTACACCACCATTTATATATATTTTTGGTTCTATTTTTTTCGCTGGAAGGAGTCGCAAGAATACAGGATTTTATATATATTTTTTATATATATATATATATAAACCGCAGAAAAGCCAGCACTCCAGGGATTCTCAAAGTTTTCCTTTATTCATTCCATAAAAAGTCAATGTTTCGGCTCACAATAATGAGCCTTCCTCAGGACATACATGTACACACAATAACATACATCGTTTAAATAGATCCTGTAATCAATGTACAGACAAGGTTCCTAATCACTCACCACCCGGTGTTTCGCAATCCCAGTGTGTCCTTTGTGTTACTGCGCATGCGCCGACTCCCGGCACCTGGCGCCTCCTTCTGACATCAACAGTACTCAACAGTCCTTTCTCAATATCCGTAAGGAATTTATCTGACAGAGTCCTTATGGATGTTGAGAAAGGACTGTTGAGTAAAGGATTATCATTTGTCCCCTCCTCCAGCCCGAACGATTTCCAGTAGAATGTGGAGCTATACAGATTTGGACGCTCTCTACGACTCACCGATTTTTTTAAGAATGAAACATCTGAGGGTGGAGCTAGTAGATTCCGACAGAAAAGTCGTTTTGACTGCCTTCCTAATCAGTCTTCAATCAAAACGTTTTTACGACTGGTGAAGGCGGAGGTTAATCAAACCATTAAACATCATAGAGCCAAACATAGCAACATCCCTAAACAGGAACGTGAAGCTATTAGGAGTTTGTCGAAAGATACCTCCATCATCATACGTCAAGCTGATAAGGGTGGGGTGATTGTTATATTGAACTATTCCCAGTATGCACAGGAACTACGCTCACAACTCATAGATGAGATTACTTACACACGGCTAACGCGAGATCCCACAACAGAAATTCTGTCCAGATTTGAAATTAAGCCTGAAGAGGGGCTTGACAGTGGGCCATATCGATGAGGATCTCTTCTCCTACCTGCTTCAACCCCATCCCAGGACACCTGTTATTTACGGCATACCTAAGATCCACAAGAGTGTAACAGCCCCACCGGCACGACCTATTGTGTCGGTGGTGGGTGGATTGATCGATCCAGTGGCAAAGTGGTTGGATTTTTTGTTTAAAAGACCAGTTCAGAAAATCCCTACGTGTATTAAGGACACTGGGGACTTTCTACAGCGGATCAGGTCCATAGTGGTGGACTGTAATGAATTGGTATTTGTAACAATGGACGTTAAAAGTCTATATACGGTGATCCCTCATGGTGATGGTATTGAAGCAATGAGAGATCTATTGTCTAACTCAGAGGTTTCTGAGGGTCCATGTATTGAATTTGTATTAGAACTTCTTGCTCTCAAGTTAGAGAATAATTACTTTAGGTTTGAAGACCAGTGGTACATGCAACGCACAGGTATGTCCATGGGGGCCTCTATGGCCCCCATGTACGCCAATGCTTTCATGTATAAATTTGAGAAGAATCACATTTTGACCCGGTACTCTGATAAAATTGTGGAATATGTCAGATTTATCTATGACATTTTTATAGCCTGGAGTGGGACAGTAGATGAGGCATGGGCTATGGAGCAGTGTATTAACAATTTGGATACACCCATTAAAGTTACCTGTGAGGTTAATCAGTCAACTATTAATTTTTTGGATGTTAGGATCTTCAAAAAGAATGGTCGTTTGCAATACTCTTTATTCACGAAACCGACGGATCGTAATACACTTCTCCATAGCTCTAGTGCTCATCCTGAACACTACAGGCGATCATTGCCCTATGCACAGTTTTTGAGGGTGATACGTAACAATAGTGATGAAGAAACTAAGGAGGACCAAATACAGCTTATGTTTCAAAGGTTTGTGAATCGGGGCTACCCGAGGGATCTATTAATGGATGCCCTGGGGAGGGCTAGAAGTCCTGAGGTGAGAGAGGTTAAACCTGACAGACTAAAATTTCCCTTGACTTTCGATACGGCATCAGAAAAAATTACATCGGTCGTAAGGAAGACTTGGCAGGTATTGGAAAAGGATCAGTCCTTACCAATGCTATTCAAACAGAAACCCATGTTCTGCTATCGCAAGAATCGTAATTTAAAGGACCTATTGGTCCAAACAGACCCTGTCCAAAGTTATGGACAAGGATCAGAGCAATTTCAGAACTGGGGCTGTAAGAGGTGTTTAGGCTGCGTTACTTGCGGCCATATGATACCGGCCAAGGAGTTCCGACATCCCCATACGGGGAAACGTTTCTTTATACGGCATACTATCACTTGTAGGATGGAGTATGTGGTTTATAAAATCTCATGTCCGTGTGGCTTAATGTATGTGGGGAAAACAGTTACCCCACTGTGTGAAAGAATACGCAACCATAGATCGAACATTAGGATAGCGTATAGAGACGGAAAGTCTGATAAGCCAGTAGCAAGGCATTTTTTGGAGTCTGGTCATCCTTTATCTTCTCTTAAATTTATAGCAATCGATCATATTCCTCCATTAAGAAGAGGTGGGCATAGGGCACTGATACTCCTTCAGAGGGAAGCTCACTGGATCCATAGGTTGGACACGGTCCACCCTAATGGACTCAATGAGAGGAGTATGTATTCAGTCTTTTTGTAGACTGATTACTGATGTTTTAAGCCTAAGCAGTGACAGGATCTTAGTGTCGATAATGGGTGCTGATGAATAGTGTTGACAGTTCAGTATAAACCAGCGTTTACTGTTGTTAGGGGTTGTTTTCCGATATTGTGGCTGAGGGTAGTAGATGGTGGTATTTTGTTTTTATTTTTCTAGTTCCCACCCCCGGTGAGAGAGAGATGCAGGCAACCAGCGTTGAAAGCATTGCGCTGTGTATACACGCTGGCGTCGCCTGGGTAACTGGTGTGATGTCAGAAGGAGGCGCCAGGCGCCGGGAGTCGGCGCATGCGCAGTAACACGAAGGACACGCTGGGATTGCGATACACTGGGTGGTGAGTGATTAGGAACCTTGTCTGTACATTGATTACAGGATCTATTTAAACGATGTATGTTATTGTGTGTACATGTATGTCCTGAGGAAGGCTCATTATTGTGAGCCAAAACGTTGACTTTTTTATGGAATGAATAAAGGAAAACTTTGAGAATCCCTGGAGTGCTGGCTTTTCTGAGTTTTTTGTGTCATTTGAGGCCATAGCTGAGCACCGGGTACTGAGATCAAGTGGTGAACCGTGAGTGCATAACCTTTTTTGATTATTTTTATATACAGTTGTGTTCAAAATTATTCAACCCCCAATGCTGTAAAGGGTTTTAGGGAATTTACTGTACATTTGTAATTGTATTCAGAATGAAATCCTACAAGGACTTTTTAAAGAACAATATGCAACTAAAATGACATCAATTGGTTTTGTAATGCAGTAGTAAATGTTTCTTTTGTGAATTCTTCATTGACACAATTATTCAACCCTTTAAAGACTACCACTCTGAAGAACAGAGGTTCATTCAAGTGTTTTCATTCAGGTATTGAAAACACCTGTGGATGTCACGGAGCAGCAATAAAGCATAATAAGCACCAATTAGGCAGCTTTAAAATGACTGTGATACTCAGCTCCTTCTAGACATTTACTGGTGTGGTTACAAACATGGTGAAGTCAAGAGAATGGTCCAGGAAGACAAGAAGAGGTGATTACTCTTCACAGGAAGGGCAATGGCTATAAGAAGATTGCAAAGATGTTAAACATACCAAGAGAGACCATAGGAAGCATCATTCGCAAATTCAAGGCAAGGGGCACTGTTGAAACGCTACCTGGTCGTGGCAGAAAGAAGATGCTGACTTCGACTGCTGTGCGCTACCTGAAGCGTAGAGTGGAAAAAAGTCCCCGTGTGACTGCTGAGGAACTGAGAAAAGATTTGTCAGATGTGGGTACTGAAGTTTCAGCTCAGACAATACGGCGCACACTGCGTAATGAAGGCCTCCATGCCAGAACTCCCAGGCGCACCCCCTTGCTGTCTCCAAAGAATAAGAAGAGTCGACTGCAGTATGCAAAAAGTCATGTGGACAAACCACAGAAGTTTTGGGATAGTGTTCTGTGGACTGATGAAACAAAATTAGAACTGTTTGGGCCCATGGATCAATGCTATGTTTGGAGGAGGAAGAACATGGCCTATGAAGAAAAGAACACCTTGCCTACTGTGAAGCATGGCGGGAGGTCAATCATGCTTTGGGGCTGTTTTGCTTCTGCAGGTACAGGGAAGCTTCAGCGTGTGCAAGGTACCATGAATTCTCTTCAGTACCAGGAGATATTGGATGACAATGTGATGCAGTTCGTCACAAACCTGAGGCTTGGGAGACGTTGGACCTTTCAACAGGACAATGATCCCAAGCATACCTCCAAGTCCACTAGAGCATGGTTGCAGATTAAAGGCTGGAACATTTTGGAGTGGCCATCGCAGTCACCTGACTTAAATCCGATTGAGAACCTCTGGTGGGACTTAAAGAAAGCAGTTTCAGTGCGCAAGCCTAAGAATGTGACTGAACTAGATGCTTTTGCCCATGACGAATGGGCAAAGATACCCGTAGATCGCTGCAAGACACTTGTGTCAAGCTATGCTTCACGTTTAAAAGCTGTTATAACTGTAAAAGGTTGTTTTACTAAGTACTAAGATTGAATGTCACTTGGGGGTTGAATAAAACTGATAATGATGTGAGCACAGAAAAGACATTTGTGGTTATTTCATTATAAATGTTATGTTATATTTGTCTGACCTACACGTGCTTCTTTGATTTAATTGTAAGCAAGATGACTGAATGATCAAAATCAATGTCAAACTGGCCAAAACACTCAATTTCAGTGGGGGTTGAATAATTTTGAACACAACTGTATATATATATATATAATTATATATATATACAGTTGTGTTCAAAATTATTCAACCCCCAATGCTGTAAAGGGTTTTAGGGAATTTAGTGTACATTTGTAATTGTATTCAGAATGAAATCCTACAAGGACTTTTTAAAGAACCATATGCAACTAAAATGACATCAATTGGTTTTGTAATACAGTAGTAAATGTTTCTTGTGAATTCTTCATTGACACAATTATTCAACCCCTTAAAGACTACCACTCTGAAGAACAGAGGTTCATTCAAGTGTTTTCAATCAGGTATTGAAAACACCTGTGGATGTCACGGAGCAGCAATAAAGCATAATAAGCACCAATTAGGCAGCTTTAAAATGACTGTGATACTCAGCTCCTTCTAGACATTTACTGGTGTGGTTACAAACATGGTGAAGTCAAGAGAATGTCCAGGAAGACAAGAGAAGAGGTGATTACTCTTCACAGGAAGGGCAATGGCTATAAGAAGATTGCAAAGATGTTAAACATACAAGAGAGACCATAGGAAGCATCATTCGCAAATTCAAGGCAAAGGGCACTGTTGAAACGCTACCTGGTCGTGGCAGAAAGAAGATGCTGACTTCGACTGCTGTGCGCTACCTGAAGCGTTAGAGTGGAGAAAAGTCCCCGTGTGACTGCTGAGGAACTGAGAAAAGATTTGTCAGATGTGGGTACTGAAGTTTCAGCTCAGACAATACGGCGCACACTGCGTAATGAAGGCCTCCATGCCAGAACTCCCAGGCACACCCCCTTGCTGTCTCCAAAGAATAAGAAGAGTCGACTGCAGTATGCCAAAAGTCATGTGGACAAACCACAGAAGTTTTGGGATAGTGTTCTGTGGACTGATGAAACAAAATTAGAACTGTTTGGGCCCATGGATCAACGCTATGTTTGGAGGAGGAATAACAAGGCCTATGAAGAAAAGAACACCTTGCCTTACTGTGAAGCATGGCGGGGGGTCAATCATGGTTTGGGCTGTTTTGCTTCTGCAGGTACAGGGAAGCTTCAGCGTGTGCAAGGTACCATGAATTCTCTTCAGTACCAGGAGATATTGGATGAGAATGTGATGCAGTCCGTCACAAACCTGTGGCTTGGGAGACGTTGGACCTTTCAACAGGACAATGATCCCAAGCATACCTCCAAGTCCACTAGAGCATGGTTGCAGATTAAAGGCTGGAACATTTTGGAGTGGCCATCGCAGTCACCTGACTTAAATCTGATTGAGAACCTCTGGTGGGACTTAAAGAAAGCAGTTGCAGTGCGCAAGCCTAAGAATGTGACTGAACTGGAGGCTTATGCCATGACGAATGGGCGAAGATACCGTAGATCGCTGCAAGACACTTGTGTCAAGCTATGCTTCACGTTTAAAAGCTGTTATAACTGTAAAAGGATGTTGTACTAAGTACTAAGATTGAATGTCACTTGGGGGTTGAATAAAACTGATAATGATGTGAGCACAGAAAAGACATTTGTGGTTATTTCATTATAAATGTTATGTTATATTTGTCTGACCTACACGTGCCTCTTTGATTTAATTGTAAGCAAGATGACTGAATGATCAAAATCAATGTCAAACTGGCCAAAACACTCAATTTCAGTGGGGGTTGAATAATTTTGAACACAACTGTATATATATGAAGGTTGCACTTAACCTAAACTAGCACCAACAGTGGGTGCTTCTAAGACATTTAACACAAAAAATCAGGAAAGAGTACTCCATATCAATGACCACCCCCTTCCACCACCTTCCGCAAGAAAACAACACAATTTCAAAATGTTCAAAAAACCTGAGGTAATAAATGATGGGGATTCAGTTCACAAAGTATTAAGTCGCCTACTGATGACCGGGTCGGACTTCGGGAGACAAAAAACCACACAAAAATACGCGAACACATAACTGTGGAATAATATATATATTTATTATATATAGGCCACAGCTAAAAACTCCACACTATAACACCACCATAATAACATAACTATTTTAATAACAAAATAAAACAATAATCCAGTGCTGAAAGAGGACTCTCCACAACCCCCACACACCTCCAAACCAATCAACCACCAAAAATCTTCCCAACTCCCAACCATCTGACCAAAAAATCCTAACTAAAAAGGAACCCCTAGCCAGCACTGCCTACAAGCCTCCGCCACGAGCTCCTCACATAACCCCTTATGGGAGAGCTCCCCCACCAAGGAAAAACAGGGCTTGTTCAATCCCCTCCTTGAGTCCCAGGATAAACAGATCTTTGCCCACATCTGTCAGGTGAACTCCATCCGCCATAAAATAGCACTCCGCCTCCTCCTCTTCAAAAGGTAGATGTCGCACCACCACACCCTCCATCCTCCTCACGGACCTTCCCATGAAAGCGATTCAGCTTGATACGGCCCAGCCGCACTGCCTCCTCATTCTCCGCCTGCTCCCACACCATCCTTGGCATCACCTCGGACCACACCACCACTGTCCATGGTGACCACACCCTCAACTACCGCAGATCTTCCTGCATCTGTTCCAGCAGCATACACAGAGGGACCAAACCCAAATCATTCCCTCCCATGTGAACCACCATGTGAACTTCACCGTGCCTCAGGGCACCCAAAACTGTCGGCTTAAACTCCTCCCATAGGAGTCCACGGATTCCGATCCACCGTACCCGTGTTGCCGACCCAAGCAGACCCATCTGAACTCCAGAGGATCGCACCAACGCCCTTCTTCTCACCCAAAAAAATCAGCAAATCTCCAATAATCCACACCATTCTTGGAGGATCTGCAAAAACAAAACACATTACCAACATCTCCACCACACAAAAATACTTTAAAAATAAAAAACTCCCCACGCAAAAAACTTTAAAAGCAAAAACTCCCCACCAAACCACCACACATCCCTCCCAACAACCATGACCATACCTGTAAAGAAAAACATATAATAAACAAGCACCAACTCCTTGCCTCCAAATACTCCAAACCCCCACACTCAACCCCAAACAACCAACAAATTACAAAGATAAAATAGAATAAATATATATATTCCGTATAAAAAGTATAATTCATATTTCATGTATAAATTAGATATTTTTAATCTTTCAAATTTTTTTTTTTTTTATAAGTTGAAAGCATAACATAACATACATCAAACTGTGCTCCACATTACCTCCCAGCTTTAACAGATGATTACAAAATTCATGACAGCAAACCAGGACGAACGTAAGACTTTAAAGCCCTTGAGTTCCATCCACCCAATTCTTGAATTTCCGTCGCCGACAAACCAACCTTGAAGCTTCCGTTGCTGCCCCAATACGAAAGGAGCGAGAACCAAATTCCTTCGGATTTCTCCCTAAACTCAACAACCCTTCTTAAAAATAGAAATAAACTGATACCTAGATAAAGCTGACCCGTCCACGTGACATAGAAAGGTCACACTAGACTCCATTCGTACCTCCAAGAACTTTTTAACGTTCTCCACTGGACAAATCACACAGTTATCCACACTGAATAAACCAACTCTACGCCCCCTACCCAACTGATCCGTCTTAGAGTTAGCAACCCAAATGACCAGATCATTACCTCCCAACCAAACCGCATCCGCTCCTAAACCACCACCTCCTCTCTTAGAATTACACACCAACTCACCCACTCGAAATGCCCCAAAAAACCCTAAACACAAAGCCGCCCTAAAAAGCAGAACCTCATAATGTGAAGAACAAAAACTCCCAACAAAATACCATAGCCCCTCCAATAATTGTCTCGAAACTGGACGCCTAGCGTCTGCCCTACATCTCCCCTTCACATAACCCCGAACTGCACATCTGATCACAAAACCCTTGGTGACATCTCTTTTCCCCGATACCTGAAAAAGGAAAGCCAAGGAGGCTAAAGACTGCCGAACCACTCCAGGAGATGCCCCAGACTCAAATAACCGAATGAGGTATGCTCTGAGCAGACTATCCTCCTCCAAACCACCCACTGCCACGTACCTGAACTGCTCAGCCAAAGCGTCCCAATCCCTCCGTACTCGCGAGTAGGCCTTCCAAGATGACTCAGACAAAGAACCTCTCACCTATCTTCCAAAAATTCTGAGCCTAGCTGCGAAAGGCCCACCGGACAAGGGGTGCCCATCTCCTCCGCCAACGGAGCCAGGGAACGAAACCTGCCCAACTGAAAATGAGACAAAGCATCTGCCACTGAGTTAAGGCGACCCGGGACATGCCTTGCCCTGCATGAAACATTAACCCTTTCGCTGCTGAGGCTTTTCCCGCCTCTGTGCTGAGGTCATTTTTACCGGTTTTGCTCATCATGTTTAAATGTGTTTTGAAGGCTTATTTTAGTATATTACCCAGACATATTATATATCGTTCTTTCCGTCAGACTCGGTAGATTCATAATATGTCATTATTATATGTATACGTTATGTCATGTCTGTATATTATAACAAAAAATGCAATAAAATATGTATTTTCAATAATTTACAACGTGTAAAGTTTTTTTTTCACATTTTAACATGCAAGCAATTGCGGTTATATTTTGTATGGGGTGCGCTTGTTAAAAAAATTAGAGATGGGGTCTCGTTACATTTTTTTTGGGGGAAAATTACGCGATTTTTAACAAACGCACCGCATACAAAAATCGTTAGTGCAGCATCATTGTTCACATTATAATTGAAATGGGAACAATATTGCTACACTAACAAACCAAAAAAAGAAAAAAAAATGTTTATTTTTTTTTTTATAATTTTTTTTTAAATATATTTTTATTTTTAATTAAAAAAATTTTAAAAAAACTTTTTTCACATTCGTGTTTGGTATCGTTGGAACGGCCATGCTCTGGCCGATCCAACCATACCCAACATTAACCCCTAGCTGCCACGGATCGGGAGATAGGGAGTTCATTGGAACTCCCTATCTCCACCGTTGGTGGCAGTTAGGGGTTAACTCTAGGACTGGCGTCATCGTGCTACGCACGATGACGCCAGTCCTCAGGGGGAGTTCCCGGAGGCTTGGCCGACATCCAAGATGTCGGCCAGCTCCGGGAAAGGATCGCGAACCGGTGCTTTTCAGCGCCGATTCGCGATCCAGCTCCCCAGGGGTTAATGCCAGGCACCATTTGGAAGGGCAGGCTGTGCCCTTCCAAATGGTGCCTGGGTTAACCCCCGCAATGCCGCCGATCGGGAGGGAGAGAGGTCCTTCAGGCACATGCGGGGGGGTGCCTGAATTAGGTGTCGTGCTGCCGCGATGACACCTAATTTCAGCGGCTGCGGTTCCGGATGCCGGGCTGACATCGAGGATGTCAGCTCGCACCGGGGGGGCCAGCGATCGGCCGGAACCCGGCCGAACGCTGACCCCAATGGGAGGACGCGCTCAGCGCGTCCTCCGCATACCAGCAGTAATGCGGAGGACGCGCTGAGCGCGTCCTCCGCATTGAAGTGGTTAAACTTAAGACACAGCAACGCAAATCTCTTCAGCAATTTAATGACTGGCAATGATGATGCCGACAAAGAATTAACCGCTGACACCACCGCCATGTTGTCAGAACGGAGCAGTATCCTTCTGCCATCCAGAGTACCTCCCCACAGCTCCAAGGCCACTACTAATGGAAACAACTCCAAAAAGGCCAAATTCCGAACCAATGAAGATGCCAACCAACAATCCGGTCACCGAGAAGCACACCAACGTCCCCCAAAATATACCCCAAAACCAACACCTCCCGAGTCATCCGTAAAAAATTCCAGCTCCTTCGCCAAAACCTCTTTTGAAGGAAATACGGCCACCCCATTAAACACCACCAAAAAGGATCTCCACACTTCCAAATCCTCCTTCATGGTCCTGGAAACCCTAACAAAGTGATGACCTTCCCGAACACCCAGTGTCGCCAAAGACAATCCACGCAAAAAGACTATTCCCACCGGAATGACCCTGCACGCAAAATTCAAACGACCAATCAACAACTGAAGCTCTCTCAACTGTAATTTCCTAACCGACAGGGCCCCTTCAACCTGTTTCAAAGCTTCCACCACTTTTTTCACAGGTAAACGACACTCACCCTTTACTGAATCAATCTCAATTCCCAAGAAAGTGATAACCGACGCTGGACCTTCCGTTTTATCGGATGCCAAAGGAACACCAAATCGGTGAGCCATCCACTGAAAAGACCGAAGAATGCGCAGACACTCTCCTGTCCCTTCCATTCCCATGCACAAGAAATCATCCAGATAATGAGTCAAATTGTTCGACCCTACCACTTCACGACCCACCCATTCCAAAAATGTACTGAAACATTCAAAAAAGGAACAGGAAATGGAACAACCCATAGGCAAACATAAATCCACATAAAATTTGCCTTCAAACCAAAATCCCAGAAGATGATGACACGAAGGATGAATAGGTAACACCCGAAAAGCCAACTCAATATCCACCTTGGCCATCAAAGCCCCCGGTCCTGCATCACGAACCAAACTAACCGCGGAATCAAATGACACGTATGACACCGAGGCCAACTCCTCTCCAATATCATCATTCACTGATTCCCCTCGTGGAAATGATAAAAGATGAATCAAACGAAATTCTCCCACCTTCCGCTTCGGCACAACCCCCAAAGGGGATATCCTCAAATCCCGCACCGGAGGAGACGAGAATGGACCAGCCATCCTACCAGCCCCAATCTCCTTAAACACCTTCTCCCGAACTACCTCCGGATACACTCTAGTCGACTTCAAATTCCTTAGCTTGCCACCCCCAGGCCTTACCACAAAAGGAATCTGAAAACCAACACCAAAGCCGTCACGTAAAAACTCTGCATCTCTATGTCTTCCGTAAAGCCTTAGCCACGGTAACATTGCGTCGAGTTTCACCGGGGAAGCTCCCCTCTCCAGACCCTCCAAAAGGCAGACCTCCTTGTCTTGCCCTCTTAAAACATCCGGACAATGAATGCAATCCTCCACAATTTGAACATTCATGCTTGTATCTGCACCCTGCACCGAATTTACACTGACCTTCGTTAAACTGTCAGCATCATCCATTTTTAACACCAGCCGGTGGGGAACTAACTCCTCCCCCACCGGCTCCCCCTGGAAAGGGCAACGCCTTTTGTGCCCCCATCAAATGCAACCACAGCGTAATGTCCAATTGATCCCACCCCATGACTGGGTGAGCCGCCAAACGTTGTCTAAACTGCTCATCGTATTTCCACCATGCCCAACGATCATAAGTTCGATAAGCCTCCCAAATCCCATCCACATAACAAAACAGACCCGAACAGTGCTGTGGGTTCTTTTCCCCAACCACACTAGCCAAAATACAGAAGGCCCGGAGCCAATTCCCGAATGACTTAGGAATTCTCCGAAACCTCTTCTTCCTTTCCTCCTCTTCCTTTAAACTGTCCTTAGACAAATCATCTTTCACCCCAGCCACCTCGTCCAACGGAAGCAGGGAAAAAAGTTCCACGTACTCCCCCCGCCATATGCCTTCCTTAACCTCCTGCTTCAAATGAAACCCCAAAGGCAAAGAAAAGGACACGTAAGCATTCCTCCTTGCCACGTCCGCCACTCCTGCTGACTCACCGAGTGAACTCACATTGCCACTCGGCCCATTTGAAGCCATTACTTCACCACCAAGAGTTCCACCGGCTCTCACAACAGGCCCACCTGCCCCCTTCCAAGCTTGAGCCAAATCCACACCCTGGTTCACACCCTTTGGTGAACCCGACCAAGCCTCAAAGGCCCCCTAAAAAAAAGACACGAAAGAACCAACATCATCACCATTTCCGTTACCTGTCGCCACACGAGGACCTCCCGAATTTCCTGGAACCTCCATCACCACCGACTCCAAACCTCCTGCTCCACCTCCACTAACTCCAGCAGCCTGGAAACCACCCACCGGCTGTGGACTCCTCTCTCGAATCAATGGAACTGTGGACGAAAAATTAACAGTGCGATGAGCCCCAGAACCCGAAGCACCAGAATCAACAACTCGCTCCCTCACATCAACCTCCGGAGCCCCAACATCACCACCAACTGAACCCCAATTAACTTTGAGTTCTTGGGTGCCCTCATCCCGCACTCCAACACCCTGTGCCACACCACGTCCACATCCCTATCCACCAACTGTCTTACCGCCGAAACATCAGTCCCAGAGACAGCCCTTGCTCCTCCTCTGGGACCCCTGGTGAACACCGACCTCTCCTTCTCCCCGAGGAACTCCTCGAACTCCGCACTCCTTCTCTCCTGGTAGAGCTCACCACACCACCCCTCCGACCGGAAGGATCTGCAGCCCCAAAAGCCGGCCTCAAGCTCCTACCTTCCACACGCCTGGAAGCACTCACGCCAGCCTCAACTCCAACCGCATCACCACCACCCAACATCCGTTGGACCAACCGACCACAACCTCTCACAGCCTCCAATCTCGATCTCTCGGCCGCCGATACTTCACTGGATTCGTCTCCCGGATTAAACCGCACTGGAGGCCTCGAAATACTGGCAAGGCGAGAGACCGCATCCGCTGCCAACACCTCCGACAGGCTTCTTCTGGCCCACTCCACACCACGATGCCGAGCCACCTCCCGCACTTCCTCCAGTAGCAACTCCAGCTCACCACCTTCTGCCATCTCCAAAACAATATTACAGGCAAAAAAACGAAAACCACCGCTTCTCTGACGCAGCACAGATTTTCACCACTCTACCTCAGGGGAAAAAGGTGCGCAGACCCTTTCCACACGCGCCTTAAGTACCCTCCTGTCGACTCCTCCCACACCGCTCCCGCTCAATCTACTCATGCGCTGCAAGACCTTCTAGAAAAATCCTCCCTGTGTCCTGGCATCAGAGGCAACTTAAGGGCCCTACACCCTACGTGCTTCAGGCCTTATGAACATAGTTTGCTTAAGCCTGTCACAAACGCCAATGTACCCCATTGTTGACAGGTCCTATCTAACTCAACCGATTCTGCATTTGCAGGATCAACTCACCCTGGAGCTCCCCAGCAGGTTCAGGCCTTTATAGGCTGCCACCATGGGAGACACCTGTGAACAGGGAGGGGTGCATACCAAATGAGGGTTGTCAGCCCCTAGATGTATAATACAAACCACAGAAAGGTTGCACTCAACCTAAACTAGCAACAACAGTGGGTGCTTCTATGATATTTAATACAAGAAAGAGCACTCCATATCAATGACAACCCTCTTCCACCACCTTCCGCAACAAAAAAACACAATTTCAAAATGTTCAAAAAACCTGAGGTAATAAATTATGGGGATTTCGTTCACAAAGCATGATCATAGTTTGCTTAAGCCTGTCACAAACACCAATGTACCTTCCTGTGGTTTGTATTATACATATAGGGGGCTGGCAACCCTCATTTGGTATGCATCCTTCCCTGTTCACAGGTGTGTCCCACGGTGGCAGCCTATAAAGGCCTGAACCTGCTGGGGAGCTCCAGGATCAGTTGATCCTGTAAATGCAGAATCGGTCAAGTTAGATAGGACCTGTCAACGATGGGGTATATTAGTGTTCGTGACAGACTTAAGCAAACTATGATCATACTTTGTGAACTGAATCCCCATAATTTATTACCTAAGTCAGGTTTTTGAACATTTTGAAATTGTTTTTTTTGGTGGAAGAGGGTGGTCATTGATATGGAGTGCTCTTTCCTGGTGTTTTATAGATATATATATATTTATATAGGGTCCAGTAAACCCGAAACAGCACTGTCCTAGGAGTGGCTTTGACCAATTGCATAGACCTGATGACAGAGGTCATTTGCATATCCTACCTAGAGTTCCTTGCTGCATATGGGGAATGCAGCACAGGGGCTCTGGGATGCAGTTCTTTGAATTGCTGTGATGTGCAGATGGTTTCTGCAATAATAAACATATAAGTACCGGCTGGGTGGAGAAGAGGTAACATCATTGCTCTGCGTGGAGAGAGACTGTGGAGACATGGGTTTGATCCCAGCAAGAGCACCTCTCCAGTAAGTGTCCTTGGGCAAGACACCTAACGGTACATACTCGCCACCCAGGACATACTTGAAAAAGAGAGAAATCTCAATGTATCCTTCCTGGTAAAATCCTTTCTCAAAAAAAAAATATATATATATATATTTCTAAAAGTGAAAAGTGGGTCTCCCAACATACCCAACCTATATAGACAACATTCAGAGTAATTCTAAAATAATAGGACCATACAGCTGTACATTTCTGATATATGTTACAAAATGCACAACTGCCTTACGTCTTACTAAGACCTACTATATTTACAGATCATGCCTTGCTAAATGCAACATTTTCTCTTTAGATATCGTTTGTCAGGCTCACAAAAGTACACCAGCCATCTCCGAGAACTTATGTAGTTGTTTCTTTCAGCTAACTTTATGTATCGTGCTATAGTAAATAGATTGGCGTTTGGGAAAATATACTGTGTCATATTATGGTCTATAATCTAATAACACAAAAACTTACTACTCGGTAGGATTATGCAGACAGATGCCTGTAGTGATCTACATGCAAAATTTCAAAGACACGGAGTTCCTACTGTTTTAAAAATAACAAAAAGCAGAATGAAAATAAAAACAAACTGTTTTTCTAATGAAGAATGAATCTATTTGAATTTGTTCTGAATGAATGACCAGGTATCTTGAGACTTCTATTATTCCAGATGGCTGAGGATGTATCTGAATATTTTATTTTCTGACCTGTTAATCGCATATTCTGTTGATATAAATTCGCCAAAACACAGCATTTCAGATTTAGCAGCAGATGTTATGATTTGTTTATCTTGCCAGTACACTAAAACAATCCTTGGAGACTTCAGGTCTGGTATGTACTAATGAGGATCTGGATAGCCACTCGGTCACGTAATGATAATGAACAATGTATCTTTGAATCCCCAGAACACTCTTTCTCCATCTTCCATGTTTATGACTGAGCACAGTACATATGTTTTCTGTTCTTTAGTTGTTTGTTTTTGTTATTGTTTTAGTGTTAGTCAATTTTAAAAGACAAAATAAATTGAATAAATATCAAATATCAAATAGTTGATAACTTAGAGAGAAATTTTAAATCAAGTATTACCTTTGGTTTGGGCCTTCTATAACACAATCAAATCCAATAAACAAAAGAGTTCTCAGGTCATCAGTTTGCTTATTACGAAATAGCCAACATTTAGAAAAACAATCACCCACTGAGAGGAGCTTATTACAGTTCTCCCATTGGCTTATTTTCAAAATTGAAAATTATAGACTTGACTAGTCACAAAATGTGACTCTTGTTATCCGATTGGATGAATTCATTCACCCGTTATCTATTTATTTTTAGGGTTTTCAACCAAGAACTATTCAATAGTAAGAGTACTGCACGTGATTTCTCAAGTCCTATTGTTTTTTTATGCAATTCCTCAGGCAAAAATAGCATCTGATATTTTTTATTCATGGACAGGAATATCCATTTATTTTCAAGAATGACACAACAATGCTGGCAAAATGTGATGCATTTCTACATTTATTACTTTTTGCAATCAATAGAAAGGAGCCTCTTGGGTTTTCACTATCCGGTGTTACAAGGGGCTTGGTGAAATTCATACCCACCTCACTGGAAATTGGAGCGGGTGGTGTAGCTAACAAAAACGACTTGCTTACCTGTTTAAAGTTCACCACCATGTAATCCTCTGAATAAGGCCAATAAAAAAAGCAATGTGTCACATTTCTTTTCAGCTCTTTTCAGAGCCAAGCTTTGCCATTCATATGGACAATATCAGCAATGATTTGGGGAATCCTAAACCTAAAATGTAGATAAACAACCATTGGTCAGGTATATATGTATAAGTTATTCCAACAATACCCAAAAATAAATTCAATATAAGGATAGTGAAGCATAAAAAAATGTCAAACTAAAAAAGAATGTTAATATTCCATAATCAGGTGCCAACCAGCCATTGCGTATTCTGGGCAAATTCTGGTAGAGCACTATAGGGTTGGGCATGTTGCCAGAGTGGATCCCAAGCCCCACCTTTGGTCCACTCAAAACCTTCCCAATCCAAGCTATAACCTTCCACTGCTGTCCCCAAGATACCTACGTCCAGCCTCCATGCATGCTATATGAACGGAGTCTGTCATAGCGGCTCCACCTCTTCCAACCTTTGGTCACTTCCCATCTCCAGGACAGTTTAAACGCTAGCCTGTCTTTGTCCATTATGTACCCTTAATCACTCCAAACATCAACAAACTTTGCACAATACCTTGTTTCTTGTTTAAAAAGTAAATAATTTGTTGATAAAAGAAAAGCTTCCTACCAGTATAATTTCCTCAAGAACTGAAGCATCTCTGTAAGAAGTCAAGGTTTAAAACGCCACTTGTAGCCCTTCACTATAAAGTGGCTTTACGGAAAACCTCTTTAGAGGCCTACTCTATTAGAGTTCCCTTTTTTTGCCCTTAGGTAATTGGGCAGATGCTGCTAACAGCTGATTTTACTCACCTTTTCTCCCTCTGCGTGCGTAGCTACTCTTCGGTTCAGCGACAGCCGAATCCAGAAGTCTGTGCAGCTATCTAACGCAATCTGTGCTACTACTACTTGCGTATTATAGGAACTGCAAATTGTGCACCGCTATCAACTTGCGCCTGTTGTGAGAGATGGATCCGATCGATCGCTGACGTCACTAGTGACCAATCTGGTGATTAGCAGCTGGAAAATTTAAAATCCCGGTTGCTAGTGACATAGTGCTGCTAGGTGGTGTAGAGGAATTTCCTTCACTTCACCGAGCTTTTCTGACAGTTTGGAGCAGTGGGAGGGGAGGGCACTCGTCATATCCAGACCAGTTTAAAAAGCTAAATGCAAACAAATGAACACACACACACACACACACTTAGATACACACAACCTGCAATGCAGGCTAAAATAATAATACAATTCTATTACAGCCTTATGCAGTATTTAGCAGCCAGAGGCTTCCCTCTGCTGGTCAACTTTTGGTACTACTGCATGTGTCTGTGAGACAACGCAGACAGGCTCGTTATCCGTAGTGGATTCTGTGCACAGTGTCATGAGCTGCTGAACATTGGTTGCTATGTCAAATGTGCAGGAACTTTTTGGGACATATTCTAGAGCCCATATGCAAATATTTTTGTTTGCAAAAAAAAATAATTTAATTTGCATTCCTCCGGGAAATGTACAGATCGAGTTAGCTTAATCAAAGTAGTGAAGGGGTTAATACTGATCTTTGCTTTATTATGTAATTTAGTTCTGAATTTTTATCGAGTCACCAGGCCAAAAATGATGAGAGTTTTCCTAAGAAGAGGTCAACATCTAGTTGAAAATTGCAATCATTGAATTCCATTCTATTTGTTTTAGTTTACTTTTTCGAAGACTTTAACAGCAAGCTGTTATAATGAATCGAAATGAGCAGGTGGAAGACGAATTCCATGCTGCTATATGTTAGAAGACTATAATGCACACCATTTATACTCATTACCTTGACAAAGATAAAGTTAAGCATGAAAAATGGCATCCTCCTAATTGCCCGCATTCTCATGAAAGATTTAAAAAGCAGAAAATATAAAAAAATATGAGATTAATGGATTCTTCTCCTTATAATCTACAGACATTGTGGTTTTTTTATCTTCAGATAAATACTTAGCTATAGAAGTATGCATAAAAATTCAATGACTGCAGGTGCTGTCGTTTGATAGGTATCAGAAAAAAGAGAAAGTAAACTTGCCTTTCCTCGATAATGATTGCTTCATACTGCTCACAGCTGTGCATTGTACAGCACAATACTGTTTGAAATGCTTTTACTAAGATTTATAAAGTAAACTGCTTTTTTTCCCCCTTGCCTTAAGATGTAATTTAAATAAACAAAGAGATGAAGATTGAGCGACGTTAGGGTAGGAAATTAGATTTTGTTTTCACATTTGCTGTAAAACGCCAATTTTTCTGATTTGTAAGATCAATAGAATGCTTCCCCTGGACTTATTTTCCAGTATATATATGGTGTTAAGCCCACTCTGAGAACACTACTGCAAAAGTGTTGTGTAGAGAATGTAACACTGTAACATGTACCTTATGAAACATTCATTCTCACCAACACATCTTTTTGTTTTTAAAAAATATATATATATAAACTCATTTAAGTTATGGTGGAGAGCAAAAAATGAGATTAACCCCTTGGTGACCGGGCGGTTTTACACAAATTCGTCCTTTAGTGGCCGCTGCTGTTTTTACGTTTCTGCGCTGTTCGTGTTTAGGTCAAATTTTCCTCTTACTCATTTATGCAACCCACACATATTATACACCGTTTTTCCCGCCATTAAATGGACTTTCTAAAAATACCATTATTTCCATCATATCCTATAATTTACTATGAAAAATATGAAATATGATGAAAAAATGGTAAAAACACACTTTTTCGTAATTTAATCCCTTCATTGCTGAGCCAGTTCACCTATGTGCGTTGAGCTCATTCTGACTGTTCATTATTAATTTATTCATTATTAATTAATTAATATCATTATTAATTCTGTTCATTATTTTTAGATGACAGCCTAGGTCCTATTTAACTAAACCCCCCCCCCCAGACAAAATCAGGCCTTTACAATGATGTCCAGCATGACCCTCTAGCTGCCACGGATCGGGAGATAACGAGATCCAAAGGATCTCCCTATCTCCCCTTGGCAGCTAGGGGGTTGACTGGCCCACTGACATCCTCACACATATGGTGGGGATATCAGTGGGTGGGGGGTAACCTGGAGGCTTGGCTGACATCCATGATGTCAGCCTCCACCAGGTTTGAATTGCGATTTGGCACAAATTGGCACCGAATCGCGATCCGGCACCAAAATTGTTAATGCTGCACACTGCGGAAAAGGGGAGACTCTCCCCTTTACAGTGGTGCAGCTTGCAGCGCTCTAACTTCAATGGTTGGGGAGATAGAGGGCTCTGAAGGAGCCCCCCCTCCCCTCCATTGATTTCAATGGGGTGCCTGCTGATGACGTCACCACGCAGCGAGAATTTTTCTGCTTTGGCTATTTTGACCTAGAATTTATCATTCTCCAGCCATTCTCCAGTCATTCTCCAGTAATTCTCCTGCTTTTCACGCTCTCTGAATAACCCTGTATATTACATGTTGGTGAGTTTGATGCGCTTTTATTCTCATTGTTTGTTCTCCACCATAACTTAAATGAATATTGATTTGCCCTACGAGTTAAGCATCAAACTGCAACTGGTCATGCCTAGCTCCTGCTGACGAGGGCACAAGCCCGAAACAGTTAACCAGGAGTGGCTGTGACCAGTTGCATAAACCTGATCTCTGTATGGCATGGCATTGAGTGGAGGGTTCTGTGTGAAAACAGAACCAGGATGCAAAAAAATGAGAAATTGTGGACGTTATTTGCATGTTTTACCCAGAGTTCTGTGCTGCATATGGGGAATGTAACACATGAGCTCCGTGATGCAGTTCTTGGAATTGCTGGTATGTGAAAATGGCTTCTGCAATAATAAACTTTATTATATATATATATACAGTATATATAAAACAGAAACATCGACATTTAATGAACGATACTGCATGAGATTTTACTCTGAGTTTCACATAATTCCGAAAACATAACCTTGAAACAACCTATGTTGTCAGTAAAGCAAACACAGTTAGAAAAGAAAAAAGGCCAATTAGCTTAGGGTAGAAAGAAAAAGTAGAGATTAACGAATATCAACAACAACAACAAAGCAACACTTGGCCGGTCACCCAGGCTGACACTGTAACTAATAAATCACTCGCCTCAAATATCACAAGACACTAGTCTCGCACAACAATAAAGTCTATTATTATGCAACAAAGGAACCCAAGTAAATGGGTGAAAGATGTTAATATGGCGCTAAAAAATTCTAAACACACGAAGGGATAGTTGCAGCTCACCAATGGGTGTATTCCTCACCCACAAATACAGTAGTACATATCCCCTCAAAGTCTATTATTAGCTCAGAGGAATAACTCCTCCCAAGCAAAAATGTAATCTCTTTTCGGGGGGGGGGGGAAATGTCGTCCCGAATATGCTAGACCCCCACAAGGTTCAAGATTCGACAATTCTCCGAAAAGGATAAGGAATCACAAAAGTGAAGTGAGTCGACTTACGCCCTTGGGAAAATCTGGTTCTCAACACCAGGGAAATTGATAGGGATCGCCTTGCCAATGCGGTAGTCTTTAACCCTTTAGTGTTCAGCCTGATCGTTCATCGTCTTATCTTTCGAGATCTCGGGAAGCCAGAGACAATCAACATGAGACGCGCTCAGTGCATTCCTCAAGACAGCTTCAACGCTGTAATGTTTATTCACATTACGATTTATATGTGAGGCGGTTTACTACATCAACCAATCACAATTTAGCACATTATGGAAAGATCATTAATTTATACATACAATGTCCAGTAAATCTGCAAGGTCTATATTATCTTTTGCTAACAAGCGTTATCTTGGTTCAGTACGGCAGGAAATGAGGAAGAAGTTTTGGATGGGGGTCAGCAACTGCGGGAAAAGCGCAAACTGCAAAACCAGTAGAAACATATCATTGAAAGTAATGAGCTCACAGAGAGGACATAGAAACCTGAAATCAACTAATTCTAAATATTCAAATTCTCACACCATACATATACTGTATATTAATCATTGATCTTAATCATTAGCATATTATAGTGTGTCATTTATCAGTATGGCCCACATTATCCTTCATTCTCCACATGGGGGAAGCAGCAAAAGTTATACAAGAATCTTTAACTGAAAAAACAAGTCCTGGATATGCAATTTTTTCCTGCTATTTTAAGTATAGGGATGCAAAAATGTGGCCTGATCTCTATTATATCAGCCAACGTTTCCTGAACACAAAATATTATTTTATGTGGGGGAGAGTATAATAAAGGTAGTTCCCTGCCCTGCTGTCTGTATAATTCATATGCTGCAGCAGGGAATCAGCTACTCAATCAATGCACTTCCACTGGGATTCAGCTTTGATTTTCCGCTTGCAGCATGTGAATTTTATGTTCTGCAGGATTGCATTACTCATATACTGTCCTTCACCGTACATGGAATACTTGTGTTTAGAAAAGCTTGGCGGCTCAGACAACCCTAATTACAAAGTTTGCAACAGGGGAGCAAGGTTATGCCCCCTCACACCCAAAAATAAAAATATTCAAATGTAAACCCTAAAACCCCACTGACACCCCACTTGCACATCATTTTAATGCAGAATGTATGTTACCCCTTTAGAGAAACAAAATCTTCTTTTAGACCTCATTCCTAGCACTCTTTATCACTGTAAAGGAGCTGGAATCACACTTGAGCTCACTTTTATTTATTTATTTTATTTATTTATAAAATATTTTACCAGGAAGGATACATTGAGATTTCTCTCGTTTTCAAGTATGTAAGAAAAAAGTTCAAACTTTATCTACACAGTATATGTTTCGAATAATTGTTATACTGTCAGGTTATTCAAAGAGAGCCACACTGGCCCCAGAATTGCACTGAACAGGGAATTTCCACGTACGGTGCAATTTCGGACTCATTCAGCTATTCAAAAGCTGGCGATTCGCCAAATATTGGCGAAATGCCAGCGAAATACGGTGATCTTTGGCAGCAGTGAAATCCCCATAGTGAAGTAATGGTTAATCTATTCAGAATTAGGGAAATCAGAGTAGGAAAAGGATTTGGGAATAATCATAGACTTCAAACTAAGTAACAATGTGAAATGTCAAACAGCAGCCACCAAGGCCAGCAAGATATTGGCATTAAAAGGGGAATTCACTCTCGGGATGAAAACATAATTTTGCCTCTGTATAAATAAATGGTAAGACGCACCTTGAATATGCTGTGCAATTTTGGGCAGCTGTCCGAAGAAAGGAAATTATAGTGTTAGAAAAAGTGCAGAGGGGGGCAGAGTCTGGACGCCGACCGAGCCAGACGCATGGTGTAGGAGCTCCCGCACCTAGCCGTCAAAACGGAGCATAGCAGCAGCACACAGATCAATTTGACCCACCATTTCAACCCCCCCTTACCGGGAGCATGCCGGGGGGCACCCGAGGTGGCAAAAAACAGGATCCATCGACCCCAGTAGTGGCGCCAATTTTCCAGCGCCACGGCCTGGAAGATAGCCAAGATGGCGGCCGGAACGGCAGCGTGGAGACAGGCATGGACACGGACACAGGAGGGTCCCAACCAGCGTCTAGAGCTGATATCTCTCAAATTTTGGCCAGGATGGGTGACATGCAGGCGAGTCTGACGATGGACATAGCCAAAATAGCCACGGAGGTACGTGCGGAAGTGGGAGCCTTGGGCCTACGTATTGGGGAACTGGAGGAAGGCACGGGGGACCTCGTGGCGGCTCACAATACGCTGGCGCGCACGACTGACACATTATCTCATCGCATGGACCGTTTGGAACTTGCCCTTGAGGATGTCGCCAATAGATCCCGCCGCAACAACATACGCCTGCGGGGATTGCCCGAGTCTATACAACCACGTGAGCTACACGAGACGGTGTTGGGCCTTCTTAAACGCTTGGTTCCAGAGGTGCCCCCGGCCAGGTTACTCATGGACAGGATTCACAGAGCCCTGAGAGCTCCCCGGGCTGACTCCCAACAACCTCGTGATGTCATATTTCAACTTCATTATTACACAGATAAGGAGGAAGTCATGCGTAAAAGCAGAGAAGTGGATCTGGTGTATGAAGAAGTAAAGCTCGCCCTGTTTCAGGATCTGGCACCGGAGACCTTGCAGCGTCGAAGGGCCTGGCGCCCCATCACAGCCCACCTGGGCCGTCATAACATCCGCTATGCCTGGGGCTTCCCGTTCAAGCTCTTGGCCTTCGCTGGCGGTAAAACCTCAACTCTAACCCTACAATCTGACCCGCAGCAATTCTTCACCCGCCTGGACTGCCCTCCTTTACCGGACGCTGGTAACCTGCTCTCGTCCCCCTCCCCGACACCTCAGCTCACATCATGCTGGGAGAAGGTCCCCTCCCGGATTCGAGAGGAGGGGGACAGGGATCCGGGCTGAGAAGATGGGGAGACCCCGGCGGTGATATTGATATTTTTCTTTTTCTTGCCCACACGGTATCAGGTGGTTGCATTAGTTGAGTTGTGAATGTTCACCAATTGCCATATAACCCCTTAATGTTAGGCTATCAATGTTCATGATAATGGACTGCATAGATAGACTGCAGGATTTCTCACGCGCAGCCCCCACTCTCTGGAACGCTCTCCCTCGTACTGTCAGACTTTCCCCTACTTCTCTTCCTTCAAACGCTCCCTTAAAACATTCCTATTTAGGGAAGCCTACCACCCAACTCACTGACACAACCATCAATCACTCTCACCTTGCAGTCCTCTCCTCCTGTTTCCAACCCCAACCCTCCTAGATTGTGAGTTCCTACGGGAATAGGGCCCTGATCTCCTCCTGTACTGTTTGTCAAATGTTGTTCAATGTATTGTAACCCTGTCTATACTGTGCTTATTGTACAGTGCTGCGGAATATGCTGGCGCTTTATAAATAATGAATAATAATAAATAATAAATAATGGTGGGGATACTGTCGTTGATGGAAAGTGTCGTAACATTGTTTTTAGGTAGTTTTTTCATGCTCCGTTGCTTGCTCAGTGACGTCCGTTCTGCGATCCTACTGGTTTTCAACCAGGGTCGCGTCTCCTTTCTGACCATCCCCATGGTCGTTCCGGAAATGGATAAGTCCGGAAGTTTTTTCTCTCATTTTTTCTTTTATGTGTCTTCTTCTTTTCTTTCCTCTTTTCCTCCCCTTCCTCACCTCCCAGTCTCATATCCCCTTGGTCCCTCTATCTTCCTTCCCCCCAACTGGGTCCTCAGGGGTGCCGCCCTGTCCTGTGTACCTGTTCTGGCCTGCCCGTGGCGTTCCACTCCACTCATGATTCCTGAATGTCAAATATTGTCCCAAAATGTTAAGGGACTGAATTCCCCTACGAAGAGGAGATTGGTCCTCCGAGAACTAAAACGCGCACAATGTCAGATAGCATTGCTGCAGGAAACGCATTTTGCCCGGGCACGCCAGTTCAGCCTCATAGACCGTACCTTCCCACGCTCCTTTTTCGCTTCCTGCACCGGTAAACGCCGGGGGGGTTGCGATTTTACTGCATAAATCATGCCAGATGACGGTTCAACATGTGGATAGAGATGATGAGGGCAGGTATATTTTGATCCGGGGGACTGTTAATAATGTGGCTATCTCTTTGCTGAATGTCTATGCCCCCAACACCCCGGAAGATTCTTTCTGAGCCCACCTTACGACGCTCCTACAGCTAACGGAAGGTTCCTTTCTGATCATGGGGGGGGACTTTAACGCAGCCCCTGCACCAGCAATTGACAGGAAATCCAGAGCGCTAGGTACCAGAATTACAGTATCTCCTCAGGATGCGTTGCTAGCTTGGTTTATACACAACGCGCAGCTGCTCGACGTTTGGCGACTCCATCACCCAGGGGACCACGATTTCTCCTTTTATTCCCACCCTCACTCCTCATACTCAAGGATAGACCTGTTCTTGTTGCCAGCCAGGACGATCCCATTGACTACCCGCACGGCGATCGGCTCAATTAGTTGGTCTGACCATGCGCCGTGTCTGTATGGGTGAGACTACCGGGAACTCGCTCGGGTTGGTCCTGGCGCCTCAACTCTTCCATCTTACAATCGGCTGCAGTGATGGAAGAAGTGTCTGCTCATCTGGACAGATACTTTGAGGAGATGGACGTAGACGATATTGGACCTGACTCCTTGTGGCTGGCCCATAAGGTGGTCATACGAGGCCACCTGATTCAGATTGGTAGCAGGCTAAAGAGGGAGAGGACGCGTCTGCTGGTGGAACTGCAGGAGAGACTGGCTGACCGGGAAACAGCGCACAAGTCCTTTCACTCTCAGGCTGATTTTGATGCCCTTGCAACGGTACGCCAGGAACTCCGGTCTGCCCTATTGACGGATGTGGCCCGGTCCTTAGCTTGGACCAGGCGGACCTTTTATGAATACTCGGACAAGGCACACACCATGTTAGCGCGCAAACTAAGGAACCAAACTAGATCCAAATTGGTGACTTCGGCCCATACGCCCCAGGGTTTGATCACTACTATCCCTAGCGAGGTAAACCAGATCTTTACTGCATACTTTGAGCAATTATATAACCACTCCCCGGATCACTCCCTCTGAAATCCGGACCATGTGCGGGAGGTGCGGGAATTCCTTGCCCCATGGAAGGGCCCGGAGCTCCCCCCCTCTTGCTGGAGGGGCTGGGGTCAGAGGTCTCAGAGGCCGAAGTGGCATCAGTGATAAAACAAATAAAACCCCATAAGGCCCCTGGCCCGGACGGTTTCACAGCTTTTTACTATAAAAAGTTCTCTCCCCACTTGAGCAAATATCTAGTTAAACTATATAATGGAATTTTGGAGGGACAGTCGGTGCCTCCGGATTTCCTCCGTTCCGATGTGATTTTGATTCCTAAAGAGGGCAAAGACCCTTCCTACCCCCACAACAATAGACCAATCTCTCTATTGAATGTTGATTATAAGATATTTACGAAAATTCTGGCCAACAGACTGGGAGCAATTCTCCCCTCCATTATTCACCCGGACCAGGCCGGGTTCATTCCCACGAGGCAGGCATACGAAAATACAAGGAGAAACGTGGTCCTGATCGAGAGAGCTCGCGAGACGGGGACGCCTTCTCTGCTCCTCTCTCTGGATCCGGAGAAGGCGTTCGATAGGGTGGGCTGGCCTTACTTATTTCACCTACTGGAGCATTGGGGATTTCCCCCTGGCTTTTGCGCAGCTATCCGGGTCCTTTATGACTCCCCCCTTACGAAAATAATCACCACGGGGGCCTCCCCGGAATCCTTCCCCATAGGTAACGGAACGCGGCAGGGTTGCCCCCTGTCACCCATGCTCTTCGCTCTGGCCCTTGAGCCCCTGCTGGATAAATTACGGTCCTCCACGTCCATCACGGGTTTACAGGTTGGAGGGGAGGAATTCCTGGTGTCAGCGTATGCGGACGACCTTCTCCTGACCATCACAGACCCGGTCCAATCTGTGCCCCATTTGCTTTCCCTTCTTCGTGATTTCTCGGAAGTTTCCGGGTTTAAGATCAATATTGATAAATCTCGCGCGTTGCCAGTAGGCATACCGAAAACGGAGGTCGAACGGTTGCGTATCCTCACGGGGTTTCACTTCTCCACCTCTTCTCTCACATATCTGGGAGTGAAGCTGACCAGTGATCCCGCAGCAATGATTAGAGCTAACTATGATGTACTGATCCAACATCTTATAGCTGATATGGACACGTGGGATGCCTTTAATGTCTCCTGGGTGGGCCGTATTGCTAGCGTAAAAATGAATCTACTCCCCCGAATCCTATACCTGTTCCAAACCCTCCCGGTGCCTGTCCCTCCGGCCTCGTTGGCGCATCTACAATCCCATGTGGACCGGTTCATCTGGCATAATAAACGACACAGGGTGGCTAGAAGGGTGTTACATAGACCGAGGGCGGTGGGAGGTTTGGGAGTTCCGAGTTTGTTACAATATTACCATGCTGCCCAACTAGCACAGTTTGTTACCTTTCATGCACCACCTGGTACGCACCGATGGGCGGACTTGGAGTCGCATCTCTTTGCTCCTGACTTGCCGCAATTCTATTTTTGGCTTCCCAAAACCTATCGACCAATCCTTCGCTCCACCTGCACTGCCACCATTAACTCTCTACAAATTTGGGACACTGTGAACCGTCGCTTCACTTTTGCTAAAGAACATTCAGCTATGATGCCTTTTCTCCGCAACCGGAAGTTTCCACCGGGCCTATGCCCTCGCCCTTTTGCGAATCTGGAGGACTTGGGCCTTCAGAGGATCCACCACCTCTACTCAGCGGGTGCACCGCTTCAGTTTGCGGACATTCAACACAGAGGTCCGGTTGGACCGGCGGACTTCTTTCGGCGGACTATGTGCAGACGCCAGAAGTCCGTACGGCCGCCACGTCTTCCTTGACGGCGTTTGAGGCTCGCTGTAATGACGCTCGCATCACGAAATCGATGATCTCCTCGCTTTATGTCTCCCTCTGTTCAGGCTCTCCGATATGGGGGGACCCCACTTATGTTGCACGCTGGGAGAGAGATGTGGGGATGCCCTGCCCAGTGAAGAATGGGAGGATATTTGGGACAATGTGGCACACTGCTCCATTAATGTGGCCCACCAGGAACAGGCTTACACGATGTTGTTTCGCTGGTATGTTACCCCCCTCACAGCTTTCTCACATGGACGGGTCTTCCTCTGACTTATGCTGGAGAGGTTGCGGCATTAAGGGCTCGTTTTACCACATGTGCCCCCTGATACGTCGCTTTTGGCTTCAGATTCATGCCCTCATCCAAGAGGTCCTGCAGTGTGGAGTGGCTCTCGACCCATGGACTTTCCTTCTTCACCGCACCCAGGAAGCCCTATCGAGACCAGAGAATAAGCTGTTGCATAAAATGGTCTTGGCAGCTAGAAGAGCGGTGGCCCAAGGCTGGAGATCTATGTCCCTTCCGTCTATGGCGCAAGTGCACCTTCGGATTAGAGATAATATGGACATGGACCGTTTATCGGCTCTTATACATGACACCATGCCCCAACATAGCAAGATCTGGAACCCCTGGTTGGAGTTTGATGTGGGTTGAGGGCTGGACTGTTGGATTTTCTGGCGGGTTGTGATAACTGGGTTTTTTACTCCTTTGGGGTGGCACCATATCCCCTTCCCCCTCCTCCCCTTCTCATGAGGTCTCTTCCTCTTTTTCTTTCCTCTATGTTTGTGTTTCTTCGATCTTCTTATTATTTCTTCTTCTCTCCCCTCTTCGGGGTCCCTTCCCTGTGGTCTTCTGGCAGGGGCTCCTCAGGGCTAACCAGTAGCAGTCTCTAAAATTGTGTTTTTGTGATATGATGCCCTTTTTGTCTTTGAAAAATGGAAAAATAAAGAATTATATAAAAAAAAAAGAAAAAGTGCAGATACGGGCAACTAAATTAATAAGTGGAAGGAAGATTTAAGTTATGAGGAAAAGCTAACAAGCTTAAACTTGTTTCGTTTAGAGAAACAGCGCCTTAGAGGGATCTGATAACTTTATATAAATATATACGGGGCCATTATAAATCATCGTCTGGAAACCTATTCACCCTTTCGCTGCTGAGGCTTTTCCCGCCCCTGTGCTGAGGTCATTTTTACCGGTTTTGCTCATCATGTTTAAACGTGTTTTGAAGGCTTATTTTAGTATATGACCCAGACATATTATATATCGTTCTTTCCGTCAGACTCGGTAGATTCATAATATGTCATTATTATATGTATACGTTATGTCATGTCTGTATATTATAACAAAAAATGCAATAAAATATGTATTTTCAATAATTTACAATGTGTAAAGTGTTTTTTTTTCACATTTTAACATGCGAGCAATTGCGGTTATATTTTGTATGGGGTGCGCTTGTTAAAAAAATTAGAGATGGGGTCTCGTTACATTTTTTTTTGGGGAAAATTACACTATTTTTAACAAACGCACCGCATACAAAAATCGTTAGTGCAGCATCATTGTTCACATTATAATTGAAATGGGAACAATATTGCTGCATTAACAAACCAAAAAAAATAAAAAAAAATTTTTTTTTTTTTTTTATAATTTTTTTTTTTAATTTTTTTTTTTCTTTTTTTTTTTTTTTACAACATTTTTCACTTTCATGTTTGGTATCGTTGGAACGGCCATGCTCTGGCCGATCCAACCATACCAAAATTTAACCCCTAACTGCCACGGATCGGGAGATAGGGAGTTCATTGGAACTCCCTATCTCCACCGTTGGTGGCAGTTAAGGGTTAAATCCAGGACTGGCGTCATCGTGCTACGCACGATGACGCCAGTCCTCAGGGGGAGTTCCCGGAGGCTTGGCCGACATCCAAGATGTCGGCCAGCTCCGGGAAAGGATCGCGAACCGGCGCTTTTCAGCGCCGATTCGCGATCCAGCTCCCCAGGGGTTAATGCCAGGCATCATTTGGAAGGGCAGGCTGTGCCCTTCCAAATGATGCCTGGGTTAACCCCCACAGAGCCGCCGATCGGGAGGGAGAGAGGTCCGAAGGACCTCCCCCCCTCCCTTTCAGGCGCCTCCTCCGCACATGCGGGGGGGCGCCTGAATTAGGTGTCATCGCGCTGCCGCGATGACACCTAATTCCGGCGGCTGTGGTCCCGGATGCGCGGCTGACATCCAGGATGTCAGCCCACACCGGGGGGGCCAGCGATCGGCCGTCCTCAGCATCCAAGTGGTTAACAGGACTATACACAGGACACGAGGTCACCCATTTAGACTGGACGAAAGGAAATTCAGCCTAAAGCATAGGAATTGTTATTTGACAGTGAGAAAAATAAAGCTGTTGAATTCTCTGCCTGTTGAGGTGGTTGGGTCAGAGACTGTACAGACTTTTAAAAAAACAGCCGGATGACTTCCTGCAGACATATAATAATAAGAGTTATAATATTTAATATGTGGGTAAGCTTCTTGATCCAAGGAGAAATCTGACGCCATTCTGGGGTCAAGGAGGAATTTTTTTCCCAGTGTGTAGCATATTGGCGAGCGTTTCAGACTGGGTTTTTTGCCTTCTTGTGGATCAACAGCAGTAGGTGACGTGTGAAAGGCTGAACCTGATGGACGCATGTCTTTTTTCAGCCTGTGTAACTATGTAACTATGTTCGGTGGTTTCATTCGGCAGGTTTAATCAGGTGAATCCCATAGGTTTCAATGTAAAAAAAATCCAGTTTTTATTGAATATTTTTTAAACCGTTCATTCTATTAATCTGCAGCAAAAAGTCACTTTATTTATTTATTTTCTAGTTTTTTTTATCCATTTTCCATGATTTTTTAAGCAAAAGTTTTTTCCGATTTTTTATTTAAATAGCATTATTTTTATTCTGTAACAGACCTCTTTATTATTAATTATTTATAGGACCTTATATGTAATATTCAGGCAATTTCGTGCAGTATGTTTTTGCAAACAGCTTTTCAAAGTCGCAATGTTTGGTTTTTTTTTACTCCGTTCGTCGGCTTGTCGGCTTTTCCAGCGGCTGGTCGGCACTCTTTTTGGCGCATCAACGACTTTTTAGGATGCGTTCGGCGGGTTTGCGGTAGATTGCCAGTTTTTCCCTGCACTTCAGGGACCCTGCGGTGAATGCTGAATTCACCGCAGGGTTGGGGAATTTGATTCCCCGAAGTGCAGGGAATCCAGTGGAATTACGGTGCTCTTTGAATAACTCTCTAAGGTTTTTCTCCAAATGTCATTCGTAATAAAGGGGTTATTATTATTATTATTCTTTATTTATAAAGCGCCAGCATATTCCGCAGTGCTGTACAATAAGCACAGTATAGACAGGGTTACAATACATTGAACAACATTTGACAAACAGTACAGGAGGAGATGAGGGCCCTATTCCCGTAGGAACTCACAATCTGGGAGGGTTGGGGTTGGAAACAGGAGGAGAGGACTGTAAGGTGAGAGTGATTGATGGTTGCGTCAGTGAGTTGGGTGGTAGGCTTCCCTAAATAGGAATGTTTTAAGGGAGCGTTTGAAGGAAGAGAAGTTAGGGGACAGTCTGACAGTACGAGGGAGAGCGTTCCAGAGAGTGGGGGCTGCGCGTGAGAAATCCTGCAGTCTATCATGGGAAGAGGTGATCCGGGGAGAAGCTAGGCGCAGGTCACTGTTTGACCTTAGGGAGCGGGCTGGGGTGTATTTGGTGATTAGTGAGGACAGGTAGTGGGGAGCTGAACTAGTGAGGGTTTTGTAGGTAAGGATAAGGATTTTGAACTTAATTCTGCAGTGGATGGGGAGCCAGTGAAGGGACTCGCAGAGGGGATCGGCAGAGACAGAGCGGCGGGTGAGGTGAATTAGCCTGGCGGAGGCGTTCAGGATGGATTGTAGGGGGGAGAGGCGGGACAGAGGGAGGCCAGATAAGAGATTATTGCAATAGTCGAGTCGGGAGATTACCAGGGCGTGTATGAGTTGTTTTGTGGTGACAGCGGTAAGAAATGGCCGAATTCTGGAAATGTTACGCAGTTGGTATCGGCAGGAGGAGGAAAGAGACTTGATGTGGGGGATGAAGGAAAGAGCAGAGTCAAGTGTAGCTCCAAGACAGCGAACTTGGTTTGATGGGGAGATGGTGATACCCTCCACCGTGATAGAGAAGTCAGGAGGTGGGGAGGCATTGGAGGGAGGAATAAGTAGGAGTTCAGTCTTTGACATGTTGATCTTTAGGTGGTGGGAGGCCATCCAGGAGGAGATGCCAGATAAACAGTCACTGACTTTTGAAAGGACAGGGGGAGAGAGATCAGGGGTAAAGAGGTAGATCTGAGTGTCATCAGCGTAGAGGTGGTAATTAAAGCCAAAGCTGTTGATGATTTTGCCCAGGGAGGAGGTGTAGATGGAAAAGAGCAGAGGACCAAGGACAGAACCTTGAGGTACACCAACAGATAGAGGCAATGAGGGGGAGGAGTTACCAGCAAAGGACACACAGAAGGACCTGTTGGATAAATAGGAGTCAACCCAAGCAAGTGCAGTGTCACCGAGTCCCAGAGAGTTGAGGGTCTGTAGAAGGAGGGGGTGGTCAACAGTGTCAAAAGCAGCCGAGAGGTCAAGCAGGATGAGAATAGAATAGTGGCCGTGTTTTTTAGCAGTTAGGAGGTCGTTGGTGACTTTGGTGAGGGCAGTTTCAGTTGAGTGTAGGGGACGGAAGCCAGATTGCAGGGGGTCAAGTAGGGAATTGGAGGACAGGAAGAGGGAGAGGCGGTTGAAGACTAGTTTTTCTAAGAGCTTTGATGTGAAGGGAAGCAGGGATACAGGGCGGTAGTTGGATGGAGAGTTGGGATCTAGGGATGGTTTCTTTAGTAAAGGGGTAACTAGCGCGTGTTTGAAGGCAGATGGAAAGGAGCCAGTGGAGAGAGATAGGTTGAAGATGTGTGTGAGAGCAGGGGTGAGGGAGGAGGAGAGGGGAAGAATTAGATGTGAGGGAATGGAGTCGAGCGGGCACGTGGTGAGATGTGAGGAGGACAATAAGGAATTGACTTCCTCCTCAGTGGCTGGGAGGAAGCGGCAGAGGGTGGCAGAGGGGACCTCTGGGAGTGGAGGTGGCAGATAACTATCTTGTTTTGGGATGTTGCTTCTGATAGTTAAAGTCTTACTGAGGAAGTAGTCTGCCAGGTCTTGAGCGCTGAAGGCAGCTGTGGGGGGAGGTGCAGGTGGGTAGAGGAGGGTGTTGAAGGTGGACCAGAGCCGTTTAGGGTTGGAGGACAGCGTAGATATAAGAGATGAGAAGAAGGATTGTTTGGCCAAGTGGAGGGCAGAGGTGTATGATCGGAGAATAAACTTGAAGTGAACAAAATCAGCTTCAGAGCGGGATTTCCTCCAGGCACGCTCTGCAGTGCGGGAGCATCTTTGCAGGTAGCGAGTCTGGAGGGTGTGCCAGGGCTGAAGCTGGCGGCGTGGGGCCTTACAGAGTCGAAGAGGAGCAAGAGTGTCTAGAGCAGAGATAAGCGTAGTGTTGTAGTGATTAGTGGCAGCATCAGGGCAGGTGAAGGATGAGGTATGAGGGAGGTGGTGAAGTAGGTTGGAGAATTGATGGGGGTCCACAGCATGTAGATTTCTGCGAGTGTGTGTGCGGGGTGGGGGAGCAGGGTGTTTAGGAAGTCCAGATAGGTTGAAAGAGAGGAGGTGGTGGTCAGAGATGGGGAAAGGGCGACATTTGAACTCAGAAATGGAGCAGAGGTTGGAAAAGACAAGGTCAATAGCGTGACCATCGCGGTGGGTAGGGAGGAGGGAGGATTGTGTGAGTCCAAGGGAGGACGTGAGTGAAAGACCTGCAGCGTGGGATTTTCATGTTACATTAAGAATCTTACTTCCTGAATACACGTTTTTTGTTTAATATATGCAATTTTTGTTCCCTTGGTGTTTGGTATACACACAGTTATCCATACACACTTATATATTTTTTTAATTGTGACTTTTTAAATTGTATTATTATGCATTATTTATTTGCTAAATTATCATAGTTTTTTTATTCCAGGTGAATATTAAATACAGAAATATAATATATGTATTATTTTATAATATTGATGTCCGTGCTTTTATGTCCTTTTTTTTCTTAAAGGGACGCTAAAAGATTAATCAAACAATATAACAATTTCTCTGAAGTCTGGGGCACAACATTAATTCCTAGGTACTAGTACAATTAGTAATTCCATGGTATTCAATAGAACTATGCTATTAATGTAAGGAACAGCTTGGAGCAATCTACAAGTAGCAGACAGAAAGGAGACTTTATACTACATTCCATAAATGATAGTTTCATTTTTGATCTGCTCATTTTCAAGCTTAAATGCCCTCTGGCTGTAGATGAAGAAATACAAAAACAGATGCAGTGCTAATTTAATTCTGTGGTGAGTTCTCCCTGGTAGAGAAGCAACATCAAAGACAATCTAAGAATATCAAATTAAAGTCATCCATCATGCTTGTAGCACTGCACTATTCAAACTGTCTGTGCTGACAGAAAGAAATCAGCTGTGGGATAGAAATTCAAGTAGTTTAAGCTAAAAATTAGACTGCATTTCAGCATATTAAATGATTGGTAAGGGTTGATACGTGCAATGTCTCCTAATAGGTTCACAAAGGTACTATACATTATAGTATAAAAAAATATTACAAACAGAATGTTAAAATATTACAAACAAAATAAATCAACAAAGTACAACACGGACAAAATAAACAATGAATGAATCACAGTGGAAAGATTTGTCTGTCGATTCATTCATTCGTGTTCTCATACACCGCACCAGAAAAGGGAGATGGAAAACAGTTGCATAATCTGTTTGCCAAATCAGCACCTTCCATTGTCATGATGTACAAGAGGATTGTCCAATGATGTGATCTGTAATCCTTGTCCAACCCTCAAGTAGAAAACAGGTGAGTGAAAGGTGTGATCCCATGGAGACTGGTAAAATGTTGACTAAAAGTCCTACTACAATGGGGTCTCTGGAAATTCGTGAGAAGTTAAAATATATCTTTTACTATCAGGGTTATTCAGAGAGCGTGAAAATCAGGAGAATGACTGGAGAATGAAAAATTCTAGGTCAAAATAGCCAAACCAGAAAAATTCTCCCTTTCATCTCACTTTCCAAATCGGCTATTTTGACCTAGAATTTTTCATTCTCCAGTCATTCTCCTGCTTTTCACGCTCTCTGAATAACCCTGTAAGTATCAAGAATAATAAAACACACTAGGGGTGGTAACACAAACATGACAAACGTATATATATACAAAGATGCTCGGTGTATATACAGCCAAGCTTTGTGAATACCTAATGGGGTAGGGTTGTCGTAGTAGATAGATAATATCTAGGAGGCATAGAAGGAAAACAGGCCTTCAAGGGTCCATGGCTATAGGACAGAGAGAGGAAATAGCTGGCTACCTATCATATCTATAACATAGTTGCTGCAACAGCAGCATTGGAAGCCCAGAGTGGTATATGGTGTTAAAATAACTGGGAGTGCTCCCAAATGTGTGAATCAAAGATGAACTCCAACTGGGCAGGCTGTGCAGGCTGGGATCAGGAAAGGCAAACAGAGCAAAGAAATTTTAAAAGAAGGCACTCATAGCTCTACGCGTTTCGTCAAACTGGCATCACCAGGAGCTTAGTCAGAGTGACATGCAGCTCAGAAGACAAAGTCTATCTATCTACTTAGACAAACCTACCCCATTAGGTATTCACGCAGATTGGCTGGATATACACAGAGCTTCATTGTATATATATATATATGTTTGTCACGTCTGTGTTACCACCCCTAGTGTGGCTTATTATTCTTGATACTTACCAAAAGTTATGGTTTAACTTCTCATGAATTTCCAGAGACCCCAGTGTCCTAGGACTTTTTGCCATTTTCTCCCAGGGTTACCCCCTATCAAGGCCGCTGGGCCTGTTATGCTATACTGATCTCTATCTAGGGTCTTTCGCTGCTTAGCTTTAGTGTACACTATTAGGAGATACAATGTTACTTTTTCCTTAAACATTGACTACCAGTGCCACAAGTATGTCCCTTGCAAGCACGTCCACAACTTACACCAGTAACATCAGTAAACCAAGTGCTGCTGCTAGTGTAAGGGCTACGGGTGTGGGGGACAGCTTCTTCCACTGCCTGGGTGAATCCATACGCAGCTTTAGCAGCAACAGGTCGAAGGGGCAAGGAAAAGGTTTGGGTTCACTTCAACTGCATCGGAGAAAGGTCCTTTTGCAAACTGTGCAGGAAGGAAGTCAGCAGAGGGAAAGTGGAGTCATCACACTAATTCCAGGATGAGCTAACATCTCCAAAGTTGCAACAATGGTCCAAATGAGTGTAGAAGCTAGGGATGGTAGCAGGTCCACTAGCGCTGTACCTGAACACTGCCACCTAGCACCATCAGCATTACTAGAAGCATCACTCGAAAACAGCACATGTTGAGGATAGTGAATCCACACAACAGGGGCAAGTTGGACAGTTATCTTACCAAGGAGGTGTCCAGCTTACTCTGGAACAGTTTGGGATACTTTCTTCTACCCTCTAGGGCCTTGTCCAGTGTATTTAAATGGAGAGGCATAGTCAACCATAATTAAGTATTGTCATGGCAACCAAGTGACGACATCATATTTCAGCATTTAAAATATATATATATGTAGGCCGTAGTGAAGACGGTGTTAAAATCTGACCTGCAGAGGGTCAAAACTTGTTCCTATTTTAACACGTATTAATAAAGATTGTAATTTGAATTAAAACTCTGGAGTGCCTCCTCATTACATATATGCATAGTAATGAACATTTTATGATGAAACTGTACCATTGCCTGTGTTTAAAATAAAACTAAAACATCATTAAGAAGTCCTCGGAGTGTTTATTTGGACACTGCTTCTGAATAAGCCACTGAACAAAGCACCGGGCCAGAGATTACCAATGACAGGCCGTGACAGCAAGAATCAGACTCTATTTATTTATCATATTTGAAAGAACCAACATGTGTCATTGTCTTCATTAGGATAATAACCCATTATTGGTTGGAGTGTTTAAATATATACCTAAGTGATGAGGACAAAGGCATAAGTAAATATTTTAATCAACCTCATCTTAAATAATTCCTAATAAACCTTCTTTATGTTGACTTTAATTATTCTGCAATATTTGAAAAGCAATATGTTAACATTTCATGAATTAAACTTCAATTCTTCTGTTTGTTGATGGTAATGAAAAAGCGGTATATTTCCCAAGTTGAATCCATGCTGTGTTCATTTTTTTCTTTTGATCTTCTTTAATCTGAATATGGATGTACTATTCTACTTGTCACAGTCGATCACATTTGTTTTATTTGTTTACTGCACAAATTGCCGAGCGAAACAGGAATGAAATTGAGTTGGCCCCATGCATCATTTGCACTCACACATCGTTCTGAATAGAAGACGTGGTCACTTATTGAGAATGGAAGAGTTCATGGAAAACTGAACAACAACTAAACCTGGGTAGCCCTTTATTTAAGCATATAAACAATATGCAGTATTCTTGCAAAACTGTGATTTACCCAGTCATCAGATATTAGGCGTCTTGACTACAGGTAGAGACTTTGAGCTGCTTACTGATTTATTCTTCACTTCAAAAGAGTTTTATAGCACTTATTTTTGCATAAAGTGTGTCAGTAATAATATAATTATTTTTTCTTTCTGCGTAGCGTCCCCATTTTAGCACCATAATACGTGGTAGGTACTAATTCAGCAGCCTGCCCCTTAACTCAGCGCAACCCTCCTGGATACTTGTGACAGCGCTACCGCACCACCACGAGTATCACCTCCTGGAGTCCGTAGGACTCCATGGAGGTCTGTGCTGCCGTTCCGTGAACCCTGGACGGAGAGGAGAGATCGATTAGCTCCTTGAGCTGTGGTTAACATTTTAGTTACCACAGTGCTGCGTAAATTAGCGTTAGGACTGTGTAATCGCTAATTACCGATTGCGCTTCCTATGTTAGAGTAAGCTTGCTCAAGCAAGCGCAATCACCGATGCGCTGATGGATTTTTTTAACCCGTTAGCATTCGGAATGCAATATGGGGGGCATACGTTAAAGGCACTTAACTCACATATCTGAGCGTTATGCAAGCGTTAAGAATGTAATTGTGCCCTGTATGTGATCCATATAATCAGGAAGAGAATGCAGTTGATATTTATTTAAATTCATGTAGAACAGCATTGTAAATAATCTCTTCATGGAAAATAAAACGGAAGAATATTGTGATTACATAGTATTTAGCTGTCCTTAAGGTGACCTTGATTAATTCCAGGAGCTGCCAAAGAGTAGGGAAATAAAGCATAACAGACACAGTAGTTCTTGTTAGAGGATACAACAATAGTTAAGAACTTTTAATTAACCAAAGCTAAGGGTAACAGAAGTCAGACATGCAATGAAAGACCAGACTATCAGGTTGTAGAAGTAGTGCAGAAAAGCAAAAGACATAAATATATTCTTCTATGTAGCAAAAAACATCAAAAGAAACGTTCAATACAACGAGATTACTGTAATATAATGCTGGCTAAAATGTCTCTGTTAACCTAGTTTTACATGAACACTGAGCAGAATAAACCTTCAGTTTCCTGATATGATGAACAGACTCCCTGAAACTTTCTCTTCGTAGTTAATTTTATTTACAAGCTACCTTAATTTAGCCAAAAATCAAACATAATGTACAAATGCTAATGGCAAAACAATAAATATCAATACCTGTCACTAATCTCCTCTTTACCTCTAAACAACACATTTAAAAAGCATAAATATCACAAAAAAACAATATAGCACAACCAGTCACCATAAATATCATATACAGGGTTATTCAGAGAGAGGTGAAAACCAGGAGAATGACTAGAGAAGTAAAGATTCTAGGTCAAAATAGCCAAACCAGAAAAATTCTCCCATTTATCTCACTTTTCAAATCAGCTATTATCACCTAGCATTTTCAATTCTCCAGTCATTCTCCTGGTTTTCACCTCTCTCTGAATAACCCTGATAGAGTACCTTTTATTAGTTGGTATAAAGTTGCAATCTCATAGTAACAACAAAGCAATAACAGAAAATGGAACTTAAATAATGACATACTGTAACAAGTAAAAAAATTAATGGCAGGGGTCTTAAGAGCAAACTCACATAACATGGAGCCAGAATGTGCTTTCAGTTGATTTGCCTGTAGGTTTCTGTCAGTCATCCATCAACTGCCAACTGGTTTTCCAATCTGTACTAGATGGAATCTTCAAAAGAAAAGAGGCACTATTAAAGTGTAAACCAGTAAATCCAAATAGAATTATAAGAGATGGTTTATATACACTCACATGACTTTGAGCTTCATCAGGGTTTGTTTAAAACAGCAGAGAAGTTGTTTAGTATCAACAGCGCAACTTCTAAAAAGCCACCACACCATAATGGATAGTTGGCACCACCAGATAATTGTTTAGACTGATGGACTTAAGAAATATTGGGCCCTATTACACTCCTCGCGCAATTTTGCACGTGCACAAAAATGCATTAACGCGAGGGGAAAAACCCTTTGCGCTGAACGTCGTATTACAACGTTCGCGCACAAAATGCGCGTTAACGTCTAACGCAAGTTACCCTGCGCGAACCCTGCGCGAGCGAAAGTTTGTGCGTGCATCCCATACTTAACATTGTGAGCGCAAATGCGTTTGTGCGCTGGTACGCGGATGGTATTACAATCGATGCGCAAATTTGTACGAACGACGTTTGCGCGCATAATTTTAACGTCTTTTAAAAGCTGGTGGTAACTGCAAATCTGAACGTCCTGCCGAAACCAAATACACCAGCCGGAAAAAAAAATACAGCACAGTATAGTTACACATACTACACATACCCAAACAATAAAATTGAGAGGTTGTGCGTGTTTTTATTATTGCTGCAGCATATATACTCAGATTGATTTTGACAGGCGCAAAAACTGAATGGCAGAAAATTGTGGTTCTTAATTCTGATTGGCTGAATCACGTGAAAAAAACAGTCTGCCCACCGATTTCTGCACGCAGTGTTAATTTGCACGCGTTTTCGCGCATATTTTTTACACACGATATTTTCAGACGGATGAAAAGATGCGCTCGGATCATAATACCAGCGTTAATTTAAGCACGTTAATGTTTAACGCTGCATGCAAAAAAAATTGTACTGCGCGTGCGCTTTTGCACAGAGAATGTAATAGAGCCCATTGGGTTTAATAGACATTAAACAGTAAAATGATAAAATAATAAAATGGTATATTACCAGATATAAAGCAAAGACACCACGCAACACAGGATTATATGTCTGCTTCCTCAGTTGGCAGGGCCTCTTGGGTGTTCCAAAGTTGCCACTTGGGTTGCCAAGTCAGTCTCGACATTGTATGTCTGGCCTTTTTTTATTTACAATAACTACCCTCATTGTCCAATAAGACAGTCCAGAAGTGCCTGCATTCATAAGTGTCCACCATGTTTGTCTCATTTATACACATTTATATGCCCTGGACAATGCTTTTCCAGGTACTGCTAATGGATGTTTTATGTGCATGCATTTGAACATTTTGCACATGTATGAAGTAGTTTCTCTTTTTATCAGAGAGTTCCATGCTGAGATGCTACTGCTGTCTATGCAAAAGTGTGGTGATTTTGGATCGTATTCTCTCAACAACAATCACATAAACCGCTAGAAAGAAAGGAAAAAATATCAATATAAAAACATATATCCCTTCTACTGATATATACAAGGGAAGAAGGAACAGTTACAACACGGATGTGCAAACTTCAGTTTTACAGCAAGGAGACCTTACTTTGGGATAACGCTTTTGAGAGGTGAATATATAAGAGGGAGTGGGCTGCCACACAACCAAATTCCTCATGCCCCCTTTCCTCTGTACTGTGGGATGGGCATTTTTGAATAGCATAACATGTACTGCAACCCCATGTGTCTGCAGGTGGTTCAAGTCAATGTTGTGTTTTGTAATTATTAAAGACTAGGTGAAAAAGGTTTCAGTTTATGACTTGTGGCACAACCCATTCTTTTGTTTTATGTATTTTATTTCTCTTAGTCATCTAGTGCAGTGGTTCCCAACCGTGGTCCTCAAGTCAAGTACCCCCAACAGGTCATGTTTTCCAGAAAGCTGATGCACAGCACAGGTGATATGATTTGCTGCTCAGTGATTGCAGGATTCAGTCTGCATTTCCCCTCCTTAAAACCTGGCCTGTTGGGGGTACATCAGAACCGCGGTTGGGAACCACTGATCTAGTGGAGGGGCACCGGCAGTATAGTATTTGATCTAATAGCTGACAACACAAAAGATGATATTTCATAAAACCATTCAGCTGTTTAATGATTTGTTTATACTTCAACTTCCTGTGTGCCTCTGATTCTTTTTTAAAGCATGGCTTAATCATCAGAACACGTGTCCTTGAAAATTAACATGCACACCAAAACGACATTGATACAATAAAACCATTTCTGCCTGAGCTAAAGTACAAAATAAAACTTTAAAAAAAATATAAAAAAAATATTCTAGAGTTTCCACTGTGGCCTGAAGAGACAGAGATAGCTTTCTTGGTCTACAGTATTGTAATTTAATAAAGTAGAAAACTGTAACCATTAAAACCAAATAAATTGGCTACTGTGCAGTTCTGTCTTTGGCCAGAACATTAGTATGCTCACAATATGATTAATACTGATGTTTATTCATGTCTATCTCAGCTGTTTGCAAAAGCACATTGTGTGGTTGTTGAATAAGGTCAAAGAAGTGGAATGTACAAACAATACGAAAAATATATTCAGAAAGTCATATCTTACTCAAAATATTCATCAAAAAAATAAACAACGAAAGAGCTTAACAAAATGAATAAATTGCCTGTTTTTAGAGGACACCAATTAATGAAAGTATCTACTGTTTATATAAATGAACAGTTTATTAACCGATCCTAACAGATGTTGAAATACAAACTTCAAGATGACCTTGAGATAGTTATAAAACTTGCATGAAACATTCAATTAAAAATAAACCATTTCATCTCATATTTAGGTGTTATCAAAAGCAGACAAAGATCATTCAGAATACGCTAATGTCCAACCTGTTTCTGTGTTCATTGAAGGCCTGAAGCACCTAAGGCATAGGGCCCTTAAATTGCCTCTGATGCCAGGACGCAGGGAGGATTTTTCTAGAACAGTTATAGCGCGTGTGGGGGTTTGAGCGGGAGAGGTGTGGGTGGAGTTTCCAGGAGGGCACTTAAGGCACGTGAAGGGAGGCTCCGCGCACCTTTTTTCTCCTGAGGTAGAGCTGGTAAAGTCTGAGCTGCGTCAGAGAGCGGTGTTTCGGCCTTTTTTCAACATTTACTTGTCTTTGAGTATGGTGGAAGGTGGAGACTTGGAGTCGCTGTTGGCGGGAGGCGGCTCGGCATCGTGGTGTGGATTGGGCGTGAAGGAGTTTGACGGAGGTGTTGGCGGTGGAGTCGAAGGTTAGAGCTCGGCCTGTCAGGGTTTCTAGGCCTCCGGAGCGGTTCAGTCCGGGAGGAGAATCCAGCGGTGGACCAGCGTCTGAGAGGTTGAGGTCGGAAGCGGTGAGAGGCAGAGGACAGTTGGTCCAGCGGATTTTGGCTGGAGGTTACGCAGTTGGGACTGAGGCTGGCGGGAGCGTTTCAAGGAGGTTGGCAGGTAGGAGCTCTAGGCCGGTCTCGGTTGCTACGGATTCTTTGGTTTCTGGTCGGAGGGGTGGTGTGGTGAGCGCTACCAGGAGAGAAGGAGTGCGGAGGGCAAGGAGTTCCTCGGGTAGAAGAGGAGTACGGTTGTCCGTCAAGGGTCCCAGAAGTGGAGCAAGGTCTGTCTCAGTGACGGAAGTTTCGGCGGTAAGGTATTTGGTGGATGGGGGTGTGGACGGTGGTGTGGCACAGGGTGGTGTTGTGCGGGATGAGGTTACTCAGGAGCCTGAAGGGGATTGGTGTTCAGGTGGTGAAGGTGAAGTGGCTCCGGGTTTTGGCGTGGTGGAGCGGGATGGTGGTAATGGCACTTCGGGTTCTGAGGCTCATCGCACAAATGTATTTTGGTCCACAGTTCCTATGGTACGGGAGCGAAGTCCGCAACAGGCTGGTGGTTTCCAGGCTGGTGGAGTCGGTGGAGTTGGAGTATCGGCTATGGAGAGTGTGGCGCAGGAGGTTCCAGGAAGTTCGGCTGGGCCTAGTGTGGCGACAGGTAATGGAGGTGGGGGTGATATGAGTTCCTTCATGTCTTTTTTGCACTGTGCCTTTGAAGCTTGGACGGGTTCTAAAGGGGGTGTGAGCCAGGGAGTTGATTTGGCCCAGGCTTGGAGGGTTGCAGGAAAGTCAGTTGGGGAAGCTGGTGGAGCTATTGGAGGTGAAGCAGTAGCTTCAGGAGGGCCGAGTGGTGTGTCGGGTTCACTCGGTGAGTCCTCAGGGGTGGCGGATGTAGCCAGGAGGAATGCATACGTTTCATTTGCTGGTCCTTTGGGGTTACATTTAAAACAGGAGGTTAAGGAGTGTATCTGGCAGGGCGAGTATGTGGAGCTCTTTTCCCTGCTTCCTTTGGATGAGGTGGCAGGGGTTAAGCACGATTCGTCTAAGGAAGGTTTAAAGGAGGAAGAGTAAAGGAAAAAGAGGTATCGGAGGATTCCTAAGTCTTTTGGGAATTGGCTTCAGGCTTTTTGTGTTTTGGCCAGTGTGGTTGGGGAGAAGAACCCCCAGCACTGTTCGGCTCTGTTTTGCTATGTGGATGGGATTTGGGAGGTTTATCGGATTTATGGTGGTTGGGCGTGGTGAAAATATGATGAACAGTTTAGGCAACGTTTGGCGGCTCACCCAGGGATGGGGTGGGACCAGATGGACATTACGTTGTGGATACGTTTGATTGGGGCTCAGAAGGCTTTGCCCTTTCCAGGGGTCGTCGGTGGGGGAGGGGCCAGTTCTCCACCAGCAGGTGTTAAGAAGGGGTCTTGCTGGCAGTTTAACGAGGGTCAGTGCAAGTTTGGTAATGGATGCAAGTTTAAACACGAATGTTCAAATTGTGGAGGATTGCATTCGTTGTCCAGATGTTTTAAGAGGGTGAGACAGGGCGGTTTGCCTTTTGGAGTGTCTGGAGATGGGGGCTTCAACAGTGAATCTCAACGTGATGTTACCGTGGCTAAAGCTTTGCGGAAGACATAGGGTGCAGAGTTTCTGCGGGACGGTTTTGATGATGGTTTCCGGATTCCTTTTGTAGAAAGGCCAGTTGGTAGCAAGTTGAGGAATTTCGGCTAGAGAATATCTGGAGGTAGTTCGGGAGAAGGTTTTCAAGGAGATCGGGGCTGGTAGGATGGCAGGTCCATTCTCGTCACCGCTGGTGCGGGATTTGAGGATATCCCCTTTGGGGGTGGTGCCTAAGCGGAAGGCTGGGGAATTTTGGTTGATTCATCATTTATCCTATCCGCAGGGAGGATCGGTGAATGATGATATTGGTGAGGAGTTGGCCTCGGTGTCGTATGTGTCATTTGATTCAGCGGTTGGTTTGGTTCCGGATGCAGGAAAGGGGGCTTTGATGGCTAAGGTGGATATTGAGTCGGCTTTTCGGCTCTTATCTATTCATCCTTCTTGTCATCACCTTTTGGGGTTTTGGTTTGAAGGTGAATTTTATGTGGATCTATGTTTGCCTATGGGTTGTTCCATTTCCTGTTCCTTTTTTGAGTGTTTTAGTACATTTTTGGAATGGGTGGGTCGTGTGGTGGCAGGGTCGGCTAATTTGACGCATTATTTGGATGATTTTCTTTGCGTGGGTAGGGAAGGGACAGGAGAGTGTCTTCACATTCTTCGGTCTTTTCAGTGGGTGGCACACCGATTTGGTGTTCCTTTGGCTTCTGATAAAATGGAAGGTCTGGCATCAGTCATCACTTTCCTGGGGATTGAGATTGATTCGGTTAAGGATGAGTGTCGTCTACCTTTGGTGAAAGTTGTAGAAGCTTTAAGGCAGGTGGAAGGGGCCTTGTCGGTCAGGAAATTGCGGTTGAGAGAGCTTCAATCGCTGATTGGTTGTCTGAATTTTGCGTGCAGGGTCATTCCAGTGGGTAGAGTAATTTTGAGAGGATTGGCTTTGGCAGCGCGGGGTATTCGCAAAGGTCATCATTTTGTCAGAATGTCTGGTGCCATGAAGGAGGATTTGGAAGTCTGGAGATCCTTTTTGGCTTTGTTTATCGGGGTGGCCATATTCCTTTCTAAGGAAGTATTGGCGAGGGAGCTGGAATTTTTCACAGACGCCTCGGAAGGTGTTGGTTTTGGGGTATACTTTGGGGGGCGTTGGTGTGCCTCTCGTTGGCCTGATCATTGGTTGGCATCTGCATTGGTGTGGAATTTAGCGTTTTTGGAGTTGTTACCATTAGTGGTGGCCTTGGAGCTGTGGGGGGGTGTTCTGGAGGGTAGAAGGATTTTGTTCCAGTCTGACAACATGGCGGTGGTGTCGGCGGTTAATTCTTTGTCGGCTTCATCATTGACAGTCATCAGGTTGCTTAAGAGGTTTGTGTTGCTTTATCTGAAATTTAACGTTTTGTGCAGGGCAAGGCATGTTCCAGGACGCCTTAACTCAGTGGCGGATGCTTTGTCTCGTTTGCAGTGGGACAGGTTTCGTTCTCTGGCTCCGATGGCAGAGGAGGTGGGCACCCCATGTCCGGAGGGCCTTTGGCAGCTGGGCTCAGAATTTTTGGAGGATGGGTGAGATGTTCTTTGTCTGATTCCACTTGGAAGGCCTACTCGAGAGAATGAAGGGATTGGGACGAATTAGCTGAACGTTTCAGGTACGTTTTGGTTGGTGGATGGGATGAGGAACGTTTGCTCAGGGCGTGGTGCGGCACTCCTGGAGTGGTGCGGCAATCGTTGGCCGCCTTGGCTTTCCTTTTTCAGATCTTGGGGAAAAAGGATGTCACTAAGGATTTTGTTATTAGGTGTGCAGTTCGGGGTTATGTGAGGGGGAGGTGCAGGCTGGACGCCCGGCGTCTGGTTTCGAAGCACTTATTGGAAGGTCTATGGGATTTTGTCGGGAGTTTTTGATCCTCACCTTATGATGTTCTGCTTCTGAGGGCGGCTTTTTGTTTGGGGTTTTTTGGTGCATTTCGAGTGGGTTAGCTGGTGTGCAATTCTAGGAGGGGAGGTGGTGATTTGGGTGCTGATGCGGTTTGGTTGGGAGTTGAGGAAGTTGTTATTTGGGTTTCTAACTCCAAGACTGATCAGTTGGGTAGAGGGCGTAGAGTTGGTTTATCCAGAGTGGATAACTGCGTTGTTTGTCCGGTCAAAAACGTTAAGGAATTTTTGGAGGTGCGGGTGGAGTCTGGAGTGGCCTTCTTATGTCATGCAGACGGCTCGGCTTTATCAAGGTATCAGTTTGTTACCATTTTTAAGAAGGGTTTGTTGAGTTTAGGGAGAAATCCAGAGGAATTTGGTTCTCACTCCTTTCGTATTGAGGCAGCAACAGAAGCTTCGCGGTTGGGTTTGTCTGCAGCGGAAATCCAAGAGTTGGGAAGATGGAACTCGAGGGCTTTTCGGACCTACGTTCGGCCTGGTTTGGTGGTATGAATTTTGAAACACTTTTGTTAATGCTGGGAGGTTATGTGGAGAAAAAGTATGCTGTATGGTGTGTTCTGTTATGTTTTTCACTTTATAAAAAAAAAAAGAAATATCAAAAATACATGAAGTAAGAATTATACTTTATTATATGGAATATATATATTTATTCTTACTTTTGTACTGTGTATATTTGTCCTGTTGTATGCTGGAGGAGTGTGGGGGTTGGTGTATTTGGAGGCATGGGGTACGTTTATTGCTTATGTTATGTTTTATTTGCAGGTATGGACATCGTTTATTCAGGGAGTGTGTGTGGTGGGTTGGCGTGGAGTTTTTTCTTTTGGGGTATTTTGTGTGGTGGAGATGTTGGTAATTTGTTTTGTTTGTTGCAGATCCTTCGAGAGTGGTGTGGATCATTGGAGATTTTTTTGGAGTGCAGATGGGTCTGCATGGGTCGGCAACACGGGTACGGTGGTTCATAATCCGTGGGCTCCTGTGGGAGGAGTTTAAGATGATGATTTTGGGTGCCCTTAGGCACGGTGAAGTCCCCCATGTTTTGGTGGTGCACATGGGGGGAATGATTTGGGTGTGGTCCCTCTTGGTATGCTGCTGGAGCAGATGCAGGCGGATCTGCGGCAGTTAAGGGAGTGGTCACCATGGACGGTGGTGGTGTGGTCAGAGGTGCTGCCGAGGATGGTGTGGAGGCAGGCGGAGAATGAGGAGGCGGTGTGGCTTTGCCGGATCAAGGTGAATCGCTGTATGGGAAGGTATGTGAGGCGGATGGAGGGTGTGGTGGTGTGGCATTTACCCTTTGAAGAGGAGGATGCGGCGTGCTATTTTATGGAGGATGGCGTTCACTTGACAGATGTGGGCAAGGATCTGTTCATCCTGGATTTGAAGGAGGGGATTTAACAAGCCCTGTTTTTCATTGGTGGGGAGCTCTTCCATAAGGGGGTTATGTGAGGAGCCCTTGGCGGGGGCTTGTAGGCAGTGCTGGGTAGGGGTTCCTTTTATTTAGGTTATTTTTGGTTCAGATGGTTGAGAGATGGGAGGATTTTGTGGTTGGTTGGTTTGGAGGTGTATGGTGGTTGTGTGGAGTCCTCTTTCAGCACTGGGTTATTGTGTTATTGTGTTATAATTTGTTACGGAAATTTTTATGTCATGGTGGTGGGTATATTGTGTGGAGTTTTTTAGCCGTGGCCGGTATATATAATAAATATATATTATTCCACAGTTATGTGTCCGTGTATTTTTGAGTATTTCTTGTCTCCCTGCGTACGACTCGGTCATCAGTCGCGGACTTATGGAGATCTGAAGCTCTTAGGTTTTCAAACCTTCCACTAAGATTTCTCTATGTGCCATGATATGATAATAAGGTGATACTTATCCAAGGAGGAGGTGTGAGGGACAGGACCGTAAGAGAATGTAACCAATGTAATTGGCCATAGATTCTGCAGAACCCCTTTTTCTTCTGCTGTCTGATGCAGAGAAGGCTAGAATTCTTATTGTTAAAATACGTGAGTCAAACACAAAGATTTAGATGTATTCCCAATTTAATGATGTGTCTAATGCTTTTTGGGGCCCCGTGGCTTTAGTCACGATTAGAAATCTATACAACGTCAATTCTGTTTTGTTAGTCACACAAACCCCAAAGGACACTCTGAGTAGATTAGTAAATATATTTATTGGGTTTGTAGAATGTACTCCCTGTCCACTTCACCCGCTCCGACCACTAAATGCCACTTCCGGTTTTGTTGTGGGTGTTATTCCCTCTTTATTATGTCATTGTATCGATCAAAGAAACTAGCAAGGTATGTCATGACATGGATGTTTTTGGAGGAAAGGAGACCCTTTTCTTACAATGACTGATTCAAGTATCATCAGGTACAACACTATTTAGGATTGACCTAATAAGCAAAATCATTAACGACCAGTCGCATTGTTTGAACAACATTGCATTTTATCTATGTCTCTGGATCATGGAGTAAAAAACCCTTAAATCTACTCAGTACTACAAAGATTAGATACTTTGTCTCCTGCCATTATGGGCAGGTGAGAAAGAAGAGTTAACACCCCCATTACTGATGAGATGTGGAGCAAGACCTTTACTATATTCACTGTGGTACAATTGCTATTCTTTACCATGTGACTTTCTGCAAAATGATGAATTTTTCAAACCCCAACTCGAAATATTGCAGTTCAATTGCACATCTGATCCACAGTGCTGGGATTGTGGTCAAGACATGGTTACTTACCTACATCTTTAGTGACTCTTTGCATAGATTTGCCCTCACTGCCACATGATTTGCTCTCACTGCCACGATTCAATTCATGAAGTGGAAGACATGCTCTTGGATGACTCACTGAACATATTTTTGTTTCTGGTCAGGTTTTCTTCAATAAAGTTCAGGAATATGCTTGATTTTATCTGCGTTCATCAGCATGATCTCTTAACTCTATGGATATGCTCCATGGAGATGCTCCTCTACTCTTTTCTTGAGTTAATCAATATTGTGTGGCGAGGTAGGCAATAATGAACTTATTTCATGTCTAGAAAACAGACTCACTGTGGCGTTGAATGAATGGTTCCATTCCACTGCTTCTAAGCTTCTGTGAGTTAGATACCATATAGCACAGCGCGAAAAGAGTTGGTCGGACAGAGCCCTGGACTGGAGATGGGAATATGCCTTTGTTTTACAAACTCTCAATTTGTGAGAGAAATCTAAATTAAATTTCAGTAAATGTTATACGACTGAAATTCAATGGACTAAGCCAAAAAAGTAAAGAGTTAAATGATAGTAAATTTTAATTGTTTTAGTATAAATACCCCAATTTCAGGCTACATTACAATGATCGCGCTAAAATGGGGACGCTAAGGAGAAAAACATGCGCCTGCAGGTCTCTCCTTTGCGCCCCCATTTTAGCGCAGAATTACAATGCAGGCGCTAGAAAAGCTGCCTGCATTGTTAACGGGCGCTATCCCCGGGACGTGCGTGGCAGCGCTAAGTGCCACCGCGCGCATCCTCTCCATGGAGTCCATAGGACTCCATTGAGGCAGACCCTGGCAGTCACATGACCTGTCGGCATAGTGATCCGCAGTGAGAGAGTGGGGGACTTTTACCCTCAGTCTCACCCTGCTCCCGCCGGACAGAGGAGGCGGCTGGAGCTGCGGTCCTAGTCGTGAGATAGGAGGTGAGTATTTACTTCATTTTGGGGGGGTTACTGCTGGTGCTAACAGATTCTGCACCAATGGAATCCATTAGCACCAAGTCCTGGCTGTGAGTAACTTTTTGCTAACTGCAGCCGGACGTTAATCAGCGTTAGGACTTTGTAATCCTAATGCTGATTAACACTTTGCACTCCCTATGTTAAGTATAGGGAGCGCAAAGTACAGTAACCTCGCGCTGAAAAGTGCAAGGTACCAAACGCAAACGGGTTACTTAACCCGTTTGCGTTTGGATTGTGATATGGTGTGCACTCCCTAGGGCCACCAGGGCTAACGTTAACGCTGACGCAGGTGAGCGCCAACTTTAGCACCAATTATGTAATGTAGCCCTTCATATTTTAATGCATCACGAGAAAAAATGTGTGTTGGTTCTCACTAAGGACTTTCTTACTGCCTTTGTTCGAAATCTCTTTAGGGGTTATTCACAAATTGTCGTTGTTGCAAAAATCGGAGAAAATCACCAATATTGCAGTCCTGGGAAAAAAGCCGACAATTCAGAAAACTAAAATCCAAAGAGTGACAGGAGATGCTTCATGGTTCACCTTTACAATGCTGTTTCTACTGTCACACTTTGGATTTCATTTCTGCAAAATTACAGCGTTCGTTGGCACTGCAGTTCCAGCGATTGTTGTTGGTATTTCCAACATTGGCAGACACCTTCAGGATGCGAGTAACCCCTTAGTATCCGCTTATGACTTCCCCCTGTAAAGGTAGATGAGAATATTCTGGGGGGGGGTTAGCTGATGAAAATAACTCTTATTTAAAGTTTTTGGGCCATATTTCATCCTTAACGCTAAGACAGGGTCTCTAACAAGGAAAAGCAGTGCCTGCAGGTTTTCCCGTCACATCCCCACTTTGGCGTGAGGCAGGCGATACCTCGGCACTTTGCCCCGGAACCAAGTGCTGCCCTAGGCTTATGTACTGCTGTGAGTATCACCTCTTGGAGTCCATAGGACTTCATGGAGGGTTGCACTGCCAAGATTGCGCACTGCCGCGGAGTGATAGCAGAGGTAGATTGGGGACTATTTTTTCACAGTCTTACTCTGCTCTCGGAGGCCAGAAGCAGCGGATCGGGCCACTGTTCTTGCCGCGGGGTGAGAAGTGAGTATCGGATTTATAGGGGGGTTTAGATGTGCTAACTTACAGTAAAATTTTCGTTACCGCATCGGTGGGGTAATTAGCTTTAGGACTTTGTAATACCTTACTTATCCGAACGTAAATTACTGATTAAGCTCACGCAATCACTGATGCGCTAATTAAATTTTTCCCTGATCAGCGTTAAGGATGTAATATAGGTCATGCATGAAAGTCACTTATCCAGACGTTAATGCTTACATATCCAAAAGCTAACGTTAGCGTCCGTTATGTAATCTAACCCTTTCTTTTTAATACATATGTTCACTTTTCCATAAATAAGAGCAATAACTTTTTATATTTTCTTCAAAATGATGCTTGGTTCTTCCTAAATGATGAGAATGAATCTGTCAGTTAATAAGAGCTTTTCTGTCTCTGAAAAGAAACAATATTAGTTTTGATTTCTAGCCATTCTTACAAGAGAGGCAACATTTCATTAAAATTAAACTTCTTTTATCCGTAATATCGGGGGGGGGGGGGGTTATCAACAAATGTTCACTTATCGTATGTCCTGAAATTAATTAGATCCTTTAATAAATGTATGGCTTTACTTTAGATAAACTGATATATATATATATATATATATATTTATTTAATTCTCTTTTTCGTGCATTTTAACCTAACTGTTTTATCTAATCAAAAGAAACATTTTTAGCAGAAAAAAAACACAGTGATCTAATCTATATAAATGTCATGTAATTTCACAAAATGTTTAATATTTTTTTGTATACTCAAGTTTCAACATTTATGCTCCCTGCTAACATAATTTATTATACAATGGAGTTCCTTCGTGTACGTTGGCTTCTGCGGACCCTTTGTTAGATGTGGTCTTTCTAGCAACATCTGCTTCTATCTATTAAATATTTAAAAACTTATTAATATCCTCATTATCTACTACACTGATTGTTGTCAAATTATTTATACCCTCTCACCACTCATCCCAATTATTTCTTAAAAAGACTATTGCTATAATAATCATCAATATATTAATCACTTCAACGTCGGACTTGGAAAAATTAATAATGTCCACTTAATTTATATGGTGTTACCTCCATTATAAGGTTCAACATTGCCTGTCTTTAAAGATATAATTGTTAATCATAGACAATACATTTTAATTCATTCACACAGTAATAATTTAATAAGTTTTGTTTCTCGTCTTAACAAAGATGATTTCTCCTCATTTAAAGGATAAAGCAGGTATAATATCCATTTTTAAATTACCATCAGAATCATATTTCAAAAATGTTTTAGATAGTATATACTCTGAGCCGGATTAACCCCCTCCTCTCCCGAGAGATAACTGGGGTCTTCAATGGCATCATCAGGTGCCTGACATCGAGTTATCTCGATCTGCAACTGAGCAGGACAAAAGAAAACGAAATTAATTTGTTGCAAATGATTTTCATTTGCTTTTGGGCTCTGGAAGGTGCCCCTAAAGCTTTAGCCCTATGGGCATGAGGCTCAAGGTGCTAAAACCGGTTAAAATTGGCTAAGAAATGTTGTACTCAGACTTTCAGCAGCCCATGCACGGAGCCTTGAACTTCAGTTCTAACTACAGTAACTCCTATTGGCCAGCAGATGGTGACATCTGCCTGCCCATTGCCAATAGGTTATTACAGTAAGGAATACTTTGAGAATATTCCCAAATATTTCTTACTGTGTAATTAATTAAAATGATTTTTCCAAAACTCCGCTGGCTCCTGATAGTGGTTTTTTTTTCAATCACTTGGTTGAATTAAGCTTGCTAGTATCTCATAGGTTTTGCCATAGGGACAAGACAGTCTGTTTTTCCCCCCAATAAAAGTCACTTTGCGGCTCATGTCCACAATCACACATTTTATGTTTTCTCTTCACTCACTTTGATGTGAACTGATGACTATACCTTATATGACGAGGACCTTGTTAATCACTATCAGTTTCAAAATCACCAGTGAGCCTCGTTTTTTGGTATTTTTTTTACATTTTTCATTGTGCTAGCATTTTGAGAGACCTTGCAGCATGAAGAAAAGCAAAGCAAAATAATATTCTGACTCCCTCTGGGACTATAGCATAGCGAGATAGATTTGAGACCTAAAGCATTTGGCATCTGCTTGATCTGAAGGTGGACCCTTGTCTGTAGAATTTAAATTTTGTTCTGAAAAGCCTCAATGTACTCAAATGACACACACATAAAAAAGAGCAGCTAATTGTGCCGCTCTCAAATTGTCAGTAAATAGTCATTTTTTTTAAATAAACCAAAAATGCATGATATATAAATATATATATGTTAAGGAAAAGTTAAACACACATTATACTATATATTAGCAGCTCACGTAGCTTTCCTAATCTATGACACTCATGCTATTGATTGCGAAGAATTACAATGACCTGCAATTTTCTTTTCACGTTTGACTGTCTTTTCAGAGCTTTTCAAAGCAGTAAAAATTGCTAAATGATGTAATACACTGAAATGAAATCTAGTATTACCAAGCATTAGAATGTGTCATTTACATATTTATCATTTTGTCGTTAGAGCCAAGGTTAGGCCCAGATCTGCAAAGCAGATGGTACTTTTGGTAAGAATCACGAATGTGTCACTAATAATGAAATATCATAACATCTTATTACTATTAGATTGATTTGTGATGACCTTTTTCACTGACTGATGTTTACTATAGGCATGAACATAATCGCAACATCTCTGTTATGAGATTCTAAACACCTGAATAATTCTGATTATTCTGTTTTTCTTTTACACAGGTAAAAAGGAAACATTCAATGTGAAAAAACAATATTTTTAAATTGATGTGTCCTGCATGCTTCAGTAATAACCACAAAGTAAAACCAAATACAATTGAGGGAATCAAAACATCAACAAAGTTAGATTTGGATACAGGTACCTACTGAAATAGGTATTGATTAAACAATTCATATTAACATTAAATAATCAAATATCTGTGTCTGGAGTTGAGGAGTTTGGTTGTTTTCCTTAAAATATGGCCAAAAGTAATGTAAAATTTAAATGATTTACCACATAGTTGCTGGCCAGTGAAATTGCACCCAGGGAAAATAAGAAAACATGTCTCTAGAGTGTAAGTTCATCTGAGCTGACAGCGGCTGGTCTGCGCTGTGTTCGGCGGCCCGTCAGCTTTTTCTGAGGTGTTCGGTGTGTTTTATGTGGCGGCTCCGGAGGGTTTTCAGTGGGTTTTCGTCAGGTGTTCGGTGGGTTTGTGGCAGGTTTTCCCTGCACTCCGGGGACCCTGCGGTGAATGCTGAATTTACCAAAGGGTGGATACCCCGAAGTATGGGGAAGTGCGGGGAACGAGAGAGCACCGAAATGTTGGTGACATTTCGGTGCTCTCTGAATAACCCCCAAAATATCTATTTATTTCTTTAATGCCATCCTTACTTGAGTCAAAATACAAAATATAAGGTAACTAAATAAATGACAATGCATATCACTTGCTGTGAAGGACGAGCTGACTTGTAGATATTAAATTTCAGGTAACAGTTTTGCTCAATATTCTGCTAGTACTAAAAAAAGAGCAATGCAACCCAGTCTTTGGTGAATATGACTCCAAAAGTCTTTAATTCTGTATTTCTTTGTAATAAAATTTCCGAACCAAGCAAGGAATGTGCTATTATACCGAAGAACTACAATCCACCCATAGGTAATAATTATACTGTTGGTACTCGTGTTCTGGCTTCCTAAGGAAAAATAAACATAATGGCAGTAAATAATTACAGCAATCATAATTTCTGAAGCAAAAAAAAAGAACTCAAATTATTTTGCTGGTAAATACTTATAATTATTGATGCAAAGGAATAATTAGGCCTGCTTTTGATTAGCAGTATGCCTGCTTCAACTGTTACGATGACAAGAAATGAGAATAAATAGAAACAGAAAAAAATCTAGGGGGTAAGGCTAGTTTCAAAAGTAATTAACGCATAAGTCTACTTTTTTGCTTTCATATACTTTTTTTATTGCTCTGGGTCTCTTGCTCAAGATTGTGGATACAGGATGGCGTTCCAGGTAGATCTGCCAGTGGGCATTCCATGGGTGTTCCACTGATTTCTTACAATAGACAAAGGAAAGGTCTCAGCATTCCCTAAGATATGGATTTACCTAGAAACCATTTAACTCTTCTGTTGAGGTGTGCCACTTTGGAGTTGGATAGTTAGCCATGTACCTTTGCAACTCAAGGACATAGGAACTGGTGGGATGGGAGGACAGAAGCACCTGAAATGATTATTAGAGGAAGATAATCCTCTCCAATGTTTTTATAGCTATTTTGCTATGATTTGTGGTTGCCTCTAGTTCCAAACCAACTAGGTGGATGAGAACTATCTTTTACATCAATTGTAGCTATTTTCCAAAGACGCAGATGGAGCTTGTGACAGAACAGCCACGACAATGTTTATTTGCATTTATTTCTCTTACATTTCATTGCCCTGTATTTAGGGTAGAGTGTTGTGTCATATACTGTGCTGTTTTCCCCATATCTAATCTGTAACCATTTGCCCTGCTTCCACCCACTCTCCCAGATCTGGCTTTAAACAGAACTCTTTACCAGTTTCCTTTGTTAGGAGACCAGGTCATGTGTTTGTGTGTGGGGAGGGCCTTGGGAGGATCTGCAGCATGGAAATGCATAGGCATGGTTTTTATGTTTGAATGTCTAATTGAAAACATCTGAATAAAGGAATTACAAGTTTGGTTTTCACTCGGCAAGCATCACAGAACTAAATGTCTTATAGTCTGTTGAGTTACGATCACCTCCTTGTACAGTAGAAAGGGGCGTAGTGATCGCAGGTTGGCATAGTGATCAAGGAGGGAGACTGGAGTCTTATTTCCCCAGTCTCGCTCTGCTCCCACGAGCCAGAAACAGCAGATTGGGCCTCTCACCACAGATGAGAGGTGAGTATATGATTTTTTTGGGGGCTCCAGCTGCTGCTAACTGATTCTTCAGAAGCGGAATTAATTAGCACCAGCTCTAAGCTAGAGCAAACTTTTTTAGTTAGCGACAGCTGAGAGTAACTAGCATTAGAATTATGTGATCCTAACGCTAACTACTCCTTGTTTACACTTTGCGCTCTCAGTGTTAAGTATAGGGAGCACAAAGTACAGTAAACTCGCTCTAAAAAGCACTAATACCGATTCACTAACGGATTTTTTAACCTGTTAGTGATCGAGAGGTAATCTATGCGGAACGCTATTACCTCTTTTAACCTAGCACTGATGCTCATTTATGTAAGCGCTAGCGCTAGCATTCAGGAGGTTATAGAGCCCAAAGTGTTTAAGAAGAAAAAAGACTTCAATTTGTGAAGGGTCATAAAGAACAAACCTGTGAGTGGGGCACAGGATATTCATCCAACACACCGATCGGGAAAACACGAGTGAGAGGGCACTTAATCTTCCCGTAGAGACCATATCTTTTGAAGCGCTTTTTTAGTATGCATTTATATAAAATTATGTTAAATGACTCCCACTCACAGCTTGCTTGAACTTCTAATATGGATGGGCTTTATTTATTTTATTTTGTGATCAACATATATGGATTTCATTTGGTAAGCTGCTCTCTCTCATTATGTCTAAGAAGGCTGTACAAGCGCATAAAAATTCTATATTTTATACATTGTAAAATTTATACATATTTTGCTTTTTATGTACATATATTTATTTATTTATTTATAAAGGATTTAACCAGGAAGGATACATTGAGATTTCTCTCGTTTTCAAGTATGTCCTGGGTTGAAGAACATGGTTACAGAAATACAAAGTAGTAAAATGCAAGAAATTAACACAAAACAAATATACAGATTAACAGAAAATAAATATGTAGGAAATATAGTCACTATGTTACATGTTTACAGGTGCATTCTGTATTGAGGTATGTTAATATGGAGCTCTTAAGGGACTTTAGACTGGGGGAAGATTTGATGGCGTCTGGGAGGTTATTCCATAATTGTGGTGCTCTGTAGGAAAAAGAGGACTGAGACACTTTATTTTTGTATTGTGGAATTGCAAGTAAGGTGCTGGTCCTGGACCGGAGGTTATAGGATGAGGGAACTGCTGAGGGAAGCAGCCTATTCAGGTAGGGTGGTAGCTTCCCAGAAAAGCTCTTAAACACCAGGTTGGAAAGGTGAAGGGTGCATCTAGATTCCAGCGATGGCCAGTTTAGTTCTTTTAACATGTCACAATGGTGGGTCATGTAGTTACATTGTAGCACAAAGCGACGGAATGAGTTATACAATGTAGTAAGTTTCTGTAGGTGCGTTTGCGGGGTGGCTGCATACACTACATCTCCTTATTCAATAGCTGGCATAAGCATTTGCTGTACAATCTGCTTTCTTACCGCGGGGCTCAGGCAGGATTTGTTTCTGTACAGGGCACCTAGTTTGGGGTAAATTTTAGATGAAAGTTTTTCAATGTGGGGGCCAAAGGATAGATTTGGGTCTAACTACATACCTAGATATTTGAGAGAAGTGACTGTGGTCAGTGTGCCATTTGATTTTGTCCTGACACATAGATGGGGATTTTGCAATTTGTGTAGTTTAGGTGCGGTTCCAAAGAGCATTGAAACAGTTTTGTCAGCATTTAGAAAAAGTTTGTTATTTGCGATCCACTTTTCTACCTCTATGAATTGGTCTTGCAGCAGGGCCTCCAGCTGTGGGAGATCTGGTTTGCTAGTATACATTACAGTGTCGTCTGCGTACATATGTACAGTTGAGGCTTTGCAGACATTGGGCAGATCACTTATGAATATTGTGAATAGCAGGGGGCCGAGTATCAAGCCTTGGGGTACACCGCACGTGACTGGGAGGGAGAGGGAAGTGCTGTCAGAAATGGAAACATATTGCGACTGATCAGACACATATGATTGAAACCAGGTTAGCGTGCAATCGCTAATACCAGAGTTTTTAAGTTTTTGTAATAAGATGCAATGGTCTACTGTGTCAAAGGCCTTGGCTCCAGTTAGGTTTCCTTGTTCCATGCCAGTCTGGATATCATTGGAAACTTTTAAAAGGGCAGTTGTGGTTGAATAATTTGGACGGAAGCCGGATTGATCTGGGGTTAAATAGTTCCAATACTGATAGTAATCGCGTAATTGAGAGTAAACACATTTTTCCAGGACTTTTGACATTACAGGAAGCAATGATATTGGACGGTAGTTGGATACCAAAGTATTGTCTCCACTTTTATGGATAGGTACCACTCTCGCAGTCTTCCAGAGTTTGGGTATATATCCAGTCGCCAGTGATTCATTAATTAGGGTTGCGACAGGTTTTGCAATTGCCGGCGCGCTGATTTTCAACAGCATTGCTGGGATTTGGTCAGGTCCTGACTGGTGTTTCATTTTTTGGTTACAGAGAAGTTTAGTAATGGCACTGACAGGCACCGGTCTAAAACTGAATTTCTCTTTGATACAGGGTTTTTGCACAGTTGGAAGGATCTGACTTGTGTGCTACCTTTCTGAATGTGTTTCAATTGCTAGCTTAGCAATCAGGGTGTTGGCGCATCCAACGAAATAGTTATTAAAGGCATTTACTACATCTAGGGGGTGTTGCAGGGTTTGGTTGTTAACTTTGACAGCAGCTGGTTGGGAGTGGACAGGGGGCGATTGTATGTTATTTATGATTTTCCAAAAATTTCTCGGGTTTGATATGTTATTTTTTAGATTTTCATTGAAGTATTGGGCTTTGGTCATTTTTGTTTGCTTTGTGCATGCATTCCGCCATTTTCGGTATTCACAGTGATCGTTCATGGATCCAGCACTCTTGAAATTTGACCAGAGTGAATCTCTAAGCTGGTACATGTGTGTGAGGTCAGCTGTAAGTGACTACGTACGTAAGGCAAGAAAGGGGCAAGGGAATTGGGATTTCTATAAAGAAAAGGTTTTTTTCTGATGTGGGGGAGGTCAAATCAAGAAAGGGAAAATTAGGCAATGTCATTTTGTTGGCCCATTAAAAGGACAATTCAAACGAATACCTTATGGTTTAAAATGAACGGATATGTGCAAAATGAACATGTCAACAGGCTAAATGTAAGCATGATTGCATCTGATATCAAACATGAGCTATTTGAAGATAATAAGTTATCCGCTTTACTGAACATGTTTCCAGCTACAGCGAAACTAATTCTGTGCAAGTCATGGCCTCCTCAAGTGAAAATGTTTATCTATGATTGTCTTATTTCTAATTAATTGAGGGCAAGAATATATGACATAGTCTCAATGCCCGCGAAGAAGGCTATGAGTGACACAAAATATAATTTAATTAAATTTGTGTGCAGTTACAAAATTAACACAGGTACCATACAAAAAAATAAAGACATGGAAACAGCTAGTATTAAATCATTTTTGACAAAAATTAAAATAATAAAAGGACAGAAATGTATTTAATATAGAGCAGTGGTTCCCAACCGCGGTCCTCAAGTACCCCTAACAGGCCAGGTTTTAAGGATTACCTTGGGGAAATGCAGACTGAATCCTGCAATCACTGAGCAGCAAATCATATCACCTGTGCTACAGCTATCTGGAAAACCTGACCTGTTGGTGGTACTTGAGGACCGCGGTTGGGAACCACTGCTATAGACAATTACAACACAAAAATGCTCTTGGAGAATTCACTATGGCAATTAACCCCATTCAGTACCAAGATGGCGCATACGCAATCTGCAAGGCATATGCTGATGCTCCGTTAGCAATGTGGGCTTATACTGGATTAATGCAAATGATTTTGGCTTTTTTTGCTAGCAAAATTAATTTGTAAATGCCCTAATAATGTGTCCACAAAGTTTTAGCACCTATTGTCTGATAAGGTGCCAAAACTGTTTAAATAGCTTGGATTCCTTAATTCTGTAAAAAAAAAACAGATACCAAGCTGTACTATGGAGATTAAACTTTGATATTTGGCCAGCAGATGGAGCTAACAGCCTGTCGAATAATGCATGCAAATGAAAATGTGCTTTTAATATCTGAATCTTTATTTGAAGCACAATTTCAAAGTCTTCGTATTGCTAATTTGTTTTCTGTGATGTTGAGTTGTCTATATTAATGGAATCTTCCTCACTGCTGAGCTCCCCTCTTCAGAAAGCTGCTTTACACAGTAACGAAGTAAGAATATTTTCCATAAATCCACTGGGTCATGGCAGTGGATTTACAGAACACAACTTAGTAGTGAAGTGTTTAATGGTGTACTTGCAGATTGCTCTAATTTTACTCCACCTGGTCCTCTCCAATCTTGCATCCATAAATTAAAAAATCAGGAGAATTTAAAGTCATTTGCATTTGGTTTTTCAAATTTCGGATGTTTTGTTCATACTTAGCCCCCATTTGCAATTTTTTTGCCAATATGTGTGTACAGATTGTATCCAGTGCCTTTAGGTCAGTGATTCCCAAACCTGTCATCAATACCTGCTGACAGGCCAGGTTTGCCAGATATCTGAAGCACAGCACACGTGATATAATTTGCTGCTCAGTGATTGCAGGATTCCGTCTCCATTTCCCCAAGGTGATCTGCAAAATCTGGACTGGTTGACGGTCCCGAGGACAGGTTTGGGAAACACTGCTTTAAATAATGGCCAATTATGCTTTGATAGAAGAAATTATTCATGTTCGTGTTGCATCTTATACATACAGGGTTATTCAAAGAGAATCGAAAAGTCACCGCACGTTCGGTGACTTTTCGTTCTCTTCAATTCGGTTCGTTTTACCGATCCCATTTCGGCGACCCTGCGGTGTATTCAGCAAGCACCACATAGCCGTCGAAATGCAGGGAAAAGCAGCCGAAAACCTGCCGAAAACTCACCGCAAAAACGCGGCAAATGCACGAAAAAAACATCTAGATTAACCCGCCGAAAACACCGGAAAAACCCGAGCAGGAGCCAATCACACGCAGCGAAGCCGCCGGAAAAAGCCGACACCGCGGACGAGTGAAGGGAATAAATTAGGAAAACAGTTTGCTTGTATGTTTGAAAAGTGAAACACTGTTTGCAAAGAAACTACTGAACGAAAATGTCTGAAATTTACATATGAGGTACAGGGAATGATAATAAAAAGGGCTGTTACAGAAAAAATAAGTAAACTTAGAAAAAAAAAACGCACTTTAAAAAAAAAAAAAATGCTTAAAACACATCAAACTTGGCTTAATGAAGCAATTCCTGACAGCTTTAAGCAGGGACAGTATCTTGGTGGAAGTTTCCATCAATCACGTCTGAAAAAATTAAAGCTGGCATTTTCATAGACCCTCAAATACAATAATTAATGGCAGACAACATATTCGGGGAAACCATGAGTGAGTGCGAATTGCGAGCATGGACTGCATTCAGAAATGTGGTACACAACTTTTTGGGGAACACGAAGGCTTCAAATTACACCACTTTAGTCGAGGATGACTTGACGTGATACGGAATTTTGAAGGTCATTTTCGGAATCTGCGCAAAAAATCCATTCAGATACACTTATTCATTTGAAAACAACAGAAAAAAGTTGAAAAATTGCAGATCAATTTTATCGTATACCTAAAGTGTCAAAAGTGGCTCTAATTCAACTCAGGCTCTTCAACTCAGGCTCAGGCTCTAATTCAACACCTGTGAATGACAGCTAGTGTCATATCTTACATGGGTTTATTTTGTGAGGCATATCATGCAAGGTTTATAAATAGGAGCACATTGTGTAACAGAAAGGTTTATGGTATTTAATTAATGAATATATAAATATTAAACAAAACAGCGTTTGCCCCTTGACAATTTCCATAATCACAGAACATCAAGCAAAATATTCACTTCTGTTTCCAAGGAAGTACTGTATTGTTATTGAAATGTGTTTAATGCTGCCATCAGTGCTGAATAGATCACAGTAGTGGATGAAAGCCTATAATTAAGTCTTCAGGTCTATTATGCTATTAATACATTATTCTAGTAGGGGACTCTCAGTAATTGCATGTACAATACAATACAAATCATCCAATTGAAGGTATAATTTCTGCTGTGATTGTTTCATACTTTTAATAATGAATTACATGTGTCCTCTATCCAGCATTTCAGTATCTCCGGGCTAAAATAAAATCCCTATAGTTTTCTGGAAAATTTTGATGCATTTTGCAAAAGAACAGAACTGCCTTCCAGTCGGCTCCTGACCCATAGAAAATGGTGCTACATCAACAAACATTGCAAGTTGCTTTGTTTTCCTCTTCATTTTCTCTGAATGTAAAGATTTGCAACATTTAGCATGATATTGCAGCGTGCATCTGCATTTAACCAATAAAAATAACCATTGATTGTAAAGTATGTTTCGGTAAGAAAAATGCAAACAGAAAAAATGATAAAAAAGTGTTTCTCTGAAATATTGCTTTATGACAGTATTAAAATATTGTCTTTATTTGATGATGTCAATTTATATCTTTAGGTAATGCTTTCATAAATACTGAAATTACATTGTAAACCAATACAGTTTGCATTTTGTGGTTGTATTTATTTATGTATTTTCCTATATAAAATGCCCATAAATTATCCATTTCTCATTTCCCTTAAACACTTCACTCCCAAAATTGAGATAATTAGATTTTATAGGGATTTCCACTTATTCAGAACACCCCACAAATTACACTGAGGTCCAGAAATATTGGGACATCGACACAATTCTAACATCTTTGGCTCTATACACCACCACAATGGAGTTGGAATGAAACAAACACAATGTGCTTTAACTGCAGACATTCCACTTCTGTCCCTTCAAAAACTCTTTGGTTGCTTTTGCAGTATGCTTTGGGTCATTGTCCATCTGCACTGTGAAGCGCCGTCCAATGAGTTCTGCAGCATTTGGCTGAATGTGAGCAGATAATATTACCCAAAACACTCCAGAATTCATCCTGCTGCTTTTGTCAGCAGTCACATCATCAATAAATACAAGAGAACCTGTTCCATTGGCAGCCATACATGCCCACACCATGACACTACCACCACCATGCTTCACTGATGAGGTGGTATGCTTAGGATTAGGGATGAGCGTTCGGTTCGGACCTGTTCGGAGTTCGAATCGAACATCAGCTGTTCGAAAGCTCGCGAACTTCAAACTTTTTTGGGACGATCGCCAAAAGTTTGAATTTTTTTTAAAAAAAAGTATAAAAAATGCTTAAAAAATCTCGGGGGCATGGCCGGCCGCGCGGAGGAGCAGACGTGTCCATGCTGAGCTCCGTATGCAGCTACTGTTAGAGGAGATTTCCGATGCGAATCCTCGCTTGGATTTCCCCCCTGGGGAGTCTCTGCGCGACTGGCCACCGGGAGGAATGCCCTGGAGCCGCTGGCCCCCCTCCAGTGCTCAGCGGAGTTTGGGGCCTTGCTTCCCGGCAGGAGAACTGACCCGGCGGCCATTTCGAGGCCTGTTACCTCGGTTTGCTCTGGGCTATTCGTCGCCTCCTTTTCCTCCCCCTGTGACACAGCTCTGCCCAAAAGACTGGCAGGCTTGGGCTTGGAGGATGGAGGGCCCCTGTCCTCTGAACGTGGCTGCTGACCCGGCAGCGGAGTTGGCGGAGGTACGCGCGGAATGGAGGCGTCTGATGCGTGCCCTCACCGGCGGGGAGGAGGAAGCTGCCCTTGCGGACCTTGGGGGCTGCCTGGCGTGGAGAGTGGAGATCGAGGGATGCCCGCTGACGTGCGGCCTTGGAGTGGTTCGTCAGTGGTCTGACAGGCTGTATGGGACCCAGGAAGGGAGGTACGGATGTGTCTTGGACGATGAGGACCTTGCCTGACGATCGTGGGGAGTGTCTTCCGTCCTGGCAATGGACTGAGGTGGTGGATGCGTGGGGAGGTCGGCCGTAGAACGGTCTTTGGAAGAAATTCACAAGGTGTCTGCCGTGGATCCCCTGGCGCAATTGGAGGAGAAGTTACAGTCTGGAATGGAGAGCTGCGCCAGAGAGGGACTGCGGCATGTGCCTTGGCCCGGTTACGTGGGTCTCGGCTGACCCATCTTGGAGGCTGCTGGTGAGATGGGATCCCTGGTGAAGGGAGGATGCCCGACTCGGCGAACCATCGGACCATGTGGGTGGACACGGGCTGAGATGGCCTTTTGTGGTAACGAGCTGCCGAGCTGACCCCCCCTTTTTTGCCCCCCCTTATTTCATGCGAGTTTCCCCCATATCGGTCCATCTGCTGAGATTTTTGTTGATTCCTTCTTACCCCTCTCCCCCGGCTGAGTTTTTTATTTCGGCCCTCCCCCCTCTTGCTGACTTATTTTTAATTTGACCCCTTTGATATGTTTATGCTGTCCGTTCACCCCCCCCCCATGAGCTGAGATGTTTTACGGGAGTCCCTTTTTTATTGAGACGTTTCCGTTGTCTTTTCTTTAAATGTTTTTCTTTCTTCCGAAGAGACCCTCCGTATGGGGATGACCCACCCTGCATCATATAAGATGGGGATACCCCCCTTTTTTTGAGACTCTTTTGGGACTTATTTCGCTACCTTTATATTTGTCTTTTTGTTTGCTATTTCTCGCTGAGACCCCCCTATCTGGGGATGTTTATTATTTTTCTTGTGTGGCACCTATGCTGACAGTTTTGGGTGGCCCTACTTGGCCCTTACTTTCTTATGTTGTACGCTGACTTATATACAAAATAAAAAATTTAAATTTAAAAAAATAAAATACTAAAAAATCTAGAAATAAAGAGACTTTTTATTGCAGAATATTATAAGCAACGGTTTATTAGATATTAAATTAAAACGGGAATATTTTTAGCATTGAAGCCTATGGGATAAAACATTCTTGTTACTAAAACATCAGGCAGACACGGCCCTCTAATCAGGCACTGTAGAGGGCAGCCTGTCGGGGCCTCCCAATGATCCCCTTGAGGAGCATGCGGCCGCCGGATGACAGAGCTGCGACTGTGCGTGCTAGCCGCCCGGGTGCATGTGGCAGAGACAGGTGGCACAGGGAGGGAGCCACTGCACCTGCGGCCATGGCAGACCCCCCCACAACCAGGATCCAGGGAGCCCCCACTGACCACCAGGCTAAGGTAAGGCAACACATTTCTAAAAAAAAAAAAAATGAGGACATTTTTAAATGTCCCCGGGAACGTAAAATAAAACTTTTTTTTATTTCTCTACCTTGCTAAATGTATTTAATTATATATATTAGATACATTCAGCCAGGTAGAGGGGGGTGACATGTGGGCTGCGCGGGGTCTCAGGCAGTGGTTTGTTTTTTGTGTGTGTATATTTTTAGCAAATTTATAGGGGAAGGTAAGGGCAGGTATGATATATATATATAGATAAGATATATATCTATATTCTTATAAATGTATATATATCCAGACTTGTATTAAACACACATTTTGGCAACTAATTGCCCCTCCCCCATTTGACTGATCCCTCCAGAAGAAATGTTGAACCCAATAGAGCAGAGAATAATATATATATTCTCTGCTCTGTCGGGTTCAACATTTCTTCTGGAGGGATCAGCCAAATGGGGGGGGGCGCATTTAGTTCAGATTGTCCACATGCCACCCCCATGTGCATATGTGTATATATGGTCTGAGGTCTGTGGGTGGGTGTATATATATATGTGTGTTGATATATACGTATATATAGGTCTGCATGTTGATATACAGTATATGTCTGTGTGTGGTATCAATGCATCCCTACTCTATACACAGCGCTCCGAGTCCCTATAATATATATGATATGGGGTTACCTTTTTTTTAATATTTTTATACTATTCCTATTAAATTAACAGTAATTTTTGATGTATTTTATTCAGTAGAAACTTTTTTTGGCCTATATAACATGTGCTTTGTGAAAATAAAATGTTTTTGTGTGTACATTTTAATTTAGTTAGTAGATTCCTGTCCAGTGCGATGAGAAGCAAACGTAATGCAGTGTAGACACACTGCGAGGCGGAGTAGAGTGAAGTCAAGCCTGCAAAATGTTTGCTTCTCTTCGCTATGCTGTGCGTCGCTACACGCTCAATGTGTCTCAGCCTTTATTCCCGCATCGCTAGCTTACCGAATCAATTTGTATACTTGTTACTGACCCTGCTTGTTCTGAGGACCTGATCTGTTGCCGACTTTGCCTGCCATTTGAATATTCTCTCTGTGTATTCCTTACCTGGTCTGCTTGCTTCCTGTTGCTACAGGTGTGCGCCGATTCTCACCATAAACAGTAGCGCAGTGCAAGTGCCTAAACATTGCTGACCCGGTTTTGTTATAGCTGCTGATGTAACTGAATAGATCGGGGTTCTCTTCTGCATTACCAAAACCTCCACCACTGCACTCTTCCACAATACCTCAGAGGGGTTACGGTGTGAAGGCACTTGCTGCCACCAAAGGCACAATATTTGGGTGCACCGCCACTGACGCCTATACCAGATTCATATAATTTTAATATTGGACCGCAGGGTCCAACCCTGCACTCTTCCACAATACCACAGAGGGGTTACAGTGTGAAGGCACTTGCTGCCACCAAAGGTACAATATTTGGTTGCACTGCCACTGACGCCTATACCAGATTCATATCATTTTAATATTGGACCGCAGGGTCCACCATTGCACTCTTCCACAATACCACAGAGGGGTTACGGTGTGAAGGCACTTGCTGCCACAAAAGGCAAAATATTTGGGTGCACTGACGTCTGTACCAGATTCATATCATTTTAAAATTTGACCGCAGGGTCCAACCCTGCACTCTTCCACAATACCAAAGAGGGGTTATGGTGTGACGGCACTGTTGCCGACACTAAAGGCCCAATTTTAAAGCACCTATTGTTACTTTCATCCAAAGCCTGCATAAGTTTCACCATAACTTAGCCAAAAAAAATCACTAAACTTGTTCTGTGTGTCCTAAAACGTCTCCTCTTTTCATACAGGCTGCCGCCCAAAGCAGTTATTTATGAATAGATTAAAGGAAAACCATTTACCGTCATTTGAAATGTCATTTTTTGTTTTTAAATGTTTCTATACATCCTAGAAATCTGCCACTTCACGGGCAGGTTATGGGGACCTCCTAGGCACGATATTTGAAGGAATTTCTTAACCTTTATTTCTTGGAAAACTCACTGTTCCTTTAAAAAATGGGTTTTTTTTTTACTTTTTGTCCTTGTTTCCTGTCCCCCAGGGCACTATCTGGACCCCCATACACCTTTTATGGCAAATATCTAGCATATATGCCCTCTTGGAGGGCACTCTAAAAATCGAACATTCGGGTCCCATTGACTTGCATTGAGTTCGGATCGTGTTCGCGTCCGAACTCGAACTTTTGAAATTGTTCGAGTTCGAATGCGAACCGAACACGGGGCTTTCGACTCATCCCTACTTAGGATCATGAGCAGTTCCTTTCCTTCTCCATACTCTTCTCTTCCCATCACTCTGGTACAAGTTGATCTTGGACTCATCTGGCCATAGGATCTTGTTCCAGAACTGTGAAGGCATTGTTAGGTGTTGTTTGGCAAACTCTAATCTGGCCTTCCTGTTTTTGAGGCTCACCAATGGTTTACATCTTGTGGTGAACCCTCTGTATTCACTCTGGTGAAGACTTCCCTTGATTGTTGACTTTGACACACATACACCTACCTCCTGGAGAGTGTTCTTGTTCTGGTCAACTGTTGTGAAGGGTGTTTTCTTCACCAGGGGAAGAATTCTTCGGTCATCCACCACAGTTGTTTTCCATCGTCTCCCGGGTCTTTTGGTGTTGCTGAGCTCACCGGTGCGTTCCTTCTTTTTGAGAATGTTCCAAACGGTTGTTTTGGCCACAGCTGTTCTTGTTATCTCTCTGATGGGTTTGTTTTGTTTCTTCAGCCTAATGATGGCTTGCTTCACTGATAGTGACAGCTCTTTGTTAGACTGTTTTGCGGCGATATGTAAAACCCTTCTCTCGATGGTTCTTCAGGTAGCGAAATATTTTGAGAACCTTTTCCGTGTTATTATTATCGTGCTGCCGAATTTACTCCAAAGTCCTACACATAGGTCAGGGGGTCAGGCTCTGTTGACATGAGGACATGTGGTTATCCATTCATTTGGTTGGTCCAGAATTATCACGTTCATCCAATGACTTGGCACCCATAGCAAGAAAGAAACAAGATTATTTTGTTGGAACCGATTGTGCAATCCCTTGATTGAACGTGGAAATAAAAAGGAGGGAGGTACATACAGCAGTACCAACTGTTTTTTTGCTCCAGATGAAGCCGACGTGCAGCCGGCGAAACATATGTCCAGCTAATGTACAACTTTGTTTTTAAGTTGTGAGTGTGGTGTTGCATCTATAGAGTTCAGGATAGAATCTTTGAGCATGAGCTCAACCAGTTTAGGGCTAGTATTGGCGTGCGTATTGTGAATGGTTTCCTTTTTTGACTGCAAGTCTCTGCATTATCACTCCTCTGGCTTTGAGATTTTACCTAGCGGGGGAGGCTCAATCATTGTGATTTAGATTGGAACCATCTCTTCACAGCCTTATTATACTAGTCACACTTCCGAAATATACCCTACGATGCCTGTTGTCTATGTGTGTTTTTAAAGTCCAGTATCTGGGAGTGTCTATTATTGATTCAATAAAGTTAACAATTTTTTGTTTGCCACTCCACGATTATCAGTTGACAGTCTCATTCGAGCTGTTAAACTGGTTTATTGTTTTGTATATTTTGTCAGTAACCTGTTACCTGAATAGGGTTTCAGGTACTATGATTACACGTGCTCAAAAATCACTTCTTCTCATAGAATATGGCCCTCTGTGTCCTTACACGGTTTCTTATTTGCAATTATTTGGACAAGAAAAAGGAAAGACTTACTATATATCGTGTTGACATGCATTAATATCTCTCAAATAAATATTCTAGTTGGTTCATCTCTGTCATTAGTGCACACATTCACACTTTACCATTGCAAGCATATACATGTCGGTTTATAACATGAAATGTCACATTTCTGATCAACATAATTGCTGAGACATTTGATTAAAGAGATTTTGATATAAATGGAATAAAACCTTTCAAATCCCAGAGAACATTCAGCTTTTCAGTGATTGGCAACTGCTAAATGAAACTGTCAAACTTAAATTGTCCTTTGAGGACTTGTCATTTCCTATTTTGGCTGCACCTCAATGACAAGAAATTAACTGCATGTCAGGATTAACCACTCCTCACCTTGAAGGATACAGCATAATGCTAAAGATCATTTAAGTTTTGATGATTATTTCTGTCGTAACTATGAAAAATGATAGTTATTAATTCTCCATGCTATCTCTGTCACTTGCTTCATTTTAGAGGTTGTGCTTTGAATACACACACTTGTATAACTAGAAAATACACAGAATTAAACAAAACATTTGATATATATAGTGTATAGTTGCAGAGGACATGTCCACATCCTAGCAATTCAGAGAACCGGTTACAGAGCTCATGTACTACATTCCCCATACGCAACAAAGAACTCTGGGTAGGATATGTAAATGAAGTCCACAGCTTCTCACTTTTTTTGCATCTAGGCTCTGTAATAACATAGAACCCACCTTGTCCAATGCCATGCCATAATAAATGGCTTTTTTTTAGCAAAGGCCAAGTTATGCAACCGGACACAATCACACCTGTGTCTGGTTGCCTAACCTGGTCTTTGCCAAAAATAGATTTTGAAATCTCCTGATGAAGCCGTTTTCACCAGCGAAACACGTGTTGAGCATGATTTTATATATTTGATGTTTGTCTTTGTGTCTATGTAGAAAAACCTGGTGAACAATTTTTTTCTAACCCATGCATCTATTTGATTTGGCATATAGGTAATCAATGAATTGGGTGATATTCAGACCCCGCCTAGCACATATATGCTGGCCCATTAGGTTTCTATGCAAGACTTGGCGCTGTTTATTGAAACATGATGTTGTGAGATAGCCATTATATGTGGCAGCAATAGGGCAAGAGCAGAAATTTTCAGGTATTAGGGTCAGCCAGTGTTGATTTGCTTGTTGTTGCCAGGACATGTGCGTCTGATGTTAATTGGTTTTAAATGCTATATTTCCAATAAAGATTGCGGACCTTTCCCCAGTTTCCCCCTCTCTCAGTTGGCTAGATTCTAGTTCACTGTTGTGTGTTAAATTTCAATTTTAGATAAACAATAACAAATTCCCTAATATAATTACCATATATGGATGCCATAAACCTTTTTCAAGTTTCTTCTTATATATCAAAATTGAAGTAAGATGCTGCGCTATGCTGCCCTACGCCATGGCGAGAGACACCAAAATCAGCCACATAGAAATGCAGCGTCAGGTCATGTCTAAATACCCTTTCTTAGACAGACTGTTTTATTAGATTTCAAAGAACTTATAGCCAATCAGCATACAGATACATTTCTATGTCAGAGTTTAACCAACGGTGAGACAAAGATTACTATATATGATTCAGAGATGGCTTTTCTCTAGCTTACACTGTCCACACACCCTTTCCTGCACAGAAAGGAAATTGGCTAAATTCCACCAGCCACATCCTATGCAAGAAAAAGACATATACAATTTGACACTCAAAATGGGCGGGGGGAATGTCACACTAATGCATATTGAAAAATAGCTCTTATCTCAATTACAAATAATTGAAAAACTACCTGCCATATTAAAATACCTTTCATTGTGTTTTTCTGTTTGTTTGTAAATTAGCAGGTTTAGTCCTACTGGGGGGAGGCACGTCCCAGTGTGGGTCGGAGGGGATCACACCTCTATGTCCCGGCAAAGACATTTTCTTGTATAAAGATTTTCTAAAAAACGTAAGATTTTTTGAAGGCAAGCCCACAAGTGCATCCTTTTTTATAGAAATATACATATATATACTGACAAGTACACTAATTAAAGGCATATATGACAATATTTTAGAGAATGTTCTTTACTAAAAACGCAACTTAATAAAATATATTCATAATGCAGATATTGCACTCTTTCGGATCTGAACATAAAAAATAAATTGCAAAGGCCAAAGGAATATATTGAAATGTCTGAGGAGTCTTGCGCTATACATATCGAAGTTTAACAAAACTAAGAGAGAGAGGAGGAATAGGAAACCACTAGCATGCATAATTTAAAAAAGTGCAGGGGTTAGCAATACTCCCCCCTCACTGTCTAATTTATGTTATATGTTCACTTGCACTGAATATTGTGATGATTTTATTTATATGATATGACTTTTTCTGTTCTAAAATTGGCTTTTGCTTTGGTGTAACCTTGCATTTTTACTTTCTATGTTGCAGCTGCAGTTCCTGCACCACAAATTTTAACTCAAATCCTTTGAGGTTGGGAGACTATCATTAAAAAGGCAAAGATTTTGCAGCTTTAATTTTGAGCTATAGATTTTTAATTAATATTGTGTTTACTACTCAAGGATTTTCCAGAAAACCTCTATCAAGAACCAGTGGTTTTTTTTAAATAATATATTACTGATTTATACAGATATATTTAGGAATATTCCCAATGTATCCCTTAGGCTGGGTTCACACTTGGACGTAGCGCTGCGTCGCGCAATGCGCGCGTTTTTTAACGCGTGTTCACGCATACGAAAAACCGCGCGAAAGCGCATTGCAGCGCGTTCGTGGCTATGTTTATGGCCGCGAACGCGCTGCTGTATGCCTGAAAAGAAGCTCCAGGACTTCTTTGGGCGCAGGACGTTTTAAAGCACGCTCCTGCGCGCTTTAAAACGCACAGGTGTGAACGGGTCCCATTGAAAACAATGGGATTTCCCCGTTCATGCGTTTTAAAGCGTGCACGAACGCGCTTTAAAACGTCTAGGTGTGAACGGGGCCTTACTGTAATAACCTATTTGCCAGGCAGATGTCACCATCTGCTGGCCAAAAACAGTTACTATATTTCTAAGCTATATGCATGGTCAGCCGCAGGGATGTCATTTAGACATATTCTGTTAAAACGTTAGGGGCATGTTCTGGAACCCAAATGCATTTAATTTGCAATAAATAAAATTCCTTTGCATTGCTCTTGTGGAATGCTATATCAACTACACTCGATATCGAGTGCCAAGAGGTGCCTTGCAGATTGTGTATAGTCGATCTTGGTATTAAAGGGGTTAAGCTGCAATTTCCACATGTGACTCTAGACCCCCCCAAAGGTAAAACATTGTAGTCAGAAGGCCACCAGCGTCATGAGCTGAATAGCAGGAAAATCCAGAGCCAGGAAATGGTACTGACCCACCACATATTTGGATTAATACCAGTACAGCAAAGATAGTCCTGTATTCTCAGAGAGACCTGGAGTATGCTCAGAATACAGAATGCACCTGTAAACATGTAACATAATGACTACTCCCTACATATTTATTTTCTGTTAATCTGTATATTTGTGTTGTTTTTTAATATCTTGCATTTTATTACTTTATATTTCTGTAACGGTAACACTTCAATGTTCTTGAACCCAGGACATACTTGAAAACGAGAGAAATCTCAATGTATCCTTCCTGGTAAAATCCTTTATAAATAAATAAATAAATCTTTCATATTCTCTTCCCTGTGTGTGGAACAGTTTAAGAGGAGGAAAAGAGGACACAATTTATGGTTTATCTGCAAAGACGCAGTGGCAATTTGGCAGAGTAATTTGCTTCTCTACGTCTTTAAAACTGATAAGGAACCCCCTGTATGGGGATGCCCCCCCCTTGCTTACTTTTTGTCTTTATAGATGTCTGTGTGGCCCTGCGAGGCCCATCCTTCCTGTTTGTTATATGCTGACTTCTTTACAAAATAAAAAATTGTAAATTTAACAAAAAAACTGATACAGGAATAATAGAAGGATCTATTCCAGCTGAGCAAGCGATAGGGAGCTGCTAATGTCAAAGTTCATCGCAAGCTATGTAAGCGTCTCAATATGTAAGAGAGCTATTAGAGGATATTGGCAGCAGCACCACTATGAGCTGCTACTGGTATGGTCTCCTAGATCCCATAGGCCTCCATGGAGATCTGTGCAAGCCCTACGGGAGCTTGTCTAAGGCTAGAATCAGACAAGCACGTTTTCGACGGACTGTGCGCCCATGCAGTACGGACGCACTTTTTGACGGAAGACGCAGTAGTGGCCACACAGTCCGTTTTTGTGACTGATGCTATTTTTGATGGATGTAGGAGGGAAAATAAATTAAAATATAAAACATTTTGTCTGTCAAAAATGCTGGACGTATAAATGCAGTCTGTCTGACCACGTTCCATCACTCACACACAAAGCTATGTTGACGTTGCAGACGTGGCGCACTCCGCACGTCCGTTCTAGCGGTTTTATGTTCTTGTCTAACCTGAGTCCGTTTTCCGCATCCGTCATGCGTCCGTTCTTCTGTGCGGACGTGCTTCGTGTGTGGGGCTCCATTTACCACAATTGTATGCTATCACGGACGTACTTATGTGCGGCAACACAGACGTGAACACTGCGCTCGTCTGACACAAGCCTAAGTGGGAACGTGCGAGGAAGTTTTCTTGGCAACTATTTGTTCTTATTGTCTTTCTGCTACTGCTTGGATAGGACACAGCAGAATCTGCCCTTCGCTGCACCATGGGACCAGAGGTGGGTAAGGACTTTATAATAAAAAAATTTTATGTTTCTTGTGATTTTCTTTTTGATAATGCAAAATAACTTAACTCTATTTTGAAAGCCAGTATATTTTCATGTTACTTCTAAATACTGCAGATGAGAATAACAAGGGACATTGGAATTGCTCATTATTCTCCAGCTGTCTTATCATTAGCGCTCTCTATACAAAGCATAGAAAGCATTAGAGCACAATAACAGAAGAGCCGCAGCGGCGGTTAGTGGCTTGGCCGGAATAACCGAAGCACTGTTAGAAGTGGGTCCATTATACTTAAGGAGAATAGAACCTAGAATTAGGAATTAATTGTCCAGGTTTAATTTTACTATACAAAGTAAAAGTTATCCTGTACCTAAATCGTTTTGGGAAGTAACAGATTAGACTGCAAATTCCAGACACCCTAGTGACACATCCATCTATATACAACTATATTAAGACACAAAGAATTCATACAGTGATTTACTCTGATTTATGTTGCCTATTTTTCCCTTGGGCATAAAAATACACACAAAAAAACAGTTGCAAATTCTTTGGAAAAGATCCAAAAAAACTACAATATAGAAGATCAATTCACTTGTGAAGAAAAGGTTTATAGCACTATCAGAATGTTTCCTGCCATGGAGACTGAGAGTCACTGTCTATATTGGATGCATTCAAGGTTCAAAACACTTGCCGTTGAACTTTTCTCTCAGCATTTTCAGTGAGCGGTTGGGTTGTTAAAATGACAGATGGGTCCTTGCAAAGCTCTGAACTTTATCCTTCATGTCCCTCCTGATTGATAAAACCACTACTGGTACCTAAAACCAGTGTAAGAAGATTTCAAATAAGTATACTTTAAATTTTATTCCGTAAGTATGTCTTATTTTAGAGCAGGTTTAAATGAAAATGTGTAAATTCTTGGCGTTTAAAGCAATCCATAATCGTCTTTAGTGTAAACATGATCTGACAATAAAATAAAAAAAGATCTATGGTTAAAGCCTTTGGCAAAAGCTGTTCATCTTCTCATCTCTTCATTTTTTTTATACCCATATTGAAATTCAGCATTACCTTCCAGCAAATATTTTGAGCCCAACATTTAATTAAAAAAGAAAAAAAAACATATTTGAAAACAATCTCGCAGACTTTACAAAGTATTCAGCTCTGCGCAATCAGACTTATTGCATTTATAAATTAAATTAAATCAGTATCATCTGTGGAGCTTATGCAATTTAAATAAATTACTTTTGCACAGGCTTGTTTGTATCTTATTAAAAACATATCTTTTAAAGTGATAAGAGTAATGATAACTATCACAGGAGTCTCAAACTCTGGCCCCCCAGATGTTGATTGTCCACAATTCCCAGAATTCTTTGAATACAATAAATGGCCAGAGAATCATTGGAGTTGTAGTTCAGAAACATTTGGGGGGCCAGAGTTTGAGACCCCCATTATTCACAGGCAGGCTTGAAGGAAAATTAGACAATATTTATTTTCTGTAGTAATACTTTTTATGAATGTAAAATCAAACAGAAAAAAACAAATAATCCAACAAACATTCCATTCACTTTCAGAAATGTATTACTTGGACATTTCAGGCCTACTTAAAGAGAAACAGTAGTGATCATCCAAGTCGTGGTAATTTGTAAAGCTTTGTACAGTCATTATCTCATGAATGAGTTTAGTTGGAGAGTAATTAAATTATCATAAGTACTTTGGGCTCTATCCCATAGCTGGCGCTAATGTAGATATGTAATCTTTAGTGCTAGGAAAAGTAAGTTTAACATCTGCCATTGATATTCTGATCTTGACGGTAACATGGAGAGGGTACGGGGAAATCTGCAGACACAGAATTTCCTGCTTACCATCTACATGCTAGCGTCAAGAATGGAATAGGGCCATTTGTGTTTACTGATGTGGTGTGAGTTTATTAAGTCGCCTACTGATGACCGGCCATACGCAAGGAGATAAGAAAACACGACACAAAAAGACACAAATACTTAAACTGTGGAATAATATATATTTATTATATGCCACAGCTAAAACCCCAACAAATATAAAATACCATATAACAATAAAATAATAACAACAAATAGACAGTGCTGACAGGGAACCCCACACTTCCACCGTACCTCCCCCAAACCAAGCCAGCTAAAAACTCCGCCTGAGTTGCTTCAGGCCTTCGGTACTTTTGTATGTCCTTTACATTGGACTAGTCTATGATGCCTCGTATCCTATCAAATATTAACAGGATATAAAATGAACCCCTCACTGCCTCTGCCAAAATGTTTAACCTGTTGACTGTGGACGACGCGCTGATCATGTCCTCTGCTTTCCCACTAGGGTGCGGAGGACACGGTCAGCGCATCATCGTAGTCCCGCAGCTCAGTGTCCATATGGCACCGATCGTGGACTTCTCCCAGACGGGGCTGACATCTTGGATCCAAAATATACATCAAAATCAACACAACAATGGTTTACTTACCATAAAATCAAAGTCCTGCCCTGGCCATCCCAGTCCCCTGATATGAACCTCATGGAAAACCAAAAATGGTGAACTGAAGAGGAGAGTTCATCAATGTCATTCTCAAAATTTGAAGGATCTGGAGAGATTCTGTATGGAGGAATGGTCTCAGATGCCTTGCCATGTATTCTCCAACCTCATCGGGTATTATAGAACAAGACCCAGAGCTGTTATCTTGGCAAAGGGAGGTAGCACAAAGTATTGACTAAAAGGGTGCTAATAACCGTGCACACATATATTTAAAAAAGATTTATGTTTTTGGATAACCAGGTGTGTGTTTGCTATTGTTTAATATCCGTGAGAGCTGAGTATGTTTGTAGTTTTAAACAAATGATCAAAGTTTTAAACAGTAAAGACAATTTTTCTCAGCCTTCTTTGCTCATATTAACCAATGGTGCCAAAATTGCTGCAAAAAAATTGCAGTAGGCATGAAGTGAAAATGTGTTTTTATGATTTTTCTGGCACAATTTCAAACTCTACTATTTGACAGTCAGATGGTGCTGCTACGTCTCGATAATACAACTAGGTCTCCAGTTTTACATAAAAATAATGAATTCCAACCTGTTCAAACTTTTTTGTTACCTGCAGCCCTTTGGGACACATTCTGGAGCCCATTTTCTAACGAAATCCCTTTGCAATCCCCTTGCAATGCTCCAAAATATGAACAAATCAAGTATACTTAATATCTAGGCATGAGCAGGTTCTTTGATGATCGAGTATACAATCACAAGCACATGTTGAAGGTGATATAAAGCTGTTGTATTAAACATAGAAACATAGAAACATAGAAAAATGTCGGCAGATAAGAACCTTTCGGCCCATCTAGTCTGCCCAATTACATGGATACTTTACCTGGATCTATCTTTTGTTTAGGATAGCCTTATGCCTATCCCATGCTTGCTTAAATTCAATTACTGTTTTGGCCTCTACCACTTCTACTGGAAGTGCATTTGTAAGCGTTCTAGAAGTCCCAAGTGCTTAAACAATCAATAACCAATAAACCGTTGCTCCCAATTTCAAAGAGCATTTAAGACACAGACAGTTAACTTTCAAAAGTGAAATAACACACCTAACAATATTATGCAGCCAATCGTGCATGATCCTTTATTTGTCTATATTCCAAATACATAAAACACAAACAATTGCATTCACATCCATCTAGAGGTATAATGTAATTGGCAAAAATCAGCATGGTTTCATGAAACACAGATCATGTCAGACTAACCTAATTACGTTCTATGAGGAAGTAAGTAGAAGTATAGATCAGGGGGTCGCAGTGGATGTGATTTACTTAGATTTTGCCACAGCTTTCGACACAGTTCCACACAAAAGGTTACTATTTAAATTAAGAAAAATGGTCTAGATGAAAATACTTGTTCTTGGATAGAAAACTGGCTAAAAGATAGGGTACAGAGAGTGGTCATAAATGGTACATTTTCAAGATGGACACCAGTGGTAAGTGGTGTCCCTCAGGGGTCTGTTATAGGACCAATACTATTCAATTTATTTATAAATGACCTTGAGATAGGCATTGAAAGTCATGTATCAGTGTTTGCAGATGACACAAAGCTAGGAAAAGTAATACAATGTGAGCAGGATGTTACTTCGCTGCAGAGGGATTTAGATAGATTGGGGGACTGGGCACTTAAATGGCAGATGAAATTTAATCTAGATAAATGTAAAGTTATGCACTTTGGAGTGAAGAACACACAAGCAATGTATACCCTAAATGGTACGAAGTTAGGGAAATCCAAGCAGGAGAAGGATTTGGGAATAATCATAGACTTCAAACTAAGTAACAATGTGCAATGTCAAACAGCAGCCGCCAAGGCCAGCAAAGTACTGGCATGCATTAAAAGGGGAGTTCACTCACGGGATGAAAACATAATTTTGCCTCTGTATAAATCAATGGTCAGGCCGCACCTTGAATATGCCGTGCAATTTTGGGCACCTGTCTTAAAAAAGATATTATATCGCTAGAAAAAGTGCAGAGACGGGCAACTAAATTAATAAGGGGGATGGAAGGGTTAAGTTATGAGGAAAGACTAACAAGCTTAAACCTGTTTAGTTTAGAGAAAAGGCGCCTTAGAGGGGATCTGATAACCTTATATAAATATATACGGGGCCATTATCAACCATTGTCTGATAACCTATTCATTAACAGGACTATACATAGGACAAGGGGTCATCCATTTAGACTGGAAGAAAGAAAATTTAGCTTAAAGCATAGGAAGGGTTATTTTACGGTGAGAACAATAAAGCTGTGGAATTCTCTGCCTGTTGAGGTGGTTGGGTCAGAGTCTGTACAGACTTTTAAAAAATGACTGGATGACTTCCTGCAGACACAGAATATTAAGGGTTATAATATTTAATATGTGGGTAAAAGCTTCTTGATCCAAGGAGAAATCTGACTGCCATTCTGGGGTCAAGAAGGAATTTTTTCCCAGTATGTTGCATATTGGCAAGCATTCAGACTGGGTTTTTTGCCTTCTTTTGGATCAACAGCAGTAGGTTATGTGGGAGAGGCTGAACCCGATGGACGCATGTCTTTTTTCAGCCTATATAACTATGTAACATCCATCTAGATCAGTGATTCCCAACCCTGGTTCTCAAATACCCCTAAAAGGCCAGATTTTAAGGATTATCTTGGGGAAATGCAGACTGAATCCTGCAATCACTGAGGATCAAATCATATCACCTGTGCTGTGTTTCAGATATATTGAAAACCTGACCTGTTAGGGGTACCTGAGTGAGGAGCACTGAGGGGAACCACTGATCTAAATTAAGAGTGGGTTTCTAGAGAAGCATATGAAAGTCATCTTAACCTTTGAACATTTGCAAACACATTTACATCCATGGATTAAAAACAAAAAGAATATGAACAACTCCTAGTCTTCCTAGAGAATATAATTCAGTAATCAGTCATTACCAAGACACCAATGCTACCAAGACACCAATGGTAACGCTAAATGAGTTGAAGACTTGGAGAATTATACGGTCTGAAGAGGTGAAAGTTTACCTAACCGTAGAGAAAATTTGATTTAATTTTCTTAATAAATACAGCACGAGCAAAAGAAAAAAATTACATGAAAACCCATCCGGAGTCTGGATGCAGCAGCTGGTTGCGAAACTCCTCTGTGACCTGCTGAAGCACAATGCCCCAGGGGCATTGTGGCTAAACAGTTTATTTCGGCTCCAGAGATATTTAAAGAAAGGTAAACCAGAAAAGTTTGACCGCATACGCCATGACAAGCCATACTACAAACACCCTTGCCCATGACTTATTATTATTATTTATTATTTATTAAGGGCCAACACATTCCACAGCGCTGTACAAGGTGCAATGGGTAAAGACAGGACAATTCTACAATACATACAGGAGAAGGTCAGTATTGCTGCCAGCAGATACAGGAGGACGTGAGGGCCCTATTCCTGTGGGAACTTACAATCTAGATGACTTGGATAGCTTTGTGGCCAATGCAGTGGCTACTGCTTTATTAATTTATTACATCACAAACCCAAGGAACACAACCATGCAGGCCAGGGGCTGACTGGCAGCTTTTGGCCCAGGGGCAAGTACAACCCATAGGCAATGCTGCAGCAAACGTGGCCCCCCATTTCTATAAAAATAAAAAAACATGATTAACAAATTACATAATAAATGATTCATATACATACAAACAGACACTCACTCTACCCCTTTCCTCCTTTTCATGTCCCTTTCCTCTTTCAATCTTTTCATGTCCCCTTCCTTTTTCCATCTCCGTCTCTCACCCCATTATTCCCTTCTCTCTCTCCACCTTTTTTAACCCCTTCTCTCTTCCCTTTCATTCACTCTTCTTCTCTCTCTCCCTTCTTCAATGCTCATTTTCTTTCCTCCTTCCAATCTGCTTTTCCCTCACCCCTCTTTCTATGCTGATCTTCCCACTCCCTTCTCTCCCTTCCGCACTCATTTCATTTCTCTCTCTTTCCGTTCTCTTTATCATTGGAAAGGCCAGACTCTGACATTTCCAATGACCCCTCACTTGACCGTGTGTGTTGTAAAATCTGAGATGCAGAGTTCCAAAGTCCCTCTGTCTCTCCTCACCGCAGTGCCACGGTCTACATCAGTGACGGCGAACCTTGACATCCCTGATGTTTCTGAACTGCATGTCCCACGATGCTCAGTCAATCGAAAAATGCCTTGTGCCATCACCTCCACACTAGCTGGAAGTGTGGGAAATGAGAAGGTATCTTAGTGCAGTGTTCACTTTATAATTGTAAACTAAACAATATTGCAGCGTTAGAAAAAAGAGAGTTTATATTTTTTTTTTTTTAGTATTTTACTTTTACATAAACCTGATCATGTATAGTATTATTGGAAAGGTCACAGTATGACCTTTCCAACGATACCGTATATGTCCCTCTAGTCTGTAGAGCTCCAGAGATACAGGAATCTAAATGATTGTAAATTGTATTTTTTTGTTTACTTTACAAATAAGGTCCTCCCTTGCGGTAGGTGTCTGTAGGCACATGCTTGCTCTGCCTAATTATAAATTGATTTGCACAGAGTGCACACTCTTAAGACCTTCCTGCGGCTCCTGGTAATGAGAGCGGCCAGCTGTGCTGCTGAATTAACACATGCCCCGGAATATGGTGCTAAAATAGGGCCGCTACGGGGAGACCTGCAGGCGCATGTTTTCCCCATTAGCCTTCCCATTTTGGCACTAACAGGGTAATTCAAAGAGATCCAAATTGCTTGAGAAAGGTAACCGAACGCTGATTTTCAGCGTTCGGTTACCTTTCTTGGCCATTCGGCTATCCAGAGAGCAGGCAATTCGCCAAATCCTGGCGAATTGCCCTGCCATTCGGTGCCTGTTCGGTGCCTGTTCGAGGGCAGTGAAATCCCCATGAAAAAGCACTGCTATTCAGGCTATTCAGAGAACAAAAACCAGCAGTGAAAGGTTCCCGAAATGCCCTGCCATTCGGTGGTTTAATTCGGCAAGTTTATTCAGGAGAATCCCATAGGCTTCAATGTTAAAAATATTCCCGTTTTAATTCAATATCTAATAAACCGTTCATTATAAAATTCTGCAGTAAAGAGTCTCCTTATTTATAGATTTTTCTTATTTTATTTTTTTAAAAGTCCGATTTTTTTTTTTTTTTTTAAGTTTACTTATTTTTTCTGTAACATCCCTTCTTATTATCATTCCCTGGACCTCGTATGCAAATTTCAGACATTTTCGCTCAGTAGTTTCTTTGCAAACAGCGTTTCACTTTTCAATCATTCATACAAACTGTTTTCCTAATTTATTCACTGCCCTCTGTCTGCGGTCTCGGCTTTTTCCGGCGGCTTCGCTGCGTGTGATCAGATCCTGCTTGGGTTTTTCTGTGGTTTTCGGCAGGTTAATCCAGATGTTTTTGCGGGTTTTTGGCGTGCATTCGCTGGGTTTTGCGGTTCGCTTTCGTCGGGTTTGCGGTAGCTTTTCCCTGCAATTCGGGGGCGCTGTGGTGCTTGCTGAATACACCGCAGGGTCACCGAAATGGGATCGGCAAAAGGAACCGAATTGAAGAGAACGAAAAGTCACCGAACTTGCGGTGACTTTTCGAATCTCTTTGAATTACCCTGTAAGTAAGGAACAGTGCCCTTTTTAGATTACGCTGTTTTCTTCCTCCTTGTTGTATGTATTTTTCCTCTGAGTGTCAGTTTTCTAAATATGTAATGCAGGCTGTGAAATAGAAGAAAACTGCATTGTAAGCCTTGGTTAATTTGATTGTTCTAACAAATTAGTATAATGCCAAGTACAGTGTGTATGTAAAGACCTGATAAAGTTGTTATTGGCAACATTTGCTGCTTAGAAGAGCTTAGTGAGCTTTGTGAGTTTTTTATTTCTTTTTGTCATTCGTTTATTACTCATAAGAGAAAATGTCTACAAACTAAATATCTGTACTAGTGAAGATAACAAATTGCTTGTTTTCTAATTAGTTGGAGAATACCCAACTAGGACAAACCTTTACCTCATATTATCATTAAAGAAATTATCTGTTAGAATGTTATGCATTGCGTTTGTGCAGAAAAGTATTTACATTTAAGTAATTAAAAAACAATGTCATATCAAAGAATTAATAAAAGAAAAATGTGCGCACAATTTGCATATGGTTAGTTATTTGCGTTCATGTTATCTTGAAAAATAGAATACATAAGACATTTTTTCCATACTTGGTTATTCAAAGAGCACCGAAGTTCCACCGGAATTTCATTGCTCTTTCGTTCCCCGCACTTCGGGGAGTCAAATTTGCCGAACCTGCAGTGAATTCAGCATTCACCGCAGCGTCCCCGAAGTGCAGGGAAAATCTGCTGAATGCAGCCGAAAAAAACACTGAATCGAACATAAAAAGCGCTGCAAAACCACCGAAAAAACATCAGATTGATCCGATAAGCCGCCAAAAAAAAAGCCGAACGCACTGATGATCCGCTGCAATACCTCTGCATCTGCAAAAAGCAGTCAATCCGACGAACAGAGTGCCGACCATAGGTGTGTGCAGGGGGTGTACACCCTAATGTTGGACCCTCTTTATACTCTTGAATTGATATTTTAGATATCCATTATCTGGTTCATGACAAATAACATAAAACCTAGCTCTATCTCTGATTACGGACTTGTTATTTGTAATGCAAAATGTGCATTTTGTGTAAAATCTTCTAAACATAAGTTTTCAATTAAATAAATGTTCCATGGGTGCACCCCCTAATGTAATGGAGATGTGCACGCCAGTGGCGTCGACCAGCCACTGGAAAAAGTCGACAAGCTGAAGAACAGGGGGGAAAAAAAACTGCAACTTTTAAAACTTTTAAAACGCCTTTATCAGTAATTGAATTTAAGCAAGCATGGGATAGGCATAAGGCTATCCTAAACAAAAGATAAATCCAGGTTAAGTATCCATGTAATTGGGCAGACTAGATGGGCCGAAAGGTTCTTATCTGCCGACATTTTTCTATGTTTCTATGTTTCTTTCCAAAAAAAAAAAATTGACGAAAATGCCTGGAAATAATATATAAGGTCCTATGAATAGTAATAAAATGATCTGTTACAGAAAAAAAAATGTATTTAGACAAGAACTTATAACCACCCAATATACATAAGTATATGGATGGTCACAAAAGGGATTGGGTCCCCGTAAATAATATTTATTACATCAAAAGAATCAACAACATAACATTTAAAAGCAACACAAATTGAATATGGAAACACAGAGGTGCTTAGTGGTAAATTAGGTGATACCTAGGAACAACTCATATGATAATCAGCATTTAAAGGAATGAAAATTTCAACTATCGATTGAGAATTGAACCCCTAACCAGATCAGAAAAATATATATTCAATGCTGCACTGAATCCCAGCAATCAAGATAATCAGCCCACATAGCACAAAAAAACTATTTCAAATATGGGGATTTGAAAATTGCACCCCAGCAGATAAAAAAGCCAAATAGTGCTTAGCACAACAACATTATAAAACAACAAGCCCAACGCGTATCGACAGCCTTCATGCTGTCTTCATCAGGGGAAAAAAGACATAATTTGTCTTAAAGACTAATTACTGTCACTAGCGAATAAACTTTAGGAGCAAATGGATTATCCTCCACTAAAACCATAACAATCAGTTGAGATACTTGCAATCAAAAGTTGCCAACAGCTGGAAACATCCACCAAAAACATGTAGCCTAGTGTCTGGGACCAAGCTGTTTTAATACATTTATAATTTAAGCTATTTGCACACTGATACATATGAATTCAGAAAGTTGGGAGAATTATGAACACGCTATCTTGACAGGTTTTCAAAGGTAGTTTTATTTTTCTCTGAAACTCATTGTGCTTGTTTGTTGCCTTGATGTTTAAGCCCTTTGTATAACAGTACATTTATTCCCGACAAGCATTCTATAAAGCAGATTATGATCTTTTGCAAAGGCAAGAGAGAAAAAAGGAAATTAGAGAAAAAAGACAGGAGTTTATGAACATTTATCTTCTCAAGACATGAGTGACAGCACTAACTTAAAAGCAAATTGATGCAGTATACTCAGCTTCTATAAAAACCCGAACAGATTGTCATTCATTTTATATAGTACGTGTTTTATGATTAGTGTTATTTCCTTGTGATCAAATATCCATGCAGTATGTATTTCAGACTGTTGTTTTTTTTATACATCCACACACTGAATGTCTGAAATCACAATTCAGCCCCAAGAAGATACAATCCATATATTGTAATTATTGTGGTTTCCAATTATATTGTTTACACATTTCTATATAAAGAAAAAAATATCTTGGTGTCAATTCCAGTGCGATATCCTCAAAATCTCATTTACTTTAATATTGAAAATAATATCCTCTTTATCGGAAGACTCAGGAAATGGAAAAAAAAATGTGATCCTGACATTTAATAATAAGATTTTAAACTCATCATGAAAAATAGGATAGCTGAACATTGATGCAAATATTTCTTCATATCATACAATGTGCACTATCTTTTTTCAAATGGCTTATAAGAAAATACTAATATATATATATATATATATATATATCTCACCAGAGTATAGCAGTACATAGTGATACCTTTCTTATTGGACTAACATTACATTTAAAAAAGACAAGCTTTTAAATGTAATGTTAGTACAATAAAAAAGATATCACTTCGTACTGCTCTGGTGATTTGGGCATCTGGACTAACACAGCTTATCTAGTATAAGTATATATATATATATATATATATATATATATATGTATATTCACAAATGTCATTTGATTGCTAAGGATATCAAAGAAAGAAAGGGAGAACTCTGCAAATATTTATGCAGGTAGAGTATACTGTACAACATTCAAAATGATTGAAATACAAGTATTTTTGCTTTATTTAAAAAAAATCCGACCAGGGATCCAAAGCCAAACAGAAAGGGAGACATGTCAGGGGAGCTATATGAGGGACAAACTGCGAAACACCAGGGAGAGAGGTGCTGCGCAGTGCTTGCGAGGACCATGTTTCGCAGTGCCAGCATGTTTCTAGCTGGAGCTGTGCATCATGTTCTACCCTGGAGCTGCTCAGCATGTCCAATCACATCCCACACTATAGCACCAAACTGTTTTGAGCTACTCGACCAGACATGTACTGGCCATCGGGACTACCGGTAGATTCCCGGTGGGCTGATGGCGCAGTGGGCCACTTCCTGCAGCTGGTTTCTTAATCAGACGCTCCAGGATCGGACTCTGGGAGTGCAATTCTGGAGCTTGTCTGACCACAATCCATGGCCCCAGTGCTGCAGCGTGCCTCCCATACACATAGCATGAAGCTGGGAACAGCACGTTGCTTGGAGCCGCCCCCCAGTGGGTCACATGATGCGCGACACACGCAGAGCAGAGAAGGCCAACGACAGGCGCAGGCAGCCAACAGAGCCCAGGAGAGAGAAGCAGGAAGCTGAGCTGAGCCAAGTTGGTGATGGTGAGTATAAAAAACACAGTTACTCCTTTATATTGCTTATTTTGCAGGATGGCAGGTCATCATCACCATATCAGATGAGATGAGCGGCCTGATGTGTGGAGAAGAATAAGAACAAAAGGGGGAGGGTTGAGGGTTGGGACAAATTTGGACAAATTATTGATCTTGGCTTTCTGCCCTGGGGGGGACAATAAATTACATGGGCCTGCCCTGGGGGGGACAATAAATTACACGGGCGTGCCCTGGGGGGACAATAAATTACACGGGCGTGCCCTGGGGGACAATAAATTATATGGGCCTATCCTGGGGGGACAATGAATTACATGGGGCCTCCTCTCCACAATGTTATGTCCCATCTGTATTTGCTGACTTATTACAGATACAAATACCTCGTATCAGCGACGTGTTTTTCGTAACCAACAACTCGCCTCACTGAGCGACATACTGGGGGACAGGGAGATGACTTTCTTTCAATATTTCAGATGCCAACAGATCTGTAGCTTTCTGCGCTCCATACCCCAGCGACCACACATGAATCGCCCTTTGACGGAATTTGAAACTCATTGCATGAGAGCCGACCCCCTGTCTCATGGAGTGTCATTTCTGTATGCCCTACTTCAACGCTCCAGCAAGACCCCACCGCCATGGTTCATGGGATGCTGGGAGATAACTCTCTCAGATACTCAATGGCGAAAAATCTGTGACCTGACCCACCACTGCTTTGTTTCAACCAAGACGCAGGAAACGGCGTATGAACTGTTATCACTGTGGTATAGGACACCCCAACAGCTTCGCTATATGTTCCCAGATACATCAGATACATGCTGGCATTGTGGCGTAGCTCCCGGATCCACTCTCCATATCTGGTGGTCATGCCAGGTCATCCGCCCATATTGGGAGCGGATCTATAAGATCATTCAGATGTTTGTCGACCCCCCGCCCGATTTCCACCCCGCTTCCATGTTTTTATACCACGTACAATACCTGATGTCGGGCTACAAAAGATCCATCTGCCTTCGTATCGTATCCTTAATGTTGCCAAAAGCCTGAAACCTGTGTTCTGGAACCAAAGGATATGTCCTCCTATGCAGATCTGGCTTTCTAAAATGAAAGATCTGCACAATGTGGAACAACTCTACTATTCCATAAACGACATGTCCTCCCACTACACTATGACGTGGAGCAGTTGGGTCTTGCAGTTTGGGTGGTCAGCCTTCCGAGCCCTGATAGGCAGTGTCTAAGAGTCACCAGTTCCCCACTCCTCCCGTTTCCCTTTACATTTCATACTCTATATTGGTCACCCTGTAGGTTGCCACCCTGCCTCTTATATTATAGCTATAATAATGCCCTACTCTCTCTGTTCCTCTCCTCCCTCACACTCCTTACCTGTTAAGGTTTTCCCATCCTCTATTATCTCACTTCTTATGCTTGGGTCCGTTGCCCCCCCCTTCCACAGTTTTCTTTATTCTCTTTTATTATTATTTATGATGCAAAGATTGTGGAACCTTGTTATTTTGTCTAGTTTTGATCGCATAATCTTTTATTTTTCACCCAGCCTGTGTGCTGATGACTCTGTTTCAACTTTTAATTTCCTATGTCCATATGTGATGCCTAATTTCATTTAAAAAAAACATATATTTACAAAAAAATTATTACGTGGGCCTCCTCGGGTGGGAAAATTAATTGCATGGGCCTGTTCTGGGGGGGGAACAATTAATCATATGGGCCTGCCCTGGTGGGACAATTAATGATATGGGCCTGTGTTGGGGGGGGACAATAAATTACATTGTTTGCATAACTAAAGGGGCCGGTCTGCTGGTTGAAGTCCAGGGCCGATTTTTTTTGTCCCAGTCCAGCCCTGTACTGAACTCATATTAATTTTTACGATTAATACAGTGATTTTCAATCGCTTTGCCTTGTTATACTGGTGCATGACAAGAGGTCCACAGATGTGCCACTACTATTCTTTTGCGCTGTGTGAGAATGATAAAACAATGCCATGAAGAGTTTGTAAAGGGGTGTAAGTTAAACACAAGCTCACTACTCATTTTGTTACATAATGAAATATATTCTTATAAAACTTATGTTTTTCCTTGAAAATGTGTTTATTTCATACAACATGAACTTACTTTTGGTGTGTCTGTGTGTGTGTGTGTGTGTGTGTCTGTGTTTGTTTTAGCTCTTAAAATAAATACAGAAAAAATAAACATTATACAAAAAAAACCCTTGGTGTTATTAAATTAAACATCATTCTGGAAACAAAAGTGTCAGACAGATGCAAACTCCCTTATTGTTGGAATTAATGACAATACCAATATTTTCCAAAGACATAATTTATTTTCTTATGAGGCCGTGTAATTATGTTACAGACTTGATTTACAAAAAGTGACGACCTTCTACATATTTCACTAGCACCAAAGTCAATATAAATGAGATAAACAGTTCATGTGGGAAAATGTGTTATACTTCCAGTTCTGAGGTTAGAAATAGGAATTTTTTCAAAGCAATCCCACAAGAACAAAGACAATATGCAATTGAATCTCTCCATGAGGAAGGAATACTAGACTTCTCCCGGAAATCCAAACACTCTTTAGCGCAGCTGTTAATATATTTTAGCTTTGACATCTTATGCTCCCAAAGTGTGGAATTTCAGTGAGAGATTCTAAGATGATACTACGGATGGAAAAGGATGTCTTACTGCAGCATTGCATAATAAATAAAGCAAATGATTCATAGTTTTAAAAGTATCTTCATGTCTTATTCATTCGGAAAGCAACAATATAAATCAAACAAACGAATGAATAACATTTTATTAATTCTTTTGCAGTTACGGTCAGGCAGAACAAATCACTGATACTTTCTTAAAAGCCTCTTTGTATACACTACTCCTATCCCCTTTAATTTATGTCCTTATATTTTTTTATACCATATACCCTATACTCAGGATCTACACAGTGATATGCTCAAGGTGACTTTTAATATCTATGGGGTGTTTCATATAGTGGGCAGGTTTTTAAAAAATGCAATAAATCAGTCAAAGTTGCATAAATAATATTTTTGTTTTATTTCCTTCTACATACACTCCGATTTAATAGTGAAAAACGATATCTGGCATATGTCCACCTCCACCTTCTCAGCAGGCAGTCACTCGGCTGGTGAAGGTCACGATGACCCTTTCACAGACGTCTCTGCTGATTTCGCCCAGGACCCTTCCAATTTCTCTCTTTAGTTTGGAAATTGTTTGAGATTTGTTCAAATAACTCCATAAAAAGAAGTCGCAAGGTGTGAGGTCACAAGACCTCGCAGGTCATTCCTGGATTCCTGTTCACCTCCACGAATTGAGATCATGCATTCAGGGAATTTTTCGCAAAGCAAGGTTATTGTCAAGTGGGATGTGTGACAGGGAGCCCTGCCCTGCTGAAACCTCATATTTGCAGTATCCATTTCATCCAGAGCAGGCCACACAAAGTTTGTGATCATGTCCCGATAACAATCAACATTTACCGTAACTGCATTTCCAGTGTCACCTTCACAAAAGAATGGGCCAATCACACCTCCTGCCCAAAAAACACACCAAACAGTGGTTCATAAGGGGAGCATTTGGTGCTCTTGGATCACTCTAGGGTGTTCTTGACCCCAAGTGCGGCAATTTTGTTTGTTGACAAACCCCTGAGTGATGGAAATGTGCCTCATCACTAAAGATGATTCTTTTTGAAAAATTGCCGCTCTCTTCTTGTTTTGTCATAATCCACTCAGCGAATCTTCTCCGTTTCGCATGATCTTCTGGTTTCAGCTGTTGCATAAACTGAATCTTGAATGGGTGCATATGAAGATCTTTTGTCAGTATTCATTGCACCGAGGATGCCGACATTCCCAACTGTTTTGAACAACGGTGATGCGACTTCCCAGGGCTCACATTAACACTGTCTTGCAATACCTCAATGTTTTGTTCCAATCGACAAGCACAATTTTGCCTGGGCAATTTTTTACTGTTGCAACTGACCCGAATTCTTCGAATTTGTTTATCACCCGCTTAACTGTTGTTTCAGTGGGAGCATTGTTACGTCTGAAAATTGCGCAAAGTTTACGGACCTTCTCTGCATAGCACTCCCCGTTTTTTTAATGAGTTTTCACGATTACGACCTGTTGCTCATTAGTGAACCGCTCCATGGCAACTAAACAAAGAAACAACAAACGTGGCACCTCTGGGGTTAAACAAGGCAGCGCTGTAAAGGTTACACTGCCGCTCTTTTACTTTAATCTCCACCCGATCCTGAGGGAGAGGGTTCCAAAGGACCCCCCTTCAGGCACTCTTCCTGGAACTGATGTCATCGAGCCCGACATGATGACCTCAGTGCGCCGGGAGGGGGTGTAAAAGCGGGGTCTGACTTCAAGGCAGTCAGAGCACCACTGGACCGTGGAGGGAGAGGTGAGTATAGTGAGGGAGATCCCCCTTAGCAGATGATGTGTGGGGAACGTCCTCCACATGTAGTGGGGAATCTCCATGATGTTCCCCAAATGTCTACTTCATCCAAGGGGTTAGCAGACCTTTTAATTGTTATTCATAGAACCATATATATTATAGCCATGCATTTTCATGGATTGTTTTTGCTTAAAATGCCTTTTAAAAATTGCTTTTATTTTTTTATACCCCTGTTCTGTGACGTCCAGCGGCTGATCGGAGATGTACGGCAGATCGTTGGCTGCATTCTGCAGTTTATCAGATGCATTTGGCAGTTTATTGGCGGGTTTATCAGCGGCATTTGGCAGATCCATTCTGCGCACTTCGGGGACCCTGCAGTCTGCCTCTCTTGGCAACCTCATCTCTTCCTATGGACTTCAATATCATCTGTATCCCAACGACACCCAAATCTACCTTTCTGCTCCCGATCTCTCTCCTCCACTGCTGGACTGTGTTACTGTCTGTCTGTTAGCTGTCTCGGACTGGATGACTTCCTGCTTCCTAAATCTTAACCTTTCTAAAACTGAACTTCTCGTCTACCCTCCCTCTAAAACTAACATTCCTGCACCCATTTCCCTTTAGGTGAATGGTGCCACTATTACCTCTACCTCTCGGGCCCAATGCCTCAGTGTCCTCCTAGACTCTAATCTCTCCTTTACTCCTCACATTCAGTCATTAACCAAATCTTGCTACTCCCACCTAAAAAACATTGCACTTACTCAGGACTCTGCTAAAATGCTCATCCAAGCACTTATTATCTCCCGCCTTGACTACTGTAACCTCCTTCTCTCTGGCCTTAAGAGATCCCAGATTCTCCTTCTGCAGTCTGTTATGAATGCCTGTGCCAGGCTCGTCCACCTCACCGCCCGCACCTCTCACACCTTGCCCCTTTGTCAATCTCTACACTGGCTTTTTGTCTCCTTTAGAATCTAATTCAAAACATTGGTACTCACATAAAAAGCTCTCCATAACCGTGCCCCTGCCTACATCTCCTCCCTTATTAACAGGTACATCCTATCCCAACCACTTCACTCTGCCAGTGATCTGGTGCTATCAGCTTCACGTACCCGCACCCCCAACTCCCACCTTCAAGATTTCTCCCAAGCTTCCCCCTTTCTTTGGAACTCCCTCCCCCACAACATCAGTCTCTCCCCATCTCACCAGTCCTTCAAGAAGTCTCTGAAAACTCATTACTTTAGAGAAGCCTTAGCATATCATCTCACTCTATAATCCCCATCTGTTAATTTCCAATCGTATCTTCCCACACAGCCCACATGTACTCCGCTACTTCACATTCTCTATTAACCCTCGCCTAGTGTGCCATCCCTATCATTTTAGATTGTAAGCTCTTGAGCAGAGTCCTCTCACCTACTGTACTGTGTCTTGACCCTGTATGTATATTTGTTGCTCTGCCTCCTACTGTACAGCGCTACGGAACTTGTTAGCGCTTATAAAAACGTATAACTGTAACTGAATGCTGAATTCACCACAGGGTCGGTAACTTGAGCTCGCTGAAGGGCGCCGAACGAGAGCACCAAAATTTTGGTGCTCTCTGAATAACTCACTTAGTATCACTAGCAGTTGCATTGATCACTATCTCTAGCATCAAAAATTTAGTAGGCACACCCTGAGAGAACAAAACTCTTTCCGGAGCTTATGTGTATTATGCCACAACATTCATTGTCACTGTTTGACAAGCTGCCATGTTTTCAGAGATGCTTTTCAAATTTATTACTTAGGAAAATAATTGGTTTTGCAAGGGTGCCGATTGTCACGGACATGGACTATGTCCAAGGCTCACTCTATAAAAAAATTAATAATGTGTATGTGCATGAAATAGGACTTACATTGATCCACATTTCAAGCAGAGGTGGTAAGAATCTGAAAAATATTTGTTAAGGGTGAGCTTCAAAGAGCATGGTCTATTCACAAACTTCTCAAAGAAGTTCTTTGAAGATCCTGAGGTGTGAAAGTTCTGTTCTTTGATTAGCCAGGGAGACGACTGATAAAAATGGGTGTCCCAATTCTTACCTTGGTAACATCTGGCCAAGCATGCAGCTACTGGAAGTGGAAAATTTGACACCTTCAATGACTTGCTTGGAGCCAGATACCATTAATTAAAAAGTAACAATCCTTTTGTTCTCAGAGTTTTATGTTAAAATATGAAATAGAATGCCAGACAAGCGTATGATTAGTTCAAGAGATACATTTTTGCAATTCAAGAATTTGTCCTGTAGAACGATATCTAACATGACTATTCTGGAGGGAAGTGGAAACAAGACCATTCCTTATCAAAGCCCAATTGTGTGATGTATCTAGATTCAGGAAAATATGACTTTTTCGAAAATGTATGAAATATTCCAACGGTATATATATCTCGAGATAACTCACATTTTATTAATTTCATTTCTTAAAATGGTTAAAGCCTTTAAACAGTATAACCTCTCTGCTGCTGGCTCTTTGAACTCTGATGGGCATCAAACAAACCCAACCAAAGCTAGCATTTGAAGCTCCAATGTAGCTCTTATCTGATTCACACTCCACCTGCTTTAACCCCTTAATGACAAAGAATGCACAGCCACATTTGCCTTAATGTTCTCTGAGTACTGAATGCCTTTGGTGCCTGCAAGCGAACAAGAAATTAAACAGACAGGGTAATCCAGAAAAAGTGCTGCATAGGTATTTTCATAATACGCAGCACCAACTTGGGCCTTCTTGTGGCAGGCGTGGTCCCTGTCTCAGGGTATGACAGTGTTATGAGTAATGTGTTATGCATACATTTTGTGGCTAAATTCTGGCTTACACTTGTAATTTGACTTTGGCCTCAGAATTGCCATTTTATTTGACTCTTAATGTGCTATATATGGTTTATATGCTATATATGTGGTGTCGACCACATATTTTGGAGGTAGTAGTGAGATATAGAAAAATTCCTACTAATGACTAAAAACATTCATGTTTCCAGTCCGGCGTTCCACCAACTTGAAATGTCACCAGTCGCCACTGGATAAAGATGACTTGGGAGGTCAAAGGGCTGGCCATGACACTCCTACTGTGTCAATCTGAAATATGATATCAAGGAGAACTGTATAAAGTATGAGCAGTCATGTGCTTATTATAAGGGTCAATCTAATTGCAGTAAACGCTGTGCCACTACCAGCAGCTTACCTGGGACAGCACCCCAAGTCTAGCAGTGTGTAAGTAATGTAGGGTTTTTATTTTATTCCCTTTTTAATTTTGCTTGTGGGTGTAATATTCTTGTACCATCTCATTTTATCCTGTATGTGCTCTCTGGCTTTTTTTCTTGTCATAATAAGGATTCCTTTATGAGTTTCTAGATGATCTACTAAATTTTTAAGTGGGGTTGGTCTACGAAACTGTGTTTTTGTGGGTGTAACTTAATTGAACAGTACGTTCAAAGTCACCTCCATTTTATATTTGGTTAACGACTTGGTGGTGGCAGGTAATATTTTTATGGATAATTGGATTATTTAGTCCTTATTTTTGGATCTACAAATAGGGTTAAAATCACTATCGGCCTGACCCTTTCATGTACCGAGCCAAGTCATGTGTCTGCCTGGAGTGGTTGAGGTACACGACAATGACCATGCATGCATAGTTTCAGGGTATGGACACATACGTCTTACACTTCCATTGACATTAAGGTTGTTTTTTTGATAATATTACAGATGAAATACTGATAAATACATCTCTCACTCAGTCATACTTTGCTGTAGTGTCATAGAATCGATAATGAGGCTATTTCCTTTACTGTAATGTATAATTTATACTTGGCCAATAACTGAAGAAGAGAGGGTTGCCATGCTGCATTACTGGCTTTAAATAGATTCTGAAATTGCCAATTTATTCATAGATTAAGCTTTTCTGGAACTAATGTGAACTATTATAATTAATTATTTAACAGAGAATATTGCAAAACATACTAAGGTTATATCCAAGCATTGTGATATGTAAATAATTACTGGAAAGCTTACACATATAATAAGTACCCTGCTGACATACACAGCTAAATCCAAGCATTTATTTTATTATTTATTTATTATTTTTTACAGTCAACTGATATTTCCATTTCTTATTCTTTTCTATGGATAAAAAAACATAAGAAAATATGTACAGGTCATACTCCAGAACCATGTCTATTAATTTTATGACATTTGACCCCTTCACTAGCATGATCAAGTTAACCTGATCTTCAAAAGCTCTGGCAGGAGCCCAATGTCGAATTAACTCAAACTGGTCTTATTCTGGTGCAATGCAAAGGATTTTATTTATTGCGAACCATATGCATTTGCAAATGGGCTCCAGAATGCGCCCCTAAAGATTCAGCACCTCTGGGATGTCAGATAATGTGCTAGACAATTTTGCCCTGCTGGAGCTATGTGAAACAAACAGAACAGCATTTGATTTACACCTGCAGTAATGCTATTTGGCCAGCGTGCAAAATCTGTATGAATTGAGTAACGCAATGTGTTTGGTTCTTTTCAAAAAATGTTGGGTCCTTCCAATGGTTGTATTGAAAACCACCTGAATTACATTGACACCAAAGTACAGAGCATTAATGTCAGCAATAACAGAGCACATAGGGATTATTCAGAAATATGTCAGTATTTGCCAATGTTACAAACACTGGTGAAAAATTGCTATTGCACCGGCAACAAACGTTGGTGCTTCTCAAGAGAGAAATCTAAATAGTCAAAGGAATCACAGTGAAGCTTCTCCCGCGCAACCCCCATCCTCTGGATTGCTCTCCCTCGTACGGTCAGACTTTCTCCTAGTTTCTCTTCTTTCAAATGCTCCCTTAAGACTTTCCTATTTAGGGAAACCTACCACTCGACTCACTGACGCAACCAGCCCATCACTCCCACCTTGCAGTCTGTCACTCTCACATTGCAGTCCATCACTCCTACCTTGCAGTCCTCTCCACCTGTTTCCACCCCCAACCCTTCTAGATTGTGAGTTCCCATGGGAACAGGGCCATCGTTTCCTCCTGTACTGGTTTGTCAAATGTTGTTCAATGTATTGTAATCCTTTCTATATTGTGCCCGTTGTACAGCGCTGCGGAATATACTGGCACTTTATAAATAAAGATTAATAATAATAATTAATAAGTCCAATCTTATGTCACCAATGCAGAAATTACAATTTTAGACAAAACTTTGCAACATCTGCAAACCCACAACTTTCTTAATAACCACCATAGAGTAATGTAAGATTTGTAATAGAAATTATATTTCTTATGAAGAAGCTTTAGTCTTGCACGAAAAATGTGGAGGATATCAAAAGTTAAGTGGAAGGCACTCAGACATATATGAGACAAATTAAAGGATAATGTCAAAATTGTGAAAGGAATCATAGTGCTGCAACATTATAGGGGTTATTCAGAGAGCACCAAAATGTCACGGATATTTCAGTGCTCTCCCGTTCACCGCAATTTGGCGAGTTAAATTCGCTGACTCTGTGGTGAATTCAGCATTCACCGCAGGGTCCCCCAAGTGCTGCGAATCGACTGCCGAAAACATTCGCAAAACCACAACAAATCTGCCGAATCGAATCAGAAAACAGCCGCAAAACCGCCGAATGAATCGAAAAACTGCCGAAAGAATACTGAATCGATCCGAAAAACTGCCAAATACATCTGACGATCCACCAAACAGACCGCCAAATCGATCTGAAAAAAGCCAAAGACACGTCAAACAGACCGCCGACCAACCCCTGGAAAAAGCCGACAAGCTGCCGAACAGTGGTAAAAAAAACCTGCAACTTTAAAATGCGTTAAAAAAATACAAGTGCATGAAAATTCTTGGAAATAATATATAAGGTCCTATGAATAACGATAAAAAGGTCTGTTACAGACTAAAAAAAGAGCATGTAAAAAAAATTGGAATTAAAAATTTCACCAAAAAAACCTGAAAAATGCCTAGAACATCCTAAGAAATAAATAAAGAGACTTTTTGCTTCAAATGAAAAGAATAAACAGTTGAATAAATATTTAGGAACAACAGTGAATTTATTTTCATTGAAACCTATGGTATTCGCCTCTGAATAGATTAACATGATTTCTCCATGGGGAATTTCACAGCCTCTGTTATGCACCTTATTTCGCTGGCAATTGGCAAATTTTTTACCAATTGCCAGCTTTTTGAATAGCCAAATGGCCACGAAATTGCACCGTAATGGGCAATTCACAGAGGAAGGCAAAGGATAAAATAATGTCAGGATAAATTAAAGAAACTGCTCAAGAGTAGGATGAAAGCAAATATAAATTCTGTTTCTTTACAAATGAAACTGCTAAAAAAAAATAAAACTGATAAAAAAAAGTGCATAATAACTGTAAAAATGAAGATCACCTGAGAGTGTGATTTGTATTAAAAACATGAAGTTTTCTCCTGCCACTTCGGGATTGTGTCCCCGTACTTGTGGCCAGAGCGGGATGTTTTATCATATGTGGTGGGAGTGTGTGGAGGTTCAGGCCCTCTGGTTGGATGTTTTTGACCTCCTCTCCCTGGTTTTGGGATAACAGTTAGCCCCTGACCCCCTAATAGCCCTCCTTAACAGCCCCTCCTGGTGACACGGGCTCACCCACCCGAGTCTCTGTTTGGTACATTGGGTTTGCACAGCAGCCCGGATATGCATTGCCTGTTCCTGGAAATCTGCTCTCCCTACTCTGTCAGAGGTCCTATCTAAAGTAGGTATGTTTATAAATTGGAGCATCTCACTGCCCAGCTCCATGATACCTTGCCTTGCTGTGATACAATCTGGTCCCCATGGCTTGCCTCGAAATCCAAAATTGGTAATCTCAGCCTCATAATCCCCTAGATCTCTCCCTGCTGTGCTCGATTATTATCAGGATTATTCAGAGAGAGGTGAAAACCAGGAGAATGACTGGAGAAGTGAAAATTCTAGGTCAAAATAGCCAATTTGGCAAGTGAGATAAATGGGAGAAGTTTTCTGGTTTGGCTATTTTGACCTAGAATTTTAACTTCTCCAGTCATTCTCCTGGTTTTCACCTCTCTCTGAATAACCCTGTATGTGTTCTGTATAGTCCTGTGGTTTAGGGGGGGGGGTTTGAGTATGTTATGTTTGCATTTTCCCGATTCACCATTCACGGACCCTTATTTGTGTATTTTCTGGTACCTGTGTCATATTGTTCCTACTGTCTTCAGTTTTATATTTTTGAAAAATCTTTAATAAACTGACTTGTTAACAAAAAATATGAGGTTTTCAAAAAAATAACACAGTTTATCATTTCCATTATTACATTATATCAATCAATATTTAATGTTGGTTAATGCTATTTGTTGCATACTGCATCAAGTGCTATGTTTCCGCAAACAAAATCTATATATGTTACCATATGCAAAAAACAGCATATACTATACTTTTACAGAAATTTTACTAGTGCTTCTGATATTGTTAAAAGTTCCTTATATAATCTTGGCTGGAAATTACCTTCACTGGAAATGCTAAAATGGAGAAACATTAGTCTTCCAGTGCTTTGGCTGAACACTTAAAATCTGTTATTGCGATTCAGAGATGAAAGTCAGCAGATAATGTATTCTACAGACTTTTCCCTCATCCCAGGGACAGAAAAGAAAGTTTCTATCTAATCTTTTTACTTTGAACTTGAGAAAATATCTTGCTATTTGATATGATGTATTGCACTACCCTTTCAACTAGCAGGGAAAACATCACTCTGTGTTATTACAGTACCCCTCAATTGTAAAGCATGGTATGATTCCCCCTCCCCCTGATATATGCAGGAAACTGCAGAATGAGAGGAGGGTATGCTTGATTTTTGCTTGCTCGCATGAAAATAATTTTCCGCCTTACTGTATAAGTCTATTTTAAAATATTGAAAAAGAAATATCTGTAACTTCTTCCTGACAGCTCACATTTAGATATAAAAAATATAACAAACACAGTCTTTAGAAACATTACTGAGAAACTAGAGGCTCTATTCCAACACAGCCAAGACCTCTACCACCAGAAATAAAATGTTCTTATTTTGTAATGTTGCTGATATCTTACATATACTTTGGTTTTCTCATGTTTGTCTAATTAAGAAAATATTTTACACTATGTGTGTCGCTGTGTGCATTCATTTTGTGATATTCTGTTGTAAACTGCCCTCCCACGTTGTTGTCATGCTAGCTCTAGAAGCCTGTCTGTATACACGAGGCTTGCTGCTCCTTACCTTCATTCCTCTCAGGGGTTAATTCCTGTGCCCATTCCTGAGTGTTTTGCATATAACCTGATCACGCCCTCCTAGCCTCGCTCTTCCATTTTGGTTAATTTCCCTTCCTGTTTAGAGGTCCTGAGAGCTCCCTCTTGTTATTGTATGTCTCTTGATTTATATGCTCTGCCGTGTATACCAGTTATTCCATCCTTGCTGTGTCTGCATTACCTGGTTCCTGCTTGCTGGACTATCCACTGCGTGGCCCACTATCCAGTGGGTCCAGAGACTCTCAAGTGGCTTCCAGCCCTCAAGCGCTCTCCTAGAAGTAGACCTTCTATCAAGGTACTGTTACCAAAGGCTCCTGTTTCTCCTCAAAAGGATCTAGAGAGAGACTACGTGGCCCACCATCCACTTGCTTGTGTTTTCTGTGTTACATCTGTTCTATGCTAAGACTGTTTGCTGTGAACCATTCCACAATACAAGCTTTATTGTGCATATACTGCCTCCAGTGTCTGTCTGCCTGCTCACCCCCAACGCTTGGGATTATATATCACCACACAGAGGCTGTGCCATGGCTCCTTCATGGCGCGAGCCTGACAGTTGTATTTCCAGCACTTGCTCCTCACTGTGGTGCATTGGGCACATAATAGATTTTATGAGTCAGAATTACAGAAAACCAACATACAGACTTGCATGTGTGTGGATTGTATGTAAATGATATAACCAGGGGGTAGTATCCAGTGTTGGATGTTCAAAATCATATCTCATTCAGAAGCCAGCTCTTATAAGCAGGCTCATGCTAGTGTTAATTTTGTCTACTAAAAATGTTAGTCTAGTTTTAGTCGACTAAATATTATAACATGTTTTAGACTAAGATATGAATAAAATTAAAATAATTCAGATGACTAAAATGTGACTAAAATTAAATCAATTTGCTGTCAAAATGGAAACTGGATTTTAAGATCAATGTTATTTATAACATAAGTTACAGTCAGGTCCAGAAATATTGGGACATCAACATAATTTTAACATCTTTGGCTCTATACACCACCACAATGGAGTTGGAATGAAACAAACACAATGTGCTTTAACTGCAGACTGTCAGCTTTAATTTGAGGGTATGTACATCCAACTCAGGTGAATGGTGTAGGACTTACAGCAGTTTGCAGATGTGCCTCCCACTTGTTAAGGGACCAAAGGTAATGGGACAATTCCTTCTCAGCTGTTCCACGGCCAGGTGTGTGATATTCCCTCATTACCCCAATTACAACGTGCAGATAAAAGGCCCAAAGTTAATTTCAAGTGTGCTATTTGCATTTGGAATCTGTTGCTGTAAACTCTCAAGATGAGATCCAAAGAGCTGTCACTATCAGTGAAGCAAGCCATCATTAGGCTGAAGGAAAAAAACAAACCCATCAGAGAGATAGCAAGAACATTAGGTGTGGCCAAAACAACTGTTTGGAACATTCTCAAAAAGAAGGAACGCACCGGGGAGCTCAGCAACACCAAAAGACCCGGGAGACGTTGGAAAACAACTGTGGTGGATGACCAAAGAATTCTTTCCCTGGTGAAGAAAACACCCTTTACAACAGTTGGCCAGATCAAGAACACTCTGCAGGAGGTAGGTGTATGTGTGTCAAAGTCAACAATAAAGAGAAGACTTCACCAGAGTGAATACAGAGGATTCACCTCAAGATGTAAACCATTGGTGAGCCTCAAAAACAGGAAGGCCAGATTAGAGTTTGCCAAATAACACCTAACAAAGCTTTCACAGTTCTGGAACAAGATCCTATGGACAGATGAGACCAAGATCAACTTGTACCAGAGTGATGGGAAGAGAAGAGTATGGAGAAGGAAAGGAACTACTCATGAATGATCCTAAGCATACCACCTCATCAGTGAAGCATGGTGGTGGTAGTGTCATGGCGTGGGCATGTATGGCTGCCAATGGAACTGGTTCTCTTGTATTTATTGATGTTGTGACTGCTGACAAAAGCAGCAGGATGAATTCTGAAGTGTTTCGGGCAATATTATCTGCTCACATTCAGCCAAATGCTGCAGAACTCATTGGACGGCGCTTCACAGTGCAGATGGACAATGACCCAAAGCATACTGCAAAAGCAACCAAAGAGTTTTTGAAGGGACAGAAGTGGAATGTTATGCAATGGCCAAGTCAATCACCTGACCTGAAACCCATTGAGCATGCATTTCACTTGCTGAAGACAACACTGAAGGGAAAATGCCCCAAGAACAAGCAGGAACTGAAGACAGTTGCACTAGAGGCCTGGCAGAGCATCACCAGGGATGAAACCCAGCATCTGGTGATGTCTATGCGTTCCAGACTTCAGGCTGTGATTGACTGCAAAGGATTTGCAACCAAGTATTAAGAAGGGAAAGTTTGATTTATGATTATTATTCTGTCCCATTACCTTTGGTCCCTTAACAAGTGGGATGCACATCTGCAAACTGCTGTAAGTCCTACACTGTTCACTTGAGTTGGATGTACATACCCTCAAATTAAAGCTGACAGTCTGCAGTTAAAGCACATTGTCTTTGTTTCATTCCAACTCCATTGTGGTGGTGTATAGAGCCAAAGATGTCAGAATTGTGTCGATGTCCCAATATTTCTGGACCTGACTGTATATCCGTGCCTGTATTGCATGTTCAGACCTTAAGGCTAATGTCAGACGAACGCATTCTGAGCACATTGTGCGTCCGTGCACGACTGACGTACTTTCTGATTGATGATACTGTAGACACCATACGGTCCGTTATTTTTGACTAACTTTTTTTGACTGATGTAGATGGGAAATAAAATTAATATGTAAAATTAAAAAAATGGATACATGATATAAAAACCATTTTGTCTGTCAAAAATGCTGGATGTCAAAAATGCAGTCCGTCTGACTATGTTCCATCACTCCAACAAAAAGGTACGCGGACGTGGTACACTCTGTGCGTCCGTCCTAGCGGTTTGATGTTCTTGCCTAAATTGCGTCCGGTGCCGCGTGCGTTGTGCGTCCGCACTTCTGTGCAGACGTACTTCGTGTGTGGGTCTCTATTGATCATAATTTTATGCTACGACGGACGTTAAAATGTGCGGCAACACGGACGTGATCACTGCGTTCGTCTGACACGGGCCTTATACCATGAATAATAACAGGTTAATAGATGTTTACTCCAGGAGTATAGATTGAGATAGGCTGAAATAATGCATTAATTACATTTTAACTAAACCCATTAGATTTTAGGCGACTGGATTACAGTAAATTTTAGTCGACTAAAATCTAATGATATTTGAGTAAAACTAGACTAAAATTAAAAAATTCAGATGACTAAAATTTGACTAAAATTAAATGCTATTGTAGTCAAAAGACGAAGACTAAAACTAAATCAAAATTTCCTGTCAAAATTAACATTGGATGATGCAGCACCAAATCATTAAAATCTTGCATGTGAGACCCCTTTGCCTATATGTACTGTATATATGTATATACACAAAAATACCAAGGAACCCCACACTCTGTGTAGCAAAAAATAGTTTGTACCTGCTTCAGTGCCATCCGGCTCCATAAAGTCATAGGTAAAGAAATCCAAATGCACACGAAGACTTAGAAAAGCAATGTCAAAAATGTTATTGCGTGGATCAAAGTTTCAGTCCCCTCCGGGACTTTTCTCAAGAATTTATATATATATATATATATATATATATATAAATAAATCACAAGTATAGCAGTACCTTTTTATAGTGATACCTCTGCCTCAGATCTGGAAGCTTACTGATCAGTTCCTAGAATTGAACATTAAGACATTACGGGTCACATGGGTGGGGGGGTTTAGATGTCATAAAAAGTGTGAGTCAAATGGTATGTTCAAAATGGGAAAATAAACACATGAGCGGTCTTGGGCCCAAAATAAAACAACAGAGTTAAAATAATACAACTTGAAAAGAAAAAAAAAGGAGAGAGAAAAAAACCCAAAAACACAAAACAATGAAGGCTGAAAGAGACATGAAAAAAAAGAGAAACCAAGAAGAAACAAAACATCAGCCAGAATTTTGAATGTTATGTGACATTATGATAATGGGTTAAATAGCCAGAATCCAGATATGTGATTATTTTCATCTCATTTGTTTTGCGTTAACGGTGGTCTTTAAAATGTCCTTTGAGGATTTTAATTTTAAGGTTTTGGATGGAGTGACCTGTTAGATTGAAGTGATGTCCCACCAGATTACACTATGTATTTTCCTGGTGGTTCTTGATGGAGTGTCTATGCAGGTTCACCCTGAGATTTAGTTTAAGGCTAGTTTCACCAATATAGCAGCTCTTTTCACACGCCAATATATATATTGAAGCTGTTGCTGAGCAGCGGGTGTCACAACTAGATAGATAGATAGATAGATAGATAGATAGATATACGTATATATATATATATATATATATATATTATATATATATTCATCCGTGTCTGTACATCTATATATCTATCTCTATCTATATCTATCTATATATCTGTATATATATATCCTGGTGGCCATTTTGCACAGTGGTAGTAGTAAAAGCCTCAGTTTCTAGCCTGTTCTAGAAAGTAATTAAAATGTTAATGAGCCAAGTCCTGTGATGTCAAGGTGTGAATGGAAAAAATTGCCCCTTTTGTTCTGCTTAGCAGGTGGGAGGTGCAATTGCTCATGGTAGGGAAAAAGGGTCAGCCTGAGTGGCACCACAAGTGCATATCAAAGAAGCAATCATATCCTTTGATCATAGAGACATCACTGGATAAGTGCATTACAGCTGTGCATTAAAATTAATGAAGAAGTGCACTGAGCATTCCCAGTAGTGGAGGATTCTGGGAAATGTACGGGGTGGGCTGTACCCTCTATGGGCTGTATTTTGAATGAGCTGGAAACTCCATATATTCTGAAACACACCATGTGGCTGGGCCTTTGTCCACTTGGGGTTCGCATCAGAAGAAGTGAGGATTTTGGCCCATGTTCCCAATCTCCAGCACCAGGAGTCACAGATGTCTGGTTAGCTTACTGATGTGTGGGTAAGGGTCTGTTTTTATCTGTTTCTTGCTGTTTGTGTGTGTAAAGTGTTAAATTATCATATAAATTTTTCTGTAACCCTAAATGCACTGTGATATACATAATTTTTTATATCATAATAAAATCTAAAACTTATTAAGCTCTGCTTCTGCCTGATATTCGATCCACGATACCTGAAGGACTGGATTATCATAGAGAGTTGCCTTTGTTTAAGCTCGAATCTACTAAACCGTGATTTGTGGTGGGGTGCAGGACCAGAGTTTCAAACTGTCTCTGGGTCAAGCAGTAAGCCTCTTGAATAAAAAAAGGTGGGTTTGTGGTGGCAGTGTGACGAATAGAATAAGAAAAGTGGGTACAGGGATTGTGGGCAACGTAGTCAGGATTCCAGGTCGAGTGTAGACGGATACTGCGTTGCAACCCTGTAATCATTTCATCACGTTTGCGTGCCCGTCGTGAGCAAAGGCGTTGCTGGGACAGTTAGGCAAGCGCGCACAGGGGGTTGTTGGCCGCATAGTCATTATTTTGGGTATAGGATAGACAGTGATTTGCTTAACCCTGCGTCCTTCGTAGCGGCGCGCGTTTTTCGTGACACCGGGTATTGAAGATCATAGATGAACTGTGAGTTCAAACCTTGTTGTTATGTTGTGTGTATATATATATATAGTCTATCCTATTAACCCCTTCACTACTGTGGTCTTGTATACACGATCAGCAGTAGCAGACACAGCAGTCCGATATCGTGTTCACACAATCTGGAGCTATGCTGTACTAATGCAAATGAAAATCATTTGTTGAAAAAAAAAATTGTTTGCTTGTGGACTCCAGTTAATTTTGAACTACTGTGAATCTGGTCCAAAACTCGGATTCTCTGCTGGTCCAACACAGAGCCCAATGCTGCAGTAGCGTTGCTTGGCCAGCAAATGGCAAAATCTGTCAATTAGGTTACTACAGTATAGAATAAACTGGGAATATTCCCAAATAGTTCTAACTGTATACTTTATGAAAAGTCACTCTCCAAAACACACCACTGGTTCCTAAGCAGTGGTTTTCTTGAATATAAAGGGGTTAACAATAATAATTAGAAAATCAACTAATAATAGTCATATACAAGTTGGATTGCTCACATACTACAAAGTTTGGGCTAGGTTCGCATGCAATCTAGAAAAACATACATTTGTGTCAGATTCTGGGTGAAGTTGTAAGTTCAGATTTGAAACCTTATTCTTTTTCCACTAAACCAGAATAGAATTGGAAACCAGAAATGCAGCATTATTTCTAATTTTCAGTTTTGCAGTTAATCAAGTCTATTACTACATAAATAGTTATTTGTGACGTGCCATGTTTGCCGTAGTTGCAAACAATTGTAAAAAAATCACTGTTGTTACAACCGTGTCAAACCTTCTCATTTCGAAAAGAGAAATTCGAATGACTGCATGAGACGCTGATGTTTGCCACAGTTGCAGTAACGGCAAACACAGCTTTTTAGTGAATAACCCCTATAATGTTAGGGCTGGTTTCTAAATTACAATTCCAAATTGCATAGATAACAAACAATATAAACTGTGTGATAGAATAGACTAATGAAAATAAATCTGATCAATCTAGATGGAATAATCCAGTCCTTGTATCCTAAAAATGGGGTAACCCTTATTGACATACATACAACTCATTAGTTATATAGCTAAGCAATGCTGAGAGCGCACCCCCCCCCCCAAGGTCCACACCTCCCCTCTAATGAATATTCAAGTTACATTTACACTAGAGATGTGCACGGCTGAAAAAAATTTTTAGTTTTGTTTAGTTTCTTTTCGTTTTAAAATAATTTTGTTTTCGGAATTTCATTGCAAATTTTGTTTCGTTTCATTTTGGATAGATTCCAAATTTCATATCGATTCAAATTGATATATCAAATTATCAATTTGATAGTTAATATATTCATTCGAAGGCTGATATCAATTCGAATTTCAGATCACTAAATAAAACCCCAATTAATCAAATTTTGCTGTTAAAAGACAAGCTAGGGTTAAATATTTAGCTGCGTCACAGATTTAGTATTTGAATCAAATTAAACAGCGAAACGAAATTAATTTGTTTCATAAAGTCGTTTGCTGACTATTACTTGTAAGTTATGATCAATTCGATAGTTGATATCAAATTCAATTCGATAGTTGATATCAATTCGAATTTTCCACCATAGTTTTCAATGTTAAAAAAATCCCCGTTTTTAATTAATATTTCTTTAACCATTTAGAATTTTCAATTGCAGCAAACCAAAAAGCCATTATTTTTATTGCTGAATGCACACAGACTGTAAGAAAATAATTGAAATAATGCGTTCAGCAAAGAAAAACAGACCTCATTATTACATTTCAAATAAGTTAGGAAACCTAAACTTTCATCCAAAAAAGTCCTTGAAAATGCCAAAATAATCCTAAAAACAAATAATTAAAAAATAGCTGTTTGCTGCAATTGAAAATTATTAAACCAGTATTTTTTTAACATTGAAAACTATGGTGGAAAAAAGTCTAGCATCTGCATTAATTAAAACGTGACCTGTGTTGTTTTTTTTTTTTCGTTTTAGAACTTTTGGTTCTGTTTTATTACGTTTTAGATCATTTTGTTCTTTTTTTTTCATGTCAGATCATTTGGTTCAGTTTTTTTCCTTTCAATTCATTTCGTTACAAAATTTATTTAGTTTTTGATTGTTTTCTTTTTTTCTGCATTTCGTATCATTTGCCCTCCGTTTTATTTCTTTTAGGTCCCATAACGAAATGATTTTGTTTGTGCTGAAACTTTGATTCGGGATTTGGTAATTTCGGGCGGCCGATATTTCATTTCGGAAATGCTTCCGAAAGAACGAAAATGGTCAATTTCGTACGAAATTCAATTCGGAGCGAAACGAATTGCACATCCTTAATTTATATCAATTCGAATTTCGGATCACTAAATAAAACCCCAATTAATCAAATTTTGCTGTTAAAAGACAAGCTAGGGTTAAATATTTAGCTTCGTCACAGATTTAGTATTTGAATCAAATTAAACAGCGAAACGAAATTAATTTGTTTCATAAAGTCGTTTGCTGACTATTACTTGTAAGTTATGATCAATTCGATAGTTGATATCAAATTCAATTCGATAGTTGATATCAATTCGAATTTTCCACCATAGTTTTCAATGTTAAAAAAATCCCCGTTTTTATTTAATATTTCTTACCCACTTCGATGCGGAGGACACGCTCAGCACGTCCTCCGCATGGCTCCTGCTGTGCTGAGGACGCGCTGAGCGCGTCCTCACTTTGGGGTCAGCGTTTGGCCGGGTTCTGGCCGATCAGTGGCCCCCCCCGGTGCGGGCTGACATCCTCGATGTCAGCCCAGCATCCGGAACCGCCGCCGGTGAAATTAGGTGTCATCGCGGTAGCGCGATGACACCTAATTCAGGCGCCCCCCCTGCATGTGCGGAGGAGGCGCCTGAAAGACCTCTCTCCCTCCCGATCGGCGGCGTTGCGGGGGTTAACCCAGGCACCATTTGGAAGGGCACAGCCTGCCCTTCCAAATGGTACCTGGCATTAACCCCTGGGGAGCCGGATCACGAATCGGCGCTGAAAAGCGCCGGTTCGTGATCCTTTCCCGGAGCTGGCCGACATCTTGGATCTTGGATGTCGGCCAAGCCTCCGGGAACTCCTCCTGAGGACTGGCGTCATCGTGCATAGCACGATAACGCCAGTCCTGGAGTTAACCCCTAACTGCCACCAACGGTGGAGATAGGGAGTTCCAATGAACTCCCTATCTCCCGATCCGTGGCAGCTAGGGGTTAACGTTTGGTATTGTTGGATCGGCCAGAGCATGGCTGTTCCAACGATACCAAACTCGAATGTGAAAAAAGTTTGTAAAAAAAAATAAATAAAAAAAAAATAAATAAAAAAATATTTAAAAAAATTATAAAACAAAATTCAAATTGATATATCAAATTATCAATTTGATAGTTAATATATTCATTCGAAGGCTGATATCAATTCGAATTTCGGATCACTAAATAAGACCCCAATTAATCAAATTTTGCTGTTAAAAGACAAGCTAGGGTTAAATATTTAGCTGCGTCACAGATTTAGTATTTGAATCAAATTAAACAGCGAAACGAAATTAATTTGTTTCATAAAGTCGTTTGCTGACTATTACTTGTAAGTTATGATCAATTCGATAGTTGATATCAAATTCAATTCGATAGTTGATATCAATTCGAATTTTCCACCATAGTTTTCAATGTTAAAAAAATCCCCGTTTTTATTTAATATTTCTTTAACCATTTAGAATTTTCAATTGCAGCAAACCAAAAAGCCATTATTTTTATTGCTGAATGCACAAAGACTGTAAGAAAATAATTGAAATAATGCGTTCAGCAAAGAAAAACAGACCTCATTATTACATTTCAAATAAGTTAGGAAACCTAAACTTTCATCCAAAAAAATCCTTGAAAATGCCAAAATAATCCAAAAAACAAATAATTAAAAAATAGCTGTTTGCTGCAATTGAAAATTATTACACAAGTATTTTTTTAACATTGAAAACTATGGTGGAAAAAAGCCTAGCATCTGCATTAATTAAAACGTGACCTGTGTCGTTTTTTTTTTTTCGTTTTAGAACTTTTGGTTCTGTTTTATTACGTTTTAGATCATTTTGTTCTTTTTTTTTCATGTCAGATCATTTGGTTCAGTTTTTTTCCTTTCAATTCATTTCGTTACAAAATTTATTTAGTTTTTGATTGTTTTTTTTTTTCTGCATTTCGTATCATTTGCCCTCCGTTTTATTTCTTTTAGGTCCCATAACGAAATGATTTTGTTTGTGCTGAAACTTTGATTCGGGATTTGGTAATTTCGGGCGGCCGATATTTCGTTTCAGAAATGCTTCCGAAAGAACGAAAATGGTCAATTTCGTCCGAAATTCAATTCGGAGCGAAACGAATTGCACATCCCTAATTTACACTTTGGAAACTCCTTTCACAACCTCTGTGATATGGACATGAGCTGAAACACCTAGCCCCTACACATGTCAATCTGCAAAGTGGGGCCACTCCCTGGGGGTTGGTCCCACAGATGTGGAACCACCACCTCTGCCAGACACCTGGATCACTGCTACTACTACTCTGTTACTATAAATACCACTAAACTGACATGTATTTGAGTACTTTTTCACTCTTAGATAGCTCCTGATGACGCCAGTGCTATAATCTACTCTGGCACCTAGGAAGTACCACCAACCCATAACCCAAGAATTACCATAAGGACGGTGTTGTTTCTAGTGATGTATGTGGTACGAGTCAGTTGTGCAAAGCTAACACGATAATGTCATCATTTTCCTGTGGACACAGGTTTAGAGTCACTGATTTTAATTAAGAATATTAAAGGTTAAGTTTTAGTATATAGATTATATTGAGGTAAGGTACCCTGTATCTTTGAGTTTGAATAAAAACTGCATAGCGGTAACATCAAATGCATTTAACTATCAATCTTCATCTTTAAGAAAATAAAATATTTGAAAAATACAATTAAGTCTTCCAATAAAGTACTTCTAAAATATAAATGAACAGCCATCAGGTCAGGTCCATACAGATTTATCAACATCAGTAAAGTACACAAAGTAATTCTAATCAATAGTGGTTAATCTATTTACTTTTTTTTCCAAAAACATAATTTTTGCCTTTCTATACTATTTTTGTTTTACTTTTTATTCACTAAACTACAATTTGCTGAGATTTCTAATTAGTTCAATTAGTTCATATTACAGTTGCTCTTCCATACTACTTTTATGTAATTATTTAAAAAGAGCGGAGTAAAATCTAATCAGTATCATGTCTAGTCGATATTCGGGGGGGGGGGTCACATACTGTTCTGTGGCCAGAGCACTTAACTGCATTGACAATTACAGATTTGTAAAGTTGATCCGTCAAGTATGATATCTTCATCAAGTATTGAAAACTTTAGCTGACTCCTAAGGTTCAAAGCCTGGACTTTAAAAGCTGTTCTGCTCTTAGGGCACAATCTCTATAGGATTATGAATGTGAGCAAATTCCTTAAATCTGTTAGTGAGAGTATCAATGAGGCAAGAAGACGATTTCATGCTTTTCTTGGAATAAGCATAAACGTAGCCTTGGTGAACCTTTAAGTCTCCAACAAAACAAAAATCATTTTTTCTTTCATTGCTAAAAGAAAGCTGCAAGGTCTAAAACACAAATAATTTAGCCCACTGATCAAATGTCATCTCCCTAGCCTTTCATAGTTTCTGTGACAAAAAACAAAGAAAAACAAGACTATACGCAAGAAAACCGAGGAATATTATATTATCATGTAAAAAGGAATGTCGTCTGTACTTAGGAGAGTGGTTGTCACAAATGTGGACTATAAGCACATACCGGGGGTGACTCTTGGAGTCATACTGTATGCACAGGAGACATATAAGGTTTCCACGTTCAAAATTAGGGTGGCACAAATAACTAGAGAAAGGGGCACAATACAGGGAATCTGGGATTTACTGATGTGTTTGCTTTACACAGAATATAATTATTATATTCAAAAAAAAAATTATTTTGAAATATGTCATCATACAAGTAAACATAGAGTGAGGGCCTCGCAGGGCCGCACAGACATCAAAGAAAAGAACTATTTATCCATTAAGCACTGTGATAGAAAATCAAGAAAAAGAGTCCGCTGAAAAAACATCCTAAATAGTGCTTGTATGGGGGAAGGGGGGAACAGAGAGAGAATAATAAGAGACATATATACCATACTAATTTAAGAGGCCATCAAAAACAATGCCGTAGATAACTAAGAAGTGTCCTCAAAATCATCCCCGATTGGGGGGTCTCATCAGAAACTGAAAAGCGAGAATGTCTTCAGAAGTCATCTGCAAAAACTCACGAAAGGCATAGGCTAAAAAAACAAAAATGCAACACGACAAATAAACGACTGCATGAAAGTACTGCTGTGGTTAGCGACCAAAAAGGGGGAGGGGAGGGGGTTAAGAGGGGAAAAACTGGCATAGGCCAAAATTGTGCCTGCCCTGGTGGGTTCCCGTGTGGCTGTGAAACCATGGGGGGGGACCAGGGGGGATAATGGCACCAGGCCCGGGCGGTTGGGAAGCCAAACTGGGCACCAGGCCACTGTAGCAGCTCCAAGATATCCCGGATATGCCAGGGAGAAAGAAAAAGGAAAAAAAAAAAAAAAAAACAGGGAGAGGGGGGTATAGACATCAAAACGAAGGGCTCATCTGGGAGAAACACCCCAGTGTCAGCATGAGGGGGGGGAAAGGGGAGAGGGAGAAAAAAAAACAAAAAAAAAACATATATATATATCCATCTATCGAAGGGGGAAACATCATGTCGAACATAAGGTAGAGTCCCGCATAGGTTTAAGGGGGTGAGTCACTTCAGCCCGCATCCAAGAACTGGATCGGGACCACTGCAAGCAGCTTCCCACAGAGCCATCCAGGTTGGTCAGCTGTACCAGGTATACGGCCAGAGGTGATCCCGGTCAGGCAGTGAGGGGCCCGCCAAATGCCAGTGGACAGCATCCAGGAGCGCAGCATCTCAGGTAACACCGGTGGTACAGGTGGACACACGGCAGCCGCCCCGTCCAGCTGCGCGACATCCACATCCGGCGTCTGCCCGACACCACCGAACAAATCTAGCGTCGCTCCGGGAGGTGGAGTGTCCATCAGCTGCTCAGCACGCAGATCTCCATCAGCACGATGGGTCACCCCGACCCCACGCTCCAGACACTCTTCCACCTGGTTGGAGGGTAAAGCCTCCACTGAATCACCTATCCCGTCGTCTTCGTCCTCAGTCGCGGAAACAGACAGACTCTTGTCAGGTAGGGTTTCCTCTGTCCCCTTCTCGACTGGTACCTCTTGTCTCCGGTCGATCCGCAGCGCTGCCATCATATGGCGCCAAGCACCCCTCGAGATCGGTTCCTCTTCAACTCCCGTCATCTGAGCCAGGCAAGTCTCGAGCCTGTCAAACATGGCCGCCAGACCTCCAACAGGGGGAAATTGCTCCAGTTTCTCCCATCCCGTACCCTCAACCGCCACAGGAACACCAGGCGTGACCGGAAGACGTGGGCCCTCCATCCCCCGACACGCGACAGACGGTCGCCCGGCAGAGGGGGTCAGTGGGAGAAGCAGGAGAGACATGCGGCGATGCCGAGGTCTAGGCCCCAAGATGGCTGACGGCAGATCACTCGCTCCAGGAAACAAGAGGGATAATGTCAGCTGTGCTCCGGGTGGGGGGCTAAAACAGGTCCCGGAGCATACCCCGCAGTGGCCAACTGCGCAGGGGCTCCTTAACAGGACAATTTGGGGGGAAAAACCAGGCAGAATTCCCCAATTTCAGCAGAGTAGAACGGAGCTCTTCTGAAGCACGTCTGCTCCCTGTTGCAGTCGGCCACGCCCCCCAGAATATAATTATTAAACAAAACACCTCTAAAGCAGCCAAAATGATAAATAATTATGCTCCAACTAATATACTAACACATTAGACACTGGCAGACACGCAAAGATATTGACAAAGACAGAGGCACACTCAATATAGGCAAAGACGTACTGAGAAAATGACAGAACCAGACAATGATAAAGACACTAAAAAACACAAAGACACTGACAGAGACACTGGCAAAGACACAAGCACTGGAAAGGACAAAAGAGACAGTCACCCACAAACAATTACAGAGACACTGAAGAACACAACGACTCTGACAGAGACACATACACAGATGCTGATAGATGCTTAGACTCAAACAAAGATACGGACAGTCACAAAAACAGACAAACTACATAAACATGGTAAAAAAAACACTGACAAAGAAACACAGACACTGAAAGGCAGACATAAAGACACCAATAAGAAAGACACTTATCAAAACACAGAAACAGTCATGGGCAAAGTCACTAACAGAAACATAGGCATTGACAGTGGCACATAGAGAATGAAAGAGACACTAACAGAAAGACTGAAAAACATACAATGGAAGAGACAGTAGCAAATACAGTGATAGAAACAACAGAAGACACAACGATAATGACAAACACAATGACAGAGACACATGCAAAATGACAAAGACACTGAAAGAGATGCAGAGTCCCTAAGAGCCACACAGAGAAAAGCACAAAATCACTGACAAAAACAAAAACACTGACAGAAACAAATGCACAAGCAAAAACACAGGAAGTCATACACACAGATACCCTGTGTCACGCTGACCCTTGGCTTGGGCCATCATAGGGCCCTGGTTCAGGAAGGAAATTAGCCCTTGAGGCAGGTTAGCTGCTGGCTGAATAAGATGATATAGCATACATAGAATACACAGATTCCAGTCAGGAAATAAGAGGACTGTAAACACGAAGAGCAGGAGAGCACAGAAGATATCTAAAGGAATCCCTAATCACTGGGAAATGATCCTTGAAATGGTCTTCTAACTATGGAAGCCTTACAAAGAATAACAGAGTCAGGAGAAGAGGAAGGACGTGGGTAAAACAAGACAAATATATAGGAAGCCCTGAACTGAAATAAAGGTCCTGAAACTGGCCTGCGAATTAAGTATAACAAAATACATAAAACAAGAAACAAGGAATAGACAAGAATGGTCAGGACTGGAGCCAAGGAATAAGAACCAGGAAGGAATGTCAGACTAGCAGGGTACGGTACACAGATCAATATACCTATACAGGGAGCAGACAGATAGAGTAGTCAGGAAAGCCAAAGTCAATAAACCAGAAAATCCAAGATACAATTGCAGTAATGCAGCAAGACAGAAAACAGGAACTTGGACCCAGGGAACAGGACACAGGAACCAGAACTCATGCCAGAGCAATGAGCCTCTGTGCTGCTGGTGTTTAAATAGGGAACAGGTCTGGGCAATTAGGACATGTAATACCAGACCTGAACAGAACAGCAAAACCCAGGAGCGGCACAAGGCAGAATAGCCAGACCTAGACAGGGAAGAGCTGGCCTGGATTACTCTCACCACCAGTGGGGACATCTGTAACCAGTGGAAACATGACACCCTGGTATCCACATACTCTATGATCCTGACACATACTGACACACACACACTTAAAGACCCTGATTCCCTCACACACTGGCCTATACACCCACACACACAAAAACGGACCCTGAGACCCCCACACATACCAACCCTGACACCACTCACCAACTCTGATACCACTCCACACAAACTGAACCTGACCCCATCCTTCAAGCACAAACACTGATCCAGACATCCCCACATGCCTCTTTCTATTTGCGTACTTTTGTGAGGCAGCAGGAAGTGGTAGGCAGCAAATAGAGATCTTGGAGCAACTCCAAGGTTCAGTGCATTTGCATGTGTAAAGCCGCTCACTTGCCCTGAGTGATCGCCGAGATGCACATTATGCGATCATAGTAGTGTCAGCTACTTGACAAGTGTCTCCGGCTTGACACTGCATCCACTTTGCAAGTTCAGCAGGGAGGTTCATGATGGTGAGGGTAAGGCAGTATGGTGGGGGATTTCTCTCCTTGTAGTGACGCCTACGGCACTTACATTTGCATTCTTGTGTGCAGATCTCCAGTACATATTGTCAGATCATTTCAGATATGAAATTTCTATCATTCGTCATATTTCACAGGACTGTTTAAATGAGGGCCAGGAATTTCTTTCAAACAGACAATATGTCTACCTGGGGTTAAAATGTAACCAGGATAAGCTCTCAGACAATAGACCTGTTAAATTCGTTGACATATCGCAAACAAGGGCTCCCCTCTATCAGATTATAATGACAAGGGAAGCAACATCCATTGTTCAGAGACTGGAAGAAGTAAACCTTCTGGGGCAATTCTGGTTGTAAAAACCCAGATGTTAAGGAGGCTATATTGCCAATCACATTGTCTTGAAACCAAAGGAATACAATGGGCACATGAACGAGCGAAACTCATTATGTATTCAAGGACATTTTTTTTTGGTCACATCTAAAGCTCTAGCCATGCGAACCTTGGACAAATAGTGAACTGCATAAACTGTAGAAAACAAAAAAGGTTAAATGATTTTTCTTATTTAACAGTGATATAATACGACACTATAGGCAATATAATCTGTAACATTATATTATACAAGGTGCATAGGTGGTATTTGAATATTTAATTTATGTGGTAAATAGATAATCATGGTACTGATATTTTATAAAAGATAGAGGCCAGACCACATTTAATTGATTACTAAATAGCGAGTGTCTCGTTTATTAACATTCAGTAACAGTAGATTAAATCTGTTAATTATGAATGAATTTTAATGAATATATAACAAATGAACGAAACATGTATGCCTGTCTGCAGAATTCTCATACACACATACACTATATTGCCAAAAGTATTCGCTCACCCATCCAAATAATCAGAATCAGGTGTTCCAATCACTTCCATGGCCACAGATGTATAAAATCAAGCACCTAGGCATGCAGACTGTTTTTACAAACATTTGTGAAAGAATGGGTCGCTCTCAGGAGCTCAGTGAATTCCAGCGTGGAACACCCTCCTCTACCCACCTGCACCTCCCCCCAAAGCTGCCTTCAGCGCTCAAGACCTGGCAGACTACTTCCTCAGTAAAACTTTAACTATCAGAAGCAACATCCCAACACAATATAGTTATCTGCCACCTCCACTCCCAGAGGTCCCCTCTGCCACCCTCTGCCGCTTCCTCACAGCCACTGAGGAGGAAGTCAATTCCTTATTGTCCTCCTCACATCTCACCACGTGCCCGCTCGACCCCATTCCCTCACATCTAATTCCTCCCCTCTCCTCCTCCCTCACCCCTGCTCTCACACACATCTTCAATCTATCTCTCTCCACTGGCTCCTTTCCATCTGCCTTCAAACACGCGCTAGTTACCCCTTTACTAAAGAAACCATCCCTAGATCCCAACTCTCCATCCAACTACCGCCCTGTATCCCTGCTTCCCTTCACATCAAAGCTCTTAGAAAAACTAGTCTTCAACCGCCTCTCCCTCTTCCTGTCCTCCAATTCCCTACTTGACCCCCTGCAATCTGGCTTCCGTCCCCTACACTCAACTGAAACTGCCCTCACCAAAGTCACCAACGACCTCCTTACTGCTAAAAAACACGGCCACTATTCTATTCTCATCCTGCTTGACCTCTCGGCTGCTTTTGACACTGTAGACCACCCCCTCCTTCTACAGACCCTCAACTCTCTGGGTCTCGGTGACACTGCACTTGCTTGGGTTGACTCCTATTTATCCAACAGGTCCTTCTGTGTGCCCTTTGCTGGTAACTCCTCCTCCTCATTGCCTCTATCTGTTGGTGTACCTCAAGGCTCTGTCCTTGGTCCTCTGCTCTTTTCCATCTACACCTCCTCTCTGGGCAAAATCATCAACAGCTTTGGCTTTAATTACCACCTCTACGCTGATGACACTCAGATCTACCTCTCTACCCCTGATCTCTCTCCCCTTGTCCTTTCAAAAGTCAGTGACTGTTTATCTGGCATCTCCTCCTGGATGGCCTCCACCACCTAAAGATCAACATGTCAAAGACTGAACTCCTACTTATTCCTCCCTCCAATGCCTCCCCACCTCCTGACTTCTCTATCACGGTGGAGGGTATCACCATCTCCCCATCAAACCAAGTTCGCTGTCTTGGAGTTACACTTGACTCTGCTCTTTCCTTCATACCCCACATCAAGTCTCTTTCCTCCTCCTGCCGATACCAGCTGCGTAATATTTCCAGAATTCGGCCATTTCTTACCGCTGTCACCACAAAACAACTCATACACGCCCTGGTAATCTCCCGACTCGACTATTGCAATAATCTCTTATCTGGCCTCCCTCTGTCCCGCCTCTCCCCCCTACAATCCATCCTGAACGCCTCCGCCAGGCTAATTCACCTAACCCGCCGCTCTGTCTTTGCCGCTCCCCTCTGCGAGTCCCTTCACTGGCTCCCCATCCACTGCAGAATTAAGTTCAAAATCCTTATCCTTACCTACAAAACCCTCACTAGCTCAGCTCCCCACTACCTGTCCTCACTAATCACCAAATACAACCCAGCCCGCTCCCTAAGGTCAAACAGTGACCTGCGCCTAGCTTCTCCCCGCATCAACTCTTCCCATGATAGACTGCAGGATTTCTCACGCGCAGCCCCCACTCTCTGGAACGCTCTCCCTCGTACTGTCAGACTTTCCCCTAACTTCTCTTCCTTCAAACGCTCCCTTAAAACATTCCTATTTAGGGAAGCCTACCACCCAACTCACTGACGCAACCATCAATCACTCTCACCTCACAGTCCTCTCCTCCTGTTTCCAACCCCAACCCTCCCAGATTGTGAGTTCCTACAGGAATAGGGCCCTCATCTCCTCCTGTACTGTTTGTCAAATGTTGTTCAATGTATTGTAACCCTGTCTATACTGTGCTTATTGTACAGCGCTGCGGAATATGCTGGCGCTTTATAAATAAAGAAAAATAATAAAATAATAATAACTGTGATAGGATGCCACTTTCCTCGCTCCTAAATATTCCACAGTCAAATGTCAGCTGTATTATAAGAACGTGGAAGTGTTTGGGAACGACAGCAACTCAGTCACGAAGTGGTAGGCCACGTAAACTGACAGAGCGGGGTCAGCGGATGCTAAAGCGCATAGTGAGAAGAGGTCGCCAACTTTCTGCAGAGTCAATCGCTACTGACCTCCAAACTTCATTTGGCCTTCAGATTAGCTCAAGAATAGTGTGCAGAGAGCTTCATGGAATGGGTTTCCATGGCTGAGCAGCTGCATCCAAGCCATACATCACCAAGTGCAATGCAAAGCGTCGGATGCAGTGGTGTAAAGCACGCCACCACTGGACTCTAGAGCAGTGGAGACGTGTTCTCTGGAGTGATGAATGGTGCTTCTCCATCTGGCAATCTGATGGACGAGTCTGGGTTTGGCGGTTGCCAGGAGAACGGTACTTGTCTGACAGCATTGTGCCAAGTGTAAAGTTTGGTGGAGGGGGGATTATGGTGTGGGGTTGTTTTTCAGGAGCTGGGCTTGGCCCCTTACTTACAGTGAAAGGAACTCTGAATGCTTCAGTATACCAAGACATTTTGGACAATTCCATGCTCCCAACTTTGAGGGAACAGCTGGCCCCTTCCTCTTCCAACACGACTGTGCACCAGTGCACAAAGCAAGGTCCATAAAGATGTGGATGACAGAGTCTGGTGTGGATTAACTTGACTGGCCTGCACAGAGTCCTGACCTCAACCCGAAAGAACACCTTTGGGATGAATTAGAGCAGAGACTGAGAGCCAGGCCTTCTTGTCCAACATCAGTGTGTGACCTCACAAATGCGCTTCTGGAAGAATGTTCAAAACTTCCCATAAACACACTCCTAAACCTTGTGGACAGCCTTCCCAGAGGAGTTGAAGCTGTTATAGCTGCAAAGGGTGGACCGACATCATATTATTGAACCCTATGGATTAGGAATGGGATGTCACTTAAGTTCATATGCGAGTCAAGGCAGGTGAGCGAATACTTTTGGCAATATAGTGTATCTCTAGATATAAATAACGAGTGTATCATGCATGCACACAGCAGCAAAATATGCTGGCGTTTCATGGATAGTAATAATATTGATATTGTTAGATAACCCCATGGAGTCCCTGGATATAGTATAAAATGACCCCAAACCATTAAAGATAGGTTACTGATTGGTCACATATATTAATTAATTCCTTTGGAAGGTTGGATGTTTGATCTGAGAGTGCCATCTAATGGTCAGGTAGTATAACGCCTGGACAGATACATGGAGTAAATCAATATATATATACGCCAATAAAATGAGGCCACATATTGATGGGCTAGAGCTAAACTGGGTGGGAGACAGCTATAAAAAAAGGGATACTCCAGAGAAAAAGAAAGGAGACTTGGAGAGAAACCTTGAGGACACTTGGAAAGAGAAGGAAAAAGGGGAGAAAGGGCAGATACCATCAGAGCCACCCCACGACTAAGACCCGACCACACCAGAATCCTCTTACACCACTCTATCTTCACTACCAGATGGTAAAGTATAATTGAATAATTTTAACTTGATATCTATTTCCTAATTGCATAGTCACTTCTTTATATGTCCATCACCTATTAAGGGAATATAAATGAATTATTTTGCTGTTGAAGCCTAAACAGTAGAATAGTTAGCCTTTCCGCTCTACTGCAGAGGAGCGCTAAAGGAAGAACTATTACGGGCGGCCATGTTGCTCCCCCTAATTTAGTGAAATTATTTATATTCCAAGAATACTGGATGTGGACATCTAAAGATACATTTTGTCCCCATAGTGAGATAAGCTGGAACTGAGAAATAGTTTTTATATATCAAGTTACCCCCAGCTGCCATTAGAATAACAATCATAACCCGATCCTACATATTGCGGCCACTTCTATTGAATGTATGTTAAGTCAATAGGAAGTTCTTGTTAACGCATGCTGAATGAATTGCTGTGTATTTATGCTGTGATTGATCTGTGGAAGAGATAGTCTACCTATCGAGTGTGTTATGTATCTCCCTGAAGGAAGTTGCATTTAGTGAATTGGCCCCCAACAATCATAAATTGTGCTGCAGGTGATGCCCAGAAACTGAGTGTTTTTAGCCAGGTTGAGGACTGTTTTATAATGGGAGAGGTTTAAGTGGGTGGAATAGAACTTGGTGTTTAAGAATTGATTTGTGCACATGTGTGTTGTGGTCTATAAACCTAAGCTGTTTATCCATTAGATTATTGCGTGTTACAGTATTGCTACTAATCACTGTCTGTAATTACTTTTAAAATTGTCTCTTGCTGATCAGTTGATAACATATGATTGTATGAAACTTGACGGTGTGAATAAATTTTGGTTTGAATTGTTTTACCATTACGCTGTCTCATTTCATCTTTATTGATTTTATTTTGACTAAAAATATCTAGATAGCCTCAAAAGAACTTGGGATAATACGCTATATACTTGTTAAGACGTATGTTCATTGATTGGTTATTAATCCTTATTTTTTAAGGGTACATAACCAAATTACACCATTGGTATTGGAGGCACTGTCATTGATGATATACATATATATATATACTGTATATATATCTATAGTAAAAGAAAATACACGTCATAATAAATAACCCTGACAATATGTGTCACGTTTCCACACGTTTCCAGCCCTGCTCCCTGTTATGTGATCGATCCAGGCCGGCTCTTCCCTCTGTCTGGGCCATTCCTTGGTCTCCCTCCGTCCAGGAATTCCCTGTAGCCAGTCTGGTCTCAGACTACTTGATCTATCTGCTCTGGCCTGCTCCCTTTATAAGGCAGCCTCTCCCATTGCCCAGGGTTCCTGCATATGAGTCATATTGCTCCCTGTGGTTCTGCCTGTGTATCGGTTCCTTTGCTAGTATGTACTTCTGTTATTTTTTCCTTGATTTCCAGTGTTCACTTTATTTCTGGTTTCTTGTTTCCTTAGTCTCTCTGTCCCTCCAGTTGCCCTGTCTGTTGTTATATTTTGGTTAATTCGGATCTGTGTGTTTCTGTGTTATCTGACATACTGTGTATGACTCTGGCCTGGTTCTCTGACTATTCTAGCATGTTATTCCTTATGCTATTTGATCTTCTGTGTACCTGTGTACTGCTAGCTTGTCTGATATGCCTCTCTGGTTTCTGATCTCTGGCTTCTGTATGACAACCCGTTCTGGTTTCTGACTCCGGCTCATGTTTATGACTACGTCTCTGGGTTTGTCCCTCTTGCCCTGTCGCTAACATTTGTGTGTCATTCAGCAGTGTGGTCCCCTTCCTTAGAATAGACGGCCATTCTAAAGACCATATCTTAGACTAGGGTTTCCTTGTGTGTGCTGCTGGGTGCCAGTATATTGTTGTCATGTTCTGTGTATCTGGTTATTTGGTTACCACATATCTAGTTCTGTGTGTTATGCAGCCAGTGGAAAACCTGCCTAAAGGGCTATCCATCCCTAATAACGGGCCTACCTTGGCTCATGCCGGGTGCCCCCCTGACAATATGTAATTGTTAATATATTTTTAATTGAAAATTAGTTAAAAGCATTACATCTGTCGCAACTGTGTTATCTCCAATTTTTTATGTTCTCTAAATGTTGGCTGAGCACATAATGTGAGCAAATGTCAAAAAATGACAAGAAAATTAGCACTTTCTTCAATGATGATTCACAGTGACATTTTTACATTTGAAAAACAAATTTCCTCCTCTTCAATTCATCATGAAAAGTGACAGAAACAAGTTACAATAGGGAGTAATATATCAATACATCCCAATTTAACTCATTAGATGCCAGGCAAGAGTAACCATATTTTGCAGATCAAGGATGTATTCTTGCATAGGCTAGCTGGGCCAGGGTTTAGGGAAGCCAAATGGGTGCACAGTTTTTTTTTCACATAGCCTCTCTATTATATCAGGAATCAACACTCTTGGCCCTAAAGAAGTTTTGGAACTACTGTATATCTCCCATGATGTGCAGACACTCATTAGGTAGGATGATCATCATGAGAGATGCAGTTTCAAAACATCTGGGGGGCTAAGGCTGCTGACCCTTGTTTTATTGGTTCAGTACATTTCATGTGAGCAGGTAGAGCGGAACCAAAAAGCAATACAACCCCAGGCCATGAGTCTAAACTAGTATACATGAGAATAGAACTCCCTTATAGCATTACCTAGGGAATAGGGCCCTACACTGGGAAACACATTTTTGTTTGCTTTGGTAGCGGTATGTTTTGTTAACTAATTTGAGTGTGCCGAATTCAAATCTGAAGTTAGTTTTCTCTGTAAGCTCTAGATTTTTTGCAATTCAACATTTTCATTATTCATGAAATTTTGAAACGTCTCGCATGATAATATGGTCTATATGAGGAATTTATGGCTTAAACAACCATCATGGCAAAGATATCCTTTATATATACAAACTAATGCGTAGGTGCATCACAATATGCATTAAAATTGGACAAAAGGCAAAATAATCACGTGTGTGGAGGAAAATATGTATCGTCACTTGTCACATCTGAAATATTTATCAATTCTAGACAAATGAGTATGCACTAATGCTTTTTATATTAAATTAACATATATTTCGACAGAAAAATCATAGGTGATTCAGAACAACTAATAAGGATGGGATGCAAAGTTCAAATACAGTTGTGTTCAAAATTATTCAACCCCCACTGAAATTGAGTGTTTTGGCCAGTTTGACATTGATTTTGATCATTCAGTCATCTTGCTTACAATTAAATCAAAGAGGCACGTGTAGGTCAGACAAATATAACATAACATTTATAATGAAATAACCACAAATGTCTTTTCTGTGCTCACATCATTATCAGTTTTATTCAACCCCCAAGTGACATTCAATCTTAGTACTTAGTACAACATCCTTTTACAGTTATAACAGCTTTTAAACGTGAAGCATAGCTTGACACAAGTGTCTTGCAGCGATCTACGGGTATCTTCGCCCATTCGTCATGGGCAAAAGCCTCCAGTTCAGTCACATTCTTAGGCTTACGCACTGCAACTGCTTTCTTTAAGTCCCACCAGAGGTTCTCAATCGGATTTAAGTCAGGTGACTGCGATGGCCACTCCAAAGTTCCAGCCTTTAATCTGCAACCATGCTCTAGTGGACTTGGAGGTATGCTTGGGATCATTGTCCTGTTGAAAAGTCCAACGTCTCCCAAGCCTCAGGTTTGTGACGGACTGCATCACATTGTCATCCAATATCTCCTGGTACTGAAGAGAATTCATGGTACCTTGCACACGCTGAAGCTTCCCTGTACCTGCAGAAGCAAAACAGCCCCAAAGCATGATTGACCCCCCGCCATGCTTCACAGTAGGCAAGGTGTTCTTTTCTTCATAGGCCTTGTTCTTCCTCCTCCAAACATAGCGTTGATCCATGGGCCCAAACAGTTCTAATTTTGTTTCATCAGTCCACAGAACACTATCCCAAAACTTCTGTGGTTTGTCCACATGACTTTTGCATACTGCAGTCGACTCTTCTTATTCTTTGGAGACAGCAAGGAGGTGCGCCTGGGAGTTCTGGCATGGAGGCCTTTATTACGCAGTGTGCGCCGTATTGTCTGAGCTGAAACTTCAGTACCCACATCTGACAAATCTTTTCTCAGTTCCTCAGCAGTCACTCGGGGACTTTTCTCCACTCTACGCTTCAGGTAGCGCACAGCAGTCGAAGTCAGCATCTTCTTTCTGCCACGACCAGGTAGCGTTTCAACAGTGCCCTTTGCCTTGAATTTGCGAATGATGCTTCCTATTGTCTCTCTTGTATGTTTAACATCTTTGCAATCTTCTTATAGCCATTGCCCTTCCTGTGAAGAGTAATCACCTCTTCTCTTGTCTTCCTGGACCATTCTCTTGACTTCACCATGTTTGTAACCACACCAGTAAATGTCTAGAAGGAGCTGAGTATCACAGTCATTTTAAAGCTGCCTAATTGGTGCTTATTATGCTTTATTGCTGCTCCGTGACATCCACAGGTGTTTTCAATACCTGATTGAAAAGACTTGAATGAACCTCTGTTCTTCAGAGTGGTAGTCTTTAAGGGGTTGAATAATTGTGTCAATGAAGAATTCACAAAAGAAACATTTACTACTGTATTACAAAACCAATTGATGTCATTTTAGTTGCATATGGTTCTTTAAAAAGTCCTTGTAGGATTTCATTCTGAATACAATTACAAATGTACACTAAATTCCCTAAAACCCTTTACAGCATTGGGGGTTGAATAATTTTGAACACAACTGTATGTCCTATTCAGGCAAAAATTTGTGTCTTTAGCTGTGGCGTTTGTAGACTTTCTCAGACCAATCTCGTTTGATGCTCCAGCAGTAGCCTGTCATCCTATTTTTGTCCCATCGCCCTTGGTAGCGTTGTTCCATCGTCATGACTCATGAGGTCTTGATGGGAGTGCTCTCCCTGTACATCACTAACAGCCCCAAGGTTCTTGGGGAATTGATCAAGACGATTATTTAGAAAAATGGAGCTTGACACTCATGTTGCACCCAAGATTGTGAAAAGCCAACAACATTCTAGTAAGGAGAACCTCAGAGTTATCTGCTTTTTTGTTACCAAGAAATATTTGTATAACTGCCGTCAAAGACAGCCATGTCGGCTTCTCCTTGTCATTCATCTTCCTGACAAATCCCTCATCACAGAGAAGGGCATGAAATTGAGGTCCATCGAACACACCTGTTTGATTGTCTCAAAAGACAAGCCAGGAAAATCAGAAATGATATGCTGAAAACATTCACCATAAGTACCTAGTGCCTTTCACCAACTGAACAAAGAAAAACATGTGTTATTTTTGTGTAAATCAGAAACCTCTATAATCTAGAATTAACAAAAAAGGTAAAGAATATTGATGCTTGCAAAAAATTACCCTAATCAGTCTAAGGTTAGTGTAGATGTAAGCGTAGTTTTCAAGATATTCCTCCTGAAAATTACAAGTTTCAAATTGCATAAAAACTAGAACATGTAGGTGAAAACTGATTTTCTATTTGAAATCAGGGTGGAAAAAAATACTTAAAATCAGTTGGAAAATCTCATGCAACAGAAAATAAGAGAAAAATTGTGCCCCAAGGCTGAAACAGCTGCAGTGCTTTGTTATGTAAGAGAATGGCATACCCCCACAATAGAGACATTCCCACTGTGTGCAAGCCCTGGAAATAACTCTTAAATATAAACTTTTGGTAAAATTGACTCTGGATAGAAAGGCATTGCAGGTTTCAATGTTATCAGCGAAATGGGAACCAAATTCCCTCTGCTAAAATTCTTAATAACTTAGTCAGCCAACTGGATGCCAATTTAGCCCTGGGCGTATGTCACCTCCATATAGAATATAGTTTGTCTACTCTTAATTATTTGGATTTAGAAAACACATCAGCCTGAAGTACAGAGCATTCAATATCGATATAGGATATTATCGAATGCTCTGTACTTCAGGCTGATGTGTTTTCTAAATCCAAATAATTAAGAGTAGGCAAACTGAATAAAGTATGTTATAACTTCATACCTTGTATCTTGTCCGGATTCTAAACCAGAAGGTACAGTGGAGGCTTGTCTATAGGGCAGTAGGGCCAATAAATGAAAAGTAAATGATATTGGTAAAAAATCAGGTACTGATGTATCTCCAGGATTAAGGTGTATTTATTAATAAAAAATAATATCTTAGAAAATGCTGGTTAGCAAGTTACCCTATCCCTGACTGACCATCTAAAGATTTACATGGACATTTTTGGAAATCTGCCCTGCTTGAGAACACTTTACACATGCTTTATGTCTCTCTTTTTAAGACACTTCTCACGTCACTCATTTGCTTGTTTTACCCCAGTTGCCCAGTATTAAATCCAAAGGCTCACATTGCCATTGTCGGTCTGTTCTCTCCCACCTATATTCTCTCACCTGGTGTGATAGCTAAAGTTCCAGACCAGGACATGGGAGGGCATGGTCTGGAAATTCAAGGTAGGGCATTTTGCATCCCAAACACACTTTTCAAGTATATTCTATTAGTCTGGGCAAGGAAAGTGGCATTTTCAACCAGTGCAAGTTTTGCCCATATAAATGGACACAGTCTGAGACTGTGTTTGATATGTGGTTACACATCTGCCATAATTTTATAAATTGACAGGCCTAACCAAGACAGAGAGTGCTGCCTTTGTTCACTGGCTACACTATGTGACAAATTATTAATGCTTGCCAGGCCTTCCAAGTCATGGTCTCTTTGCATCAAATCTGAGGAATATGATACATGTAACAATCAGCACAACTAATTACATAATGCCAGGTTGAATTTAGTGGGGAGAGGAACCCCTCAGCCAGTTCAGCATTATGCAAACAGGTGTGGCAATCTATTAGTTATTGCTGTGTTATTAATATACTTCCTATCCTTTGGGATGGAATTGCTATGAAAGGATAGTGTAAGGTTCCTAGCCGCTGGGGCCGTAGAAAGCCTAAGACCGGCAATGCCTCGAAGTGATGAGACTAACAATAGTCTTCTCAGGAATCTCCTCTATTTGTTCAATTCTCAGGTGCTAATTAAACCCATCTAATGCTGCGTTCACAAAAACAAGCCGCACCCAAACCGCAATACTTCTGCATTGTCTTGGTGAACTCCAAGCTGACAAGGAGCTACTACTTGTTCCTGCAATCCTCCTGGATATCCTGTTCCTATACTCTGCTGGATTCCCTGTTCCTGTAAAGCTATCACTTCTACAGACCGCTTGGATTTATTGCTACAAGCCTCCTGGAATTATTATTACATACCTCCTGGATCTCCCAAATTTCCCTCATACTATTTGGATTACAAGGACTTGCTTACAGCCCATACCCAGGTTCATCTACAGCAGTGTTTCCCAAACCTGTCAGGCTCTATTACAATCTTCATGCAAACGTTAACGCTCACAAGCGTGAGCATTAACGTTTGCTGCGGTATTTACAGCATATTACAATCCAAACGCAAATGCGTTAAAAAACCTGTTTGCGTTTGGTACCTTGCACTTTTCAGCGCGAGGTTACTGTACTTTGTGCTCCCTATACTTAACATGGGGAGCGCAAAGTATTAATCAGCGCTTGATTACAAAGTCCCAGCGCTGATTAACGCCTGGCTCTGTTCAGCAAAAAGTTAACCAGAGCCAGGACTTGGTGTTAACGGATTCCGCTTCTGCAGGATCCGTTAACACCAGGCTTAAAAAATAAAAAAACAATCCTATACTCACCCTCCGTCCCGCAGCGAGGACCACGGCTCTGTTCACCTCCTCCGGCCGGCGGGAGCAGGGAAAGACTGGGGGAAAAAGTACCCCCAGTCTCTCCCTGCGTATCACCACGCCGACCTGCCGGATCTCGCGAGGCGAGATCCGGCTGGTCACGAGACTGGCAGGGAGGAACTCAATGGAGTCCTATGGACTCCAGCGAGTGGATGCTCGCGGCTGCAATAACTTTCCTCTCCTGTCCCCATTTCGCTAATCCATAGCTCCCTTTATATATATTCATTATACTCTGCTCTATCTCTTATCCCCATCTACCTATAGCCTAATGTTATTATTGTCTCTTTACTATTTTCTTCTGTCCAGTACCAGTAACCAGTTTCGTTCCTGTATTGTCCTTCTGTCTTTTGTTCTAGTTTAGTATTCTCGTCCGCTCCTCCTGTATATCTTCAGATTGCCGTTTATTGTTTATTACTTATCCATCGTTCTCTCTCTCTCACCCAGCCTCTGTTTCATTCCTTTTTGTATTTAATTAATAAAACCTTTTTTGTTCAGTTATATCTGCTTTATCTACCCTTTTGTTCGTTGCATACTGGGCTTGCACCTGGGACCAGCACCTGACAGCAGTGATTTAAAGATTGCCTTCCTGATACTTGGCATATAACATTTAAAATTCAATGGACTTTAACAGCTGGGCGACATAGACATATCCTGTGGTAAAGGGTGCCGGTATTTAAACTTTAAACCTGCTTACATACAATCTGTACTGAGGAGGGTTCGGTGGAATCTTCCCCTACCACATCTCACATAGTGACAATAAATACACAAGCACCATTGATAAATTGCCACATGAATTTTCTTTAATAATGCAGTCAAAGAAAAGTAGAGCCAGAAACTGGAATTTTTGCTTGCATCATATATGAGAAATATACTTCTGGGAGAATTATCATGCAAGCAATGTACAAATAGCTAGAATGGCTGCTGGCAAATGTATGTTGTATACATAAAACGGCTTTCTAGGGCATACAAATAGTTTATTTTAAGCTGTGAACACAGCTGTTTTTTGTGAAGCACAAAAGGTTTTTGGACAGTTTCTTTTAACAGTGAATCCTTCGAAACAAAGTTTTATACAAATGTCTGTACATTAGTTTTGGAAACAATTAGGGCAGTATTACAAAGTTGGTGCTAACTTAACCAGAGCTGTCGTAAACTTACCAGAGCCATTATAGCCTATGGGGTTGGTAAGTTTACAACAGCTCTGGTTAAGTTAGCACCAACTATGTAATACTGCCCTTAGTGTGCGAAGCGCATTTCATTAGGGTGTGCACCCATGGAATATTTATGAATTGCACATTTACGCCCAGATCATTTTACACAGAACAGTTAATCTTAATTGGGAATAACCAATGTTTATGAAGTGATACAGTCAATTTTCATACTATTCATCATGAACCAGATTAAGAACATCCAAAATATCAATTAGGGGAGCCAAAGTTGAACCTCTCACCCAACATTAGGGTGTGCCTGGGTATGGATGGAAATATGTTAGGCGTTTCTTCTGTGCTTTCCCCACATGTTCTCTCCTAGGCATTCTAAATGTAAAGGTGCTGTATTCAACTCTGGTGTAAACTTTACCAGTGCTGTTGTAAACATACTCCTGCTGATATGATAACCAGGCTGCAAACTGGGCGATGTTACAACAGGTTACTGTAAATTAAGAGGTCCTATACTTTTAACAGAAGTCTGTAATTTGAGATTAGATGGAGAGGAATGAGCTATTCCAACATAGCTCGTTCTTCTCCTCTGGAGCTGCTACTGGCTCCAGAGGAGGTGAGTAAAAAATACCGGCTCTCTGTTGTAAGTAATCTTGCAAAAGCAAAATTATTTAACACCAGGTTCTAACTAAGGGGCTTGAAAACTCCTTTCCCTGAGATCCCACGGTTTAGAGGGTGACACGTTCCACTTCCTCTAGCCATAACCAGCCAAAGACTGGAAACAAATAGGTGCCAGTGTTCTACTACAGGTCATGTATGACGTTATTCTAGTGCACTTGCACTGAGCTCCAAGAAGTCTTATGGTCCCCAGGAGTCACTACCAGCAGTGGTATTCCATTGCAGGTATCAGTCAGCAGCTGAAAAATATTCTGACTTGAGCTGCTGTTACATCACCTCAGCCAGAATAGAGCTTGTAATGGAGAACAGCATATTGGAAAAGGTGCGTGCAACCTTTTTCCCATTTGCAGCTGCCAATTAATGGGTCATTGCTGATCTTGCCCTATAATGACTCTAGTAAGTTTACAACAACTCCATTTAACTTTATCCCATGTTTGGAATAGAACCCAAGGTATTGTAGAACGCAGAGTTCAGCAAACTTGCACAGCACATGATGCTCAGCTACTCATTAGGTAGACTGAGCATCATGGTAGATGTAGTTCCAAAATGTCTGGGGGGGCCAAGGATAAAGACACCTGGTAAGGTATGTGTCACAATACCTGGGGAGGTCTGCAAAGTTGAAACTCGTTCTGGCAAAGTAGCACTTTACATTTTAATATTGTTTTTTAATGATTAGATTTTTTCTGTTTTAAATATTTCTATTAGTATCATTTTGGAATATTGAAGAATTCCTGCAAACTGAATTCATTTAAGGAAGTTAAAAACCTTAAGGACGTTATAAAATCCTTAAGTGCAGAAGTAGGAGTCACATGCTGCTCTGGGCAATGTAAGTGACCAATTGATTGGCTATTGCTAACATGTAATATTACGCTAGGAAGAAATGCCTCTGTCGATATCTGTATTTGTAAAGAAGGAAGTAAAAGATTAAAGACCACAATTCAGGAGGTTACAGAATTCAAGTGAGGGTTCTGTGTGTACCAAGAATAGTGAAAACCACCCATGGGCCACATCATAAAAGCAGTATTGTGGCTCTGTATTATATGAGTGGATAAAACTAGGATTTTGCAAAAAGAACCATACTGACTTAACCCCTTATCGACGGGCAGGCGTCGCCCGTTGGGATGGTTTAACACCAGTGAAGCACACAGTACACATTGGCCGAGAAGCGGCAATCTTCAGAATTACAATGATGTGAGAGCTGTGAGTTCCTGCAAGCAATCGCTGCTAGAAAAACCTGGTACAGGTACGCCTCGCCGACAGGTGCTGTTTCAAGCTGCAGATTGTGGCTCAACCCGCAGCCGACGCACGCCGTGTGTCATTGGCTGCAGGGGGACGGTCTGGGTTCAGGACGTCCCCATGCAGCCGATGATGCACACAGGCTACGGGGAGGGGCCGAGGAAGTCCATTGAAGACAGCGGGGTGTACCTGTACGCCCTGCGTCTTGAAAGCCCCCCGCTACCAGGACGGCATAGCATGTCCTGGGGCGATAACGGGTTAAATAAACTAGTTATAATGTAGTTCTGTTTTTTTTTTCCTTCTTTTCACATGTTTCTAAGATCCTATGTAAACCCTTTCCCTTACCAGTTGAGACAGTTTGCCATTGTGAAAGATCGGGGAAAGCATATATACTGTATAATGCTTGTATATGCATACATATACACCCTGCACATGTGATTGAGCTGTTCACGCTGCACCTCGATAGAATGAACGTGTTACACCACACTGTTTATAAAATTTTGAGTGGGGAAATCAACAAATGGTGGAAAACTAGTGAGACAGTAGTACAGTCCATTGTTCGGGCACTCCACTTTTTTTTGGGTGACAACATGTATATCTGGTTAACCAGGATGAGACAACATGCACCATTTTTAAATCAAGTTTGTAGTGATTATGATTATTTCCAATAGAGAACTAATATATTCCAGGGACAGGCACCGGCAAGGATAACAAATTATATGTACTGTATATTTAAAAAGCGTTAAGGGATCTTTCCCTGTAAGTGGCCCTGTAACATCAAAATGGGCAAGTAGAAAATCTATCACTGGTTTGTGGGAATGGGAACAATATTTTTGAAAGTATACTAAAAAACCACACATTAGTGTAGCGCTCCCATGGGGATATTTTTAATGTTAAGCATACCTAATCAGTCTTGTATTCACAAACACCTCCAGATTAGATTAAAACCTTTTAAAATAAAGGTAAACATAGCACAATACTGTAATTTTATATTTTCAAAATGTTATAAAAGAGCCTGTGTAAGATGAGCAGGTTTACATCACAGGATGTGTGGGACCTGCAGTTCCATGCAGCTCATTGAGCATGAAAGTACGTGTCTCGATAGACTGGCAGAGCAGGATTAGTGAATGGATGAGAGAGATTCAAAATGGGTTGAGATGTGTGACAATTTTCCAATTTATATGTAAGATGGACTGAAACAGGAGGCACTGGCTTGCTTAAGAATATATTTTGATGTTCCTACTAGCACATGTAGACTTTACAGCCTCTATTACATAATCCGCGCAAACAATTTTTTTGCGCGCAGCGTTAAACGTTAACGTGTGTAAATTAACACTTGTATTACGATCCGACTGCATTTTTTCATCCGTCAAAAATTATTGCGTGGAATAAAGATGCGCAAAAACGCGCGCACATTAACATTGCGCGCAGAAATCAGTGGGCAGACAGTTTTTTCACGCGATTCAGCCAATCAGAATTAAGAACCACAATTGTCTCCCGTTCAGTTTTTGCACCTGCCAAAATCAATCTGAGTATATATGCTGCAGCAATAATAAAAACACGCACAACCTCTCAATTTAATTGTTTGGGTATGTGTAGAATGTGTAACTATACTGTGCTGTATTTTTTTTTTCATGCTGGTGTATTTGGTTTCGGCCAGAACGTTCAGATTTGCAGTTACCACCAGCTTTTAAAAGACGTTAAAATTATGCGACCAAATATCGTTCTAAAAATCTGCGCATCGATTGTAATACCATCCGCATACCAGCACACGAACGCATTTGCGCTCACAATGTTAAGTATGGGATGCGCGCACAAACTTTCGCTCGCGCAGGGTAACTCGCGTTAGACGTTAATGCGCATCGTATGTGTGAATGTCGTAATTTGACGGTCAGCGCAAAGGGTTTTTCCCTTTGTGTTAATGCGTTTTTGCGTACACGCACATTTTTGCACGAAGAATGTAATAGAGCCCGTAGACTTTACTTTGGGGCACTCATGGAGATCCTTTGATCTCTGCAATCAGTCTATGATCCAGACATTGAGACCCAATGGATATTTGTCCACTTTGCCAAGTGGTAAGTCGTTAAACCAAGTAATTACATATTTTGATAGTACCTACATCACATCCAGAATGCTGACAATCTAGAGCATTTGAGTGTCCCAATGTCTTCTTTTGTATACTACTCCAGTATGTAATACTATGCATTGTTTTTGTGTGCATATTCATGAGTCTTATCATGTCAAAGCTTTACACAATCTGTCTTTGAAGCTTACATAAACTGCGCACCATTCTTTGTCAGTTTTATTCTTGTCAACAGCTGAATATTTTAAATGAGAGTCGGCACCACAGGAGTCTGTCAAGGATGAGCTGTATTCTGTGATTAGGTGTTTTAGTTATGATTATGACCTTGCCTGTAGGAATACGTTATATTTTAGTAAAATAAAAATTTAGCCAGCTGCAAAAAATGAGAAAAAAACTGCATAATTTGTATCGGAGACACATAAACCCCTATTATTAATTTAAGGTCTGCTTACTATGCAAGAAAAAATGTATGAAAATCCCAAATACATAGCTGATCATTCAACTAGCTTAATAGATAAATCAGTGAATTGTGCTCAGAGGATATTATAAAGGGGTTAACCAAGAACACTCAATGGCTTGTGAGAAATCCCAAGTAATATAAACTGTTACATAATAAAAGCAAAAGTTATAATTTCTCAAGCTTTTCTCTCCCGCTGTGCTGCTACAAGACCTTTACTCCCCCTTTACCTCAACATATACAGTATTAGCAATCTCAGGGTCCTACTTCTCTCCATTGAGTTCTATAGACTCTAGGAGATGATACCAGTGCATCACCACTGCTGGTGTCGATGAGTGGCTCCCATCTAACGTAGCAACTCTGTTGCAACAGAGCCATAAAATAGTGAGTCGAAAATGGTTGCATGCAATTAATCCATATGTAGGGCGCTATACAGTGGCAAGAAAAAGTATGTGAACCCTTTAAGATTACGTGGAGTTTTGCATGAATTGGTCATAAATTGTGCTCTGATCTTCATCTAAGTCACAACAATTTGAAAAACACAGTCTGCTTAAAATAATACAACACAAACATATGTTTTCATGTTTTTATTGAACAGAACATGTAAACATTCACAATGCAGGGTGGAAAAAGTATGTGAACCTTTGGACTTAATAACTGGTTGACCCTCCTTTGGCAGCAATAACCTCAACCAAACGTTTCCTGTAGTTGCAGATCAGACCTGCACAATGATCTGGAGTAATTTTGGACCACTCCTCTTCACAAAACTGTTTCAGTGTAGCAATATTCTTGAGATGTCTGGTGTGAATCGCTCTCTTAAGGTCATGCCACAGCATTTCAATCAGGTTGAGGTCAGGACTCTGACTGGGCCACTCCAGAAGGCGTGTTTTGTTTTGTTGAAGCCATTCTTTTGTTGAATTACTTGTATGCTTTGGGTCATTGTCCTGTTGCATCGCTCATCCTCTGCGGAGCTTCAGTTGGCGGACAGATGGTCTTACGATTTCCTGCAAAATGTCTTGATAAACTCTGGAATTCATTTTTCCATCAATGACAACAATCCGTCCAGGCCCTGAGGCAGCAAAGCAGCCCCAAACCATGAAGCTCCCTCCGCCATGTTTTACAGTGGGGATGAGGTTTTGATGTTGGTGTGCTGTGCCTTTTTTTCTCCACACATAGTGTTGTGTGTTTTTTCCAAACAACTCAATTTTGGTTTCATCTGTCCACAGAATATTTTGCCAGTAGTGCTATGGAACATCCAGGTGATCTTTTGCAAACTTCAAACATGCTGCAATATTCTTTTTGGACAGCAATGGCTTCCTCCGTGGTGTCCTCCCATGTACTCCATTCTTGTTCAATGTTTTCCTTATTGTAGATGTGTCAACAAAAATGTTAGCATGTGCCAGAGATTTCTGTAAGTCTTTAGCTGACACTCTAGGATTCTTCTTTACCTCATTAAGCATTCTGCACTGTGCTCTTGCAGTCATCTTTACAGGATGACCACGCCTAGGGAGAGTAGCAACAGTGCTGAACTTTCTCCATTTGTAGACAGTCTGTCTTACCATGGACACATGAACATCAAGGCTTTTGGAGATACTTTTGTAACCCTTTTCAGCTTCATGCAAGTCAACAATTCTTGATCGTAGGTCTTCTGAGAGCTCTTTTCTGCGAGGCATGGTTCACATCAGGCAGTGCTTCTTGAAACCAGTAAACCCAAAACTGGTGTGTGTTTTTAAAGGGCAGGACAGCTTTCAGCAACACATCCAATAATATCACACTGATTGGACTCAAGGTTGGCTCACTCCTGGCTCCAAATAGCTCTTGGAGAAGTCATTAGGCTAGGGGTTCGCATACTTTTTCCACCCTGCACTGTGAATGTTTACATGTTATGTTCAATAAACACATGAAAACATATACAGGGTTATTCAAAGAGATCGAATTGCTTGAGAAAGGTAACCGAACGCTGAAAATCAGCGTTCGGTTACTTTTCCTGGCCATTCGGCTATCCAGAGAGCAGCAATTCGCCAAATCCTAGCGAATTGCCTGAACATACGGTGCCTATTCGGTGCCTGTTCGAGGGCAGTGAAATCCCCATGAAAAAGCACTGCTTTGGCTATTCAGAGAACACAAACCAGCAGTGAAAGGTTCCCCTAATTCCCTGCCATTCGGTGGTTTCATTCGACAAATTTATTCAGGAGAATCCAATAGGCTTCAACGTTAAAAATATTCCGGTTTTAATTCAATATCTAATAAACCGTTGATTATAAAATTCTGCAGTAAAGAGTCTCTTTATTTATAGATTTTTTAGACTATATTAAGCATTTTTCAGATTTTTTTTCTTTTTTTTAAAAGTCCGATTTTTTTTTTTTTTTTAAAGTTTACTTATTTTTTCTGTAACAGCCCTTTTTATTATCATTCCCTGGACCTCATATGCAAATTTCAGACATTTTCGCTCAGTAGTTTCTTTGCAAACAGCGTTTCATTTTCACACATTCACAGGAACTGTTTTGCTAATTTATTCACTGCCTCGTCTGCGGTCTCAGCTGCTTCGGCTGCGTGTGATCGGCTCCTGCTCGGGTTTTTCAACGCTTTAATCCAGAAGTTTTTGGGGGTTTTCGGCATGCATTCGGTGGGTTTTGCGGTTCGTTTTCGTCGGGTTTGCGGTAGCTTTTCCCTGCAATTCGGGGACCCTGTGGTGCTTGCTGAATACACCGCAGGGTCACCGAAATGGGATCGGCAAAAGGAACTGAATTGAAGAGAACGAAAAGTCACCGAATGTGCGGTGACTTTTCGAATCACTTTGAATTACCCTGATAATGTTTGTGTTGTTTTATTTTAAGCAGACTGTGTTTTTCAAATTGTTGTGACTTAGATGAAGATCAGAGCACATTTTATGACCAATTCATGCAAAACGCCACGTAATCCCAAAGGGTTCACATACTTTTTCTTGCCACTGTAAATGGTTCAGTTGGAATTGGGCCCAAGGTACATGAGGAGAATATAATGGTGTAGCAGGTTTTTATGTTATAATTGTATCAGATTTGAGTATTTTTAGTGCTCATTAAAAATATATATATATTTTTTGAGAAAACAGATAAACCGGTACTACAAAAATGGGTTGCTGCATTAAAACCTTATAATAACATGAACCAAAACCGAAGTGGTAGGCGCCCCTGCCTGTGCAACAACCAACTTCTCAAAGCCAGCCAGCAGTCAGTGGTTTCCCCCAAACCAGAGTGCAAATATTACAATGAATATATGTATCTGGCGGCGCGATAGCAATCGCTATGGAGAGTCAGGATGTTCTCCTTCAATATACGTCCATAAGCATGTGGGAAGAAAAACATATAATAGAGTAGTACATAATGGATAATGTGAGAAATGTTAAATGATATCATTTAACATTTCTCACATTATCCATTATGTACTACTCTAGTGTTTTTCTTCCCACATGCTTATGGACGTATATTGAAGGAGAACATCCTGACTCTCCATAGCGATTGCTATCGCGCCGCCAGATACGTATATTCCTTATAATAACATGACATTGATATGGTGCCTGATATCGAGATATATCGATATGATGATCTGCAGCCCAAAATCAAATGAAATTTGTTTGCTGCAAACAAATTTCGCTTACTTTTGGGCTGCAGAAGGTGCCCCCAAAATTTTAGCCCTGTGAGCATAATACCCAAAGAGCTAAAACTGTAAAATAAGCTGCTGGAAGCTCTGAAATATCAGGCTTTCAGCAGCTGTCAGCAGGCGATGCAGGGGAAAAAAGAAGAAAATAGACCAGCTGTTCAAACCTCTGTAACTCATTTTGGCAGTAGATTGTGCCATCTACCGGCCAAAATAGGTTGTTTACAGTAATAAATACAATTGATGTATGCTCAAATATTTCTTACTTTATAATTAATTAACGATGATTTTTTTACAAAAAAACACTGGTTTCTGACAATGTTGTTTTGGAAAATCACTTGGTAGTGAAGGGGTTAAGAGGTAGCCAAGATGAAATCAACCTGCATTTGGGGTAGAGTGAATAATGATTATGAAGTCATGATTTGAACTACAGTTATTCATTTAATAAATGATTATGATAATGTGCACATTTTGACGGTTTTGAAGAATATTGTACTGGTATATTATATTCTTCACTGTCCGTTCTGTACACACCAATTAATTAATGACTGATTTAAACACCAATTCAAGTTCAGAATTATTATTTACGACCAGGAATGCAGCAACAATAACTATGGTAATAATGGAACCTTATCCAATCTACATGTAAAATTAAAAACAGATTAATCAATGCGGCAGGACAAATCACAAATACCAGATTCTAAATAAGAATTTGTTAACATTGCGTTGACTTTATTAATCATTTTTATTATTATATAATATAACATGTGTGATCCTCTACAAGCAGCTCACAGGGCACAGGGTTATTCAAAGAGATCCGAATTGCTTGAGAAAGGTAACCGAACGCTGAAAATCAGCGTTCGGTTACCTTTCCTGCCATTCGGCTATCCAGAGAGCAGGCAATTCGCCAAATCCTAGCGAATTGCCTGGACATACGGTGCCTGTTCTGTGCCTGTTCGAGGCAGTGAAAACCCCATGAAAAAGCACTGCTTCGGCTATTCAGAGAACACAAACCAGCAGTGAAAGGTTCCCAAAATGCCCTGCCATTCGGCGGTTTAATTCAGCAAATTTATTCAGGAGAATCCCATAGGCTTCAATGTTAAAAATATTCCCGTTTTAATTCAATATCTAATAAACCGTACTTTATAAAATTCTGCAGTAAAGAGTCTCTTTATTTATAGAGTTTTTAGGATATTTTAAGCATTTTTCTGTTTGTTTGTTTTTTTAAAAAAGTCTGATTTTTGTTTTTGTTTTAAAGTTTTCTTATTTTTATTTATTTTTATTTTTATTATTTTTTATTCTTATTTTTTCTGTGGCAGCCCTCTTTATTATCATTCCCTGGACCTCATATGTAAATTTCAGAAATTTTCGCTCAGTAGTTTCTTTGCAAACAGCGTTTCACTTTCACACATTCACACAAACTGTTTTCCTAATTTATTCACTGCCTCTTCTGCTGTGTTGAAGGCTGCGAACGGCTCCTGTTCGGGTTTTTCTGTGGTTTTCGGCAGGTTAATCCAGATGTTTTTGAGGGTTTTCGGCGTGCATTCGCTGGGTTTTGCGGTGAGTTTTCGTCGGGTTTGCGGCAGCTTTTCCCTGCAATTCGGGGACCCTGTGGTGTTTGCTGAATACACCGCAGGGTCACCGAAATGGGATCGGCAAAACAAACCGAATTGAAGAGAACGAAAAGTCACCGAACGTGCGGTGACTTTTCGAATCTCTTTGAATAACCCTGTATATGTCAGTCATCATTTTAAAGTGATATTTACAATAAATGTAACAGACCTCTACAGATGTCACGTGTCTGGCTGTGCAATGTATGCAGTGGTTGCTGGTGTGAGCCCAATATGCAGTGAATTGAGGAGATCAGACAGGTTACAGGGCAGCAACAGGGCTTGAGAAACACAAGAACATAGACAGGAGATATGAACTAAACAATGGTGGAGGCTGGGCAAGACAGGGAATAGACTAGAGAAGAGAGGAGATGGAGGAAAAAGAGGTTCAGGCAACAGGATGGCTGAGAGTAGCGGAAATGGAGGTTTAGGGAGAACTGAATATGGGAGTAGCTACAAGTCAGGAGAAACAAGGAATAGCAAGATAGGAATAAGATACTAGAGAGGCAAGAAGAGCAATAGACACAGGGGGAAACCATTGCCATAATGGTATCAGACAAGGAATAAGCAATAGAGTGGTCAGTAATTCAAAGCAGGGGTCTAGGCAAGGCGGCGGTTAGAGCGGTCAAAGTTCAAGCAAAGGGGCCTGGTACAGTAGGGATCCAAGATAATGGGGTACAGGAAGCAACGGAGGATACCAGCAAGTTGAGGTTGGAAATGTCCAGATGGTTCAGCAATGAAAATACAAGGAGAGTCTATGGAAGTCAGCAGGGTTTCAGGAGGCAGGTCTGTTTAGGTTCACAGTCAGGAACTTTAATGTGGAAGTGAGGACTTCTGGGTGTAGCTTCCCTTTAAGCAGGTCTCATCAAGCAGAAATGAGTACAGCTGAGGCTCCAGGGCTTGAGAGCAAGGGATGTTCAGGCAAAGAGTCTAGGAACCTGCATATTGTATGCATGCAGGGTTTAAAGGCGCTGCCAGGGGTTAGAGTGTACTGACACCAGATTAGGCTTATTAGTTGATATTATTCTTAATTGTTCTTCTTTTTCTGCAGACTGGCCATCCAGGCGATCAAGATTAGGGATGAGCCGAACACCCCCCGAGTTCGGTTCGAGCTCGAACACAAACTTCGTATATATTCGGGTCCGAACCCGAACCCGAACTCGGACCCAATGCAAGTCAATGGGGCTGAAAATTCGGTTTTTAGAGTGCCCTCCAAGAGGGCATATATGCTACATATTTGCCATAAAAGGTGTATGGGGGTCCGGGTAGTGCCCTGGGGACAGGAAACAAGGACAAAAAGTTTAAAAAAAAGTTTTTAAAGGGACAGTGAGTTTTCCATGAAATAAGAGTTAAAAATAAAAAACAAAACACAACTAGACACAACAAGACACAACTATCTCCTCTGAAATCTCCTCTGAAATGCGTGCAGAAGCGCTGCGTGGAAACGTTATATAGTGTGCTGCGGGACTTAGCTCTGTGAGCCCATGATTGGGCAAAATTTTCCCAATCACGACTCTGAGCAGTGATTGGCATAGTGTTGAACCAGTCTTGCACCAGACCTGTGGTCAGGTGCAAGGCTGTAGCCAATTACGAGCTTCAGGCCAATGGGAAAATGCATTGTGGTCCATTGTGGTCGAACACCCGGAAATGTTCGGTGTTCGCGATCTGCTCAAACAGGCTAAGTTCGGGTCGAACCCCGAACCGTCCGAACCCGAACAGCTCATCCCTAATCAAGATAAGTATGTTTCTTAATTTATATGTTTGATGGCTATTATTTATTTCTTTGGCCAGCTGAAATATTATTTTGGCATCTATTTACAATGTGAATAGTGAAGATTCAAATGCTGTTCCTTGGTTCATCTTATTTATAGAAAATAATTGAAATAACGAACTATTTAAATATATGTAAATTCCCTCTTAATTCATATATTATCAAAAATGGATCTCAAGCCACAAGCCATAAATCTGGCTATAAACCGCAACGCAGGAGGAACTAATATCCCACAAGGTAAGCAATATTTATTATATAACTTAAACTACCTGGTGTTAATATCCATTGACATCTGAGTATGTAAATGTCATATATAAACCCTATTAGCGAGTAAGAAAAATAAACATTAAAGTGATAAATAGCTAAATAGAATTTATCTCGTAATAAAAATGGAAATACATTCTCTTTACTTTAGATCCCTAAAATGTCAGGTTACTATAATTTGATACTAAACTAATTGCTGCCAAATGGCTCTAAAAGCCAAATCATTTTTGTCATCACACTATCTATGTGTTAATTGGCATAAATCAAATATAGCAATATATAACATAGTGTAATTTCCCGCAGTATATGTGCAGAAACTTACAGGGTTATTCAAAGAGCTCTGAATTGCTGGCGAAAGGTAACCGAACACTGGAATTCAGCGTACGGTTACCTTTCCTGGCCATTCGGCTATTCAGAGAGCAGGCAATTCGCCAAATGTTGGCGAATTGCGTGCACATATGGTGCCTGTTCGGTGCCTGTTCGAGGGCAGTGAAATCCCCATAGAGAAGCAATGCTTCGGTTATTCAGAGAACACAAAACAGCTGAGAAAGGTTCCCGAAATGTCCTGCCATTTGGTGGTTTCATTCGACAGGTTTATTCAGGCGAATCCCATAGGCTTCAATGTTAAAAATCTTCCCGTTTTAATCCAATATCTAATAAATCATTTATCATAATATTCTGCAGTAAAAGTCTCTTTATTTATAGATGTTTTAGGATCTGTTAAGCATTTTTCGGGATATTTTTGCAAAAAAAATGTTTCCGTTGTTTTGGTTTTTTTTTAAACGTTTTTTCTTTTTTCTGTAACAGACCTTTTTATTATCATTCATTGGACCTCACGTGTAAATTTCAGACATTTTCACTCAGTAGTTTGTTTGCAAACAGTGTTTAACTTTTCAAACGTACTGTTTTTTTTTCACTCCATTCGTCTGCGGTGTCAGGTTTTTCCGGCGGCTGCTCTGCACTGTTATCAGCTCCTGCTCGGGTTTCTCCAGCGGGTTAATCCAGATGTTTTTGAGGGTTTCGTTGTGCATTCGCCTGGGTTTTGCGGTGAGTGTTCGGAATGTTTTCGGTGGCTTTTCCCTGCACTACGACGGCCCTGTGGTGCTTGCTGAATACACCGCAGGGTCGCCGAAATGGGATTGCCGAATCGCCCCGAATTGAAGAGAACGAAAAGTTACCGAACGTGCGGTGACTTTTCGATTCTCTTTGAATAACCCTTATAGACTTTGTTTTACACATAAAATGTCAAAATATTGTACCTGGTTACAATTCAGAAATACTAAAAGCTAAGACTAGGCAGAATAAAATTTGACAAACCTATTCAAGATCGAAGAATTGCATTTAGTTTAGTGGTTTGATAGCCACTAATATAAACAGGTCAGAAAAGCTCCATGAAACCCTATGCCCCCAGAAAGGTAGTGGTGAGGGTTTATCAATTCTATCCCAGCTCTGCTGGGGTTAAAATATCAGTAAGTCACTGTACAGTGGGTAGGGACATTAATATATTGGGGAGGGGGCTGCTATTGTTCCCTCTGACCCCTCTCACCCAACAGGACATTGGCATGTACCCCTTCCCACCAATTTATCATAACCCCCTCCTATGTCAAGCAGGAAAGTACAGACCTATGATGACCCCTATAACTGTATTTTATGTATATTTTTAATTCCTTACAGCAGTAACTAGCTTGTAAGTGCTGGATAAATGTCACCAAATCCGTCACTACCATTATAGAATATACTCATTCTCAGGGCCGGCCTGACCATGGAGCGGTTCGGAGCAACCGCTCCAGGCGGCAGATTTTGGGGGAGCAGTAGATTTTGCAGCCGAGCCTCTGCACTGCTTTTTAAACAGCGCAGCTGCGCCGGCATCTCATGGAAGCCAACGCAGTGGCCATTTCGTGTTGAGCTTCCGGACTAACTCCCAGTCTGGGCGGCGCCTGCTGGCATCAGCAGACCATTGCATGCTGGGAAATGTAGTTCTAGCCTGGTTTAAAGCATATTGCCGAGAACCCGTTTAGAACTACATCTCCCGGCATGCAATGCTCCAGTGATGCCACAAGGCGGCATCCAGACACTGAGTTAACCAGGAAGTTCAGCACCGAATTTCACAGATGGGGGAACAGTGCATGGGAACACTCGCAGAAATCTACATGCTGTGGATCCCCATCAATTCTCCAATCTACTTCACCACCTCCCTTACACCTCATCCTTCACCTGCCCTGATGCTGCAGCTAATCACTACAACACTACTCTTATCTCTGCTCTAGACACTCTTGCTCCTCTTCGACTCTGTAAGGCCCCACGCCGCCAGCTTCAGCCCTGGCACACCCTCCAGACACGCTACCTGCAAAGATGCTCCCGAACTGCAGAGCGTGCCTGGAGGAAATCCCGCTCTGAAGCTGATTTTGTTCACTTCAAGTTTATTCTCCGGTCATACACCTCTGCCCTCCACTTGGCCAAACAATCCTTCTTCTCATCTCTTATATCTATGCTGTCCTCCAACCCTAAACGGCTCTGGTCCACCTTCAACACCCTCCTCTACCCACCTGCACCTCCCCCCTCAGCTGCCTTCAGCGCTCAAGACTTGGCAGACTACTTCCTCAGTAAAACTCTAACTATCAGAAGCAACATCCCAACACAAGATAGTTATCTGCCACCTCCACTCCCAGAGGTCCCCTCTGCCGCATCCTCCCAGCCACTGATGAGGAAGTCAATTCCTTATTGTCCTCCTCACATCTCACCACATGCCCGCTCAACCCCATTCCCTCACATCTAATTCCTCCCATCTCCTCCTCCCTCACCCCTGGTCTCACACACATCTTCAACCTATCTCTCTCCACTGGCTCCTTCCCATCCGCCTTCAAACACGCGCTAGTTACCCCTTTACTAAAGAAACCATCCCTCGATCCCAACTCTCCATCCAACTACCGTCCTGTATCCCTGCTTCCCTTCACATCTAAGCTCTTAGAAAAACTAGTCTTCAACCGCCTCTCCCTCTTCCTGTCCTCCAATTCCCTACTTGACCCCCTGCAATCTGGCTTCCGTCCCCTACACTCAACTGAAACTGCCCTCACCAAAGTCACCAACGACCTCCTAACTGCTAAAAAACACGGCCACTATTCTATTCCCATCCTGCTTGACCTCTCGGCTGCTTTTGACACTGTTGACCACCCCCTCCTTCTACAGACCCTCAACTCTCTGGGTCTCGGTGCGCTGTCTTGGAGTTACACTTGACTCTGCTCTTTCCTTCATCCCCCACATCCAGTCTCTTTCCTCCTCCTGCCGATACCAACTGCGTAATATTTCCAGTTTTAATATTTTCGGCCATTTCTTACCGCTGTCACCTCAAAACAACTCATACACGCCCTGGTAATCTCCCGACTTGACTATTGCAATAATCTCTTATCTGGCCTCTCTCTGTCCCGCCTCTCCCCCCTACAATCCATCCTGAACACCTCCGACAGGCTAATCCACCTCACCCGCTGCTCTGTCTCTGCCGCTCACCTCTGTGAGTCCCTTCACTGGCTCCCCATCCACTGCAGAATTAAGTTCAAAATCCTTATCCTTACCTACAAAACCCTCACTAACTCAGCTCCCCACTACCTGTCCTCACTAATCACCAAATATACCCCAGCCCGCTCCCTAATGTCAAACAGCGACCTGCGCCTAGCTTCTCCCCGCATCACCTCTTCCCATGATAGACTGCAGGATTTCTCACGCGCAGCCCCCACTCTCTGGAACACTCTCCCTCGTACTGTCAGACTTTCCTCTAACTTCTCTTCCTTCAAACGCTCCCTTAAAACGTTCCTATTTAGGGAAGCCTACCACCCAACTCACTGATGCAACCATCAATCACTCTCACCTTGCAGTCCTCTCCTCCTGTTTCCAACCCCAACCCTCCTAGATTGTGAGTTCCCACGGGAATAGGGCCCTCATCTCCTCCTGTACTGTTTGTCAAATGTTGTTCAATGTATTGTATTGTATCCCTGTCTATACTGTGCCTATTGTACAGCGCTGCGGAATATGCTGGCGCTTTATAAATAAAAAATAATAATAATAAAAATAATGGGAACGGTGAGAAGCAGGTGCTGGGCAGCATATGGAGGCAGGAGTCAGACTGCAGACAGAGCCTGCTGGTAAGTCTCCCTCTCCTTGCTACACTCCCATCTCTCCCCCTCCCATCTCTCCCCATCCTATCTCTCTCCCTCCCATCTCACTCTCTATCTCTCCTGCACTCACATCTGTGTGTGTGTGTGAGACTGTGTGTGTCTGTCTGTGACTGTGTGCGTGACTGACTGTGTGTGTGTGTGTGTCTGCCTGTCTGTGACTGTGTGTTACTGTGTGTGTGTGTCTTACTGTGTGTGTGTGTTACTGCGTGTGTTACTATGTGTGTGTTACTGTGTGTGTGTGTTATTGTGTGTGTGTGTGTGTGTGTGCGTTACTATGTGTGTGTGGATGGATGTGTGGAGCTCTGTGATACGCTCATACACCGCACATTACAAGGAGTTTTATTATGTGATACAGTAATGTGCAGTGTGTATGAGCGTATCACAGAGCTCCACAGCAATAAAACTCACAGTAATGTGCAGTGTGTATGAGCGTGAGTTTTATTGCTGTGTAGCTCTGTGATACGCTCATACACACCGCACATTACAGTGAGTTTTATTGCTGTGGAGCTCTGATACAGTAATGTGCAGTGTGTATGAGCGTATCAGAGCTCCACAGCAATAAAACTCACAGTAATGTGCGGTGTGTATCAGCGTGAGTATTATTGCTGTGGAGCCCTGTGATATGCTTATACACACCACACCACACATTACTGTGAGTTTTAATGATGTGGAGCTCTGTGATACAGTAATGTGTGGTGTGTATGCATGTACCACAGAGCTCCACAGCATTAAAACTCACAGTAATGTGTGGTGTGTATGAGCATATCACAGGACTCCACAGCAATAATACTCACGCTGATACACTGTGCATTAGACATGTGCACAGCACAAAATTTCGTTTTGAACTAATGGATTAGTCCTAAAATGCAATTTATTTAGTTGCTAAAGAAATTCGTTTTCAGTTCTTTAGTATGAAAACTAATTTCGTTCATCCGAAAACCAGTGGATACAATTACTATTGTAGTGGTGGCTCCTCAGAGGGCTGAGATCGCTGCTTGTTACAGTATCTCTCACTCTCAGCACAATGTGGGCCATATTACATAGTTGGTGCTAACTTAACCAGAGCTGTTGTAAACTTCACAGAGCCATTATAGCCTATGGAGGTTTTCAGTTTACAACAGCTCTGGTTAAGTTAACACCAACATTGTAATACTGCCCCGTGTCAGGCAAAGCTGTTACAGTAACTGACTGCTGCTCATCACAGCGCTCAGAGTTTCAGTAAAACTAGTAAATAATATTTTTATATATAAGAGGTTAGAACAATATTATTTCCTTGTTTTACTGAAACTCAGAGCGCTGTTACAGTCAGTTACTGTAACAACTGAGCCTGATACATTGTACTGAGAGATAATGTAACAAGCAGCCGATCTCAGCGCTCACAGCCACTGGATTTAAAGGGCTAAAAAAAAAGGCTCATCTCTGTATAACGTTTAGAACATCCTCCTGCATTAATTAATACCCCTCTTTGTATAATGTAGATAACATCCTCCTGCATTAATGTCCCTCTCTGTATAGAACATTCTCCTCAATTTATACCTTTCTCTGTATAATGTATATAACATCCTCCTGCATTAATACCCCTCTCTGTATAATGTATAGAACATACTCCTGCATTAATTAATGCCACTCTCTGTATAGAACATCCTACTGCATTGGCATGTGGAGGGTGCAGAACTTCGGATGTTGCGATGTTGCGATCTTCATTGCTGGTCTCCTTCGCTCATCAATGTAATATCACAAAAAGGACTGAAACTAAAATGTAGTGCATTTTATTTTAGTTTCTTTCATTTTTTGTACTGAGCAGTTTCGTTTCTCTTGAGTCATACTAAAACTAAATTATCCCAAAATTCGGACTAAATCGTTTTAGTACTAAAACGAATGCACATGTCTACTGTGCATTACTGTGAATTTTATTGCTGTGGAGCTCTGTTATACAGTAATGTGTAGTGTGTATCTGTCAGCAATAAAACTCACAGTAATGCACAGTGTGTATCAGCGTGAGTATTATTGATGTGGAGCCCTGTGATATGCTCATACACACCACACATTACTGTGAGTTTTAATGCTGTGGAGCTCTGTGGTACACGCATACACACCGCACATTACTGTATCACATAGCTCCACATCATTAAAACTCAAAGTAATCTGTGGTGTGTGAATCAGCGTGAGTATTATTGATTTGGAGCTCTGTGATACAGTAATGTGTGGTGTGTATGAGTGTATCACAGAGCTCCAAATCAATAATACTCACACTGATACACACCACACATTACTGTGAGTTGTAATGCTATGGAGCTCTGGATACACTTTTACATGCCACGTGTTTGTTTTTTCTTATTTTGGGGGGAGGGCAGCATTTCATCTGTCACTCCAGGTAGCACAGTGGCTTGGGCCGGCCCTGCTCATTCTTCAAAAGCAGGTGCAGGTGCCCATAGATCTAGTATACTCAATCAAGTCCAATTCCGGAGCAATGCAAAGGAATATTGCTTAAGCTTTGAGATCTATGTTTTTCTTCACGGAAAGACTAAGCCCAAGCAATAAATGGAAATACAGTAGCGCTTTTGTACTTCAGCAGAGGGAGACGTCTGCCTGTCAAAAGGGCTTGCCTACAATGAACATATACAGCGAGACACTTCTGTGTATATTTACTGTGTCAGTAACTGAATGTCATTTCCCAGAAAACCACAGGGTCCTGCCATTGGTTTTATGGAAAAGCACACGATTGTGCAGTGTGCAGCCTTAACCCCTGCATTATCAAATTAATTCGTAACGAGAGAGCAGTTCATGTTCGGTCTCACTTCATCCATATGGCAGTTAGTTTAATTATTATTTGAAGCTGTTTCTGGCTTCATCCCTGGGTTTTACTACAGGCTTCGAGAAAGCAGGTGTCCCTGGAGCACTGTGGTGGTTAGCAAGGTTTGCGTAGGCAATACACAAGCTGTAAAGGTAGCAATTTGGCAACCTTCAATATGTCAAAAATTTTAAATGTTGCAAGGCAAGGGTGGCTAAAGGTGCTTGGAGCTCATCGGGGGGTTTATTAATTAATTTATTTTTCATGCAGAGGAGGGGACCCCAGTAGCACCAATTTGGCTGTCGTGCATAGGAACTTGTACAGTCTGCCTGCTGAGTTCATCTATCTCCGATGAGCGGTCTTGAAGCTTCACTAGGCAGACTTACCACTTACTGAATTTTGCAATATTCTCATGGCGAGGTAGAACAAAATGTGATTTTATATTATTTATTTATTTTGGGCTTACTGCTTAGTGAATCCAGCCCATTGCATACATGTTTTTCTTCCCTTTTGTCATACCAAACCATGGGCCACATTACAATCCTAGTGTTAAAACACGGGCGCAAGGGAGGAAAAACTGTGCCCGCAGTTTTCCCCCTTGCGCCCGCGTTTTAACGCTGGATTACAATGCAGGCGCAAAACATTCTGCCTGCATTGTTTGTGGGCGTTACCGCCCCGCGATGCTCACGGCAGTGCTGATCACAGCCGTGAGCATTCACTCAATGGAGTCCATAGGACTCCATTGAGTTTCCAACTGTCGATCACATGACCTGCCGGATCTCGCCTAGCGAGATCCGGCCGGTCGGCATAGTGATACGCAGAGAGACACTGGGGGAACTTTTTCCCCCAGTCTCTCCCTGCTCATGCCGGACGGAGGAGGCGGTCAGAGCCGCGGTCGGAGCCGCGGGACAGGAGGTGAGTATCGTTTATTTTTCATTATTGTTTTGGATGGTGTTAACAGATTCTGCAGAAGCGGAATCCGTTAACACCAAGTCCTGGCTGTGGTTAACTTTCAGCTAACTGCGGCCGGACGTTAATCAGCGCTAGTAGATTGTACTACTAACGCTGATTAATACTTTGCGCTCCCCATGTTAAGTATAGGGAGCGCAAAGTACAGTAACCTCGTGCTGAAAAGCGCAAGGTACCAAACGCAAACGGGTTACTTAACCTGTTTGCATTAGAAATTGTAATATGCGGTAAATACCGCAGCTAACGTTAGTGCTCACGCAAGTGAGCGCTACCGTTAGAGACATGGGGCCACATTACATTCTTGTTGCTATCTTCTCAAAGTACATAATGATTAAAAAAATGAAACTGAATTCTACTTATTCATAAAATATCACAATTTAATAGCTTTATAATTCTTGAAACATGCGTAAAAACATTACATATTAAAAGTAAAATAAACTATTACACACGGTAGAGGGAAAAACGCTTTTCCTTGCAAACATCACCTTCATGACCTACATAACTCCACTTTGCCTTTGACTTTAAAATTAGAATTAAGCGATACCGTAGCTGGAAATCTCTTGATTAATTTGATTTGATGTATGAGTGATCACATTTGCATCTGCAAAGATTTATAATCTAAGATGGAGATTACAATGCATGCAAAAGTGAAAGGTCAGAGAAGGACGTTGTTAAAGTGGATGGACAGCAGGACAGAATCTGCACTCTAACACTCTGTCGATTAGACACAGCTGAAATGTATTTCTGGCTTTTTCTTTATCATTTTCTTGTTAAGAATTTATTAAACTAAATAAAAGTAACAAGAATGTTTGTTTTTGTTCCAGTTTGTAATATGATCACAGTAATATCTCAAAACAATAGTGTAAATTATGCCAGAGACATTTGTAATTATCCTTGAAATTAAAGATGATTGCCATAATTTTTCCTTGCTGAAATGATGCAGTGTTTGTCTGAAAGACGAGAAGGATCACATTTATTTTTAAGCCCTGCTCCAGTAGAAAATTACCAATTGATTAAAATAGTTCAACAAAAAAAAAATTACTGCTTCTCATTATAAAATGTAATATTTATTTTTACCAAGTGTTCATACATTTGGACTTTATTTACATATGCATTAATTATTAATTATAAATACTGGTAATTTATAGATGTTTCCTGTTCTATACACTAGCCTAGATTCACTTAAAATTAATTTGGCAGAGATGTGACTCAATGTGTGATATGGGAATTATTGGATATTTTAATTACCCGGACATTAATTGGTATAGTGGGACTGTATCGCATATACAGAACTTTTATGCTATATTTGGGAATTTGCATTGCTCATAATCTCATTATGGTCGCTATAAATTCCCAGAAGCAGGATATCTGAGCACTCTTATTTAGTTTTATCAAATTTACTATATGAGATGCAAAGGCCATTTCTGCCTGTATGAAACCATTTGAAACTGTGCAAGATAAGATACACAAGAGTTTAATAACATTCATTCCAGAAAAATTGCTCTCTAGAAAAAATGGTAAGCAAATTTACATTATTCCAGTCTTTTTAACAACCTTAGATAACAATTGTTATGCAAAATTGTTATTTTATCTTACATGTTAAATACCATTAGAATTATTTATAAAGCACCAACATATTCCACAGTGTTGTACAGTGGGCTGGATGGAACAGACTATTAACAAATTATATGTATATTTGTTCATAGTTGTTTTCCTTGTAGTGCTTTTTGGTTATACTTTTCGCTGATTCCCTGGTTAACGAATTTCTGGCTTGGCTGACTTCTCTCCTGGTTCTGCTTCCCTGGATCTGTCTGCCGTCCTCGCTTCGGTTCTGATATCTGGCTTATCTCTTTGACTTCGTTTTTTGGATCATCCTTGTCTGTACTTCTGTGCCATTACTAGAGAACCCTGTTACCTGTATTTTCTGTATAGACTCTGCACAGCTTCAAGGTTTATCCTTTCCTTTAGTATAGATCCGGCTACTGTAAAGACCGGCCTGTCAGAGTAGGGCTGCTGTGTAAGGGCTGCTGTGAAGAGGTCTCTTGCTAACCCCTTGCTGTTCACTCCTGTTATTTACTATGGTGTATCTTGTTATCTTATTTTCTCTATAGACTCTGCACAGCTTCGAGGTTTATCCTTTCCTATAGTATAGATCCGGCTACTCTAAAGACCGGCCTCTCGTTAACCCCTTGCTGTTCGCTCCTGTTATTGTTTACCACGGTGTATCTCTGCACATAGGGGCTTGTATCATATGCCACGTGCCCCCCAATTGTGACAAATGTGACACTGGCTTTGTCTGACAATCTGTTCTTGTTTTGACCCCAGGCTTTGTATGAGTATCCATCTGGTTCTGACTCCTGGCTTTGTATGAATATCCGTTCTGGTTCTGACCCCTGGCTTTATCTGATTATGTGATCTGGTTCCTAAATTAGGTTTATACTGATTTTGTTTATTCTGCTCTGTGTTTAGCAATCCGGCTATTCTAAAGACCGGCAGTGTAGGAAGATAGTGACTAGATGCAGGGACCATAGGTAAACGTGACAATATACTTGTCTAAAGGAATGCATTTTTTAAGATTGGAGACACTGGGAGAGTTTGATAGTTCAAAGGAGGGAGTTCCATAGATAAGGGGGCAGCTTGGGAAAAGTCCTGAGGGTGCAAGTGAGGGGTGCAATTACAAGGGAGGGTAATGAAAGATCACTGGCAAAAGGATGTGACCCAGATGGACCATACCTGCTAATAATGGAGATGTAGGCAGGGGCACAGTTATGGAGAACTTTGTGAGGACCAGCATTTTCAGAACACTCAAATCCAGACATAGTCAAGCCTTTGCATATGTCCTTGTTTAAACAATATACAAATGTGATCAGCATAAATTTCAATATTAGATGTTTATTATTAAAACTTTAGGAAATGAGTTAGGTGGAAAATACAACCTTTCAAATGAGATTTAGAAAATTATTTTATACAAACATCATAGTGTTTTAGTCAAAATATACTGAAAAGAAGTCTATTTTGCATCACAAGCAATACCAGCTTTTCCCAATTGATCTGTTTTGTGTGTGATAATGTTCTAATTAAAATTGCAACAAGCTGTTCACTAGAGATTGGTTCTCTGGCAAACAAGTCCATTAAATGATGTTTTCTGGAAACTACTGTGTCCAAAAACACAAACCAGTACATAAGGTTACTATTTAATCAATTGTGTTCATGCCATCTAGATCAGCTGTATTTCAATATCTTCCTGTAGCATCTAAATAAAATAAGTTATTTTGTATATCCTAGTAATTTAAAATGCCAAAATAGCTATCATACTACATTTGTCTCTGGCAAAAGCCTAATGGATACTGGTTTATTCTGCAAAAATCTAGAAAATACACATCCACGGTATTAAAAGCAAAGCAAAATATACAATTCGCGATTTTGTATGGCACCAACAAATTCCACAGCCCTACACCAATATCTATATATGGATAATGAGAACAACTCGATTTGCCCTTATTCCTGTCACGATTCGCGCCGCAGACGCGGTAAAAAAGGCAAATGAAGTGCAGTTCCAGTCCTGATTTTGCCTTTACCTGGACTGGTGTCTAACTACACTGGGATCTGTTCCTGATTTTCCTTCACCTCTCCAGCCTCAGGTGTGGGCTGGGCCTGCATTGCCAATTTAATCCAGCCTCACCTCTGAATCAGGGCTTCTGCATCGTCTTTTCTAACAATAGAACGACTCATTGCAAGCCTGACCTGTGTGCTATGCACTGACCTGCCTGATGCTCAGCTGGTATCCTGAGAACCCCTCCATCTGGTATCCTGAGAACCCCTCCATCTGGTATCCTGAGAACCCCTCCATCTGGTATCCTGAGGACTCCCTTATCTCTGCTACCCTCCTTCCTGGACATTCCTTGCATTCCCCATTTTCTGGATCCCTTTGCAACTCCCATCATCCCATCTATTGATTAACCCGTGTATGACATTGGATTCTGGACTCTGACTACTTCTATGCCAGCCGCCTGCCACCGACCAATGCCTGATTTAACCACTCTCCAGTCTTGACCTTTCTGATACCGCGCCTGATCTTATGTTGTCTTCTGTGTCTTTTGATCCTCCACCCTCTGTACCAGTTAGTGTGTTCTTTTGTATCTGTTTTCCATTTTTTGTTCAGTCAAGCTCTGATTTGTGTTTTATTCTTTATTCAGTGTTCAGTTCCTGTTCACCTGTGTTTATTCTTTATTCAGCATCCAGTATCTTCTGTTAGCCCTATTGTGCTATTCAGTGTCCTGTCCTGTATACCCCTTCTGCTAAGTATATCTTGTCCTCTGTATATTTTATCCTGCCCATCCAGCTCCTATCTATCGTTATTAGTTATTCAGATTCCCCTTCCTGGTTTAAGTTTGTTTATTCAATAAACCTATGTTCTTGATTACAACCCCCCTTTTCTGCCTCTTCATCTGAGTAACCGCATATTGGGCTCGAATCCTTAACCCTGCAGTGAGCCGTGACAATTCCTTTTCTCAGTCAATAACCTGTAAATGGTAGCTTGTATATTTATTAGACTTTTTACAGGGCAAGAGATTCAGTTTGTGATTTGTGGTCTGTCTGAAATTTAGAATCTGTTTGGATTGTCCATATTTCTTTGAACGGTTGATTTGTTTTGTCTGAAATTAGGATTTGTTCCTGGTAAACAAGCTGTTGTTGTCACAGCACAACTTTATTAACTGATAAAATTATTTAAACTCCTAATTGTTGGGTATGGAGTTAAACAGAAGGCAGGGCTGTAAAAAAGGCCACCGACCGCCAAACGGCATCTCACCAAAGATAAGTGAGATGTCGGTGCATTTCACTTTGCCATACTTCGGCTTCTGCCATTTTGCAGACATTTTGGTGAATTCACTATTTAGCAAATGGTCACCGTGGTGCACCACAGATGGCGTCGTCAAAGCTCCATGAAAAAGATAGAGAACATCACCGAAGACTGCCGAAGTTGCCTTGGCGAATGCCACCGAACTGCAAAAAAACAGAACTCTCCCATTCTCCTATTAGGTATTTAAACCGATAAAAATGTAATAAATTGCACTGTATTTCACCATCAATTTGCCTGTATTTGGTGAATTGAGAGCTTATTGAACAGATGAACTGCCCCGGAATTGCAACGAACGGAGAGAATTCACCTTTTGAAGCTATTCGGTGGCAAGTTCGGTCTTACTGAATAAACCCTTAGCTCATAGTAAAACCACACATTGAATAGCAAGGCTCTATCTTTGCTACAACTCATCCAGACCCTTAGGAGGGTAACCACCACAAAAAAGGAAGAAGGCACTCCGTGTATCCAAAATTGCTAATTAGACACTCAAAATAAAAGGGGTTATTCAGAAAGAGCCTGTCCCTGAATAGGGAATTTCCCGTACAATCCCATTTCCTGGCTATTCAGAGAGTAGGCAGTTTGCCAAATTCTGGCGAACTGCCTGCACGCACTACGTTGCCTGTTCAAAGGCAGTAAAATTCCTCCATAGAGAAGAAATAGTTAATCTATTCAGAGAGCAACGAACAGCAGTGAAAAGCTGCAGAAGTGCCCTGCTGTTCAGTGGTTTCATTCAGCAGGTGTATTGAGGCGAATCACATAGGCTTCAATGTCAAAAATATTCCCGTTTTTATATAAATATCTAATAAACCGTTTATTATTTTAATCTGCAGTAAAAAGTCTATTTATTGTTTTTTTTTAGGATCTTATAGGGATTTTTTTGGCAATTTTTTATTTCTGTTTTCTTAACCCCTTCGCTGCTGAGCCATTTAACCTCTGTGTGCTGAGCTCATTTTTACCGGTTTTGCTCATCATGTTTAAATGCAATTTGAAGCCACATTTTATTATATGACCCAGACATATTATATATCGTTCTTTCTAGCACACTCGGCAGATTCATAATATATCATTGTTATATGTATACGTCATGTCATGCCTGTATATTATACATTGTTCACATTATAATTGACGTGTGAAAAATATTGCTGCATTAATAAAAACAATACACAAAAAAACCACGGTTTTATATATATATATATTTTATTATCTATTTTTATTTATGCTTTGTTAATTTGAACATGGTCATGTTAGGCAACATTTGAAAGGCCATGCTCTGGCCTTTCGAATGATACCCTCCATGACCCCCTAGCTGCCACTGTTCTGGAGATATGGGGGTTCAAATGAACCCCCACTCTCCACCAGGAGATTTCCTTGGGAAATCTCCAGGCGCTAAGGGTTCCCCGGCTAACTGATGTCATCGCACGTCTGGTAGCGAGAGGGGACCCGGAGCTGGAGCCACCATCCAAGATGGCGGCACCCACTGAAGCTACAACACGATCTGGCGCCAGATTGCGATCCGGCACTCAAGGGGTTAAAAACAGATATCGCTTTAAAGGGCAGACACTGCCCTTCAAAGCGGTGCCTGTTTTTTTTTTTTGTATCCCCCTTCCCGATTGGGATGGAGAGGGATCCGAACGGATCCTACGCTCACTTTCAGGAGATCTCCCATTCCCAGGGGGTCGCGTGAAAATGATGTCATCGCGCATGGCGCGATGATGTCATTGATGTTGGGAGGGGTATAAATTCAGCGTCTGACTTCAATGAAGTCAGAACGCTGCGGGACCCCGGAGAGAGAGAGAGAGAGAGGTGAGTATCTCTCCCAGGGCTCCCGATTGCGGATGACGTGTGGGGAACATCCTCCGCATATGGCGGGACTCAATGAGGCCGTTCCCCACACGTCACCCGCAGTGAAAGGGTTAAAAATAGTTTCTCTTTATCTGTAACAGACCTTTTTATTATCATTCATAGGACCTTATATGTAAATTCCAGGCATTTTCATTCAGTAGTTTTTTTGCAAACAGCGTTTCAATTCTGACACTTTCAATCATATTGGTTTTTTTAACCATCCGGCGGCTTGTCAGCTGTACTTGGTTGCCCTCCGACAGGTTTACAGAGGATGTTCGGAGGGTTGGCGACGGGTTTGCGGTGGCGGCTGGCAGGTTTCCGTAGGTTTGCGGCAGGTTTTACAGCGGCATACGGAGGCCGATTCCCTGCACTTCGGAGACCCTGCAGTGAACACTGAAGTCACCGCAGGGGGGGGGAATTTGATTCCCTGAAGTGTGGAGAAGTGCGGGAACGAGAGAGCACTGACATGTTGGCGACATTTCGGTGCTCTCTGAATAACCCCCAAAATGTAACTTATTTATATTTATTAAAAATATAAATATGTGTGTATGTAGTAGCATAACCAATTTCACAACCTGAAAATTCCATTATAAAGTATGTATATCACCAAATAAATACTGACAACAAAGAAACAAAAAATGTGCACGGGTGTAAGCAAACCAACAGACACAAAAAAAGACAACCTAAAAAATGTGACATTGTAGCAGGAAAATAATAAACAATGTATTCCTCCTTCAAAATGAAGGTCCTCCATAACTTGGTGATAAAATTTGTTGCAATCTTTACTTCTACAATATATCCATGTATATTATAATACATCGCTGTTATCCCTTTAAATCCATAATTCATATATATATAATACATAGAATACTTTATGAAGTAAAGATTGCAACAAGTTAATTGCTGGCTGCGTGCTGCCACTAGCCAGTTTCCTGGAATCCAAAGCATTCTCAGGAGACCAGAGAAAGGACTACATGAGACTATATTTCACACCATGTCGCAGTGCTGCTGGAAGGACACTATTTCTACCCAGTTTTCATCTTCTAGGAATGAGAGGTGGTGGAGGATCTGGTGTTCTCTACACCATCTGACCAGAGTTGAATGTGTGTATTTGTGTGTGTGTGTGTGTACATATATATATGTTTATCAAACTAGGTTCCATCAACACCTAACTGACACAAAATAGATAAACAGAAAAAAATGAAAACCTTGGTGCTGGACCCCACCAGAATAATATATAAACCATAGAATGGCCGCACAAGTAAAAATAACAAAGTTTATTTAAACATTTAAAATGTAGACCGACGTTTCAGCTCACGCAGGAGCCATTTTCAAGGTTACTGTGGCATTGAATGAAGCATAGCTACACAGTATAAAGTTAGATAACTCACCAGTTAGGTTACCCTGTCAGAGTAACGATCCTTGCAGTGACTCTGAAGGTCAGCCCTGAGTGCACAGATGGGTGTGAGGACGTCGGTCTACATTTTAAATGTTTAAACAAACTTTTTTGTTTTATTTTTACTTGAGTGCGGCCATTCTATGGTTTATATAATCACCTAATTTGGAAATGAAAAATCACAGAGCAACTGGTTATGAGATTAAGTTCCTTTTTTCTTTAGTCTTGAGAGTAAAAGAGCAACCTTTAAATTGTTTGTTAATCTCCGGCTGCTCAGAGATTAGCGTTTTACAGTTAGCTGGCACAACAGCTCATGGGACGTTTCCTTGGTGAAGAAATTGGAAACACTTAAAACTTCCTAGGGATCGGTTATGATTAACGAGTGTGGCTATTTCACTGTGCTGCTCACTCGTTAACACTTCCAAGCGAGCTGCTATGATTAAGTGTTTCTTCATTAAAGATGCCAATATCTAGGACCTTCTATTAGTTGGCGTACTCTGACTTTGTGTTGAGATACTTTTATACATTCTGCTATAGTATTTAACCTTTTAGATTGTGTTGGCATGAGAAACTCATTGTCAGGTGTGTGTGTGAATTGCCACCTCTTTGGGTCATAAGAGGTTAGCGTTATTCATTATCTTTATTCTTGTTTTAGGAGCGGCTTTCGCCAAAGCTGTTCAAGGTCAATGTTATTTTTTTACGCCGAGCACCTTTGCTGAATTGCCATATAAATAGCTCTTGATGCCCGTGTGCTAAAAAGAAAAATAATTAGATGAACAGATCACCTGCTCCTCCGCAGCTTATGTTTTATGTCTTTGCATGTAAATGCTTCTAGTTGAAATGTCTATTACTGGAAACGTGCCATGATGCATGGAAATTAAAAGGCTCCACTTCACTGGAACGAAAGGTATTAATCTAAAATGGTTTAGAGTTCAAGTTTTGTGAGCTCTTATTATATATCCTATTATCATATGCATATATATACATATACTTATCCACGTATTTGAAATATTACACTGTTTTAACAATTTATTTGACTGTATATTGAAAAATGCAAAATATTCTGCTTCTCAACAGGGCAAGGAAATAAGCAAAAGTGTCTTTGTGGAATTCTTCAGAAAGGAAATTCCATAAAGATCAATACATGTGCATGATTTACAAACCATAGGAAGGTTGCACTCAACCTAAACTAGCAACAAAAGCAGGTGCATCTAAGACATTTAATACAAAACACCAGGAAAGAGCACTTCATATCAATGACCACCTTCTTCCACCAATTTCTGCAACAACAACAAAAAACACAATTTCAAAATGTTCAAAAAATCAGACTGAGGTAATAAATGATGGGGATTCAGTTCACAAAGTATGATCATAATTTGCTTAAGCCTGTCACAGTCGCCAATGTACCCCATCGTTGTCAGGTCCTATCTAACTTGACCGAACCTGCATTTACAAGATCAACTCACCCTAGAGCTCCCCAGCAGGCTCAAGCCTTTATAGGCTGCCATGGTGGGACACACCTGTGAACAGGGAGGGGTGCATACCAAATCGGGGTTGTTAGTCCCCTATATGTATAATACAAACCACAGGAAGGTTGCACTCAACCTAACCTAGCAACAACAGTGGGTGCATCTAAGACATTTAATACAAAACACCAGGAAAGAGCACTTCATATCAATGACCACCTTCTTCCACCAATTTCTGCAACAACAACAAAAAACACAATTTCAAAATGTTCAAAAAATCAGACTGAGGTAATAAATGATGGGGATTCAGTTCACAAAGTATGATCATAATTTGCTTAAGCCTGTCACAGTCGCCAATGTACCCCATCGTTGTCAGGTCCTATCTAACTTGACCGAACCTGCATTTACAAGATCAACTCACCCTAGAGCTCCCCAGCAGGCTCAAGCCTTTATAGGCTGCCATGGTGGGACACACCTGTGAACAGGGAGGGGTGCATACCAAATCGGGGTTGTTAGTCCCCTATATGTATAATACAAACCACAGGAAGGTTGCACTCAACCTAACCTAGCAACAACAGTGGGTGCATCTAAGACATTTAATACAAAACACCAGGAAAGAGCACGTCATATGAATGACCACCTTCTTCCATCATTTTCTGTGGCAAAAAAAAACACAGTTTTAAAAATGTTAAAAAAAACCTGACTGAGGTAATAAATTATGGGATTCAGTTCACAAAGTATGATCATAGTTTGTTTAAGCCTCTCTCAAACGCCAATGTACCCCATCGTTGACAGGCGGGTGCAACAACAGCGCGTGCATCTAAGACATGTGCATGATTTATATCTAGACCAATAAAAGAATAAATCCAGCACTCCATAGAACATCACCATGTGGGTTTATTCCATCAGCAGAAGGACAATGTTTTGACCCTCATGGTTCTTTGTCAAGTCTAAAATGTAGCCCTACTCCCAACACATAAATGGTATGACCAATTAGTGACATCACTAATTGCTCTCTACAACCATCAGTTGTGTATACAATGAGATTTAAGTCTTATATCATCAGCAATATAAATACAAAAAAGTTAAAAACAATGACACTTCATGTTCTACAATAGAAATAAAAGTTTCTACAGCATGTTCTAATCGTTTTGGTTGAAATTGACTCTTTTCCCACCAATCAAGGATTGCTGATCAAAACCTTGCAGTTGTGTCTATACCATCTAATGGTCCCTACTGCGGAAAAAAGCATTTAAGTCTTATATTACGAAAAACTCTGAACATATCGACTCGTACGTCAAAGATATCATCCTCTCACTCAGACCAAATGACTATCCCTTTGATAACATTTTACCTCATCTGTCGAGAGGATAATTCCCGAAAGAGTGTATACTAAACTCTCAGATGTAAATTGCGCTTTCGAGTGGATTGATTCCAGTACAGTCCTCCTCTGGGCCCCTGTCTGTGGGCGTACCCCCAAAAAAGACATTGCATTGGAGTTTGAGGATAATTGGCTGTAATCATCCAATGTATCCATCCCAGATGCCGAATCATATGTAAGCCACAAATTTTTCTGTGGATTCTGCCTGCTTCTAATGGATTTAGTTGTCGTCCTCCGTAAGTCATTGCCAGTTGTAAATGTCGTACTTTGATAGTGGATGTAGCACATCTATGAAGTAGAAAAATCATCATAGGCTCACATGATTTCCATGAATATGTACGTGCAAAAGTGCAATAAAGTTATTTGTAATGTGGTAATAATTTGTATTTATTTCTGTAATATTAATAATATCACTATGCTGTAAAAACATTTTTCGTGCAATATGTTATGGATATCATTGTTTTTAACTTTTTGTCTTTATATTGCTGATCATATATGGGTTAAAAAGCTCATTGTATACACAATTGATGGTTGCAGAGACCTATTACTGATCACTAATTGGGCATGCTATTTATGTTTTGTTAGGAGGTATTCATTTTAGACTTGACATAGACCCCTATGGGTCGAAACGTCTTTCTGCTGATGGAATAAACCCAATGATGTTCTATTGAGTGCTGGATTTGTTTTTGATTGTTCTATGAAATTGGACCTGGGAGTGTATCCATTCCAGCCAGATTGGTAAACAGCATCGTTGGAGCAATTTTACTGATACATGATTTATATATATATAGGTAGAGATCTTAAAGTGTGGATGACCATTATTGGTAAGTTACATTCTCTAACAATTCTGTCCTTCACATCAAACAAGATCCTAATAGCTCATTATCAATTTTTTCAGTCTATAGTACAACAGGCAACTGAAAACAGCATCCCACACAGAAAGGAAAGATAGTGTAAGCAATGCAGTCAGAGGTATTCTGAGTATGGGTCAGGGGCAGAACTACCAGGCAGAACTACCAGTGGTGCCATGGGTGTAACGACAGCATCACCTAGGGCCTGGTCCGGGACCTCGACTAGACTCTTCCACTGGATGAAGAGGAATTCAACCCTGTCCCTGCCAAAAAGTTAAATAAGGTAACACGTATATATTTTTAATAAAATAAAGTGTGCTAATATAATAATTTTTATATTTAACTTAATTGTATTAAATTAAATATTATTTTAATATATTATTTATATTAATAATATTTTATTTTATACTAGGACCCTGCGAATCAAAATTTTTCCCTCGAATCGAATCACGAATCGAATACACTGTTAAGGTTTGAATTCGAATCGAATCTCGAATCGAATCGGTGCTTTTCTTATTTTCTCCCACCCAGATTATAAATAAATTTCAACAGCCTTCTCGCCCCCCCACCAGAGTCAGTGATGGACAAAGAGTGCAAGCTCTGCGGGATAATGACGCACACACACACACACACACACACTTACCTCTTGCAGTGCTGGATGGCCTGAGCTGAGTGAGAGTGCGGGGACTGCAATGGGCATCTACCGGAGGAGGAGGAGAGATAGAGCATTTGGGCAGGGAGAGAGGATGGAGCAGCCACTCATCTCCTGCATCTGTAACTCACTGCCCCCTCCAACCTGACAGACACTGCCCCTCCAACCTGAGACTCTCATTGCCCCCTCTAACCTGGCAGGCACTGGCCCCTATAACCCGACAGGCACTCACTCGCTGCCCCCTATAACCCAGTCTGGAATAGCTTGAGAGTCCGCGTTGAAGATAGAGGTGGCGACTGCATAAGTGCAGGTCACGTGGTCTGGCCAGTCAGGTAGTACTGAGTCTCAGTACCACCTGACTGGCCAGACCGTGTGACTTGCACACGCACGCATCCGCCACCTCTATCTTCATTGCGGACTCTTAAGCTATTCTAGACTGGGCACCCCTTCATGGAATCTGGCCCCTCCTCAACCGGGTCAGTCCGCCCCTGCTCATCCCCACCAGGCCCCACTCGGCTGCGGGCCCCATAGCGCCCACGTGGGTCTGGGCCTGGATCACACCCCCACCTGGTGGCCATCTTCTGGTGATGGCTTCCTGCAACAGAAGCACAATATAAACGTGACACTCGGGTATATACTCACCACCATCCGATCCCAACTTCTGTCCTCCGAACACGTCCAGACTCCAGGACCTCTTCGCACTGCAGAATCCTTCCACCATTCCTGTCGTCGCCTCCTCAGCGTCTCCTCTGTGAAGCATGGAGGGGGCGGTGCCTAGCAGTGTGCCGTTCCCAGCCGCGTTTTCGAATCGAATTTCGAAGCTTTGCAGGTCCCTATTTTATACTTTGGGAGTTTTACTTTGAAGCACAGGGTTACACTCATACACACTGCACACTACTGTGAGTTTTATTGCAGTGGAGCTGTGTGAAATATACATAGTGCACATTACGTTGATGGATTGAATTGGTCATAGTGGTCCTGGAAAAAACCTCTCTCCCTCCCCTTCCGTGTGGGACAGCGGTGAAAGTCAGGCACCGTTTGGAAGGGCACAGCCTGCCCTTCCAAACGGTGGCTGGCTTTAACCCCTTGGGGGCCGGATCCCGATTCGGCGCCAAAAAGCATCAGAACGGGATCCTCTCCCGGAGCTGGCCGACATCTTGGATGTCGGCCAAGCCTCTGGGATCTCTCCCTGATGACTGGCGTCACCGTGCATAGTGCGATGACGTCAGTATTAGAGTTAACCCCCAATGAACCCCTTATCTCCTGATCCGGGGTTAATGTTAGGTATCGTTGGATCGGCCAGAGCATGGCTTTTCCAATGATACAAACACGACTAAGTTACAAGTTAAGAAAAAAAAATGAAAACAAAAAAATATAAAAAATAAATAAAATTTAAAAAAAAACATTTTTTTTTGTTTAGTTAATGCAGCAATATTGTTCCCATTTCAATTATAATGTGAACAATGATGCTGCACTACCGATATTTTTATGGGGTGCGTTTGTTAAAAATCGCATAATTTTCCCCAAAAAAAATGTATGCCATTTCTAATTTTTGAACAAGCGCTACAAATAGAAAATATAACCGCAAACGCTCGCATGTTAAAAAAAACACTTTACACGTTGTAAATTATTGAAAATTCCAATTTTATTGCATTTTTTGATATAATATTCAGGCAGGACATGACATATACATATAATAATGATATATTATGAATCTGCTGAGTCTGCCGGAAAGAACGATATATAATATGTCTGGGTCATATAATAAAATATGGCTTCAAAATGCGTTTAAACAAGATGAGCGAAACAGGTAAAAATGAGCTCAGCACACAGGCGTGAAATGGCTCAGCAGCTTAATGTAAATGTTATCAAAACACAACTAGTTAGAATAGGGCTCCTTACTGGAAGTTGAAATTTAAAAGACTGTGAAGTTTTGTCTTCTACCTTTTTGTCTTGTCTCATAAAACAGTATATAAAACCATATACATAAAAAGTGATCTTTTCACATTAAAAAAAAGTTACTGATCCCTGGTTTGCTAAAAGAAATGCTTATTTTTTACAGTATTGGAACTCCAAATCGAAAAAAAGAACATAATTAAGAAAAAAAAACAGATGTGCCTAATTGTCTGATTAAAATTCAGTGGACTTTTATGTGAAGCAATAAAGACTTTCACATTAAAAATTAAAATTTTCCTTTAGATGATCAAAACCATGTTTAGCAATAGCATCCTGTGTCAGCAGTATACAAGTCTTGTCCGTCTGCCTTTTCTTGATGAAAGTCTGTGGTTTCTCATCCTTTTATTACATGTTTGTGACATTTTGTATTAGGAATAATGTCCTTAGTAAAATGCATATTGATGCATGAAAAATTTAGAAATGATCAAGTCAAGCTTTCTGTCATTATGTGACCACAATTACCACAAACCTGGAAGTAATGAACAGAATCAATGAACTCTGCCAATATGTGGATTCAGTACTATTTTAGTATATAAGAAGGACACAAGGTATAATCCCCCCTTACCCCATATGCTATACTGCTTGAAGAAGGCACAGGTGTATTGCCGAAACGCGTCCAGTAACCCCCCCACACACACACATTTTTTTTGGAATAAATTTTTGATATTTTAACCTGATTCTCATCTCTGGTTTTACTCTGTTATGGGATATCCCCTTACTATTTTATCCCTTTAGAATGAGGATAATATTTTGAAGGTGAAAGCAGAGGAATTTTCCTCTTCCCCCCCTCCCTCCCCCCCTTTTTCGTTCCCATCTGGATGGTAATACAGAGCTGGAGACAGAAGCTGAAAGGCATTGCAGGAGAGAGGGGTAAGGTACTCACCTAATTAAGAAGTACCATTCGCCTTTAAGCTGAGCCTGAGAAAACCGAGGCTCCAACATCGGTGAGTTGAACAAAAAATTGCAATTACTCAGAATATAAGTACTGTGTCACGCTATGGGAGCACTGTCTCTCTGTATGTGTTTTATTTGAGGATAACTGGAAGACCCAGGAAAAGGGGGAATGTCACCCTGTATTTGATGTGAGGCATTCCAACCTAGAGCCAGGACTTATTAGGCTCTATAATTTGTGAGTGATTTTCATATATATATATTCACTTCACAAATTACAACAGTCTGCACTATTGTCTCTCTTTTTGTCTTCCTCATATATGCTACGGAACCTACCAACTGAGGAGAGGAAGCATAACGTTGGAACATTTTGTTTGAAGTGTGACCTACATACTGTAGGGTGACTAGGAGTCACGGACCTTGTTCATTTTGAGATTTGCACTTTTTCACGCGCACTTTATACAGTCATAGGCCATCCAGAGACTATCAGGTAACCTAGTGTAGCGCTGCTTTAAAACTGTATTCTGGTGCATTGAATTATTATGGCCACTAGGGGGAACCGGTGTATAACAGATGGAAAGGGCCATGCTGAAATAAAGAGACATTGTGGATTTTGCTGGGCAAAAACAAACTCCGTGTCCCAGAGGCCTTTGCAAGGGAAACAGGATGAGGTGTGCTGGCCAGGAAGCAGAGTGAGCGGAGCGGTGAAAGGTGGAGGACACACATGGAAGCTGTCAGGGATCGCGAGCAGGCCGGAGTACAGGCACTGCCTCACTGGTGCTGGAGATCGGGACAGTGACTGTGCTGAGACCTACCTATGCAGCGCTGGGAGGTCTGGATGACAAGCTGGTTCCGGCTGGACCCCGAGTAAGGAGACCGCGCTGATCGATTGGGAGTGCAGGCAGTGGATCGTTGTTCCAGTTGCGGAGATTCGACAGGCGGGGAGCGGATCCAGTGGCGCGGAGTCCCAGTACACAGTGGAGAAGATCCTTGATCGGGTGCTGGACAGTTCGTCTATCGGATGAGTGAGAGGCCTCCCAGGCTGCAGTTCCCAAATAGGAAACGCATGCTGCAGTATTGTTTAAATCCACAGGGCCCCAACGTGACTAGTCGAAGATTGTTTTGTTTTACTCACTGGCCAGTTGAATACAGTACCCGGGTACCCAAGACAACACACATACACATTTTTGAGCTATTATTCACGGGACTTAAACTCCAGATGTGAGGGGGTTAACCGTTTCTTTTGCCGCCGCGTGTTTTTCCCGCGTTACGAATTCTTGTCATTCAAATACCATATATGTGTAATATATACTGCTTTATTGGGATCAGTAAAGAATATAATATATAAAAATCCACAACAGTGCTGGTGTATACCGTATTTTTCGCTCCATAAGGAGCACCTGACCATAAGACGCACCTAGTTTTTAGAGGAGGAAAACAGAAAAATAAATATTCTGAATCAAATAGTGTAATAATGGATATTGCCCCAGCTCCTCGCATGGACTTTGCCCCAGCTCATGGATACTGTCCCCCAGCTCATGGATAATGCCCCAGCTCATGGATATGCCCCAGCTCACACATGGATTTGCCCCAGCTCACACATGGATAATGCCCCAGCTCACACATGGATAATGCCCCAGCTCACACATGGATATGCCCCAGCTCACACATGGATATGCCCCAGCTCACACATGGATATGCCCCAGCTCATGGGATTTGCACCAGCTCATGGGATAATGCCCCAGCTCACACATGGATTTGCCCCAGCTCATGGATATGCCCCAGTTCACACATGGATATGCCCCAGCTCATGGATATGCCCCAGCAGCTCATGGATATGCCCCAGCAGCTCATGGATATGCCTCAGCTCACCTGCTGCCGCCGCGTTCGTCTCCCTCTGAGCGTGCATCTGGCGGCAGGAAGCTTGGGCACTCGCCTGGGGGAGCCACGTGACCGCGATCTCGCGAGATCGCGGTCACGTGGCTCCCTCAGGCGAGTGCCCAAGCTCCTTGCCGTCGGACGCACGCTCAGAGGGAGACGAACGCGGCGGCGGCGGCAGGTGAGCTGAGGCATATCATGGGGCATTCGCTCCATAAGACGCACCCACTTTTCCCCCCACTTTTTGGGGGGAGAAAAGTGCGTTTTATGGAGCGAAAAATACGGTAGTTATTCCCTAGTGCGGTGAGACTAACCCGAGGTTTATTCAGCGGCTCCTCCGGGAGTGAGCGCTACACTAATAAAAGGACTGTCTTATGACTTTTTTGATGTCACATCAACACAAATTTTGTGTCTGCACTTTACGAATGGAATAGGATATATGAGCACATGCACTTTATATGTACTTTATATACATTTTGCACTTGTGGATTATTATACACTTTGTGCTATAGGAGCAGATTTGTACGCATGACTTAAGGATTTATCACCATTGTTGTTGCTTATTTTGCACAAGGTTGTTCATTTGCACAGAATTTCTATTTGCACAATACTAGTGTAACATTGACTCACTGGAGTACTTTTATCTATCACCACCTGATAAATAGAGTTGAGCCATAATATCAGCATTTAGAAATACTCATCTAGATTGCTCCATATTTGGAAGCACCCACTGCGCCACTAGGACCCTTACCCTTTTCTACACATTTATTTGCACATTTAGGTTGAGATTTATGTGCAACCCCTTGTAGACAGCACCCCCCCCCCTTTTTAAGGAACAACAGTTACCTAGTAAGCGCCTCCACAGACACCCACTCTTGTGAAGTTTTGTCCTCAACCTTTTTGTCTTGCCTCATATACAGTATATAAAAACCATATACATAAAAAGTGATCTTTTCACATTAAAAAAAAGTTACTGATCCTTGGTTTGCTAAAAGAAATGCTTATTTTTTACAGTATTGGAACTCCAAATCGAAAAAAAGAACATAATTAAGAAAAAAAAACAGATGTGCCTAATTGTCTGATTAAAATTCAGTGGATTTTTATGTGAAGCAATAAAGACTTTCACATTAAAAATTTAAATTTTCCTTTAGATGATCAAAACCATGTTTAGCAAAAGCATCTTGTGTCAGCAGTATACAAGACTTGTTCATCTGCCTTTTCTTGATGAAAGTCTGTGGTTTCTCATCCTTTTATTACATGTTTGTGACATTTTGTATTAGGAATAATGTCCTTAATAAAATGCATATTGATGCATGAAAAATTTAGAAATGATCAAGTCAAACTTTCTGTCATTACACATAGTCGCTTTAGTTTACAAATGATGCAGTCCACTCCCAGCCAGCTGCTGTCAAAGTAAACAACCAAACCCTGCAACACCCCCTAGATGTAGCAAATGCCTTTAATGATTATTTTGTTGGATGCGCCACCACTTTGATTGCCAAGCTAGGAAATGACATGCAATCAGAGAGGCCTCATGCAGGTCAGGCCCCTCCAACTGTGCAAAGTCCCTGTATCAGACAGGAATTCCGTTTTAGACCAGTGCCTGTCAGTGTCGTTACTAAACTTCTCCTTAAGCAAAAAATGAAATACCAGTCTGGACCTGATCAAATACAAGCAATGCTGCTGAAAATCAGTGCGCCAGCAATTGCGAATCCTGTCGCAACCCTAATCAATGAATCACTGGTGACTGGATACATACCCAAACTCTGGAAGACTGCGAGAGTGGTACCTATCCATAAAAGTGGTGACAGTACTTCGGTATCCAACTACCGTCCGATATCGTTGCTCCGTGTAATGTCAAAAATTTGGGAAAAATGCGTCTACACACAATTACGTGATTATTATCAATATTGGAACTACTGAACCCCAGATTAATCAGGCTTTCGTCCAAATCACTCAACTACAACCACCCTTTTAAAAGTCTGCTATGATATCCAAGCTGGAATGGAACAAGGAAACCTAACTGGAGCCATCTTCCTTGATTTTGCCAAGGCCTTTGACACAGTAGACCATGGCATCTTGTTAGTAAAACTTAAAAACTCTGGCATTGGTGATCGCACACTAACCTGGTTTCAATCATATGTATCCGACCGATCTCAACAAGTGTCAATTTCTGGCAGCTCCTCCCTCCCCCTCCCAGTCACTTGCGGTGTACCTAAAAGAAAAAACGTGACCACCCCCTGTAGCAACAATGTAAAAATTAATACGTATCTCTGCGTTCTGCGAAGCACTGCCCTCTAGTGCTAATAGAATTGAGAAAGAAGGAAACGGTATCTGTAAAATAAATTACAGAAACCAATAGTGCAGACTGCAGCAAATATCAACATATAAGCCCCTGCTTGAATTAAACTCACAGGATGTGAATAGTACATGGGCACATAACGGATCTTTTAGATGTTACCCCTCCTGGACGGATTGGAAGATGTGAAGGTCTCATTTGGCAGTCAGCTCAATCAGCAAGCAATTCTAAACCAAGGACTCCTTCCAAACGAACCGCCGGGATAATCTGAAAAATGGAGAGAGTATCAAGCGGGTGCTTAAGAAAAATGTTTTTTTATTATAACCAATAAACACACGCAATCCAACGCGTTTCGTCTCTGTGAAAAATGAGACTTCATCAGGGAAGTATGATGAAGTCTCGTTTTTCACAGAGACGAAACGCGTTGGATTGTGTGTGTTTATTGGTTATAATAAAAAACCATTATTCTTAAGCACCCGCTTGATCATAAATGATCTGCCCATCGTCTGCAAAGAGTGCGCACGGAATGAGTAACTTGTGTGCACACTAATGAAAAGAAACATTTAAAACGTGGAAACAATTTAGTAGATCGTCCCCACGACTTAATAAATCGTGGCCACGCGTTAAATATTTTTTTTTCATCCTGACACCGGCGGGGCTCCATAGATGCCAATGTGCGAAAACCTGTGTTTAACCTCCCTGGCGGTCCGATTCTGACATATTTTATATTTCAGAATCGGTCCAATTAATCTGGCCCCCTAGTGGTATAAGTGTGGCTGGGGGGTTAACTTTCAATACTGAAAGCGGTATCCCCGAGCCACACTCGGGCCAATACTTACATGTCCTGCGCTCCCTCGCTGTCCCCGCAGTCACACTGCAGCCGATCGCGATGTCACACTTCCTGGTTCACTCCCCACGAGAAGAGATCAAGGCAGTGTGACGTTGTGAGCGGCTGGAGGAGACTGCGGGGATCAGCGATGGAGCGCAGGACATGTAAGTATCCAGCCCGAGTGTGGCTCGGGGATACCACTTTCGGTACAAAAAGTTAACCCCGAGCTACACTCGGGAATACCGTCAGGGAGGTTAAAAAATGGTTTGCTCTCTCAACAAATGTCTAGTCATTGTGAACTAATACACGTTGCTGTTTGTGAACAAGGGGATTGTGATAATTTCAAAACACACCAGCAATAATTTATACAACAAAGAAAATATCCTCGAAGCGCACAAAAAATGATTATAATTTCAACAATTCAAGACGTTGATGTGTTCCTTAGTGTGTGTGTGTATGTCTGTGTATATATATATATATATATATATATATATATTTGTGTGAATTCTAAAGTTTATTATTGCAGAGGCCATTTACACTTCGCAGCAATTCAAAGAACTGCATCACAGAGCTTATGTGTTAATTCCCTACATGCAGCACTGAACTCTGGGTAAGACATGCAAATGACGTCTGCAATTTCCCACTATTTTTGCATCCTGGGTCTGTTTTCACACAGAACCCTTCAATCAATGCCATGCCATACTAGATGGCTAAGGCTAGGGTCAGACGAAAGCATTTTTCCCCGCGAACGTGAAAAAGTGCGTCCGAACGCATTGACGTATTTTTTCACGGAATGCGCAAAAACAGTCAGACAACGCGCATTTTCGGGCGTGATTTTGTACGGATCGTCAATAAAACTCTTTTTGCGTCTGGACGTTATGTAGGCTGGACATTAGCAGTGTCTGACATCTCCTAATCACGCAAACACGCCGCTATGCCGCAGCTGCGCACTCAGTATGTCAGTACTAGCGGTTCAGCGTTCTCAGAAAAATGCATTCAAATTCCACTTGCGTTGCACGGCCGGACTTTTGTGCGGCCGTACATCGTATATTGGCCGTCATTGCCCGTCATCTGCTGCTAGTGCCGCCGTAATTACTGTATGTGCGCCAGAACGCACGTTCAAAGTGCGCTGGTCTGACCCCAGCCTTATTTAGCAGAGATCAGCTTTATGCAACTGGTCAAAGTCACTCCTGGACATGTATGTGTTTGTGTATATGTACAGTATGTATGTACTGTATATGTATATGTAGGAACTGATCAGTAAGCTTCCAGACCTGAGGAAGAGAGTAATACTCTCGAAAGCTTGTCTTTTAAATGTTACGTTAGTCCAATAAAAAAAGGTATCACTACGTACTGCTGTACTCGTGATTTTTGTATATATATATATTATTTTTTTTGAGAAAGGATTTTACCAGGAAGGATACATTGAGATTTCTCTCTTTTTCATGTATGTCCCGGGTGGCGAGTATGTACCGTTAGGTGTCTTGCCCAAGGACACTTACTGGAGAGGAATTCTTGCTGGGATCGAACCCATGTCCCCACAGGCTCTCTCCACGCAGAGCAGTGATAAGTGTGTGTCCTATAAACAACTGTGTATAATACAAAAATTAAAATGAATACTTGGTTTTAAGAATAGTTACAGGAATTTTGAAACCTGTTAAAATCCCAAATAATCAAAAAAGTGACAATACATCTAAAATACAATGCAAGATGCTACAAACAATATATTAGAAGAGTTTCAGTAGATATTTAGATTTTAAAATACTCTAGAAAGTTTTGTGCATTCTTTTTCCAGAAATAGTATTACAATCTATCTTTTAATCAAAGGACAATATGCGTTTTGATATTAGGTTAAATGTGCAAACACTTGCTAAATATTTTTGGTTGTGGGTTGTTTTTTGTTTAAGATCTTTTTTTTTTTACACATGTTGTAGGATTTCTGTTGCTGCGGTTTTTGTGTTTTAATGATATGTATTACTACTAGTTTGTATATGAAACCATAAACAAAATAATAGTTATATCAATAGAAAGTTATTCCAGGAAGAACAGTAAAATAATAGTGTTCAGGAAAGCAGTATCCGACCACTAAACCCTGAGGACATAAAACCACTTTCTAGTATGTCTTCGAAAGAGTATACATTCCATGTCACATGCAACTGTAAGGCTGGGGTCAGACCAGCGCACTTTTAACGTGCGTTCTGGCGCACATAATTACAGCCGCACTAGCAGCAGATGACGGGCAATGACGGCCAATATATGATGTACGGCCGCACAAAAATCCGGCCGTGCAACGCAAGTGGAATTTGAACGCATTTTTTTGAGAACGCAGAACCGCTAGTACTGACGTACTGAGTGCGCAGCTGCAGGAATAGCGGCGTGTTTGCGTGATTAGGAGATGTCAGACACTGCTAATGTCCAGCCTACATAACGTCCAGACGCAAAAAGAGTTTTATTGACGATCCGTACAAAATCACGCCCGAAAATGCGCGTCGTCTGACCGTTTTTGCGCATTCCGTGAAAGAATACGTCAATGCGTTCGGACGCACTTTTTCACGTTCGCGGAGAAAAATGCTTTCGTCTGACCCTAGCCTAAATGTTACTAATTATACGATAAAGATACAAAGGTCCCTATTTTATTAACATAAGTGCATACATAACACAAGAGTATGACTAAAATCTTTAAAAATGGGCAACATTATAAAAAAACTTTTAAATTTGTTAAATAAAAAAATCAGGCAAACATGATATTAAAGTTTCAAAACTCAACAACTCATTGCTGGCAAGAAACCATCCAAACTGGAAATGGGATTATGTCCATGTTGTCTTTCAGACTATACGCCTATCACATGAAACTTGTATTGCCATTCTAAAATATTTAACAATAGCTATCCAACAATGAGGCCTCAGTATAATGGAAACAAATATTATGATCTGGGTAATAAAAAACAAAGAAATTACACAAATTAGCACAAAGATATAAGATAAATATTCTTTACCATGCGCATATAAACATACAACACATGCCACAGTTAATGATTAAAAATAAAATTGTTTTGAAAATTTAAATAATTTCCAGGACAGGGTAAAAAGCAGAAAAATTGAGTATTGGTGTAAGTATACCTGCTGTCATGAAAGTATGTCCTTTAGAACTTGATTTTCCATTTGTAGATCCATTCATAACCCCTTCACTACCAAGTAATATACCAAAAATCCACCGTCAGGAACCAGTGGATTTTTGGAAAATCATTTTTAATTAATGATACAGTGAGAAATATTTGGGAATATTCCCAATGTATTCCTTGCTGCAATAACCTATTTGGCAGGCAGATGTTAGAACTGCAGCTCAAGGCTCTGTGCTTTGTCAGCTGGGGAACATCTGATAAGGACATTGCTTGGCTGATTTTAAGCCCCTTTACTACCGTGATCGTGTATTCGTGATCAGAGGTAGCGGACACAGCAGTTTGAGATTGCGTTAACCTGTTGTTAAGCTACGTTGTATCATTTCAAACACATTTTGTTTGATTTTGGACTCCATGAGGTATCTCCAAAATTTTAGCCCTCTGGGCTTAATGCCCAAGGTGCTAAAACTGTTTAAAATCAGCTAGGAGATGTCCTTTATCAGATGTTCCCTAGCTGTCATGGAGCCACTTGTTGCAGTTCTAAGTGCAGCAACTCAATTTTGCCAGAAGATTGCATCTACCTGCCAAACAGGTTATTATAGTCAGGAATATATCGAGAATATTCTTAATTTCCTATTTTTTACTCTATAAATAATCAAATATGATTTCTTTAAAAAACACTGGTTCCTGAGAGTGGATTTTTGGAAAATCACTTGTAGTGAAGGGGTTAAACAATGTTAGCACCTTGAGCATCATGCCCACAAGGCTAACACCTTGGCACATTCTGTAGCTGAAAAGCAAACCAAATTTTGTTTGCAACAAAGCTATTTCTTTTGCAAACATACAGCATAACCCCAGACCATGTTACCATGATCTTTGGCTGCTGGGTCTGCTACACAAATGACACTCTTTCTGGAACCAAGAAATGCCTATAACCTTTAAATCCCCAGAGTTACTTACATGTTTATAGAAAAAAGGCTAACTATAAAAGTGGATTTTTTATTATGTATCGTTAATGTTCCCTAAATATCTCTTTGAGTAGTCTTATATTCTATAACACACAGTTGATTTCAAATAATGATCAATAAATTTAGCACATTGTAAGTATTACATGTGATGTTGTAAATTTAATCAAAATCATATACAGTTGTGTTCAAAATTATTCAACCCCCAATGCTGTAAAGGGTTTTAGGGAATTTAGTATACATTTGTAATTGTATTCAGAATGAAATCCTACAAGGACTTTTTAAAGAACCATATGCAACTAAAATGACATCAATTGGTTTTGTAATACAGTAGTAAATGTTTCTTTTGTGAATTCTTCATTGACACAATTATTCAACCCCTTAAAGACTACCACTCTGAAGAACAGAGGTTCATTCAAGTGTTTTCAATCAGGTATTGAAAACACCTGTGGATGTCACGGAGCAGCAATAAAGCATAATAAGCACCAATTAGGCAGCTTTAAAATGACTCAGTCAACTGCAGTATGCCAAAAGTCATGTGGACAAACCACAGAAGTTTTGGGATAGTGTTCTGTGGACTGATGAAACAAAATTAGAACTGTTTGGGCCCATGGATCAACGCTATGTTTGGAGGAGGAAGAACAAGGCCAATGAAGAAAAGAACACCTTGCCTACTGTGAAGCATGGTGGGGGGTCAATCATGCTTTGGGGCTGTTTTGCTTCTGCAGGTACAGGGAAGCTTCAGCGTGTGCAAGGTACCATGAATTCTCTTCAGTACCAGGAGATATTGGATGACAATGTGATGCAGTCCGTCACAAACCTGAGGCTTGGGAGACGTTGGACCTTTCAACAGGACAATGATCCCAAGCATACCTCCAAGTCCACTAGAGCATGGTTGCAGATTAAAGGCTGGAACATTTTGGAGTGGCCATCGCAGTCACCTGACTTAAATCCGATTGAGAACCTCTGGTGGGACTTAAAGAAAGCAGTTGCAGTGCGCAAGCCTAAGAATGTGACTGAACTGGAGGCTTTTGCCCATGACGAATGGGCGAAGATACCCGTAGATCGCTGCAAGACACTTGTGTCAAGCTATGCTTCACGTTTAAAAGCTGTTACAACTGTAAAAGGATGTTGTACTAAGTACTAAGATTGAATCTCACTTGGGGGTTGAATAAAACTGATAATGATGTGAGCACAGAAAAGACATTTGTGGTTATTTCATTATAAATGTTATGTTATATTTGTCTGACCTACACGTGCCTCTTTGATTTAATTGTAAGCAAGATGACTGAATGATCAAAATCAATGTCAAACTGGCCAAAACACTCAATTTCAGTGGGGGTTGAATAATTTTGAACACAACTGTAGATGTATTGGTAAATAACTGATAAATCACTAGTTATGTTATGCAGATGCTTCTGTGTAAATCATTGGGATTTGCCGCATCTAAAGTTATCAATCCTTAAATACATTGATTTTTGTCTATTTGTTCTTGGGTGGAATATGCTTTAACCCCATCGTGACCAGGGAGTTTTACCATTGTCTGTCCGAAAGTACCCACTGCTGTTTTTACATTTCTGCACCGTTTGTGTTTAGGTCTAATTTTCCTTACTTGTTTATGGAACCCACACATATTATATACAGTTTTTCTCGCCATTAAATGGGCTTTCTAAAGATACCATTATTTCCATCATATCATATAATTTAGTATAAAAAAATTATGAAATATGATGAAAAAAATGGAAAAACACACTTTTTTTAAATTCAATCCCCAAAATCTACAACCGCCAAAAAAAGACCCCGCTAAATAGTTTAAAAATTTTGTCCTGGAATTAGAAATATCTAACTTTTACATGTTTTTGCTTTTTAACCCCTTCGCTGCTTAGCCTTTTCACTTCTGTTTGCTGCGCTCATTTTTGACCGTTTTATGCTCGTCATGTTTTATTATACCCCCACAGACAATTTTTTTTTAAAAAAAAAACACTTTTTATTTTTGCACCAAATCTGGTTATGGTAGATGATTGGTATCTTTGGAAAGGTCATCATCAGACCTTTCCAAAGATACCAAACATTACCCTCTAGATACCACGGATCGGGAGATACAGGGATCCAAAAGATCCCCCTAGCTCTACTTGGCAGCTAGGGGGTTAACTGGCCAACTGACATCATTACACATATGACGACGACGTCAGTGGGTGGAGGGAGACCCGGAGGCTTGGCTTACATCCATGATGTCAGCTACGTCCGGAAGCAAATTGTGATCCAGCATCTAAGGGGTTAAAGAGAGGAACCACTGGAAAGGGCAGATTCTTCCATTTTCAGCAGTGCCTTTCTTTTATTTCTAGCTGCAGTATTGAGGAGGGAGAGTGGTCCAAAGGACCTGACCCCTCCCCTTTCAGGTTCCCCCTGCAGACACCAGAGGGCGCCTCAAAATGACGTCTTCACACATGAGACGGCTGGGGCCCATAAAACCATTGGGCTGGCTTCAAGGAAGTCAGACCGATGTGGGACCCCAGCCAGAGAGGTAAGTATAGGGAGGGAGGGGGTTAAAGGACCATGATGTACATAGTACGCCCTTGGTCCTTAAGGGGAATTTTCCCCAAGACGTACTATGTAAGTCAGTGCTCCTTATTGGATTAAAGCTCTTACTCGATCCCACATTATTTGAGCACGTCTTGCTCCCTTTCCTTCTCCTTACTGATCCTTATAGAAATCAAGAACATGAAAAATATTGCTGTACAACTTGGATCTGATGACTTTAACGTCACTATTGTCCGTATCACAGATCAAGTTCAAATTCATCACATTTTCTAGGTTTCTGGTATGTTTCCTCCAACAGATAAACAGAATTATTTTTTTCATACCATAGCAAGGTTTCAGTATAAAACCTCCAATGTCTGTTGAATCTTTGTTACCTTACAACCATACTACTGAGTATGCAGAACTCAATCAGGCTTGCTCCTGCCCATTAATTTCACGTGGTTGACATAATTTTGTCTTCAGGGCTCTTCAGATATAAATTTTTTCGAGCCTTGCTGCCACTGGGTGATACACCCAGAAAAACTTTGTGCAGGTTCAGTGTTTGACGTGCTGCCCAAGGCAGGGAGCGACATCCTATTGTTCCTCACAAACCACTGCGCAGCATCTCCCAGTGTGTATATCACTGGTATTGTAGCAATGTGACTTCTACTTCTTCTTCAGCTTCTGAAGCCATTCAGAATGTGTCTTCTCCTTCATATCATTTTGGCTCTGCTTTTTGGCATATCTTTAATTTGAAAAATACACCACATAGTCCTAAATGTTTCCCTAGTCACTTTATTTTACAAAAGTTATAGATATTTTTTATACTTCTTAGACATTAATATTTTATATTCCAAAAGGAAACTGCAAAACCAACACTTCTAAGGGAAAATGACAGGTGTATTTCATTAAAGGATAATGCTTGATTGAGTGCTCCAAACAGGCTGACTTGAAGTCCAGACAGAAATACTTATTTCATTCTGTGCACTTTAGGGAGCGTAAGATTAAATGTCATTGCAGAAAAACAGTTGTGTTCAGATAAACCAGTGGTTTAGAGGCACATCTAAACTGTAATTAATCTGAAAGAGAAATAGCACCATATCGAGAAATTGAACCAGTCAAGCTGCAAATTGAAAATCTTCAATGTGAATCCTTATAAATAATGCATATTAGCATAATTTTAAAAGAGGCAAAAATAAGGCTACTGTAAATTCCTATCAAACAGCCTAGAAAATGCATTTTTTTAAAAATCCACGGAAGCAAAGATGCCTAAATTGTAATAAAAGCATAAAAGGGCAGTACAGAAGTTGATATTTTGTAAAGGAGTGATAATGGAAACTGTTGATGCCAATTTATTGATCACTTGAAATATCTCCGTTAAAAAAATATTGTGTCTCATTTCGAAGACTTTATCGTCTGAAAGACCTAAATAGCTTTAAAAAAATGCAAAGTCGGAACAATAATATATACCAGAAGAAATCGAAAATCCTATGTATGTATGGAGCTTGAAGAAATGAGACAGTGAGGCATGGTAAAAAAAATAATCATATGTACAGTACCTCAAGGATTTGAATTACTACACAAGGGCAATGTTTTGATAGAAATCACTTCACTTAATACCAAATTCCACTGAAAGCATTTTACTTCCACTATATCAATCTCTGCTAACTCGGTTAGAACCCCCCCCCCCCCCCGTAAATTAATACATTTCCTGCAGTGGAAACATAGCAATAAAATTGTAAAGTTTAGAAATATGAGACTTTCATATTTCGACATTTCTATCAAGGGTAGGAAATGGAATTCATTCAAACTTTTTAGATAAATAGCAGTCGGAATTGAAGGACTGGGTAGCATTTATACACTGCTAAATCTACGTTTCCATGTGAAAATGAACGAAATACTTAAGAAGTTATATTAGTTACTACAGCGTGTAAAACTGTTCTGGTTCAATATAATTTGTAAATTGAAGCACAAAACCTGGTAATGAAAATAGGGGGGAAAGCAGATAATTTAGGTAGTGCAGCTGCTATGTGGAAGAGATCACATGATGCTGTTCAATGTGGGAGCCCCACCCACCTGTGTGTGGTGAGGTAGTCTGAGGTAACATAAAACCGGCCACAAAACTGTCCAGTAATAATCGCAAACACTGTGACAAATACCTCAGCTAATTGAATAACTAGAAATTGGTGTAGCAATGTCGTCCTGTTGTGGAGGTCATAACTAATTATAAAAACATTTACTGTGCCAATATATATAATATGGCATGGCATTGGATAAGGCGGGTTATGTGTTAATACAGAGCCTAGATGCAAAAAAGTGAGAAGCTGTGGACTTACAGGGTTATTCAGAGAGAGGTGAAAACCAGGAGAATGACTGGAGAATTTAAAATTCTAGGTCAAAATAGCCAAACCAAAAAAATTCTCCCATTTATCTCACTTTCCAAATCGGCTATTTGGTCTAGATCAGGGCTCAAAATTTCAAGTCCCAACTTACTAGCCAGGCATTAAGAGTTACTCGCCACCAGTTGCCCCAACTAACCCCTACCTTGCCCTTAACTCCACAGAGTTTGAGCTCCACAGCAATAAAACTCACAGTAATGTGCGCTGTGTATGAGCGTATCACAGAGCTCCACTTCATTAGATTGGCACAGGTCCCCTTTTGTTTGTCACAGGTCCCCCTTTTGTTATATTTGCACAGGTCCCCCTTTTGATAGATTGGCACAGGTCCCCTTTTTGTTTGGCACAGGTCCCCTTTTGTTTGGCACAGGTCCCCTTTTGTTTGGCACAGGACCCCTTTTATTTGATACACGTCCCCCTTTAGTTGCTTGGCACAGGTCCCCCTTTTGTTGTTTGGCACAGGTCCCCTTTTGTTTGGCACAGGTTCACTTTTGTTTGGTACAGGTCCCCTTTTGTTGTTTGGCACAGGTCCCCCTTTTGTTGTTTGGCACAGGCCCCCCTTTTGTTTGGTACAGGTCCCCTTTTGTTGTTTGGCACAGGTCCCCTTTTGTTGTTTGGCACAGGTCCCCTTTTGTTGTTTGGCACAGGTCCCCCTTTTGTTTGTCACAGGTCCCCTTTTGTTGTTTGCACAGGTCCCGGGTAGTAGATACTCACCACCAATACAACTCCTAGGCGGCAGATCGGGCTCGGCAGTTCTTGCTCCATTTTTGTCTGGCGCTGTTAGCTTCCGTGCTCTCACCTCCTCTTCATCGTGGAGAATCCTGCGACGAATCACGTGGGTGGGTCAGGTGACCCGCCGAACGTGAATCTCACAGGTGGCGTGGGAGGGGCGGTGCCAAAGCCGCGTGCCTTCCCAGACTCATGTTAAGAGTGTGGGAGGCACCCAGGCTGCGCAGGCAGCGCTGCTGCGATAGAGAAGCTGAGGATCAGCAAGGCGGCAGCACCCAGCCAGTCTGCCCCACTCGCCTGCATTTAATTTCCACTCGCCGAATGTGAGTAGGCGAGTGGAAATTTTGAGGGCTGGTCTAGATTATTCATTCTCCTGGCAATTCTCCTGGTTTTCACCTCTCTCTGAATAACCCTGTTAATTTGCATATCCTACCCATAGTTCTTTGCTGCATATGGGGAATGTAGCACATGACCTCTGTAAGTGGTACTCTGAATTGCTAGGATGTGTCCTCTACAACTATAAACTTTATTATTACATATGGATAGATAGATATCCAGCAACAGCTGCTCTCTATGATGTTCCACCAACAAGGAAATCCTGCCAGAGGCATATTTGTTAATAAAAGAAATATATAAACTTGCCACTAAATAACTGTGACAAGAATTGCCTCATAAGCCACAAACACAAGAGAACAGCAATATAGAGAAAGATATAAATAGCTCAGATTGACATGCTATAAGCATTTAACCCAGATTCGGGGGAATGGGGTGTGGTAACCCTAAAGTCAGCCCGCGGCAAGAACGGCAGCTCGATCCACTGCTTCTTGCTGCCAGGAGCAGAAAGAGACTGGGGAAAAAAGTCCCCCAGTCTCCCTCCGCGATCATTCTGCCGACCTGCAGTATCTCGTGAGAGGCGAGATCCTACAGGTCATGTGACGGGCAGTCAAAGCCTGAAAAGAGTCCTATGGATGCCATGGAGGGGATGTTTGTGGCGGCGCTTAGCACTGCCTCGAGCATCTTGAGGCTTAGCACTGAATTACGAGGCAGGCTGCTGATTTAGGTCCTGCACAGTAATATGGATCTAAAAAGGGGATGCTAAGGAGAAACCTGCAGACACACTTTATCCACCTTAGCGTCCCCTTTTTAGCAGGCAATTTGTAATACTGTCCTAAATTTACAATGGGTAGAACAATTTACTTTGGAATTTACTACAGCGCTATGGAACCTGTTGGCAGTATATAAATGTAGTTGGTTGTGTTCAACAGATGACAGTGTACTATATAACACTACTAAAACCTACAGTAGGTTAGACATATATATACTAGCAGCATAAGCATTAAATGCTCTATAGATATAATGTTACATGTGTCTACCATTGCTTATTATTAATCTGATACCTCATATACACAGGATATAGAAATTATAATTGATTTTTATGTTAAACCTCCTAACTTATTATAGTATATTCAATAAATCCCATTAAAATGCTATGTCTGTTTTGATGATCCAAACAAACTCCTGATAATTGATTCTTTCGAACTGTTGTAGGATGGAGGGTCAATTAATTCAAAAAGAGTAATGGTACATCTAAAGGATTACCCTTGTGGCACCTTGAATAATGTTCAAAACAGTACGGTATGTAATGGAAATTGATTTTATTTGCTTTCATGAAGTTGTTCAAATTGAGACCTTGATTTGCTCCCTGGGATAATGTAATTCGCATTTGCAGTGTAACAAAAACAAATGTTAATAATCAGTCCTAAAACAAAAACATTTGAGATTTCTCCCGTGTGTTGTTCAAAAGGGAAAAGACAGCAAATGAATGTGTGCCAGATCTGAAGAGATTGAAACAAAATTCAGAAAAAAAACAAGTACAAGAAAGTTTGAAATTCTTTAATTCTTGTACTCTGTTAAAACTTCTCATTGTAACCTCACTGCTGAATCATTGGAAAATCGAATCAATTGTTAGCAACCAGTTTTGACCATTTAAACGGGATTCTTTACTGTACATCATACATTATACAGACTTTGTATCCATTGGGATTATCACACACATGTAGTTAGTTTGTTGCACAAGTTTCATTTATTAGGACATTCACCTACAAGCCTTCTGGGGGGGGGGGGAAACACTGACCTAAAAATAAATTGGACAAATATAGTGCAAATGGTTTATGCACACAATAGAGATAATGGTTATTGCATTCATCATTGTAGAGGATAAAATGGTTCATCTGTGTTCCAGCGGACACTGCCAATTCTCTCCACCCTTGAATTCGCTGTAATGGGTACGAGCAAGAACATTCTCCAGGTGGTGACTCGTAAGATTAGAATATTTATTGCTTAAAAACTTAAAAATTGCTTAAAAAAGCCCTCAATGAGTTGCTTTCTCGAGTCTTCAGAAGCATTGGTAACCTGCAGCTCAAAATTGACAAGTGAAGAATAGAAAGACAACTGTAACCACCTAGAATATAAATCTATACTATAAAAGAATAAGCTAAAAACTGTCCGTCGCCAAAACCCTACTGCGCATGCGCGACGGACATTTGAAAGCGGCCGTTAGAACACACAGGTAGCTGCGCAATATCCAGGAGCTGGGGCAGTATCCACGAGCTGGGGCAATATCCACGTGCTGGGGCAGTATCCATCCACGTGCTGGGGCAATATCCACGTGCTAGGGCAGTATCCACGAGCTGGGGCAGTATCCACGAGCTGGGGCAATATCCACGTGCTGGGGCAATATCCACGTGCTGGGTCAATATCCACGTGCTGGGGCAGTATCCACGTGCTGGGGCAATATCCACGTGCTGGGGCAATATCCACGTGCTGGGGCAGTATCCACGTGCTGGGGCAGTATCCACGTGCTGGGTCAATATCCACGTGCTGGGTCAATATCCACGTGCTGGGGCAGTATCCACGTGCTGGGGCAATATCCACGTGCTGGGGCAATATACACGTGCTGGGGCAGTATCCACGTGCTGGGGCAATATCCACGTGCTGGGTCAATATCCACGTGCTGGGGCAGTATCCACGTGCTGGGGCAATATCCACGTGCTGGGGCAATATCCACGTGCTGGGTCAATATCCACGAGCTGGGGCAGTATCCACGTGCTGGGGCAATATCACGTGCTGGGGCAATATCCACGTGCTGGGTCAATATCCACGTGCTGGGGCAGTATCCACGTTCTGGGGCAGTATCCACGTGCTGGGTCAATATCCACGTGCTGGGGCAGTATCCACGTGCTGGGGCAATATCCACGTGCTGGGGCAGTATCCACGTGCTGGGGCAGTATCCACGTGCTGGGGCAATATCCACGTGCTGGGTCAATATCCACGTGCTGGGTCAATATCCACATGCTGGGGCAGTATCCACGTGCTGGGGCAATATCCACGTGCTGGGGCAATATCCACGTGCTGGGGCAGTATCCACGTGCTGGGGCAATATCCACGTGCTGGGTCAATATCCACGTGCTGGGGCAGTATCCACGTGCTGGGGCAATATCCACGTGCTGGGGCAATATCCACGTGCTGGGTCAATATCCACGTGCTGGGGCAGTATCCACGTGCTGGGGCAGTATCCACGTGCTGGGGCAATATCCAGGAGCTGGGGCAGTATCCACGAGCTGGGGCAATATCCACGTGCTGGGGCAGTATCCATCCACGTGCTGGGGCAATATCCACGTGCTAGGGCAGTATCCACGAGCTGGGGCAGTATCCACGAGCTGGGGCAATATCCACGTGCTGGGGCAATATCCACGTGCTAGGCAGTATCCACGAGCTGGGGCAGTATCCACGTGCTGCGGCAATATCCACGTGCTGGGGCAATATCCACGTGCTGGGGCAATATCCACGTGCTGGGGCAGTATCACGTGCTGGGGCAGTATCCACGTTCTGGGGCAGTATCCACGTGCTGGGGCAGTATCCACGAGCTGGGGCAGTATCCACGAGCTGGGGCAGTATACATGAGCAGGGGCAGTATATCCACAATAGACTGCCCTCTGGGCAGGCTTTACAACTAGTAATAAATAAAGCTTCCCTTTCTTTCAAGGGACCCGAAGTGACTTGAATTGAGACTTGATTTCCTCCAAATGGAATTGGGACATGTCGTGATCTGGATACAATCATCAGAAATCTGTTTAGTGTTGTGTGTTAAAGTTTTGTCTTGTTTGATGTTTTTAAACACAGAGCTCATGCAGGGTCAGGCCTTGCTCCAGGAGTCGATACTAGTGGCGGTGCACAGCGCTGCTGCTAATATCAGTCAGTGGTTCACAAATATTCTGAATGAAGTCGCTAAAGGGGAACGACTTGTGCAAAAGTTATGCATTTTTTTAATACAGGCTCTGTTGGTATAGGGGCGCTGTAAATTACAAGATTTCTATAAACAGCGAGAACAGTCCTAGGAACAATCAAAAGATATTGCAGGAATACTATCTTTGTCATATGTGGTAGAAACTCCAGACCTGAATCTGTATTTCTGGAAATGGCAGCAGGTTACTTACTTACACATACATATAAGGGGTTATTCAAAGAGAACCGTATTGCTGGCGAAAGGTAACCGAACGCTGAAATTCAGCGTTCGGTTACCTTTCCTGGCCAATCAGCTATTCAGAGAGCAGGCAGTTCGCCAAATGTAGGCGAATTGCCTGCACATATGGTGCCTGTTCGTTGCCTGTATGAGGGCAGTGAAATCCCCATAGAGAAGCAATGCTTTGTCTATTCAGAGAACAAAAACCAGCAGTGTAAAGTTCCCGAATTGCCCTGCTGTTCGGTGGTTTCATGCGGCAGATTTATTCAGGCGAATCCCATAGGCTTCAATGTTAAAAATAATCCCGTTTTAATCCAATATCTAATAAACCGTTCATTAAAAAATTCTCAAAAATCTCACTTTCAAGGATCATATAAATGGTGAAAAGCATAAGACTCGATGCTTGCAGGCATACACTTATCAAAACAACTATCAGGGTTATTTAGAGAGAGTCGATCTGGCCCCGAAATGTAACTGGACACTGAATTTCAGTGAACAGGGTCATTTGGCTATGCAGAGAGCAGGCAATTTGTCAAATTCTGGTGAATTGCCTGCAGTTAAGGTGCCTGTTGGAGGGCAGTGAAATCCCCCATAGAGAAGCAATGGTTTGTCTATTCAGAAAACACCAAACAGCTGAGGAATGTCAGTGAAGTGCCCTGCTGTTCAGTGGTTTCATCTGTCAGGTTTATTCAGGCGAATCACTATTTTTTTTGAGAAAGGATTTTACCAGGAAGGATACATTGAGATTTCTCTTGATTTCAAGTATGTCCTGGGTGTCTTGCCCAAGGGCACTTACTGGAAAGGTTGCTTGCTGGGATTGAACCCATGTCTCCACAGGCTCTCTCCATGCAGAGCAGTGATGTTACCTCTACTCCACCCAGCTGGTGGCTTCAATGTTAAAAATATTCCAGTTTTAAATCAATATCTAATAAACTGTTTATCATTTTATTCTGCAGTAAAAAGTCTCTTTATTTTTAGATGTTTTAGGATCTTTTAGGCATTTTTTGTCTTTTCGGATCTCTTTGAATAACCCTGTACATCACAACTAGTTGATACACCTGTATCTCTGTTATTTTTAGCAGCTTCAAACAATTTTGCTCTCATGTAACTCCCAGAATGGAACGCAAAGGAAATATCCAAATCATTACAAATTCCATGCAGATTTTTTTTCCATTTGAATTATATAAATCAGCTTTATTTAACGAAGGTTATTATCAAATACACAATTTTCACAATTTAGATTAGTTTCCCTTTGATTTTTAAAAAATGTCTATCCTATTCAAGTGTCTTATTTTATTCTAGGGATGATGTAGAACTCTAGGCATGCAGAATAGCTTTATGTTATTTATTTTAGTATTAGTACTGTAACATCAGTGAACTGGAAGAAATCTGCGGCAGGTTATTGCTGCTTTCACCCATACCACCACATTACATAAATAAATGCAATAAAAAGTATATTCAGAGTGTATAACCTGCTGGCTGTGGTCGCAAATGGACCGTCAAGTCTCTGGCATTTCCTGCTTGTGTTTGCCTTTACTACATCTCTTCATAACTTCTCTACTGTGCAGAATCTATAGCACAAGAACATCCCCTGGAATTCCTTTGTTCCCAGATCTCCTTTGTCAGTGCCAGCATTCAACTGAGCTCCTTAAACATGCAATCTGAGTGTATGTAAATAAAGAGAAGGTAACTACAGGCAAAGTCTTCTAGGCTCTGTTTCTTCACTTCTCCCGGCAATAAAACATTCTATTTTAAAAAATAAATGGCAGGATCTGGAATGTGTTTTCTTAATATGATTTATAGCATACTGTAGCAGATTCCTGGTATTCCAGCTGAGCATCTTGGTTGATTAGAGTTCCCTCTTCTTTAGCCACTACCAGTGATCATCAGGGCTGGATTAACATAGGGGCTATTGGAGCTGCAGCTCCAGGCCCATGCCCCATAATACTACCAGAAAAAGCAGACCTATGTCTGAACTGATGGTCATATGGACCCCTGTATCTCTGGATCTATAGCAGGATCTACATATGAGATACCATTAAAAAGGGAAGAGCACGATCTTTCCAATGATACCAAACATGATCAGGTTTTAGGTAAGCATATTAAAAAAAAAATTATTTTTAGGCTGTGGTCAGACGAACGCAGTGTTAACGTCCGTGTAGCCGCACTTTAGTACGTCCGTGGTAGCAGATAATCATGACCAATGAAGGCCCACCCACGAAGAACGTCTGCACGGAAGTGCGGACGCACTACGGATGCGGCAAACGGATGCAGGTTAGCAAGAACATTGAACCGCTAAGTGCGGAATGCGCCACGTCCGCAAAGCTTTTTTGTGTGTGAGTGATGGAACGTGGTCAGACGGACTGCATTTATACGTCCAGCATTTTTGACGGACAAAATGTTTTTTTCATTTTAATTTATTTTCCCTCCTACATCCGTAAAAAATAAGGTCAGTCACAAAAACGGACTGTGTGGCCACTACTGCGTCTTCCGTCACAAAGTGCGTCGTCCGTACTGCACGGGCGCACAGTCCGTAGAAAACACACTCGTCTGACCCTAGCCTTAGAGCAATAATTTTCTGTTATAAAATGGACAATGATGCTGCACTAACTCACCATGTCATTTCCCATGTCGGCCATGAGGCTGTGAGTAAAATCAGAGATGTGAGCCAAACGCACTTTAAGTGAGGGACTGAGTTGCTGCACTGTGGGCCTCTGGGTTGTACTTGCCCCCTAGGCCAAAAGTTGCCAGTCAACCCCTGGTAATGGCACATTGTGAGGTGAGAAGATGGCACAGGGCTCACGGCCCAGCAGTGGAACCCTTCATGGAGTCCTATGGACTCCAAGAGGTGATACTCGCAGCGGCACGAAAGCGTTAGTATCACTGAGGGTAGCACTTGGCTCCGGGGCCATTAGCTGAAAAAGTGCATGCCTTGGAATCTGCCATTAAAATGTTGACACTATGGGGAAACCTGCAGGTGCAGGAAATAGGGCCCCTATTGTTTTGAATTTGTAGAACATTTTATCTTTTTATAAACATATATCCATTATCCACTGAAAAGTTAGAGTCTAAAATAGTTTTGAATGTGATTTGTCATTTGCAGTGTACGACACAATTAAATGTGCTAATAAATATCTACCATGTTACTTAGGTGAAGGACAGGAAGCAAAAGTAACTCATTTTTATCCTTCACCTAATATTCCGTTATTATGATACGCAGCAGTAGTATTGACTAGCTAATTCAACAGACAATTTAAAGTTCCTCTAATAAAAATGGTAGAACAAATACCTAAGGAAAGGGCATTCGTAAAGTTCAATCTACTATCGTTATTCTGTATATTTCCATGTGTATTTGAAGATTCACTGCGGTTTTCTTCAGACAATTCATTTTAATTATAGACAAACAAGAAAAATTGCTTACTAGAGCGTTGTTCCACATAAGTTGTTTTGATCAATTTCTTGCCTTGGCAGTTAGCAGTTCACCACCATTATCACTTAGAGAATAACCTCACCATCCCAGCTATCTGATGAACTCATTTATCTGTGATGCTTGGCTTCAAAGATTTCATTTTTCATTTAAATAGTAATTGTTTTCTTTGAGTGATATGAGCCATATTTTTGGGGTGATTTGGTTTATTAAAAGATAACTGAGGCAACAATGTGGCAATCATTATGTATAAAAAATATTTTTCACAAAATACATGCACATAATTTTCTTACTATTTAATTACACAGCCCCGAAAAATTGTTGCCAAGGATCTTTGAATGATTTTAGGGTATTTTGAGGGTGCTGAATCCAAAAATGACACTAGTTCTGCCAAACTGGCATTCGTTTTTGAGATAATGGTTACCTCTAATTATTTTTTACCACACTACAACCTGTATCTAAAGAGATATGCAGCAGGTTGCGGTTTTTAACTCTTTAAAAGTGTCTTTGTCTAATGTAATCTTTAAAAGCTAACATTGTTTTGCAGTTGTTTTAACATTGTTTATGGTGATCTACTGATAATGAAGCATCTGCCTGGTGCAGTTATTTCAGTTGTCAAAAACATTTTGGGTGATGAGAAAACAGACAATTACAAAGGAATGGTGCAAAACATGCTGTTAACATTAAAACTTTGGGTGCTAATATAAGCATAAAGGTACACATTCTCCAGATCCATTTAGACAGATTTCAGAATAATTTCGACAATTTTAATGAGGAATAATGTGAGACGTTCCAACAAGATATAAAGGTAATGGACTAAAGGTGTCATTTGTTAGTGGTATTAATTTTAATGGAGGAAAAGTGTCAAGGCAGATAGGACAGACCCGTGATGGCAGATTATTGCTGGAGCCACCGGTGATTGTGCAATTTTCTTTAATGTTGCGGGACTTTAGAATAAACAGCTTTTTTCATGCATTGATTGCTATTATCAGAATCATCTTATTCTAGTTTTATGTTATTGTACTGAATACTACACCATTAGGGCACTATCGCGTGCCCCCCTCAGACGAGCGCATTCTGCGCGCACTGTGCGTCCGTGCACAACGGACGGACGTACTGACGGAAGATACTGTAGACACCACACGATCCGTTTTTCATGACGGACGTAGGGAAAAAAAGGGAACTATGGGAAACAAAATTAATATGAAAAATGCTAAAAATTGATACATGATATGAAAAGCCATTTTGTGCGTCAAGGTGCTGGACGTCGCAAATGCGGTCTGTCTGACTTCGTTCCATCACACACACACACCCAACGCTATGCGGACGTGGCGCATTCTGCGCGTCAGTTCTAGCGGTTTTACGTTCTTGCCTAACTTGCGTCCGTTTGCCACATGCGTTGTGCATACACAGTTCGGTGCGCACGTACTTCGTGTGTGGGTCTCTATTGATCATGATTCTATGCTACGACGGACGGTAAACTGTGCGGCAACACGGACGTGATAACTGCGTTCATCTGACACGGGCCTGAAAGTGGAAAGCAAAGAGGAAAAATTAGCGATTGCAAAATTCCCATTTGCGTCCCGGTTTCACGGGCAAATCATGGAACAGGCGTTGAGTCCAGCTGTCTGCCCTATAGTGGCCGTTAGGCTCGCAGATGCTGGGGGCAGCGCTTACGTGCCGTCCCAAGCATCTGCTCCATGGAGTCCATAGGACTCCATGGGTTTCTCCTGCCAGATACTGGGGACTCGCGAGATACTGGGGACTTTTTTCTGTTCTTGCCGCAAGATAAGAGGTGAGTATTTGATTTTTGGGGGGTTTTGAGCTGCATCTAACTGATTCTGCAGAAGTGGATTTAGTTAGCTACAGCTCTGAGCTGGTATTAACTCCCTTAGTTAGGACCAAGTGATCTTAACGCTAGTTAATCTGTACTTTCAATTGCGCTCCCCATGTTAAGTATAGGGAGCTAAAAGTACAGTAAACTCGCGGTACAAATCACAAATTAACAAGTGCTAACAGGTTTTTTTAACCCTTTAGCGAATCAGAGGCGATCTGTACGGTACACTATGACCTTCAGTGGCGTGGCGTGGGGGGGGGCCAGGGGGGCCGTGGCCCCGGGTGCAATTTACTTAGGGGCGCAAAATTTCAAAAGAAATTTGCGCCCCTAATAATGTCCAGGTACCGCAGGCTTGAAGTACAGCGTTTTTTTTCCCGATTTCTTTTTTTTTTTTTATGTCTGGGCGAGCACCTGCACTCAGACTCCACGCCGCGGCAGAGAGACAGAGAGAGGGAGGGGTGTCGCTCGGCTCCCTCCTGCTGCTCCAGAGTTCTAAGGGATTGGAGGAGACTAAGAGGAGGAGGAGCTGCCTGCAGTCTCCTGGTCATGAGGTCACACAAGCTGTGATTGCAGGCAGCTCACATGTATGGCTCCTCACTCACTTCCATACTCTTCCCGGTTTGACTGCACGGCCTCTGCACACAGAGTGTTAAGGAGGAGACGGTCACAGGCTGCAGGCACAGCACAAGCCCCATCATGACAGCCAAGACAGTGAGTAAAATGGGGGGGACATGAACTGCCTCAAAGAAATCAGGCTTGCTATTTTTGAAACATGGGATGATTGAGGGACAGGAGACACAGGGACTGGCTATTTGCTCCAGACAGTGGAGATGAAGGAGCTGGCACTGGGCTCAGGGTCTGGCAGTTGGATCAGGTTGTGGCAGTTGGGGTCCCAATCAAATATTGAGGTACCAGGCATTGGACTGAACACAGACAGCACTGTGCAGCATGAGAACAAGCTGCTTCCTTACCCAGTGCTTCCTCACACTCTCCTGTCACCCTGTCCCCACCTGGTGCTCACAGCATGCTCAGGGGCTTATTACTAGTAATAATTAGAAATATATATATTTTGTTTTGACATTTTGTATAATTATATTAATATATTAAGATATAGAAACATAGAAAAATGTCAGCAGATAAGAACCTTTTGGCCCATCTAGTCTGCCCAATTACATGGATACTTAACCTGGATTTATCTTTTGTTTAGGATAGCCTTATGCCTATCCCATGCCTGCTTAAATTCAATTACTGAAAGATTATAGACCAGACATATTGGACTCTGACCATTGAAAACCATTATGCTAGGTTCTTGTATTTTTTTTTGAGAAAGGATTTTACCAGGAAGGATACATTAAGATTTCTCTTGTTTTCAAGTATGTCCTGGGTGGCGAGTATGTACCGTTAGGTGTCTTGCCAAAGACACTTACTGGAGAGGTTGCTCGCTGGGATCGAACCCATGACTCCACAGGCTCTCTCCACGCAGAGCAGTGACATTACCTCTACTCCACCCAGCCGGTATATAATTAATTTATTTTAATAATCTGTAATTTAATACGTTTTAATATAATTTTAAATTTATTTATTTTAATATTTAAATATAATGTACTATATTTATAGACTATTAATATATAATTTTAATATATAAATATTCCCGATATCCCACCACACGGAGAATGATATCGGGAATATTTCTATGTGAGCAGCCAGTTCCCAGCACTGGAGCAATAGATACAGCAGAGACGGAGTGTGGAGATCTGGATTCTATAATTTTAATATATATAATTTAATCAATTCCAATTTGTTGTGTAATTACTTGAATATTTTAATTTTAAATATATTTTATATTAATTTATTATTATTTTATTAGTTTTATTCCCAACCAGCTCTGTAATAAGCTCATACACACAGCATATTGCTATGAGTTTTATTTCTACGCAGCTTGTGATACATATACACTGCATATTACCGTGCATCTTATTGCTGTGGAACTCTGTGATGTGCTGCTCATATGCACCGCACATTACTGTGACTTTTATTGCTGTGATGTTTAAGCAGACTGCCCAGGGCAAAGCCTGGGGGCATGCACAAATACATAGAAATATGATAATAACCCTGCAGTCAGTGCATACCACCTCACATACAAACACTTTACTGGTGGGTGGAAGGGAATCAGGGCGTGCCAATGTGCCCACAGGTTGGGGGGGGTGCAAATCTTGCCTTGCCCCGGGCGCTGACAACCCACGCTACGCCACTGATGACCTTCTCTAAGCTAGCACTAACGTGACCACTAACATTAGCTTGAAGGAGGCGATAGAGCCCTAGGTATTTCATGTATTTACTTTTGTATGATTTGAGACAGTTTCTGTGATTTGCGAATGGGCTACAACTGACCAGTAAAATGCTATCATTTTTCTGTTTTTCAATGGGGGCATCCATTATCTAAAAAAACAGTGTCAACGTAGCAAAACCAATGCCATATACGGAAGAAGTGACACAAAGTTAGCCTAAAATCGCTCTAATATCATTATCAATAAAATTATAAAATTTATGTTGACCAGTGTTATTATAAGACAAGTGTACATTTTAGATTAGGAACATTCCTAATATTCTTGTAAAATCTCTCTGGTTTATTAACCTAATTATTTTTTGTAATGGTTAATCTCATCATTCTCATTTTGTTTCTAAAACAGATGGGGTACGGTTAATACATAATACAAATAAATCAATATGCTTTTTTAAGTTTTGTTTTAAATTGCATTACGTATTGGCTGGAATTCGACAAAAAGGGTTATTCACTAAGCACCAATGTTCACAGTTGTTATACAAAACAGCATACAAAATTGCAGATGTTGGGCTAAATTACGATCTCAGCGTTAAAATGCGAGCGCAAGGGAGGAAGAACTGCGCCTGTAGTTTTCCCCCTTGCGCCTGCGTTTTAACGCTGGATTACAATGCAGGCGCAAAAAATGAATTTTTATGGATTGGCTATTTTGACCTCGAATTTTCACTTCTACAGTCATTCTCCTGGTTTTCACTTCTCTCTGAATAACCCTGCTAGTGTTCCTCTTTCACTGACAACAACAGACAAATCATTGTCCATTCCTAGCCCTGTCCCCATCAGGGCCACCAACCCAAACAATGTTCTCTAAGAAATCCACTGTCTAAAATTGCAACTCTAATTTAAAACTCTTATAACTAAGTAGTGAACACTGAAAGATGAAAATGATGAATTCTATCCCAGTACCAGTATGGTTCATTGTCATCTATTGTATAAACAAAACTCTGCTTCCATATTTTAGGAAAACCTAAAGCAGAGTTCCGCTACAAAAAAGCAACATATCTTGGCCCTTTCTCCATGAGAAATACTTCAACAAACAACATACTGCTCTATTGTACCAGAAATAAAAAAATTAGCAAAAGCCTCAAACTGGAAGCACAGCTAGTAAAGTTCCGTTATGTTTAAATCTACATAAATTATGCATGTAATTAAAGAAATGTGTTGACTTCTTAATCGTTCTGTAGCATTTTTCGGACTAAAATGTTTTAGCCTATTAATATTTTATCATAATCTGTAATCTAAACCTATATTTAATTCATATTTTATTTATATCTTATTCCTCTGAGCTCTTGTAATGATTTAGGATAGCAGTTAAATCCATAAGATTACGTTCCTTACACAAACAATCTTTTGGGTACTGATTGCCGCAGACAGTCCAACCCCATGATGAGCCTTTAGCAATAATCCTGAGTAAATATAGTTCTGTCTATTGTCGTCTCTTAGAAAGCAAATGTAAGCCTAGAGATATCTCTCCAGTGGACCATGAAAAAGCCTTTTGCATTGATTTTACAATGGATTTTCTCAAGACCTTTTTAATAAAACAGAAGAGAGGAACATGTTCCCGTATTATGTCAGGGGTGGATAAATTACGTCTAAAAACAAGAGGAAAAAATTATTATTGGCTTTCAAGCATTTGTCATTACTGACCTGGTTTTAAGATGTTCAACCACTTGACGCTATATTAATCTAGCCCTATCCACATCAGGATCAGAATGGACTATTTACCTGAAAGATTCCGCTCTGCTATTGGTATAGTAAATTTCTGGAAATAAATAATAGTAAAGTACTACAGGACACCAAATTGTATATATTCTGAAGAGCTATTTAAACATAAACACTACTAACTAACCTTAAAGAACATATGCAACACGGATGTGCAGTCATTGGAGGCAAGTGCAGTCATCAGAACCTCACCTGTCAGCTGCCATCAGGAGACCTACCGGTCAGCAGTCATCAGTAGCCCCCTGGAACTCGTGATGTATCCCTGACCTCCGTCGGATGCAAAAGTAATATTCCTTTGCACTAGCTTGTACTAACTATGAGTCAGAGCACACACAGTTCTCCACGATGATGTGTTAGAGTGAATAAAACACTTTGGGCACTATTACATTACTGGGGAGAAAAACCTGCGCTTGCAGGTTTCTCCTTTGCGTCCCTGTTTTAGCGTGATATTACGATGCAGGCACTAGAAAAGCAGCCTGCATCGTAATCTGGCACTAAACCCTGGGATGTGGGTGGCAGCGCTAAGCGCTGCCGCGAGCATCCCCTCGATGGAGTCCATAGGACTCCATTGAGTTTCTGCCCTGCCGGATCCCGCCTCGCGAGATCCGGCAGGTCGGCGTAGTGATCCGTAGAGGGAGACTGGGGAACTATTTCCCCCAGTCTCTCCCTGCTTCCTGCGGCCAGAGGAGGCGGTTGGAAGTGCCGTATTCGTCGCAGGATGGAAGGTGAGTATCTGATTAATTTGGGGGGATTTTTGGCTGGTGCTGACGGATTCTGCAGCAGCGGAATCCGTTAGCACCAGGTCCTGGCTGTGGTTAACTTTCAGGTTAACCGCAGCCAGACGCTAATTAGCGTTAGTACATTGTAATGCTAACGCTAATTAACTCTTTGCGCTCCCCATATTAAGCATAGGGAGTGCAAAGTACAGTAAAGTCGCGCTGAAAAGCGCAAGATCCAAATCGTTAATGAGTTTTTTAACCTGTTAGTGTTTGGATTGTAATATGGTGCGCCCACGCTAGGGCCACCAATGCTAACGTTAATTCTCACACAGGTGAGCAGTAATGTTAGCCTGAAGAATGTAATAGTGCCCTATGATTTTAAATGAGCGGCATGCTCAATTTGTTTGCATATGGGCTCGAGATTGTGCAGCTAAAGTTGTAGCATATCAGTCATTACAGCTAATGCGCTAGAGCAGAAAGAACAGCTGGGACATGTTCTGTCTCCTATCGGAGGCATGGCAGACCCAGCTGCACTATAGTGGCAGTATCACCTTCCGGGCAACATATGGACCCATCTGGATGTTTGAACAGTGCATACATCATGGGAATTTGCTGTAGGGATTCTGCGGCACATTTATATTGGTTGCCTTATGTAAAATGGTTCTCCATAATCCATGGTTCCTGACTTGGGTATTATGGAAAAGCACCCAGTAGTGAATGAGTTAATCAGTTTTGCTCAACGAGGTTGTGAGGAATTGACATATGTAATTTATTGGCCTAATTTTCTATAATGTCATTTCAAGCTTTAGAATGTCTTTCAGCTTGAACCTATTTTTATAAAGAAATGTTTCTTGGCAGTCATATATCTGCGTCCCCAAAATAACATGGCTAGGAGCATCTTCAGTAGCGTATACTGGAAACATATACTTACATTTAGAGATTTTTGAAATAGCAGTCTTCGTCCTAGCCTCATCAAACTGACTGGCTGGTTTTGGAAATTTACTATATCCGACAATGTTTCTTTACAATCTTTTGTGACATTATTTCACAGAACATATATCTTTGAATCAATATTTTAAATAGGAGATAGCAGACGGTCTACTTATTTTATTTGAATTACACAAATGTCATATCTTAATGTTAATTATAAAAGAAAAGGACAATAAATATAAATCTTTTAAAGACATAAACAATACTTGATTTTCCATATTTTCATGTTTTTTCCAGTATTTTCACATCATTTAAATTCCCATAAATCAGGATTTTAATAACATTTTATATTTAACAAAGCCAAGCTTCTTGACGTAAAGAGGTATGATAAGAAAATGGTGTGGTTGCAAGGAGGCATGCCCCAATCCCTGACGTGCTATCAGTTTTAAGACAGGAAAACTGACTCCTCCCACAAATGGGCATATATCATGCTGCCTGGCTGACCTCACTCAGGACTGCACATGTTCAGAGCACCTCTAAAGCACTTTGTGTAGTGGTAATAAGTGTCATGAATTAATTGTACATTGACTGAGAGGGCTATTCAGAGAGAGGTGAAAACCTTGAGAATGACTGGAGAATTGAAAATTCTAGGTCAAAATAGTCAATCCAGAAATTCTCCCATTTATCTCACTTTCCAAATTAGCTATTTGGTCTAGATTGTTTATTTCCTGCCAATTCTCAAGGTTTTCACCTCTCTCTGAATAGCCCTGTATGTATCCCAACGTGTATCGAAGCATAGCCAAGGTGAATGTTTTATTACAGGCTGTGATGTGTTATGTGCCTTTATCTCAAATGGGTTGTTTTGTGTTAACCTCATTGATGTTTTCAAGTGACAGATTGACATAAAATGGAGAATTCTTATATAATATGCCCCTGGTTTACAGAGTGAACTATATAAACTAGCAATATTACCAAACACTAACATTCTAAAATAATTAAAGAGATATTAATCTGTAAAAAAGCTATTTTAAAACCAGAAAATTAGCTTTACTGGACTAGTTTTTATTTAGGAACATAACATAGTCCTATGGACTCCATGGAGGGGATGCTCGTGGCAGCGCTTAGCGATGCCTTGAGCATGCTGAAGCTTAGTGCTGCACTACTGGGCAGGCTGCTGGATTAGGGCCTGTCCCGTAATATCACGCTAAAACTGAGACGCTAAAGAGAAACCTGCAGGCGCAGGTTTTCCTCCTTAGCGTCCCCTTTTTAGCAGGGCACATTGTCATGGTGCCCTTGGAGTTTGGAGTTCAACCACTCTAATCCTTATTATTCAAATTGGCCAGAACACATTTTAAAGGCATCTAAATGGAAACATCAATCAGTAAAACTGTGTACTGAAAGTTTCAATTAATATTAGACAGAATGGGTACGGTATTCCATTCCTTTAATATATTCCTCCTTTTTTGAGCCACTTATTTTGCTGACAGTGCGTCCATGGGAATATAATCTTTTTGTATTTTTCTGTAAAATAAATGAGAGGTGGAACAAAAATAGTTTTGAGTGGAATCCCATGTTCAAAGCTTTAAAAGTTATTGGGCTCTATTACGAGCTCTGCGTTAAAACACGGGCGCAAGGGAGGAAAAACTGCACCCGCAGTTTTCCCCCTTGCACCCGCGTTTTAACGCCAGATCACAATGCAGGCACGAAATATGCTGCCTGCATTGTTTGTGGGCGGTAAAAGCCTGGATGCTCGCGGCAGCGCTGAGCGCAGCCGCGAGCATCTACTCGCGAGATCCAGCCGGTCGATGTAGTGATCCGCAGGGAGAGACTGGGGGGACTTTTTCCCCCAGTCTTTCCCTGCTCCCGCCGGCCAGAGGAGGCGATCGGAGACGCGGTCCTCGACGCGGGACACAGGGTGAGTATATGATCTGTTTTTTTCATTTTTAAAGCTGGTGTTAACGGACTCTGCAGAAGCGGAATCCGTTAACACAAAGACCTGGCTCTGGTTAACTTTGCGCTGACGAGAGCCAGGCGTTAATCAGCGTTGGGACTTTGTAATCCAGCACTGATTAACACTTTGCGCTCCCCATGTTAAGCATAGGGAGCGCAAAGTACACTAACCTCGCGCTGCAAAGCGCAAGGTACCAAACGCAAACGGGTTTTTTAACCTGTTTGCATTTGGATTGTAATATGCGGTAGATACCGCAGCTATCGGTAGTGCTCACGCAGGTGAGCACTACCGTTCGCGTTAGGAATGTAATAGAGCCCATTCTGTTTCTACCTACTGTGGAAAGTTTACCCTTCCTGTTTCTGTTTCAGCTGATTTATAATTGGGGTTCATAGCCTTATTTTATACGTCTGTGCTTTTCCTGTACATTCTTGATGAATGTTTACTAGCATGCTGGGTGGAGTAGAAATAACTATCACGGCTCTGCATGGAGAGAGCCTGTGGAGTCATGGGTTCGATCCCGACGAGCACCTCTCCAGTAAGTGTCCTTGGGCAAGACACCTAACAGTACATACTCGCCACCCTGGACATACTTGAAAATGAGAAAAATCTCAATGTATCCTTCCTGGTAAAATCCTTTCTCAAAATAAATAAAAAATAAAAATACCTTGGCCTGAATCACTATAATACAGAGTAAATCCTACGATTTTTTTTCTCGGACTTGACCATTGCTAAATAAATACATTATCTCTGCTTCTCTCCATCATTGATATTTTGTTTGCTATCTTTAATGTTTTTGTAAAGGAAATTATTCTACTAACTCAACATTCCCATATCTGGCATCATGTTCCTGCTCTCTAATGCGTAATATATTTTATGCAAGTCAGCAAGTTGAGATTTGGCTTTCATTTTATCAGTGCTGGATGGCTATATGCTATAGACTGTTAAAGCATACAATCACACAAGCACAAAACCCTAAAATTGAGTTTATTCATAAAACAGCTTTCATAATTTAGTTCAAAGCAGCAGTGTTGAGAGAAAAAATAACTTTAACTGAAGATTATCTCTCTTTACACTTTCCATTGATCTTATAGTTCATGTTATGGAAAATATGTGTAATTAAACCAGGAAAAAAAAAATTATAGTTAAAGCAATCATTTAAGTGATATACGGTATGTATTATGGCAGGTGTAGATGTGAAGCAAAATGGGGGTTACCCCCACCCAATGAAGTGAGGGGAGGAGAATGCATATGGGTGGAGGTGGGCCATACGAAACATTGCTTCCTCTTGCTGCAAGAAGTGAAACACTGGGAACAAATAAAACATGATGGTCCATCTGACACTCAGGTGGGCTACTATTTCTATCTGAAAACAAATAAAGAAAAGAGAAATAAAACGTAAATTTTAAATTGTCTCGGTGGTAATTAAAACCTACAACTGGTCATGTTCACGATCCACACACAACAAAGTAACACATCACATTCTAAAAACATGCCACTGTATACATCCCATCAAGTGGTTCACTTGTGCAGGCCCTGATAATGAAATCATTGACATACTATTTGAAATTTAAGGTATCATTTAAGCAGTAATCAGGTTTCTATGTAAGCACAAGGAGACAGAAACCAGTGGACGGAAAGAAAGTAAGAGAACAAATCAGCCCAATTGGCAATCACAAAAATATATATTATATTTTAGACATACACCCTAACGAGAATCATTCCAGTCGCAAAAAGATTGCTTGCACCACAGTAAAAACATGCACCAGATCTTTTAATAAGGTAGCACTATAGATATATCAAAATTATCAATTCAATGGATATAAACCTGCTAGAGTTGTCATGCCCCAGCCCTGGGAGCCTGCTGTGGCCAGTCTGGGTTGCCATGTACTCCCTGTCCACATCCACTCAAGGGTTAATGCCTGCTCTTGATCCTGGGTGCTGCATAAAACCAGGCCACACCCCTCTCTCATCGCTCTTTCATTCTGGTCTGTTCCCTTCCCTAGTTGTTTGAGGTCCTGAGAGCTCCCTCATGTTTTGTTTCCAGTTGCTTTATTTAGTCTGCTTTGCCGTGCTTACCAGTGTATTTCATCCTCACTGTGATTGCCTTATTCAAGTCTTCCTGGTTCCTGCTTGCTGGACTATTACTACGTGGCCCACTATCCAGTGGGCCTAGAGACTTTCAGGTGGCTTCCAACCCTCAAGCTCTCTCCTAAGAGGTTGACCTTCTATCAAGGTACTGTTGCCAAAGCCTCCTGCTTCTCCTCAAGTGGATCCAGAGAGACTACGTGGCCCACCATCCACGTGCCATTTACGCTGCCTGTGTGTTTTGTGTTGCTACCTGTACTTTGCTAAGACTGTTTGCTGTATCCTTTATCTGCAATACAAAGCTTTATTGTGCCAATACAGCTTTCAGTGTCTGTCTGTCTGTTCGACCCCAGCGCTTGGTATTATATATTACCACCCAGAGGCCCTGCCATGGCTCCATCCTGGCTCGAGCCTGACAAGAGTAAAGATTTAGAAATAAATCCCCTACTCTCCATGCACCTAAAAAGAATCATTGAACTCGCAAAGAGCTTGATTGCCCGACAGTAAAAAACATGCACTAGATATATCAATAGGGTAGCACAATAACAACTTCAAAATTCTCAATTCAATAAATATGCTAGGATAAACGTTGAAAAGTAAGTTCCCTACCCTTCGCGCACCAGACGCGCGTTTCGCCTAACCAGGCTCGTCAGGAGTGCTTTTGCTGGGAACAAATAGTTGCAGAGCCCGCAAACTCACGCATAATCAAATGTGGTTCCATGGAGTCTTATAGACTCCAGGAGCCAGTACCAACACGAGTGAATTCAAAATTTTCCCACTCGAACTGCAAATAGGAGTCAGTCAGAATTCAGCCATTAGTAGCAAATGACAAATGGATAATGTCTCATGGGCAAGTTATCCATTTGCCCCATGGTATCCTTTGATGGCAGAAGCTTAGCAACACTAAGATCACAGCTATGGTTGTAGTAGAACACGGAACGAACATAAAAATCTGAAATGTTTGTACCTTGTTGTCATCTATTATGCCATAGAACTGATGCATATTTGTGAGTATTTTGTTAATAAAGATGGAATTGCTTGACATTTATGACTTGGTGAAAGAAAATGAGCGTTTAAAAGGAACATTGATTTACCCTTACCAAATGAAGATATAACATAATTAATTTGTGATGTCAGAAATGCTTAATTGATTCTCGTAATGTGCATGTGTTTATCTAACAGGTTTCAATATTGTGACTTCAGTAATGTTAGCAGGCTTATATGATTAGGATTAATGAGGCATTTATTTCCAAGTTAAGAAACAAGTTACAAAGACATTTTATTCTAATTCATTTTGTTGGTGAATTAATTTCCTTACCTTTCGTGTGTTCTAATTCCCCCTTTGTTTGGAAGCTAATATGTCACTGAACAGACATATGCTTACAAATATTTATTTTTCACCTAGGAACCCATTGTTGGATCTTTGCTCTCGGATTTCCAATTTTATCTTGTAGCAAATGGCTGCTTGGGACAAGCAAGCTAACAATTAATGTCTTGTTGTAGGTCAACAGAATTCAAACAGTTTGAAAGCTCTTTCCAAGCAATGTAAACATTTTAATTACATTAAATTCTTTAAACACATTAATTTGTCATTCAACAGCCAATGTTTAAGACTTCAAAGTCAAAGCGAACCAGTTGGTAGACAGTGTTGAGAAACTACTCAGCCTTTTTTCAGCATGCACACCTGATTCAAAAGTCTTCACTCATTAATAACCTGCCCATCAATCATGCTTTCATTGATAATTAGCGTTAAATGCAACTTAATTATTTAAGAGTAACTTGGTGCCTCTTGTTCAGTAATGATACAAGTGCTACTTAACATAAAAGTGGTGTTCTGCTGTATTGTCTGAGATTCAATGAGGATGCAGCCAAAGAGACTGACTGTCAAGCCTCTGTAATGGCTGTAAACACACAGATCAATCCAAGAGGTCCTGTGCATTTACAGTAACGTCATTTATTTAATTTCAGGAATTGAGTTTACTGTTAATTTAGTCAATTTCATAAGTTTCATCAAAGACTTAGTTATGTAGTCAACTAAGTTACTGTATAATGATTAAAACTAAGACGAAAATCTACTGTTATTTTTGCCGACTAATAAAAAAATAAAGGAAAATATTAGGGTGACCAACTTTAATTTAGTTTTAGTTGTACAGAGTTATTCAAAGAGATTCGAAAAGTCACCAAACGTGTCTTTTCGTTCTCTTCAATTCGGTTCCTTTTGCCGATCCCATTTCGGTGACCCTGCGGTGTATTCAGCAAGCACCACAGGGTCCCCGAATTGCAGGGGAAAGCTGCCGCAAACCTGACGGAAACGAACCGCAAAACCCAGCGAATGCACAACGAAAACCCTCAAAAACATATGGATTAACCTGCCGAAAGCCACAGAAAAACCCGAGCAGGAGCCGATCACCCGCAGCGAAGCCGCCGGAAAAAGCCGAGAAAGCCGAGACCGCAGACAGAGGGCAGTGAATAAATTAGGAAAACAGTTTGTATGAATGTTTGAAAAGTGAAACACTGTTTGCAAAGAAACTACTGAGCGAAAATGTCTGAAATTTGCATATGAGGTCCAGGGAATGATAATAAAGAGGCTTACAGAAAAAATAAGTAAACTTAAAAAAAAAACAGACTTTTTTAAAAAATAAAAAAAATTCAGAAAAATGCTTAAAATATCCTAAGAAATCTATAAATAAAGAGACTCTTTACTGCAGAATTTTATAATGAACGGGTTATTAGATATTGAACTAAAACGGGAATATTTTTAACATTGAAGTCTATGGGATTCTCCTGAATAAATTTGCCGAATTAAACCACCGAATGGCAGGGCATTTCGGGAACCTTTCACTGCTTGTTTGTGATCACTGAATAGTCGAAGCAGTGCTTTTTCATGGGGTTTTCACTGCCCTCCAACAGGCACCGAACAGGCACCGTATGTTCAGGCAATTCGCCAGGATTTGGCGAATTGCCTGCTCTCTGGATAGCCCAATGGCCAAGAAAGGTAACCGAACGCTGATTTTCAGCGTTCGGTTACCTTTCTCAAGCAATTTGGATCTCTCTGAATAACCCTGATAGTCTTTTGACTGAAATGCGATCTGGATTTAGTCATATTTTAGTCGACTAAATGAACACTACTTGAGATGTTACATATGTACTAATTAAAATTATTGATGGTGTTACCTTGAAATCATTTTGAATCAGGAAAGCAGAGAACAAGCTCATTGTGTCAGGACATGTACTTGAAGTGAACCTGTTTTCAACAAAATAAGTTGGCCTGATTTGACAGGGAATCATTCTCTTTTCGTACGTCAACATTGCTTTTGCTGACACATAATAACTGATAAAAACAGCGTAATTTGTAGTTTGTTTGTACTGAAAGGAAACCTCCCTGTGGTGGCGGTAATGTGAAGCCCTATGTTTCTGAGGACAATCTCGTTCATAATAATTATGGATCAATTGTCTCTTTGCTGCTTGCTTCATAGTCATGTGGGAATGGATTCTCCAGTGACAGTTGACCTACTTTGATACTTTTAGAGCCAATTAGATCTCCTTGAAATTACCTATTTAGAAAAATTCAGAGGTAGCAGGGACCATAACACACTACATGAGGGATCTCAAACTCTATTGTTGATTGCCTGCAATTTCCAGAAGTCTTTGACTGCAATAAATGGCTAAAGAATTATGGAAGCATCTGGAGGGCCAGAGTTTGAGATCCCTGCTCTACATGGTCCATAGTTTTAAACTTATGTAAAAGGCAAGTCATTGATGTGCTCTGCAGCCATTGAACTGCTCATTTACATTTACAAAGCAGCAAAAAAAAAAAAAAAACACAACACCACAAGTTCTTGATAAATGTCTGCCAGGCACTGCGGAAAGGTTCATGATTCAGAAAAGCTCAAACATGATACCACCAATGGAAAAGTTGGAAGGTATATTTTGGCATGACCCTAGTCTATGAAGCAGTCTTGCTTTCACTTCACTAGAAGTCAGCTTTTACTTCACTAGAATGCAGCATTTAGTTGACAACCAGTCTATAATAATTATTCTCATGTAAAACAGATGTCAGGGCTAACTAATTAATACAATCTACCAAGAGAGAACAGCAACCTAGCTACCTCGCTATTTTATTGTATAGTGACCAAATAATTATACAAATCCCACACCTATTATTTTGATACATGAACGTGTTTGGCAAAGTCTTCCACGGGGGAACTCAACTGTTTTACATACAAAAATTCAAGCAATTATTCTGTTCGAAACTTGATTAAAAAGTGATTGAACCACGGTCTGCATGAAGTCGTTGTAGAGCTCCAAGGTTCATCAATTCATATATGGAGCTGGGGACAATTTAATGCTTGACTAAAATGTATTGCTATTATAATTTAATTTTGCTGTACAAATCTTTTAACCCATGGTCAAGAATGCAATAAATTAGGCTATTGTGAAGCGCTTTTCTAATACTTATTCTGAAAATACGCAATTATATGATGGGATGCACCATACCAGCATCCTCCAAGACTGATGCTCCTATTTTCTGTAATAATTAACATTTGTCAGCCACTGATGTGGAATATTTAATAGATATTTTCCTATGAAACATTATGGGCTATATTTGCAAAGATCGCGCTAACATGGGTACGCTAATGGGGAAAATCTGCACTTGCAGATTTCTCCGTAGTGACCCCATGTTAGCGCGAAATTCCGAGCCAGGCGCAAGCTCAGCACCTTGCTCCAGACCACAACACTGACCGCTGGGATAATCGCGGTGGCGCTTCCGCACCACTGTGAGTATCGCCTCATGGAGTCCATGGAGAGTTTCACTTCTAGGACGCGAGCCCTGCTCATTCCTGCTCTTGTGAGATTGTGCAGAGTGGCGGAGTGATCAAGGAGGGAGACTGGGAACTGTTTGTCTCACTCAGCTTCCGGCGACAAGAAGTGGTGGACCGGGCCACCGCTATTGCTGCAGGATGAGAGGTGAGTATCAGATTTATTGGGGGTTTTAGGGGGTGCTACATGATTGTGCAAATGCAGAATCATGTAACGGCAGCTTTTAGCAGGTGTTAAAATATGATTGTCCGCATCCCTGAGGTAATTAACGCTAGCACTATGGAATATCTTACTTATCGAAAAGTTCATGTACGTTTGCGATCCCCATGTTAGGTATAGGATGTGTAAAGTACAGTAAAGACGCAGACGCTATCACAAAAATGATGCGCAAATGGATTACTAACGGGGTAGCGTCAGGAATGCAATATGGGTGGCATCTGTTAAAGTCACTTATCCTGGCGCTATCGCTTACATATCGAGGCGCTATCGTTAGTGCCAACTATGGAATAGAGCCCTACAATGGGTACAAAGGCAATGTAATAGTCTAATTGTATAATTAATACACATATTAGTGGCTTATTATTTGGATTTCCAATGAATAGCTAGGATACATGAGGAAAGGAATACACAATTAAATGTTCATTTGATTGGTATAAAATCTTTTTAGTTACATCTTAATAAGTGACTGTCAGCTCATTTAGACCCTAAACAAGCACATACTGATATTGGATTGAATTTTAAAACCTTGTTTCATCTGGTAGAGCACCAGACTCTGCTGATAAAGTATAACTCCAACCCTTTAATAAATTAACTCGAACCTCTTGTATCCATGTATTCTAAAATAGACCAAAGAAGAACAGACATTTTAGATACGACACTAATAAAAATGTGTGTTTGTGTGTATATGTTATTAAATAACATAGGCACATCACAGCCACTGCATCCTATTTATAATCATATTTCAAACTGTAAACAAGCTTTGCACACTCTGTTGTTAATATTGAGTCTATATACTACCATCAGTCAGAAACATTGCAACAAACCAAAAAGTATTTTGAAAGATTTTAATTTTAATATCTAGCTATCCCAAAGTGAAATCAATCTAGCCCTGATTCCTTAACCTCCCTGGTGGTATTCACCTCCTCCTGGCTCCCTCGCTGTCCCCCGCAGTGTGATAGTGGCGAGTTGCTTCTTGGTAAGGCTCCCTGCGAGTCACACGATGTAGGGGGCGGGACCAGGCAGCAAACTTAGAAAAAAATTAAAATACACTGTACAATCCAATATGCAATGTTTATGAACGGCACTACAGGATAAGAAACAGACCATACATCGTCTCACCCTTGTTTTCAGACAGATTTCAGTGTTTTTTGTTGTATTTTAGTTGAATATCATTTATTTGCATTATTTTGGATAATTATTTTTGGGATAATAAATTATTATGTCGTGTTTCAAACTTTATCGGACTCAGTGTATTTCCTTTTTTTTTTTAAAATTTATTAATTAATTTATTTATAAAGGATTTTACCAGTAAGGACTCTTGATTGCACGGATTTCAGTGCATGATTCCTAATTATTACAGGCTAACTATGTACAAAAACACGTTTCGTTGATTTTCAGCGTTCAGTTACCTTTCTCCAGCCATTCGGATCTCTTTGGATAACCCTGATAGTGAATAGGCCTGGCTTGCTCTACTCTACCTACTGCACTATTGAGGTACATCACTGCAGGAAAAAAAGTTTAGATCAGGAGGTCTACAACGTTAGGCCTTTAGTTGTTTTGGAGCTGCATCTCTGCATCACCCATGATGAGTGCCCCCACCTCTCCCTGCTGCCCCAATCTGGCAGAAACACTGGGTGAAGTAGAGGACTTTCCTCCACCCCATTCAGCATCACCAGCAGCCAGGATTTTGAATTTTCCACCTGTCGGTCACCAGATCAGTCCCTAGCAATGTCACACCGCAGAAAGAGTGCCGACATCACCCTCTCAGAGACCACTCACTCATATATACCAAACACTGATTTTGGTGAATTGACATATTAATACTACTCTGCATATCGTTGCTAACTCACATATTAAGGTAGCTTTCTAAGTGAGCTTTTCTAAAATGAAAGTCTACTATTGGTTACCATTTCTGATTAACCTATTTAAACCTTTACGCTGCACATAATATGTGGGAGACGTCCTCGGATGCACAGGACGTTCACCACACATCATGGGTTTTCCACGGCAAAAGGGGATGTCATTGGAAAGGCCAGAGCATAGTCTTTATAAAGATTTCAAACATGACAAGGTTGAGTGTAAATAAAAAACAATTACAACAATTAATATTTTTTATTTATTAATGCAGCACTATTGTTCATTTTTCAATTATAATGTGAACAATGATGCTGCACTAACAAAAAATTTAGTTTTTTCGGCTTTAGCTAAAATCTTGTATTTTCTCTGAAAAATACAGTAACGGGTTGACATTTCCAAAATTTTTAAGAAACGTTCCTCATACAATATATAACCACAAAGGTTTGGATGATAAAATGTTAGAAAAATGATTTCACACACTGTGGATTATTGTTATTTGAATGGAAATTCACATTTAATATTTTTTATAGCATTCTGCCAGGACATGACGTATAAATATAATAATGATATATTATGAATCTGCCGAGTGTGACGAAAAAAAGGATATATAATTTGTCTCGGTCCTACAATAAAGCATGACTTCAAATCGCATTTAAACATGATGTGCACAAAACTTTAAAAATGAGCTCAGCACACAGAGGTGAAATGTCTCAGCAGTAAAAGGGTTAATATCTGATTGTTTCGAATAGACCCAGGACATTCTTGAAACCGAGAGAAATCTCAATGTATCCTTCCTGGTAAAATATTTTATAAATAAATAAATATTTACGTCCTGCCCACGGGTCTCCCTTAGACCCGCGGACGTACATGGTACGTCAGCGGCGCCTAACCCCCCTCCTGCCCGATACTTACTCCCTCGCTGGATCCCTCGCAGATCTGGATGGGAGGAAGCCTTCCCTCCTGATTTGCATGGGCCTGGCGAGCTTGATGACGTCACCACGCTGCGTGGTGATGTCATCAGCAGGCGCCCCCATTGAAATCAATGGAGGGGAGGGGGGGCTCCTTTGGAGCCCTCTATCTCCCCAACCATTGAAGCTAGGGAAATGCTTTTTGCACCGCTGAAAAGGGGAGAGTCGCATTAACCATTTCACTGCCGGATCGCGTTTCGGCGCTAATTGGCGCCAAAACGCGATTCGAACCTGGAAGGGGGCTGACATCTTGGATGTCAGCCAAGCCTCCAGGTCCCCCCCACCCGCTGACAACCTCACCATATGTGTGAGGATGTCAGTGGGCCAGTTAACCCTCTTGCTGCCATGTAGAGATAAGGGGATCCTAAGGATCCCCCTATCTCCCGATCCGTGGCAGCTAGATGGTCATATTTGACATCATTAGAGAGGCCTTTCCAATGATACCAAACATGACCAGGTTTGGTTTAAAAATAAAATTTAAAAAATAAATAAATAAATAAATAATAAAAAAAAAAAAAATGAAATAATAAAATGTGTTTTTTTTAAAGTTTCTTTTGTCTGGGGGTTTAGTTAAATAGGACCTAGGCTGCCATCTCAAAATAATTAGCACAAAATGGTCAGAATGAGCGCAGCGCACATAGGTGAACTGGCTCAGCAGTGAAGGGGTTAAAAAGCAAAACCATGTAAAAATTGGGTATTTCTAGTCTCGGGACAAAATTTTGAAACTATTTAGCCGGGGGTCTTTTTTGGTGGTTGTAGATTTTGGGGATTAAATTACAAAAAAGTGTGTTTTTACCATTTTTTCATCATATTTCATATTTTTTTTTACAGTAAATTATTCGATATGATGGAAATAATGGTATTTCTAGAAAGTCCATTTAATGGCGTGAAAAACGGTGTATAATATGTGTGGGTTGAATAAACGAGTAAGAGGAAAATTTGACCTAAACACTAACAGCGCAGAAACGTAAAAACAGCAGCGGTCACTAAAGGACGGATTTGTGTAAAACCGCCCGGTCACTAAGGGGTTTAAGACATAATAACATGCCATTGTTCTAGACATTACCTTGTGAATCTATGATTAAATCACAATAGATATACTGTGTGCTATAACATTCCAATGTTGATCCAAGAGAATATTAAACACTGTATAATGTAAGCAGCTAATGCATAAACCATTTGCTTTCACAAAGAAACAAAGCTATCAATGCCGGGTGGTCTGGCTGCATAAAACAGCGATTAGCTGTGCTTATTAACCTGGAAAATAGGTATTGGTTTTACATACTGTCCATGCTTTCTGCTTATGTGCTGAACAATAAAAAATACCTGAAAACTCACATTGCATGTGTGGCACACAGAGAACTGAGAGATCTGCTATCCTGTCTCAGAAACATGTTCATATACAGCATATGATCAATCTTATTCTGCATTTTGCATCATTCATATGCTGCAGGCAATAAAATCTTCAGATTGTTTAGGAGGATAATTTCTAATTCTGCCATGATTATGAATTCTTGCCGAAAATAATTGTTTTTAAACCTTATCTGCTATTATAGGATTTTAGTTATTTTAGTTTGGCCTATTTTGGCGCCAAAAAAAAAAAGTTTGAAATGTGACATATAGGAAATACCACTATTAGGGCCACATTATCTATGTGCTAACGTTAACGCTCACCTGCGTGAGCATTAACGATAGCCGCGGTGTCTACCGCATATTACAATCCAAATGCAAACGAGATAAGTAACCCGTTTGCGTTTGGTACCTTGCGCTTTTCAGCGCGAGGTTACTGTACTTTGCGCTCCCCATACTTAACATGGGGAGCGCAAAGTGTTAATCAGCGTTAGGATTACAAAGTCCTAATGCTGATTAACGTCCGGCTCTGGTTAGCGGAAAGTTAACCAAAGCCATGACTTGGTGTTAACGGATTCCGCTTCTGTAGAATCCGTTAACACAGGGGTGGGCAATTACGACCCTCCAGATGTTTTGAAACTACATTTCCCGTGATGCTCCGCTGCTCATTAGGTTTGTAGAGCCTCAAGGGAAATGTAGTTTCAAAACATCTGGAGGGCCGTAATTGCCCACCCCTGCGTTAACACCATCCAAAAAAATAAAAAACAATTTGTATACTCACCTCCTGTCCCGCGGCCAGGACCGCGGCTCCAACTGCCTCCTGCGTCTGGCGGGAGCAGGGAAAGACTGGGGGAAAAAGTCCCCCCAGTCTCTCCCTGCGTATCACTACGTGGACCGGCGGATCTCGCGAGGCGAGATCCGGAAGGTCATGTGACCGCCGGCGTCTGGCTCAATGGAGTCCTATGGGCTCCATCGAGTGGATGCTTGCGGATGCGCTCATTGCTGCTGCGAGCATCCAGGGGCATAGCGCACAGTAACAATGCAGGCAGCTTTTTAAGCGCCTGCATTGTAATTCCACACTAAAACGGGGGCAGGAGGGAGAAAATTGCGGGTGCAGTTTTTTCTCCCTACCGCCCCCGGTTTTAGCGTGGAGATTGTAATGTGGCCCAAAATCCTAGGAGATGCACTCAGGGACTCCAAGATAAAACAATAAGCTTTATTAGATCGTTAAAAATAGCCTATAGCCCGATGTTTTGGCTCATACTGAGCCTTTATCAAGGTAACATTATAAATCCACAACACTGTTCATATACAATCACTGGTGGCCAAAATTGTGGATACACCTTACGTTTTTACAAGCTTTTGCAGTTTAAAGTACTTTTTATATAAAAATCTCTAAAAATGTTATAGCACAAATAAAATTTAATATAGTAAATGAACGCCTTAACAACAAAAAATCTTTAAATAAGTTCAATTTTGGCTGGAAATGTACCATAATGCATCTTGAGTATTATATAGCATAAAAGGATAATTTCAAGTTTGTCACAATGTGTTTTTTCAATAACGTGTTGAATGCCTTTGGCCTTAACTACTGCCTGACACCTTCTAGGCAGTGACTCTACAAGTCTTGTGACATCTTCTTCTGTGATCAAATGATGCCAGGAATTGATTATAGCCTCAATGAGTCCTCACTTGTTGCTTGGATTCTTGCTCGAGACCATGCGTTTCAATCTTGACCATAAATTTTCGATGGAATTCAAGTCAGGGCTATTTCCAGGCCAGGGAAGCAGAGGAATTTTCTTGTCAACCAAAACTGACAAAATCAGAAGGTGTATCCACAATTTTGGCCACTAGTGTAAATCTTAATTGACTCACCACCTCTGTCATACGTCAAATTCCAGTAGGCCCAGTCCCCGGAAGTGACGTGTCAGCCAAGTTAAACATACACATAAAGGGTTATTCGAAGAGAGCTGAATTGGCTCCGAAATTGCACCGGACAGTGAATTTCCCCATACAGTGCAATTTTGTGGCCATTCTGCTTTTCAAAAAGCTGGCGAATTGCCAGTAAAATACTGTACAGTGCCTGTTCGACAGCAGTGAAATCCCCCAAAGAGAAGTAATGGTTAATCTAATCAGAGAACACCAAACAGCACTGAAATGTCAGTGAAGTGCTCTGATATTCAGTGCTTTCATTCGACAGGTTTAATAAGGTGAAGGTTTAATAAGAGCTGGCAGGTTACCAGACCTGAAGGATATGTTAAAAAATATGGAGTTAACCTCAAAAATATGGATTCACACATTGCAGTAGAAAAGGTCATCTGTTGTATGTATTTGCTTTTACATCCTCACTGTGTCACCTTAGGAGATAGATTATATCTTCAACAACCTTTTTATTGGCCCATGTCCTCCTTTATAAGATGCTGAGTTATTTCAGATTTGGGATCCTATTAAAAATTATCCCATAAGAGCATTTAGGTTTCACAATGAATGAACTTAATGACTTCAACAGCAATAATGAGGAACACATTGAATTTATGACCGCAGCTTAAAAAGAATTTGCAAAGTTCTTGTCTATGTTATTAATGGAAGAGTCATTTAAAACAAAATGAAGAGCCTCCCTTTAAGCTTGGCTAATAGATCCTAGCCCATCAAAACCGCACTGTTCCCTGCTAACATTCATAAAAAGTATGTATGCTTCAGCATTTCATTTTGTTATGCAGCATATTAAAAAGAAATTACCCATCATTTACCAGAAGGTCCTATGTGAAGGTCAAAATTTATATATTAAAGCATGACATGTTGGTTCCACGATAACATATATCTTTTACAATTCTGATCAAAATGTGAAAAGAAGTAAAAAGTACAGCCTGTATTATGCCAAGAGAACATATGTTGGTTCCCTGAGAAAATACTGCTACAATTATGACAAAAATGTGAAAAGAAAAACATAGAAAGTTATTCATTGGCCACGATTTTTCGTTGAAAAAGCTGTTTAACTTCAGTGAACAATGATGTTCAAATACAGTAAACGTAGGGCATCATTACTGAAATCAATAACCTGGATCGGCGCAAATACTGCTCTCTGGGATCCCGGAATCTCGCATATATATATATAATAGAAGAAGAACAATAATAGTGCAACACTGTTTTGTAAAATATACTATGAATGTAAGTGATGAACACCCCACTTACAAGTGTAGAGCCGTGCACTGGCTCTAAGTGGGTCCAGACATGTGGGTAATTGTCTTCAGTTTCTTAGGTGACCCCACCTTACAGCAAGATTTTTTCTTTTTCTTTGTCCGAGGTTTAGACAATGGAAAGGAGAACAGGAAGAAAAATCCTTGTGTAGGTCCACAAATTAAAGGTCACAATTTTATGTACAGTTGGAATTGTACTCACATTTTGTGGAGCTCACATAGCTCATAGATATAGGCCCATAGGTTTTTTTTGGTGGGAGAAAAACCCAGATGAAAAACCACCAGTGTTTGCAGGATTCGATGAAGCAGGAATCAGGATTGGAGATGAAAAAATAAGGTTTATTTAAAATATAATTAAAATAAATTTTTAATTATATTTTAAATAAACCTTATTTTTTCATCTCCAATCCTGATTCCTGCTTCATCGAATCCTGCAAACACTGGTGGTTTTTCATCTGGGTTTTTCTCCCACCAAAAAAAACCTATGGGCCTATATCTATGAGCTATGTGAGCTCCACAAAATGTGAGTACAATTCCAACTGTACATAAAATTGTGACCTTTAATTTGTGGACCTACACAAGGATTTTTCTTCCTGTTCTCCTTTCCATTGTCTAAACCTCGGACAAAGAAAAAGAAAAAATCTTGCTGTAAGGTGGGGGTCACCTAAGAAACTGAAGACAATTACCCACATGTCTGGACCCACTTAGAGCCAGTGCACGGCTCTACACTTGTAAGTGGGGTGTTCATCACTTACATTCATAGTATATTTTACAAAACAGTGTTGCACTATTATTGTTCTTCTTCTATTATATATATATATGCGAGATTCCGGGATCCCAGAGAGCAGTATTTGCGCCGATCCAGGTTATTGATTTCATTATTGTGTGCAATGGTATAGGGGAAACCACTATATCCTGAGATTGGCTATCTGGGCACCCTGGTGGTGGATGCATGTTGTGTGGCGCTGCACCATTTGCTGTTTGTAGGGCATCATTACAATCGTCGCGCTAAAACGGGGAGGCTAGGGAGAAAAACCTGCACCTGCAGATTCTCTTTTGCGCCCCTGTTTTAGGGCGATATTACAATGCAGGCGCTAGAAAAGCTGCCTGCATTGTTATCGGGCGCTAAGCCCCGGGATGCTCGTGGCAATGCTAAGCGCCGCCGCGTGCTAGGACTCCATTGACGCAAACAGCGCCGGTCACATGACCTGCCGGATCTCGCCTCGCGAGATCCGGCAGGTCGGCATAGTGATCCACAAGGGGAGACTGGGGGACTTTTTCCCCCAGTCTCTGCCTGCTTCCCGGCAGACAGAGGAGGTGGTTGGAGCCGCGGTCCTCGCCGAGGGATGGGAGGTGAGTATTCGATTTATTTTGAGGGGTTACTGCTGGTGTTGACGGATTCTGCAGCAGTGGAATCCGTTAGCAACAAGTCCAGGCTGTGGTTAACTTTCTGGTAACCGCAGCCGGCGGTAATTAGCATTAGGACTTTCTAATCCTAACGCTAATTAACTCTTTGCGCTCCCCATGTTAAGCATAGGGACCGCATAATTACAGTAACCTCGCGCAGAACAGCGCAAGATACCTATCGCTAATGGGCTTTTTAACCCGTTAGCGTTTGGATTGTAATATGGGTGGCCCACGCTAGGGCCACCAGGGCTAACGTTAACGTTCACGCCTGTGAGCGCTAACATTAGCACCAAGAATGTAATGTGGCCGTAGTGTTTAGTGGATTGCCACCATAGTTCACAGTAGGTTTCCCCATTCTTCCCACTGTAGTTTCTTGCATAGCTTTTCAATGAGCTTTTCACTGATGTTCCCACCATAGTTGTTGCCTATGTGATTTGCATAGATTTCACCATGAATTCCAGCATTGTTTCATGTGAAGGCATTGTTCTTATTGCTATTGGCGCCGTAAATTGAATGGGAGGACTATGGGGATCTCCACTTTAAAATCACCAACTCATATCCATTATCAATGCAGAATATAACCTGAGATGGCGCAAACAATGCTTCCTGGGGTCCCAGGGTCTCACGTATACATATAGGAGAAAAATAAACAACAATAGTGCAATAGGTAGATATCAATTCTGGGAAGGAATTAAGGATAATATCCCACTCACAAATCTAGAGCCTTATCACTGGCTCTAAGTGGGTCCAGGCATATGGGTAGATTGTCTTCCAATTTCTCAGGTGACCCCCACCTTTATCCAAACTGGTATATCCAGGATCATATGATGGAAGATAAAAGACAAAAGGAGACACTCCTTGTGCAAATCTGAGAGAGGTTATGTTATGGCAAATTCGAGACTTTCTACTCACATTTTCTCCTCAAAACAAACGCCCATGGGTTTTTTTTAGATGTTGGGAAACCCAAGAGAAAACCGTCCAGGATTCCAGATGAACGGCACAGCAACAACAGGAACAAAGAGTTTCAAAAATTAAAATTTATTAAAAACAATGGTTCCAGAACGCGTTTCGCCGCACAAAAACGCGGCTTCATCAGCTGGTATAAATACATTAAAACCTATGGGTCCTTATATAGTGTCCACTGGTGTTCTTAAGGGTCCCCAGGTGTCCTGTTGTGTGCCTCGATGCTTCTAATCACCTCCCGATCATCCGGCGTTGGGCGCCGCCATTTTGCGCATGCGCATTCTACTTCCGCGTTCCACTGCGTTTCAAACGGGGTTTTCTTACATCCGGTTGATGTTCATTAGGATTCTCGGTACATCAATCAGAGAAAAGGCTTGTAGACACTCCCCTTCTTTACAACATATCTCGAATTAAAAGAATATAAGTGTTCAGGGATAGGTAATGGGGGAGATTCACAAAAAGAGGGAGTTTTTATCTCTCATATTGCATTCTGCAAGATCCGATTTATTCCATGGCCAAAAGGATGTGTACATCCATATTGTTTAGTAATGGTGGTATGCTTAGCACAATAAAATAAATAAATATAAATAAAACATGTGTTCATAAAAAGTGTTTCTTTAAAGTGCATTGTTGTTGCATCCAAAGTGCATGTGGTCAAATATATAATCATTCTCTATTAAAGTGCATAATTTTTGACACTATAGAACTCCTATATTTACATTACACTAGTGTGTGTGCCTCAATATTAATTCCAATAATATTATTCACTAAAAATACTAATCATGTGCTAATTCATCTACCTATTAATAAATATTGTTCTCAAAATGTGTTCAGTCCACTCGGTGATAATTACTATAATTATTACCAATGTGAGTATATTATTCTTGTGACCATTATTTATACTAAGATTCAAATCTCATTGTTAACACTCAATAGTGTACTGTGACCTCATATATACTCTTATATTCTCCATAAAGTGCTATATTTTCCCTCAAATTTATAGTTTCATTATATTTATTTATCTATAAAAGGGTTTAATGTTGATGTGTGTGTACAATCCACTCAATAGTATTTATACTATTACTGCAATATATATATATTGTGTGTTAAAGTGCATAATAGTGTTTAAAAAATCTAAAATTCTCTAACACTCAATAATGTACAATGACCTCTTAGTGTGTGTTTCATATATTCATACATAGATGTTTTTAAGTGCTATATTTGCTATAAAGTGCTGTATTTCACTAATATGAAGAAAAAAAAAAAAAAAAAAAAAAAAAAGGATATATTACAATGAGGAAAACTGGAATCTTGTAAAGTGCAAAACGATATATCTTTTTTCACAGGAAATGGACAACTTCAAAATCGTTATTCAACCCATTTGGTGCCATAGTACCCATTTCATATATACTTCGCATCTCCTCTCGTCCCAATTTGCTAACAATATCTTCATCTGCGTCAATTTTATATATTTTTTTCATGGCCATAAATTTCAGTCCAAAGCGGGGAGCCTCCATGCTTAAGTTTAAAATGTAGTGACACAGAGTGGTTATCATATAGTTTTCTTATATTACGCACGTGTTCGGAAATTCTTATGTTTAGGGCTCTTTTTGTACGCCCAATGTATTGCAAGCCACAAGGGCATTCCAAAAGATAAATCACATTTTTCGAACAGCAATTTAAAACTTCTTTCATTTGTATTTTTTGGCCACTCTTCCTGTTGGTATATTCGGTTATACAGTTTTTTCTATTGGCGGTCGATCTACAGGCTAGGCACTGTCCACAGACATGGTAACCATTTTTAAGATTGAATTGGTTTAGATCCCTTTTCTTATGGTTTTTTGGTTTACTATGTACCAAATTCGCTTTTAAGTTCTTAACTCCTCTAAACACGACCTTGGGTTGTTTTCCCAATATGTCATTTAGATCTTTATCTCTTCTGAGTATGTGCCAATGTTTCTTTATTATTTTCTTTAGATTTTTTGCTTTACTGTTGTAGTCACAAATAAAGAGCACTTCCCCTTCCTTCGTATTCTTCTTTGGTTTATTGGAGTAAACTCCCTCGATCTTCTTGTTTTAATTTATTTATAACCATATCCAATTCTATTGCGTCGTACCCCTTTTCTATAAAGTTGTCTTTCAACTGATTTGCTTGTTGTTCAAAAGTACTGAGGTCTGAGCAATTTCTCCTTAGACGCATGAATTGTCCCTTTGGGACTCCCTTTAGCCAGGATGGATCATGACAGCTTGCTGTACTTATATACGTATTAGCGTCCACCTCTTTAAAAAAGGTTTTACATTTGAGGGTCCCTCACTAATATATACTTCCAGATCAAGAAAGGTCACCCTCTCTTACTCCATTTTCGATCCAGTGTTATACCCCAATCTTGGTTGTCGAGGCTATCCAAAAATAAAATCAAGTCCTCCTCACTACCCTTCCAAATGGAGGAGGAGTGAGAGGACTTGATTTTATTTTTGGATAGCCTCGACAACCAAGATTGGGGTATAACACTGGATCGAAAATGGAGTAAAGAGAGGGTGACCTTCTTGATCTGGAAGTATATATTAGTGAGGGAACCCTCAAATGTAAAACCTTTTAAAGAGGTGGACGCTAATACGTATATAAGTACAGCAAGCTGTCATGATCCATCCTGGCTAAAGGGAGTCCCAAAGGGCAATTCATGCGTCTAAGGAGAAATTGCTCAGACCTCAGTACTTTTGAACAACAAGCAAATCAGTTGAAAGACAACTTTATAGAAAAGGGGTACGACGCAATAGAATTGGATATGGTTATAAATAAATTAAAACAAGAAGATCGAGGGAGTTTACTCCAATATAAACCAAAGAAGAATACGAAGGAAGGGGAAGTGCTCTTTATTTGTGACTACAACAGTAAAGCAAAAAATCTAAAGAAAATAATAAAGAAACATTGGCACATACTCAGAAGAGATAAAGATCTAAATGACATATTGGGAAAACAACCCAAGGTCGTGTTTAGAGGAGTTAAGAACTTAAAAGCGAATTTGGTACATAGTAAACCAAAAAACCATAAGAAAAGGGATCTAAACCAATTCAATCTTAAAAATGGTTACCATGTCTGTGGACAGTGCCTAGCCTGTAGATCGACCGCCAATAGAAAAAACTGTATAACCGAATATACCAACAGGAAGAGTGGCCAAAAAATACAAATGAAAGAAGTTTTAAATTGCTGTTCGAAAAATGTGATTTATCTTTTGGAATGCCCTTGTGGCTTGCAATACATTGGGCGTACAAAAAGAGCCCTAAACATAAGAATTTCCGAACACGTGCGTAATATAAGAAAACTATATGATAACCACTCTGTGTCACTACATTTTAAACTTAAGCATGGAGGCTCCCCGTTTGGACTGAAATTTATGGCCATGAAAAAAATATATAAAATTGACGCAGATGAAGATATTGTTAGCAAATTGGGACGAGAGGAGATGCGAAGTATATATGAAATGGGTACTATGGCACCAAATGGGTTGAATAACGATTTTGAAGTTGTCCATTTCCTGTGAAAAAAGATATATCGTTTTGCACTTTACAAGATTCCAGTTTTCCTCATTGTAATATATCCTTTTTTTTTTTTTTTTTTTTTTTTTTTTTTCTTCATTAGTGAAATACAGCACTTTATAGCAAATATAGCACTTAAAAACATCTATGTATGAATATATGAAACACACACTAAGAGGTCATTGTACATTATTGAGTGTTAGAGAATTTTAGATTTTTTAAACACTATTATGCACTTTAACACACAATATATATATATTGCAGTAATAGTATAAATACTATTGAGTGGATTGTACACACACATCACATTAAACCCTTTTATAGATAAATAAATATAATGAAACTATAAATTTGAGGGAAAATATAGCACTTTATGGAGAATATAAGAGTATATATGAGGTCACAGTACACTATTGAGTGTTAACAATGAGATTTGGATTCTTAGTATAAATAATGGTCACAAGAATAATATACTCACATTGGTAATAATTATAGTAATTATCACCGAGTGGACTGAACACATTTTGAGAACAATATTTATTAATAGGTAGATGAATTAGCACATGATTAGTATTTTTAGTGAATAATATTATTGGAATTAATATTGAGGCACACACACTAGTGTAATGTAAATATAGGAGTTCTATAGTGTCAAAAATTATGCACTTTAATAGAGAATGATTATATATTTGACCACATGCACTTTGGATGCAACAACAATGCACTTTAAAGAAACACTTTTTATGAACACATGTTTTATTTATATTTATTTATTTTATTGTGCTAAGCATACCACCATTACTAAACAATATGGATGTACACATCCTTTTGGCCATGGAATAAATCGGGATCTTGCAGAATGCAATATGAGAGATAAAAACTCCCTCTTTTTGTGAATCTCCCCCATTACCTATCCCTGAACACTTATATTCTTTTAATTCGAGATATGTTGTAAAGAAGGGGAGTGTCTACAAGCCTTTTCTCTGATTGATGTACCGAGAATCCTAATGAACATCAACCGGATGTAAGAAAACCCCGTTTGAAACGCAGTGGAACGCGGAAGTAGAATGCGCATGCGCAAAATGGCGGCGCCCAACGCCGGATGATCGGGAGGTGATTAGAAGCATCGAGGCACACAACAGGACACCTGGGGACCCTTAAGAACACCAGTGGACACTATATAAGGACCCATAGGTTTTAATGTATTTATACCAGCTGATGAAGCCGCGTTTTGTGCGGCGAAACGCGTTCTGGAACCATTGTTTTTAATAAATTTTAATTTTTGAAACTCTTTGTTCCTGTTGTTGCTGTGCCGTTCATCTGGAATCCTGGACGGTTTTCTCTTGGGTTTCCCAACATCTAAAAAAAACCCATGGGCGTTTGTTTTGAGGAGAAAATGTGAGTAGAAAGTCTCGAATTTGCCATAACATAACCTCTCTCAGATTTGCACAAGGAGTGTCTCCTTTTGTCTTTTATCTTCCACCATATGATCCTGGATATACCAGTTTGGATAAAGGTGGGGGTCACCTGAGAAATTGGAAGACAATCTACCCATATGCCTGGACCCACTTAGAGCCAGTGATAAGGCTCTAGATTTGTGAGTGGGATATTATCCTTAATTCCTTCCCAGAATTGATATCTACCTATTGCACTATTGTTGTTTATTTTTCTCCTATATGTATACGTGAGACCCTGGGACCCCAGGAAGCATTGTTTGCGCCATCTCAGGTTATATTCTGCATTTGTATTCATTTGGTGTAGGGGAAACCACTATATCCTGTGATTGGCTGTCTGGGGTGCCAAGGTGGTGGATTCATATTGTGTGGCGCTGCACCATCTCTCATTTTTACTTTTCATATCCATTATCCACTGTTGTCTCAAACACCAATGAAATAACAGTAGCAAGAGAATATCCGCATTTTATGTTTTTTTTATGTAAAAACAATGCTGCTACCGTTGGAGATGAAACTTTGCCATTGTTTGAATTTCTTTTTCTGGATCGCTAAAGTTTATTGTAGTTCTAACAGTGATTTTCAATGTTTAAAACAGTGAACAACTGCGCTTCATGAATAGACCCCATGCTGGTTGAATAATTAAATTCCATTGTTTTACACTGCGGCATTTTTATTACAATTATTTCTGTGACTGGATATAGAATGATTTGAAATCTTACGTTAATCTAGTGTACTCAAGGCCGGTGCAAGTATTTTCAAGCACACAGGTGAAGACCCTTACTGCAAACCACACCACCGCTTGATGAATGATGTGTTGTGTGTGAGGAGGACTGTATGAGCGTGATGATAATGATAGTGTGTGAGAAATGGGGTTTTTAACAGTATATACTGTACATGGTGAGGATTTCAGTTATGGGTAAGATGTAGAAAAGGGCACAGGGTCAAAATATGTGTCCAGCCACCACCCCAAGTTGCAAAGGGTTCTAAGTGTGAAGCTGGTTGGTCATGATCAATCCTGGCTCAAAAATTTAGCATACACTTACCCACAGTTTAGGTTTTGGCACACATGGCATACATTTACACCCAGTCAAAAATACACTTATACCCAGATACATAATACCTACACACACTTCTATATTTACGCATTAAAATGTCTATATTTTACACCGCCATTCACTACCATGATTGAATACACTTGATCTTCAGAAGCTCCCGCATGACATCGAGTTAGCTCAATCAGGACATATTCTGCAGCAAAAGAACTTTGTTTGCAAATGAGATCCAGAATGCCCACAAATTTTTAGTTCCTTGCAAATGTCACTAAGTCGCCAAAGCTTTTTTGAGCAGCTTGGAGTTCTGACGTTTCGCCAGGATGTACTTAGCTTCTTCAGTCAGTCTTCACTGACTAAAAAAGTTAGGTACACCCTGGAGAAAAATGTATTGGAGTAACCCCAGATTTGTATTAGAATTATTTTTATATCCAGTTGTAGTTTTAGTTAATAAATCCACCTGATTTTACCTATACTACCTGTGGGTTTTTATGTTTCAGCCCCACTACTTTTGCCACCATCTACCACCTGTGTAGTAGCTCCAGCAACATCAGAAACAACAGGAATATACCCAAGGAACTTGCCTCGGTTGACTCAAAGCATTTACCATAGAAGTGGCAAGACACCACTGTATTAAGGGTCTCACAGGTGATAAACCCCAGAGCCAGGAAAAAGCGGGCTCCGGTCCAAGTGAGAACCATTTGTATGTATATACTTCGGAATACTGCATCTAAAGAACAAACGTTTGCCCTGTGATTTGTTTTTATCTGCTTCTATCAAGACGAGCAGAGCGATGGTACCAACCCGGGAATAGGCACAACGCTGTTTCTACTGAGCCAATTATAGGTAGGCTCTATAAAATGTGAGTGGGCACACCTAAAGAGCTCAATAATGTGTATCTTTAATCTGCAAACTGTATTGAACTATTTTGTATATTTTTTTTCTTGAGGTGATACCAGCGATTTATTGATATCCAGGGACACCTAAGTATCATCTTAATTACCCTTGATATCCACTATTTATTGCAGGCATCACATCACAGGCAACACTGTCACGCCCAGGTTGCGCTAGGGAGATTCGCACTGCTAGGTAGATAAGCCACACCCTTTTATCTCCACCAGAACGCAGCAACAAAATCCAGATAGTCGTAAACACAAGTATTGCACTAGCAATCGCCATCGAACGTAACAACCAATGAACACCAATTAACCTTCTCTGCTGGGACATTCCAATATGAGGGTCTCAGGTGGGCTTGAGCACAGATGAGACTGCTGTGACCCTCTTTCCTCAAGCCAGTGGTTTGTCAGCATTCATGAATTGTAAAGACACTGAAACCACAGCACTGTCAGATATCTCACCACAAGGATATTTACTTTGGAATCAGATGGTTGTTGACAATATTGTCCAAAATCAGCTGGGTATTTTAGCTACAGTGAATGTGCAAGGGGTTAAGATAGGACAATGCCATACTCTTATAAGAACACAATCTACACTCTAAAAATAGCAATATTGAGCCTATACTCATTTATCATCTAATGCAACGGTGAGCTTGGGGATAGTCTGAAAATGTTTTTAACCCGTTAACGCCGCAGGATGTTCCATGACATCCTGGCGGCGGGCGGGCTTTGAAGACGCGGGGCGTACATGTACGCCCCGCTGTCTTCAATGGGACCGGCGGTCCCCTCCCCGAAGCCTGCGTGCGCTGACTCGTGGCGTGCGTCATTGGCTGCAGAGGGACGGCCTGAAATCAAGCCGTCCCCTGCAGCCAATGACGCGCACTGCACGACGGCTGCAGGGAGGGCTCAAAATTAGTGCCGCGCAATGGCACTTGTCGGCGAGGCGTACCTGTACGCCTCGCCGACGAAATCAACCCCTTAAGGGCGCCACCCCAGCGTCCTTAAGGGGTTAAAAAATTATCATATTTTCTATCACAATTAATGAAAATAGTTAAGGCATATCATTGGAAAATCATGATTCTTGACCTTCAGCTTTAAAACAAAATGTTTGTTATTACCCTGCTTTGAGTTGAATTGTTGCTGTTTGACCTTTCTCTGTAGCTTTCAATGAGCATCTATTGGAAATGTCAAGAAATCCAAACCTCATTAATAAGAATTTGCTTGGTATTGATCTGCTTCTCTGTTTGGTCAGCAAATATTTTGTGTTACATTTCCGCACGCTTAAATCACCCGTTTCTTCAATTTCCAAGTCAACAGCACAGACAGACCTTGATATAGGCAGGAAAATAACTGGAATATTAAAGTAACCGTGAAGAGCTGAAAGCAATTATTGAACAAAATAGGGGAAATATGTCAAATGCTAAGAAAACAATTAAATATCCAGGAATTCCTCAGACGTTGTGCTGAATACCTTTAAAATCCTAAATAAAGATTTCCAGTTGGACTTTTGAACCACTGATAGATAATTATTTCATTTATATGTGCATTGGATCAGAAAATATAAATAGGTGAATACAAAGGTACTTAACTGAATGTTATATAAAGTATAAGATAAACTTCCAGGAGGTGGTTCTCTTCCTTCTTGATCAAGACAATGGGGTACAAGGAAATGCAAAGTTCTATAACAATAAGTGACATATATAGTGCAGTAAAGTTGTGACAATGAGACCTCAAATCGGATGAGACACCCAGGATCCCTGGAATAAATCAACAAGGCTCTGGCATTCCCGTATATCAGGCTGCCCTGTGGATATTGCGTCTGGAGATATGTATTGTCCCACCGCTTGTTATCAGCTGATCTGATGCCGATACCTCCTTAATTCCCAAATAACAGATGGCAGCCACAAGATACCAAAGTGTAAAATTAAATTTATTCGGCAAACAAATAAAACAAATAAAAGTGCTATAAGCATAAGTAGCCCAACGTGTTTCATCTGAATTCACAGACTTTTTCAAGAGCACTCTCTTGTATAAAACACACCCTCCCCTCAGTGCTTATATGCTTCCCAAGTCTCTCCAGACTGAGTCCAGCTTAATTGTTAATTTCCTTGGTGTTGTCCAAGTATGGAAAAAAAGTCTTGTTTCCAGTTTTGGAGTCAATAGATGCATTGCGGAACGTCTCCTCTATCCGTCTGCCGCTTCAGAGTGAGGCACATCCTCCCGCTGAGTCCCTATATGTCACATCCGGTTTCCACTGGAAATCGGAAGTCCTTCATTACCGCGATTAGTTTCGGTTAAATTTTCAATATCCTCCACTTTCGCATCAGTATTCAAATAGTTCTCAAGAGGAATCCATTCGATCAAGAGTCCATATCACCTGCTATAGACCTGTTTCGCTTGGATTAAGGGATAAATAGATAGTATACCATTAAAAACCCTTACATACTGTATACAACCTGTTTGTTTACATGAGGGAAAAAGCATATAAAACATATAAAACAGAGGAATGAATGCATGAAACCCAGGAATCAGTCAAAACACACCAAATAAAATTCCTTATTCAGCCCCCCCGGAGAAAATGTTTTTAATTAATATATCCAGTATGATTTCCTTTGTAGTCATTTTTTTATTTCTATCTCTATTTGTCCCCAATATCTATCTTTCTCTATTTGACGTCAGTCTCCCCCTGCTCGTGGCCAGGAGAAGCGGCAGATCGGGCCAACCTTCTCACTGTGGGATGAGAGGTGAGTATCGTATTTTGGGGAGAGTTTTACGGGGTGCTAAAGGATTTTGCAAAAGCAAAATCAGTTAGCACCAAGCTATTAGGTGTCGTCAAAATGTTTATTTAGCCCATTGCTACGGTAATTAGCGCTAGGACTTTGTAATACCTTACTCATCCTAATGCTAATTACTGATTGCTCTCCTCATGTGTAGCGCTCACTCCCGGAGGAGCCGCTGAATAAACTTCCGGTTAGTCTCACCGCACTAGGAAATAACTATACACCAGCACTGTTGTGGATTTTTATGTATTATATTCTTTACTGATCCCAATAAAGCAGCATATATTACGCATATACGGTTTTTAAATGACAAGAATTCGTAACGTGGGAAAAACACACGGCGGCAAATGAAACGGTTAACCCCCTCAGTTCTGGAGTGTAAGTCCCGTGAATAATAGCTCAAAAATGTGTATGTGTGTTGTCTAGGGTACCCGAGTACTGTATTCAACTGGCCAGTGAATGAAACAAAACAATCTTTGACTAGTCACCATTGGGGCCCTGTGGATTTAAACAATATTGCAGCGTGCGTTTCTTATTTGGGAACTGCGGCCTGGGAGGCCTCTCACCCATCTGATGAACAAGATATGGCCAGCACCCGATGCCTCAATCAAAGGATCTTCTCTGCTGTACACTGGGACTCCGTGCCACTGAATCTGCTCCCTGCTTGCCAAATCTCCGCAACTGGAACAACAAACCACCGCCTGCACTCCCAATCGATCAGCGCGGTCTCGTAACTCGGGGTCCTGCCAGATCTAACTCTTTCTCCAGACCACTCAGCGCTGCGCAGGTAGGTCTTAACACGGTCACTGTCCCAATCTCCAGCACCAGTAAGGCTAGGGACAGATGAGCGCATTTTCTGCGGCCACCGTCAAAATGTACGTCGATGCGTGCGCACGCATTTTTTCACGGAATACGCTTAAGTGGTCAGACGATGCGCAATTCTGGACGTATTTCATGACGATGGGGTGAAAAGAAGTCTAGGGAAATCCGGCTGTTTGAACGTTATGTTGGCCGCACACTAGCAGCGTCTGACATCTCCTAATCACGCACACACGCTGCTATGCGGCCGCAGCGCACTTTGTACGTCAGTACCAGCGGTTTAACGTTCTGATAAAAATGCGTTCATTTTCCACTTGCGTTGCGCGGCCGGACTTTTGTGCAACCGTACTTCGTATATTGGCCGTCATTGCCTGGCATCTGCTGCTAGTGCGGCCGTGATTATGTGCGCCAGAACGCGCGTTCGCACTGCCTCAGTCTGACCCTAGCCTAAGACAACGTCTGTACTCCGGCCTGGTTGCGATCCCTGACAGCTCCAACATGCGTCCTCCACCTTTCAATGCTCCACTCACTCTGCTCTCCCTTGCACGAGGTTGCTGAACTCTTTCCTTTTCCTGTACCACCCCCTTCCTGTCCTCACGCAAAGGATGATGGTAGGTGTAGTTCAGTTTTTGTCCAGCATAGTCTAACAATGTCTCTGTCTCCCTCTGGTGGCGGCAATAGATCAATGCACCAGAATATAGTGTTTTTAAAGCAGCGCTACACATGTTAAGTAAAGGATTTGCAAAGTACAGTAAGCTCGCGCAAGCTAGTGCAATCATCGAGGAGCTAGCATTAAAGTAACTTATTCTAGCATTAGCGCTTATTCAACCGAACAATACCGTTAGTGTACACTAGGGAACAGAGCCCAATGTAATTTCTCTAAAGGTTTTGTTAAGGTGCTAAAATTTACTTAGTATAGTAGTATATTACCAACCGTGACGCTTCAATTTGAAACTATTGGATTAGTGTTAGGCTAGGGTCAGACGAGCGCGTTTTCTACGGACTGTGCACCTGTGCAGTACGGACACACTTTTTGACGGAAGACGCAGTAGTGGCCACACAGTCCGTTTTTGTGAATGATGTTATTTTTGACAGATGTAGGAGGGAAAATAAATTAAAATGAAAAAACATTTTGTCTGTCAAAAATGCTGGACGTATAAATGCAGTTCGTCTGACCATGTTCCATCACTCACACACAAAGCTATGCAGACTTTGCGGACGCAGTGCACTCCGCACGTCCGTCCTAGTGGTTTTACATTCTTGCTAACTTGCGTCCGTTTGCTGTGTCCATTGTGCGTCTGCACTTCCGTGCGGACGTACTTCGTGTGTGGGGCTTCATTGGTCATAATTCTCTGCTACCACGGACGTACTAATGTGCGGCAACACGAACGTGATTACTGCGCTCATCTGACCCTAGCGTTAATGATTTCAGAATATGGAAATTAGGCTTGAAACGCAACGACTGCTGGAATACGTTTTGATATTTAACCCTTTCGCTGCTGAGGCATTTCACGTCTCTGTGCTGAGCTCATTTTTACCTGTTTCGCTCATCTTGTTTAAACGCGTTTTGAAGGCTTATTTTAGTATATGACCCAGACATATTATATATCGTTCTTTCCGGCAGACTCGGCAGATTCATAATATATCATTATTATATGTATGCGTTATGTCCTGTCTGTATATTATAACAAAAAATGCAATAAAATTTGAATTTTCAATAATTTACAATGTGTACAGTGGTTTTTTTCACATTTTAACATGCGAGCAATTGCGGTTATATTTTGTATGGGGTGCGCTTGTTAAAAAAATTAGAAATGGGGTCTCGTTACATTTTTTTGGGGGGAAAATTATGCGATTTTTAACAAACGCACCTCAAACAAAAATCGTTAGTGCAGCATCATTGTTCACATTATAATTGAAATGGGAACAATATTGCTGCATTAACAAACAAAAAAAAACTTGTTTTTTTTTTATAATTTTTTTTTACATGGTCATGTTTGGGATCGTTGGAAAGGCCATGATCTGGCTGATCCATTGATATCAAATATTAACACCTAGCTGCCATGCATCCCCTACGGAACCCCACGGATCCCCTGCCACGGAACATTAACCCCTAGCTGCCACCATTGCTGGCAGTTAGGGGTTAACTCCAGGACTGGCAACATCGTGCTATGCACAATGATGCCAGTCCTGAGGGGGAGTTTCCGGAGGCTTGGCCGACATCCAAGATGTCGGCCAGCTCCGGGAGAGGATCAGGATCCGGCGCTTTTCGGCGCCGAATCGTGATCCGGCTCCCCAGGGGTTAATGTCAGCCACCGTTTGGAAGGGCAGGCTGTGCCCTTCCAAACGGTGCCTGCCTTAACCCTGTGGTCCCCGGCTCCCTTTCGGCGCCTCCTCCACACACGCGGGGGGGCGCCTGAATTAGATGTCATCACGCCGCCGCAATGACATCTAGTGTCCCCGCCGGGGTCCCGGAGTGCTGGGCTGACATCCAAGATGTCGGCCCGCACCGGGGGGGCCAGCAATTGGCCGGAATACCGGCCGATTGCTGCCTCCTGTGCTGGTGCACTTGGCAGGACGTGCTGATTGCGTCCTTAGCAGCCAAGTGGTTAATATTACTGAATGTTACATATTAAGATTTAAAGTTTCGATTTGTTTTAATGCTATGACTTTGAAGACATAGTTACAGATAATGGAACGGAACATAAAAAGAAACCTCTTCCCATCTTATAGGTGTACTATTTAGGCCAGTTTGTGAATAAAAGGGCAGGGCCGGCGCTAATGTAAGGCGGCACAGGCGGCCGCCTTACTGTCCTGGCCTGCTGCCAGTTTGAGGGGCGGAAAAATCAGATTTGCGGCGGCGCTGCAGTGTGTGTGCCTGTCTCAGTCCCATCCCACGTTCTTAACACGAGCAGGCACACTGTGTAATTTGGCGCCGCCCCCACACGTGATCCACATAGCCCAGGAAAACAACTGCAGGAGGAGCCACCAGCCCGCGTGCTTTCACTCTGCTGCGATGGAGGAGCGAGGCAGAGAGGAGATTTATTACCAGGTGTGAATAAACTAATGGGAGGGGGGTGTAGATTAATATACTGGGGGGCTTTAAATTGCTGCACTGGGTCTGGGGCTGTAAATTGCTATACTGGGGGGCTGTAAATTGCTATACTGGGGGGCTGTAAATTGCTATACTGGGTCTGGGGGCTGTAAATGGATATACTGGGTCTGGGGGCTGTAAATAGATATACTGGGGGGGCTGTAAATTGCTATACTGGGTCTGGGGGCTGTAAATGGATATACTGGGTCTGGGGGCTGTAAATAGATATACTGGGGGGGCTGTAAATTGCTATACTGGGTCTGGGGCTGTAAATGGATATACTGGGTCTGGGGGCTGTAAATAGATATACTGGGGGGCTGTAAATTGAAATACTGGGTCTGGGGGCTGTAAATAGATATACTGGGGGGCTGTAAATGGATATACTGGGTCTGGGAGCTGTAAATAGATATACTGGGGGGGCTGTAAATGGATATACTGGTCTGGGGGCTGTAAATAGATATACTGGGGGGCTGTAAATGGCTATACTGGGTCTGGGGGCTGTAAATGGATATACTGGGTCTGGGGGCTGTAAATAGATATACTGGCGGGGCTGTAAATTGCTATACTGGGTCTGGGGCTGTAAATTGATATACTGGGTCTGGGGGCTGTAAATTGATATACTGGGTCTGGGGGCCGTAAATAGATATACTGGGGGGGCTGTAAATTGATATACTGGGTCTGGGGCTGTAAACTGATTTACTGGGGGTGTAAATTGCTATGTTGGTGGGTGTAAAATCATGTACTGGGGTGTAAAATGATATGCAGGGGTTTGAATAAACTGATATTGGTACATTACCTTTTTTTATTGCTGTGGAGCTCTGTTATACACTCATTCACACTGCACATTACTGTGAGTTTTATTGCTGTGGATTCTGTGATACGCTCATACACACCGCACATTACTGTGAGTTTTATTACTGTGGAGCTCTGTGATACGCTTTTACACACTGCACATTACTATGAGTTTTATTGCTGTGGAGCTCTGTGATACGCTCATACACTCTGCACATTACTATGAGTTTTATTGCTGTGGAGCTCTGTGATACGCTTTTACACACTGCACATTACTGGAAGGTTTATTGAAGTGAGCTCTGTAATTTGCAGTGTGTATAAGTACATCAATAAGGTAGACGTATCTTATAAACCTGAATTGCTCCTGGTGAGGGTATAAATAAAACCCACCAGTTTCTCTCATGGCTGAGAAGCCGCATGAGGACATGTGGTTGCTTAGAAAGCAGCTTTTGGTTTCATTAGGAAGGACTAGTCTGACCCAGAGGTGTCGTGATGCGGCAGAAGAGCTTACAATTTAATGACCATTCAAATAAACCAAAACCTCTGTGTTTTGTTTAACATGGAGCTACAGGGGTGAGCAGGGCTGGACTGGGACAGAAAATCAGCCCTGGATGTCATCCAGACCGGCCCAATTTAATTATGCAAATACGCACAAATATAGTATATAATCCAACTGGATCGCTCAACCAATCGCTCTACAGATACTGGAGTTGCTGCAGAGGGATTGGGTAAAGCACCGCAGTGGCACTGAGGTCAAGTGTGCACCATGCCTTAAGGTGAGGCGGATGCGCAGAGGGTCTCACCGGCACGGTGGCCGCAATATGAGACTGCGTCTGTTTTGCAGTGTGGAAGTTCTCACCTCACCCATTAAGGGCAGCGCAAGCCACGCGGTGAACCAGCATTCACACTGGCCCACAGAGCCATCGGCCCACCAGGAATCTCCCTGTAGTCCCTATGGCCAGTACATGCCTGGGGGTGAGCGCAAATGACAACTTATTTTCTTGGTATGTTTTAGAGATTATTATGCATCTCAATGCTGATTGACATGGCATGGTAGGGATGGGGGGGGCACCAAAACGCACCTTCGCCTGAGTAGACAAAAATGCTTGCACCGGCCCTGTAAAAGGGTAAAGGCAGACTCTACTTGACAATGAGTTACCATAGATCTACTTACATGTGAACGGAGCTGGATTTTGAAGAGGGCCAGCCATGGAAGCAATTCTCTGCTGGCCAGACAGTGATGTCTGACCTGGGAACAGAGATGAATGCAAACTGCATTATCTCATTCAGTCAACAAGAGCATTGATCTTTCGATCAATAGTATTTCCATACCATAACTAGGGATTGCTGCAGAAGTGAACAGGTTTACTTTAATGAGTTTGAAACACCGATTTTCAGTGATTCAAAAAGCAGTTATCCCTTTGTGTTTAACATAATTAAAACTGTAGGTTTTTTTGACAGTTAAATTGCTTTCTATATATACACACAACTAATTACAGATCTGCAGTGTTTAAAATAAAACACATGTAGAGATTCTCTGCTATAAAAAAACTTTGAGCACTCCTTACAAAACTTATTATCTCAACTGACAATTTATGTTAATATTATTTGCAATAATTTACAGACTGCTAGAGCCTATATTGTGTTAACTCTGTATTATATGATACAAGTGGGAAACACTGGTTTCCAGACATGCACAATTATATCTAATTCAGTACTAAAGTACTAAACGATGAGTCGCAAATGGATAATGGCTTTCACACATTGTATCCATTTGGGAGCTGCTATTAATGGCTCAGTTGGAATCAGGGCCCTGGTTTACCTATGTAAGAACATTACCTCTTTTCCAGATGAAATATATATTCAAAAATAATACTTCTAGCTTTAAATGCAGAAATTTGTCTTAGAAAATTTAAGTTGCCGACAATGGTTATAAAAAATGGCTTAAACTAGTGCACCACTGTTTTTCTTCTGTAAAAGATAACTGCAGCTATTTATTTATTTATAAAGTGTTTTACCAGGAAGGATACATTGAGATTTCTCTAGTTTTCAAGTATATCCTGGGTTCAAGAACATTGAATTTGTACAGTAGGGTACAGTTTTACAATAGGGGAGCACAAACATGAGACGTACGTAATAAAGTACTTGGTGATGGTTACAGGGACAGAGTGGAGAAATGTAGGGCCACATTCCAATCTTGGTGCTAACGTTAGCGCTCACTAACGTTAGCCCTTGTGGCCACCGCACATTACAATCCAAGCGCTAAGAAGCCGGTTAGCGTTTCGTACCTTGTGGTTTGCAGCGCGAGGTTACTGTACTTTGTGCTCCCTATACTTAACATGGGGAGCGCAAAGTGTTAATCAGCATTAGGATTACTAAGTCCTAACGTTGATTAATGTCTGGCTGCTGTTAACAAAATGTTAACCACAGCCAGGACCTGGTGCTAACGGATTCCGCTGGTGCAGAATCCGTTAGCACCAGCAGAAATCCCCCCAAAGAAATCAGATACTCACCTAGTATGCCGCGTCAAGGACAGCGGTTCCGTCCGCCTCCTCTGTCGCAGGGAAAAGAGTGAGAGACTGGGAGAAGAAGTCCCCCAGTCTCTCCCTGCAGATTACTACACCGAGCAACATCCGGCAGGTCATGTGACCAGCAGGGGGAAACTCAATGGAGTCCTATGGACTCCTTTGTGAGGATGCGCGCGGCGGAGCTCAGCGCTGCTGCGCACATCCTGGATCTAGCGCCCGGTAACAATGCAGGCAGCATTTTAAGCACCTGCATTGTAATCCCGTGCTAAAACGGTTCCATAGCATTCCCGTTTTAGAACATGGCTTGTAATTTAGCCCGTAGTTCTGTCTGCATGTATGCTTGGTGCTGGTAACAGGGGCAGAGTGGAGAAATGTAGTTCTGTCTTCGTGTATGCTTGGTGCTGGTTACAGGGGCAGACTGGAGAAATGTAGTTCTGTCTGCTATTCTTTATTTATCATTGTTCCACCATTGCTTTCAACACCAGGGATTGTATATTTGTAACTTTTAAAGTGGAAATCTTCTTGGAAATCCAGCAAAAACTTCAGTCTAGACACCATGTTAAAAACAACACTACACAACTTTGAAACAATGGTAGAAAGAACTGTGAATGCTACGCTGAAGAAGTTCAACAAATGATACGATGGAAACAATGGCAGATATCCTACTGGGAACTCTTTTGAGAACAATGCTAAACATCTTTGGCAGAAACTAAGGTCCAAAGAATGGTGTAAACTATGCCAAACTACGGTGCAACATCCCTAAATGGTAAATTCACCATAGTTGATCCAGTGTAATTTAGCAAAGTAACGCCACCGTTATTTCTATATAATAACCGTGCTTGGTGAATAATAATTTATAATATTATGATATTTTTAGGCAATTAGAGGCACCATGGGACTTGTCTTATAAAACTGCATTGCTTTCAATTTGCCAGTTTTTTTTAAATATTTGCATCAAAAAATGCTAATGCGCTATGAAAAAAAACCATAAACCACCAATAGCAAAATGACGTTCCCATTTTTAATCCTTTTTTTGAGAAAGTATTTTATCAGGAAGGATACATTGAGATTTCTCTTGTTTCTCAGTATGTCCTGGGTGGTGAGCATGTACCGTTACGTGTCTTGCCCAAGGACACTTACTTGAGAGGTGCTCTGGCCCGGATTCAAACCTGTGTCTCCAGGGTTATATAGCAGTGATGCTAGCTCTACTCCACCCAGCCAGTACTTCTATTGTTTGGAGCAAACAGTGAACATTGTGAAATCACTCTAGCAGTTAGAGGTCATTGAATTGTACTCAAAAGAACATTGTAATGTAAAATTAAATTGAAGCTAACTTTTTGGACCAATATCAAAGAATGTTCATGATATTCATACAAAACTTAACATTCAGGGTTATTCAAAGAGATCCGAATTGATTGAGAAAGGTAACCGAACGCTGAAAATCAGCGTTCGGTTACCTTTCTTGGCCATTCGGCTATCCAGAGAGCAGGCAATTCGCCAAATCCTGGCGAATTGCCTGAACATACGGTGCCTGCCTGTTCGAGGGCAGTGAAAACCCCATGAAAAAGCACTGCTTTGGCTATTCAGAGAACACAAACCAGCAGTGAAAGGTTCCCCTAATGCCCTGCCATTCGGAGGTTTAATTCGGCAAATTTATTCAGGAGAATCCCATAGGCTTCAATGTTAAAAATATTCCCGTTTTAATTCAATATCTAATAAACCGTTCATTATAAAATTCTGCAGTAAAGAGTCTCTTTATTTATAGATTTTTTAAGGATATTTTAAGCATTTTTCTGAATTATTATTTTATTTTTTAAAAGTCTGATTTTTTTTTTTTTAAGTTTACTTACTTTTTCTGTAACAGCCCACTTTTTTATCATTCCCTGGACCTCATATGTAAATTTCAGACATTTTCGCTTAGTAGTTTCTTTGCAAACAGTGTTTCACTTTTCAATCATTCATACAAACTGTTTTCCTAATTTATTCACTGCCTCTTCTGCTGTGTCGAAGGCTGCGATCGGCTCCTGTTCGGGTTTTTCTGTGGTTTTCGGCAGGTTGTTTTTGAGGGTTTTCGGCGTGCATTCGCTGGGTTTTGCGGTTAGTTTTCGTCAGGTTTGCGGCAGCTTTTCCCTGCAATTCGGGGACCCTGTGGTGCTTGATGAATACACCGCAGTGTCACCGAAATGGGATCGGCAAAAGGAAGCGAATTGAAGAGAACGAAAAGTCACCGAACGTGCGGTGACTTTTCGACTCTCTTTGAATAACCCTGTTAGGTTTTGTATTTTTTTAAATCTTGAGATTTTACAACAATGTCATGAAATAACAAGTCTATAATGTTGTAGTGCATTATGTGTCTAGCACTATAACCAGCATTTTTTTCCCAAAATGTACTTTAACTTTCATTAAAAATAACTGTAAAATAATTGCTTTTTGATAAATGGAAATGGATAGCATACAATGAGTTTCTGTTTGCCACAAAGGTTAACTATCTTTTTAACCCTTTCACTGCTGAAGACGTGTGGGGCACGTCCTCATTGATGCACGTTACATGCTGAGGATGTGCCCCACAAGTCATCAGCTGTGCGGGACCCCCGGCGGAGATACTCACCTCTCTGTCCGAGGTCCCACGGCGTTCTGACTTCAGCGTCCTCAGACGCTGAAGTCAAGCTCCTCCCGGCGTAAATGACGTCATCGCGCCAAGCGCGATGATGTCATTTCCAGGCCACCCCCCGGCAATGCCGGGAGATAGCCTGGAAGGGAGGGGGGGATCCGTTCGGATCCCTCTCCCTCCCGATCGGAAATGGCTTCAAATCGCGTTTAAACATGATGAGCGAAAGCGGTAAAAATTAGCTCAGCACACAGCGGTGAAATGCCTCAGCAGTGAAGGGGTTAAATGTTAATAAATATGTTCATCAACTTTACCCCTTGATATTTTTTCCCATTTTCACTTACCACATTATCAGGGTTATTCAAAGAGAATTGAAAAGTCACCGCACGTTCGGTGACTTTTCGTTCTCTTCAATTCGGTGCGATTTGGTGATCCCATTTCGGCGACCCTGCGGTGTATTCAGCAAGCACCACAGGGCCGTCATAGTGCAGGGAAAAGCCGCCGCAAACTGGCCGAACACTCACCGCAAAACCTGGCGAATGTACACCGAAACCCGCAAAAACATCTGGATTAACCCCCGCCGAACACGCTGGAGAAACCCGAGCAGCCGCCGATCACAGAGCAGAGCAGCCGCCGAAAAAAGCTGACACCGCAGACGAATGGAGTGGAGAAAAAAAAATAAAACTGTATGCTTGTGTAGCGCTGTGTTAAATCTTGCTGCTGGCAGTACCTATTTTTGGCCACAAGATGGAGACAATCACGATTAGAGACACGAGACATTGGGACTACATTTCCCGGCGTGCTTTGCAAAAGGACAGGAAGTGGGTGGGACACAGGAGGCTTACTTCCCGAACCTCGTGGAGAACGCGCCAGAGCGCGGGAGGGAACGAGAGAGAGCAGACGCAGTGCAAGACATCGCAGGAGGGCCTAGGCCAGAGCACGAGTGAGACCTGTCAGTTCCTTATCGGGTCATTCGGCCTAAAGGAGACCTTTAAGATCCTGAGATTGCTGCAGATACAAGAAGCCAAAGACCTGGAGTGAGGAGTTGCCGCGAGCTGATGGATACGGAGAGCAGGCGGTGAGCGGGACAAGTCGCGGACAAGCAACTGAGAGTCAGACAACGGATCCGGCCGCTAGTATCCCCAGTCAAAATCGAGCGGAGAGACGTCCTGGGTCAGCGGAGCTTACAGCAACCGGTGGATGGGTGAGAGGCCTCCAAGGCCGTATGTAATTAAGGAACACACTGCTGTTTTCTCTTTAAAGTCCACAGGGCCCCAACTTGACTAGTCGAAGACATTCCTTAAGTAAATTCACTGGCCAGTTGAACAGTACCCGGGTACCACACACACATACACACCTTTTACATTCCGGGACTTAAACCTGTGCAGGACTCATTTTGTTACGAATCGGAACGGGAGTTAAAGTTACGTTCTGAATACATATTTTTCTCTTTTCCGCTGCGCGTTTATCGTAATACGAAGAGATTGTATTTTGGGGTTCGCTACGTGTCTCTGTTTTTCCGAACTATTGGGAAATTGCATATATTTTTCTGTTCGGTTGCGAATATTTTATTCTTCCGAAATACGAAGCCTCGTGTTTCGTTTCTTTTCCGCTACGCGTTTTACCGCAATACGAAAGTACTGTAATAATATCTGTGAATACCGTGTCTCAACATCTGCTTATTATTTTAGTAAACTATTTAAATGATAAAAACTCACAGCGGTGTTGGAGTATATTTATTCCCTAGTGCGGGGAGACTGACCCGTGGTTCATTTTCAGCGGCTCCTCCGGGAGTGAGCGCTACACGTGGGGGCTCGTTTCCGGGATCCAGTCTCTGGAAAAACCGCATCTAAAGGGTTAAATATGGATCCAGACACTGTTGCCGAGTGGTGTGAGGAGCATAGTGGTCAGTTAGAATGTTGTATAGTCATGGATATTCCCGCAGACACTTGGGCCGAAGATCAGATTCGCCAGGCTGTGGCCGTGCTGACACCAGACCATCGGGGGCTAATACTGGACATTGTAAAGAACACAGATACCTCTCACACATATGTTCTTCTTGAATGGAGAAAGGGTGTTCCACCATGTTTTCAGGGCGCAAGCGTGAAACTGGCCGATGAGGTGGAAGTCCAACTAATTCAGCCAAGTGCGCCACGTGGCGAATCCGCAAGTGTTCCCGCGCCTAGTCCGTTGGCCATGATCGGGCCTGAATTTATCGTGGCTATTGGAGATCTACTGGCTAAATGTCAGAAAACAAGCCCTCCTCACACTAACTTCGGTTATCGACGGTTAAGAAATTTTACAGGAAACGTGCCAACTCCGGCGGGAGAAGAAACCTTTGAAGAATGGGTGGAACAGGCGATGCAGGCTCTGGATGAGTGGGATGTCCCTGAGGCCCAGAAAAAGCAAAGGATCACCGAGAGTTTAAAGGGACCTGCGTCAGAAGCGGTGAGAAACCTGAAACTGAGCAGAAAAGATTGTACTGCTTTAGATTACTTAAACGTTCTTGAGGAAGTTTTTGGGCGAACCGAAAAGGCGGCCGAACTGGTATATCAGTACGAACACACCTATCAGAGAAGAGGTGAAAGGATGACCGAGTACATGAGGCGCCTAGATAAGATTCTACACCAGATACTCCTGAAGAAAGGGGCCGAACCGGCCGAAGTAGATAAGATCCGAATAAAACAGATCCTGAGGGGCTCTCAACCTTTAGATCCAGTAATGATGCAGCTGAGAAGCAGAGCAGGTAACCAAGAGTTAAAGTACCTGGAACTGATCCGAGTTGTACGAGAGGAAGAGGCTTTACTGGAAGAGAAATCCTTCAGGCGGGGGGAAGGGCTTATGCACAACCTGTGAGACATAACGACGGTCTGCGGCCTGAAAGCGACTCCCTAGATACTTGTGGATCTGACGAGGACGAACAAGAGCACCTAGTCGTTTTTAAATCTACAGAGAGGGCTGCCAAAGAATCGAACCTCCCTGAACGTGGTGAATTGTCCAAAACCGTCAAGAAAGTACAGGAAGCTCAAGTTGAATTGCAACAAGCGCACGCGGAACTGTGCCGAGTGTTGATGAAGGTGACCGAAATGCAGGCAGAAATGCAGAAATTCCTCACAGGTATGCAGACGACAGGAGTTGCTGTGGCATCTAGTCCAAGTCCTTTAACCAAATCTCAACAAGCAACTACGTCTCCGCTCTCTAAGAAGAGATGTTTCGGTTGTGGAGAAATGGGCCATTTCCGCGCACAGTGCAAAGGCCGGAAGCCTGAGAAGGATAGAGTCGAGGGACTGTTGGAAGCCTTAGAAGGACTGTTATCTACCTCACCGGCGGGAAACGCCAGAGGGCACAAGTGAAGGAGCAACTTAGGTGCCCGAAGGTTGAACCCCGCTCCAAAAACCAAGCCAAGACTAAAAGGACGAGAGGGCCTAAAACCGAGCCAAATGCTGAACCTGCCAGAACCAAAAGAGTCACTCCCTTAGCATCCGGTCTACGTCATGGGGAAGCAATGCACACCCAAAGCCTACACGGGCCAAGAAAAAGGCCAGGGTACAGCAAACCGGGTCTAAGCGTCCGGATACCGCCACCAAGTTTCCTGACCAACTGATAGGTCCTTCTCCTATTGTGCCAATCCAAGTGGAAGGAGTTTACACTAAAGCCCTGTTAGATTCAGGGGCTCAAGTGACATTGATCTACAAAGACTTCTACGAGAAACACTTTAAGCACATTCCTCTGCAAGAATTGAAGGATTTGGAAATATGGGGTATCGGCACTGAGAAGCTCCCTTATGACGGGTACCTGCAAGTGAAGTTGGAGATCGGATCTGAAGTCATCGGGCAGTCTGGGGGTTGCGATGCATTGGCCATTGTGTGTCCTCGACCCTCAGGTGCGAACAGAAGCTCCCTGATAGTGGGGACGAATACTGACCTAGTGCGGCGTCTCCTGACACCTGTTGTATTGGAAGAAGGTTCGACTCAAGGAGTACACCCAATGTTACGTCCGGTCTATCAGAGGATGGTCGAAGAACGAAAGGCACCTGCCGAGGTGGGAAGACTGTGGAGACTGGGTGGAACAGAGAAGGTTCTGCAAGCAGGAGGAGAGTAGCGAGTTTCCGGGCTTCAGTCAAGTTGAACGGATCGCAACCAGGTCCCTATGTGGTGCTGGGAACCGATTTTAATCATGGGAGTGAAACCGGAGTCGAAGTAATTCCTGAAATAATTTCCACAAAAGCTCTGAAGAGAACACGAGGAAGAGTCTCGGTCAGCGTATGCAATGTGACGGATTCTCCAGTAGTCCTTAAAGCACGAATGCCTATCGGGCAAGTAGAGTCTGCTACACCCCTCTCTACCGATTCAGGAGGGGGAGGGGATAAAGAGATTCCAGATGAAAGATTCTACCCCAAGGACGCTCCCATTTCACCTGAGTGGAAGAAACGTCTTCAGTCTCAAGTCCTAAAGTGGAAGGAATTGTTCTCGAAAGATGAGTTCGATGTGGGCCTAGCTAAGAGTACTGAGCACCGCATTCGGTTACAAGAAGACAAGCCGTTTCGGGAAAGATCAAGGCGAGTTCCGCTAGGAGACTTAGATGATCTGCGAGAGCAGCTGAACGAATTGCAAAGAACCAAGGTGATTCAAGAGTCCAGGAGTCCATACGCATCTCCCATAGTGTTGGTCCGGAAGAAAAATGGTTCTGTCCGCTTATGCATAGACTACCGCACATTGAACCGGAGAACCATCCCCGATCAATATGCCACTCCTCGGATAGAAGATGCCCTACAGTGTTTGTCTGGAGCAAAGTGGTTTAGTGTACTAGACCTGCGAAGCGGGTATCACCAGATACCAATGCATCCTGAAGACAAGGAGAAAACTGCGTTCATCTGTCCACTGGGGTTCTTTGAATTCAACAGAATGCCTCAAGGCCTTACGGGGGCTCCAGCCACGTTCCAACGGTTGATGGAGAAGACAGTCGGGGATATGAATCTAATCGAAGTATTAGTGTACCTGGATGACATAATTGTGTTTGGGAAGACTCTGGAAGAACATGAGCAACGTTTGGAGAAGGTCTTGAAGAGGCTCCATGAAGAGGGGCTGAAGCTGTCTCTGGAGAAATGCCAATTCTGTCTACCGTCTGTTACGTATCTAGGACATGTGGTCTCAGCAGAAGGTGTTTCGACAGACCCTCGGAAGTTGGAGGCCGTAGCTTCTTGGCCTAGACCCCGAAACGTCACTGAACTTAGATCTTTCTTGGGATTCTGTTCATACTATCGAAGGTTTGTGGGAGGATTCGCGAAAATAGCTCAACCACTGAACAAACTCCTGCAGAAGGAAACTACAGAAGAAGGCTGCAAGGTCTCTGACCAAAACCCGTCGGCTCCAGGGCCAAGGAAAGCTCGAGAGTCTATACAAGGTGAATGGACCAGTCAATGTGAAGGAGCTTTCGTGAAGTTGAAAGAGAGTCTAACCCGAGCTCCTGTTTTGGCCTATGCGGACCCTCACAAGCCGTATGAGTTACATGTGGATGCCAGCCGAGAAGGTCTGGGAGGAGTCCTGTATCAGGAGTATGGTGGATTGTTGAGGCCTGTGGCGTACGTGAGCCGGAGCCTTACGCCTTCAGAGAAGAATTACCCTACCCACAAGTTGGAGTTCCTAGCCTTAAAGTGGGCAGTGGTAGACAAGTTAAAAGACTATCTGTATGGAGCCGAGTTTGTGATCAAGACGGATAATAATCCTCTTACCTACATCCTTACTACCGCAAAACTGGACGCAACGGGACATCGGTGGTTGGCCGCTCTGTCAGGGTTTCGGTTCAGCCTGAAGTATCGCCCTGGGGTGAATAATCGAGATGCTGATGCGTTATCGAGAAGACCCTACACTACAGAATGGACTCAGTTGACTCCAGACGGGGTGCAAGCTTTGTGTCAAGGAACAGAGCGCCGGGTCAAAGGAGGGATTGAAGCGGAGGCCATAGGAGTCATGGCTGCGGCTGTTCCTGAGTTTTACTGTAACCCTACGCAGTTAAGGGATGAAAGTTTACCTACCTTTTCGAGACAGGACCTGAAAGCGGATCAGGCCAGAGACCCTTTAATTGCCTTGACCATAAAGGCCCTGACTGCAAACCAGCGTGAGATTTTGCTAACCAACTCCCCGAGTGGAGCCAGATTGGTCTACAAAGAGTGGGAGCGGTTGAAGATGTTGGATGGGGTGGTCTACCGAAGGGGCCCCTCAGCTAACGCTGAAGAGATTCAACAGTTATTCCTCCCCACTAAACATAGGGAGAGCGTGCTGCGATCACTACATGATGAGCATGGACATTTGGGTGCTGAGAGAACTTTTAAATTGGTACGAGATAGGTTCTATTGGCCTTGCATGAGAGCTGAAGTGGAGAGTTATTGTCATTCCTGTCTGAGGTGTATTCAGAGAAAGACTCTACCGACCCGAACTGCTCCAATGAGCCATCTGCAGAGCCAGGGACCCATGGATTTGGTGTGCATTGACTTCTTGTGCTTAGAGCCGGATGCTAGTGGGCAAGGGAACATCTCTAATAGTGACCGATCATTTCACTCGTTACGCCCAAGCTTTTTCCACAAAGAGATCAACGCGCTCCGACCGTGGCCAAGGTGTTGATGGAAAAGTTTTTTGTTCATTACGGACTGCCAAGGAGGATACACTCGGATCAGGGTAGAGACTTTGAAAGCAGACTGGTGGGGCAATTGCTAGAGCTGTTGGGAATCCAAAAGACCCGAACTACACCATATCACCCTCAAGGTGATGCTCAGCCTGAAAGGTTTAATCGCACACTACTAAACATGCTGGGGACCTTGTCGAATGTGGAGAAGCAGAGTTGGAGTCGTCACATAGCTACTCTGGTGCACGCATATAACAGTACGGAGAGTGATGCAACTGGATACTCACCGTACCGTCTTATGTTCGGAAGGGAGGCTCGACTGCCGGTTGACTTGGCATTTGGGTTATCTCTAGACCAGACGTCAGTAGCTTCCCATAGAAACTACGTGATAGGCTTCGAAAGAATCTGGCTTCTGCGTTTGAACAGGCCCGTTTGACCTCAGAAAACAGGGAGCAAAGAAAAAAAAGGAACTATGACTTGAAAGTTCGAATACAAGATCTACAACCCGGTGATAGGGTTCTATTGAAGAACTTGGGTGCTGCTGCGAGACACAAGTTGGCGGATAGGTGGAGTTCCCAGGTTTACATTGTCTGCAAACAACTGCCGGGTCTGCCGGTGTATCAGATTCGCCCGGATGGAAAGGCTGGGCCTCTCAAGAACTGGCACCGGAATCATTTGTTACCTTTGAGAGAGGCTGTGAGGATGCCAGTTGGGGACGAACTGCCTCTGCCAAATCCGCCTGCTCCACGTTTGCCTCCTGTTACTCGGTCTCAGCAGACCCGGGCTGTCGAAGAGAGCGAAAGAGACAGTGAAGAAGAGAGTTATTGTCTGGACTGGATGCGCTCACCGGAGCCTGAGGAGATTGTAGTTGTTCCTGAGCGGTGGGAGAGTAATTTGAGACCTGAAGCTCCTGAATTTCTGTTAGAAGTCCCTGAGACTGTTGAAATCCCTGAAGCTCTTGAATTTCAGTTGGAAGTCCCTGAGGTTGTTGGGATCCCGGTAGCTCCGGAAGTTGAAGCTTATTCAGGCGATTATAGTTCTATGCCTTCACTGGAGGGATCATACTCTGAAGAAACGTCTGCTCCAGTGATAGAGAGAAGGACTGAGCCAGCACCTATAGTACTTCCACCTGAAGAGGAACTGATTGAGCCAGAACCAAAACGCTCTGTTCGACCGCCCCAACGTCTCACCTACGACTCACCAGGACATAGCACTGAAGAGGCCATCACCACCGTGCAGAGGTTGCCCGAAGTGTCTGCTATGCTAGCTGAGATATCCCAAAATATGAATCAACTTGAGGAAGTGTTCCTAACCCACTATATGTATGCTGCTGAACCTGTACATGTTATGTAAACTATATTCGAATATTGTGGAAATGTAATGTAACTGTTGTACCTCCTTGGAGAGACCCAAGAGTTCTAGGAGGGGGAGAGTGTAGCGCTGTGTTAAATCTTGCTGCTGGCAGTACCTATTTTTGGCCACAAGATGGAGACAATCGCGATTAGAGACACGAGACATTGGGACTACATTTCCCGGCGTGCTTTGCAAAAGGACAGGAAGTGGGTGGGACACAGGAGGCTTACTTCCCGAACCTCGTGGAGAACGCGCCAGAGCGCGCGAGGGAACGAGAGAGAGCAGACGCAGTGCAAGACATCGCAGGAGGGCCTAGGCCAGAGCACGAGTGAGACCTGTCAGTTCCTTATCGGGTCATTCGGCCTAAAGAGAAGGAGACCTTTAAGATCCTGAGATTGCTGCAGATAAAGAAGCCAAAGACCTGGAGTGAGGAGTTGCCGCGAGCTGATGGGATACGGAGAGCAGGCGGTGAGCGGGACAAGTCGCGGACAAGCAACAGAGAGTCAGACAACGGATCCGGCCGCTAGTATCCCCAGTCAAAATCGAGCGGAGAGACGTCCTGGGTCAGCGGAGCCTACAGCAACCGGTGGATGGGTGAGAGGCCTCCAAGGCCGTATGTAATTAAGGAACACACTGCTGTTTTCTCTTTAAAGTCCACAGGGCCCCAACTTGACTAGTCGAAGACATTCCTTAAGTAAATTCACTGGCCAGTTGAACAGTACCCGGGTACCACACACACATACACACCTTTTACATTCCGGGACTTAAACCTGTGCAGGACTCATTTTGTTACGAATCGGAACGGGAGTTAAAGTTACGTTCTGAATACATATTTTTCTCTTTTCCGCTGCGCGTTTATCGTAATACGAAGAGATTGTATTTTGGGGTTCGCTACGTGTCTCTGTTTTTCCGAACTATTGGGAAATTGCATATATTTTTCTGTTCGGTTGCGAATATTTTATTCTTCCGAAATACGAAGCCTCGTGTTTCGTTTCTTTTCCGCTACGCGTTTTACCGCAATACGAAAGTACTGTAATAATATCTGTGAATACCGTGTCTCAACATCTGCTTATTATTTTAGTAAACTATTTAAATGATAAAAACTCACAGCGGTGTTGGAGTATATTTATTCCCTAGTGCGGGGAGACTGACCCGTGGTTCATTTTCAGCGGCTCCTCCGGGAGTGAGCGCTACACGTGGGGGCTCGTTTCCGGGATCCAGTCTCTGGAAAAACCGCATCTAAAGGGTTAAATATGGATCCAGACACTGTTGCCGAGTGGTGTGAGGAGCACAGTGGTCAGTTAGAATGTTGTATAGTCATGGATATTCCCGCAGACACTTGGGCCGAAGATCAGATTCGCCAGGCTGTGGCCGTGCTGACACCAGACCATCGGGGGTTAATACTGGACATTGTAAAGAACACAGATACCTCTCACACGTATGTTCTTCTTGAATGGAGAAAGGGTGTTCCACCATGTTTTCAGGGCGCGAGCGTGAAACTGGCCGATGAGGTGGAAGTCCAACTAATTCAGCCAAGTGCGCCACGTGGCGAATCCGCAAGTGTTCCCGCGCCTAGTCCGTTGGCCATGATCGGGCCTGAATTTATCGTGGCTATTGGAGATCTACTGGCTAAATGTCAGAAAACAAGCCCTCCTCACACTAACTTCGGTTATCGACGGTTAAGAAATTTTACAGGAAACGTGCCAACTCCGGCGGGAGAAGAAACCTTTGAAGAATGGGTGGAACAGGCGATGCAGGCTCTGGATGAGTGGGATGTCCCTGAGGCCAGAAAAAGCAAAGGATCACCGAGAGTTTAAAGGGACCTGCGTCAGAAGCGGTGAGAAACCTGAAACTGAGCAGAAAAGATTGTACTGCTTTAGATTACTTAAACGTTCTTGAGAAGTTTTTGGGCGAACCGAAAAGGCGGCCGAACTGGTATATCAGTACGAACACACCTATCAGAGAAGAGGTGAAAGGATGACCGAGTACATGAGGCGCCTAGATAAGATTCTACACCAGATACTCCTGAAGAAAGGGGCCGAACCGGCCGAAGTAGATAAGATCCGAATAAAACAGATCCTGAGGGGCTCTCAACCTTTAGATCCAGTAATGATGCAGCTGAGAAGCAGAGCAGGTAACCAAGAGTTAAAGTACCTGGAACTGATCCGAGTTGTACGAGAGGAAGAGGCTTTACTGGAAGAGAAATCCTTCAGGCGGGGGGAAAGGGCTTATGCACAACCTGTGAGACATAACGACGGTCTGCGGCCTGAAAGCGACTCCTAGATACTTGTGGGAGGACGAACAAGAGCACCTAGTCGTTTTTAAATCTACAGAGAGGGCTGCCAAAGAATCGAACCTCCCTGAACGTGGTGAATTGTCCAAAACCGTCAAGAAAGTACAGGAAGCTCAAGTTGAATTGCAACAAGCGCACGCGGAACTGTGCCGAGTGTTGATGAAGGTGACCGAAATGCAGGCAGAAATGCAGAAATTCCTCACAGGTATGCAGACGACAGGAGTTGCTGTGGCATCTAGTCCAAGTCCTTTAACCAAATCTCAACAAGCAACTACGTCTCCGCTCTCTAAGAAGAGATGTTTCGGTTGTGGAGAAATGGGCCATTTCCGCGCACAGTGCAAAGGCCGGAAGCCTGAGAAGGATAAGTCGAGGGACTGTTGGAAGCCTAGAAGGACTGTTATCTACCTCACCGGCGGGAAACGCCAGAGGGCACAAGTGAAGGAGCAACTTAGGTGCCCGAAGGTTGAACCCCGCTCCAAAAACCAAGCCAAGACTAAAAGGACGAGAGGGCCTAAAACCGAGCCAAATGCTGAACCTGCCAGAACCAAAAGAGTCACTCCCTTAGCATCCGGGTCTACGTCATGGGGAAGCAATGCACACCCAAAGCCTACACGGGCCAAGAAAAAGGCCAGGGTACAGCAAACCGGGTCTAAGCGTCCGGATACCGCCACCAAGTTTCCTGACCAACTGATAGGTCCTTCTCCTATTGTGCCAATCCAAGTGGAAGGAGTTTACACTAAAGCCCTGTTAGATTCAGGGGCTCAAGTGACATTGATCTACAAAGACTTCTACGAGAAACACTTAAAGCACATTCCTCTGCAAGAATTGAAGGATTTGGAAATATGGGGTATCGGCACTGAGAAGCTCCCTTATGACGGGTACCTGCAAGTGAAGTTGGAGATCGGATCTGAAGTCATCGGGCAGTCTGGGGGTTGCGATGCATTGGCCATTGTGTGTCCTCGACCCTCAGGTGCGAACAGAAGCTCCCTGATAGTGGGGACGAATACTGACCTAGTGCGGCGTCTCCTGACACCTGTGTATTGGAAGAAGGTTCGACTCAAGGAGTACACCCAATGTTACGTCCGGTCTATCAGAGGATGGTCGAAGAACGAAAGGCACCTGCCGAGGTGGGAAGACTGTGGAGACTGGGTGGAACAGAGAAGGTTCTGCAAGCAGGAGAAGTAGCGAGTTTCCGGGCTTCAGTCAAGTTGAACGGATCGCAACCAGGTCCCTATGTGGTGCTGGGAACCGATTTTAATCATGGGAGTGAAACCGGAGTCGAAGTAATTCCTGAAATAATTTCCACAAAAGCTCTGAAGAGAACACGAGGAAGAGTCTCGGTCAGCGTATGCAATGTGACGGATTCTCCAGTAGTCCTTAAAGCACGAATGCCTATCGGGCAAGTAGAGTCTGCTACACCCCTCTCTACCGATTCAGGAGGGGGAGTGGATAAAGAGATTCCAGATGAAAGATTCTACCCCAAGGACGCTCCCATTTCACCTGAGTGGAAGAAACGTCTTCAGTCTCAAGTCCTAAAGTGGAAGGAATTGTTCTCGAAAGATGAGTTCGATGTGGGCCTAGCTAAGAGTACTGAGCACCGCATTCGGTTACAAGAAGACAAGCCGTTTCGGGAAAGATCAAGGCGAGTTCCGCTAGGAGACTTAGATGATCTGCGAGAGCAGCTGAACGAATTGCAAAGAACCAAGGTGATTCAAGAGTCCAGGAGTCCATACGCATCTCCCATAGTGTTGGTCCGGAAGAAAAATGGTTCTGTCCGCTTATGCATAGACTACCGCACATTGAACCGGAGAACCATCCCCGATCAATATGCCACTCCTCGGATAGAAGATGCCCTACAGTGTTTGTCTGGAGCAAAGTGGTTTAGTGTACTAGACCTGCGAAGCGGTATCACCAGATACCAATGCATCCTGAAGACAAGGAGAAAACTGCGTTCATCTGTCCACTGGGGTCTTTGAATTCAACAGAATGCCTCAAGCCTTACGGGGGCTCCAGCCACGTTCCAACGGTTGATGGAGAAGACAGTCGGGGATATGAATCTAATCGAAGTATTAGTGTACCTGGATGACATAATTGTGTTTGGGAAGACTCTGGAAGAACATGAGCAACGTTTGGAGAAGGTCTTGAAGAGGCTCCATGAAGAGGGGCTGAAGCTGTCTCTGGAGAAATGCCAATTCTGTCTACCGTCTGTTACGTATCTAGGACATGTGGTCTCAGCAGAAGGTGTTTCGACAGACCCTCGGAAGTTGGAGGCCGTAGCTTCTTGGCCTAGACCCCGAAACGTCACTGAACTTAGATCTTTCTTGGGATTCTGTTCATACTATCGAAGGTTTGGGAGGATTCGCGAAAATAGCTCAACCACTGAACAAACTCCTGCAGAAGGAAACTACAGAAGAAGGCTGCAAGGTCTCTGACCAAAACCCGTCGGCTCCAGGGCCAAGGAAAGCTCGAGAGTCTATACAAGGTGAATGGACCAGTCAATGTGAAGGAGCTTTCGTGAAGTTGAAAGAGAGTCTAACCCGAGCTCCTGTTTTGGCCTATGCGGACCCTCACAAGCCGTATGAGTTACATGTGGATGCCAGCCGAGAAGGTCTGGGAGGAGTCCTGTATCAGGAGTATGGTGGATTTTGAGGCCTGTGGCGTACGTGAGCCGGAGCCTTACGCCTTCAGAGAAGAATTACCCTACCCACAAGTTGGAGTTCCTAGCCTTAAAGTGGGCAGTGGTAGACAAGTTAAAAGACTATCTGTATGGAGCCGAGTTTGTGATCAAGACGGATAACAATCCTCTTACCTACATCCTTACTACCGCAAAACTGGACGCAACGGGACATCGGTGGTTGGCCGCTCTGTCAGGGTTTCGGTTCAGCTGAAGTATCGCCCTGGGGTGAATAATCGAGATGCTGATGCGTTATCGAGAAGACCCTACACTACAGAATGGACTCAGTTGACTCCAGACGGGGTGCAAGCTTTGTGTCAAGGAACAGAGCGCCGGGTCAAAGGAGGGATTGAAGCGGAGGCCATAGGAGTCATGGCTGCGGCTGTTCCTGAGTTTTACTGTAACCCTACGCAGTTAAGGGATGAAAGTTTACCTACCTTTTCGAGACAGGACCTAAAAGCGGATCAGGCCAGAGACCCTTTAATTGCCTTGACCATAAAGGCCCTGACTGCAAACCAGCGTGAGATTTTGCTAACCAACTCCCCAGTGGAGCCAGATTGGTCTACAAGAGTGGGAGCGGTTGAAGATGTTGGATGGGGTGGTCTACCGAAGGGGCCCCTCAGCTAACGCTGAAGAGATTCAACAGTTATTCCTCCCCACTAAACATAGGGAGAGCGTGCTGCGATCACTACATGATGAGCATGGACATTGGGTGCTGAGAGAACTTTTAAATTGGTACGAGATAGGTTCTATTGGCCTTGCATGAGAGCTGAAGTGGAGAGTTATTGTCATTCCTGTCTGAGGTGTATTCAGAGAAAGACTCTACCGACCCGAACTGCTCCAATGAGCCATCTGCAGAGCCAGGGACCCATGGATTTGGTGTGCATTGACTTCTTGTGCTTAGAGCCGGATGCTAGTGGGCAAGGGAACATCTTAATAGTGACCGATCATTTCACTCGTTACGCCCAAGCTTTTTCCACAAAGGATCAACGCGCTCCGACCGTGGCCAAGGTGTTGATGGAAAAGTTTTTTGTTCATTACGGACTGCCAAGGAGGATACACTCGGATCAGGGTAGAGACTTTGAAAGCAGACTGGTGGGGCAATTGCTAGAGCTGTTGGGAATCCAAAAGACCCGAACTACACCATATCACCCTCAAGGTGATGCTCAGCCTGAAAGGTTTAATCGCACACTACTAAACATGCTGGGGACCTTGTCGAATGTGGAGAAGCAGAGTTGGAGTCGTCACATAGCTACTCTGGTGCACGCATATAACAGTACGGAGAGTGATGCAACTGGATACTCACCGTACCGCCTTATGTTCGGAAGGGAGGCTCGACTGCCGGTTGACTTGGCATTGGGGTTATCTCTAGACCAGACGTCAGTAGCTTCCCATAGAAACTACGTCGATAGGCTTCGAAAGAATCTGGCTTCTGCGTTTGAACAGGCCCGTTTGACCTCAGAAAACAGGGAGCAAAGAAACAAAAGGAACTATGACCTGAAAGTCCGAATACAAGATCTACAACCCGGTGATAGGGTTCTATTGAAGAACTTGGGTGCTGCTGCGAGACACAAGTTGGCGGATAGGTGGAGTTCCCAGGTTTACATTGTCTGCAAACAACTGCCGGGTCTGCCGGTGTATCAGATTCACCCAGATGGAAAGGCTGGGCCTCTCAAGAACTGGCACCGGAATCATTTGTTACCTTTGAGAGAGGCTGTGAGGATGCCAGTTGGGGACGAGCTGCCTCTGCCAAATCCGCCTGCTCCACGTTTGCCTCCTGTTACTCGGTCTCAGCAGACCGGGCTGTCGAAGAGAGCGAAAGAGACAGTGAAGAAAGAGTTATTGTCTGGACTGGATGCGCTCACCGGAGCCTGAGGAGATTGTAGTTGTTCCTGAGCGGTGGGAGAGTAATTTGAGACCTGAAGCTCCTGAATTTCTGTTAGAAGTCCCTGAGACTGTTGAAATCCCTGAAGCTCTTGAATCTCAGTTGGAAGTCCCTGAGGTTGTTGGATCCCGGTAGCTCCGGAAGTTGAAGCTTATTCAGTCGATTATAGTTCTATGCCTTCACTGGAGGGATCATACTCTGAAGAAACGTCTGCTCCAGTGATAGAGAGAAGGACTGAGCCAGCACCTATAGTACTTCCACCTGAAGAGGAACTGATTGAGCCAGAACCAAAACGCTCTCTGTTCGACACCCCAACGTCTCACCTACGACTCACCAGGACATAGCACTGAAGAGGCCATCACCACCGTGCAGAGGTTGCCGAAGTGTCTGCTATGCTAGCTGAGATATCCCAAAATATGAATCAACTTGAGGAAGTGTTCCTAACCACACTATATGTATGCTGCTGAACCCTGTGTTATGTAAATATATTCGAATATTGTGGAAATGTAATGTAACGTTGTACCTCCTTGGAGAGACCCAAGAGTTCTAGGAGGGGGAGAGTGTAGTAGCGCTGTGTTAAATAAACTTGCTGCTGCTGCCAGTACCTATTTTTGGCCACAAGATGGAGACAATCGCGATTAGAGACACGAGACATGGACTACATTTCCCGGCGTGCTTTGCAAAAGACAGGAAGTGGGTGGGACACAGGAGGCTTACTTCCCGAACCTCGTGGAGAACGCGCCAGAGCGCGGGAGGGAACGAGAGAGAGCAGACGCAGTGCAAGACATCGCAGGAGGGCCTAGGCCAGAGCACGAGTGAGACCTGTCAGTTCCTTATCGGGTCATTCGGCCTAAAGAGAAGGAGACCTTTAAGATCCTGAGATTGCTGCAGATACAAGAAGCCAAAGACCTGGAGTGAGGAGTTGCCGCGAGCTGATCGGATACGGAGAGCAGGCGGTGAGCGGGACAAGTCGCGACAAGCAACTGAGAGTCAGACAACGGATCCGGCCGCTAGTATCCCCAGTCAAAATCGAGCGGAGAGACGTCCTGGGTCAGCGGAGCTTACAGCAACCGGTGGATGGGTGAGAGGCCTCCAAGGCCGTATGTAATTAAGGAACACACTGCTGTTTTCTCTTTAAAGTCCACAGGGCCCCAACTTGACTAGTCGAAGACATTCCTTAAGTAAATTCACTGGCCAGTTGAACAGTACCCGGGTACCACACACACATACACACCTTTTACATTCCGGGACTTAAACCTGTGCAGGACTCATTTTGTTACGAATCGGAACGGGAGTTAAAGTTACGTTCTGAATACATATTTTTCTCTTTTCCGCTGCGCGTTTATCGTAATACGAAGAGATTGTATTTTGGGGTTCGCTACGTGTCTCTTTTTTCCGAACTATTGGGAAATTGCATATATTTTTCTGTTCGGTTGCGAATATTTTATTCTTCCGAAATACGAAGCCTCGTGTTTCGTTTCTTTTCCGCTACGCGTTTTACCGCAATACGAAAGTACTGTAATAATATCTGTGAATACCGTGTCTCAACATCTACTTATTATTTTAGTAAACTATTTAAATGATAAAAACTCACAGCGGTGTTGGAGTATATTTATTCCCTAGTGCGGGGAGACTGACCCGTGGTTCATTTTCAGCGGCTCCTCCGGGAGTGAGCGCTACACTTGAATGTTTGAAATGTGAAACGCTGTTTGCAAAGAAACTACAGAACAAAAATGTCTGAAATTTACATATGAGGTCCAATGAATGAAAATAAAAAGGGCTGTTACAGAAAAAAGAAAAAACAATTTAAAAAAACAAACGGAAAAAATACCGAAAAATCCTAAAAAATCTATAAATAGACTTTTTACTGCAGAATATTATAATCAACGGTTTATTCGATAATGAATTAAAGCGGGAATATTTCTAACATTGAAGCCTATGAGATTCGCCTGAATAAACCCGTCGAATGAAACCACCGAACAGCAGGGCAATTTGGCAACTTTTCACTGCTGGTTTTTGTTCTCTGAATAGACGAAGCATTGCTTCTCTATGGGGATTTCACTGCCCTCGAACAGGCAATGAATGTGCAGGCAATTTGCCAAGATTTGGCGAACTGCCTGCTCTCTGAATAGCCGAATGACCAGGAAAGGTAACAGTACGCTGAATTTCGGTGTTCGGTTACCTTTCGGCCACAATTCTGATCTCTTTGAATAACCCTGTATGTTTCAAATCTGTTTATTATCATGAGATGTTTGAAAATATTAAATATTGTAACTTTAAAACTAGGCTCGGCTGGAGATATGCAAAGCCAGGATCTTCAAAATGTTTGTATCATTACTGGTTTTCTTGTAGAATTCAAAAGACCAAAAATCTTATTTTTCCGATGTATACTAATGTTGTATTTTCTAAAGCTCACTGTCTGAGATAACTCCAAAGTTCTACTGTGGGAAGTAAATCATAAATCACATCACGAAGAATTTTGCTGGAGAAGTGAGACAGACATCTTTGTGATGTTTGCCTCAGTCTGTATGTAGCTTGTAATCAATCTACTCGATTGACATCAACAATTGCAATCAGTATCAAGTCCTAGCAATGCCTTGCTTTTATTTCTATTCTTTTCTGTGCCTTTCTGGCAATTCTACATAACATTCGAGCTAGTTAGAATAGGTATCCTAAGTACTTTGCAGTCTTGGCAATAATGGAAACCAATTTGGGTTTACAAAAGGTGAGTGGGAAAAAAACTTTTGTCTTTTAAAAACACAGCTTTATGTGATGCAAATTTTAGCATCTCATTCTCCAAAGTCATTTAGGTATATATAAATGTAGGCAGCTATTTGATCTGTTTGAAAAATAAAATCTCGATTTCCCATGTGAATAAAATACTGGCCCACTATTACACTATACAGATGTTATAATTACCAGAATAATATGAGCTTTTGTCTAGGCAAAGGACACTAGGTCAGAAAGATTAATTGGAAATAATGGTAATAAAACCCCAGAATTAGGATTAACAGAGGTTAAATGGTGAAGGCCTCAAACCTCATGATTATAAAGTAATAATATAAAATAATTGAATCAAATAAAAGTAAGAGGCCAAAATAGAAGGTTAGTTTATGTGGATGTATAAACTTAAAGATATTTCCTGAAACAGAAGTCTTGGAGGGGGCTACAGTCTGGTGTATTTATTTAAACCCTTCACGATGGGCAGGACCCGCCCATCAGGTGGGGGTTAAGTTCGGCGAGGTGTACTGGTATGCGTTGCAATCAGGTGCCACCATGGGCCTCTAATTTGGCCTGCCCACACAGCCGACGTGCGGCACGTGTCATTGGCTGAAGAGGGACGGCCTGAGTTCAGGCCCTCTCTCTGCAGCCATTGACGTGCGGCGTGCACCGGCTGCAGGGAGGGGCCGTGGCAGCCCATCGAAGACAGCGGGGCGTAACTGTACACCCTGCGTCTTCAAGGCCCACCTGCCGCACAGACGGTATAGAACGTCCTGTGGCGGGAAAGGATTAAGCTAGTGATTTGAAACAGAGAAAACACTGAAGAGGATGTTTTGAGACAATGGGAATAATGGTAATGCCTTACTGAAGCGCGGTTGACAACACTAAGGTAGAAAACAGGTGATGATGTTTGAATGTGAGTTAATTAAATTGGGAACAGAGTGGGCTACAAATCTGGGTTTGGAAAAGAATTTAGGCTTTTGACATTAGATATGAATAATTGTTAGGGTTCCCCCACCGAAGTCCCTTCAAAATCCAGCCAGTGCGCCCGCTGTCCCTGGTCTGACACAGACAGCTCCCTGTTTGAGGCAGACAATAATTTACACCCACACAAGAGTGGATGACAAAATGACCTATTGACTTGTTAAAATGTGTTTATCTAAAAACAAACTGATAGACAACTCTGACGTAGTATGGTTAGTACTTGGTAGATTCCAAGATACTGTACAAAGCTGGCGTCTCTTACACATTCATCTTGTAGAGCAGGTCCTTGCACCTGTCAGACAAGTTTCAAGTAAGGCTGGTGTCAGATGAGCGCATTTTGTATGGACTGTGCGTCCGTGCAGTACGAATGCACTTTCTGACGGAAGACGCAGTAGTGGCCACACAGTCCTTTTTTTTGACTGATGTTTTTTTTGACTGATGTAGGAGGGAAAATAATTTAAAATGCAAAACCATTTTGTCCGTCAAAAATGCTGGACGTATAAATGCAGTCTGTCTGACCACGTTCATCACTCACACACAAAGCTATGCGGACGTTGCGGACGTGGCGCACTCCGCACATCCGTTCTAGCGGTTTTATGTTCTTGTCTAACCTGCGTCCGTTTGACGCGTCCGTTGTGCTTCCGCACTTCTGTGCGAACGTACTTCGTGTGGGTCTCTATTGATCATAATTATATGCTATAACAGATGTACTTATGTGCGGTAACACGGACGTGAACACTGCGCTCGTCTGACACTAGCCTAAATTGCTTAAATAGGTGTACACATCATGATTAGCTTTGCACTTGCAAGAATATTACTCATTTAATGCTCATAGTATTCCTATACGATATGTTTAGTAAAAATACTATTCCTTTCATTGTTCATATTGGCAAAGCCAAAGAAAGGACATGTGGCAATAGGTAAAATTAGGAACACTGAGTAGATTAACTGTAAATTCAGTGTTTGGGTGGCTGCAATTTTTCTTACTGAGAGTTATAGAACCAACGTTGATGGGGATTATTGCCCCCCTAACCATACCCCCCAAAGAAAACCTGGTTAATAAAATGGCTGAAAAAGCTTATTTTTGGCAGCGTCACCAAGTGTTATGCCTTTAAACACGACTATTGGAAATATCCCGTGTTTAAACAAATATTTTAAACTAATTCCCTTTATTTCCCTGCCTGAAAATACATTTATCAGCACCTTTTTAACATTCAAATTATTTTTGGAAATCGGCATATCGATAATTTCAAATTGAATTGCTAAAGCCAATATTTCCATTGACGAGCAGAGCCACAAGTGCTGATACTCGATCTGCAAGAGCTGATATTCAATCTGAATTTTTATCGGAAATCTAGATGCCGGTAAACCCACATTGGAATTTCCCAAGCCGAAAAAGGTTCAAATCCAGAAGTCAGAAAACCAAGCCAGGACGCGGCTCGCAAATAAATCCAAAAATACATAGGACGCCCGAGAGGAGAAAAAACGTCATGTCACTAGCAAATTATGACAACACTGGAAGGCAGAGCACAAGTAGAGTCCCAGTGGTCTTCATCAGTGCTGTCAGACCATAGGGCTCCTGTTGAGCCAATGGAACGACTGCTATAGTGAGTGAGAAATAATAGCTATATTAGGGTAAAATGCAACTCTTTTAAGACAAACAAAGTAACAACTTACCAAAAATAGCACTCACAAGGGTCTCTGAACACACTTATGAAAGCTAAAACCATTGGGGTACATATATACATATGCATATACATATATATACATATATATATATATATATACAAGACCGTTATAGACACAATTAAAATGGCAAAAGCCCTTTGGAAAAGAGAGACAAAAACACACTCCCACCCTCAAAGGGGCGAAGGGATTTTGAACAATGTTCCTGGTGACCTGGAGCAAAAATCCCCAGCTGTGCACTAATGTGTATATGGAAAAACCCAGAAGGCTACCTAACACTACCTAGCAGAAAGGACTAAATAACAGGGTTATTCAAAGAGCACCGAAATTCTAATGGCGTTTGTTTTTCCATACAGCGTTTTTCCTTGCACTTCGGGGACCCTGCGATGAATGTTGTATTCACCACAGGGTCGGGGAATTTGATTCCCCAAAGTGCGGGAAATGAAAAAGCCCCGGAATTGCAGTGGAATTTCGGTGCTCTTTGAATAACCCTGTAGGAGTAATGTAGCCAACTGTATATTATTATTATTTATTAAGCGCCAACACATTCAGCAGCACTGTACAAGGTGCAAAGGGTAGAAACAGGACAATTCTACATTACATAGAGGAGGCAGGTCAGTATTCCTGCCAGCAGGTACAGGAGGACGTGAGGGCCCTATTCCCATAGGAATTTACAATCTAGATGGGTGATGGAGTAGAAACAGGGGGGGGCTGCAGTGATGAGTTAATGCACGGAGAGGTGAGGACCATTTTTAGGACTGTCCTATGTCTTGTTACGGAGTCAGGTGGTAGGCTTCCCTAAACAGAAGGGTCTTTAGGGAGCGGTTTAAATGAAGCCAGATTTGGGAAAATTCGGATATTGCGAGGAAGCGCATTCCTTAGGGTCGACGCTGCACGAGAAAAGTCCTGCAGTCTGGCATGTGAAGAGGTAATGATGGAGGATGCCGGGCGCAGGTCATTGTTGGATCTTAGGGAGCGGGCTGGGGTGTATTTGGTGATTAGTGTGTACAGGTAGTAAACCAAAGGGGAAAGCACCGGGTATCAACCAAAAACAAACAAGGAAAAAACACACAAGTAGGATAATGAAGTACATGGTCATCATTCAAGTCATCTGATAAATGTAGATCACACATAAATGCTGAGTGCACTGTCCTATTTTTTGTTGTATTCAGTTTATGCTGAGACAGAATTCCTGTTGAAACGCCGGAGAATATATATATATACTGTATATATATTTACCCATTCTAATTTCAGCTGTCTTTAGTTGATGTTACTAGTTTAGGCTAGGGTCAGATGAGCGCATTTTGTACGGACTGTGCGTCCGTGCAGTACGGACGTACTTTCTGACTGACGACAAGGTAGTGGCCTGATGTTTGACTGATGTAGCAGGGAAAATAAATTACAATGAAAAAACATTCTGTCCGTCAAAAATGCTGGATGTATGAATGCAGTCCGTCTGACCACGTTCCATCACTCACACACAAAGCTATGTGGACGTTGTGGACGTGGCGCACTCCGCACGTCCGTTCTAGCAGTATTACGTTCTTGCCTAGCCTGCGTCTGTTTGCAGCGTCCATCAGCCCCCGCACTTCTGTGCGGACGTACTTTGTGTGTGGGGCTCCATTTAACACAATTGTATGCTATCACGGACGTACTTATGTGCAGCAACACGGACGTTAACACTGCGTTCGTCTGACCCCAGCCTTAGTTGAGATATATAATTTTTATTTCTTTAACTGTTAAGGTCACCTTCATGCTAAACATGTTTAAAATGGATTTAGAAAATAGTTACTGAGGGCAACTACATATAGTACAGACTGTCTGCAGAAAATCCCCTTTGACTTTGATTGAAGGTATTCATTTGGGAAGCAAGGAGAAGTTATATTGGGATTTAGAGAGATAGAGAGCAATAATGTACATTTAAAACATGCATTTATCACAGCACAGCAGTGTCAATAACACTACTGCACCTCTGAGACATGTGGTATATTTGAGTAAATAATGTAACTTGTTGAGTGTAAAATCATTGCACTTTCCATCTCTTATGAGATATCAAATTAGTTGTTTCAGCACAAAAAATTTAAGTGGTTATAAATATATATATATATGTATTATAATTGGGAGTTATATATAAATACACTTCTGATTTCGACAGTATTTGTTAATAATGGCTCCTATGTACCACTGTTTAATTTCATCTGCAACTCATTGCATTATTTTTTTTTCAGAAAGTATTTTTACCAGGAAGGATACATTGAGATTTCTCTCGTTTTCAAGTACGTCCTAGGTGGCGAGTATGTACCGTTAGGTGTCTTGCCCAAGGACACTTACTGGGGAAGTGCTCTTGCCAGGATCAAACCTGTGTCTCCAATCTCTCTCCATGGTTATAGAGCAGTTATGTTACCTCTACTCCACCCAGGCGATTACTGCCATGTTAATTGTTCACAAGGCTATTTATATACTGGAATATACCAAGGGACAGTTCGGAGAGTCTAGAATTTAGAGAATAAATGTTATGTGCATCCATTTTTTATGAAATATCTTTATTATTAACCTTCATTGGAATCATATGTTAAGGATATGCGTTCAATAGTTCAATAACTGCTACATGATTCCAGAATCAGAGCAGATCACCGCTGGTGAGCAATGTTAATTTTAGACAGCAAATTTTAATTTAGGGTCAGTCAAAGTTTTATGATTAACATGCCATTTAGTTTTAGTCATATTTTGGTCCTTGGAATTGTTTTAGTTTTAGTCTAGTGTTTGACAATTAAATATCACAACATTTTAGTCAACTAAAGAGTAGATTTAACCACCTAAATCAGCTAAAGTCCAACAGGTTTAACGTTCAATGCATTATTCAAGCATTTCCCTAGAATTTATAAGCTCATTATACACTTCTGGAGTAACATCCATTAACCTGCGATTATATATGATATTAACGTTTGAACATGCAGTACAGACACAGATTTAATGTGGTGCTATATAACACGTCCCAATTTAACATAATACTGAAATTAAACAAACTCTCACAAAGAAACAAAAATATAACCTTGCTTTTCACAGACGGCCAGTAATTAGATAAGTATTGATTTAAAACAACTTGCATATGCAAATCTTCAGTCATTCAAGCAGAAGTGCAACTCTAAAATATAAAAAATGTACTGACTGTAACGCAATTGCACATGTTATCTGAACATAAAAAAATCCTAATTTCTCTCTTACATGAGATTAGTTCGTATTGGATCTCTTCCCAAATAGTCTCTGCCTAACATTTTAGTCTAGTTTTTACTAGTCAGTGAAAATGTCAATAGATTTTTGCAATAGTTTTATTTAGTTATAGTGTCACAATGCTGGTTCCGGGGTGGCGGTTTGAACCCAATGTGAGGTGATAAAAAGGGAAAACACAAGATTAAATCGAAAAAGGGGTTTATTAATATAGGTAAGGAGTGAGGAATAAATAAGGCAAACTAAATACAGAAGGAGAGCACAGAGACACAGGACAGGAATGGGGTTGACTGAAGAATACACTAGATAGAAACAGAGGTGTGATACAGGAGGAGGGATGAATACAGAAACAAAAGGCAACAGAGAGAATTTATAGACACTGAATAAACAGAATAAGGGCTGAAAAATAACTAATACTGATTACAGGGTTGTAAATAAAAGTCCATTTATAACCAGGGCAGAATCTGTAGCAGAGGGGTTCTTCGATTCCACAGTATAGCCTTTGGTGTCCAGCAATAGGAAATCCTTAAAGGCATGCAGGGTCTTGGCAAACAACAGCAGTAGAGGGATCCTTGAAGATAAGCGGGGTCTTTAGTTAAACAACAGCAGTAGAGAGATGGGAGTGTCCACTTTAGTTTTTCCAGCTATCCTCCTGTAATAGACAGATTCATATGAGGAAATCATCGGATTGGGTATAAGGATAGTAGAGGTGGTGGCATTAGCAGGATCTATGAGTGGAGGTAAGATAAGGATGTTCTCATCTAGCAGCATGTTCTGTACAAATGCATGTTTACATTTGAGATCTTTCATGTTTTTGGCAAGGGCACCAACCTGTTTGGCAAGTATAGCCACAGAGGAGACAATAGTACCATAATCTTGAGTAGTGACAGATTCGGTGGTCGCATCAGTGGAAGTCTCAATAGTTCTTTTAGTCTGACCAACCTCGGTAGCCTCTGTGGTACTTTGGCATAGAACGGGATCTCGGTGTGACGTACTTCTGTAAGGACCGGAATCTGGACAGCAGGTATCTCTGTAGGACATAAAGTATCAACATTAGGCACATTGGTAGATAACGCAATATTAGTGGCAGGTACCTTTGCATGTACCGGAGGCTCGGCAGCAGGCACCTTAGTAGCGGGCACTTTGGCATGAACCATAGTCTCGGCAGCGGGCACCTTAGCCTGGACAATGACTTTCTTCTGAACCTTTCCATCAGCGAAGGCCTTGGGGTTCCCAAGCTCAACCTTTTGGGTGGTTATTGAGGGAGCTGGGTCCGGGGTGCCAGTATCAGAGGCACAGGAACATGGAGAACCTTTTGGGGGCTGGATAGGCAAAGTTGTAAATGTGGCACCACAGAACAATGGATAAGGCACTCCAGTTTTAGGTAATGCAGCTGGAGAGGGAACAGGTATATGAGCATAGGAGCCCTGAACTGTACAAGTGGTGAGAGTAGCAGTCCTGGTATTTCCAGCTTTCTCACAAAGCTCCTCACCGCTTAGGTCCCACTCTTCATCCAAAGTGTCAGGTAGGTAATAGTAAGAAGGTATGCCATCTTGTGATTTTCTATAGAGTGTACCCACAGTACAACCAATGTTTCCTACATGCCGACCTGGGCCCCATGGGGATGATGAGCATACTGGAGCGACATCTCACCGTCAGAGTCAACACTGATTTTATGCCCTGATCCAGAGGCATATGAAGGATGGCAAGGCGAATACTGTGATTGGTTTTGCTGGCTGAGAATGGTGGGTGTCTCATTGGAAGCCAGAGCAGATCCAATCTGTATGGGTATAGGGGGATCATAATCCATGGTCGTAGAAGCTGGGTCCTTAGTAATCAACAGCAATAGAGGGATCCTTGAAGATAAGCGGGGTCTTTGGTAAACTGGAACAAAAGGTCAGGCATACAAAGTTCTTTAGGAGAGCAGGCTTTTTGTAACGGGCGTAGTAGCGCCCACCAAGGAGTAGCGAGGTTGAGATCTTTAAGGACTAAAATATCTGCTTGACGTTTACACACTGCTTGGTATACACAGACTTATACACTAAAATCAGGGAGGATGAGCGAACTACTGAGTTGCTACTAAGCACTAAAGGTTTCAAGAACGATAGACAACTTAGAGCACGTTCAGAAACACAAAAGATACTTCGACAGTAGGTGAATTGTACGGACTGCAGGGCAGTCAGGAAATGTGCAGATTCAACGTTTTCTGATAGGCTGGAGCAGGCCAATGATACCATACGATATTCAGAGGTAACAGATACACATATGGGTCTATCGCTAGTACAGTATCGAGTATATTTAGCGGTTTGAGCACACTGAACATAGGCTGAGTATAAACAGTATTTTTCGATCGCAGTTTTCACATAAGGTTGTGGCAAAGAAACATGAGTTGGGTATTGTAACCTAATGAGGCCACAGACGATACCCTAAAACGAGAAGGGACAAAACCCCTGTAACGTGTGAAAACCCCCAGCGGCAAACATGGGGTTAAACCACCAAAGCCAGCACTGGCGATCGCAAATCAAGCAGCAATAGAATGGTCAAAAACAAGCCGAGTCAAAAATCAGGAGCAGGGATCGTATCCAGAAATGGGTTGGCAACAGAATCAACAATAGAATCAGCTAGCGTTGCAGGAACAGAACTCCACGACAGGGTGGCGCGGCAACTCCTCACACCCTGTTTTAAACCCAGCGGCTCCTCGTGACCACGCCAGGCCCCGCCCCCTCTGATGCCGCTCGGCCATTCCCTGGTGCTGGCATTCGGCCAGCTCTAGGCACAGGACCTTGCCCAGACCCCCCAGGCAGCACAGCAGGGGCTGAGGATATGACGCTTCTTCTATCTCAGACAAGCTGAACAAAATAATGAAGCAAGGTCTTATGGGTGCTCCACCCTAAAGTAGTCATAGATAGGGCCAAGGGTAGGAACACCTGTATCTGCTACAGTGTGTGGTAAAGTTTCGAAAAGTGAAAATCAAAGCTTGAAAGGGGCTCCCAGGGTTATATGCAGGGAGGAGCGGTCTTTGCTTTATTCTTCTTACGCCACCTGTGGCTAGGACCATGACATATAGTCTAGTTTTCATCACTGAAAAAATGTAGGGCCGTATTCCAAGGTTGGTGTTAACTTAACCAGAGCTGTTGGAAACTTACCAGAGGCATTTTAGTCTACATATTTTACAATAGATCTGGTTAAGTTTACACCAACCTTGGTAAGGGCCCGTAGTCGACTAAGGGCCCTATTCTGTAGCTGATGGTAAGCGCAGGAAAATCTGCAGATTTTCCCTTACCGCACCATTTTACCGTCAAATCATGGGGTACGTGCTGTCTTATCTCATCACCTCGGAATGAATAGCAAAGCTGTCAGATACCAGCAACGGTGCTCAGCACCGCTGCGAATATCCACTCGTGGAGTCCGTATGATATCTGAAGGACTCCAGGATGGAATTCTGAAGTCTTTGATGAAAATTAGTAGTTGACAAAATTAATACTGCTGGTGAGTTTGAACCATCCCACCGGACCACAAGGGAAAAAGATAAGTTGGGGGCTACATTGCCAGTGTTCCCACGATGGCTTAGGGAAGCCCTAGGAGCAGCAAAATAATAAAGTATTATTGGTGTGGTTAATGGGTAGAATAGATTGTTCATTTGCCTTTTGCATGAACACAGAAGGCATCTGTTGATGGGTCTATTTTAATTTAAAATATTTGTTATGCTTCTGTAGCATTCCTAAAAATAAAATACATGTCTGCAGTAGCGAGGTCGTTACATATCATTAAATAAACCTCTTCTGCTTTGTAGGTCTCAGTTTATATTACTAATATATGAGGTAAAAGAGCAAAGGAATTACAAACTACAGACCAAGAGACAAAAAAAATAGGTGCTTTGAATGGTTTCGTTAAAGCGATGCATACTACTTATCATTCAATCTTTTTGTGTTTGTCACATTTCAGATAAATAGAGCAATTGTCAGTTTATAGCTTGTCGTATATTCCTCTTTCAGCTGTTTTAACACACTTTAATACTATTACTCTGGAAGAGAATACCTTTTTGTGGTTTGAAGTGGACACCACAAACACTCTAATAATGACAAGGCTGACACTATGCTTGTTAAACAAGAAAAACATCCTATAAAATCTCTCAATGACACTGGAGTAAGTTTCATGAATGATTTCATCCCAAAATCAACAATAACAAACAACATTGAACAAAAAAGATTACCAATCCACACACGGCAGTTATTGATAACCTCACGCATCCTGTTCGGATTTATTTATTTGCAAAGTATTTTACCAGGAAGGATACATTGAGATTTCTCTCGTTTTCAAGTATGTCCTGGGTTCAAGAACATTGAATTGATACAGATGTTACAGAAATACAAAGTAATAAAATGCAAGATATTAAAAAAACAACAACACAAATATACAGATTAACAAAGAATAAATATGAAAGAAATATATTCATATATTCACTATGTTACATGTTTACATGTGCATTCTGTATTGAGGTATGTTAATAGAGATCTCTTAAGGGACTTTAGACTGGGGGAAGATTTGATGGTGTCTGGGAGGTTATTCCATAATTGTGGTGCTCTGTAGGAAAATGAGGATCGAGACACTTTCTTTTTGTATTGTGGTACTGCAAGTAAGACTACTGTATATGATTCTAGTCAAGAGATGTCAATGGAAAAACATATATAATAGCAATGTTATTATATATTGTATATTGTTATTGTATTGCTGCGTCTATCCGCTAATTTCATTTTATATCTATATATTCTTTTACTCAATTTTAACTTCTACAACCCATTATTGCAGGGGTCCACAGAAATGGCAAGCTCCAGACATTGATGCAATGACTATTTCTTTAGTCTAGAAGACAGGGTTAATTAAATACATCTTTAAATGGTAAAATAAAAAATTTGTATTTCTGTAACACAGGTTAACGTTTTTTCTCAAAACTACTAGAAATTAATGTGTTCGGCTTTCAGCCCTTCACTGTTGACCTTGATTCAGTATGCAAAAGTTTATTTGACCCAAAAGAGTAAAGGCTTTTCATCGCAAACAGCTCTAAATATGAAGACTGTCATTAAGACACCATTGAAAGCATTAGTGTCAAAGTGTTAGAAATGTAAAGTGGTCTTAATGAGTAAAAGGGGTAAAATATAATAGAGCTTCTTTTCACGTGCATCAGAGGGTGGCTAACCATTAGGTGGTCAGGTGCTGGTACTGAACATTTTTTTTAAAAAAAAATGTGAGCTATAAAAATAAATGTTTCCTAAGCGGCTATAGAACAGACATTTTTACACATCCTCTTGCAAAATGAACTTTTACATTTCTATCTATTAATTTATTTTTACGTTACTGTTTTTCATTTATTTGAATCTTGTCTAGCATTCAACATTTATGATAAAAGCCCCATGAAGATATTGCATAAGTATGCAATAGGAGCATAATTTTTTTTAACCCAGAACCATGTGTTTGATTTTTTTATTTTTTTTTGAGAAAGGACTTTACCAGGAAGGATACATTGAGTTTTCTCTCGTTTTCAAGTATGTCCTGGGTGGTGAGTATGTACCGTTAGGTGTCTTGCCCAAGGACACTTACTGGACAGGTGCTCTTGCCTGGGTGTCTCCACAGTCTCTCTCCACGGTTAGAGGTGTTACCTCTACTCCACCCAGTGCACTTTCAATATTGCTAATAATGCATTGATTAGAGTTTGACATATATCCTTATATAAATTTACTTCGTAGATCATAGGCTGCTTTGCAGTGGTGAGCATGTATATAGGCTTAGCAGTGTGGGAATTTACATCTCTCCCCCACATCTCATTATTGACCACTCCTACCCTGTCTCACTTCCTGCTTCCTTCCAGGTAGCCATTATGAGATGGGGGGGATGTAAGCAGAATACCACAAGCAGTTTCTTCAAAACCATTTTGAAATAAGAGTATGTGCACTTATCTCTTAAAAGTATGGTAAAATAGTAATTTTGCACAAAGATTGTTTTACATGACTGAAAAATGAAAGCATCAGTCAATTTATATATAAATATATTTTTGTAAATTCTGAACAGAAATACTATTGAGATGAAAGGTTTTAAGTTCTAGATGATGTCCCTTAACTTGCACAATTTCAAACAGGGTCTGCATTATTAACATACAGGCAGAAATGGCCCTTATGTCAAATACAGTAAAAGTGATACACACAGATAATGGTCAGATATCCTGCCTATGGGGATTTGTAATAATGAAAAATAGATTATTAGGAATGCAGCTTCCAAAACATACCAATAGAATATAAAAGTAAGATTTATAATACTGTAATACCTGTCTGTGGACTTGTTGTACAGGGATTTTCAGCAATTATAACCACTTGTATTCTAGCACTGTATAGTACATAGTACATAGTACATAGTTATATAGGCTGAAAAAAGACATGCGTCCATCGGGTTCAGCCTCTCCCACATAACCTACTGCTGTTGATCCAAAAGAAGGCAAAAAACCCAGTCTGAAATGCTTGCCAATATGCAACATACTGGGAAAAAATTCCTTCTTGACCTCAGAATGGCAGTCAGATTCCTCCTTGGATCAAGAAGCTTTTACCCACATATTAAATATTATAACCCTTAATATTCTGTGTCTGCAGGAAGTCATCCAGTCGTTTTTTAAAAGTCTGTACAGACTCTGACCCAATCACCTCAACAGGCAGAGAATTCCACTGCTTTATTGTTCTCACCGTAAAATAACCCTTCCTATGCTTTAAGCTAAATTTTCTTTCTTCCAGTCTAAATGGATGACCCCTTGTCCTATGTATAGACCTGTTAATGAATAGGTTATCAGACAATGGTTGATAATGGCCCCGTATATATTTATATAAGGTTATCAGATCCCCTCTAAGGCGCCGTTTCTCTAAACTAATCAGGTTTAAGCTTGTTAGTCTTTCCTCATAACTTAACCCTTCCATTCCCCTTATTAATTTAGTTGCCCGTCTCTGTACTTTTTCTAACGCTATAATATCTTTTTTTAAGACAGGTGCCCAAAATTGCACGGCATATTCAAGGTGCGGCCTGACCATTGATTTATACAGAGGCAAAATTATGTTTTCATCCCGTGAGTGAACTCCCCTTTTAATGCATGCCAATACTTTGCTGTCCTTGGCGGCTGCTGTTTGACATTTCACATTGTTACTTAGTTTGAAGGCTATGATTATTCCCAAATCCTTTGCCTGCTTGGATTTCCCTAACTCCGTACCATTTAGGGTATAAATTACTTGTGTGTTCTTCACTCCAAAGTGCATAACTTTGCATTTATCTAGATTAAATTTCATCTGCCATTTAAGTGCCCAGTCCCCCAATCTATCTAAATCCCTCTGCAGCGAAGTAACATCCTGCTCACATTGTATTACTTTTCCTAGTTATAGTAGACAGCAATCCCAGAGCTCTCTCTGTATTCTTCACACTATGTCGCCATTGCAATGCAGCATTAAAGTTTCTTGGGTACTTCATTAAAATGTCAACGTAGCGAAAAGGTAAGACAAAAAGTCCCACCTGGTAAACAAACACCTGTCCAAACTATTGAGAAAGGACAACACTCCCTTCAACAGGATTAAACCTGACTAAATAATGAAATATAAGCATAAACGTCCAGTATAACAGGCAAAGGAGTCTGTCAACTGATAATGAGGGAGTGGCTAGCACGGAATAACCTTTATTGAACGATTAACACTCCCAGATACTAAACTTAAAAAATATGTACACAACAGGCATCAACGGGTAAATTGGAACACTCAAAGTGCATAAGGTGGGGCTGAGCAATGGGCTAATATAGTAATCACTGGAAAAAAACTTGTCACATATAATCGGGAATTCCACAAAGGGGAGAGCTTAGGGGCAAATACCTTACACCCAAATTAGTGTACCACGCATAATATGCATACCAATGCTAGCCCTAATGCTGTTTGAGCTCATGCTCATAAATTCTGTCCTAAACCCTGCCGATGCAGACACCACATAAACAACTTAAAAAACAAAGTTGGACATTAGCTCAACATATGTTTTGCCGGCTACACGTCGGCTTCATCTGAAGCAAAAAATAGTCGGTCACCGATATTATGTGGTGTCTGCATCGGCAGGGTTTAGGACAGAATTTATGAGCATAAGCTCAAACAGCATTAGGGCTAGCATTGGTATGCATATTATGTGTGGTACACTAATTTGGGTGTAAGGTATTTGCCCCTAAGCTCTCCCCTTTGTGGAATTCACAATTATATGTGACAAGCTTTTTTCAAGTGATAACTATATTAGCCCATTGCTCAGCCCCACCTTATGCACTTTGAGTGTTCCAATTTACCCTTTGATGCCTGTTGTGTACATGGTTTTTAAGTTTAGTATCTGGGAGTGTTAATCGTTCAATAAAGGTTATTTAGTGCTAGCCACTCCCTGATTATCAGTTGACAGACTCCTTTGGCTGTTATACTGGATGTTTATGCTTATTATACTTTGTTACAATGAGGTTATTCCTTGTATTTTTTTTAACAGTAATGAAGGCCTGGAGCAACTCAGGCGGAGGGCCCTTAAGTTTCCCCTGATGCCAGGACGCAAGGAGGTATTTTTTAGATAGTGTAGAGTTAGAGCGTGAGGAGATTGAGCGGGAAGGAGAGGGACGTTTTCAGGAGGGTATAAAAGGCGTGTGCTCAGTGGCTCTGTGCACCTTTTCTCCTCAGGTAACTGAAGGAACGAGATCCCCACCCTCCCTCCCTTTATTTAGAGCTTTGTATTGGGGTTTTTTGTTTGGGGTACTGGGTTTTTTATTTTTTCCCCTTTGTCACAGCGGTGGTTGGTAGGCAGTGCTGAGGTAGGGTTTATTTATTTAAGGTGGAATTTATCGGATTAGAAGTATGGGAGATGGGAGCGGAGTTAAATTGGTTTGGTTTAGGAGAGGTATGGTGGAAGTGTGGAGTACCCTGTCAGCACTGTCTATTATTTTACTGTTTATATGTTAATTTTATATTTGGTGGGTTTTAGCTGTGGCCGATAATAAATATATACAGTCAGGTCCAGAAATATTGGGACATCGACACAATTCTAACATCTTTGGCTCTATACACCACCACAATGGAGTTGGAATGAAACAAACACAATGTGCTTTAACTGCAAACTGTCAGCTTTAATTTGAGGGTATGTACATCCAACTCAGGTGAATGGTGTAGAACTTACAGAAGTTTGCAGATGTGCCTCTCACTTGTTAAGGGACCAAAAGTAATGGGACAATTGGCTTCTCAGCTGTTCCATGGCCAGGTGTGTGATATTCCCTCATTACCCCAATTACAATGTGCAGATAAAAGGCCCAGAGTTCATTTCAAGTGTGCTATTTGCATTTGGAATCTGTTGCTGTCAACTCTCAAGATGAGATCCAAAGAGCTGTCACTATCAGTGAAACAAGCCATCATTAGGCTGAAGAAACGAAACAAACCCATCAGAGAGATAGCAAGAACATTAGGCGTGGCCAAAACAACTGTTTGGAACATTCTCAAAAAGAAGGAACGCACCGGGGAGCTCAGCAACACCAAAAGACCCAGGAGACCACGGAAAACAACTGTGGTGGATGACCGAAGAATTCTTTCCCTGGTGAAGAAAACACCCTTCACAACAGTTGGCCAGATCAAGAACACTCTCCAGGAGGTAGGTGCATGTGTGTCAAAGTCAAAAATCAAGAGAAGACTTCACCAGAGTGAATACAGAGGGTTCACCACAAGATGTAAACCATTGGTGAGCCTCAAAAACAGGAAGGCCAGATTAGAGTTTGCCAAACAACACCTAACAAAGCCTTCACAGTTCTGAAACAAGATCCTATGGACAGATGAGACCACGATCAACTTGTACCAGAGTGATGGGAAGAGAAGAGTATGGAGAAGGAAAGGAACTGCTCATGATCCTAAGCATACCACCTCATCAGTGAAGCATGGTGGTGGTAGTGTCATGGCGTGGGCATGTATGGCTGCCAATGGAACTGGTTCTCTTGTATTAATTGATGATGTGACTGCTGACAAAAGCAGCAGGATGAATTCTGATGTGTTTTGGGCAATATTATCTGCTCACATTCAGCCAAATGCTGCAGAACTCATTGGACGGCGCTTCACATTGCAGATGGACAATGATCCAAAGCATACTGCAAAAGCAACCAAAGAGTTTTTGAAGGGACAGAAGTGGAATGTTATACAATGGCCAAGTCAATCACCTGACCTGAATCCCATTGAGCATGCATTTCACTTGCTGAAGACAAAACTGAAGGGAAAATGCCCCAAGAACAAGCAGGAACTGAAGACAGTTGCAGTAGAGGCCTGGCAGAGCATCACCAGGGATGAAACCCAGGGTCTGGTGATGTCTATGCGTTCCAGACTTCAGGCTGTGATTGACTGCAAAGGATTTGCAACCATGTATTAAGAAGGGAAAGTTTGATTTATGATTATTATTCTGTCCCATTAACAAGTCCCTTAACAAGTGGGAGTCACATCTGCAAACTGCTGTAAGTCCTACACCGTTCACCTGAGTTGGATGTACATACCCTCAAATTAAAGCTGACAGTCTGCAGTTAAAGCACATTGTGTTTGTTTCATTCCAACTCCATTGTGGTGGTGTATAGAGCCAAAGTTGTTAGAATTGTGTCGATGTCCCAATATTTCTGGACCTGACTGTATATCATTCCACAGTTCAGTAGTTGGTGTCATTATTGTGTTAAGTCTTTATTTTCTCCTTGCGTGTGACCAGTCATCGGTGGGCGACTTATAGAGGGTTATGGGCAGAAGTGAAATCTTAGATAAATTTGTTTTTCTGAGGGAGAACATGACTTTTACATTAAAAAAGTAGGTATATGTCATCTTTCATTGTATTTCACTGGAAATCACTGTATACATAATTTTTTGTCTGTGAAAGGATTAAGAGTAATTGAGTAAAAGAGTAATTTGTTACTCAAGGTTGTTTTCAACGTTTTTAAAGTGTCAATTCCAATCTTTCCATTTAAGTTAATTTCTTAAATGTGTAATTGGGAAGACTGTTATCGCCAAAGTTTATAATCTCCATGTAGAGCACAGAAACAATTTTCTTCTAATGCAATAATTATTATTTTTTATATGTGTGCTGCCAACTAGATTGTAATATTTCCAAAGTCAAATTATTATCAAACAATCCAAGTATAGCGAGTGTCCAGTGTCCTAATCGTATACCTATGTATACTTAGAAAAAATTCCGAGTGACTGTCAATTTGTGTTACAATGTACCTCTCAAGAGAGGGAAGCACCCCAACGTTCTTCCCTGATAGTCTGGCAATGTAACAGTCTTATCCACTGCTTTGTATTCAGAGCTTTAATTCAAGTATTATTCGTGAGCCACCTCCATTTTGAACTGTTTATATTCACCGGTTTTCCGTGTGCGCCACGAGATTTAAATTTTCAAATTATTATCAGTCTAAAAAAATTGAAATCCCTATCAGATGAATGCATTTCTGTTGAATTCATATTCAAGTATTGACTTGTGCTGGAGGTTCTGGTTTTATCCTCCATTCCAGCATATGTTTTTCCTTATTATGTGGAGGGAAATTTCAGAAGTAATGCTATTAACCCCTTCACTACCGATATCGAGATATCTCAGGCTTCTAAGGCCGATCTGGTGCCTCGATATTGACATATCTCGATATGCTAATCTGCAGCCCAAAAGCAAATGAAATTCATTTGCTGCAAAAAAAAATCATTATATTTTGGGCTGCAGAAGGTGGCCCCAAAGTTTTAGCCCTGTGGGCATAATGCTCAAAGAGCTATAACTGTAAAATCAGCTGCTGAAAGCTCTGAAATATCAGGCTTTCAGATGCTCTCAGCAGCCGACGCAGGAGAAATAGAAGAAAATAGATCTTCTGTTTAAACCTCTGTAACTCAATCTGGCAGTAGGCGGCACCATCTACTGGCCAAATAAGTTTTTACAGTAATAGATAGGTATTACTGTAAAATTTATTAAATGATTTTTTTTTAAAACGCTGGTTTCTGACCATGAGTTTTTTGGAAAATCATTTGGTAGTGAACGGGATAAATTTGTTTTTACCCGATACTTTAGGTACGTATATTTTGTCTATTTCTTCAGCTCACAAATGGTTAAGCCTATTCTACTATTTTTCCACAAAGTGACCTTCACTATATGTATGTAACCCTAGTCTGATTAATTATGTAAAATGTTTTTAAGTACACGGAAGTGTTCTATTCTCTTGATAAGCAGAAAATTATGATTTTATCGTAATTTGAAGATATTGATAACATAAATGGTATCTATTTTCATTATGCTAGAAGGACATACTCATGTTTCTTCCCATTAAGTTCCGCCATGTTTTTTTAACTAAGTAAGCTAAGTAATGTAATAGCTGCTACATGATTTTTATTGGTAACATTGTCTGGTTTTAGTAATGCTGTATGTGCAATATTTTAGACCTGAAATTGGTTCAAAGGTAATAGGCAATTGATCCCACTACCCGGACACAGTCCTGTGTTTGAGGGGATATTCATGCACCAAATAGTAAAAAAAAATAAAAAATACGTTTTTAGCAGTTACCTCTGACTTTTAAACAGATTTTTTTTAAATGCCTTGACAATGATATTTTTTCCCCTAAACATGCATAGGATTAAATAATTTTTTGTGTGAATTACAAGGTACAGCAATTATGGCCTGACTAGGGTACCACTTACCTTATTTACTATAGGGGTTATTCAAAGAGCACCAAATTGGCCACGAAATTGCACCGAACAGTGAATTTCTCCATACAGTGCAATTTCACAGCCATTTGGCTCTTCGAAAAGCTGGCAATTCAGTGAAATGCTCTGATTTTCGTTGGTTTCATTTGACGGGTTTAAACAGGTGAATCCCATAGGTTTCAATATAAAAAAGATTCCAAATTTTTCTGAAAATATTTATTCAACCGTTTATTATTTTCATTTGCAGCAAAAAGTCTCTATTTATTTTTTAAGGCATTTTTTTCCCCCGACGTGTCAAAATATATTATTTTCATGCAGTTGTTTTCTTTACAATGCCTTTTAAAAGTTGTAGGGCCATATTACATACATGGTGCTAACTTAACCAGAGCTGTTGTAAACTTAAAACCTCCATAGGCTATAATGGCTCTGGGAAGTTTACAACAGCGCTTTTTAAGTTAGCACCAAGTATGTAATATGGCCCGTAGTGTTTTTTGTTTTTTTACCCTTGTTCGTCGATTTGTCGGCTGTTTCCGTTGGCTGGTCAGTGGCCTTTTGCAAATCGATTCAGCGGATCATCAGATGTGTTCAGTGGTTTTTAGGATCGATTCGGCGGTTTTCAGATTTGGCGGTTTTGCAGCAATTTTTCGGATGCATTTGGTGGGTCTATTTTCCGCACTTCGGGGACCCTGCGGTGAATGCTGAATTCGTCACAGGGTCGGCAAATTAAACTCTCTGAATAACCCTGTAAGTTTTGGTGATGGAGTAAATTTTTTGCTCAGGAAGTGGAGGAGGTTTGGAACCAGCAATGGTCAGGTTCCAGTGCCCACCCACATCATTAGATTAGGTAGTTTGTAAAGCTCCTGTTGTCTAAAGTTTGTTTTAGGGTCTAACTATGTCTGCAATCAATGATATTTGTAGCCAATGCTTTATTTTACCAATATCGCAGTGCTTCTCCTGTTAGGGCTCTATTCTGTGCCTAACGTTAAAATGGGGATGCTAACGGGGAAAACCTGCACCTGCATTCATACTTCGGCACCGCGCTCCGGAACCATGCGCCACTCTCAGTGATATACGCAGTAGCGCTTCCACACCACCACAAGTATTACCTTATGGAATCCATAGGACTCTATGGAGGATTGCACTGGTGGGCCGTGTCACAATTAGATAGATATATATATCTATATATCTACAGTTGCAAGAAAAAGTATGTGAACCCTTTGGGATTACGTGGAGTTTTGCATGAATTGGTCATAAAATGTGCTCTGATCTTCATCTAAGTCACAACAATTTGAAAAACACAGTCTGCTTAAAATAATACAACACAAACATTATATGTTTTCATGTGTTTATTGAACATAACATGTAAACATTCACAGTGCAGGGTGGAAAACGTATCTGAACCCCTAGTCTAATGACTTCTCCAAGAGCTAATTAGAGCCAGGAGTGAGCCAACCTTGAGTCCAATCAGTGTGATATTATTGGATGTGTTGCTGAAAGCTGTCCTACCCTTTAAAAACACACACCAGTTTTGGGTTTAATGGTTTCAAGAAGCACTGCCTGATGTGAACCATGCCTCGCAGAAAAGAGCTCTCAGAAGACCCATGATCAAGAATTGTTGACTTGCATGAAGCTGGAAAGGGTTACAAAAGTATCTCCAAAAGCCTTGATGTTCATGTGTCCACGTTAAGACAGACTGTCTACAAATGGATAAAGTTCAGCACTGTTGCTACTCTCCCTAGGCGTGGTCATCCTGTAAAGATGACTGCAAAAGCACAGCGCGGAATGCTTAATGAGGTAAAGAAGAATCCTAGAGTGTTAGCTAAATACTTACAGAAATCTCTGGCACATGCTAACATTTTTGTTGACACATACAATAAGGAAAACATTAAACAAGAATGGAGTACATGGGAGGACAACATGGAGGAAGCCATTGCTGTCCAAAAAGAATATTGCAGCACGTTTGAAGTTTGCAAAAGAGCACCTGGATGTTCCACAGCACTACTGGCAAAATATTCTGTGGACAGATGAAACCAAAATTGAGTTGTTTGGAAAAAACACACAACACTATGGCCCCTATTACAATCCTCGCGCAGCGCATTTGCGTGCATACAAATGCGCTTTTGTGCGAGGACAAAACCATTTGCACGGAACGTCGTATTATGACGTTCGCGCAAACAATGCGCGTTAGCATCTACCGCGATTGACCCTGCGCGAACCCAGCGCAAGTGAGTGCGCGCATCCCATACTTACCATTGTTAGCGCGAATGCGTTCGAGCGGATGGTATTCGAAGTGCACGAAGTATCGTAACATCTTTGAAAACCTGGTGTTAATTTACAATCTGAACGTTCTGGGCGAAACTAAATGAACCTGCACAAAAAAAATATACAGCAACTTTTCTTGCAACTGTATCTCTATATAATCGCCATAAAGGACTGGTAATAGTTTGTGTATGTGAATTAAAAATGCCCTTTCTGCCCTGTCTCCAGCAAAGTCCTGTGAAGCCATAGAAGGTGTGAATGGAGGAAATTGCCCCTTTGTTTGTCTCAGCAGGGGGGGGTGCACTGCTCATGTCAGGGGAAAAGCCAGTCTGAGAGGCACCATTGTGACCTAAAGTGCATTTCAAAGAAGCGGCCATATCTTTTGACCGCTAGAGACGAGCTTTGGATAATTGTGAATTATATCCGTGAATTAGATTAAATAAGTGAACTGAGCATGCCCACAAATTACCAGGAGGGAGAATTCTGGGAAATGTGTTGGGCGGGCTGTACCATCTATGGGCTGTATTTTGCAGGAACTGGAAAATCTATATATATTCAAGTCAAGCATGGGCTTATTCTTACTGTGGCCATGCAAGTGGGAATTTGCCAGTTTTTCCAATCACCAGCCCCAGGGGGTCACAGATGTCCCTTTAGCTTGCTGATATGTGAGTAAATTCTGTGCTTTAATCCTTTTATTTTTCTGCTTGTTTGTGTAAGTGTTAATTATCATATCAATTTTTTCTGTAACCAAATGCACTGTGATATATCATTATTTTGTTTATCATTATAAATCTGAAACTTATTAAGAGCTGCTTTTGCTTGATATTCGATCCACACTAACTGAAGGACTGGATTATCATAGAGATTTGCCTTTGTTTAAGATTGAGACGGTCTACTAAATAGTGAGTTAGGGTGTAGTCAGTCGCTGGACTGTTTTCTATTTTGGGGTGCATAGTCAAGAGTATCAGGCTAGCTCTGGTGCAGGTATTAGGCATCCTGGGTAAAAAGTCTTGGTCTGTGGTGGCAGTGTGACGAATAGTACAAGGAAAGTGGGTACAGGGATTGTGGGCAATGTAGTCAGTACTCCGGGTTGAGTGTAGACGGATACGGCGTTGCAACCCTGTGGCCACTTCATCACGTTGCATGCCCTTCTGGAGTGAAGGCGTTGCCATGACAGTTAGGCAAGCGCGTGCGGGGGATTGTGGGCCATGTAGTCATTAGTTTTATTATTATTCTTTATTTATAAAGCGCTGGCATATTCCGCAGCGCTGGACAATAGGCACAGTGTGAGTGTGTGAATGGATCCTGGCTGTGTGTTTCCCTGGAGTGTTCTTAAGATGCTTGCTGTAGGGTGATCAGTGTGTGAATGGATCCTGGCTGTGTGTTTCCCTGGAGTATTCTTAAGGGTCTAGTGTAGACAGATAGTGATTTGCTTAACCCTGCGTTTCCTTCGCCGCTGCGCGCATTCGTGACAGGTTTCCACATTCCAGCCAGGGCCCCTGGTGGTGAGAGCGATCCAGGCCAGCTCTTCCTTATCCGGGCTAAGCCATTCCGCCCCGTGCTGCTTCTGGATTCCCCTGCTGCTGTTCTGGCCTGGGGTCACATTGTCTTGGTTTTTCTGTGTATGATCTCTGCTATTTTTGACTACCCGGTCTATGTATGATCTTGGCCTGGTATTGACATTTCTTCTGTGTATCCCTGTATGCCTTTATTGAGTCTGTTTATGACTTCGGTCTTGTTCTGATGACTCTCTTGTATGCTCCCTGTACTCTGTATATTGCTTTCTGTGTACCAACCTATGCTTGTCGGACAAACTCTCCTGGCTCTTGACCCTTTGGCTCTAGTTCTGACAATTCTATTGTATGTTCCTTGTGTCCTGCATCCTGTTGTGTGTATTCATTAGTATAGTAGGCCATATAAGATCCTTGCCCCAGATCAGGGTTTCCTCATGTGTGAGTATATTGTGTCACTGTATCCTGGTTAACCCTTGTCCTTTCTGTTTCTGTGTATTTCTTGTGAGGTTCCCTTCCATTGTATAGAAGACATTGCAAGGATCATTATTCCAGAGATAGGGTTCCCTTTAGTTCTGTTCTCTTGTCATTTCCTGTTGTTCCAGTTCTGTCATTATCTTGTCTAGTATCTGTATGCTGTGGTCTGGTCTGTGTCCATGCAGCCAGCAGCTAACCTGCCTCAAGGGCTGAATATCCAGTACAAAGGGCCCACCTTGGTTCACGCCGGGAGCCCCCATGACAGCCGAGAGCCCGACGCAATCTCACTCATGCTAGATTGTGCACTGCCACGTAGTGATCACGGAGGGAGACAGGGGACTATTTGTCCCCAGTCTCACTCTGCTCTCGGCAGCAAGAAGCAGTGGATCGGGCCACTGATCTCGCCGCTGAAAGGTGAGTATTGGAGTTATTGGGGGGGTTAGCTAGTGCTAAAGGAAGCAGAATCAGTTAGCACCAGCTTCTAAGCAAGTAAGCTTGCTCAAACTAGCTTCTAAGCAAGTAAGTTTGCTCAAACTCAACCTAGCGCAATCACCGATGCGATGATGGATTTTTGTGAGGTTTAGCCTTAGGAAGGTAATATGGTGGACGTGCGTTAAAGTCACTTATCCTGATGTTATCGCTTACTGCAGATACTCGAGTATACCGCTAGATTTTGGTGACAAAAATTTACCTTAATATTGGAGGGGTCGCATTATATTCGAGACCTCTGCATCGCGTGTAAAAAAAAAAAAAAAAAAAATTGCCTTGCTCTGGATCCCAACTCTCCCGAAAGTTCTGGTAGTCTTACTGAAGTGAATATGGGCTCCTTGATGCTTGCAAACACTTCAGGAACTCCCGGATTCAGGAGAGGTTGGATCCATCACGGCCATAGGGCACGCTCGGTTTAAGCCAATAATTCACCCCGCACGCCTCCGCCAGCCATCTAATCGCTAGTAAAGAAGACGGGTGGCCGGCGGCTTCATACTTAGTAACAACTGAAATCGTATTAGAGCAGAACACCCTGACCTGAGGGGTATACCCTGACTGTGTTAAGAGAACCTGGAAGGATTTTAATTGTTTACCGGTACAGTAAAATTGTGTTCTTCGTGTTAAATTCGAGTCTTGAGTATTCTCTCATTTACATAATAAATCTCTATCCATCGTGTTATATTCGGGTTGCACTATACTCGAGTATCTATGGTACTCACCCAAACAGTACAGTTAGCATTCACTAGGGAAAAGAGCCCTAAGAGTTTTTTGATGTGGGGCTTCTATAAAATGCAAAACAATCTGGGCACGAGCAACATTCATAAAATCAAAAGGGAGCTTTTTTCCTAATTAAGCCACTACCCAGATCATTTATTCAGTAGTGTTGTTGCGTGATGGAATTCTTTGTCTGTTGTACTATACAAGATACTTATTAGTTTTTATTGTTATACTTTTGATCTACTGCTTTACTTACACTTGAGGTCATTCATTCATTTCAAATGCATACTTGTATAGAAGAGTAATAGAAACAAAAGAAAGCCCTTCTTACCACTTCTGAGTATATGCTTAGTAACATGTAAAATGGTATTTACATATCTTAATGAATTACACTATTTTTGCTTTTTTTTTCTCTGCTTCTAACAGTAGCACATAGTATTTAATTGTAATATTAGTACTTAGAGCCCTGCATTACACAGTTGCAATAAAATATTTTATACAAGGAAGTCATTTCAAGAGATTATATGATTTGTGTAATCTATAATTATTCCTGCCTATATAAGAATTTTTTTTGCATGGTTTCAATCGACCAAAATGCACGATATAATTTCATTTGATTTCCTTATTTTGGTAAAAAGTTTAATATCACCCAAACACTATTTTTTGTTATATGAATTCAATTTTTGTTTTAAAATGATAGCATTGCTTCATAAATCTTGGTGAAAATGTAATAAACCTTGTGTTGAAGCACTATTTCCGTAGACTCTTAGACCTAAGATAACTTTGTAGTCAAACTCATTTTTCATTTCTGCATCACTGCCTCCTTCCATACTAACTTTTTATAAAGGAAAAAATAGGATGTACGTTACGGTAAGGTAATAAAGTCCTATTCTTGGTGTTTCATATTATAGTAAGGCAAAAAAAAATGTATATACCTTCCACCACTAGGAAAAATATACAATAATTTAATAATAGTACATGTTCTTCAATTGCACATTAAGAGTAGGTATATTTCGGCGTCCTGTCCCCCTGGTAATTCATACCTTCCTGTTTTATACTGACACCTGATCTAATTACAGCCTCACTTCTTTTAGGCTGGGTTCACACCTAAGCGTTTTACAGCGCGCTCCTGCGCGCTGTAAAACGCTCAAACAGTGAAATCCCATGATTCCCTATGTGGGCATATCACACCTGGCCGTTTCTCAGCGCGCAGGAAAGAGCTGAGAAACGGCCGACGTTAAAAGAAGTCCGGGAGCTTCTTTTCGGCATATAGCCGCGCGTTCGCAGCCATATCATAGCCGCGAACGCGCTGCAACGCATGTTCGCGCGTTTTTTTGTATGCGCGAACGCGCATAAAAAAACGTGCGCATTGCGCGACGCTGCGCTACGCTGTGGTGTGAACCCAGCCTTAAAGAAACAACTACAGTCCTCTAACTACTGGGAGATTCTCCTAAAACTTAACCATGTTCAGTCAACCTGGACTATATGACCCTGGGCTTTGGTGGTTACATTCCAAAATGTCATTATAAATCTTTTCTACTACCTGTGGCAGTGACCTGTCTTGCAATTTTGGGAACAAATGAATGATTTAGCTCACAAACACGTTACCATTCCTTTTTGCGTCACAATGAAAATGAGCTACATCCCGAACCAGCAAAGCCACACAGTTTGGAAAATTACTTAATTCTTTTTTGTGTATCCATGCAGCCGTGTGCAACAGACTTTTGCGCTCGATTTCATCCAAATCTCTAAAATTCTATATTTTCATCAATTCGTCAGAATTACGAAGCACAGAACTGCCACATAGAAGAATTTAATAACGAGTCTCCACTGCAGTTTCATAATTCCTTTATTGCGGTGCAGAATTAAGTGGCAGCTGTCCAGCGCTTGCTGGTCAGCAGCCACTTAAAAAAAAAAAACAACAAAGGGCTCATGATTTGTTAAATGGTCTGTCACTTTTGAAGTGATTCCCATACCAGAAAAAAGACACTCAGGAATAATTATATACCACACATATAGGGCTCTATTACATTCTTCGCGCAAAAATGTGCGCGTGCGCAAAAACGCATTAACGCGAGGGGAAAAAGCCTTCGCGCTGACCGTCAAATTATGACTTTCGCGCAAACGATGCGCGTTAACGTCTAACGCGAGTTACCCTGCGCGAGCGAAAGTTTGTGAGCGTATCCCATACTTAACATTGTGAGCGCAAATACGTTCGTGCGCTGGTACGCGGCTCGTATTACAATCGATGCGCAACTTTTTACGAACAACGTTTGCGCGCATAATTTTATCGTCTTTTAAAAGTTGGTGGTAACTGCAAATCTGAACGTTCTGGCCAAAATGAAATACACCAGCACGAAAAAAAAAATACAGCACAGTATAGTTACACATTCTACACATACCCAAACAATAAAATTGAGTGGTTGTGAGTGTTTTTTTTATTGCTGCAGCATATATACTCCGATTGATTTTGGCAGGCGCAAAAACTGAACGGGAGACAATTGTGGTTCTTAATTCTGATTGGCTGAATCGCGTGAAAAAACAGTCTGTCGACTGGTTTCTGCGCGCAGCGTTAATTTGCGCTCGTTTTCGCGCGTCTTTTTTACGCACAATATTTTCGGACGGATGAAAAAATGAGCTCGGATCGTAATACCAGCGTTAATTTAAGCACGTTAACGTTTAACACTGCGCGCAAAAAAAATTGCGCTGCGCATACGAATTTGCGTGGAGAATGTAATAGAGCCCATAAAAGGATAGTAAGATAAAACCTGATATTGAAATAGTGGAAACTCGGAGTAATGCCTACTCATTATAGAACTGAGTTAAAATGTAACTTTTAATATGTAGAAAGTTAAAACCTGTGAACATAGGCAGGTCTAGAGGGGGGCCAGGGGGGCAATCCCCCCCCTAGGTTATTCCTTTCCCCCCATGCGCCCCTCCACCAGGGATCAGCATCCAGCTTCCCCCACTTCTTCGGACTAAACAATGTTGCGACTGACTTTGTTTGTGAACACTCGTGTGAGTGGTTCCATTCAAAGAGCGTATTTATCTTGAGGGATTCTCTTGTCTTGCAGTTCTGCTGAATCACACATAAAAATTCCAATGCAAACATTCTTTGTAAGAATTCTACAATTCAGCTACCTAGACTTAATATCTATTACACAGTGTCTCTATTACGTTTCTTTCTATATAATATCTCCACACTCCCGTCTGTCTGTTATCCCCACTAGTTTTTCACTGTCTTTTTCTTCAGACATCATTTGCACTTTTGATTTTTGTATCATTGTTTTTCTAAAAGAGCCTTTGGTTTTCAGTGTAGTAATTTCCAGTTAAGCCTTTTATAATAGCTGTGTGGCTGTATAAAAACCTGCACTGTTTTTATCCTGAGAACACATGATTTCAATTAAATTTATCAGTACGTTCAATCCATCCACTGCATATGCTAGGAGTCACATCACATCATTTTAATTTGCACAAATGCCCAGTTTTTAATGGCATAGCTTTTTCAATTCCCTATTTATGAAAAATGAAGGTTAAGTCACAAATTTTTTCAACACATCCACAGGGAATATGAGTAAAAAAAAAATTGTATATATATATATATATACAGTGGCAAGAAAAAGTATGTGAACCCTTTGGGATTACGTAGAGTTTTGAATGAATTGGTCATAAAATGTGCTCTGATCTTCATCTAAGTCACAACAATTTGAAAAACACAGTCTGCTTACAATAATACAACACAAACATTATATGTTTTCATGTGTTTATTGAACATAACATGTAAACATTCACAGTGCAGGGTGGAAAAAGTATGTGAACCCCTAGCCTAATGACTTCTCCAAGAGCTAATTGGAGCCAGGAGTGAGCCAACCTTGAGTCCAATCAGTGTGATATTATTGGATGTGTTGCTGAAAGCTGTCCTGCCCTTTAAAAACACACACCAGTTTGGGGTTTACTGGTTTCAAGAAGCACTGCCTGATGTGAACCATGCCTCGCAGAAAACAGCTCTCAGAAGACCTACGATCAAGAATTGTTGACTTGAATGAAGCTGGAAAGGGTTACAAAAGTATCTCCAAAAGCCTTGATGTTCATGTGTCCACGGTAAGACAGACTGTCTACAAATGGAGAAAGTTCTGCACTGTTGCTACTCTCCCTAGGCTTGGTCGTCCTTTAAAGATGACTGCAAGAGCACAGCGCAGAATGCTTAATGAGGTAAAGAAGAATCATAGAGGGTCAGCTAAAGACTTACAGAAATCTCTGGCACATGCTAACATTTTTGTTGACACATCTACAATAAGGAAAACATTAAACAAGAATGGAGTACATGGGAGGACACCACGGAGGAAGCCATTGCTGTCCAAAAAGAATATTGCAGCACGTTTGAAGTTTGCAAAAGAGCACCTGGATGTTCCACAGCACTACTGGCAAAATATTCTGTGAACAGATGAAACCAAAATTGAGTTGTTTGGAAAAAACACACAACACAGTCAGGGTTATCCAAAGAGATCCGAATTGCTTGAGAAAGGTAACCGAACGCTGAAAATCAGTGTTCGGTTACCTTTCCTGACCATTCGGCTATCCAGAGAGCAGGCAATTCGCCAAATCCTGGCGAATTGCCTGAACATACGGTGCCTGTTCGGTCCCTGTTCGAGGGCAGTGAAATCCCCATGAAAAGCACTGCTTCGGCTATTCAGAGAACACAAACCAGCAGTGAAAGGTTCCCCTAATGCCCTGCCATTCGGTGGTTTCATGCGGCAGATTTATTCAGGAGAATCCCATAGACTTCAATGTTAAAAATATTCCTGTTTTAATTCAATATCTAATAAACTGTTCATTATAAAATTCTGCAGCAAAAAGTCTCTTTATTTACAGATTTTTTAGGATACTTTAAGCATTTTTCCGATTTTTTTTTTTTTTTAAAAGTCCGATTTTTTTTATTTATTTTTTTCAGTTTACTTATTTTTTTGGTAACAGCCCTCTTTATTATCATTCCCTGGACCTCCTGTGAAAATTTCAGACATTTTCACTCAGTAGTTTCTTTGCAAACAGCGTTTCATTTTCCCAGATTCATACAAATGGTTTTGCTAATTTATTCACTGCCTCCTCTGTGTCTCAGCTGCTTCAGCTCTGTGTGATTTGGCTCCTGTTCGGCTCCTGTTCGGCTTCTTCGAAGGTTAATCCAGATGTTTTTGCTTGTTTTCAGCGTGCATTCGGTTAGTGTTCGTCAGGTTTTCGGCAGCTTTTCCCTGCAATTCGGGGACCCTGTGGTGTTTGCTGAATACACCGCAGGGTCACCGAAATGCAATCGGCAAAAGTAACCGAATTGAAGAGAACGAAAAGTCACCGAACGTGCGGTGACTTTTCGAATCTCTTTGGATAACCCTGTATGTGTGGAGAAAAAAAGGCACAGCGCACCAACATCAAAACCTCATCCCCACTGTAAAACATGGCGGAGGGAGCATCATGGTTTGGGGCTGCTTGCTGCCTCAGGGCCTGGACGGATTGTTGTCATTGATGGAAAAATGAATTCCAGAGTTTATCAAGACATTTTATCAAGACAGGAAAACGAAAGACCATCTGTCCGCCAACTGAAGCTCCGCAGAGGATGGGTGATGCCACAGGACAATGACCCAAAGCATACAAGTAATTCAACAAAAGAATGGCTTCAACAAAACAAAATACGCCTTCTGGAGTGGCCCAGTCAGAGTCCTGACCTCAACCCGATTGAAATGCTGTGGCATGACCTTAAGAGAGCGATTCACACCAGACATCCCAAGAATATTGCTACACTGAAACAGTTTTGTGAAGAGGAGTGGTCCAAAATTACTCCAGATCGTTGTGCAGGTCTGATCTGCAACTACAGGAAACGTTTGGTTGAGGTTATTGCTGCCAAAGGAGGGTCAACCAGTTATTAAGTCCAAAGGTTCACATACTTTTCCACCCTGCACTGTGAATGTTTACATGTTCTGTTCAATAAAAACATGAAAACATATAATGTTTGTGTTGTATTATTTTAAGCAGACTGTGTTTTTCAAATTGTTGTGACTTAGATGAAGATCAGAGCACATTTTATGACCAATTCATGCAAAACTCCACGTAATCCCAAAGGGTTCACATACTTTTCTTGCCACTGTATATATATATATAAATATAGTAAAATAATGTAGTGGCACTCCAGGACTGTAACGGATCACTTTGTTATTCTGTGAGAGTCACTGTTTATATATATATATACCCTCAGAATACTGAGAGAAGTCTTGCTCATCTCTTAAACTGAATCTTTCCCTATGAATGAGGTCTGCTTCATAATAACATAGAAACATAGAAAATGTCAGCAGATAAGAACCTTTCGGCCCATCTAGTCTGCCCAATTACATGGATACTTTACCTGGATTTATCTTTTATTTAGGATACCCTTATGCATATCCCATGCCTGCTTAAATTCAATCACTGTTTTGGCCTCTACCACTTCAACTGGAAGGCTGTTCCATGTATCCACCACCTTCTCAGTAAAATAATGCTTCCTGATGTTACTTTTAAACCTTTGCCCCTCTAATCTAAGACTATGTCCTCTTGTTTTGCTACTTTGTTTCCTTTTAAATATACTCCCTTCCTCTACCTTGTGCATTCCCTTTACGTATTTAAATGTTTCTATCATATCTCCTCTGTCTTTTTTTCTCGCGTCTTTAATACACACCTCTCCCCCAAGTCAATTATTTTGTCCCCGGAGGAGTTACATGTTTACTTTGGGTCTTAAATTGCAGTTTGATTGGCTGCACTGAAAATAAAATGGTTTCCAGAGATCAGCATTCTGACAGAAACACTTTGTTGTTGTCAGGGCTCGGCGGGCGCCGCCGGCTCGGCGTCCCGCCGGGCCGCCGACCCGGCATCCTTCTTCCCGGCTCCGGGGTCGGCGTCCTCTCAGAGTCCTGTGTGCGCGCAGTAGGCGCGCGCGCCGCCGGCAGTTCCGGATTTAGCCCTCCCGGCGGCGCGACGTCACCAATCTCCATGTGACCGCGAAGGACCAATCAGCAGGCAAGGCACCAAATTTAAACTTGCTTTTCCCATTCCTCAGTGCCCTTTCGTGGTTTTGCCTGTCTGACCCTTAAGTGCTCGTTTATTTCACTCTATTTGACTTACTGTGTATGACCTGGCTATCTCTCTCGACTTGTGTACCTCTATACCCCTTGACCCGGCTTGTTACTCGACTCTGTTTTCGCCTATACCCTATTGCTTTCTGATATACGTTCCTGGCTTACCAGCGTTTACACCAGCCACTCTAAGGACTGGTTCCTGTCCTCCTTGTGTCCCTGCCTTATAGGTTCACCTCCTGTTTGTGCGAAACCCAGCCACTATAAGGACTGGTACCGCATTGTGACTCTATCTTGCTTTACCGGCACAGCCGTTACGTACCCTTGGTTGGTGTTGGCCTGAGTACAGGGCAGCCCTCATTATTTGTGTTAACCCAGCCACTACAAGGACTGGTTTCTCTCCTACGAACTCGAGGCTCCTGTTTTCACTTAGGGCTAACCGTTCGTCCACCCTCAGGTACGTGAGCGTGCCTGACATCACGAAAGGGCCATGGACCTTGCAGGGACCGCTCAGCAATTCTCTGGTCTAGAAAGCCGTTTGGAGGAGCAAGATCACCGTCTTGATCAGTTCGCCCAGGCCCTCCAAACGCTGCTCACCCGTACCGCCCCTACCCAGGTAGAGGTTTCCCCTCCCGTGAATCCTCTCCCTTCCGAACCGTTCTCTGTGCCCACCTCGTACCCTAACTTGCTACCTCCAGTACGTTATGGGGGCGATCCTACCGCCTGTCGAGGTTTTCTGAACCAGATTTCCATTCATTTCGAATTAACCCCGTGGTCTTACCCTACAGATCGTGCCAAAATCGCTTTTGTCATCAACCATCTTACCGACAAAGCGTTGAGTTGGGCTAACCCTCTTTGGGATACCGATAAACCGATTGTCTATAATTATCGTGACTTTATGTCGGCCTTTCGTAGGGTGTTTGACCCTCCCGGGCGTAAAACCAATGCCGCAAAATCCTTGTTACGCTTGCGCCAGGGTGCGAGATCACTGGGTGAATACGCTCTGGAGTTTAGATCATTGGCTTCTGAATTGAACTGGAACAATGAGGCTTTGATAGCCGTGTTTTCTGAGGGTCTGAACGATGAGTTGCAAGATGAGATAGCGGCCAGAGATCTCCCAGGGGACCTGGAAGACTTGATTACTTACCTGTCCTTTATCGATGAACGCCTTCGCCATCGTCGACTTACTAAGGAGAGGTCTAAAAGACCACCGGTTAGGCAGCCTCCCCGGTTTTCTGTACCTTTGCTTCCCGAGTCTCATTCACCCCCCGAACCCATGCAATTAGATAGCACCAAGATCCCTGATAGTGAAAAACAACGCAGACGACGTGAGGGTTTATGCCTGTACTGTGGTTTGGGGGGTCATTTCCTTAAGGGCTGTTCCAAACGCCCCCAGGGTCCAGCGGGAAACTCTCATGCCTAAGTGCCTCTAGGGGACAGCTCTTAGGCGCTTTTCCTTCGTCCCCCAAACTGGAAAATAGACTCCGGGTTCCGGTTACTCTATCCTGGGAGAGTTCCCGTAACCCGGTACAACTCTATGCCTTAGTAGACTCTGGTGCTGCCGATAACTTTATTGACATAAATTTTGCTCGCAAACATGCCATACCCCTGGTTGAAAAGGAAACCCCATTACTTGTACAGGCCATCGATGGCAGACCTCTCGAAACCCCTTTTGTTTTGTTTGAATCTCGCAATATTACTGTTGGGATAGGACTGTGTCATAAAGAAAGTATGTTCTTCCATGCTATTTCGTCCCCTTCCTATCCTATCGTACTGGGTTACCCCTGGTTAACCCGCCATAACCCTGTTATTGACTGGCGAGCTCGTCAGATCGCGAAGTGGGATAATGATTGTATGGCTTCTTGTATTGAGATTCCACTATCCATTAATGTCTTGAATTTGCCCACGGCCCCTCCTCTGACGACTTCCATTCCTGTCCCCTACTCGGACTTGGCACCTGTGTTTGACAAAAGAGAGGCCGATAGATTACCCCCCATCGTTCTTACGATTGTGCCATCGACCTTCTTCCTGGTACCATGCCTCCTAAAGGGGCTGTCTATCCTTTGTCCGTGAAAGAACATAAGGTTTTGGAGGAGTACATTAAAGATTCCCTTAACAAGGGTTTATTCGTCCTTCCTCCTCACCCGCTGGGGCAGGGTTTTTCTTTGTGCAGAAAAAGGAGGGTGATCTTAGACCCTGTATCGATTTTCGAGGGTTGAACAAGATCACCGTTAAAAATGCCTACCCCATTCCACTCATCCCCGAGCTGTTTGACCGCCTGAAACATTCCAAAATCTTTTCGAAACTGGATCTCAGAGGAGCGTACAATTTAATAAGAATCAAACACGGGGATGAGTGGAAGACTGCGTTTAACACCAGGTTAGGGCATTACGAGTACTTGGTTATGCCCTTCGGTTTATGTAACGCTCCAGCAGTGTTTCAGGCGTTTATTAATGATGTGTTACGAGAGTACACCCCTTGTTTTGTCGTGGTTTACCTTGATGATGTGTTAATACATTCCCCTGATCTGAACACCCACCACGTACATGTACGACTCGTCTTATCTAAGCTCTTGGCCAACGGCCTCTACTGCAAGCTAGAAAAATGCCTATTCGATGTCCAACAGGTACAGTTTTTGGGTTATGTTATATCCTCCTCTGGTTTCATGATGGATCCCAAAAAACTGGAGGCCATCAGTCACTGGCCTCTTCCCAAGGGCCTCAAGGCCATTCAAAGGTTTATTGGCTTCTCCAATTACTATAGACGGTTTATCAAGGGCTTTTCGTCCATTATTGCACCCATTACAGCATTGACGAGAAAGGGAGGTGACACTCAGAATTGGTCCTCCAGTGCCCTGGAGGCTTTCGAACGGTTAAAGGAGGCCTTTTCCACTGCTCCCATTCTACACCACCCTGATCCCAATAGACCCTTCGTTTTAGAGGTTGACGCATCAGAAACCGGGGTAGGAGCCGTCTTGTCCCAACGTCCAGCTGATGACAAGCCTATGCAACCCTGTGGTTTTTATTCTAGGAAATTGTCCCCTACCGAGGCCCGTTATGACATTGGGGACAGGGAATTGTTAGCCATTATTTTGGCCTTAAAAGAATGGCGCCATCTCTTGGAGGGCTCCACCTGTCCGTTTTCCATTCTCACTGACCACAAAAATTTGATTTACCTGTCCGAGGCTAAAAGGTTGAACCCTAGACAAGCTCGATGGGCCTTTTTCTCACCAGATTTGACTTCCTCATTACGTACAGACCCGGGTCTAAAAATGTTAAGGCCGACGCACTCTCCAGACAATATGAACCCCTAGCAACTCCAGTGTCTGTACCTGTGTCCATAGTTCCCGAAAGGAAAATTTTAGCCTCTCTGAGTACACGAGTCGAGTCTCCTTTCTGGAACCTCTTACTCTCTAAACAGGCTCTGGCTCCCCCGTCTAAACCACAGAATAAGCTATTCGTTCCTTCTGTAGAGGTACCCACTGCTTTACAGCTCTTTCACGAATCCAAATTCGCTGGACATTTTGGGGTAAATAAAACTCTTGACTTGATTAAACGACACCTTTGGTGGCCGACACTTACCAAGGATGTAAAAGATTACGTAACCACCTGTTTTGTTTGTACCCGTTCCAAATCCTCCCGCCTTTGTCCTGCTGGCCTCCTCCAACCCCTACCGATCCCTGAGCGCCCTTGGTCTCATTTAGCTATGGACTTCCTAGTGGAACTAACCCCTTCACTTGGTCATACTGTGATTTTTGTGGTTGTCGATCGCTTCTCTAAAATGGCACATTTTATTCCGTTAAAGAAGCTCCCCTCCTCCAGCGAGCTAGTACAGATTTTCACCAAAGAAATATTCAGATTACATGGTGTTCCTAATGTTCTCGTCTCGGATCGGGGTTCTCAGTTTATCTCTAAGTTCTGGAGAGGCTTCTGTCACCAGTTGGGCGTCAAACTGTCCTTTTCGTCCGCGTATCACCCGCAAACGAACGGTTTAGCCGAAAGAACCAACCAAACGCTTGAGACTTATTTAAGGTGTTTTATTTCTGACGCACAGGATGATTGGGTTACTCTGTTACCATGGGCAGAATTTGCGTATAACAACGCCACATCACAGTCGACAAAATTCTCCTTTCGAAATAGTCACGGGTATGCATCCCACTATTTTTCCATCCTCGTTCTCCCCCAGAACATTCCTGCCCTGGAGGAACACCTAGATAGGCTCCGGGTTATTTGGGAGAAGACCAGGTTGAATCTAGAATCCGCTTCCTTGAGCCAGAAGCGGGCGGCTGATCGGAGGCGCAGACCTCCACCAGTGTACCATGTGGGTGACAGGGTTTGGCTCAGCACACGCCACATTCGTCTGAAGGTCCCGTCTATGAAATTCGCGCCTCGTTTTATCGGTCCGTATAAAATACTCCGATGTATCAATCCCGTAGTATACGCACTGCAATTGCCTGTCTCTTTGCGTATTCCCAACTCCTTTCATGTCTCTTTATTGAAGCCGCTCTCCTGCAACCGTTTTACTCGCCCTGACTCCCCTCTCCCCCCTGTGGTGGTTGATGGGACTCCCGAGTATGAGATTGAGTCCATCTTGGATTCCCGTTATGTCCGCAATCGGTTGCAGTATTTGGTTCATTGGACTGGCTATGGTCCCGCGGATCGCACATGGGTTTCGTCACGTGACGTTCATGCTCCTCGATTGGTCTCCGCCTTTCATCGTCGTTTTCCCGATCGCCCGGCTCCCAGCCGCCCGGTGGGCGTTCCTCAAGGCGGGGGTGCTGTCAGGGCTCGGCGGGCGCCGCCGGCTCGGCGTCCCGCCGGGCCGCCGACCCGGCATCCTTCTTCCGGCTCCGGGGTCGGCGTCCTCTCAGAGTCCTGTGTGCGCGCAGTAGGCGCGCGCGCCGCCGGCAGTTCCGGATTTAGCCCTCCCGGCGGCGCGACGTCACCAATCTCCATGTGACCGCGAAGGACCAATCAGCAGGCAAGGCACCAAATTTAAACTTGCTTTTCCCATTCCTCAGTGCCCTTTCGTGGTTTTGCCTGTCTGACCCTTAAGTGCTCGTTTATTTCACTCTATTTGACTTACTGTGTATGACCTGGCTATCTCTCTCGACTTGTGTACCTCTATACCCCTTGACCCGGCTTGTTACTCGACTCTGTTTTCGCCTATACCCTATTGCTTTCTGATATACGTTCCTGGCTTACCAGCGTTTACACCAGCCACTCTAAGGACTGGTTCCTGTCCTCCTTGTGTCCCTGCCTTATAGGTTCACCTCCTGTTTGTGCGAAACCCAGCCACTATAAGGACTGGTACCGCATTGTGACTCTATCTTGCTTTACCGGCACAGCCGTTACGTACCCTTGGTTGGTGTTGGCCTGAGTACAGGGCAGCCCTCATTATTTGTGTTAACCCAGCCACTACAAGGACTGGTTTCTCTCCTACGAACTCAAGGCTCCTGTTTTCACTTAGGGCTAACCGTTCGTCCACCCTCAGGTACGTGAGCGTGCCTGACAGTTGTTTTTTAACTATGTAGAAAATCTATACTTGTAAAATTTCACTTCCTGTCTGATTTTATCCTCTGACGTTTTATCATGAGGTAAACATTTATCTTTGTATCTTGGTCTAACTTTAAAGATGTCAAAGTCAGATGCAAACTTAACCCCTTAAGGACGGGAGTAATTTTACAACTTCGGCGCTGTTTCGGAAGTAGAAGTTTGCTGAGCTCATTTTGACCATTTTTAAGTCACGTATTTTTATACCACCCAGACAAATTATATATCGTTCTTTCCGTCAGACTAGGCAGATTAATAATATATCATTATTATATGTATATGTCATGCCCTGCCAAAATGCTATAACAAAAAATGTAAAAAAATGAGAATTTTCAATAAAATTTCAATCTTCCACAGTGTGTAAAGTGTTTTTTTTTTAAATTTTATTATCCGAGGCTCTGCGGTCATATTCTATTGGGTAGATTTGTTAAAAAAATTAGAACGGGGAACCCATTTTTTTTTGGGGAGAAATTGCGTGATTTTACCTAAACCCCCCAAAAAAAAAAATCATTAGTGAAGCATCATCCATAGGAAATCCCTTTGCAGCTAGGGGGTTCCCGGTTAACTGACATCATTGCGCATGGCGCGATGAGTCAGTTGACCGGGGGGTGACCCAGAGGTGGGGGCTGCCATTCAAGATGGCGGCCCCCACCGGAAATAGGCCGCGATCGGGCACAAATTAGTGCCCGGTCGCGACCTGGCAACTAAGGGGTTAACCCCCCATACATCGCTGGAAAGGTCAGGCTGTGACCCTTCCAGCGATGCTGGCCACAGCCGCCGGGGACCAGGCGATCGGGAGATAGAGGGATCCGAAGGATCCCTCCCCTCCAGGCGCTTCCCCTGCCACCGGCGCGATGACGTCACAGCGCCGGAGGAGGGATCACACTGATCTGACTCCGTGGGAGTCAGAGCAGCGTGGGAGCGACCGGGGGAGGTAAGTATTAAGCGAGGGGGGCTGTAAACGCCGAGGACGTACATTTAAGTCCTGCGGCGTCAAAGCCCACCTAATGCAGGACGTAAATGTACGTCCTGCGGCGTTAAGGGGTTAAATGGATACTACAAGCACTGTTCCCTCACTCCTCTCCTCCTTCTGGGGGTTTCGGAGGGCTAATGCAGCCTTCTGAGTTCATGGGGTTAGCCATGCCAAGAAGCGGAGATCAGCAAGTTTTATTAAGATTTAGACTGAGCCATTTTGTGAGACAGCAGAGTGAGCTGGCAGGCAGAGAGTACTTGATGTTCGAGAGCTCATGCAGCTATCTGCTGTCCTTGGCAAACAGCAGGAGAGGCCTGAAGCAAGCTCCAAGCCAGTGCAAAGCAGAAATAACCTCTGCCATAGTGCACGCAGTTATAGTAGCTCATAACGGCGCCCCGCTCCTAGTTGAGCCATAGCAACTGCCTAGTTGGCCTAACGGATGCCCTGCCCCTGTATATAATTCAATTTTATAAGTAATTTGTCATTGCTGTGACAATCATCCAGCAGTTGAACAGACACAGGGTCGCTTGTTTAAAAGAACAGGGAACCTATTTTAAGGGATCGTACGTCCCCATGTGTATTATGGTAGGTAGCAGAGGAGATTTGCTCATGAATTTCCTTCATAGGCACATGGTGATAATATGGGATCACTATTGCAGCTGGGATCTCCTGATGATTACCAACGAGTGCAACCATTTATTAGAAAGATGTTGTACTCTTTCCAAAACTCATTCTACAATATGTATCAGATCATGGTTTGACCCCATCATTCAAAAGAAAGAAGTCTCTACCTTTTTAATGATGAGGTCTCCTTCTCCTCTAAATACAGCACAGCGGGTGATAGAAGTTGTATAATTGCACACCACATCAAAATAAAATATCCTCTGCCTCCAATAGACAGCAGGTATTCACTTTTTGTATGTTGCTGTATATCTTTATGTCATTGGTATTTTAATGAAAACATTTAAAATTTATGGTGTACAGCCACAATGACCCTGCCGTTTAATCCAACCTTCTATGATCTTTGCACATTAAAAATTTGTATAGATTATTACTAATTCACACCTGTTGTCATTTTGTTTTATATTCCAGTACATGCACAAGCTATTCATGGTGTGGTTGACATGATGAGTGCTGTTGGAAAAATAGGTTTTTAAATGGCCTTGAGATTATACTGTATATTGTCTGTGGTTTCTTTAAATTTACTTAAAAATGTGAAATATGGAATATAAAGCATATGCAAAGAATTGTATATCTAAGTATATTGACAGAAAGATAAAGATAGGTTAATACAGAGGCCAGATAGCCACGGCAGATGATAGATATTAAGATGAGCTTGTGTTTAAATTTGACCCACATTATCTGAACTGAGGTATAACTATGACTGTACATTCAGGAATATGTTGTCATCTTTTTCATTTTACAGGGAATTTATCAGAATGATAGAATTATAAATTGATGACTTCTACTTAACATTCATAGGCAGCACGAAATGAAATGTCAGAAGTGTAATGTATGTCATCCGTGAGGTGTCAAATATTGCAGAGTACCTGTCTGATAGGATATAGATGACAGTGACAGTGTCTGCTATTTACAATGCAAATATACTATATATTTATTTCCCGTACAGAAGGTGATCCATCTGAATGATACGTTTGATATTCAGTATAGATGACCAGCAGCACATGTTTCTCAATCTCAATATTGAGATACTTGTGAATATGGCACATATTGACTTTGATGTAAGCACCACACAATAAAGTTCTCAGGTAAATTTCTCAACTACAACATTTTGGATGCAAATGCTTTGTTTATTTAATTTAATAAAGCTGTTCTAGTTGGTTAACTTGAATTCCACCTAATTATACTATACTATTACAAGTAAAACATGGCAGATTGACCACGAGCAAAACTACCTCCCATAGTTAGCAAATGATTCAAATAGAGGGAAAACACCCGAAAGCACTAAATGCAAATCTGAATTGATATTTGAATGAGTGCATTGTATTATATAATAAAGACTAAAAGTTATTTGGCCTAGTGCGTACCTACTAAGACAATACGTTTTTACAAATTTTATCATACACATTAATTAATCCGTGCATATAAAGCAACAAAACTGTACTAATATTATGGAGACTTTGAAATATAGGACAAAAAGGTAATAAACACCCTAAATATGGAAAAGTAATAATTACATATAGTTCACTGGACACTCTACTCATCCTAACCACTTTATCTTTTTTAAGTGGTCAGGATGCTCTGATCCTTCGTCCTGCGCAGGCGCAATGGAACTTGCACCCGTAACGTGAGCAATTTGCAATTCCTACACTACGCAAGTTGCATTGGAGCGCAAATTGCATTGGCTTCCCGGGTTCGAGAGTCTCAGAGCTGAAGAGGTGGAGCAGCACACAGCGAGGGAGAAAAGGTGAGTAAAAAAAAAACTAAAGAGGAAGAGAAAATTTAAAGAATAATTGGGCAGAGGTTGTCAGTAGCACCTCCTGCCCTATTATTAACCTCCCTCGTGGTCTGATTATGACATTATTTTTAATGTCAAAGCGGCACATTGTTTTGCATGGGATCTTTTTTTTATTTTTTTGCATCTCCTGCGAGGTCCCGCAACCCCTGTATCGTGGCGCATGCAGGGAAGGGAACCCGGAAGCAGGATACTGCAATCGGCCGGAGGACACAGCAGTACGATAATGATGGAACGCAGGGACAAGGTATGTACAATCCCGAGTGAGGCTCGGGGTTACCGTTTTTGGTACTGAAAATTAACCCCAAACCATACTCGGGATTAACGCCAGGGAGGTTAAAGGGCAGAAAGAAGGGAACTCTATTTTTTTTTTCTGATTTATATTTAAAGTTTTTATTTTGAAACAAAGTCAGCAAAACAATCGTAAAGAAAATGGCCTCGCAGGGCCAAGACGGGTCATCTGTGAAGAAGAAAAATGGCCGCGCAGGGCCAAGACGGGTCATCGTTTAACTAGGAAGCACTGCTGTAGGAAAATCAAATAAGAGTCCTCTGAACAACAACCAAAATAACGCTTATGTTGGGGGAAAGGGAGAGAGGATGGAAAATAATAAAAGACATAAAATAAAGGAAATAAATAAAAAATAAATGGCCTATGGCATAAAGTCTCTGTGGAGATGTCCCCAGCCGGAGACATCTAATGCACAGCAGAAAAAATAGAAAGAAAAAGAAAGCAAATGTCCTCATAGACGTAGCAATAACATAACGAAAAACCGAAAATAAACATCAGCATGAAAAAAGTCAATCGTGTAGTAAACCACTGAAAAACGGAAAGGGGGGGGGGTTGTCAGCAAAATGGTATCTCACAAAAAACAACAACAAAAACCCCCTCACCCGGCATCCCTAAACGGCAGCAGTCTCAATGCAGGCAGGGCAACACAGGGCAGGTCATGCCAGACCACAAACCCAGGCCTGGTGGGAAAAAGCGAGGCCCTCGGCCCCCCTTCGAACCGAGACACCCCTCAGCCTCCTCGATCAAGGCAGGGGACGGGTTGGGAGATCCAGGCAGCGGAATCCATGCAAACCCCGTGTGGGGCAACCTGGCAGCCATCAGGTACCGGCCGGTACCGGCAAGCGTCTCCCGCACACCCGTCTGCGCCGCCCGGGCAGACGACCTCCCAGAGGGGCCCACAACGATAAGCTTGGCATGCGTCTTCTCCTCAGGGCTCCAGCAGGCAAAACCTCTGGCGTCATCATGTGTGTCGGGGGTCACCCCGGAACGCGGGGGGCACCGGCCCGACAAAGAAGCTGGATCTCCCGGTTCCGCGCATCTCGTCACGTACACGGTAGTGGCAGCCGCTCCGGCCACCCGCCGAGCAGGTACTGCAGCTCTCTTCTCCTTGCCATCCCGATCCGCAGCCTCCCGGCCAGCTCCCATCGCCGCCATCAGCAGATTCCAAGAGCCACGTGTAAGTGGGCTCCCCTCATCTCCCGGCAGCGTTTACAGGCATTTTTCAAGGGCTGCAAACATGGCCGCCATATCTCTCGTGGGGGGGGATGCACCGATCCACGCCAAACTGCAGATTCCTCCACTCTGTCCTCCAAGGGGACATCCGACACAGCTAGAGGATGGGGGCCCTCCATCCCCGCCGTCTGCACCGAACAGTCACCAGGTGAAAAACCGGGAACTCTATTTTTAATAGAGTATCCCTTTAAAGAAAAATGAAACATTCAATACCATCTGAGAGAATGGAGCCCAGGTTGAGAAATTAATTTGCCCAGGTAGCATAGCCTGGCATCAATGCCCTATAAATGCATCAACTGCTGCCATATTAATCTTTTCAAAGGACTGCTACAACCTTCTTAATCAAATACTTCAAATCTGTCACTAGCGTAGTCAATGATCCAAAATTCATCTTACAAAGAGAAGCTGGAAATTATATAGTTCCACAAGAACCATCTGGTGTTGTAGTCTCAGTTGCCAACATCAGATTTTTAAATCTGCAAGGACACAAAAACGTCCTCACTAATTCTCTTCACCAGTGTCTACCTTCTGATGCAGATAGATGCAGAATGCTGCACAGTCTATGTTAATGATAAAACATAATTCATGGTCTGCTGTGTCTACCTCTTCTATGACCATTATCTCCCCATTTATTGAACGTTATTGATAGCTGGCTTGTTTCTTTTTTGTCCATCCCCATCATTTCTGGTTGTATGCAGATAGGTTCTTTGTTCGGACAGTAGAATTTGTGTTATCCTTTTCAAGGAGTAGCCTGTAGTTGCTGTTGTTTGTTATATGTAAGCAGTATAATTATTTAAATGTAAAAAGGGAAAGTTTAGAACAAATAGCCCAAGACAAATGAGACAAATGTGTGACAGGATTGACAGTCTGATATATTGGAGATAACAATACCACAGATAATCGTGAAGCTCCTTAGTTCACCAAAGTTGCAAACAACGATAAAAATTGCTTTATTCACAGAAGCAAAGTTTAACAATGGGAGGTGAAGATGATGCAAATTTCACTGAACAACGGACAATCATTATTTTTCCAAAAGATGATTAAGCAAAAATATCCTTATTCTCCATTTAGCATTGACACATTGTTCCACTGTTGTTTGCAACACTGGTGAATATACTTCAGTGATTTAACAATTTCCTTTGGCCTCACTAAAGCAACGCTGGAAACAATGGTAAAAACAATGTGGGATTTGACATTGCCAGAAACTGTGGTGTAAACACTGGAGGAAACCACACTGAAAACTGAGAACTGTGGCGAACTATGGTGGATGAGGTATGGGGAAACTTTAGTGAATTCATGATTTAATGAACTGCCACTGTAGTTGGTTGTAGTTTTTGATGTTCTTTCCTTTGTAGTTCCTCCTGAAGTTTCCTAGCATAGTAGTTTCCTATGCTAGGAAACTTCAGGAGGAACTACAAAGGAAAGAACATCAACAACTACAACCAACTACAACCAACTACAGTGGCAGTTCATTAAACCAGGAATTCCCTATCAGGGTTATTCAGAGAGCGTGAAAAGCAGGAGAATGACTGGAGAATAAATAATTCTAGGTCAAAATAGCCAAACCAGAAAAATTCTCCCTTTCATCTCACTTTCCAAATCGGCTATTTTGACCTAGAATTTTTCATTCTCCAGTCATTCTCCAGTCGTTCTCCTGCTTTTCATGCTCTCTGAATAACCCTGTATAGTTTTCCCATGCCTCATCCACCATAGTTCACAAAAGTAATACCACAGTTTCTTCAATTAATGAATGGTGGTTACTGACTAATCTCTACAGTATTGTCTCACATTCTCCATTCTTCAGTAAAGGACAAGTGAAATGGGAAGGATTTGGTTTATATCAATGTTTGATCCATATTACTATTAAATCTTGAATATAACTTTACTTGGTAAGAGCTGTTTGTCAAATATAGTTTTGAGACATAAAGTATGTATTAAAATGTAAGAAAAGTAAAATGGTACAATGAAACAGAATCAATGTTGCTGGCCTTTTTATGTCACAATGGGAACCATTAAATCTGGCATACCCATTTGTTAAAATACACTTACGACTTTATAAATTGACATCTATTGTGTTCACTACATTTTCTACGACATGAACTCTTTTGCATGTTGTTATACCCTTCATTGAGATCAGTTGTGCTCATATGAAAAATTTAAATTCAAAGTAATATGTAATTAGGATTACATTCTTAGAATGTGATTGGGTATAATACTTAAACAGATTGAGGGAGAAAAGACTGCAACATACTTTTTTTTTCTGAGAAAGGATACATTGAGATTTCTCTAGTTTTCAAGTATGTCCTGGGTGGCAAGTATGTACCATTGGGTGTCTTGCCCAAGGACACTTACTGGAGAGGTGCTCGTCGGGATCAAACCCATGACTCCACAGGCTCTCTCCACGCAGAGCAGTGATGTTACCTCTACTCCACCCAGCCGGTATTACTTGCTGCAAATGTAAAAATATCTAATGCTGTCAAGAAGTTACCTTTACCTTGCTACCCTGATCAAATGAGTTTACCTTCCTTTAGAAAAAAATATCTGGCTAGCTATTATAAGAATGTTAACCCCTTAGTGACCGGGCAGTTTTACACAAATCCGTCCTCTAGTGACTGCTGCTGTTTTTACGTTTCTGCGCTGTTAGTGTTTAGGTCAAATTTTCCTCTTACTCGTTTAGTCAACCCACACATATTATACACCGTTTTTCCCGCCATTTAATGGACTTTCTAGAAATACCATTATTTCCATCATATCCAATAATTTACTATAAAATAAATATGAAATATGATGAAAAAATGGTAAAAACACACTTTTTCGTAATTTAATCCCCAAAATCTACAACCACCAAAAAAGACCCCGGCTAAATAGTTTCAAAATTTTGTCCCTCAAATATAAATACCCAATTTTTAACATGTTTTTGCTTTTTAACCCCTTCACTGCTGAGCCAGTTCACCTATGTGCGCTGAGCTCATTCTGACCGTTTTATGCTAATTATTTTTAGATGACAGCCTAGGTACTATTTAACTAAACCCCCCTCCAGACAAAATTATTTTTAGACAAAGTTATTTTTACACCAAACCTGGTCATGTGTGGTATCATTGGAAAGGCCATGACCAGGCCTTTCCAATGATGTCAAATATGACCCTCTAGAAAATATCACCCACATATGGTGAGGATGTCTGTAGGTGAGGGGTGACCTGGAGGCTTGGCTGACATCCAAGATGTCAGCCCCCTCCAAGTCTGAATCGCGATTTGGCGCAAATTTGCGCTGAATCGCGATCCGGCAGCAAAATAGTTAATGCTGTACACCTCTGAAAAGGGGAGACTCTCCCGTTTCCGGCGCTGCAACTTGCATTGCTCTAGCTTAAACGGTTGGTGAGATAGAGGGCTCCAAATGAGCCTCCCCCTTCCTGAATTCTGTGTCACGGTTCCCAGATCCCACCACGCAGTACTTAACGCCCAACACTCCACAGAGCCCAGAAGCTACCAACAGAGTAGCCGTGAAAGATCTCTAACTGTCTGGTCCTTAGAATTGGCCAGGTAAACTAGCTAGACAGAAAGGGTTAACAACACGGGGAGTAGTCAGCCGAGCCAGAATCAGGAATACAGAGTTCAGAATGGTCAAATGGAATAGCCGGGTCGATATCAGAGCAGTGGCGTAGTACAAGAAAATGGTCTAGGGCAACAGAAGGCAGAATAGTCAGAAACAAGCAGAGGTCAATAATGGGTTAATTCAATATAGCAGTCAGGTACAAGGAGCTCAGGTATGGATAACCACGATCTGGTAACTGCTGAGAATACACTGAGGGTTTTTAAAGACCCTCACCAGACCACGCCCCCACTCAAGCCGCGCCTCATGCAACCACCTCCCTGCCTGTCTCCATTTAAACCGGGCATTGGTCAGCGAGCAGCATCAGACATGCTGCCCTCAAGCACACAGGTAGGGCTGGAAGCTCCCAACGTTACATTCTGCCCACCAGCGCCGGCCGATGACATCATCACACAGAGTGATGACGTCATCGGATCGGCCGGCCCCCAGGAAACGGGAGGTGAGGTTTCGGCGGGAGGGAGGTTAGGAGCCCGCTGATGTACCATGTACATCCGCAGGTCTAAGGGAGACCCGTGGGCAGGACATACATCATACGTCAGCAGTCAAATAGGGGTTAAACAAGCGATGTGCAAAAGATTGAACAGGCAGATGTTGGATGCCAATAATAACAGAGATAAACTGAAGTTAATTCATGGTTCACTTAACTCTCGGGTCCACTTTTGAGGCTTGCTTGGCCAACTATACGTCACTCAAACGTATGTTATGCCCATGGCAGGTATGCGTTGTGATTATAACAGCTTGATGTATTTCTTAACTACAAAAGCCACTAATATAGCATTGTGGAAGCACAACATTTTATTCCCTCAGTTAGGTGATTGAATTTTTTAATTTTAAATGTAACGAATTGAAAGAAAGTGGTCCTTTATAAAGGAGTGCTCTTTTTTGTATATTATATATATATATAATTTTAAATTGAGAATATTGTTCATGATATAGTCAAACATAAGAGTTAAAAGGAAGAAAGTCGAGGGGAGTGGCCTAACATCGCTCATGGCGGACGTGTTCTAGTCAGCTCCGTGAGAGACCAGCACGAAAAGCGGATATAATCCCACCACCCTCAACCATCGGACTGCCCCTGAGACCCCAGACAACCGGGAGTGCAATGGCAACAGCCAAATCGAAAAAAGCCGGGGACAGACAGGATTTTTTTACGCCCAAACAGCAAAAACGCAGGGAAGAGGCGGCCCGCCAAAATGGCGACGGATCCCCTCCGGCATCGCCTGGACCACGAGGAGCGGGGCTAAACTCGGACATAGAAACGCTCTCGCAGAAAATGGAAACCCTGCTGAAGGAGTTCTCTGCCACCCTTACCAGCCGCTTGGACGCGGTATCAGCGGAAATACGCGGGGATATTAGAAATCTGGGCGAAAGGACCTCGGCCCTGGAGGACAAGATGGCGGAAACAACGGAGGCGCATAATATTATGGCGGCGCGTGTAGACGAGATGGAAGATCGCCTAGAGAGGTACGCAAATAAAATTGCAGATCTGGAGGACCGTTCACGGCGACACAATCTGAAGATTAGAGGGATCCCGGAATCTGTATCTCCCCGCGACTTACGGCAATATGTCACGGAGTTCCTCTCTCACCTGTTGCCTGACGCGACAATGGACTCATTGCTTATGGACAGAGTCCATAGGATTCCTAAGCCGCCTTCAGCCCCCCCAAACGTGCCACGGGACGTAATATTGAGACTACATTACTTTAAACCCCGAGAAGATGCGCTGCGCGCCCTCCGCACCCCAGGAGCTCAAGGCCCTACATATGCTAAACTCTCGGTTTTTCCGGACCTCTCGCAGGCCACGCTGCAACGTCGCAGGCAGTTTCGCCCAATCACGGACACTCTTCGATCGGCGGGGGTGTCATACCGTTGGGGCTACCCCACCAAGATACTGATCCTCAAAGATGGTGTCGTTAATGTGATCACCTCACCGGAACAGGGACGACGGACCCTGGAGAGCTGGGACTTGCAAGTGCCAAAACCGGATCATAAGCACTTGGGCCGGTTGGAGAAGGATTGGCATGCTCGCTGAAGAAACAACGAACGGTTCGTTTGCCTGTATCACTGGGTACTCCTACTATGGTACACGATAGAGTGCAGTGGTCTCCCTGAGCGCCACAACACCCTCATCTCCCCCTTTTAAGTAAGGGAAAGGACTCCCCATATAGGGTTAGTCTGCTGGAGAGAATATACCTGTTATTTGTATATAGTTCCGCTGTACGGCGGTGTTTTTGCCTTTTTCCTGTCATGTTTTCTTTTTTTCTCTTCTTTTTCCCTCCCCCCTCTTGACACCAGAGACACACTACTTACTACTGTTGCACGGCCATGACACCTCCCGAGACACCTTTAACTGGCGCGATTTAGGAACGAGACAGTGCTGCATGTCCACCATAACACATGAAAGTACTGACTTTTAACGTTAAGGGGCTAAACCTCCCCGTCAAGAGACATTCATTATATAAAGACCTCAAATCATATGACGCGGACATAGTATGCCTCCAGGAGACACACTTTAGACGACTGGACCATCCTAAACTATATCTGCCACAATATGCCACCCAATACAACTCTACATTCCGATCCAAATCGCGGGGGGTTACCCTCCTGATCCACAACAGACTGGACTTTCAGGCCCATCGCATCCTTACGGACCCTAGGGGCAGGTACGTTATTTTAGTGGGCACTATAAATTCCAGACCGTACACACTTGTGTCACTGTATGCCCCTAACACGACACAACTATCCTTTTTGTCACATCTGCTCGGTAAGGTATCGGAGGTTTTGTCCGGAGCCCTTATAGTCTGCGGGGATTTAAATGCAAGTGTGGATCCCTCAAGGGACCGGTCTCGACCTGACACATCCAAAAAAGCAATAGCAACGTTGAGAAGGTTACAGACAGTCATGGGTTCACAGAACCTGCATGACGTATGGCGCCTCCTTCATCCAACGGAGCGGGATTATACATTCAGATCTCGGGTCCACAACAGCTATACGAGGATTGATTATTTTCTGGTCTCGGGACCGACTCTGCCCTATATAGTGGACTGCGCCATTTTGCCCTTTTCCTGGTCGGACCATGCACCCGTGATGCTGACATTGGGAGACACATATCAATCTTACACGAGACCCCCCTGGAGATTTGACGATTACTTACTAACTCACGACCAAGCGAAACAAGACATTCAGGACACCCTGACAAATTATTTTAAGGAGAATGTGTCCCCTGAGGTGCAACCTCACACGGTATGGCAAGCCCACAAAGCGGTGGTTCGAGGGACGTGCATAAAGTGGAAAGCTAGACTCCGAAAACAATACATGTCAGATAGACTAGACATCCTTACAGACATTCAAAAAGTTGATGCAGAAAATAAAATGTCCCCTTCCCCGGCACTGGAGGAGAGGTTAGATCTCCTGTTGAGCAACCTTCACGACCTGGACGCCCATAGTTACTTTAAAAACATGTCCAGATTAAATGCTAAATTCTATGCCTTAAAAAACAAACCGGGTCGTCTATTGGCACGCAAATTACAACCCCTAAGGGTACAGAAAAAGATATCTTCTCTTAAATCAAACCGTGGTCCGTTACATGATCCCAGAGATATTGCAAACGAGTTTGCGGAATACTATGAGGCTCTCTATAACCTAGACGTTAGCGACACGGTCTCTTATCCTACACGCGAGATGATTAATAAGTACCTGGAACGGATTCAGTTACCTTCAATATCGCAAGCCCAAGGCGACATACTTTCAAAACGATAACATTAACTGAAATATCATCCCTGCTCAAGGATCTACCGAAACGAAAAGCCGGGGCCGGATGGCCTCCCGGGGCTTTACTACTCAGCATTCTCTGGCCAACTGTTACCACACTTATTATCGGTGTTTGAGGAGGCGGGGGACAAGGGTGCCTTCCCGGCAGACATGTTACGGGCGCATATAGTTACTCTTCCGAAACCGGGGAAAACTCCCGACCGATGCCAGAACCTGAGGCCCATATCTCTCCTAAATGTAGACATAAAAATGTACAGTAAGCTTTGGGCAAACAGACTACACCACATCCTCCCCACTTTAATAGGTCTAGATCAGGTGGGGTTCGTCTCCGGACGCCAAGGGCCCGACAGCACGAAAAAGTTACTGAGTGTGATGGAGTTCCTACGGAAATCAGGGGAGCCAGGTCTGATCCTGTCGCTCGACGCCGAGAAAGCGTTTGACAGGGTCAACTGGCTTTTCCTCCGCATGGTCTTGGATAGATTTGGCTTTCCAGATCCTTTTACGAAAGCAGTCCACGCACTATATGATACCCCATCGGCGAGAGTGCTGACTGCAGGATTCCTATCGGAGGAGTTCGTAATAAATAATGGAACTAGACAGGGATGCCCCCTCTCGCCGCTTCTTTATGCACTGGTCCTGGAACCACTGGCGCAGGCGATAAGGGAAAACGACTGTGTTCGCGGGGTGGAGATCGGTCCTACGTCCCACAAACTACACCTATATGCGGACGACATTTTAGTTACAATGACTGACCCAACTACCTCATTACCTGCCCTGCAGGAAGAACTAAACGCTTATGGCGGTGTTTCTTACCATTTAGTGAATGCTCTCAAGACACAGGCATTACCCCTACAACTCCCGCAAACTCAACTTGACGACCTGAAACGCACGTACGACTTTGATTGGAAACACACCCACATCATATACTTAGGATTACGCATCACTAACTCGATAACCTCACTGATAACGCAAAATTATGACCGACTTTATCCCACAATTAAAAATTTATTACATTCATGGAGATTCCGGGAGATATCATGGTTGGGCAGAGTGGCGGCGATAAAAATGATGATAATGCCAAAAATTCTATATGTATTTAGGGCCTTGCCGTTAGCGGCGCCGAGATGTTTCCTGGACAAACTGCAGTCTCTGTTAATGTCATATATCTGGAATCGTAAACACCCTAGAGTACCTGGAAGCCTTTTGTATCTTAGACACAGGGACGGGGGAATTAATGTACCCAATGTGCACAAGTATTATTGGGCCACATGCTTGGCCTCCCTGACGGAGCTGTTCCGCGCCGGACCGATACCACAGTGTTGGGCATTGAACACACATCAGCTGCGGGACACGGATTGGACTGCCTGTTGTGGATCCCTCCACGGAATAGACCTCGACTACCTAACGCAATGTCCTCGACCCGTCTACATCTGAAGGCGTGGGATATCCACTTTAGTCGAATCACTAATCATACCCCACTATCGATGGCAACCCCGCTAGTATCCCTGCCTTTCCTAATGCCTTATTTCCAGACGAAACAGTGGATTCAGAGAGGCATCACCCACCTTCATCACTTCTTTGAGCCTCACGCCATTTTGTCCTTTCAAACGATACAGCAGAAATATCAAGTACCGAACTTCATGTACCTGTCTTACATGCAACTACACTCCTTTATGAAATCGAATGGAGGATATACTGGGCTCAGCACACAGCTACCACTCCTCTCCGAGACTGAAATGTTCTGCCTCGACCCGTATACAAAAACGAAGACGCTATCGATGTTTTATCGTCTGTTGAACACCCCGACCAAAGCGATGACTTGGAAATTTCAGCACACACCTGGGAGAAAGACCTAGGAACAAAATACACACCTACACAATGGGCGCAAGCACACCAGTTTGCAGAAGGCGCCTCAAAATGCTCCACGCTCCTGGAAACCCAAAGAAAAGTGATGTACTGCTGGTACCTCACGCCGAGCAGGGTCCATAGGATCTCACCACGAACCTCGGACGTTTGCTGGAGATGCTCGGAGGCGGTGGGTACAGCTGGTCATGTTTGGTGGACTTGTCCAAAAGTGTCTCCACTGTGGAAAGACATCTCACTATTGGCTGCAGAGGTCCTGGGTCGAAGTATTCCTTGTTCGCCAGAAGTACTGTTGCTCGGAATGATACACCTCCCAAAGAAACACTCAAAAATGCTTTTTATCATTGTATCCACGACTATGTTGTTATTGGCCAGAAACTGGAAGTCGGATATGGTCCCAAAGTGTCGTCAGATCACTCAACTGCTGGACCAGTATCGACACTTTGACGCTGTCTCTATGTACTCAACCACGAACCGTTCTTCTAAATCGGATCCATGGACATTATGGGACACGCACAAAATCTATCAAACATGTGTGGGACCGAATACCGACACCCCCCTGTCGAATCCGTTGTCGGTTGATACATAATAATAACATATAAATAATTTAACCCTTTCGCTGCTGAGGCTTTTCCCGCCCCTGTGCTGAGGTCATTTTTTACCTGTTTTGCGCATCATGTTTAAACGTGTTTTGAAGGCTTATTTTAGTATATGACATCGACATATTATATATCGTTCTTTCCGTCAGACTCGGTAGATTCATAATATGTCATTATTATATGTATACGTTATGTCATGTTTGTATATTATAACAAAAAATGCAATAAAATATGTATTTTCAATAATTTACAGCGTGTAAAGTGTTTTTTTCCACATTTTAACATGCGAGCAATTGCGGTTATATTTTGTATGGGGTGCGCTTGTTAAAAAATTAGAGATGGGGTCTCGTTACATTTTTTTTTGGGAAAATGACACCATTTTTAACAAACGCACCGCATACAAAAATCGTTAATGCAGCATCATTGTTCACATTATAATTGAAATGGGAACAATATTGCTGCATTAACAAAACAAAAAAAAAAAAAAAAAAGTGTTTATTTTTTTTTTATTATTTTTTTTTTTAATTTTTTTTTATTTTTATTTTTCTTTTTTTTTTTTTTTTTTACAATTTTTTTTACTTTCATGTTTGGCATCGTTGGAACGGCCATGCTCTGGCCGATCCAACGATATCAAAATTTAACCCCTAACTGCCACGGATCGGGAGATAGGGAGTTCATTGGAACTCCCTATCTCCACACTTCGTGGCAGTTAGGGGTTAATGCTAGGACTGGCGTCATCGTGCTGCGCACGATGACGCCAGTCCTCTGGGGGAGTTCCCGGAAGCTTGGCCGACATCCAAGATGTCGGCCAGCTCCCGGGAAGGATCGCAAATCGGCGCTTTTCAGCGCCGATTTGCGATCCAGCTCCCCAGGGGTTAATGCCAGGCATCATTTGGAAGGGCAGGCTGTGCCCTTCCAAATGATGCCTGGGTTAAGCCCCTGTGAGCCGCCGATCGGGAGGGAGAGAGGTCCGAAGGACCTCCCCCCCTCCCTTTCAGGCGCCTCCTCCGCACATGCGGGGGGCGCCTGAATTATGTGTCATCGCGGGGGCGCGATGACACATAATAATGGCGGCCACTGCTCCGGATGCCGGGCTGACATCCAGGATGTCAGCCCGCACCGGAGGGGCCAGCGATCGGCCGGAACCCGGCCGAACGCTGACCCCAATGCGAGGACGCGCTCAGCGCGTCCTCCGCATACCAGGGGGAATGCTGAGGACGCGCTGAGCGCGTCCTTAGCATTCAAGTGGTTAAAAAAAAAAAAAAGATAATCCGTTATAGCTAACTGCAAGTGTAATGTGGGTTAGGTGATAGATGTTTGAGTGTCTTTGGTGTCCTATTGTTGTTTCCCCCCCCCCTTTTTTTTTTTTTTTTTTTCCCTTACCCCCTTTTTCTCTTTTCCTCTTTCAAATTTTGATTTTTGAACAGATGGGTTTAAGTTACTGCTGCATTTATTGTATATAACCAAGAATATGCGAAATCAGGAATCTTGTTTCTGTTGCAGACGATGTATAAGTTGTGTTTTGGAAATCCCAATAAATATTACAAATTTAAAAAAAAAAAGGAAGAAAGTCAATCTTTCAGATTTTATTTAAACCGATGAATAAAGATTTAAGGGGTTATTTAGAGAGAGCCGTTCTGTACGGTGACATTTCGGGGCCTTTCGGCTATTCAGAGAGCAGGAAGTTTGCCAAATTTTGGCGAACTGCCAGCAAGTACTGTGCCTGTTCGATGGCAGTGAAATCCCCCATAGAGAAGCAATGGTTAATCTATTCATAGAACACCGAACAGCAGTGAAAAGTTGTCAAAATTCCCTGCTGTTCGGTGATTCCATTCGGCAGGTTTATTCAGGCGAACCCCATAGGCTAGGGTCAGACGAACGCATTTTTATGTTGTCTGTGAAAAAGTGCGTTCGAACGAATGGACGCATTTTTTCACAGAATACGTGATAGTGGTCATACTATGCGCATTTTCGTCCGTGATTTTGTACGGATCATCAATAAAACCCTTTCTGCGTCTGGACGTTATGTTGGCCGGACATTAGCAGCGTCTGATGTCTCCTAATCACACACACACGCCGCTAGCGGACGCAGCGCACTCTGTACGTCAGTACCTGCGGTTTCACGTTCTCGAAAAAATGCGTTCATTTTCCACTTGCGTTGCGCAGCCGGACTTTTGTGCGACTGTACTTCGTATATTGGCTGTCATTGCCCGGCATCTGCTGCTAGTGCGGCCGTGATTAAGTGCGCCAGAACGCGCGTTCGCACTGCCTCAGTCTGACCCCAGCCATAGGCTTCAATGTTAAATATATTCCCGCTTTTACTCAATATCTAATAAACCGTTTATTGTTTTAATCTGCTGTAAAAAGTCTCTTTATATATTGATTTTTGTTAGGATCTTTTAAGCATTTTTTGAGATTTTTTTGGCACAACATTTTCCCGTATTTTTTTTTTGTAGTGTTTTTTTTTTAATGTAACAGACCTTTTTATTATCATTCATAGGATCTAAGATGTTAATTCCAGACATTTTCATTCAGTAGTTTTTTTGCAAACAGCGTTTCAATTTTAAAACGTTCAATGGTATTGTTTGGTATACTTTTTACCCGTCCGGCAGCTTGACGGCTTTCTCCTGCGGCTGGTCGGTACTGTGCTCGGCGGCTCATCGGCTGTGTTTGTCGCTGTCTGGCGTGTTTGCGGCGGATGTACGGCGGGTTAGCAGCAGCAGACGACAGGTTTGCATTTCGGTGCTCTCTGAATAACCCCCTTAGAGTATTTAGGCTAGGGTCAGACGAGCGCAGTATTAACGTGCGTTAACGTGCGCACTTAATCACGGCCGTGCTAGCAGCAAATGACGTCCAATGCCGGGCAACATACGAAGAACGGCCGCATCAAAGTGCGGCCGCGCAACGCAAGTGCCAAACGAACACATTTTTTCGAGAACGTTAAACCGCTAGTACTAACGTACAGAGTGCGCTGCGTCCGCATAGAGGCGTGTGCGCGTGATTAGGAGACCTCAGACGCTGCACACGTCCGGCCTACAGAACGTGCAGAGACCAAACTCTTCCTGGTTTGGCTGGAGGTAGCTGCAAGTTGCTGTAGACAATGCTTGGGCTGACATCGACGTGGAGAGGCTGATCAATGCAGTGGCAGAGCATCCCGAGCTGTGGGACATGGCCTGCGACACCTACAAAGACCGAATGAAGAAGGCCAGAGCATGGGTTGCAGTGACCAGGGTGGCGTATCCAGAGTACGAGACGTGGTCTGATAAAGAGCAGAAGCTTCAGAGTGAGTAAATTATAATTTTATTCATAATTGCATAGAACCTGAATGTTACATCAAAATAAATGGCATCACGAATTATTGTTGTCACATGTCAAATGCTGTCCATCTGCCAGGGCACCTGCCCTGCATTGCTAGTGAAATAATTAGACAGAGCACCGCGAAACCTGTTGCTGTGTCTATTCACAGTTATCATGTCATCGTTAGCATACTAATCCAGACCCGTAATTGTGAGGGTATCATCGAAATTAACACCATCCCTTGCACGAACATAGTTATGTAGGATGCAGCAGCATTTTACTATATCCACACAGAAATCCACATTTACATTGAGTGGCTAGTGAACAATCCTCCACTTGTTGCTCAGTATGCCAAAGCTACACTCGACATACCGTCTCACCCTGTAATTAAACACCCGCTTCTTCACAGTCAGGTGTGTCCCCAAGTATGGCCGCAGGAGATGTGTAGATAGGCCAAATGCCTCGTCACCCATGAAGGCATAGTGGACTGCCAGGTTGCTGCCAGGCAAAGGTGCGGGTCTGGTGGACGTGCAGGTTCCCACCCTCAATATCATTCCACAGTGTTGAGTTCCGGATGATCCGACATCCACATGCACAAAATTATAGTTGGCATCTGCCACCGCCAGTAGGCCAATAGAAAAATAATGTTTATAATTTTGATACAGTGAGCCACTGTGCAGTGGTTTCACTATGTGGACATGTTTGCCATCCACGGCTCCCAGGCAGTTGGGGAAGTTCGCTCTCTCCCAAAATCCTGCTGCAATTGCTACCCATGCCTCATCCGTGGGTGTTGGGAAACATTGCTCCTTCATGGTTTCCCATATTGTTTGGCACACTTTGTGGACGATCTCACCAGCTGTTGATCTGCCAATGCGGAATTCGTAATGCAGATCCTTCAAACTGCATCCACTAGCAAGATACCTGGTAAAATATGAAGTAAATGTGTGTTATGATCACATCATATGAACCGAACCTAATGTCACTCTCAGCAAATGAAGCAATCAACAAATGCCGCACAGTGAGGGACAATCATACCCGGGTCCTGAAAAAGGAGGCTGAAGCTGCACGCTCTGGAGCTGGGTCAAAGAAGAGTCGCAGCTATTTGTATGCTGACCAACTGTCCTTCCTGAGGAAGAGCCAGGAGCCACAATATACCGTGAGCAGTATTGACCGACCATCCACCTCTGGCTCACAAGAGCAAGACCTGCAGCCCGGAGGATCTGGCAGCTGCCAGGTGGCGGTCGAGCAGGGTGGTGCAGCGTCCCAGGTGGAGAATGTGGATCCCGAACACATACTGGGTACAGCACCCACAGACAGCACCGGTACAGCTCCCAAGAGGAAGAAGCCACCAGCAGCTGATGTCGAGCAGGCCATGGTCGCCTTCATGGAGGCGTACCATCCACAACCACATCCACGCTGCATGGTCGCAGACTCCGAGGATATGTCCTTTTTTAACTCATGCCTGTCCTTGCTGAACATGATGACCCCAGGGCAGAAGGTGGTTTTCCGTCGCCGAACCCTGGACACAATACACAACATACTTTCCCATCCACAACAGGCACCTGTATATGACGGTGTTTTGCCACAATACCCCCATGCCCGTGGATATTACCACCACAGCCAGGCGTTGCCTACCTACCCAGCCATGTCCCCTGTTGCTGGGCCACCCCTGGAGCCAGAGTACCACCGCATCCACATGCACGGTTCTCATGACCCAGATGCTACTCGGTATCATACTATGTGAAGTGTATCATCTGTTCGTTTATGTTTGTCTGATTTTGTTCATGTTGTTCCAATATTTGTATTTTATTCCCTTCATTGTACATGCAATAATATATGTGTTTAATATATTATTGTTATCTTCTGTCATATTATTTCTGACAATATATTTCATTTGTTTCACATCGTTGTCAGTGTCATTACTCTTTCGGTACGTATTATGGAAGGTGATGCATGCGTGTGTGGGCATGCATGTGCTAGTGGGCATATCACTACTGACCAGCAATAGGGGCTCTGCACACCGAGCACATGTCTGCTGACTGGCAGCGATGTCATGAATGCAGATGTTTGATAGTACTTACCGCAAAGTGGCCATGCGTGTGTCTGTCAATGTTGATTGGATGAACCCATGTTCGCCGTTGTCTTTTCTTCTTCAGGTACAGGTACCCCATTGCAGCAAAAACAAACACTTGGACTGCATCCATCTTGGAAAAACGCCACCATTCCCAAAATGCCTTTTTATACCCCTTCCCCTTATTTGATTCATTCTGCGATTATTTGGTTAATCATATTTCTCTTTTTTCCAGCTCCGTGAAAAATCACGCACGAAAATGCGCATCGTATGACCACTATCGCGTATTCCGTGAAAAAATACGTCCATTCGTTCGGACGCACTTTTTGCCGGTCGACGCGAAAAATGCGTTCGTCTGACCCTAGCCTTATATAGCGAATCTGCAATTATTTGCATGATTATATTTGTAAAACCATCACAAATTACTTCCCCTCAATTTTAAAAGAACCATTTGAGAGCAAGATGGAGAATAAATAATTGCACATCAGCACAACTACTACTGTCTGAAGGCTAATGCAGGCATTTAGAATATCCTTGTTCAACAGCCACATATCAACAATATATTCTGTTAATATAGGCAAGGTCTGTACATCTCACTAAAAATGTAACATCTCCTTGACAAAATTCACGAATAAGAAATTATCACTAACATAATACACTTCTGGTAGACCTTATGTAGTCCCAGGACATACTTGAAAACGAGAGAAATCTCAATGTATCCTTCCTTGTAAAATACTTTGCAAGCAAATAAATAAATGTAGCCAATCCCAGCTCCTTCAGGTTTTTTATACTAATGAATGACTAGTGAATTCACCATTCAATTTGTCAACGTAAAAGAATATCCTGCAAGTCTTACTAATTCTCAAATGCGAGAAATATAAAGAGGAGATGGGTATATAATTCTCCTGTTATATTAGGAGATATTCTGATTTAAGAATCATAACACTACAGAACTCAGCATAACAGGCAGGGTTATTCAAAGATATCCGAATTGCTGGCGAAAGGTAACCGAACGCTGAAATTCAGTATTCAGCATACGGTTACCTTTCCTGGCCATTCTACTATCCAGAGAGCAGGCAGTTTGCCAAATCCTGGCGAATTGCCTGCACATACGGTGCCTGTTCGTTGCCTGTTCGAGGGCAGTGAAATCCCCATAGAGAAGCAATGCTTTGTCTATTCAGTGAACACAAACCAGCAGTGAAAAGTTGCCGAATTGCCCTGATGTTCGGTGGTTTCAATCGACAGGTTTATTCAGGTGAATCCCATAGGCTTCAATGTTAAAAATATTCCCGTTTTAACTCAATATCTAATAAACCGTTGATTATAACATTCTGCAGTAGAAAGTCTCTTTATTTATAGATTTTTTAGGATCTTTTAGGCATTTTTCGGGATTTTTTTGCAAAACAAATTTTGCAGATTTTTTTAAACGTTCTTTCTTTTTTCTGTAACAGCCCTTTTTATTATCATTCATTGGATCTTATATGTAAATTTCAGACATTTTCGTTCTGTAGTTTCTTTGCAAACAGCGTTTCACTTATCAAACATTTTAAGCGTACTGTTTTTTTTTCACTCCATTCGTCTGCGGTGTCTGCTTTTTCTGGCAGCTGCTCTGCGCTGTGATCGGCGCTGCTCGGGTTTCTCCAGGGTGTTCGGCGGGGTTAATCCAGATGTTTTTGCGGGTTTCGGTGAGCGTTCACCGGGTTTTTGCGGTGAGTGTTTGGCAGGTTTGCGGCGGCTTTTCCCAGCACTACGACGGCCCCGTGGTGCTTGCTGAATACACACCGAAATGGGATCGCCAAATCGCACCGAATTGAAGAGAACGAAAAGTCACCGAACGTGCGGTGACTTTTCGATTCTCTTTGAATAACCCTGTATATATGAACATTGATAAAATCTAATTATTATTCATAGTCTTTCTGCACTGATTTATCCTGATCTTATGAATTTGTGTTTCCCTATGTTAAAGTGTGTCAGCCTTCAAGGCAGAGTCTGGTAAAGTTTATCTACAAGATCCTGTTCTATAAATATCTCAATCAATACTACAGTTGATGTCAAAGACCGGTGTCAGTGTAATTAGGCAGAATGCATCACATCTTGCATTTCTGAGCCCTGTATTTATCTGCAATCAACCTTCACATATGTCAGGGTTGTAGCGCTTAAATATACGATGCAATGTATGTATACATGTTAGCTGTATCATTACTAGAAGCGCCCTTAGAGGTCCCTTCAAAGATTTGCTGCCTTGCAATCAGTGAAGTGACTTCTTTCAATATCAGTAGTGTTTAAAGAAATAAATCATTTAATTTTATTCGCTTTGTCATTTTTCTCTGAAAGATAATATTCATGCATCGTGGAAAAAAAACACATTCCATATGGTACAACTGATCCATTATGGCTCTGATCCATTATCAGCCCCCAGCCATATTACATAAGCCTCCCTGGCACATTAATAAGGTATAAAGTTTTCAGTGTTATTGAAATGAAGTAGAACTTGCTCCTGAACAGCATAGATTTTGTTTCATAAATATGTTTTTACATTGACATATGTATACAGTTTAGGATGTAGGGAACAGACAAGAAAATGATACGGGAACCCCGTCGCTTAGAGCACCCAAAATGCAGTTCCCAAACTACACCAAATACAATATCAGGGTTATCCAAAGAGATTCGAATTGCTTGAGAAAGGTAACCGAACGCTGAAAATCAGCGTTCGGTTACCTTTCTTGGCCATTCGGCTATCCCGAGAGCAGGCAATTCGCCAAATCCTGGCGAATTGCCTGAACATACGGTGCCTGTTCGGTCCCTGTTCGAGGGCAGTGAAAACCCCATGAAAAATCACTGCTTCGGCTATTCAGAGAACACAAACCAGCAGTGAAAGGTTCCCGAAATGCCCTGCCATTCGGTGGTTTAATTCGGCAAATTTATTCAGGAGAATCCCATAGGCTTCAATGTTAAAAATATTCCCGTTTTAATTCAATATCTAATAAACCGTTCATTATAAAATTCTGCAGCAAAAAGTCTCTTTATGTATCGATTTTTTAGGATACTTTAAGCATTTTTCTGAATTTTTTTTTTTTTTTTTAAAAGTCCGATTTTTTTTTTTTTTTTTTTAAGTTTGCTTATTTTTTTTGTACCAGCCCTCTTTATTATCATTCCCTGGACCTCCTGTGAAAATTTCAGACATTTTCGCTCAGTAGTTTCTTTGCAAACAGCGTTTCTTTTTCCCAGATTCATACAAATGGTTTTGCTAATTTATTCACTGCCTCCTCTACGTCACAGCTGCTTCGGCTCTGTGTGATTCGGCTCCTGTTCGGCTCCTGTTCGGCTTTTTCGAAGGTTAATCCAGATGTTTTTGCTTGTTTTCAGCGTGCATTCGGTTAGTTTTCGTCAGGTGTTCGGCAGCTTTTCCCTGCAATTCGGGGACAATGTGGTGTTTGCTGAATACACCGCAGGGTCACCGAAATGCAATCGGCAAAAGGAACCGAATTGAAGAGAACGAAAAGTCACCGAACGTGCGGTGACTTTTCGAATCTCTTTGGATAACTCTGTAAAAATCAAACAAAGGGCAGGTGCTCAGCGCTCACAGGATATAAACAAAATCCTTATATTTCTTAAAGATACACATATATATACATACATATGCTCTGATTTTCAGTACATGTGGCAGTTCGTATTCGTAAAGTAAAGTTCGTCAAGGTATTCCTAGAAAGGAAGAAAAAGGTGTACAATAGTGAAGTCCAGCTTTCTCCTATGTGATAAAAAAAAGGGGGGATAGACCCACTCACACTTTCAAGAGCCTCGTTAGGCTCGATCACTTCGCTTGCGGGTATTTCAATCGGCTCACCCAATAGCCCTCAACGGTTCACCGGTCGTGTAGCCCTGGTGTCCTTAGGAGTCCCTGGTAGTCCACAGATCCTGGGAGAGTCCGACACTGGAATGCTCAGTAATTAGATAGGTACCATCACAGAGTGATATAAAAGAGATTCTTCTCTATTCATGTCCGGTTCGCCGTGTATTCTTCACATGCTGTGCAGTCCTCACATATACTGTTGAAAGCACCTGCCCTTTGTTTGATTGACATATGTATATTATTGTCATGCAAGATCAGCTCAAGAATACTAGTGGCCCAGGGGGCTATTGCTCTTTCCCTCCCCCCTCTTCAGCCTTGTCTTAACACATTTCAATCACACTCAAGTCACCCCTTATTTTTTTACAAATCTCCTTGTTTCTCCCATAAAACCTCTTTCCACCTGCCTTGTTTATTAAATTTCCCCTTATCTGTTCACTCCAGCTTCCTTACTCATCCCCTTGTAATTCCATTTTCACATCTCTGCCGGTTGGAAATCTGTAATTTATATATTTCATGGTTTTTTTCTATTACATAAATAATATCTTTCCAAAGGTCTGCGATTAATCACAAGTTATTAATTCAGTGAAACCGTTCTATTTTTTCAGATAAATCTAAATCCAAAGATTGGGTACAGTGGAATATGAACAGGGCATACTGAATCTTAAATTCAACTGCTGTCAATTATTTCTCCTTTTCCTTAAAATTAATATCTAATGTCTGATAGGTTACAAATTGTGCGTTATAATGTAGATTGTGTTAAGCGTTGGAAAAGTGGCAGTGGGGATACGAAACAGAAGGGCTACCACTTCCCTAGCATATAAAGATGATGAAATTGATCAGTTGGAAGCATTTGACATTCCCACGGGGCACAAACAATATCAGGCTTAAACAGAACAATCTTGGTGCAAACTACATGATGCAAATTAGTATCCATGAGGCTTTAGGCAATTAATTTTAAGTAACTCATCACTTTTAAACACTAAAGTTGCTTTCCAGGCATAATCAACAGCAGCCACCAGCTGTCGAAAATTAATGTTTGCCAAATACATTATCCATCTAGAGGCACTGTGGTGATGAATGGATTAACGGTTACTAATGCATCAGTATGAACTTTGTGCATCACACATCAAAAATGTACAAAAAATGAATGGAAGATTATATGGGGGAAACACAGAGTTCTGAAAAAATCCAAAACCATACCATCATTATCTTCATAGAGGGACATGTAATCTTCATCTTTATTATTGGACTGCGCATTATGAAATGCAAACACTTTGTCTAAGATTTAAGCTTGCAAATAGCACAATCGATTGAAGAAGTAACAAGCAGTCAGATCATCCACGCACTCACAGACTGAACTGCACTTTTCCACTCTGCAACCGGAAAGAAGTAACAAGCAATCCGGTCATCCACAGGCTCACAGACTGAACTTCTTGTTTCCGCTCTACAACCGGAAACAAGTAACAAGCAATCCGGTCATCCACACGCTCACAGACTGAACTTCTTGTTTCCGCTCTACAACCGGAAAGAAGTAACAAGCAATCAGATCATCCACACGCTCAAAGACTGAACTCCACGTTTCCACTCTGTAACCAGAAGGAAGTAACAAGATATTCAGAATTCAACACGTTGTCAAATGTCCACCACAATACTCCAAACTGTTCTAATCTTGTGATTTTACTTTATATCTGCAATTATTAATTTCTGGCTCATTAGTTGTCTTTTAATTTCCCTTCTCTTTTTGTTAGAATATTCCCCTCTGCTTCTCCCTCCCTCTCTTCCAATGTCGTAAATACCCCCAATACAACCAGGCCACTCTTGATATATCTCGTCGTTTTACTTTCTCCATACAGCAATCAGATCATCAATACACTCACAGAGTGAACTCCACTTTTCCCCTCTGCAGTCCCATCCACCCAGGTCCAGTACAAAGGCTAGGGTCAGATGAGCGCATTTTGTACGGACTGTGCGTCCGTGCAGTACGGACATACTTACTGCCCGACAACAAGGTAGTGGCCACACAGTCCGTTTTTTTCACTGACGGATTTTTTGACTGATGTAGCAGGGAAAATAAATTACAATGAAAAAACATTCTGTCCGTCAAAAATGCTGGACATATAAATGCAGTCCATCTGACCTCGTTTCATTACTCACACACAAAGCTACACGGACGTTGCAGACGTGGCGCACTCCGCACGTCCGTTCTAGCAGTATTACGTTCTTGCCTAACCTGCGTCCATTTGACGCGTCCGCCATGCATCCGCACTTCTTGTGGACGTACTTCTTGTGTGGGGCTCCATTGGTCAGAATCAGGGCCGGATTAAGAGCATCATGGGCCTGGTGCTGAAGATTTCGGTGGGCCTTTTTATAAATACTGAGGCACGCACACACTCCGCTATAATACAGAGCACACATACACACACACACACTCCATTATATACAGAGCACACATACACACACACACTCCATTATATACAGAGCACACATACACACACACACTCCATTATATACAGAGCACACATACACACACACTCTGCTATATACAGAGCACACATACACACACATTCAGCTATATACACACACAGCTATATACACAAACAGACACACAGCTATATACACACACACTCAGCTACACACACACACACTCACTCAGCTATATACACACACACTCAGCTATATACACACACACTCAGCTATATACACACACACACTCAGCTATATACACACACACTCAGCTATATACACATACACTCAGCTATATACACACACACACAGCTATATACACACACACACTCAGCTATATACACACACACTCAGCTATATACACACACACACTCAGCTATATACACACACACTCAGCTATATACACACACACACTCAGCTATATACACACACACTCAGCTACATACATGGCACACACTTGCACATATATACACCAGAGTGACATATGTATAATATTAATACACACCACACATATACACCAGAGTGACACATGTATACACCCCACACACACACAAAATTATTACTATATCAGAGCAGCAGCAGAAGTGGTAAAATTCAAGTAAAGCAGTGTTTACACCTAATCAGGCTGCTTTGCAGCTTAAGTTGAAGCTGCTATCTCTAAGCAACCTGGATGCCTGTTAGGTAGGGCCCCCCCTCCCATGTCATCCTGGAACTAGTGGGCCAGTGATTAAATAAGAGGGAGGAAATATTTACAAATCAGTGTGTCCTTATCTTATCTCCCGAGCCGGATCTTCATCACCTTCACGCTGTGCAGGGAAAGGGGCAGCACGTGGCTTCAAAGAACAGCTCCGCCCCTCAGCCTCTGCCCAAAGGAAATGCTGCGTTTCTATTATCTAAGCGCCGGGTTCTGCTGCAGGGCTGATCAAAGGCCTGGGCTGGGTGCACTCGGCACTCACTATCAGCTGGCCGGCTGTGGGCCTATTTTTAGAAGGGGGCCTGGAGCGACCGCTCCATCCGCCCCTATGTTAATCCGGCCATGGTCAGAATGCTATGCTGCCACGGACGTACAAATGTGCGGCAACACGGACGTGATAACTGCGCTCGTCTGACCCTAGCCTAAATGTCAGCTTTCCTTTCCAGCTGCTTCGTCTTTACTCTATGATTACCCTTACTAAGCCCAAGCTTCTGGCCCTTCCCATGCAATCCCTGCTCTATTCTTTCTGGGCACCATATCCACATTCCCTCTGCTCCCATTTGTTTCACATTCCCCTGTCCCTTAGATAGGATCATAGGATGCCTGGCTGAGCATTTGTATAAGGTGCAGTATTATCAGGACAGTTATCCTACAGCCGGGGTAATCGCTTCCTCATTGTCAGGGTCCGCTCCTGGGAGTCTGCTGTTTGGCATGTATTGCACAGCCTGGCACCAACAGCTCTTGCTCTGATCGCTTTTCCTTGGGTTCCATTCCGGGTTTTACCCCAGCTCAGTACCATGACCAGGCTCCTGGAGATCCAGCCTGGGTCTTCCTTTCCAGCCTTGCAGTTCCAGCTGAGGCCCATCTGCTATCAAGCCTCCTTAAATAGCAGAGACCCAGCTAGCAGTGGTTCTGCATTGTGCTCCCTGTCTGAGGTCACTTGGCTGTGTGCATACCTGAGCCCCGTTCAATACCTCAGCAGCTGCTGAATTGCTGCAGCGCAGCAATTCAGTTTGCTGCAGCAGTGTCATTGAACGCTTTGGATGCGAATTTCAAAATAAAATGGCCGACGATTTCTTAATGAAAGATTCAGATTGTTTTTCGTATGACTCGGACAAAATATGATAAAGAAAAGCAGTCAGCACAATTCCGTTTTGTATGCACACACCACAAATGATAGTTTTTATTGAATAAACATTATTTATTCTTGCTGGACCCTGTCTGCAGTCTGGGACTGCATTGCCCATAATCCTCTGGCTCTCCAATCAAGACTACTCACTGGACTTTATTGCTTGTTATATACCATGTACCGAACCCCTGCTAAGGAATATCTACACCTCTCAGCCAGCCGCCAGCCAAGACCCCTTGTATATGGACATTAACCCCATCATTGCCTGTGCTGTCCAGTATTGCATTCCTTTGTTCGTTCAAGTGCCTGCTGCCAAGGCCTATGTACGTTTCATTAAACTTATTCAGTGCTTGATATCCTGTCTGGCCTCCCTTCTGTGTCACTGCCTGCTGGGCTCACATCCGAACCGCACATGCCACGTGACACTCATGTATTTTATTCAGGCAGCAGCATTAAAGGGGAACCGTTTGGGCTACAATGAGGTGTCAGAGGGGATAAACATTAAACCCTGATCACCTCTGCACCCCCACTCTCACTTTAATCCTTTAGGTTGGTTATAAACTTGTCTTTTTCTTCCAGTGCCAGTCTCTCAGCTTTGGTCTGCATGTGACATGCCAGTGGCTTCATGTTAGCTGTAGCGCAGTGACGTGCAGTGAAGTCAGTGTCTGGTGAGGCACTGGCTAGTATCAGAGCCAGATATACACAGGGTTATACAGTCACAATTTACGCATTTGTTTATCGTTATATATGAGAATAGAGTTTCACTATTTATAAAGTAAAGTTTGCATTTTTTTTTTACAGTTGTAAGAGAATGCACTTACAATACTGACTAATAGAGGGCGCTATTACACACATGCTGACTGCTGAGCTCTGCCCCCCACGACTGACGAGGACAGTCACATGACTGTCCTGCATCACTCAATCCATGGGTAGCCCTGCCTCCCATGGGGGGCATTTTTTTAAAAAAAAGAATTGCTTGAGACCAATGGAGCTTTCCCATTGGCTCAAGCTTTCATTTGCTCTCAGTGCCTCTGGAGGCACAAAAGAGTGTAGAACCAGGAAGCAAAGCCAGCTTGAGCTATGCAATTAGTGTAGCATTCAGCTGCGCAAATTGCGTAGGCTAGGCTGGCTCAGTGCTGCCCCTGCTGTCTGTGTAGTGAATCACACACACACACACACACAGCAGCCGGCAAACTGAAAGGGGAAAAAAAGCGGAGGACAGAGAAGCACAGCGAGGGAGCGTGGAGAGGTGAGTATGAGAACTTTTTTCAATAAATAACATTTTATTTACAGTTTAAATATACATACATGTCATTACAGAACAATGAGCACATAAATTTACTGGAATGGCACGGGAGGCTCTGCCTCCCCTGCCACCCCTTTCTGCACGTCCCTGCCGTAGCGGTGACACTCAAACAAGTGTCACCCTATCCAAGGTCTCTCAATCCCAAGCACAACAAGCACCATTCATTGAAGTTTAGTACCAAGAGTCCTGACATCCAGGAACCTAAAATCCGTGGTCACTAATCTCAGGTTCTAGGTGGTACTATGTTGTAGCACTGCCCAAGAAGTCTCTGAAAACGCATTACTTTAAAGACGCCTATTTGCTCACTCCATGAGCCCCAACTGCACATTTCTTGCTCCTCTTCCCATTCACCTCTCATGCACCCACTACTTCACTTACCCTATTTACCGTCACCTAATGTGTCACCCCCTCTCCTCCTTCTGTTCTGTGTAACGTGTATGTATATTTGTTGTTTTGTTTCTCCCATTGTACAGAGGAATTGTTGGCGCTTTATAGATGCTAGTAACTGTCACTTCCCTACCTCCCTGTTAGATAGTGACAGGTTGTTCATGAATGAGACCGCCTAAACAGGGAGAGAGAGAAAAGAATGAAGACAAGGGGTGAAAGAGAGTAGGACATAGAGTGAAAGAAGCAGATGAGCAGAGAGTTACTGTGAGTTGTATTGCTGTGAAGCTTTGTGATACGCTCGTACACGCTCGTTAGTGATTTTAGGAGGGGGGGTGCAAAAATACCCCTTCGCCTGTTTCGACAAAAAACCTTGCACCGGCCCCGTTTCTACCTAAATGGTGTTTACGGTCACAGCATGATTCGCACTGTATTAGCCAAGAATCATTTTTTGTTTTGTTTTATTGTATTGCTCTGTTTCTCTGCTGTCATTTAATTTGTGCATAATATGCATCTGTGATATAAACTGCTACGGTATCGGAGATGCCAGTTACATTTGTTTTCAGTAGCGGTTAAAGGCAAGACTCGTTAGATGTGCATTTTTTTTATTGGTTTTACAGCAGAATACATTTGAACGAACTCACAATTTCAACAGAAAGGCTACTTACTAATCATTTCATCTTATTTCTTTTTCTTGCTAGTTGACAGCTTTTGGTTGAGTATCCAAGTCAACTATTGTTACTTCTACTCATTTCTATCAAATCTGCTCTATATCAATTATTAAAAATATAAAGCATGTTCTATATCTGTCTAGGTGGCAAACACTCTTGCTAGCCAGGATGGGGACTGCTGTCATCAATGAAGCAAAAGCTAAAAGAGACTTAAGCAGTGATAACACAAGCTTGCATTTGAGCAAATGACAGCTTGACATAAGTTTTTATCAAGTTTTTATATATATACACTCCAGCTGTTTCACTCTTCAATTACAGTCAGTTTCCGCAGCGACAGGCAAGTTGCTAATAAGACTTAAAGGTCAATGGCAGTTAAAGCATAACACAAAGACAATGTGCTTAATTGACAATTAATTACTTCAGTTGGACAATGACTCCCCTATGGTGATCCATTACAGTATCTTTCCAATTTCCTCTCTGGCGTAAACCAATATCATGGATCCATCACAGATTTACAGACTGACGTGTCATTCTTACCGAGCATTATGAGAATTGATTCTAGAAATATAGTGGTGTAGAATACATGTCCTCTGGTTTCATGTTCATGTATCCCTTTGAGAGATTAACCTGCAAAATGATCCACATATTGCGCTTTCGAAGGATGTTTAGTGACTCCCTAGCGGCCCTCAAGGCATTTAGTTATAATGCAATTCATTAATTTAGTGAAATAATGTTCAGCAACCTGGGTTTGAATCATACACAGCAAAGTACAAATCAAAACAGAAATGAACTAGGTCATATGGTTAAAATCCAAACAGGAATGCACATAGTAGTGGGGCAGAGAAAAGTGCTCAATGACTAAGAGCAGCTAAGCTCTCCCATACAATGGAAAAGAGACCCAGCACTCAAATTACACACAAACAGAGCAACGTTGCCACTTTTTGGAATTTATGTCCTTCCTTCTCTTTTAGATTTCAGTTCTCTGGATAGGACATTTTTACATTTATTTTTCTGCATTAACCCCTTAAGGACCACTGACGTACATAATACGCTCTGGGGAAATTCCACTTAAGGACTATGTACGTCATGGTCCTTTAATCCCCCTCCCTCCCTATACTTAGCTCTCTGGCTGGAGTCCCGCACCTTGAAGTCAGGCTGATGTTTTTATGGGCCCCAGCCGCCTCGATGACGTCATCACCGGGCGCTCCCCCGGCGACTGCAGTGAAGAAAGTGAAAGGGGAGACCTCCTTTGGAGCCCTCTCCCTCACAAACGGCTGCAGTTAGAGAAAAAAGAAAGGCACCGGCGGAGAGGGCAGATTCTGCCCTGTTTAGCTGTGCCTCTCTTAGGTGCTGGATTGTGATTCGGTACCAATCGGCATCTTGGATGTCAGCCAAGCCTCCGGTCACCCCCCACCCACTGACATCGTCCCCATATGTGCAATGACGCCAGTTGGAAAGTTAACCCCCTAGCTGCCAAGTGGAGCTAGGGGGATCCTTTGTATCCCCGCTTCTCCCGATCCGTGGCAGCTAGAGGGTCACGTTTGGTATCATTGGAAAGGCCTGATTATGGCCAAGTTAGCTGTTCCATGCACATGTTAAACAGAGTCCTCTCCTGAGCCCTCCTACCTAGGGGTAGGGCCCAGTCATTAGGTTAAAGCAGGGATCCCTCGCTAGACAGTTTTGTGCAGGTGCTTGTGTAGTCAGTGCTGTGGCTTAGTTGGTTAAAGCCCCTGTTTAGTAAACAGGAGATCCTGAATTTGAATCACAGCAGGTCCTGTGTTTTTTTTTTTACACATCTACCTTTTCCTTTGTTTTACTTCTCTAAACAAGCACAATTATATTATTATTATAATGCTAGTATTAATATTATTCTTTAGAATATTATTAATAATACAATAATATCAGCATTATAATAATGTTATTTATTATTGTAACGCTGCTATTATTATATAATATAATAAATAATAATACAATAATAATATCAGCCTTTTTTATAATATTATTATTATGCTTGTTTAGGGACATAAAACAAACGAAGAGGTAGATGTGTAAAAAAAAAAAAAAACGCCCCGTTGAGATTCAAACTCAGGATCTCCTGTTTACTAGAGAGGCGCTTTAACCAACTAAGTCACAGCACCAAGTACATAAGCACCTGTTCAAACCTGCCTAGCGTGGGATTCTTGTATGCCACAGAAAAGATTCAAAGCCCAGGGCAGGTAGGAGGTGGTGGCCAACAGGTAGCAGGCAGGGGCGTAACCACCAGGGGTGCAAAGGGCGCCGCCGTACCCAGGCCCCTGAGCACGGGGGGCCCACAATCACCCGCCTGGGTCTGGGGGCTTGCCTATATTTTATAGATATAATTATTTTTTTAATTTATTTTATACTTATGTGTGAGTTTTACTTTGGAGCTCTGTGATACACTCATACACACCACATTTTACTGTGAGCTTTATTGCTGTGAAGCTCTGTGAAACAGTCACACACACCACACATTACTGTGAGTTTTATTGCTGTGTAGCTCTGTGATTTACACTGATACACACTGCATATTACTGTGAGTTTTATTGCTGTGGAGCTCGGTTATACACTCATACACACTGCATATTACTGTGAGTTTTATTGCTGTGGAGCTCAGTTATACACTCATACACACTGCATATTACTGTGAGTTTTATTTCTGTGAAGCTCTGTGATGCCTTCATACACGCTGCACATTACTTACAGGGTTATTCAAAGAGATTCGAAAAGACACCGCACGTTCGGTGACTTTTCGTTCTCTTCAATTCGGTTCCTTTTGCCGATCCCATTTCGGTGACCCTGCGGTGTATTCAGCAAGCACCACAGGGTCCACGAATTGCAGGGAAAGGCTGCCGCAAACCCGACGAAAACTAACTGCAAAACCCACCGAATGCACGCAGAAAAGCCACAAAAACATCTGGATTAACCTTCCGAAAACCAAGTCCAAGCAGGAGCCGAACACAGCTGAAGCAGCCGAAGCAGCTGAGACCGCAGATGAGGGAGGTGAATAAATTAGCAAAATAGTTTGTGTGAATCTGTGAAAATGAAACGCTGTTTGCAAAGAAACTACTGAGCGAAAATGTCTGAAATTTGCATATGAGGTCCAGGGAATGATAATAAAAAGGGCTGTTACAGAAAAAATAAGTAAACTTAAAAAAAAAAAAATCGGACTTTAAAAAAAAAAATTAAGAAAAATGCTTAAAATATCCTAAAAAATCTATAAATAAAGAGACTCTTTACTGCAGAATTTTATAATGAATGGTTTATTAGATATTGAATTAAAACGGGAATATTTTTAACATTGAAGTCTATGGGATTCTCCTGAATTAACTTGCCGAATTAAACCACCGAATGGCAGGGCATTAGGGGAACCTTTCACTGCTGGTTTTTGTTCTCTGAATAGCCAGTGCATTTTCATGGGGATTTCACTGCCCTCGAACAGGCACCGTATGTTCAGGCAATTCGCCAGGATTTGGCAAATTGCATGCTCTCTGGATAGCCGAATGGCCACGAAAGGTAACCGAACGCTGATTTTCAGCGTTCGGTTACCTTTCTCAAGCAATTCGGATCTCTTTGCATAACCTTGTTAGTTTTATTGCTGTGGAGCTCTGTGATATGCTCATACACACTGCACATTACTGTGAGACTTATTACTGTGGAGCTCTGTGATAGACTCATACACAGCGCACATTCCTGTGAGTTTTATTGCTGTGAGACACACATAGTGCACATTACATTGAAAAAGGGATGGACTGAAGAGGTCATAGTGGACCTGGAGAAAATGGGACACTGATTGTCTGGAGTCAACATTGTGGACCTGGAGGGGACCAATGCATGTTGACGGGAGGGGGGACAAAATATGTTTTTGCCTAAGGTGGGGGGGGCCCGTCATGGTTCCTGCACCAGGGCCTTGAGGTTTCTAGTTACGCCTCTGGTAGCAGGTCTCCCTGCCCTGGGAGAAAACACCTGCAACCAGCCAAGGAGGGCTGTTGGAGGCTGCGGCCCTGCCCTGAGATAGGAGGGCTCAAGGAGGGGACTTTCGGTGTGTGTTGTGTGCGCACAGAACAGCTAACTCGTGTGCATGCTAATAGTTAACACGTGGGCTCGATTTAGTAGACATCCCCCCACGACAGTACACATTGTGCCCACGTGTTAATTTATTTCCATCATGACACCGGTGAGGCTCCGTAATATTCACTTTTTTGGATAACCCTTAATATCTCTCAGGTATGGCTATAGTTACCCCCCCCCCCCACACACACACACACACTTTCGATGAAGCTATTTACTTTATGTGAGATAAACCTAACCTTCCTTAGAGTTATTTAAAGTTTGCGGTATGGAGTTCCTTGCTTTTCAATTTTCCATTGAAAATTAAACTCTCACATTCTCTTATGTTACTGGTTTGTCAATGTGTCATATAGATCTGTTTTACTGTCTGGCAGTGAAATGGTTTATTTTCTCTATAATCAGAAATTAGACTAAGTGTGTTGATGTCTTAATGTGCGAACCAAAGATTTTCCAAAAGTAAACAGATGTTGCTGGCAGATGTCAAACAACTTTGAGGCTATCCCTCTGGATGTCATCCATGTGTCTTTCCAAGCTGAAAGGGTGAAGCTGTAATTCTTGCATGATTGAATAGAATGATTTAAACTAGAAGAAACATGTCATGTTCAGGAGGGAAGCAAATTCAGTGTCTCTCAAAATACACTTATTGTAAATACACATCTTGCTAAAGTGTGAAGTGCTCCATATAATATTAATACTTATTTTGCTTTCTTTGGTGTGAAAAAATATGTAAGTACATGGACTGCATTGCTACTGCATAGTCCTTTCACAGCAACGTTATCTGTATTTTTGTATTGGGTCAATCCATATCAAGTGGTCCAGAAAAGAAATAATTGGTTGCTTGACCAATTTTTTTTTTTTTTTTGGAGGTGATGACCCCTATATGTTGGTAGTTGAAAACCAAGATTATTTTAATTTTACACTGACTCGTTTAAAAATGGTGGCCATTTTTGCATCACGCCAGGCGCCATTTTTTGCGTTTCCAGAGGTTTGTGGAAAATTCATATTTCACTTATGGTTTGTCACAGAGCTATGGAACAAAATGTATTATTCTTAGCACATTCCAGACTACATTTTTGTTAATTACGTCATTTGGCTATCTTGTTTTCATGTGAATAAAATTTCATGACGAACTTGACGCTCGCAGTTACAAAAAATGCAACTGTCGAAACGGCAATTTTTTGGGAAGGGTTAAAATATTCAGCTTCAAATTTTTTTGCAAGTACCTATGGTAGGGTAGTTTATGTAAAAAAACAATTAAGCCCTGATACTTGTCGCCCTTTTTTTTCACTGAGAACCACAAATATAGTATTTTTCATTTTTTTTTGTAAAATTTAGGGGTAAATATCTCTGGTGGGGGAACTAATAAAATTTTTAAATTTGCACTAAAAAAAATACTATATGTTAGTAAACTCCAGTAAAAATTTAGAGTTTGATATTCCACTGGAAGCAGAGTTATGCCAGGTACAAAACTTATAAAAAACCCGCGAGATCAGACAATGTTATTATACAGTATTGTACAGCAAATATAACTTTTAAAAAATACATTATAACTGAGTATATACAATATATATATATGAAAATAGTGACTTATTTGCTTACAGAGGTCTTAAAAGTTTAGCACCTATTCAAAAGTTGGGATATCTCCTCACATGGGGCAGTATTACAAAGCTGGTGCTACAATGGCCGCCATTTTTAAATGAGTCAGTATAAAATTAAAGTAATCTTTGTTTTAAACTACGAACATATAGGGGTCATCACCACCAAAACATTTTTTTTTTAAAAATGGTCAAGCAGCCAGTGCTGGACCACTTGATATGGATTGACCCTATTGCTTATTAATTTAGCATTATATCTAGATGTAGTGTATGCAGGTGCCCCGCAAACACACCTTCATAAACTTACTGCATTGTATAACTCATTCTGACGCTTTGCGCTACAATGTAACTACATGACCCACCATTGTGACATGTTAAGGCTAGGGTCAGACTGAGGCAGTGCGAACGCGCGTTCTGGCGCACTTAATCACGGCCGTGCTAGCAGCAGATGCCGGGCAATGACGGCCAATATACGAAGTACGGTCGCACAAAAGTCCGGCTGCGCAACGCAAGTGGAAAATGAACGCATTTTTTCGAGAACGTTAAACCACTAGTACTGACGTACAGAGTGCGCTGCGTCCGCTGCGACGGCGTGTGTGCGTGAATTGGAGACATCAGACGCTGCTAATGTCCGGCCAACATAACGTCCAGATGCAAGAAGTGTTTTATTGATGATCCGTACAAAATCACGGATGAAACTGCGCATCGTATGACCGCTATTGCGTATTCCGTGAAAAAATACGTCCATTCTTCGAACGCACATTTTCACGGACAACGTGAAAAATGCGTTAGTCTGACCCTAGCCTTAAAGAGCTAAACTGGCCATCGCTGGAATCCAGACGCACCCTTCACCTTTCCAGCATGGTGTTTAAGAGCATCTCTGGGAAGCTGCCACCCTACCTGAATAGACTGCTTCCCCCAGCAGCTCCCTCATCCTATAACCTCCGATCCAGGACCAGCACCTTACTTGCTATACCACAATACAAAAAGACAGTGGCTTGGTCCTCATTTTCCTACAGAGCACCACAATTATGGAATAACCTCCCAGACACCATCAAATCTTCCCCCAGTCTTAAGTCACTCAAAAGCTCCTTACTAACATACCTCAATACAGAATGTACCTGTAAACATGTAACCTAGTGACTATATTTCCTACATATTTTTCTGTTAATCTGTATATTTGTGTTGTTTTTTTTTAATATCTTGCATTGTATTACTTTGTATTTCTGTAACTGTAACACTTCAATGTTCTTGAACCCAGGACATACTTGAAAACGAGAGAAATCTCAATGTATCCTTCCTGGTAAAATCCTTTATAAATAAATAAATAATTTGATGACCGATTAATGCAAATATATTCAGAAATATACATATTATTTTATATCATTTAGAATATTCCTTAAATAGCACTTTTATCAATTGTTTTTAGCTATATTCTTTACTACAAAATTGATGATACCTTGAAGCTACCAAAATTGTGTAAAGTTGATTTTGCATTGTAATACAATAAATACAGAAAATTTGCATATAAAACCCATTTTGCATACCGGTTTTTATTTGCAAGATTAGTGAGCCCCTTTCTGGAGAAACTGAATTGTCCATCTTACTCTTGTCATCCTCTATTTCTCCAAAGAAGCTACAAAAAGCAGCCCCCATATTCACTGTAGCAAAAAGCTCAACAAACTTTCTGGAGCATTTGAACACCCATAGAAAGGACAAAACTGAGGGACAGCTCTGGGATCAGACAATAATATTGTACAGGGATAAGGTTGAGCAATTTGCAAATTGCTGGATATACAAAGTGTTACAGTAATATCCAGATGCAGGCATCATGCCCCATACAGATATATTTTTTGGAAGCTGCATTAGTAATAATCTCATTATGATCATTACAAATCCCCATAAGCAGGAGATCTCACCATTTCTCCTATCTCTGTCACATTTCCAACTCTGTGATACTAATGCAAAACCCATTCAAAATTGTGCAAGGGACGCTATCTAGTGTCTAGAACTTTTCTTCCAAACGTCAGTTCTGTGAATGATGAATATACAAAGTAAAAAAGCTCATATTTAAATAACTTTAATCTTTTAACAATGTACACACAAAATGGTTAAATTTATCCTATTCTTGCATCATATCTATGCATTCCATGGATCAAACATGCTACGTTTTTTTTTCCCCAAAAAAGATAAAACCACTTGCCAGTGAAAGGATCAACCTCTCAGATATTGGGAAATCTTAAGTGTGTTTGTCATTACTAACCCGTAATATTCTATGGGTGTGGGTGGACTAAACAAAACATGGATGGTGCAATCTTTATATCTTTCTACAAACAAGAGACAAAAGAATGGTTGGAAATGTGTGTTGTACTTGCTGAAAATTCTCAAATTATGAGTCTGTGGAGACGCAGGTTCGAATCCCGACAAGAGCACCTCTCCAGTAAGTGTCCTTGGGCAAGACACCTAACGGTACATGGAATACGTATCTGGTCGGCGCGAAAGTGAACGCAGCGGGATATTGGACGGTCTTTTTGGTGTCGTCCTCAGTGGGAAGGTTAATGGAGGAAATAAAAACGGAGAACAAAGATACTCTATTGGTGTAGATGGTCTTTCACAGAGGGTATAGAGAATATATTGATGCAATGTACACTCACAAAAGGGGAGCCTCGACACCGGCTCTAAGTGCAAAGGGCCTGTGGATTATTTTTTCTTCAAGATTTTCACAGGAAATCCACTCCTTAGTATCAGAGGTTCTTCACAAGGTTTTCAATGGACGAATATAAAACCAAAGAACAGAAGAGATCTCTGTGTATATCTGGTGTGTAATAAATCGTATAAAGGAATATAAAATGACAACTCACATTCGTTGGAGCCTATTCAAGCTCAAGACAGACGCTCATGGATTTTTTGGTATGGTGAAAAATCCAAGAAAAAAACCAGATGGAATGCTGGAACTGGTTCTAAAAAGATTTAATCATAAAATTAACAATTTTAAAAACAAATAATAAGTCCAGGACGCGTTTCGCCGCTGAAAACTGCGGCTTCATCAGCTGGTATCATAAGATCAGAACTTCCAGACTTGGTGTTATAGTCTTGTGAATCAAAAACAAATTGTCCCCACATGTTGCCGATCGATGACGGCGGCTGGCGTGCGTTCCGCGCCTCGCCCTGAGGTTTTCGATGATCCTTTGGGTTTGGCGCCATTTTGCGCATGCGCCATGTGTGACTTCCGCTTTCCGGCTATGCGTTCCATTTACTTCGTGGGATCGCGATATCTCTGCCATCCTTCGTAGTACTCATCCCCGGACAGTCACGCACAAGAGGAAAGTGATGGAATAGAGCGATTACATTACAAATACATATCATAATTCATGACCCAGATGAGAGAGCCATACCCCAGTGACTGGATAGGTCAAACTTGGTGTCGTTAATAGGTGCGATCAGCATCATTCTAATTGGGGAAATAGATGGCAAATAAATCCTCCATTTCTAATATCAATATGATGGTGAATCTTTTGGACAAGAGTGTATACTTTAATGTAAATTAAACTAAAGACATATATCAATGTCCTGAAAAATATTACGTGTAAAGAATTAAAATCAATTAAATATCACAAAAGGAATGTACCTTATTTATATTATAAACTGAATAATGGATCTTTTTATCTGGGTAATTAATAACACTACCGTGAGTGAATATATGTGAAAAATTATAAAAATATTGTAGTAAAGGTCATATTGACCTATATATACTAATAATTGCCGTGAACAATAAATGCTATCCTGTATCATAATAACCAGGCTAGTAATATGTGGACTCGAAATAGTACAATATAAATGTAAAACGGGATGAAAAAAGTAAAAATAAATATAGATATATTGAAAATTGAATGGTATAGTTGGTGACCTAATGACATATGGATAGTAATTAAAATATATTTGAAATATCTATTTCCCAATTTTTTTTTTTGTTTTTTTTTTTAATTATTTATTTTAGTAGTCAATAACATAACATGATATTAAAGTGTAGCGTGAAACGCTATTAAATACTAATGATTATAACAATATTAAATTAATGGATATAAATAAATTAAATTAATATAGTGAAATACATTTATCGTAGATTTAAAGTAAGTGTGGTCATGGAATAATGCGACAAACTATGGGAATGGATATGGATGGAGCTGTAGTGACGTATCATGTCTACTATGGATATTAGTATACAAAAAATAATTGGCTATAAAAACCCAGTGTGTGACAGATACAGCAGTGAGATGGACTTTCTCTCATGGATCTACAAGAAATGGGTGACTTCAAAATCATCATTCAAGCCACCCGGTGACATAGTGCCCATATCATATATAGTGCGCATTTCCTCTTGTCCCAGTTTTCTAATAAAATCTTCACCTATATCTGTTTGTTTAACCTGTTTAAGTGCTATAAACTTAAGGCCAACAGGGATACTGTTGTGTGTCCTCTTATAATGAAGGGAAACTGAGTGTTGTTCAAAACCTTTTTTTATGTTTCTAACATGTTCCGATATTCTGGTGTTGAGAGCTCTTTTTGTGCGGCCTATGTATTGTAGGCCGCATGTGCATTCTAACATGTAAATGATGTTTTTAGAAAAACAGTTAAGGACACCCTTAATGGCAATCTCTTGATTGTTTTTATGGTTGTAATATGAACTTCTGAACCCTTTTTTATTACCGGTAGATCTGCAGGCTAGACACTGCCCGCAGTTATAGAAACCTTGCTTTAATTGAAAAAATTCTTTCTTACAACTGGTTTTTTTAGTCTTACTATGAACCAAATTAGTTTTGAGATTTTTCGCTCCTCTAAAAATAATTCTGGGTGTCTTACCTATATGTTCCTTAAGATCTTTATCATTATTTAATATGTGCCAATGTTTTTTAAAAATTTTCCTGACATATGGTGCTTTGTTACTGTAATCACAGACGAAGCTCACTTCTTCATTTTCCAATCTTTTTTTAGGTTTGTATTTCAATAGTCCTTCTCGTTTCTCATGAGCTAATCCATCTATGATACAGTCCAAATCTTTTTCTCCATAGCCTTTTTCCAAAAAATCTTTTTTGAGGGTATCTGCCTGTTCTTTGAATATGTGGGTGTCCGTGCAATTTCTCCGTAGTCTAATGAACTGTCCTTTGGGGACACTTTTTAGCCAAATGGGATTGTGGCAGCTGGATTGATCTATGAAGGTGTTCGCATCCACCTCCTTAAAAAAGGTTTTGGATTTCAAAAGACTACCCTCCTTGTATATATTTAAGTCTAGAAATACAACGCTTTCTGTACTCCATTTCTTGTCTAACTTGATACCCCAATCGGGATTGTCAAGGTCGGTCAGGAAGGACACCAGATCTTTCTCTGTCCCTCTCCACACAAAAAAGACATCGTCTATATAACGCCTATAGGACGAAATTTTACCTTGCGCCCAGCTACGCGAACCGTAGACGAACTGGGACTCCCAGCCGGCCATATAAAGGTTCGCGTAGCTGGGCGCGAACTTCGTCCCCATAGCAGTACCTCTCCGTTGGATGTAAAAATTATCCTCAAATTTAAAATAATTGTTATTAAGTATGAATTCCATACTTTTAAATATGAAAGATATCTGTTCAACAGACATTCCATTTGTCTTTAATAGCTCTTCCTTTACTGTATTAAGGCCCATATGGTGGGGAATACTGCTATATAATGAATTGACATCGCAAGTGACCAAAATGTCACCGGTCTGATACTGCAAATCTTGTAGAAGTGTTAACATACTCAAAGTGTCTTTTAGATATGATGGTATCTTTTGTACAAAAGGCTGTAATAAAACATCTACATATTCCGATAGACGGCTGGTGATAGAATCAATACCAGCGACTATGGGCCTTCCAGGTGGATTGGTCAGATGTTTATGAATTTTGGGTAAGATGTAAATATGTGGTGTTTTGGTGTAATCCATTTTCAAATACTCATATTCTTTTTCACTTAAGATCTTATTATCCTTCCCTTCTGAAAGGAGGGTGTTTAATCCTGTTCTTATGGTCTTAATAGGATCTCCCTTTAGTGGCTCATAAGTAATATCATCATTAAGAATCCTTAAGACCTCTGTATTATAGGCTTCTTTGGAGAGGATAACAATCCCGCCGCCTTTATCGGCGGGTTTTATGACGATGTTGGGGTCTTTTTGGAGGTTTTTTAGAGCTATACTTTCCTCTTTAGTGAGATTATAATGACGTTCTTTTGTGGGCATCTTCTCTATGTCTCTCATTACAAGTTTCTCAAAAATTTTAATCTCGTCTGAGATGACATGGCGAGGATAAAATTTAGATTTATTTTTAAGGGTAGTGTGGAGAATTGGGTCAGGATTTTGTATAGCATTTTTTTCTATAGGATTCTTGAGGAAGAATTTTTTTAAGCTCAGTTTACGCTTGAATTTTTGGAGGTCAATGTACATATTGAATTTATCTAGCTTGGTAGTGGGGGCAAATTTTAGGCCTTTATTTAGAACATTAGTTTCAACATTAGAAAGGACTCTATTGCTCAAATTGAATATGCCACTGGTTGAAATCATCTCCTTTCTCTTTTTTCTTTTACGTACATGTTTTCCAGCTCTCTTTCCTCTTCTGGTCTTTCCCAGGATCTTTTTTGTCCCCCCTTTTTCTCCAATCTTACATCTAAATCTCTGTAATTTTCCTGTTTGTCTCCTCTCTCTAGTGGGTCCTTCCAAAAAACCTCCTCGCCAACATGTTCTTTAAGAGCTGAGAATCTGTTAGTGAGGGGAACGATGTTACTTGTTACTTCTTCCCTCTCTTTGTTTATTGGTCTCCCATTCTGAGGCAAACCCTGTTGGTTTTGATACCCAGAATTCCCATAAATGGGTTGTCTTCGAACGGTCGACCATTCACTAAGGGGTGGTCTCTCTTTTTGTCTCCATCCTTCCCTATTCTCCTCTCTGATTGGAAGTCTGTCAGAGTAGTGGGAACTGTAATTTCTATTGTGACCAAAATTGGTATGGTTCATATTTCTGTTATACTGCGGGTTGTTATACCTCCTATCATTGTCTGGTCTCCAATTATTCTGGTTTCTGTTATTATGATAGTATCTATTTACAGTCCCATTATCGTCACCTTTCCAATTGTTATCATACCGTGGCCGCCCATTATTATTCCAACCTCCAAATCTGGGTTCTCTTTTTTCTTTGTTAATGTCAGAAAATCTGTCAACAGTATCATTGTAATTCCTGTGCACATTGCCTCTTCTATAGTCTTCTATGTCTCTTTCATATTTCTTTTTTTTTATTGCCAAGATATGTAGACGTTTTATTACAGCCTTTTGTACAAAAGATACCATCATATCTAAAAGACACTTTGAGTATGTTAACACTTCTACAAGATTTACAGTATCAGACCGGTGACATTTTGGTCACTTGCGATGTCAATTCATTATATAGCAGTATTCCCCACCATATGGGCCTTAATACAGTAAAGGAAGAGCTATTAAAGACAAATGGAATGTCTGTTGAACAGATATCTTTCATATTTAAAAGTATGGAATTCATACTTAATAACAATTATTTTAAATTTGAGGATAATTTTTACATCCAAACGGAGAGGTACTGCTATGGGGACGAAGTTCGCGCCCAGCTACTCGAACCTTTATATGGCCGGCTGGGAGTCCCAGTTCGTCTACGGTTCGCGTAGCTGGGCGCAAGGTAAAATTTCGTCCTATAGGCGTTATATAGACGATGTCTTTTTTGTGTGGAGAGGGACAGAGAAAGATCTGGTGTCCTTCCTGACCGACCTTGACAATCCCGATTGGGGTATCAAGTTAGACAAGAAATGGAGTACAGAAAGCGTTGTATTTCTAGACTTAAATATATACAAGGAGGGTAGTCTTTTGAAATCCAAAACCTTTTTTAAGGAGGTGGATGCGAACACCTTCATAGATCAATCCAGCTGCCACAATCCCATTTGGCTAAAAAGTGTCCCCAAAGGACAGTTCATTAGACTACGGAGAAATTGCACGGACACCCACATATTCAAAGAACAGGCAGATACCCTCAAAAAAGATTTTTTGGAAAAAGGCTATGGAGAAAAAGATTTGGACTGTATCATAGATGGATTAGCTCATGAGAAACGAGAAGGACTATTGAAATACAAACCTAAAAAAAGATTGGAAAATGAAGAAGTGAGCTTCGTCTGTGATTACAGTAACAAAGCACCATATGTCAGGAAAATTTTTAAAAAACATTGGCACATATTAAATAATGATAAAGATCTTAAGGAACATATAGGTAAGACACCCAGAATTATTTTTAGAGGAGCGAAAAATCTCAAAACTAATTTGGTTCATAGTAAGACTAAAAAAACCAGTTGTAAGAAAGAATTTTTTCAATTAAAGCAAGGTTTCTATAACTGCGGGCAGTGTCTAGCCTGCAGATCTACCGGTAATAAAAAAGGGTTCAGAAGTTCATATTACAACCATAAAAACAATCAAGAGATTGCCATTAAGGGTGTCCTTAACTGTTTTTCTAAAAACATCATTTACATGTTAGAATGCACATGCGGCCTACAATACATAGGCCGCACAAAAAGAGCTCTCAACACCAGAATATCGGAACATGTTAGAAACATAAAAAAAGGTTTTGAACAACACTCAGTTTCCCTTCATTATAAGAGGACACACAACAGTATCCCTGTTGGCCTAAAGTTTATAGCACTTAAACAGGTTAAACAAACAGATATAGGTGAAGATTTTATTAGAGAACTGGGACAAGAGGAAATGCGCACTATATATGATATGGGCACTATGTCACCGGGTGGCTTGAATGATGATTTTGAAGTCACCCATTTCTTGTAGATCCATGAGAGAAAGTCCATCTCACTGCTGTATCTGTCACACACTGGGTTTTTATAGCCAATTATTTTTTGTATACTAATATCCATAGTAGACATGATACGTCACTACAGCTCCATCCATATCCATTCCCATAGTTTGTCGCATTATTCCATGACCACACTTACTTTAAATCTACGATAAATTTATTTCACTATATTAATTTAATTTATTTATATCCATTAATTTAATATTGTTATAATCATTAGTATTTAATAGCGTTTCACGCTACACTTTAATATCATGTTATGTTATTGACTACTAAAATAAATAATTAAAAAAAAAAAAAATTGGGAAATAGATATTTCAAATATATTTTAATTACTATCCATATGTCATTAGGTCACCAACTATACCATTCAATTTTCAATATATCTATATTTATTTTTACTTTTTTCATCCCGTTTTACACTTATATTGTACTATTTCGAGTCCACATATTACTAGCCTGGTTATTATGATACAGGATAGCATTTATTGTTCACGGCAATTATTAGTATATATAGGTCAATATGACCTTTACTACAATATTTTTATAATTTTTCACATATATTCACTCACGGTAGTGTTATTAATTACCCAGATAAAAAGATCCATTATTCAGTTTAATAATATAAATAAGGTACATTCCTTTTGTGATATTTAATTGATTTTAATTCTTTACACGTAATATTTTTCAGGACATTGATATATGTCTTTAGTTTAATTTACATTAAAGTATACACTCTTGTCCAAAAGATTCACCATCATATTGATATTAGAAATGGAGGATTTATTTGCCATCTATTTCCCAATTAGAATGATGCTGATCGCACCTATTAACGACACCAAGTTTGACCTATCCAGTCACTGGGGTATGGCTCTCTCATCTGGGTCATGAATTATGATATGTATTTGTAATGTAATCGCTCTATTCCATCACTTTCCTCTTGTGCGTGACTGTCCGGGGATGAGTACTACGAAGGATGGCAGAGATATCGCGATCCCACGAAGTAAATGGAACGCATAGCCGGAAAGCGGAAGTCACACATGGCGCATGCGCAAAATGGCGCCAAACCCAAAGGATCATCGAAAACCTCAGGGCGAGGCGCGGAACGCACGCCAGCCGCCGTCATCGATCGGCAACATGTGGGGACAATTTGTTTTTGATTCACAAGACTATAACACCAAGTCTGGAAGTTCTGATCTTATGATACCAGCTGATGAAGCCGCAGTTTTCAGCGGCGAAACGCGTCCTGGACTTATTATTTGTTTTTAAAATTGTTAATTTTATGATTAAATCTTTTTAGAACCAGTTCCAGCATTCCATCTGGTTTTTTTCTTGGATTTTTCACCATACCAAAAAATCCATGAGCGTCTGTCTTGAGCTTGAATAGGCTCCAACGAATGTGATGTCATTTTATATTCCTTTATACGATTTATTACACACCAGATATACACAGAGATCTCTTCTGTTCTTTGGTTTTATATTCGTCCATTGAAAACCTTGTGAAGAACCTCTGATACTAAGGAGTGGATTTCCTGTGAAAATCTTGAAGAAAAAATAATCCACAGGCCCTTTGCACTTAGAGCCGGTGTCGAGGCTCCCCTTTTGTGAGTGTACATTGCATCAATATATTCTCTATACCCTCTGTGAAAGACCATCTACACCAATAGAGTATCTTTGTTCTCCGTTTTTATTTCCTCCATTAACCTTCCCACTGAGGACGACACCAAAAAGACCGTCCAATATCCCGCTGCGTTCACTTTCGCGCCGACCAGATACGTATTCCATTACAGTGTTCTATCTTGGTTTGGGGGAAACCACTGATCATCTGGTTGTGCAGGGTATTGGGTGGTATCACGATTTTGGGCGCTTACCATCGTTTTTGACCTAACGGTACATACTCGCCACCCAGGACATGCTTGAAAAGGAGAGAAATCTCTATGTATCCTTCCCGGTAAAATACTTTCTAAAAAAAAAATCATTATATACTTTTGATACATGCTGCAGTGTATGACATAATAATGCTTTGTTGGTTTGCTGTAATGATTGTTCAGTGGTTTAGTGAGAAATCTCCTCTTGAATTTTGATGGCCACACACTTTCACCAAGCTATTTGCAGTCACAGCTCAGACTGCTCGTCCAATTTTAAAATTGAATTTCTCTTTTATTTTTAGTGAGGTGCAGATGCTCTGCGACACGAGTAAAGCAAATTGTCCCTGACTCAACATAAGTTCACATCACAGGTGCTTTGATTGAGCTGATTAAATTTAAACATGATCAATGTATATCGCTCAGTAAAGCATTGTTTATATTTGAGGGCATTTCAGTCTATACACACTTCAAATACAACCTAGTATTGCTACTTAAAGGCTATGGAAAACTGAAATATGTCACAAGTGTTCACATGAACACATTTCTGTTGTAGATTGCCTTCCAGTATGATATTTTAGAGGTCTGTTCACAAGGTCCACACTGCCATATCTACTCTGAACCAAAGTAGACACAACTACTAGTGACACTGTAGCCATCACAACCAAATTAAAGGGAAATGTGTTAACCCATCCTGGTCCTCTCCTTAGAGATAGCATAAAACCGCACTTTAAATACAGCACCATGCTCCTGCAGACACATCTTGCTTCCTGTAAGCAAGTGTTTCCCAAACCTGTCCTCAGGACCCTCCGCCTCGCCAGGTTTGCAGGATATCTGAAGCACAGCACAGGTGATATGATTTTCTGCTCAGTGATTGCAGGATTCAGTCTGCATTTCCCCAAGGTGATCTGCAAAATCTGGCCTGGTTGAGGGTCCCGAGGACAGGTTTGGGAAACACTGCTGTAAGCCGTAACAGTCACAAGCACAGAGAAGCTGGACACTTGAGCAAGCATCCAGCCAGTCCAGTGTCTCTCGGTTCGAGTGCATTGAAAGCCTTTTGTGGCAGGAAGAGTGTGGGGGACTAACTTTCAGAGCTATTGTAGCCCTCTGAGATTCCCATGGAGGGGGAAGGGCACTCAGGTAACTGCAACCACTTAGAGACACTTCAGTACTGTGACCAATGTAACTAAGCTTTTTAATTGGCTTGTTTAAGAGCGATTAGGTTAAAGTGGCCAGGAGATATAGTGGGTATGTTCGGTGCCAGTAAAGGATGAATTTCTGAACCCAATGCTGTGATGAAATACTTCATTAGTCTGTTGTATAATTAACCAATAAATTCACAAAATTAATTATTTTATAAATCATTAGTGTACAATCGATTATTATATGGAATATAAAATGTGTGTATATGGATATGTTTGCGTATATGATATATACAGTTGTGTTCAAAATTATTCAACCCCCAATGCTGTAAAGGGTTTTAGGGAATTTAGTGTACATTTGTAATTGTATTCAGAATGAAATCCTACAAGGACTTTTTAAAGAACCATATGCAACTAAAATGACATCAATTGGTTTTGTAATACAGTAGTAAATGTTTCTTTTGTGAATTCTTCATTGACACAATTATTCAACCCCTTAACCCTTTCGCTGCTGAGGCTTTTCCCGCCCCTGTGCTGAGGTCATTTTTACCGGTTTTGCTCATCATGTTTAAACGTGTTTTGAAGGCTTATTTTAGTATATGACCCAGACATATTATATATCGTTCTCTCCGTCAGACTCGGTAGATTCATAATATGTCATTATTATATGTATACGTTATGTCATGTCTGTATATTATAACAAAAAATGCAATAAAATATGTATTTTCAATAATTTACAATGTGTAAAGTGTTTTTTTTCACATTTTAACATGCGAGCAATTGCGGTTATATTTTGTATGGGGTGCACTTGTTAAAAAAAATTAGAGATGGGGTCTCGTTACATTTTTTTTGGGGGAAAATTACGCGATTTTTAACAAACGCACCGCATACAAAAATCGTTAGTGCAGCATCATTGTTCACATTATAATTGAAATGGGAACAATATTGCTGCATTAACAAACCAAAAAAAAAAAAGTGTTTATTTTTTTTTATAATTTTTGTTTTTAATTTTTTTTATTTTTATTTTTCATTTTTTTTTTTTTACAAAATTTTTCACTTTCATGTTTGGTATCGTTGGAACGGCCATGCTCTGGCCGATCCAACCATACCAAAGTTTAACCCCTAACTGCCACGGATCGGGAGATAGGGAGTTCATTGGAACTCCCTATCTCCACCGTTGGTGGCAGTGAAGGTTAAGTCCAGGACTGGCGTCATCGTGCTACGCACGATGACGCCAGTCCTCAGGGGAGTTCCCGGAGGCTTGGCCGACATCCAAGATGTCGGCCAGCTCCGGGAAAGGATCGCGAATCGGCGCTTTTCAGCGCCGATTCGCGATCCAGCTCCCCAGGGGTTAATGCCAGGCATCATTTGGAAGGGCAGGCTGTGCCCTTCCAAATGATGCCTGGGTTAACCCCCGCAGAGCCGCCGATCGGAGGGAGAGAGGTCCGAAGGACCTCCCCCCCTCCCTTTCAGGCGCCTCCTCCGCACATGCGGGGGGGGCACCTGAATTAGTGTCATCGCGCTGCCGCGATGACACCTAATTCGGGCGGCTGTGGTCCCGGATGCGCGGCTGACATCCAGGATGTCAGCCCGCACCGGGGGGCCAGCGATCGGCCAGAACTCGGCCGAACGCTGACCCCAATGGGAGGACGCGCTCAGCGCGTCCTCCGCATACCAGCGGGAATGCTGAGACGCGCTGAGCGCGTCCTCAGCATCGAAGTGGTTAAAGACTACCACTCTGAAGAACAGAGGTTCATTCAAGTGTTTTCAATCAGGTATTGAAAACACCTGTGGATGTCACGGAGCAGCAATAAAGCATAATAAGCACCAATTAGGCAGCTTTAAAATGACTGTGATACTCAGCTCCTTCTAGACATTTACTGGTGTGGTTACAAACATGGTGAAGTCAAGAGAATGGTCCAGGAAGGCAAGAGAAGAGGTTTTTACTCTTCACAGGAAGGGCAATGGCTATAAGAAGATTGCAAAGATGTTAAACATACCAAGAGAGACCATAGGAAGCCTCATTCGCAAATTCAAGGCAAAGGGCACTGTTGAAATGCTACCTGGTCGTGGCAGAAAGAAGATGCTGACTTCGACTGCTGTGCGCTACCTGAAGCGTAGAGTGGAGAAAAGTCCCCGTGTGACTGCTGAGGAACTGAGAAAAGATTTGTCAAATGTGGGTACTGAAGTTTCAGCTCAGACAATACGGCGCACACTGCGTAATGAAGGCCTCCATGCCAGAACTCCCAGGCACACCCCCTTGCTGTCTCCAAAGAATAAGAAGAGTCGACTGCAGTATGCCAAAAGTCATGTGGACAAACCACAGAAGTTTTGGGATAGTGTTCTGTGGACTGATGAAACAAAATTAGAACTGTTTGGGCCCATGGATCAACGCTATGTTTGGAGGAGGAAGAACAAGGCCTATGAAGAAAAGAACACCTTGCCTACTGTGAAGCATGGCGGGGGGTCAATCATGCTTTGGGGCTGTTTTGCTTCTGCAGGTACAGGGAAGCTTCAGCGTGTGCAAGGTACCATGAATTCTCTTCAGTACCAGGAGATATTGGATGACAATGTGTTGCAGTCCGTCACAAACCTGAGGCTTGGGAGACGTTGGACCTTTCAACAGGACAATGATCCCAAGCATACCTCCAAGTCCACTAGAGCATGGTTGCAGATTAAAGGCTGGAACATTTTGGAGTGGCCATCGCAGTCACCTGACTTAAATCCGATTGAGAACCTCTGGTGGGACTTAAAGAAAGCAGTTGCAGTGCGCAAGCCTAAGAATGTGACTGAACTGGAGGCTTTTGCCCATGACGAATGGGCGAAGATACCCGTAGATCGCTGTAAGACACTTGTGTCAAGCTATGCTTCACGTTTAAAAGCTGTTATAACTGTAAAAGGATGTTGTACTAAGTACTAAGATTGAATGTCACTTGGGGGTTGAATAAAACTGATAATGATGTGAGCACAGAAAAGACATTTGTGGTTATTTCATTATAAATGTTATGTTATATTTGTCTGACCTACACGTGCCTCTTTGATTTAATTGTAAGCAAGATGACTGAATGATCAAAATCAATGTCAAACTGGCCAAAACACTCAATTTCAGTGGGGGTTGAATAATTTTGAACACAACTGTATATATATATCTTTCAATTAAAGAGCTTTACTCATCCATATAGTGTAAAGATCTTTTACATTCGACATCGTATCACTTGTATGACCACTTTTGTGATCTATCGGATCATGTGTCCGTGTGGGCTTGTATATATCAGTATGACTAACAACAATCTTAGAGAGAGGATGGCAAACCATAGGGTAGCGATTAGGGCAGCGATTAGGGCAGCATTGGATGGTAAGGAAAGTCCACAACCGGTAGCTGGACATTTCTTTGAGCAACGTCATCTAACTATATGGGCATTGACCATGTCCCCTTCCCTTCTAGAGGTGGGGATCGAGCTAAACTACTGTTGATGAGAGAATCCTTTTGGATACATAAGTTAGATACCCTTGCACCGAAGGGGTTAAATGAAAAAAACCTCTTATACCCCCTTTCTACCTGTGAGATAGATAGGACTGTTAGCACAATGGCTCTGATAGTGTGGATCCTCCGTTTTTGTAACATATTTCTGTTTTTTTGTTTGCTCTTTATGAGCATATTTTTTTGTTAAGTTTTTGATAAAGTCTTTTTCATGATGTTCTTTTCTTGATGATTATTTATGAAATATGTATGGCTATGGCATTCCACCATGATGAATGGGTCCACAGTGACTTTGTGCTAGGCTTCTCATTTGTATATAGGTTGCTATGACAACATTGTTGATGTATTTAATGTGGTTACATGGTTAATTGCTGATTAAACCACTGTTATGAGGTGTGTTTATATAAGACTTTGGAGACATTGTGGGCCCTATTACTTTCTTTGCGCAAACCTTAACGCGTGTGTAAAAACGCATTAACGCGAGGGGCAAAACCCTTTGCGCTGAACATCGTATTACAATGTCCGCGCAAAAAATGTCTACCGCGGGTGAACCTGCGCGAACCCTTTGTGAGCGTAATGTACTGCGCGTGTCCTATACTTAACATTGTGAGCGTAAATGCGTTTGTGCGCTGGTATGCGGATGGTATTACAATCTATGCGCACAATTTAACGCACAGCGTTTGAGTGCATAATTTTAACGACTTCTAAAACCTGATGGTAATGGCAAATCTGAACGTCCTGGCCGAACCCAAATACACCAGCCCAAAAAAAAAATACAGCAAAGTATAGTTACACATTCTACACATACCCAAACAATAAAACTGAGAAGTTGTGCGTGTTTTTATTATTGCTGCAGCATATATACTCAGATTGATTTTGGCAGGTGCAAAAATTTAACAGGAGACAATTGTGGTTCTTAATTCTGATTGGCTGAATCGCGTGAAAAGACAGTCCGCACACCGATTTCTGCACGCAGCGTTTTTGCGCGTCTTTTTTACGTGCGTTATTTTTTGACAGGTGAAAAAATGCACGAGGATTGTAATACCAGCGTTAATTTACGCGTGTTAACGTTTAACGCTTCGCGGACAAATTCACATGCTGCGCGAGCGTTTTTGCGCGAAGATTGTAATAGGGCCCTGTATGTTTCATCCTGATGAAAGTCCCCTCGAGGACTGAAATGAACGAAATAAGTAAATAAAGATTTTGTTTTATGTAACAAGTCTCCGCGTGGCAGGCTATCGAGAAATTCTATATGTATACATATATATTATAGTATTATGAAACATATGTTGGCCTTGTGTTCAGAATGTGGAAAGGAGAAGTGCTTGAGGCGGTTATCTGTATGATTTCATATACTTGCAGATCCATTGAACTAGATAAAGGCAGCTATTCATACGCTTGTGAGAACCTTCACAGGTGAATGCTTGCCAGCACATCCCAAAGTATTCCAATGTAAAATCATCACATTATATTTTACCAACATTCTCATAAACCAAAAAAATGAACCAGTGGAGCATGCCAGAAAAAGGTCATCTCATACCAAGCTAATTATCAGACAAGAAAGTGTAAATATTTATGTATTTGTTTGTTTTGGAATCTCATAATAAGGTTTACATTGCAGATTTCTCACATCTAATCACATATAACATCTACTGAACTACATGTTATAATTTGCATAAATCTATTGATAGAGAAGTAATAGTATACAACCAATAATGACTACAAAGAAAAAGCAAGGATACAAGTGTGTGCAGAATGATTCCTAAATAGGCACAATACTATAAATTTATAAAGGAATAATCCACTCCTTAAAAAGCGTAAAATAAAAAAATGTATGTATTCTATAGATATATGAAACACATAACACACAGCTAACATTCATAATACTGCAAATAAACCACACAAGGAATGAGGCTGGGTCAGACTAGCGCATTTTTAACGTGCGTTTAGGCGCACTTAATCACGGCCGCAGTAGCAGCAAACGACGCGCAATGACGGCCAATTTACGAAGTACGGCTGCACGAAAGTACGGCCGCGCAACGCAAGTGGAAAATGAACGCATTTTTTCGAGAATGCAGAACCGCTAGTACTGACGTACAGAGTCGCTGCGGTGGCATAGCGGCGTGTGTGCGTGAATAGGAGACGTCAGATGCTGCTCATGTCCGGCCTACATAACGTCCAGACGCAAAAAGTGTTTTATTGACGATCCATAAAAAAATCACGCACGAAAATGCGCATCGTATTAACGTTTTCGCGCATTCCGTGAAAAAATACGGCAATGCATTCGGACGCACTTTTTGAGGGTCGCTGCGAATAATGCGTTCGTTTGACCCTAGCCTTAATTTTCAGGGTAATTCAAAGAGAATCGAAAAGTCACCACACGTTCGGTGACTTTTCGTTCTCTTCAATTTGGTTCGATTTGGCGATCCCATTTCGGCGACCCTGCAGTGTATTCAGCAAGCACTACAGGGTCCCCGATTTGCAGGGAAAGGTCACTGCAAACCTGCCGAAAACTAACCGCAAAACCCGACGAATGCACACTGAAACCCCGCAAAAACCGAGCATGAGCCGATCACACGCAGCGCAGCCGCCGGAAAAAGCCGACACCGCAGACAAATGGAGTGAATAAATTGAAAAAACAGTTTGCATGAATGTTTGAAAAGTGAAACGCTGTTTGCAAAGAAACTACTGAGTGAAAATGTCTGAAATTTACATATGAGGTCCAGGGAATGATAATAAAAAGGGCTGTTACAGAAAAAATAAGTAAAGTAAAAAATAACAAAATAAAAAAAAATCGGAAATTGTTTTAAAAAAAATAAAAATCCCGAAAAATGCTTAAAATATCCTAAAAAATCTATAAATAAAGAGACTCTTTACTGCAGAATTTTATAATGAACGGTTTATTAGATACTGAATTAAAATGGGAATATTTTTAACATTGAAGCCTATGGGATTCGCCTGAATAAACCTGCAGAATTAAACCACCGAAAGACAGGGCATTTCGGGAACCTTTCACTGCTGGCTTTTGCTCTCTGAATAGCCGAAGCATTGATTCTCTATGGGGATTCACTGCCCTTGAACAGGCACCGAACAGGCACAGTATTAAAGGGAATCCACAAGGTAGAGGAAGGGAGTATATTTAAAAGGAAACAAAATAGCAAAACAAGAGGACATAGTCTTAGATTAGAGGGGCAAAGGTTTAAAAGTAACATCAGGTAGCATTATTTTACTGAGAGGGTGGTGGATACATGGAACAGTCTTCCAGTAGAAGTGGTAGAGGCCAAAACAGTAATTGAATTTAAGCAAGCATGGGATAGGCATAAGGCTATCCTAAACAAAAGATAAATCCAGGTAAAGTATCCATGTAATTGGGCAGACTAGATGGGCCGGAAGGTTCTTATCTGCCGACATTTTTCTATGTTTCTATGTTTCTATGTATGCCAGGATTTGGCAAATTGCCTGCTCTCTGAATAGCAGAATGGCCAAGAAAGGAAACCGAACGCTGATTTTCAGTGTTCGGTTCCCTTTCGGCAGTCATTCGGATCTCTTTGAATAACCCTGTATGTTTAGAAAATTACAACTCAAATATTAAACAATAACGGAAGATATTATAATGAATTATGAGAGGGCCAGAAGAAGCACCTCGATGTTGCAGCATTGTTTTAAGCCTTTGTAAACAGGGTTATAATCAAATTTTGTCTACTCAGCAGTTCATGATAGTACTGATGAGAATAGGCTGCCTACTTGGAATGCTGTCTCAGAGCTGATAGAGAGCTGTTGGGGTGAAGGGAACCCCTTCACTTTGGAAGGCTGTCACAGCCCGTTTGATAGTTAAGTGGGAAATGGTGAATCTAGTGTCCCTTTAATGCCTTGGACCAGTATGTCAAAGTACATTGCTGGATCCCAATGCATCCAAAGACTGAAAAAACCATAACAAACAAAAACCCTCGATAAAAATAAATGGGCAAGGTTCTACGTTATATAGTGCATAATACTGACATGACTTTTAAAAAAGGAAATGTAAATGTTATAGAAGTCAAATGCAAAAACATACAGGGTTATTCAGAGAGCAGCGAAAAGCAGGAGAATGGCTGGAGAAGTGAAAATTCTATGTCAAAATAGCCAAACCAGAAAAATTCTCCAATTTATCTCACTTTCCAAATTGGCTATTTTGACCTCGAATTTTCCATTCTCCAGCCATTCTCCTACTTTTCACCTCTCTCTGAATAACCCTACTATTCTCAAAACAATTTATTTGTAGCCAAAGTATTAGGAGTTAAATTGTCTTGTTACTACAATCCATATTTATATTGCCAAAATGGACAGCATCTGCCATTAAGCCAGGTACTTATTTTGTTTATGCATTAGCCACTAAATGCTTCACTATGAGATACAAGACCAAGTACAATTGGCAGCATCATTGCACAATGGACGCCTGACCTACAAAAGTACTCTGTAATCTAATAATGGAATAACAGGAACTCCTCTATATAAAACCAATTATGGAGTTGAGGAATGAACATTCATTAGAAGTGTTGAATGATAATCCAGTAGGACAGTGGTTCGAAACCACGGTCCTCAAGTACCCCAAACAGGTCAGGTTCCAATTATGGAGTTGAGGAATGAACATTCATTAGAAGTGTTGAATGATAATCCAGTAGGACAGTGGTTCCCAACCACGGTCCTCAAGTACCCCAAACAGGTCAGGTTCCAATTATGGAGTTGAGGAATGAACATTCATTAGAAGTGTTGAATGATAATCCAGTAGGACAGTGGTTCCCAACCACGGTCCTCAAGTACCCCTAACAGGTCAGGTTTTAAGGATTACCTTGGGGAAATGCAGACTGAATCCTGCAATCACTGAGCAGCAAATCATATCACCTGTGCTGTGCTTCAGATATCTGGAAAACCTGGCCTGTTGGGGGTACTTGAGGACCGCGGTTGGGAACCACTGCATTAGGATACAAATACAGCTGTCTAAGGCTCCAGTCAGACGAGCACAGCGTTCACGTCCGTGATGGCGCACAAAAGTACGTCTGTGAAAGCATGACATAAAGACCAATGGAGTCCCACAAACGAAGTACGTCCGCACTGAACTGCGAACGCACAACGGCCGCAGCAAACAGACGCAAGTTAGGCAAGAACGTACAACCCCTAGAACGGCCGCACAAAGTGCGTTGCGTCCGCATAGCTTTGTGTGTGAGTGATGGAACGTGGTCAGACGGACTGCATTTATACGTCCAGCATTTTTGACGGACAAAATGATTTTGCTTTTTAATTTATTTTCCCTGCTACATCCGTCAAAAATAGCGTCAGTCACAAAAACAGACTGTGTGGCCACTACTGCGTCTTCCGTACTAACGCACGTCCGTACTGCATGGACGCACAGTACATCCGTAGAAATCACGTTCGTCTGACCCTAGCCTAAATGAGGGAAAAAAAACAGATGAGGGTTTTGCTTTATAGACAAATAAACAGATGAATCAATTTTTATCTTATGTAAAAATATATTTTTTATATTTGGCCATACGTCATTCAGAAACATGCTGGATCATATTTATTCAATAGTGGAATGTATTGATTTTAACTTTTTTCTGCATCTTATGATACATATTGATGGATGGTATAAGAGGAACCTATTTTAAATGATCAAGGAAGATCAATAATAGACAGTTTCACAGGAAACCAAGTTGCATAATGTTTGGTATTCTGGGTTTGCACCCTGTAAACGTCAAGCTGTTTACGTTACTCATCATTGAACAAAATAACTATTGTCATGTTATGCACTTGCACACAGTTAAACCTCCACACCTATCTAAAAGCTCCATAATTTTAAAGTATGTAAAGTGATATTTTATCAAAGATAACCTACCAACACTGGCTAAATTGTACAGAAACTATTTCCAATATTCTTTGGCAATCTTAAAATTAGTAAACAGTGGAGGCTCATCCGTTCGGTAAGACCAGTGTCAGACGAGCGTTTTTCAGAATGGAAGGAACGTCCGTGAGAGAGGATGTTCCTTCCATTCTGATGTCCGTGTGGCCATCTCGCTGAGCGCAGTTAGTGCGCCCAGCGCTGCAACACTCAATCCCCCTATGGAGGATTGAGCTTTGCAGCCCAGTCGACCGCGTGTTGTATTTTTTTCGACGGGAAGGCATTCAGCACGTCCGCTGTAGCGCGTGAAATTCGTGTGGCCAGCCCCATCGAAACGTCACAACGCTGCCACGGGCGTCGGATGACACGTCAGTACGGCCCTCGCCTGACACTGGCCTAATGGGGCAGCACACCACTAGTAAAGTTGTCAACACTAACTATAATAGTATATAGACAAAAAAGTCACTTGGCATCAAAAAATTATAAACCTATGTGTTTTGTGATAACTGGACCAAAGAAACTGTGTTGAAGTAATGTCTTCAATAATTACACTCCTTGAATTTCACCTCCTCCCTGAAGGCTGTCTTGAGAAGATTTTAAGAGCAACTGAGCAGGTCCAAATCATGAGACATTTTATGAAAACTGCCATATCTGAGGTTATTTTAGACATGCCCAGTCTTCTCCTAGAAGAAGCATTGCATTGGGGTGCTGTCTTCACTTTTAAGGCTGTCATTGGCTCATAGCAGCAAGAGCAGGGGTCAAGTCCTGGGGAAAAAAGTGAGGGAACTCACCCAAGATTTTTATTATTATATATATATATAATAAATTAAATAAACTCGAATTTGCTCCTTTTTCGAAAAACAGAGTGCAACATTTATTGTAAAGTGCAGGTTTACAAGAACATTTCAAAATTAACACATAATAAACAGATGTAACAACAAAATAATTTAACTTGTTTATCAAACTGACAGAATAGTCACCACAATGTGCGATGATGTTTCCCTGGCAGGGAATTTCTAAAACCTGAGGTTTATGCGTACACAACTTTTGCCTCACAACTAGTAACTGCAACATACACTATATTGCCAAAAGTATTCGCTCACCCATCCATATGCGAGTCAAGGCAGGTGAGCGAATACTTTTGGCAATATAGTATTTAAAAAACTATACACAGAACATTAGAAAACATCCCACAAACTGGAATAACGTTGTTCTTGCTGGGTAGGATGATCAACTTTTCTGGATTTGTTATCATCTGCGCTGCGATGTGAGGACAGCCATTTTCTCACGTATGGTAAAGGATCCCATAGATCTGCAGGAGGGCCAATGAGACTAATAAATAAAAGAGAAGACAGGCGTTCAATGCCAAGTCCACTCCTAATGGGTGACATCACCAAATTCATGGTGCTGAAGCCTCTTTCACAATCCCCTGATGTCACTGGAAGACTGTTAACTGCTGTCACAGCTGGTTTCAGATTTTCTGGAATCTCTGTGCCGGTGTTGTCAATGTAGTCTCTGAAGCCTTCACAGATGGATGTGAAGTTGAGACGGAATCTTTTGCACAGCTGCTCTAGCTTCACTTCTCCTTCAAACCACGGACTGTCCACATTGTTTGGCCAACGTTGTGAATTCAGGATCTCCATTTCTGAGACGAGCGATTCAAATTCATCCGACTGTGATGAAGCTGCTGGTCTGTTGCTTGCAGTTAAAGCATAGAGTCTGGATCGCAAATTATCCACCAAACATTGATAGAATCGGGGGAGATTTATCCTCACTTGGCCTTTTGTGCTCTCCGGGTTGATGGTTACACCTTTGAAATTCCCCTTCTCCAGCGATTCCATGGCTTCTTTCAGATGTTTGCCAGGCATGTCTTTCATTTTCTCGATTGCACGAACTGACCGATTAATCAACTGATAGGCTCGTGGAAGTGTGATGTCATCTCTTTGTAGGGCTTCAGATAACAGGCCCATTTCCTGAACAGCATCTGCAACCCCTGCAAGGTTTAACAGATATTCCTCTGATGTCAGGACTTTGTTAAGGCCACTAAATACAGACTTCTGCTTGGTGGTATGCTCTGAACTTGTGCTCGCTTTTACTAAATGGCTGTGTAGCGCAGGGTATGATTCCCAAACCGCTCGTATAGCTCTCTGGCTTGAAGCGACCCACCTAACGGTAAAAACTTTACCTATTTTAAGAATTTGCACTTCTAATTCTTTTGCACATTCAAAGAGCTCCCTCAGATTTTTTGGTGATTGATGGTACACCGCATACAGCTTCTCAAAAAATGATGTGACATGTTGAAGACCAGGAACAGAATCGATTGTATCAGAAATGGACAATTCAAGCCTATGACACAAGCAGTGCCATTTCACAAGCTGTGGATATTTTCCACTAAGTCGCTCTAGAACACCTGATTTTCTTCCAAGCATTACACTTGCACCATCACTACAAACCCCAATCCAGTTTGTAGCAAGAAAGTCATTATTGAAGCCATGCTTAGAAAGACACGTTGTAAGGGTGGCTTCAATAGACTGGGCATCTGCTTTAGGCAAGTGAAGTAAATCGAGAAAGAAGGTGACTGGATCTTTTCCGTTTACAGAGGCATGATTATAAACAATTAACACTGATTGTGAAGAAACTGTTGTAGACTCATCAATGTAAACTGAAAGCTTTGGAGCCTGTTCAACAATTGCCTTGCAAAGCTTTTTCCTCATCTCACTAGCGACGCAATCGATGATTTGTGCAGCTGTGTACTCACTATGGAGAATACGTCCTAAGTCTGTACCGTTTGCAACTTGCAAGCGAATAAGATCTCTGAAATCTGTGTAAGGATGGTTTTTCTTCGCACAATAGTAGGCAATGCGAAAGACTTTTGTTGTGGATGCAAACTTATGCTTCTGCTGGTCTGCAATATTGGTTTGCATCACCTCCTTTCTAGACACCGCTTGGATTTCGCCTGCCTTTACATGTGCTTCAGAAGTTTTATGCACATGGATTTTTTTACGCAATGAGGTCAACATATCTTTTTTTGTTTTGCCATATGGAGTAATCATACCAGTGCTCCATTCTTTAGAAATGGATACACCCTGTGATACAGATACTCCAAGGTGTTTAACCTCTCGACACACTTTACATCCTAAAAGACCATTTTTTAAGAACAGCCAAGGGTATTTTTGTTTAAATTCTAGCCACTGATCCTGGTCCCAGCATTCTGGTAAAAGAACAGTCTCATGGACATCAGCAGCGGTATCTTCAGCCACATCTTCAGCCACATCAGTGACTAAGTCAACTACATCTGATTCGCTGGCCGGTGTAGTTTCTGCATCGGAGACCGAGTCATCCATCTGGGGCACAGACTCGGACTGAGATGAGCAACTTGCAGAATCAGCATTTGATTTCTTACTGGATGCCTTTGAGAAGAAATCCATAATGCTGCTCTTTCGTTTGCTCATTTCTGTATAAATAACAAACAAAAATTTGTGTAAATCCTTTACTGAAAGAATAAATGGAAAGTGATCTATTTCCCCCAACACAATGAAATTAAGAAACATAGGGTAGTGGCCCAAGGAAGGTCTGAAGAATCATGCACGGGAAGAAAGGAAGGTCTGAAGAATCATGCACGGGAAGAAAGGAAGGTCTGAAGAACCATGCACGGGAAGAAAGGAAGGTCTGAAGAATCATGCACGGGAACAATGGACGTTACAGTTACAAGTATTTATTAAGCGCCAACAAGTCCCGTAGCGGTGTAAAATGGGAGAGACAGAATAACAAATATACATACACGTTACACACATACAGAACAGAAGGAGAGAGGACCCTGCTCGAGAGCTTACAATCTAAGAGGTCTGAAGAATGATGCACGACAAGAAAGGAAAGTCATTGAATGGTGCACAAGCAAATCCCATAGGATTCGATGTAAAAATATACATTTTTTTATTTAACCTAGTTATTAATTTAATTTTTAGCAAAACATATTTTAATTTTTTTAATTCTGTAACAGATCGTTTATGTTTTATAGACCTTTTTTTATTATTCACACACATTTTCATGCATTTTTATTGGTTTAAACCCCTTTTTAGAAGTATAGCAGAGTACTTTTTTTCCCAGTTCAACACTCAAATCAAATCAAATCAAATCAAAATAAGCTTTATTGGCAGGACCAAATACATTTTAGCATTGCCAAAGCGCATGGGGTGGAGGGGGGGGTAGTGGGACATATATATATGGGGGGGAATGGGCAAGTCCATGGACATTATCAGGGGTAAGGGATAATGTGAAGGGGGATGGGGGCGAGTCCGTGTTGGGGATTTATAAGTCTGGGATATCTCATGTTCCTCTCAGTCTGTGACATTCTGTGACGTATTGGGCAGATATTTTCACCGCCGGCTCCTCTTCTCCCAGTATGATGTGGAGTTTCCTCGTCTCTTCTATAGAGGTGAAGTCTGGGATGAGAGCGGAGAGTCTCGAAGTGAGTTTCCCTCTTCGGCAGTCGGATCAAAGGTCGTCGGCGGCATTCAGCTGTCTGATCGGCGGTCTTCGGCTGTGTTCGGTGGTCTGATCGGCTGCTTTACGTTTGGCGCACTTCGGGGACCCTGCAGAGAATATTGTATTTGCCACAGGGACCGCAAACGGGAATCGCCAAAGTGCACTGAACGAGAAACCCCTGAAATTTCAGTGCTTTCTGATTAACCCCTTATGTTAGGGGTTTATATAAAATTTACCTTGATAAAGGCTCAGGACGAGCTGAAACGTTGGACCTAATGTAATTTTTAAAAGCTATTACCTTTTTTTCTGCAGATAAAATTTGATATTAAAAAATAAGTACCAGACAGATAGTGGGGCACTATTGTGTGCCTGTAGCTAAAACCGGGATGCTATGGGGAAAATTAGCCATCGCCAATTTCCCCTTTGCGTCCAGGTTTCACTAGCAGATTATGGGGCAGGCACTGGGTCCAGCAGTCTGCCCATAGTGGTTGCTAGGCTCGTGGATGCTGGGGGCAGCGCTAACGTGCCGTCCCAAGCATCCGCTCCATGGAGTCCATAGGACATGGCTGGCAGGATCTCGCCTCTCGCGAGATCCTGCTGGTCCGCGGAGTGATCAGAGGAAGAACAGGGACTTTTATTCCCAGTCTCCATTGGCTACCAGCGGCCAGAAGCAGCGGATCAGGCCGCCGTTCGACGTGGGATAAGAGGTGAGTGATTTTTGGGGGGGGTTTGAGCTGCAGCTAACTTATTCTGCAGAAGCTCAAAGCTGGTGTTAGCGCCAGCTCTTATTAACTATCGTTAGGACCAAGTGATCCCACCGGTAGTTACTCTGTGCTTTCACTTTGCGCTCCCCATGTTAGGTTTAGGGAGCACAAAGTACAGTAAGCAAGTGCTACAGAGTGCAAATTAACGAGCGCTAACAGGTTTTTTAACCTGTTAGCGAATCGGAGGCGATCTGTGCAGTGCGCTGTGACCGCCTTTAAGCTAGCGCTAACGTGACCACTAGCGTTAGCTTGAAGGAGGTGATAGAGCCCCTGTTGTGACAACAGAATGCAGGTGCTTAGATAGTGAGGGTTAATTCCAGGGCTCGAGTGTAGCGGGAACGTGGCAAAACGGCATTCCCGCACTTTTCCCGCAGCGGGAACACTGCGGGAACGCTTCATTTCATGTCAATCCCTTTAGGAATCCTTTTCCAGCAGGCTTATAGGAAGTGTGTGTGTGTGTGTATATACATATAGAAATAAAATAAACCTTCCAGGTAATCACCTCCGTAATATTATTTTTTTTTAAAAAAACGTATTCATTTGTTTTGAACACCTTTTTGTATTTTTTGACAGTGGGCATGCGGCTTGCGTCATTGGCTGCAGGGGGACGGCCTGACGTCAGACCATCCCACTGCAGCCAATGGCACGCAGTGCGTACCTGCTGCAGGGAGGGGCTGAGACGGCCCTTTGAAGACAGCGAGGAGTACACGCACACCCTGTGTCTTCAAAGCCCTCCTGCCGCGAGGACAGCATAGTATGTCCCGAGGCGGCAAGAGGTTAAGCGACTCCATTTCGGCAAAATACAGTGATCATTTGATAGTGAATTCACAGTATTTTTGGCGAAATGGATTTGCCAAAGTTCAGTGAAAAAAATAATACATAAATAATATATTACATTAAATACATTTTACATTATATTTTTACCTTTTCTTTGTTCTCTGACTCTTCAGCTGAACTTGGGGGTGGAACAGGTCTCTGCAGCTGGACTGGAAAAAAAATTCGGTAAATGTAATTATAAATAAATATATAAATAATTTATACATAATTAATATAATAATTACATTAAATAAATACATTTTACATTATATTTTTACCTTTTCTTTGCTCTCTGCCTCTTCAGCTGGATTTGGGGTGGCACAGGTCTCTGCAGCTGGACTGGAAAAAAATCTGGTACATTTTATTATAAATATTTAATTATTACATACATAAAATAATTAAATAAAATAATTACATAAATTATGTATGTAATAATTATATATTTATAATAAAATGTACCAGATTTTTTTCCAGTCCAGCTGCAGAGACCTGTGCCACCCCAAATCCAGCTGAAGAGGCAGAGAGCAAAGAAAAGGTAAAAATATAATGTATTTATTTAATTTAATAAATATATTTTAGAATATGTTTTTACCTTTTTTTTCAGTTGGAGTTGGGGTGGCTCTTCACCTTCAGGTCTCAGTCTTCACTTGGACTGTCTGGTGGGAGGAAACAGGCTGACAGCAGCTCCGCCTCTGCACAGTGATGGTCGCTCCGTCTCCAGGACCAGTCACCTGCCACCAGCAGCCGAAGAACTTAGCCTCCGGCTCACACACACACAGTACCAATGCAGTACAATGTCCTCATGTGCCGTGTCGTGTCTCGGCGTCGCGCTGTGTGACCTCACTTCACACACTGCTCGCACGTGTCACGTGCCCGCGGCCGGCATCCGGGCATGTGTGAGTGGCTGGGCCTCTGGCCAACCGCACGCAGAAGCGTGTGAGTCAGCCGGGAGAGGCTGCAATCCCATGCTGACCGCGAGAGCTCCACCGCTGCTGCGCAACACCGCAGTCTGCCCGGCTGGGTCCACAACAACCGATACACACACAGTCAGAGCAGACATGAAATGATGCGTTCCCGCAGCGTTCCCGCTGCGGGAAAAGTGCGGGTACGCCGTTCCGCCGCGTTCCTGCTCCACTCGAGCACTGAGCAAGAGGATATATTAGAGGCAGAGCATGGGAAATCAAGGTGACATTACAGGAAAAGCACAGATTGCTAAAAAATACGTGATCAATTAATACTTTTTAAATTAGTTTCAAGTAAATTTGTATATTTTTTTCAACAGCAGCAAAGAATATCATGTTGATCTTTTTCATCTTACTTTATCATCTCACTACCACGTTGTCCTTGGCATATTTAATTTCAAAAAATGCTGCATAAATATTTTTTAGTAATAAATATAGAACTTTTTATATATAAATAAGTTTTTAATGATTTTTTTCAGTAATGTTATTTAAAAATGTGTTACTGGCAAGTACATCCTATAATATCTCAAAAAGAAAAACCTGTCCAAATTCCTTTTTATTCTGCTGCTTGCACTTGCAAATGATGTTGAATCCAACCCTGGTCCAGTAGCTGACACCATATTTAATCTCCCCACTAAAAAAGGCCTCTCCTTTGTGCATTGCAACATCCGCAGTTTACTCCCTAAACTGGATGAGCTTAAAGCTTGGTGCTTCTATTACAAACCTAAAGTCATTGTGCTGACAGAATCATGGTTAACCCCCAAAGTGCCAGACTCTGCCATAGCAATACAAGGGTATTCATGCTCTAGAAAGGACAGAGCTAAGTGAGGAGGGGGAATTGTTATCTATGTTGACAACTCCATAAAGTTCACACCATTGCAGAATCCTAGCTCCCCGGTCACATTTGATTTCCTTTCTGGTACTATTGAGATCCCGTTCAGTAAAACAATTATTGTTGCTGGATTCTACCGCCCACCAAGTTCCCCAGTGCAATCCCTTTCTTACATAACCCAAATTCTTAGTAAATTAGTCGCTCAAAACCAAAAAAGCGAACTGCTGGTCCTAGGCGACTTTAATGTTGATTGGCTGAATCCTAAAAACAATAAACACTGCTCACTGTTTAACCCCTTAAGGACGTAGGGTGTACCATGCTGTCCTGCACCACGTGGGCTTTAATGCCGCAGGAATGCATGGTACGCCCCGCGGCGTTTGGTGCCTCTGCGCGCCGAAAAACGGCCCGCCTCCCTTCCCACAATGCCGATCGCTGGCTGGGGGTCTGCCTGACACCCGGGCAGACCCTCCCAGCTGGCGATCGGCATTGTGGGAAGGGAGGCGGGCCGTTTCCCTCATGGAAACATCCAAGCAGCCAATCCGGCGCTTGGATTTGACAGTTGCAGCGGTGACAAGCTGTCACCTCTGCAACTGTCAGAATGTCTCAGCCAATGATTGTTGCATTGGCTGAGACATTGTCTCTGCCCCTTTCTCCTGTTCCTCATTGCGATCTGAGGAGCAAGAGAGAGAGGCAGAGAACGGAGCAGGAGAAGAAAAAAAAAAAAACCCAGGCACTCTACCCCCCAGGCACTCTACCCCCCAGGCACTGTACCCACCTGGCACTGTACCCACCTGGCACTGTAACCCCCAGGCACTGTACCCACCTGGCACTGTACCCACCTGGCACTGTACCCCCCAGGCACTGTACCCACCTGGCACTGTACCCACCTGGCACTGTACCCCCCAGGCACTGTAACCCCCTGGCACTGTATCCCCCAGGCACTGTACCCCCCAGGCACCTACTGGCACTGTACCCCCCAGGCACTGTACCTACTGGCACTGTACCCCCCAGGCACTGTACCTACTGGCTGAAAAAAAACCCAGGCACAGTACCCCCTGGCTGAAAAAAAACCCGAGGCACAGTACCCCCTGGCTGAAAAAAAACAAAAACTGAAAAAAAAACCAGGTACAGTACCTCCTGGCTGGCACTGTACCCTCCTGGCAGGCACTGTACCCTCCTGGCACAGTACCCCCTGGCTGAAAAAAATAACTGAAAAAAAACCTGACTGAAAAAAAACCTGAAAAAAACCCAGGCACTGTACCCCCTGGCCTGCAGTGTACCCCTGATTGGCAGTGTACCCCCGATTGAGAACCTGCATTGGCATACGACCCTTTGGCATTTCTGACTACCCGCATTGGCATACGACCCCCTGGCATTTCTGACTACCCGCATTGGCATACGACCCCTGGCATTTCTGACTACCCGCATTGGCATACGACCCCTAGCATTTCTGACTACCCGCATTGGCATACGACCCTTGGCATTTCTGACTACCCGCATTGGCATACGACCCCGTGGCATTCCTGACTACCCGCATTGGCATACGACCCCCCTTGGAATATTCTTACCTTGTCTAGATAGATAGATAGAAGTACCGGCCACTACAAGGACCGGAAGGGCTTAGTTTAGGTGTTCTAATATTTTATTTGTGTACTTGACCCCATCAGTTCCCCGACCTCCCATTTTAATTAGTTATAACAAGATCCCCATAAAAATGTCCTCCCGCTTTTATTCCCCAGAAGAGGCATTTGAGATCCTGGCCGCCTCTGAGAGCGACGCTCTCGCCGACAGTGACACCCTCACAGCCTCTGATATAGAGTCCCTTAGTGAACCCTCCAGTGATGGTGACCCCCCACCATCTACTGGGAGGCGCGAGAGCAATTGGGTACCCCCAAATATGGCTGCCCCAGAAATACCCCCATTTATAGCGAGTCCTGGCATCACAGTAAGGGTAGAGGACTGTGAGCCAGTGAGCTTTTATAATCTCTTTATGTCAGACGACGTATTCGAGATGGTGGTTGAGCAAACCAACCTGTTTGTCAACCAGTATCTTGATGCGCATCCGGATTCACATCGCCACAGACGTATCAAGTGGCACCCAACGGATGTGATAGAGTTAAAAAAAATTTGGGCTCTAACCCTCGTAATGGGAATAGTGAAGAAGCCAAGTATCCGGTCTTACTGGCACAAAAACCCCATCCTGGCTACCCCACTATTCCCAAGGGTTATGAAGAGGGAGAGATACGAACATCTCATGCGATTCCTCCATTTTAATGATAACGCACTGTGCCCACCAAGAAACGACCCAATGCATGACCGCCTCTATAAAATTCGGCCCCTTATCAGTCTTATGTCTGCCAAATTCACCGATAATTATGTTCCCGACCAAAATATATCTGTAGACGAGTCCCTTATGAAATTCAAAGGCAAACTGCTCTTCAAGCAGTATATCCCAAGCAAGCGATCCCGGTATGGCGTAAAATTTTATAAATTGTGTGAGTCCACAACAGGCTACACCTGGGCGTTTAGAATATACGAAGGGAAAGATAGCCACCTTGACCCCCCAGGATGCTCAGATTGTATTGGCACCAGTGGAAGGTCTGGGGCAAGGGCTATCATTTATGGGTCGATAACTATTACACCAGTATCGAGCTATTTAAAAATTGATATTGTTTTGAGACCCTTGCGTGTGGCACAGTGCGGAAGAATCGCAGAGGTTTTCCCCAAATCCTGACAGCAGGCAAAAGAAGTAGAGGCTCCTCTTCATCTCTACATCAGGAAGAAGTGCTAGCCCTTCGGTTCACCGATAAGAAGGATGTATACATGCTATCTACAGTGCACGACGAAAGTACAGTGCCAGTGCCTGTGAAAGGGAGGACTGAGCCACTGGAAAAGCCGAAGTGCATTGTAGATTACAGCAAGTTTATGGGGGGAGTAGACTTGGCTGATCAATGTATACAGCCTTATCTGGTGAACCGAAAGACTAGGGCATGGTACAAGAAGATTGCCATCTATTTGACCGAGATAGCAATTTTCAATGCGTACGTGCTCTACAAGCAGGCAGCAGTACAAAAGCCATATCCCTTCCTAGAATTCATGCTTGAGATCATATCCCAACTTATCCTAACCTCGGCCCCCGTTACATCCGCTTTGGAATCAGGAGATCTCCAAAGATTAAGCGGCAGACACTTTCCTTCCCGAGTCCCTCCCACCCGCTGTAAAAAGTCCCCCCAGAAAAAGTGTCGTGTCTGCCGCAAGAAAGGAATCCGAAAGGATTCTAGTTATTATTGCCCTACCTGCCCATCTCTACCTGGCCTCTACATAACCGAGTGCTTCAAAATTTATCATACTGAGCTAAATTACTAAATCCCCTTTTCTGCTTTGTCCCGATTACCCTTTGCTGCCTGTACCGACTCATTGGCTTGTTATATCGACTACTCTTTGTTTGCTGCCTGTACCGACTCATTGGCTTGTTCTCCGACTACTCTTTGTTTGCTGCCTGTACTGACTCATTGGCTTGTTATACCGACTACTCTTTGTTTGCTGCCTGTACCGACTCATTGGCTTGTTATACCGACTACTCTTTGTTTGCTGCCTGTACCGACTCATTGGCTTGTTATAATGACTACTCTGACTTCTGGAATCCCCTGAATTTGGCCTGTCCCTGTTTACGTTAAGCCCAGCTATTCTAAAGTGGCTGCACCAAACAACTCAAAATACTAATTTAGAATCATTGGCACGTCATCTTTGGAGCAATATTCTTTCTTGGCGTGCCATGTTCTCTCAAAGTCGACATAAATCCTGAAAATCACTTGTTAAATTACCAAAAAACTAAATAAAAATGCTACATGTGGGGTACCGTTGAATTCGTAACACATTGCTGAACACAAATATCAATGTTATAGGCCAGTAAAAGGTTGACTGAGCAGGATATTAGCAGCAAAATAACAGTTTTCGTGTAAAACAAATGCAAAACACAATCATGAAAACTAAGTGTGGCCAGGGTTTGTGACTAAGTGGCTACTATACAAAACTGGACATACCCCATTTTCAACACTCTGGGTTGTCTACTTCTCAAAATGATATGCCATGATGGGGTACTTTTCATACCTGGGCTGCCATACCCTCTCAAATTCAACCTATGCCCAGCAAACCAATCTGGCAAATTTCAAGTTGTAAAACCTGAAATGGGCAAACTCTACATTTGACCGTGTAACTTTCCAAAAAGTAAATAAAAATGCAACATGGGGGTACCGTTGAACTCGTAACACATTGCCGAACACAAATATCAATGTTGTAGGCCAGTAAAAGGTTGACCGAGCAGGATATTAGCAGCAAAATAACAGTTTTTGTGTAAAAAATGCAAAACACAATCATGAAGACCAAGTTTGCGACTAAGTGACTACCATAAAAAAACGAAACGTACACCATTTGGAATAGCCTGGGTTGCCTACTTTTCAAAATGGAATGACATGTTGGGGTACTTTCATACCTGGGCTGCCATAACCTCTCAAAGTCAACATAGGGCCAGGAAACCAATCTGGCAAATTTCAAGTTGTAAAACGTGAAATGGGCAAACTCTATATTTGACCCTGTAACTTTCCAAAACCTCCTAAAACCTCTACATGGGGGGTACCGTTGAACTCGTAAGACATTGCCGACCAGAAATATGAGTTTTTTAGGCCAGTAAAATGTCGAGGGAGCATGATATCATCAGTAAAATAACAGTTTTAGTGTGAAAAATGCAAAACACAAACATGAAGACCAAGTTTGCGACTAAGTGACTACTATAAAAAAACGAAACGTACACCATTTGGAATAGCCTGGGTTGTCTAATTTTCAAAATGGTATGACATGTTGGGGTACTTTCATACCTGGGCTGCCATAAGCTCTCACAGTCAACATAGGGCCAGGAAACCAATCTGGCAAATTTCAAGTTGTAAAACATGAAATGGGCAAACTCTATATTTGACCCTGTAACTTTCCAAAACCTCCTAAAACCTCTACATGGGGGGTACCGTTGAACTCGTAAGACATTGCCGACCAGAAATATGAGTTTTTTAGGCCAGTAAAATGTCGAGGGAGCATGATATCATCAGTAAAATAACAGTTTTTGTGTGAAAAATGCAATACACAAACATGAAGACCAAGTTATTTGACCCTGTAACTTTCCAAAACCTGATAAAACCTCTACATGGGGGGTACCATTGAACTCGTAAGACATTGCTGACCAGAAATATGAGTTTTTTAGGCCAGTAAAATGTTGAGGGAGCATGATATCATCAGTAAAATAACAGTTTTTGTGTGAAAAATGCAATACACAAACATGAAGACCAAGTTTGCGACTAAGTGACTACCATAAAAAAACTAAACGTACACCATTTGGAATAGCCTGGGTTGTCTACTTTTCAAAATGGTATGACATGTTGGGGTACTTTTCATACCTGGGCTGCTATAACCTCTCAAAGTCAACATAGGGCCAGGAAACCAATCTGGCAAATTTCAAGTTGTAAAACGTGAAATGGGCAAACTCTATATTTGACCCTGTAACTTTCCAAAACCTCCTAAAACCTCTACATGGGGGGTACCGTTGAACTCGTAAGACATTGTCGACCAGAAATATGAGTTTTTTAGGCCAGTAAAATGTCGAGGGAGCATGATATCATCAGTAAAATAACAGTTTTTGTGTGAAAAATGCAAAACACAAACATGAAGACCAAGTTTGCGACTAAGTGACTACCATAAAAAAGCTAAACGTACACCATTTGGAATAGCCTGGGTTGTCTACTTTTCAAAATGGTATGACATGTTGGGGTACTTTTCATACCTGGGCTGCCATAACCTCTCAAAGTCAACATAGGGCCAGGAAACCAATCTGGCAAATTTCAAGTTGTAAAACGTGAAATGGGCAAACTCTATATTTGACCCTGTAACTTTCCAAACCCTGATAAAACCTCTACATGGGGGGTACCGTTGAACTCGTAAGACATTGCCGACCAGAAAAATGAGTTTTTTAGGCCAGTAAAATGTCGAGGGAGCATGATATCATCAGTAAAATAACAGTTTTTGTGTGAAAAATGCAATACACAAACATGAAGACCAAGTTTGCGACTAAGTGACTACCATAAAAAAACTAAACGTACACCATTTGGAATAGCCTGGGTTGTCTACTTTTCAAAATGGTATGACATGTTGGGGTACTTTTCATACCTGGGCTGCTATAACCTCTCAAAGTCAACATAGGGCCAGGAAACCAATCTGGCAAATTTCAAGTTGTAAAACGTGAAATGGGCAAACTCTATATTTGACCCTGTAACTTTCCAAACCCTGATAAAACCTCTACATGGGGGGTACCGTTGAACTCGTAAGACATTGCCGACCAGAAATATGAGTTTTTTAGGCCAGTAAAATTTCGAGGGAGCATGATATCATCAGTAAAATAACAGTTTTTGTGTGAAAAATGCAATACACAAACATGAAGACCAAGTTTGCGACTAAGTGACTACCATAAAAAAACTAAACGTACACCATTTGGAATAGCCTGGGTTGTCTACTTTTCAAAATGGTATGACATGTTGGGGTACTTTTCATACCTGGGCTGCTATAACCTCTCAAAGTCAACATAGGGCCAGGAAACCAATCTGGCAAATTTCAAGTTGTAAAACGTGAAATGGGCAAACTCTATATTTGACCCTTTAACTTTCCAAAACCTCCTAAAACCTCTACATGGGGGGTACCGTTGAACTCGTAAGACATTGTCGACCAGAAATATGAGTTTTTTAGGCCAGTAAAATGTCGAGGGAGCATGATATCATCAGTAAAATAACAGTTTTTGTGTGAAAAATGCAAAACACAAACATGAAGACCAAGTTTGCGACTAAGTGACTACCATAAAAAAACTAAACGTACACCATTTGGAATAGCCTGGGTTGTCTACTTTTCAAAATGGTATGACATGTTGGGGTACTTTTCATACCTGGGCTGCCATAACCTCTCAAAGTCAACATAGGGCCAGGAAACCAATCTGGCAAATTTCAAGTTGTAAAACGTGAAATGGGCAAACTCTATATTTGACCCTGTAACTTTCCAAAACTTCCTAAAACATCTACATGGGGGGTACCGTTGAACTCGTAAGACATTGCCGACCAGAAATATGAGTTTTTTAGGCCAGTAAAATGTCGAGGGAGCATGATATCATCAGTAAAATAACAGTTTTTGTGTGAAAAATGCAAAACACAAACATGAAGACCAAGTTTGCGACTAAGTGACTACTATAAAAAAACGAAACGTACACCATTTGGAATAGCCTGGGTTGTCTACTTTTCAAAATGGTATGACATGTTGGGGTACTTTCATACCTGGGCTGCCATAACCTCTCAAAGTCAACATAGGGCCAGGAAACCAATCTGGCAAATTTCAAGTTGTAAAACGTGAAATGGGCAAACTCTATATTTGACCCTGTAACTTTCCAAAACCTCATAAAACCTCTACATGGGGGGTACCGTTGAACTCGTAAGACATTGCCGACCAGAAAAATGAGTTTTTAGGCCAGTAAAATGTCGAGGGAGCATGATATCATCAGTAAAATAACAGTTTTTGTGTGAAAAATGCAAAACACAAACATGAAGACCAAGTTTGCGACTAAGTGACTACTAAAAAAAATGAAACGTACACCATTTGGAATAGCCTGGGTTGTCTACGTTTAAAAATGGTTATGACATGTTGGGGTACTTTCATACCTGGGCTGCCATAACCTCTCAAAGTCAACATAGGGCCAGGAAACCAATCTGGCAAATTTCAAGTTGTAAAACGTGAAATGGGCAAACTCTATATTTGACCCTGTAACTTTTCAAAACCTCATAAAACATCTACATGGGGGGTACCGTTGACCTCGTAAGACATTGCCGACCAGAAATATATGTATTTTATTTCATTTAATGCTAAGCGTACAATGTCATTCACACTAAAAATACAATGGAGAACTTTGAAAATTGCAAAATTTCCTTTTTTCTCATAGTTTTTAGGGTTTTTTTCATACTATAATATATTTTATATATAAATATTTGATGGAAAATGAAAGCCCTATTTCTCCTGAACAAAATGATATATAATAAGGGTGGGTACACTTAATATGTAAGAGGTAAATGATGGTTGAACAGCGAATAGCTGAAATTCTACTTTTAGAAGTGTTCAAAAGTGTTCCAAACTTGTAAAATTACTCCTGTCCTTAAGGGGTTAAGGCTTTGCAGCTAACACAATTAATCTCCTCCCCCACTCGCATTAATATGAAAAGCCCTAACCACACCTTGCTGGACTGCATTCTCTCCTCATGTCCTGATCGAATACAGGAGGCAGGCGTTCTCACTAACAGTTTCAGTGATCACTGCCTAGTGTACTGTGTGCGCAAAATAAGGGCCACAAAATGTCCACCAAAGGTAATAATCACCAGGTCTTTCAAGAAATTTAATCTTGAATCCTTCCTAAATGATCTCAAGCAGCTCTCATGGTACAGACTAAACCTAATCCCAGACCTGGACTGTGCAATTGAATACTTTCAAGCCGAGCTCCTGAAAGTCTGGAACACCCATACCCCACTGCGCAAAGTGCGAGTAAAAGGGGCCCATCTTCCCTGGGTTACAGCTGACCTCACGCATATGTACCAGTTTAGAAACTCCCTGTGGTCAAAGTTCAAGAGTACTGGATCCATGAACGATCACTATGAATACCGAAAATGTCGGAATGAATGCACAAAACAAACAAAAATGGCTAAAGCCCAATACTTCAATGAAAATTTAAACAATAACATATCAAACCCCAGAAATTTTTGGAAAATCATAAGTAACATACAAGCACCCCCCGTCCACTCCCAACCGGCTGCTTTAAAAGTAAACAACCAAACTGTTCAACACCCCCTAGATGTAGCAAATGCTTTTAATAATTATTTTGTTGGATGCGCCACCACCCTGATTGCTAAGCTAGGAAATGACACGCAATCAGAAAGGCCGCACGCAGGTCAGGCCCCACCAACAGTGCAAAGACCCCGTAACCCAGAGAAATTCAGTTTTAGACCAGTGCCTGTCAGTGCCATCACTAAACTTCTCCATAGACAAAAAATGAAATACCAGTCTGGACCTGATCAAATCCCAGCAATGCTGCTGAAAATCAGTGCACCAGCAATTGCAAAACCTGTCGCAACCCTGACTAATGAATCACTGGCGACTGGATACATACCCAAACTCTGGAAGACTGCAAGGGTGGTACCTATCCATAAAAGTGGAGACAATACTTTGGTATCCAACTACCGCCCAACATCACTGCTCCCTGTAATGTCAAAAATTCGGGAAAAATGTGTCTACACTCAATTACGTGATTATTATCAGTATCAGAACTATTTAACCCCAGATCAATCAGGCTTTCGTCCAAACCATTCAACAACTGCCCTTTTAAAAGTTCGTAATGATATCCATGCGGGCATGGAAAAGAAAATCTAACTGGAGCCATCTTCCTTGATTTTGCCAAGGCTTTTGACACAGTAGACCATGGCATCCTATTACAAAAACTTAAAAACTCTGGTATTGGTAATAGTACGTTAACCTGGTTCCAATCATATGTGTCTGATAGGTCTCAATTTGTGTCCATTTCTGACAGCACTTCCCTTCCCCTCCCAGTCACGTGCAGTGTACCCCAAGGATAGATACTTGGCCCCCTGCTATTCACAATATTCATAAACGATCTGCCCAATGTCTGCAAAGCTTCAACTGTACACATGTATGCAGACGACACTGTAATCTATACCAGCAAACCAAATCTCCCACAGCTGGAGGCAGTGCTGCAAGAACAATTCACAAGGGTAGAAAAGTGGATCGCAAATAACAAACTTTTTCTAAATACTGACAAAACTGTTACAATGCTCTTTGGAACAGCACCTAAACTACACAAATTGCAAACACCCCATCTATGTGTTGGGACAAAATCAAATGGCACGCTGACCACAGTCACTTCTCTCAAATACCTAGGTATGTGGTTAGACCCAAATCTATCTTTTGGCCCCCACATCATCTAAACTCTACCCCAAACTAGGTGCCCTGTACAGAAACAAATCCTGCCTGAGCCCCGCGGTAAGAAAGCAGATTGTACAACAAATGCTTATGCCTGCCATTGAATATGGAGATGTAGTGTATGCAGCCGCCCCGCAAACACACCTCCAGAAACTTACTACATTGTATAACTCATTCTGTCGCTTTGTGCTATAATGTAACTACATGACCCACCATTGTGACATGTTAAAAGAACTAAACTGGCCATCACTGGACTCTAGACGCACCCTTCACCTTTCCAACCTGGTGTTTAAGAGCTTTTCTGGGAAGCTACCACCCTACCTGAATATGCTGCTTCCCCCGGCAGTTCCCTCATCCTATAACCTCAGATCCAGGACCAGCACCTTACTTGCAATACCGCAATACAAAAAGAAAGTGTCTCGATCCTCATTTTCCTACAGAGCACCGCAAATATGGAATAACCTCCCAGACACCATCAAATCTTCCCCAGTCTAAAGTCCCTTAAGACTTCCCTATTAACATACCTCAATACGAAATGCACCTGTAAACATGTAACATAATGACTTTATTTCCTACATATTTATTTTTCTGTTAATCTGTATATTTGGTCTTGTGTTAATATCTTGCATTTTACTATTTTGTATTTCTGTAACCACTCAATGTTCTCGAAACCAGGACATACTTGAAAACGAGAGAAATCTCAATGTATCCTTCCTGGTAAAATCCTTTATTAATAAATAAATAAATATCAGAAAGCGCAAAGCTAATCTTACATTAAACATAAAACGCTTTTGTAAACATACATAAAACGCACAAAAGACGCAAAGTGATTAGTATTCCTAGTATGCCATAACAGTAAAATCAAATAACAGTATAAATGGCCGTAGCAAGTCAAAATAATGTCCCTGTTTTGATGGTTAATTTCCATTAACACACTCTCATTTCTGTCTCCTTAAATCAACTCTGATGGTTGTTTTTGCAACAGGATTGACGTTCCTGGAGGGATCAGCCAAATGACAAATGATTTAGGTAAACTAAAAAAATGGTCGGAACTGTGGCAATTGAGTTATAATGTGGATAAGTGCAAGATAATGCACCGGGGGTGTAAAAACCCAAGGGCTTAATATAGAATATTTGATACAGTCCTAACCTCAAGATCTGAGGAAAGGGATTTAGGGTTATTATTTCAGAGGATCTAAGGGTAAGTAGTCAATGTAATAGAGCAGCAGGAAATGCTGGCAGAATGCTTGGTTGTGTAGGGAGAGGTATTAGCAGTAGGAAAAGGGAAGTGCTCATGCCACTGTACAGAGCACTGGTGAGACCTCACTTGGAGTACTGCGTGCAGTACTGGAGACCGTATCTCCAGAAGGATATAGACATCTTAGAGAGAGTTCAGAGAAGGGCTACTAAAATGGTGTATGGCTTGAAGGAGAAAAGTTACCAGGAAAGGCTTAATGATCTTAACATGTATAGCTTGGAAAAAAGACGAGACAGAGGAGATATGATAGAAACATTTAAATACATAAAGGAAATCCACAAGGTAGAGGAAGGGAGTATATTTAAAAGGAAACAAAGTAGCAAAACAAGAGGACAAGAGTCTTAGATTAGAGGGGCAAAGGTTTAAAAGTAACATCAGGAAGCATTATTTTACTGAGAGGGTGGTGGATACATGGAACAGTCTTCCAGTTGAAGTGGTAGAGGCCAAAACAGTAATTGAATTTAAGCTGGCATGGGACAGGCATAAGGCTATCATAAACAAAAGATAAATCCAGGTAAAATATCCATGTAATTGGGCAGACTAGATGGGCCGAAAGGTTCTTATCTGCCGACATTTTCTATGTTTCTATGTTTTTTTTACACTGTGACAGCTTCAAATGTGTGAGTGGAGAGAGACAAGCGTCAGCCCTAATTTGCAGGCACTAAGAACAAAAGTGTAGACCTGCATTGATTATTAAATTATCAGGTTAATTGAACAAACAGAAAGAACTCAGTGTTTCTGTAAGTATGTTTATTCACTGTATTGTGTTATTTAATTTTCCTTCAAAACTATGTCTAAATAGAAAATTAAATTACCGAGAGCAAAGATGTCCACAGCTTGTTGTAAAATGTTATATCATTATAATAATGACATGTCATCATGAAAAGTCTGAATTCCTGTTTTTAATTTCAACACCTTGTCCTGCTTAATTTTATCTGTGAACCAACTATTAGTGCTTGTAGAGCAGCAAGGTATTTGTGACGTAACTTGTTCATTTTCATACGCTGCTTTTTCAAGGAGAAGCGGTGTACAAAATAAACAAAAATAAGATGCAACATTCTACAAGAACGTAAACCAAGGAGTATTTCTGCATTTCTCCCAAGAATTGGGAACATATTAACCCTTTCACTACCGAAATTGCATATACACTATTTTACTTTGAAATACAATTTTAAAACAGACCCAAAAATTTAGCACATAAAGCCCCATTCACAACGGTGGTTATTCAGAGAGCACCGAAATGTCGGCGACATTTCGGTGCTCTCTCGTTACCCGCATTTCCCCACACTTTGAGAAATCAAATTTCCCCACCCTGCGGTGAATTCAGGATTCACCACAGGGTCCCCGAAGTGCAGGGAATCGGCCGCTGCAAATCCGTCGCCTCCAACCTGTCGCCTGCCACCTCCAACCCGTTGAACATCTGCCGCAAACCCGCTGAACATCTGCCGGAGGGCCGCCAAACACAGCCAATAATCCGCCGGACGAGTAAACAAACTAAAAACCAATACGATTGAAAGTGTCAAAATTGAAACGCTGTTTGCAAATATAACTACTGAACGAAAATCCCTGGAATTTACATATAAGGTCCTATGAATGATAATAAAAAGCTCTGTTACACAAAAAAGAAAAAACGCTTTTTAAAAAAAAAGAAGGTAAAAAATTTGTCTGAAAAAATCCCAAAAAATGCCTAAAAGATCCTAAAAAATCTACATCTAAAAAACAGACTTTTTACTGTAGATTAAAATAATGAACGGTTTATTAGACATTGAAAAAAAATGGGAATATTTTTAACATTGAACCCTATGGGGTTTGCCTGAATAACTCCTGCCGAATGAAAACACCGAACAGTAGGGCACTTTGGCAATTTTCACTGCTGTTCGGTGCTCTGTGAATAGATTAACCATAGCTTCTCTATGGGGGATTTCACTGCCCTTGAACAGCACCGTACTTGCTGGCAGAATACCAAAATTTGGTGAACTGCCTGCTCTCTGAATAGCCGGATGGCCCTGAAATGGCACCGTACGGGGAAATTCCCTGTTCGGTGACATTTCGGAGCCAGATCGACTCTCTCTGAATAACCCCTATAATCTTTAATGCAAAATTAGTGTTCTGCCTGGGGGAAAAATTATTTTCATTCTGAGATCTCACTTCTGTTGCCCTGACTTACTGTAAAGAAGCTAGAAGTTCAAACTTTACTGTTGCATTACAGCAGTCTGAAAGAGGGCAAATACAGGGAGAGCGGTGAGAAAATCACTAATATGCAGGAATAAATTTCAGGCTGTTAAAATTTGGTGCAAAGAGACATGGAATTACCATAATTCACATTCAAGCATTATGCTGTCAACCAGAAAATATTATAAGTTCAATTGGAAGCTACATTACTAGGAATTTCATTATGATCACTACAAATCCCCATAAGCAGGACCATTTTTATTATCGATCTTTTAAACATTCACAGTATTTGACATACCGTATTTTTCGCTCCATAAGACGCACCTGACCATAAGACGCACCTAGTTTTTAGAGGAGGAAAACAGGAAAATAAATATTCTGAAATCAAATAGTGTAATAATGGATATACTGCCCCAGCTCCTCTCATGGATATACTGCCCCAGCTCATGGATACTGTCCCCCAGCTCATGGATACTGTCCCCCAGCTCATGGATACTGCCCCCAGCTCATGGATACTGTCCCCCAGCTCATGGATACTGTCCCCCAGCTCATGGATATGCCCCAGCACATGGATACTCTCCCCCAGCTCATGGATATGCCCCCCAGTTTATGGATATGCCCCAGCACATGGATATGCCCCAGCACATGGATACTGTCCCCCAGCTCATGGATATGCCCCCCAGCTTATGGATATGCCCCAGCACATGGATACTGTCCCCCAGCTCATGGATATGCCCCCCAGCTTATGGATATGCCCCAGCACATGGATATGCCCCAGCTCATGGATACTGTCCCCCAGCTCATGGATATGCCCCAGCTTATGGATATGCCCCAGCACATGGATACTGTCCCCCAGCTCATGGATAATGCCCCAGCTCATGGATATTGCCCCAGCACATGGATTTGCCCCAGCTTGCTCATGGATGTGCCCCAGCTCGCTCATGGATGTGCCCCAACTCGCTCATGGATGCAGGGCCGGCGCTAACGTAAGGCGGCACAGGCGGCCGCCTTACTGTCTGGCTTCTGCCAGGTTTGAGAGGGCGCCGGCCCGGGGCGGATCCAGGGAGAAAATCCTCACCGCTTCCGCCGATGTTACTCTCCAGTCCACAAATGGCGAGCGGCGGCTAGCAATGCAGCTTTGCCGCTCGCCTGGGAAGGATGGGAACCACGTGACCTGACCAGCGCATGATCTCGCGAGAATTCAGCTAGTCAGGTCATGTGGTTCCAATCCCAGGCGAGCGGCAAAGCTGCAATGCCAGCCGCTGCTCGCTGTTTGGGGACTCGGACTCTCGGAGTAGAAGAAGAACGGCGGTGGGCCTGGCAGCAGAGAGGTGAGAGGTGGGGGCAATGGTCAAATATACCCATGTGAGCAGGGGGGCAAAACATACCCATGAGATCAGGGGGCAAATATACCTATGAGTGCGGAGGGGGGGCAAAACATACCCATGAGATCAGGGGGCAAATATACCTATGAGAGAGGGGGGCAAATATACCCATGAGAGCAGGGGGCAAACATATCCATGAGAGCAGGGGGCAAATATACCCATGAGAGAGGGGGGCAAATATACCCATGTGAGCAGGGGGCAAATATACCCATGAGAGCAGGGGGCAAACATATCCATGAGAGCAGGGGGGCAAATATACCCATGAGAGAGGGGGGCAAATATACCCATGTGAGCAGGGGGCAAATATACCCATGAGAGCAGGGGGCAAATATACCCATGAGAGCAGGGGGGCAAACATATCCATGAGAGCAGGGGGCAAATATACCCATGAGAGAGGGGGGCAAATATACCCATGTGAGCAGGGGGCAAATATACCCATGAGAGCAGGGGGCAAATATACCCATGAGAGCAGGGGGGCAAACATATCCATGAGAGCAGGGGGCAAATATACCCATGAGAGCAGGGGGGCAAACATATCCATGAGAGCAGGGGGCAAATATACCCATGAGAGAGGGGGGCAAATATACCCATGTGAGCAGGGGGCAAATATACCCATGAGAGCAGGGGGCAAATATACCCATGTGAGCAGGGGGCAAACATACCCATGTGAGCAGGGGGCAAACATACCCATGTGAGCTGGGGGCAATATATACATGTGAGCTGGATGCAATATATACACATGTGAGCTGGAGGCAATATATATATCTATGTGAGCTGGGGCATACTATACTGGATACTAACTATATATGTATCTGGGCATGTTCTGGTCTGAGGTTTCTGTATATATATATGTATCTGGGAATGTTCTGGTCTGAGGTCTCTGTATATATGTATCTGGGAATGTTCTGGTCTGAGGTCTCAGTATATATTTATCTGGGCATGTTCTGGTTTGAGGTCTCTGTATATATGTATCTGGTCTTGTTCTGGTTAGTATATATGTATCTGGGAATTTTCTGGTCAGTATTTATGTATCTGGACTTGTTCTGGTCTGAGGTCTCTATATATATGTATCTGGGCTTGTTCTGGTCTGTATATATGTATCTGAGTGGGCATGATATCGGTGAGTACCTGAAAAAATGTATTGGTCTTAAAGTGGTATTGGTGCAACCCTAGTGTGTGTATATATGTATGTGTATATATATATAGAGATTATTATGGGACCTATATCCCAATTGGCTTGACATGACACGGATGGGGGGGGCACCAAAACGTACCTTCGCCTGACTAGACAAAAATGCTTGCACCGGCCCTGCATGGATGTGCCCCAGCAGCTCATGGATATGCCTCCGCTCACCTGTCGCCGCCGCGTTAGGCTCCCTCTGAGCGTGCGTCCGGCGGCAGGAAGCTTGGGCACTCGCCTGGGGGAGCCACGTGACCGCGACAGGTGAGCTGAGGCATATCATGGGGCATTCGCTCCATAAGACACTTTTCCCCCCACTTTTTGGGGGGAGAAAAGTGCATCTTATGGAACGAAAAATACGGTAAATGCCTTTTCTTCCTGTATGCTAATAGCACAGACTCAAGTTGAAATTATACCGAATAAAGCACACCATCTAGATGGGTTTAGAAACGTTCATCCCATTAATATTTATGTCGTAGAGGATAAACAAATACAAACAATTAAAAACATTATTTTAATATTAAACTACCTCAGAATAACAATCTTTTTGAATATATTTCACTTTGCCCTCCAATAAGGGTTTAATTCAAAAAAAGAAGTGTGGGAACTCACCAAGATTTCTGTCCTCCGATTAGCAATTATAATCTCACACTTAACACAAACACACACTCAAAATCGGATATATTGATGTATATACAGTATATAAATTTTAGCAAAAATATATGATAAATCATATATTTATTGTGAGTTAACATGGAAACATATAATTGAGCACCTGAATACAAGATTTATAGTTTCTGGGACTAAAAGGAACTCCCTCTGCAAAAATAGTGCAGGAACTGTATTCCAACCCATTTCCCCTGGATTTGACCCCTGCATCCAAATGAGGGGGTGGCAGCATTTCATCCCTGGATCCAGCCAACACAATGTTGTGGCCTGGCTCCAAGGCGTACTTAGTGTATTCGGCACCCAGGGCAGATCCTCCTTTTTGCAGCCCCCCCACCCCCACCGAGGAAAAAAGTCTAACAAAGGTGCTCTCAGTGTTCTTTAAGACAGTCTCTATTAGAAAGAGACCCCTCCAGGCCCATTAGAGACTACAATAGTGGAGTGAAATGAATCCTGGAAGGGGTCTCACTAACAGCAAGTGCTCTCAATGTTTACACTGTCTTTTAAGAGCATTTCTCTGTTAAAGAGACCCTTCATTAACCGATTGTCATGCCCCACGCCGCGGTCCGACCGCGGCCGCCATGTTGGGGCACTTTGCATACTCACCCGAGGTCCCTCGTGGCGCGTCGCTCCTTGGTTCCGGTCTCCAACTCGGAGGAGGAGAGCCAGGATGTGTCCCACGCCGCCTCCGGGATCCAACTGAGCAGAAACCAAGCGTGCATGCTCGATCGTCCATCTCAAAGCATGAAGACCTTGATACTCTGGCGCCCTCTGCTGGTCAAGTAAAGGTACTGCATTACACCTGTACTAGAGATCCTCGTATGCCACCAATTAACCTATCAAGTACTCAGGTATCCCAACTCCACCTATGAGCCCCAGGTGAACGGTGTTCTTATGATCCTCTGAACCCTATTTAAACCTGCCGCCTTTCCCAGTTCATTAACCAGGTTATACTGTGGTTCACCACCGCGTTATCCAGTGTTCCCTCTTCGTGCCTATTCCAAGAGAATCCCGAGTTCCAGACCTGCTTCCACGGTACCAGCTCCGTTTCCAGACCTGCTTCACGTTCACTGTACCAGCTCCGTTTCCAGACCTACTTCCACGTCCACGGTACCAGCTCCGTTTCCAGACCTGCTTCCACATCCACAGTACCAGCTCCATCTCCAGGCTTGCTTCCACTGTACCAGCTCCATCTCCAGGCTTGCTTCCACTGTACCAGCTCCATCTCCAGGCTTGCTTCCACGGTACCAACTCCATCTCCAGGCTTGCTTCCACGGTACCAACTCCATCTCCAGGCTTGCTTCCACAGTACCACCTCCACCTCCAGGCTTGCTTCCACGGTACCAGCTCCATCTCCAGGCTTGCTTCCACGGTACCAGCTCCATCTCCAGGCTTGCTTCCACGGTACCAGCTCCATCTCCAGGCTTGCTTCCACGGTACCAGCTCCACCTCCAGGCTTGCTTCCACGGTACCAGCTCCATCTCCAGGCTTGCTCCCTCAGCACCAGCTCCATCTCCAGGCTTGCTTCCATACCCACGGTACAAGTTCCAGATCCAATCTTCAAGTCCAATTCATCTACCCTGGTCTGTTTCAAAGACTACAGCTCGTGTTATCTACCCCTACAATCCTTCGTTCTGGACTTTACTCTTGTCAAAGAAATCTTTGCGTTATCTTTTGTTCTGGACTTATATTTTGTTCCATCCAGTAAATGCTCAACTGATCATACATCTCCTGGTCTCCTTCTTCGGCTTACCATTGGGTTCCATATGCACAACACTACACAGGGGTCATAGTCTCTGCCCTTACACCGATTTACACCCAAAGTCAAGTTATCTCGATCTTGAATTGTAATGCATTGAAAAGCAGACATTAGCATATCAAAACTCAATTTTCACACCTTTTTAAAGCCATATTAATGTGTCCCCTGTGGAGAAACAAATTCAACAGACACCATGCAGAGAGATAAAACAAGCTACATATAGCCAATGGCAGCTGGTGAAGGCTGAAGTGGGGGGGGGCACCTTACCACACCCTTTGATTAGGAGGTCTGTGATCCACACCCACACAGCATATTACTGTGATATTACTATCCCTCTATCATTAGTCTCCAAATGATCAAGGAATTTCTGAAGGCTTTCTTCATCACCTCTCCATATAAAGAATACATCAACGATGTATCTAAGGTATAGGACTAGATGTATCTTCCAAAGGGTAGAAAGGAATTCTCCCAATAGGCCATGAAGCTTCACCTACTTTCACCAATATCTTCATGGCCTATTGGGAGAATTCCAATCGGGAAAGCGGCGCATTACAATGACACATCCACGAGGCCACCACTAGGCATTACAGGGAATCTTCCTGGCCAGAACCCATGTGAACGTATGTAGGAAGTAGAGCCACTGCCAACGCGGCTGGAACCAGCGCGAAAGACACAGCGATTGTACGTTATAAGAGAGGACAAGCCAGGTACTTTAAATTTTTATTTGGACATTTATAATACCGACTGAGGAAGGCTTTTTAGCCGAAACGCATCTCGGTAGACCACGTGGTTGTTTTATTTGTGCATTCACTATCCATTTTTAGGCAGCGTCATATCACTTGAATATTTTATTTATTCCCTTATCGCCGTCACCCATTAAAATATTGCTTATATTGGGCACCTACACTACTATTTATACATATATCCCTGTATTTATATTCATTGGCTGCCTGCTGGTGTGTGCCCTCTATTCATTGGCTGCATGTGAGCATATGGCATCCTTTCATTGGCTGCTCTGTGTCTGGCACTTTATGACGCTTCATGGTGAGTACTACCATCTTTTTTCATAGAAAAAGGCAATGCCTACATGTATCTATTTTATTCTACTGATGCGTGTGACTTTCTTGACAGTCGCATGTATGATTATGTACTATTAATAAAACAAATATGTAAACCATTCTATAAAAGCTATCGCTAGAGAGATCTTGTCAGCAGATCAATGCACTTCAGCTATTTGTGTCACCAAATCGGCACCCTATACATTAATGCTTTGAAAGAGAGAGGTGCATAGTCAGTTTCATGCAGTATGAGAATACTCAATTTATATGTAAAAACCTTCACCAGCTTAAATGCAAATTCAAAAATCTTCCAATAGGATCGGAGGTCACAGATGATGACAATAGACACCAAAATCAAAGAGATATAAAAGAATAAAAAAAGATTATTGCAGAATTGAAAAGAAAGCAGAAAATCTTTGCATTAACACTTGATTTTTCTCATTTTCTCTTTCCACGTAGCCCTTTGTATCTTGTTTCATCCTATTTAGCTGCCAGCTAAGAAATAAAACAGAGATAATGTGTTTGTGGTTACTCTAGCATGGCACAATGTTGTAAGTACATGATAATACCAAATCGTCCTCCCATATATTTGCATATGACACTCTAATCATTGGACGAGGCATTGATATTAACCCCTTCACTACCAAGTGATTTTCCAAAAAACCATGGCCAGAGACCAGTGTTTTTGAAAAATTATTTTTAATACATTGTAGTTTTACATATCTGTTACTGTAATAACCTAATCGGCCAGAAGATGGCGCCATCTACTGCCAAATTGAATTAGAGGTTTACACAGCAGATCTGTTTTCTTCTATTTCTCCTGCATCAGCTGTTGACAGCTTCCGAAGCGTGATATTTCAGAGCTTTAAGCTCTTTGGGCATTTAGCCACAGGGCTCTTTAGCCACGGGGCTAACACTTTGGGGGCACCTTCTACAGCCCAAAAGCTAACGAAATTCGTTTGCAGCAACAACAAAAAATTGCTTTTGGGCTGCAGATTAGCATATTGAGATATCTCGATATCGGGGCACCAGATGGTGCTTTTGAAACCGGAGATAACTCTATCGGCAGTGAAGGGGTTAAACCGACCGACAGCTTAGACAGCAGTATAGTTTTAACTAAGTCCACCTATTAGGTATTAAAAGCAAACAAAGCCATTTATATGTATATATTATGGGCAAGAGTAATCTGAACATTGGGAGGCTGCCGGGAGAATGTTTCCTGTAGTCTACACAGCAGCTTAATTTAAACCTGTCAATCTTTTATAAAATATTTACTAAAGGTTATGTTTTATACTCTCTACCAATGACAACATAGTTTTTGAATCTATAGAGTGAAGAGTTATCCAATACTTTTCAGTTGCTGTACTTGATGCATATTTAAAGCAATACATAGTAATTCTTTCTATATACTTTGCCTAGTACCTTACTATCTCTTATTTCTAATATGCCAAAATAAAACTGAAAAAAAAGGTACTGACGTCCGTCGCAGCGTTGTGACGTTTTGATGCGGCCGGCCACACGCTGTATTGCGCACACGAATTGCACACGCTACAGCGGACGTGCTGGAACTGTCCACGTCGAAATGCTACAACATACGTTTGACGGTGCTGCAAAGCGCTGAGTGTACTAACTGCGCTCAGCGAGGTGGCCACACGGGCATCAGAGTGGAAGGAGCGTCCACTCTCACAGACGTTCCTTCCACTCTGAAATGCGCTCGTTTGACCTAAGAGCCATCTTTTGGCAGCCAGTATTTATTTTTTTTATACCGGCTGCAGACGAGAATAACAAACAAGATGCCGTTGGTTCTACTGGACTGCGCCTGACAATTCTGTGTATTTCCCATGCTCCCTCTTTCCCCTGCTCTCCCTGTGATGTTTATTGAGTACATGAAGGAGGTTCACCCTCATCGCCCTCCTGACCCACTCCCTGGGCTACGCCGTGCCCTTATTCCTTCCACTTCCCCTCTCTGATTATGTTTGCATCCCCACCACACTTATTTTTGTTAATGTCCCACTGCAACGTTTGACCGCATATGTATTGTATGTTTTTTGCCGGCACTATACTTCCATTTTACTTGTTTCGTATACCTCATACTCACTTATACTTTTTTGATGAAAAACTGCAATGAAAAAATTATTAAAATAATAAAAAAAAAAACAAGCGACCTTCAAATCGCTAGTTACTCTCCAGCTGCCTCTGTATAAGAGCTTCCTATCCAAAGTTTAGGAAGTACAAATGTACATTAGGCCACTCACTGTAAAAGCCGAGTCCCACAGGTCTGCCCCATTTAGTAAAATAGACATTTTACCCAAAATGGGTGTTGTTTTGATTAAATTTTTTTACTGTTTGCAGATTGTCTGGTAGTTACCCAAAATGGGGCCAAATTACATTCTTCGCGCAAACGTTTGCACCGGCGCAAAAAACATTAACGCGAGGAGTAAAACCCTTTGCGCAGAATGTTGTATTACATTGTCAGTGCAACAAACGCACGTTATCGTCTACCGCGTGCGAACCCTGCGCGAGCCTACTTTACATCGCTCGTCCTATACTTAACATTGTGAGCGCAAGTGCGTCTGTGCGCTGTTACGCAAGGATTGTAATTCCAGCGTTGATTTCCGTGCGTTAATGTTTAACACTTGGCGCACAAATTCACGCGTTGCGCGAGCGTTTTTGCTTGAAGATTGTAATTTGGCCCATGGAATTTAGCAGTCAACGAAAACAAACTGGATATGAAGATGTGGAGTACAGTGTTATACCTTAATAATAGCAAAATAAATTGTGTGAACTTGTCATACCGCAGGAATAAACTTGACAAGCATGTGTTACACTACTTTAGCAGCACACATCGCATTTTTCACTCTAAATACCACACATTGCAGTCTAGCCTATAGTTTACAAAAAACTTTGTCATGTTGAGGATATATATATATATATATAATTATTTTTTTTGCCTGAAGTAGGAGTGTTAGAACTCATCATACACAATTATACTGTAGACACAATGCATGTATTTTTTATATTTATAAACATTTGTTTTTCTCATTTCATCTGCATGCAGAATACACAAACTCAATTTATACATCCCTTATACACTTTAATATAGAGTTGCAATTTCTCCATAAATTTTGAAATTCTCAACTAATGAGCTTTGCAGTCGAGCTGAAAGAAAAATTTAACGGATATAAGGAATACAGAAACATCATTAAAAAATAGACAAGAGAAACAATGTGTGTGATGAAACCTGCTATTTACTAGCAATAAAAGCGAGGAAAATAAGGCAAGAACAAAACAATTCTACTTTCTTGTTTAAATTAATTAGAATAAAAACAATGACTGTTGCCTGTTTATTACAAATACAATCCTTCTAAAACAATATGGACAAATCTGGTTTTTATGTTTGTGAAAAAATTCTGCAATATATATATTTGGAAGCATTAAGCGCTTTTTATAAAAACTACTTGCTAACAAATTTCAGGTCACACAACGTAAGGGACAAACACCTAGTATCTTTTCATCTCAGAAGAGTACGAATTATAGCCAACCCGGGGGTCAAATCCTTAAAAATAAGTGTGGGAACTCAAATTTTTCTGTTCCCAATTAATGTTTGTTCTAATAGATACATAGAAACATAGAAAATGACGGCAGATAAGAACCTTTCGGCCCATCTAGTCTGCCCAATTACATGGATACTTTACCTGGATTTATCTTATGTTTAGGATAGCCTTATGCCTATCCCATGCCTGCTTAAACTCAATTACTGTTTTGGCCTCTACCACTTCTACTGGAAGGCTGTTCCATGTATCCATAAAGGAAGGCTGTTTCCATGTATCAGTAAAATAATGCTTCCTGATGTTACTTTTAAACCTTTGCCCCTCTAATCTAAGATGTCTATATCCTTCTGGAGATACGGTCTCCAGTACTGCACGCAGTACTCCAAGTGAGGTCTCACCAGTGCTCTGTACAGTGGCATGAGCACTTCCCTTTTCCTACTGCTAATACCTCTCCCTGCACAACCAAGCATTCTGCCAGCATTTCCTGCTGCTCTATTACATTGACTACTTACCCTTAGATCCTCTGAAATAATAACCCCTAAATCCCTTTCCTCAGATGTTGAGGTTAGGACTGTATCAAATATTCTATATTCATTCCTTGGGTTGACGCGCTTAACCTACCAGACAAACACTCAAAATATGTAAATAATGGGTTTTGGGAAAAGAATATGATAAAACATGCATCTACTTATATTTCTCCTTGTTTTTATGGCATAAAGAGGTTTCAGACAAGCGTTTTTACAAGCGGAAGGAACGTCCGTGAGAATGGACGTTCCTTCCATTCTGACGCCACCTCGCTGAGTGCAGTTAGTGCGCTCAGCACTGTAAGGCTCGATCCTCTTATGGAGGATCGCGCTTTGCAGCCCCGTTGACCGTGCATCGTAGTGCTTTGACGGGGAGGCAATTCAAGCGCGCGTTACAGCGTGTGGCCGGCCCTGTCTCAGCGTCACAACACTGTGACGGACTCCGGGAGGCACATATTGCAATCGTCTGACACCAACCTAAAAGAGGTATTACTTAATAGTGACCCAAGTAAATCTTACTGGTTGTGAAGTGTGCATCTACAATTTTTCATCTGCATTGAACAGGCAAAAAGTTGTATAAAATGTAAGAATTTAAGAGGAACAGTGTAGTGTTTAAAGAAAGCTTTAATGTATCCAGTTTGTTAAAAGAAGTGTTCCAGGAATTGAAACTATTAACTATCTTCTGCATGGAATTAGTGAATTCTATTCAGCAGCCTTCTATAGCCCGGGAGCCGCAGCTCCTTATGTCTTATTGTCCTGGTTCTCAGCTGAAGGAGGTAGTTTCTGCTATGTACAGCTAGCTAAAACAACTACCAGAATCCTAATTTTTCATGTTTTGGAAACAAGCGTGTACATTTTGTTTACGATGTCAGAATTCATAACATTTTCAGAGTCTGTTGACTAAAACACATCTTGTTTTTTTGCATATGAAGATAAAATTGGAGTTATTCCCTTCATTACCAAGATCGAGTAAACTTGATGTGGTAGGATTCTGGAGCAAAGCAAAGGAATTTCATTAATTTCAAATAAAATTTGTATCCAATTGAGCTCCAGAATGTGCCCCTGCAGTTTCAACATCGTGGACATGACGGCCAATGTGTTGAAATTATTTGAAAAGCTTTGAGATATGTTTATCCTGCATGGTACCATGTAGCTCACTCTGAAATGCACATGTAGCAGCACTTTGTGCCACTGGGGAAAGCCCTCTGCCTTTCAGAAAAGGCTTAACTACAGTGAACCTATACAAAGGGACACTTCTTAAATAACGGTCCTCAAATATTAACATTTAATAAGGTAGAACTAATGTAATGTATGATCATGTCTTGTAACCAAATGGTGCTTTTGAAAACATAATGGGCACTATTCCCTAGTGAACGCTAAGGTTAGCATTTGGATATGTAAGCATTATCGGCAGGATAAGTGAAAAACTCCCATCTAAACTTTACCCCAAACTAGGTGCCCTGTACAGAAACAAATCCTGCCTGAGCCCCATGGTAAGAAAGCAGATTGTACAACAAATGCTTATGCCGGCTTTTGAATATGGAGATGTAGGGCTCCATTACAATCTGGGCGTTAAAACGCGGGCGCAAGGGAGGAAAAACTGCACCTGCAGTTTTCCCCCTTGCGTCCGCTTTTTAAAGCCAGATTACAATGCAGGCGAAAAAAAAAAACTGTCTGCATTGTAGCGCCCGTTAAAAATCAGGATGCTCGCGCCAGCGCTGTTCACAACTTTTTCCCCCTGTCTTTCCCTGCTCCCGTCGGCCAGAGGAGGTGACCAGAGCCGCGGTCCTCGCCGCAGGACAGAGGGAGAGTATAGGTTGTTTTTTTTTACTTTTTTAAGCTGGTGTTAACTGATTCCGATGGTGCAGAACCCGTTAACACCAGGTCCTCGCTCTGGTTAACTTTTCGTTGACCAGAGCCAGGCGTTAATCAGTGCTGGGACATTGTAATCCAGCGCTGATTAATGCTTTGCGCTCCCCATGTTAAGTATAGGGAGCGCAAAGTGCAGTGACCTCGCGCTGAGAAGCGCAAGGTACCAAACGCAAATGGGTTTTTTAACCCGTTTGCGTTTGGATCTTAATAGCCTGCTAATACTGCAGCTAACGGTAGTGCTCACGCAGGTGAGCGCTACCGTTAGGTATGTAATAGGGGCCGTAGTGTATGCAGCTGCCCCGCAAACGCACCTTCAGAAACTTACTTTATTGTATAACTCATTCTGTCGCTTTGTGCTACAATGTAACTACATGACCCACCATTGTGACATGTTAAAAGAACTAAACTGGTCATCGCTGGAATCTAGACGCACTCTTCACCTTTCCAACCTGGAGTTTAATAGATTTTATGGAAAACTACAAACCTACCTGAATAGGCTGCTTCCCCAATCACTCAGCATCTGTGATTGCGATAGCTTCCCGCGGGCTTATTGTACTTTGCGCATCCTACACATAACATGGGTAGCAAAATTGTTAGAGTTTCGATAAGTAAGGTATTACAAAGTCCTAGCGCTAGTTACTGCATGGACGCTCAAACCAAACTTTTAGCTACACCTTAAAATCACCGCTAAATGATTCTGCTTTTTAAACTCATTTAGCACCTTCTAACCCCCCCCCCCCAATAAATCTGATCACACCTCTCATCCCGCGGCGAGAACAGTGACCCGATCCACCACTTCTTGTTGCTGGGTGCAGACAGTTCCCAGTCTTCCTCCACGGTGCTGCGTGATTTCGCGGCCAGGAAATGCAAACCTCCATGGTGTCCTCTGGACTCCAGGATGTGATACTCACGGTGGCATAGAAGCTGCATTCCGGGGCGAAATGCCAAGGTAGCGCCTGCCCCGGAATGAGGTGCTAAAATGGGGATGCTACGGGGAAACCTGCAGGGGCAGATTTTCTCTATTAGCATCCCCATATTACCACACATTAGGGAATAGGACCCAATTTGAAAGCTATGTAAAGTATGCTGTATTAAATGATTAGAGAAGCACCCTGAAGTATTTTTCCACCAATCACGTTATGACATTAATATTGATGATACTTATGGTTGAGATAATCTATGCCTTTGTAAAACATGAGATTTAAATTTTAATGACATCTGTAGTAGAACTAATAAACTAGTAATGAATGTCGCCTATAATCACTCATGCATTACATTCTAGCGCAGTAGTTCCCAACCGCGGTCCTCAAGTACCCCTAAAAGGCCAGATTTAAAGGATTACCTTGGGAAAATGCAGACTGAATCCTGCAATCACTGAGCAGCAAATCATATCACTGTGCTGTGCTTCAGATATCTGGCAAACCTGGCCTGTTAGGGGTACTTGAGGACAAGGGTTGGGAAACACTGTTCTAGTGGATAGCAAAGAAAATTGAAATTAGAGGTGGAAAAAAATCTGCTCATATCTTCTTTGGACGTGGATGAAGAACATCTTACAAAGTTAATGGACGTTCCCAGCAGTAAGTCTCAAACCATACCTTGATGAATTGTCCCTTTTCTTACGGCAGGGAATTAAAGGAACAGTCCAGTGATTCTTGACCTTTAGCACATTAAAGGAAGCATTTTACTCATTTACATCCAGTATTTATTTCCTATCTTTAGCAAGTTCTTCCCATTTAAAAGACGGGTCGTTGGCCTTCTCCCTCACGGAAGAATAACTTGCTAAAGTAAGGAAATACATAATGGATGTGAACAAATATAATGTGTCTTTTAGCACGTTGACTTGATATAGGGCAAATTTTAAAAAAACTACAAAGAATCCCTGTTAACAATTTTGTCTTAGATTGCATGTCTTTATGAATCTCAAACGCTGGTCCGCAGAATTAATAGATGGCCATAGAAACATGGGAATTGCAGTTCGGCTGCATTATGAATCATGATATTGTAAACCATCAATATCTGGAGGGTCGGAGTTTGTGATCCCAGCTTTAGAGGTTTCCTTAGTATGCAGAAGTCAGATGTCGATCTGATAGTGTATTTTGTTATCTATGAATGTGGCCTTGTAAAAAGACCATAGTTTTATAAAGCTGTGCATCATGTTCAAACAATCCTTGCTACAAGACAAGAAGGTGAAGTCATGAGTCTACAGACAGAATATATTGCATATACAACCTATTAGTATGCAGAGGTGCTTAGTCACTAAACTTTACCTTCCATACATAATTCTTACTGTATTCAACCTGTCATGACCTCACTTATGCCACAAGCTTCACAACTTCAATTCAAGGTCTAGCCTACCAGGCATATTTTGTCCATCTAGAATTTGAAATTATGCAGAGTTACAGAACAGAGAAAAATTGAGAGCAATGTTTTATGAAATATTATTCAGGTAATTTACTTTCTGTGTAATGCACTGATGTTTTCTCCAGTTTAATACATTCAACCTCAGTGGTTTAATGGTTGTTGGCAAAAACAGATTCCAGTCTTAATTTTTTCTAAATAATAACTCCTTAAAATATCTAGCAAATAATGAAAAATATCTGCTTTAGCAATAAAATACGGTGGGCACTATCACCTGGTGTAACCTAAACCTAGCGTCAGCATGTTTTTGCGTTAGCGCCGGGTTAAATGAGCCTGACCATCAGATCGTTTGCCTCCCGCTATAAACAGGAAAAATCACTTAGCGCATCGCTATTAGCGATTCGTACCCCTAGATTACTGTACTTTCCGCATCCTATACTTAACATGGGGAGAGCTAAAGATCTCTAGTTGGTTTTGTAACTAGCAGATCACTTGGTGCCTGCGCTAGTTTCTGGACGGATGCTAATTGGAAAATTTTACCAACTGCTCAACCCTAGTGCTAACTCCAAAGAAACAGGTCCTCACCCAAAATTAGCAGGCAATTAACAGGTAATTGAAAGAAAGGCAGCACAGGTGTTCTCTTGGCCCCATACACCATAGTAATGGATCTGGTCAGCAATGTCGTTGCTGTTGCAGTAGGCTCTATTATGATATATCCGCAGAGGAGACTGAGAGGCAGCGGTGGGAGGGATGCAGAGGGAGCATGTGAATGAGCGAGCTTCCTGCACCAAACTTGCAGAATATTGATTCGCACACCTCTCATTGAAGTGGAATCAGGCTGGAAGATGGTTGCCATTATGAGCCAGGCAGCCATCTTGTTCAGAATATTGGTTCACTTGAAAATAACTAGGTAGATTTAGAATGAAGCTTACATAGAATCTTAGGAATGTGTTGTATTAACAGAGAAGCAATTAAAGCAAGGGAAGATCTGGGCTGCTCTTGGCACAGAGAGACAGGATGACGAATGGATACATGAAGGTCACAAAGGCCTACAGAGAGACAAAGAGAGCGTAGAAACCAGACCATGTCTTATCTGGAATAAACAAGCACAGCCAAAAGGGAGGTGGGCACGGCCCGGATTGAGTGCGGCAGCAAATCACAAACTGTCAGACTAACATGAAGTTTGCCAATTTACGGTCAATGTATGGAATGCCTTTGTATTAACGATGGGAGGTATTAACCCACGTGGGGTGGAATAAAGTGTCACCGGGAGGTGGGCTAATTGGGATGTACCTAATTATGTATTCAGGGTATAAAACCCCTCGTCGGGGTGAGAACGGGGCTCACTCTTTGCGATTTAATCCTGTGTGAGCATTGTGTGACGACACTAATAAAGTTTGCCTTTCCTGAAGAGACTCGTGTTCAGACAATCCTTGTTTGTGTCCGGTCCAGCTCCGTCTCGAGTGAACCTAACAGATTCCAGTTACATTTCTTGGGGACTCGTGAGCCGGGATACGGGCCCTTGCCGGCACAACAACGGCTGCTGAACACTGTAGCGGTTGACTGCAGGTGCGAGTGATCCCGTTGGTTAGGCGTCCGTTGAAGGTGAGCTGACATCTGCAGGCGCCAAGCAGGATTTCCTGTTCAGTGGACCTCGTCTCGTCCCAAGCGGACCCCCGGCCTGGGAAGCTGGGACACCACCGAGTCTGAGGAAACAGCGAGTAGCGCGGCGATAGGTAAAGTGTCTTCTATGTTTGTATGTGTATCAGAGATACCGGTATAAAGGGAAACGTCCGACAGTAGTCGGATAAGGAGACCCGCGGCCACGGTTTCGTTGGCATACCGAATTTACCCAAGCCGTAGTAGATGCCAAGCCCCAGCCAGAAGCGTGGGCAGAGGAGCATTACCCCAAAACAGATCCCAAATGGCCATACAATACCGCTGCAGGTATTGCTCACCTACAGACGTACCGGACAGCGGTGATAATGGGTGTTAAAGCGGGAGGGAAAAAGCCCACAAACATGGGGAAGATAGCAGATATAGTGCAGGAGCCTAAAGAATCCTCAAGCGCGTTTTTAGAAAGGTTACTGGATGCGTACAGGATGTATAGTCCTATTGACCCTGAGGCAGCGGAGAACCAGAGGTTAATTAATTCTTCGTTTGTGGGTCAGTCACAGAGAGACATACGGAATAAAATACAGAGATTAGATGGGTTTTTGGGTAAAGGGATTAGCGAATTAGTTGAAATCGCTAATAAAGTGTTTCATAACCGGGATCTAGAAGAGATAGAGACAAAGAGGACACACAGGTGTTGTCGGTTATATGGGAAATGGTGGAGGACGAGGTGGCCAGGAGAGAGGGAGAGCAAGGGGTAGGGGGGCTCGAGGAAGAGGTAGGGGAGCCCCTAGGAAACCCCTGGGACCCAACCAGTGCGCCTGGTGCCAGGGTGAAGGTCACTGGAAAAATGATTGTCCTGCATTTTTGGCTAAATTTGGGGAGCAAGGGGAGGCTGGGGAGTCGGGAGGACAAGCCTCCAATGGTCAGGTAACGAACGGCCGATATGAGAGGAGCGAAGGTTCCGGTGCAGGGTTCGTGGGTTTGGCGGGAACGTCATTTGAAGGGCAAGGTACATATTGAAAAGGACCTGGGCCATCCCGCTCGGTAATCACGAGCCCACGGTCACTATGAGAGTGGGAAATAAAGATGAAATTTTTATGGTTGACACCGGTGCCGAATACTCTGTTGTAACACAGCAAATTGCTCCCCCAGTGGGAAATGAGGTCGATATTATGGGAGCAATGGGGGTGTCTGCTAAGTACCCCTTCCTTGCTTCTCGAAAATGTAGTGTGGGTGGGCATAATGTTGAACATGAATTTTTGTATATGCCCGAATGTCCCATCCAGCTCCTGGGGCGGGATATCCTTTGCAAATTGCAAGCCCAAATTACGTTCCTTCCCGGGGGACACACTCAATTAGACCTGCCTGAGAGTGGCAGCTCTGCTCGGCAGTACAACCCAGCCAGCCAGCACCCCCAATCTGTGAAAATTGCAGTAATTATGCCAAGAGAGGAAGAATGGCGTACAGCACCAACCCTGCCGGCAAGCCCGGACCCGCAGACACTACTCCTTGAAATTCCTGGGGTATGGGCGGAGGAAAATCCGCCTGGACTAGCTGTAAATATTCCCCCAGTGTACGTCGATTTAAAACCTGGTGCAACGCCTGTGGCTCTAAGACAATATCATATCTCACAAAAAGCCAAGCAGAATATCCAGACACATTTACAGAGACTTAAAACCCACGGCATATTGAAATTCTGCGTGTCACCGTGGAACACACCCCTGTTGCCAGTACTGAAAGAGGGCACACAAGAGTACCGCCCAGTCCAAGATTTACGAGCTGTCAATGAAGCCACAGTAACCCTACACCCTGTGGTTCCCAATCCATACAATTTGTTGGCACTAATTCCCGGAGACACAAAATATTACACGGTTCTTGATTTAAAAGACGCTTTCTTTTGCATCCGTCTGGCTCCAGCAAGCCAGCCCCTTTTTGCATTTCAGTGGGAGGAATCTACCACGGGAGCGCGCCATCAAATGACCTGGACACGCCTCCCTCAAGGTTTCAAGAACTCGCCCACGATTTTCGGATGCGCGCTCAGCCAAGACCTCCTTTTCTTCAACGCTCAGCCAGACAAAGTTGTCTTATTACAATATGTTGATGATTTATTACTGGCTTCTCCCACAGAAAAAGGCTGTTTATCTGCCAGAAAAGCCCTGCTACATCTACTATGCCAAGCAGGATACAGAGTGTCAAGAAAGAAAGCACAAATATGCAAAGAAAGTGTAAAGTACTTAGGTTTCCAATTAACAGGTACCAAGCGTGCATTGGGGGCAGAAAGAAAAGAAGCAGTATGCCGAATACCCCAACCAAAGACCAGAAGACAAGTCCGTGAGTTTCTGGGAGCTGCAGGCTTCTGCCGCCTGTGGATCCCCAACTTTGCAGATATTGCCAAACCCCTTCACCAAGCCACAAAGGGGGGAGAACAGGATCCCTTCCACTGGGAAGAAGAACAAACAGCAGCTATCCTAAAATTAAAGACACTGTTAGTGGAAGCTCCTGCACTGGGACTGCCAGATCACAGCAAGCCCTTCCAGCTGTACGTGCATGAACACAATCAAACAGCAACGGGAGTGCTGATCCAAAGTTTTGGCTCATGGCTAAGGCCTGTGGCCTATCTCTCCAAGCAACTCGATCCAGTGGCCTGCGGCCTACCCCCGTGTCTGAAAGCCGTGGCAGCCACCGCAATGCTGATAGCAGAAGCAGACAAGCTGACCCTTGGACAAGTTCTTCATGTCAAGGTGCCCCATGCTGTCAAGGCCCTGCTGGATGTGAAAGGAAGCTACTGGTTTAGCAACAGCCGGATGACAAAGTACCAAGCCATGATGTGTGAGAATCCACGGGTTCATTTGGACCTCATCGCTACCTTGAACCCTGCTACTTTACTGCCTGACTGCGAAGAGGATCCAGATCATGAATGCCTCCAAGTCATGGAAGAAGTGTTTAGTAGCAGGCCAGATTTGAAAGACGTACCCCTAGACAAATACGATCTACAGCTATTCCCCCGATGGTAGCAGTTACATGGATGATGTAACGCAGTTGTCTCAGCAGAAGAAATTATCGAAGCAAATCCACTACCAGGCCATACATCTGCACAATTGGCTGAAATAACAGCCCTAACCAGGGCTCTAGAAATCTCCAAAGGCAAAAGAGTAAATATCTACACTGATTCCAAGTACGCCTTCATGACAGTCCATGCACATGGTGCACTCTACAAGGAGAGAGGCCTACTTACTTCCTCAGGACAACAAATCAAGTATGCAGCTGAAATCGCGGCCCTCCTAGATGCTGTATGGAAACCAAGCGCTGTCAGTATCATGCACTGTCGTGGCCACCAAAAGGGTCATGATGAAATCCCAAAAGGCAACAGGCTTGCTGACCAGACCGCAAAAGCAGCTGCAAAACCACTGCTAACAATTGATCAAGCCAAAGTTCTACTCTGCAAGCAAGAGCCTCAACCTCCCATGCCAAACTACGCATTCTACATGAATTGGAGAAGATTTGAACCCAAAGGCGAGTACATTGAAATAATGTTGCACAAATGGCAAGATGATTACGAACTATTAGAACTTAATCATGATTATATCCAATGGGTTTTCCCAACTCAGTCTCAAGGCCGAAATTTCTATTCCACTCCTCTGAATCCGCAGGAGACACGCCTAATGATTACCACCTCAGAAGTTCAGCAAAGACTACTCAGAGCCTACAAAATGATGCTGAAATTCTTCGGCGTAAAAGTAATGGGGGAGTGTGGAGAAGACACAAAAGTAACCGAAGTTGAACGAGCAGAAAATTTCGCCTCACGTTTTGAAAATTTGACAACCAACCCTCATAATAATCTACGGATTACACGAATACTGCTAAATCTGGGAGAATTGGGAGCAGAAGAGTACCAAGCCCCGTTGGTGAGGTTCTTCCTCAAGGAGATCCTTATCAAAAATAAGCTGCCGAGAATGAAGAAAAGTGCAATGAACTTTTTCAAACCAGCAGTAAGAGATTCACAAGACAGACAATATCTGCTGTTCTTCGCATGGCGATACTATTTCCCGAAAGAAGAATTTGTCTGGGGAAACCATGTAGAATTGGCACAATACAAAGCAAAACCAGTGGTGGCTGCACTTCTACCGGCGCCACTGAGTGAATGGACACCCGTATACTCAGAGAAAGAAAAGAAGTGGCTGTCAGGAGAACAAGGCGAATATGGAGAAGACGGGTGGTTCCAGCTGAAGAATGGACAAATAGTCCTCCCAGCAACATTGGCTCCTGAAATTGTAAGAACACTCCACGCAAGTACCCATGGAGGGAGAGAAATGATGGAGCAGCAATTAGAGCCACATTTCTACGTACCAGGAATGACAGTGGTCTGCAAAGCAATAGCCCAACAGTGCGTGACATGTGCCAAAAACAACCCGAGAACAGGCCCATCTCAACCTCCAGGAAAACAGCCAATCGGGCTATCCCCAATGGCATCGTTACAGATAGACTTCACAGTGCTACCGCCCTGCAAAGGATACAAATATCTACTGGTAATGGTGTGTACCCTGACAGGATGGGTGGAAGCTTTCCCAACAAGAACTGAAAAGACTGTGGAGGTGGTGAAGAGTCTGATGAAAGAAATAATACCACGCTATGGACTTCCTCTCGAGATAGGGTTGGACAATGGCCCTGCATTCATACTGAACTGTTTACAACAGCTTGCCCGCCTGTTGGGCATCACCTGGAAGCTACATACTGCCTACAGGCCCCAAAGCTCGGGAAAAGTCGAGAGAATGAACCGTACCCTAAAGACTCTGATGTCCAAATTGTGCCAAGAGACTTCGCTAGGCTGGTTGGATGTGCTGCCGATAGTCCTCTTGCACATTAGGTGCAGGCCAACTCCCCAATTGAAACTAAGTCCGTAAGAACTTATGTTCGGGCGGCCTACCCCTCTGATTACTGGACTAAGGGGGGACCTTCGGGCATTGGGAGAAACTAAATTAAATGATCAGGTTGTATTGTTAGGTAAATCAATGCAGAAACTGAATACTTGGGTGGGAGATAATATACCTCACTTTTTGTATCCCCCACTCCACAAGTATTTTCCAGGTGATTCAGTATGGGTGAAAGAGTGGAAAAATGACCCACTAGGCCCAAAGTGGAGAGGTCCTTATCTTGTCCTGTTATCAACCCCTACAGCAGTAAAGGTTGCCGAGGTGGTCCCGTGGATACATCACTCCAGACTGAAAGTAGTTGCAGCCAGTCCTGAACCAGCATGGAAGGTCGTCGCCAACGAGACCAATTCGCTGAGGCTAAAGCTGACAAAGACCACAGCCATGAGCATTTGAATGATCCAACTGAAGGCACCCAAATGATTTCACAAGTGGGTGTCTTGATGGACACAATAAGGCCTGACCATCCACCAACAGGGGAGCAATGGGATCCCCCGGGGGATACCCCAAGGGTGCTTTTTAGGGGCCCGGCCCCCACCCTTGATCATCCGGAAATGTCTTTTATTTTTGAAATTCCGTTGGGGAGGGATTGGGTTTATGTGACTGTGAAAAGAATTGCCCAAGGGATTTTGACATTTGGGGCATTTGTGGTACTGATTTTGTACCTTGCAAACTTGATCTATGGACTCTCGCATGGAGCATGCCCAGGTGCCCAAGCACCGCCGAGAAAGTGGATATCTCCCATATCTTGAATGGTACGCACCCGGTGATGGAGAATCGTACCATGTGGAGACAAAAACGAGAGGCGACATCCGAGATTTTGCCGAGAGGACATTTACTTGTGCAATTTAAATATGAGTATGCTAAAAAGTCTGGGCAAACCGCATGCTGGGTGTGTAGTAGGCTGCACCCAGAGACAATCCACATCCCATTTGCTTCTGTTCCAATGAATCTGAGTATGTTTGCGTCAGGGAATGTCACAATACATGCTTTTGATGCACCCAGGGAAAAAACAGAATCATTCAGTCCTGGGTACCCTATAATAGGGCCAGTATACCCACCAGAGTGGTGCTTCCAACTAGGACCAGATAGAGACACACATAATGAGGGTGGAGGGTGCTACTCAAGCAAGTTCAACTGGACATCATACATCTACACATTCAACACAAAGGAGCAGGCAAATTTTCTATACATACGATGTAGAAAACTCACGAGTGAGCAAGAGGCAGTGATTGCAAAGGTGACGAATGGAAGGCAGAGTGCACAGGATATGATGAAACGGCTGAGACAACTGATGATAGAAATAGCAAAGGGAACACTACATTTGTCACCATTTATATTGAGAGGGGGATACCAGGTGTGTTGTGGGAAGGTGTTTTACACATGGGTGCCACCAACAATAACGGGAATGTGTTATCTGGCTAAATTGATCCCAATTCAGAGAGTAAGGGAGAAGACACTAATACAGACACAGAACTCAACCCTAGGTACCCACTGGTGTTTGAAAGACAGAAGAGAGAGATGTTTAGAAAGGTGGATCGAATATGGTTATGGCTGCCGGCGTGGACTGGATGGGGACGAGAATTGATGGTAAGACTGAACAGTTATGCCAGTTTGATGGATGAAATTCTGAATAAGACCAATATGGACATTCAGTTGCTGAATCTGGAAGTGCGTGAGATACGGAAGTTGCAGATGATACATGATATGGCACTGGAACAGATCAGTGCAGCCTTGAATGGATTGTGTGAAATGACAATGCACTATGAATGTTGCACCTTCATCAGGAACACTACACACGATGTCCCGGACTATTACCAGGTGATCCAGGATCACCAAGAGAAGGTAACACAGTTGCAGAACACAGCAAGGAGAATTGCCGCTGAAGGCTGGAATCCACTTCGTGGGTTCGGAGCAATCGGAGAGTGGTTTGGATCCATCCTGAGATTTATCTCACAGATTGGATCCATGATTCTGATGATAGTGGTGATCCTGGTTGTAGGAATACTGACGTACCGCATAGGGCTATGTCTATGGCCACTATGCAAGAGAGCACTGACACTCACGCAGACACAAAAGATACCACTGATAATTCCACAAGACATGTTCCCAGCGAAAATAGGTCCCCTAAAGTATGAGGAACTCAAGAATAATACTAGTGGGGTGTGATGGCTACAAGCATCAAGAAGAGGTCCTGAGGCTTGAGCCAAGGGGGGAATGAAGTGGAATCAGGCTGGAAGATGGTTGCCATTATGAGCCAGGCAGCCATCTTGTTCAGAATATTGGTTCACTTGAAAATAACTAGGTAGATTTAGAATGAAGCTTACATAGAATCTTAGGAATGTGTTGTATTAACAGAGAAGCAATTAAAACAAGGGAAGATCTGGGTTGCTCTTGGCACAGAGAGACAGGATGACGAATGGATACATGAAGGTCACAAAGGCCTACAGAGAGACAAAGAGAGCGTAGAAACCAGACCATGTCTTATCTGGAATAAACAAGCACAGCCAAAAGGGAGGTGGGCACGGCCCGGTTTGAGTGCGGCAGCAAATCACAAACTGTCAGACTAACATGAAGTTTGCCAATTTACGGTCAATGTATGGAATGCCTTTGTATTAACAATGGGAGGTATTAACCCACGTGGGGTGGAATAAAGTGTCACCGGGAGGTGGGCTAATTGGGATGTACCTAATTATGTATTCGGGTATAAAACCCCTCGTCGGGGTGAGAACGGGGCTCACTCTTTGCGATTTAATCCTGTGTGAGCATTGTGTGACGACACTAATAAAGTTTGCCTTTCCTGAAGAGACTCGTGTTCAGACAATCCTTGTTTGTGTCCGGTCCGGCTCCGTCTTGAGTGAACCTAGCAGATTCCGGTTACACCATCACCATCATCCAACGACACTCGCTGAGGGACCAGGAGTCAGTCTGTCTGCCTGCAGGGGGAATGCTCAGAGAGCAGCCGGAGCCAGGAGTGCTGTCAACGTGGGGCTTAGGGATCAGGTGTATGAATGACTTCGTAAAGCACACTCGGGGAAGGTTTGTAGCAGCGATCTGCGGTGTAAGCAGAGGATTCTCCATGTGAGTGAATGCAGAGCAGTAGCTAGCTCCTTTTGCACCTGCGGCAAGAATAGAAAATTGTGCCCCCCCCAAGATTTTTACAGATATATATATATATATATATATCCATAAACATGACATTCGTGATATCTGGTTGGCTGAGAATGCTAATCACAGATTGGATATAAATTTGGCACTTTATTTTGAATTTTACAGATCTTCATTTCCAGTTTAAACTCACCCTCAGCTGGGCTGCAAAGCAAAGAGATTGCACTCTTGTCAGAAGGACGAACTGGAACTGAAGATCTGTAAGATTCATAACAAAGTGTCAATTTATTGTCGAATCTGTGATTAGCATTCTCAGCCAATCAGATATCACAGATGTCATGTTTATGGGGCGCATGTGCAAGGGATCCTGTTTCCACATTATATGGATGCGCATATCAGCAGATTGCCAAATTTGACAGTGCTAGGGATGCGCATGTGGGCATAATTCCTCCCCCCTTCCATGCACCTTCTTTCCATTGTCTTCTACATTCTACCCCTTTCCTCCTCTTCCTCCCCTTCTCATGCTCATTTCCTCCCCCTCCCTTCTTTCCATGTAAATTATCCAAGTCCATTCTCCTCTCCTTTTCATACCCACCCCACCTTTTCATGTTCATTTCACGTTTCACCCATCCCCCTTTTTCAATCCATTCCCACTCCTGTCAGGTTCATTTTACCCTATTCCCCTGCCTTTTCCATTGCCCCCTCCTTTTGATATTCATTTCACGTTTCACCCCCTTTTTTCAATCCATTCCTGCTCCTGTCATGTTCATTTCACCCCATTTCCCTCCCTTCTCATATTCATTTCAACCCCCCTTTTTCAATACATTCCCCCTAATGTCATATTCATTTCCCTCCATTTCCTTTCTATTCTCTCTCATCATATTCATTTCACCCCCTTTTTTCAATCCATTCCCCCCAATGTCATGCTCATTTCACCCATCCCCCCTCCTTTTCATGTTCATTTAACCCATTTCCCCCTCCTCATATTAATTTCACCCCATTTCCCTCCTATTAATTTCACCCCATTTCCCCCTCCTTTTCATGTTAATTTCACCCCATTTCCCCCTCCTTATATTCATTACACCCCCTCCTTTATCTTTCCATTCCCCCCGTCATGTTCATTTCACCCAATTCCCCCCCACCTTCTCATATTCATTTCACCTTTTTTGAAACTATGAGCCAGCAGCAGGTCTTTGCTTCGTTCCTCTGTGGCAGAATGGAGCACTGGGAGGAAGTGACGTCATGTGATCACTTCCTCCCAGTGCTGCTGCAGCAAGGAGTAATGTGACAGACAGCACTGGGAGGAAGCAGGGACATGTGGCTGCGCCTCCCTAACTGGCAGAGGATGGAGAAGTTCAGTGAATAGATGCTATGCATTGAATTAGCATCGTGGATGGCAGCTTTGCGCTGCTGATTATTTTTGACAGCCCTAGCCAGCACTGGCTACGCCCCCTAACAGCTGCTGCACTCAAGGCAAGTGCCTCATTCGCCTCGCCCTCCCTACGGCCCTGAGTGAACGATCCAGAGAAAGATCCAGAGCACATGAAGGACTGATTTGCCATTGAAAAGGAACTCCCGTCAAAAGGCCTGGTTTACCTGAGAAGGGAGAAGACGAAAAACCAAAGGCGTACACCCACTCAGAGCCAGTGTTGATGCTCTCTGTTTGTGAGTGAACATCCACATCTATAGAGTGTTAACCTGTATTATTGATGATCTGCACTATGATGTTTCATATTTTGTTTTATATGCATATCCAATCTACGGGCTGCCGATTGTGAGAGACACCAAAGCTTCATAGCAGCTTTGCGCTGTTCCAGATATGTGCAATTCTATGCTCTTATCATACCGTTATTCTGGTGGAGCATCACTAAGACCTGAACTCAATCAAAAAAGGCCGACAATCTGCCGAACAGAGCACCGACCACCCGCCGGAAAAAGCTGACAAGCCAACGAACGGGGTAAAAAAACAAAACGATTTGAAAGTTTCAAATTTGAAACGTTGGCAAGAAAACTACTGGACGAAAATGTATGGAATTAACATATAATGTCCTATGAATAAGAATAAAAAAGTTCTATAACAGAATAAATAAAGAGACTTTTTTCTGCCGATTTAAAAGAATATATGGTTTATTAGATATTGAATAAAAACAGAAATATTTTTAACATTGAAACCTATGGGATTCGCCTGATTAAACCTGTCGAATGAAAACACAGAATATCAGGGCATTTCACTGACATTTCTCTGCTGTTCAGTGTTCTCTGAATAGTTTAACTATTGCTTCTCTAGGGGATTTCACTGCCGCTGAGCAGGCACTGTATTTTGGAAAATTCGCCAAAATTTTATGAACTGCCTGCTTTCTGAATAGCCGAATGGCAACTAAATTGCACCGTTGGGGGAAATTCACTGTTCGGTGCAATTTCAGGACCAGATCGGCTGTCTCTGAATAACCCCTTTTAATAGTGCGTATCCTTGCTATGTTTTCTGGTAAAGAGAGGTTCCGCCCCCTCACCCTCTAGTCAGTGGGGTTCCTAGTCCACCCCTCTCTACCCCTGGTCAGTGGAGTTCCTAGTCCGCCCCCTGGTCAGTGGAGTTACTAGTCCACCCCCTCACCCCCTGGTCAGTGGAGTTCCTAGTCCGCCCCCTCACCCCCTGGTCAGTGGAGTTCCTAGTCTGCCCCAACACCCCCTGAACAATAGGGTTCCTAGTCCGCACCTCTCATCGTAACGTGGGGTCCCTTACCCAGGGCTGTAGGAGGGGCGAGGCAAGTGAGACACGTGCCTCGGGCACAGCTGTGAAGGGGGGCAGCCATGGCGCGAGTCCGGCGGGAACGCTGCGGGAACGCAGGTTGCGGGAACCTGAGTTCCTGCAGCTTTCCAGCAGGACTCGAGCCATGGCTGCGCCCCTTCACAGCTGTGAAGCGCCCAGCCCGAAACAATTGCGAGCGGCCGCTTGCTTCCTGCTTGAACGGCCGCTGACAGGAAGTGCAGCCGCTCGCCTGGAATCTAACAGCCAGCCGCGATCTCGCGAGATCGCGGCAGGTTGTTTCATCGATCCCAGGCGAGCGGCTGCACTTCCTGTCAGCGGCCGTTCAAGCAGGAAGCATGCGGCCGCCGGCAATGAGATGTGAGCTGGGGCAATATCCAGGAGCCCTGGGGGCACAATCCATGAGACCTGGGGGCAATATCCAGGAGACCTGGGGGCATTATCCATGAGACCTGGGGGCAATATCCATGAGACCTGGGGGCACAATCCATGAGACCTGGGGGCAATATCCAGGAGACCTGGGGGCACTATCCATGAGACCTGGGGGCACTATCCATGAGACCTGGGGGCACTATCCATGAGACCTGGGGGCACTATCCAGGAGACCTGGGGGGGCACTATCCATGAGACCTGGGGGGGCATTATCCATGAGACATAGGGGGGCATTATCCATGAGACCTGGGGGGGCATTATCCATGAGAGCTGGGGCATTATCCATGAGACCTGGGGGGCATTATCCATGAGACCTGGGGGGGCATTATCCATGAGACCTGGGGGCAATATCCATGAGACCTGGGGGCACTATCCATGAGACCTGGGGGCATTATCCATGAGAGCTGGGGGCAATATCCATGAGACCTGGGGGCATTATCCATGAGACCTGGGGCATTATCCATGAGAGCTGGGGCAATATCCATGAGAGCTGGGGCAATATCCATGAGAGCTGGGGGGCATATCCATGAGCTGGGCCATATTCATGTGAACTGGGGCAATATATACACATATGAGCTGGTGTCAATAATATCCATATGAGCTGGGGTCAATAATATCCATATGAGCTGGGGGCAATTATATCCATGTGAACTGGGGAAAATAGTCTGGGGGCTCAGTGCTGTGTATATTATTCTGGGGGGTGTATATTATGCTAAATGTTCTTTTGCTATACATGCATGTATTCTGTGTGTACTGTATTTGTACATGTACTGTGTGTGCACTATATATGTAGGGCCCCATCACCTCCTTAACGCTAGCACTCACACATGTGAGCGTTGGTGCTAGGTTAAATGAGGTTACTGCATGCTGCCCATATCACATCCTAGCACAGGACCCTCATATTACAATCCCAACGGTAACAGGTTAAAAATCCAGGAGATTGTGCTTTTCAGCGCGAGGTTAACCCCTTAAGGACCTCTGACGTACCCTGTACGTCCTGTACTCGGGTCTCCCTTAGACCCGCGGACGTACAGGGTACGTCAGCGGCGCCTAATCCCCCTCCCGCCCGATACTCACCTCCCTCGCCGGATCCCACGGCGATCTGGCAGGGAGGAAGCCTGCCCATGTGATTTACATGGGCAGGCGAGGCTGATGACGTCGCCACGCTGCGTGGTGACGTCATCAGCAGGCGTCCCCATGCTTTTCAATGGAGGGGAGGGGGGGCTCCTTCGGAGCCCTCTATCTCCCCAACCATTGAAGCTAGGGAGATGCCGTTTGCACCGCTGGAGAGGGGAGAGCCTCCCCTTTCCAGCGGTTTATGGCATTAACCATTTCGCCGCCGGATCACGTTGCGGCGCCAATTGGCGCCAAAACGCGATTCAAACCTGGAGGGGGGCTGACATCTTGGATGTCAGCCAAGCCTCCAGGTCCCCCCCCACCCACTGACAACCTCACCATATGTGTGAGGATGTCAGTGGGCCAGTTAACCCTCTAGCTGCCATGTAGAGATAAGGGGATCCTAAGGATCCCTTTATCTCCCGATCCATGGCAGCTAGATGGTCATATTTGCCATCATTTGAAAGGCCTGATTATGGCCTTTCAAATGATACCAAACATGACCAGGTTTGGTTTTAAAAAAAAAATAAAAAATAAAAATTAAATAAAAAAAATAATAAAAAAATTAAATAAAAAAAAAAATGTTTTTTTTGTCTGGGGGGAGTTTAATTAAATAGGACCTAGGCTGTCATCTAAAAATAAATAGCACAAAATGGTCAGAATGAGCGCAGCGCACATAGGTGAACTGTCTCAGCAGTGAAGGGGTTAAAAAGCAAACGCATGTAAAAATTGGGTATTTCTAGTCTTGGGACAAAATTTTAAACCTATTTAGCTGGGGTCGTTTTGGGTGGTTGTAGATTTTGGGGATTAAATTACAAAAAAGTGTGTTTTTACCATTTTTTTCCTCATATTTCATATTTTTTTTTATAGTAAATTATTCGATATGATGGAAATGATGGTATTTCTAGAAAGTCCATTTAATGGCGGGAAAAAGGGTGTATAATATGTGTGGGTTGAATAAACGAGTAAGAGGAAAATTTGACCTAAACACTAACAGCGCAGAAACGTAAAAACAGCAGCGGTCACTAAAAGACGGATTTGTGTAAAACCGCCCGGTCACTAAGGGGTTAATGTACTTTGCGCTCCCTATACTTAACATGGGGAGCTTAAAGAGTAAATAGTGTTAGGATTACAAAGTCCTAACGCTAATTACCATCCCGCCATAGCTACAAATGTTACCCACAGCTAGACGCTGGTGCTAACTGATGCCGCTTCTGCAGAATCAGTCAGCACCATCAGCTGGAACCCCCCAAAAATCACATACTTGCCTCTCATCCCACAGGGCAAAGGGTGGTCCGATCCACTGCTTCTGGTCGCGGGTAGCATCCAGGAGCTTAGCACTGCGCCACAGGTCAGGGACTCGGATTTTTAAAATTATGTTGGGGGGGCACAATTTTCTGTTTTTGCCTCGGGTGCAAAAGGAGCTAGCTACGGCTCTGCCCTTACCCATGTGCAGAATGCTCCCTTCACTGTCAGTATCCCGAAGGAGTACTGATTCTGGCCCAAACGAACCCAGTCAATAGCTGAAACTCCTTGCAGGATGAAAACAAAACTGGGAATAACTTTGTTTTTGTAATTGTAAACTCCAAATAGACTGGGGGAGGTGCAGAATGCAATGGTAACCCAAGCCCCAGTTTCCATACTGTAGAGCCTCCCAGTAGCTTCCCCCTATCACACACACGTCCTGGAGTAATAGACAATGGCTGGGGAAGATGGCAGGGAGATATGGTTTAAGCCAGTTCCTGTGGGCGGGCTTAATGGAAGAATCCATTATTTACACATTCACATAGAGAAAACAGCACAGTATGCAGCCGGCACGCGCTGCACACCATTGGTTGCAGAGAGACGGCCTGAACTCAGGCCGCCCCTGCAGCCATTGACACGAAACGCGCATCAGCTGCAGGGCGGGCCGAAATCAGCGGCTCGCAGCAGCATCTGTCGGCGAGGCATACCTGTACCCCTCACCAGCGTTAACCCCTGCCCGATGGGCGACCCCCCACCTTTTAGGGGTTAAATACATAAAGGAATAATAATATAACACAGGCAACAGCGAATAGGGCACAGAAAACATAAACTGCCTGTACCTACCTATAGAAGCTGCAGGATGACTTTAACAAAGGAGAGGGCTGGGAAACAACACAAAACACCAGGCCGGCATGTGTCAACCCTCTCCTGTTAGATTGTAAGCTCTCGAGCAGGGTCCTCTCTCCCACTGTTCTGTGTGTTTAACTTGTATGTATATTTGTTATTCTGTCTCACCCATTGTACAGCGCTATGGAACTTGTTAGCGCTTTATAAACACTTCTAACTGTAACCTCCCAAACCCATCTCTAGATCCATGTACCCCAAGCCCAAAGTGACTACCGTCACAATTAGTTATTTTAAAATTCATTCCGTTCAAGAAAAGGAATTGTATCTCATTTTATCAACACTAAGGAGGTACAGCAGGGGTCAGCAACCTTGGCCCTACAGATATTTTGGAACTATGTTGGCTGGGTTTCATGGGACATATAGTTGCAAAACATCTGGAGGGCCAAGACCGCTGACTCCTGAGCTACAGCGTATAAAAGCTTGTGTATAAAACTTACTATACCCTTCGAAATACCTTCTAGATCAGAACTTTGCTTTAACTCACTAAGTTAAACCAAACAAAATGAAAGGAAAAAAGGCAACAACTCCGAAAAATGAAAATATACATTCCCAAATGTTTTTAAGACAATAGTAACTGTCTTTTCAGCATCATTTTAATTGCACTTCATGTTCCTAAATATACTGTTAGAGAGAATACACAGCACTTTGCATAAATGATTTTGCTAGTGCATTGTTTTATAATATGGTTTTGTCTCCAAATATAATTTGTAAAATGAGATTGGACTGCTAAAGCAGAACAGTTAATCTCAGCAGTAATGCTCTCCATGTACTTTGTTATGAACCCATGGTTTCAAAGCAAGTAGTTATAAAAAGGTTTAGCAATATTATTGATATATTACTATAAGGTTTGCACTCAGTGACGTCCTCACCCAACCACAACCCCTCATCAATTAAGTGTGTGAAACAGTTGTCTCTTTCGTGTCTGATAGGTTGTATTTTGGAATGATAGCCTGTACGCTTACAGTAATGAATGGTGTCACAGTCTTTGCAAGACAAATAACTTATAGCACAGCAGTGCTTTACAAATAGAAATGGCAGTAATACCCAGTGTGGGCAAATCCCAACTATGGGGTGGTTCTCTTCTGCTCTAGTGCCTAGTTGATATATGATTTGCTGTATTGCAAAGTGAAAATAGATGGGTTTTCCTTTCTGATATTGTCAGCGGTAAAATGTACATACCGTAGATACTTGAGTATACCGCAAGATTTTTGAGGGAAAAAAAACATTAAAATCGGAGGTGTCGCGATATACTCGAGACATCTGCGGGGGAGTAAAAAAAAAAGATTGCCTTGCACTGCGGTCAGACGAGCGCACTATGTTTGCCTGTCCTGACCCGCCTCCCAGCATTTCGACGGGGAAGCCACAAGCTACGATGCGCGGAACGTCCATACTCTCGATCCTTCATTCCATCATTGTCCAAGGTCCCCGTGCTTCCTGACGCCATCCTGATGCATTTTAGAGAGACGTATGCGTGTCTTTCCCATCACTCCCGCGGGCATTTTCCTGTTCATGTCGTCACTTCTGGACGTCGCGGCTGCCATATTTGTAGTCCGTTAGCGATCCTTATTCCCTCAGGACTTACAAATACCATACTGTAGAAGACAGGGTGCCACAGGCTTTATTCCTCGCCATTGGGGGGTATAGTAGAGTAGATGTGTGCATTTCGTTTAGTTCTGAATCGAAATTCGGAAGAAATTATACCGATTCGTGTTTCGGAAACACTTTTGAAATAACAAATCGGTTCTGTCCAAGACGGAACGAAAACTAAATGTACCGGAACGGAATATAACAAATTGTTTTCAGTTTTACAAATCGATTCGTTATACAATTTCACTTTGGCCGTGGTGGTGAATCTGTTGTATTCAGCACCAAACGCCATGGACAGTGCTATGGTGCCGTTCGGTGGCAGTAAAATTCCCCATAGAGAAGTAATGGTTGCTCTATTCAAAGAATGCCAAACAGCACCGAAATGTCAATGAAATTACCTGATTTTCAGTGGTTCGTTCGACAGGTTTAAACAGGAGAATCCCATAGGTTTCAAAGTAAAAAAAAATACCTGTTCCTATTAAAAATGTATTCAATCATTTATTCTATTCTATTTTAGGTGAATTTTTTAGATTCCCAATTATATTATATATAAAATGGCAAGGCTTTTCTTTATATGCCAAATGCAGTGTTTTTTTTTCTTTCCTTCAGTCTGGCTGTGTTCAGCAGGTGCTGTCCTTAGTGCTGAAACCAATTTCAGCAACTAGGACAGGGGGATCTTTAGCTCTGGAGCCCAGCGGAGCTGCTGTCCTTGGTGCTGAAACATATTTCAGCACCAAGAACAGGGGGATTAGGTATCTTTTTTTAACCCTAATCGAATTAATTAATTCATCCGTTTCACATTCCGAAATAACAAATCAAAACTAAATAACAAATCAGAACGAAATAATGAATCAATACGAAATACAAATTAGTAATTTCCCGAAATAACAAATAGATCCAGAATATGAATCACGGTAACAAAAGGAACGTACTGAAATGAACTAAAAAAAACGTAACAAATCAATCCGAAACATAAATTTTTCTGTTGTGCACATGTCTATAGTAGTGTTGGAAAGGCCCCTGAATGAGGGGGAGGAGCTACCCTAGGCATCCTATATAATCCCTCACTCCAGAGGAAGGGCTCTCGGATGTTCTTCTGCTGTTTCCCAGTATTGGCCTACCTATTGATCTCTCACACTGTGACTTTGCACAAACTCAGCCTGCCCGACCTTGGATTGTCCTTATTACAAGTAATCCTGCCCTAATTATCCCTGCTACTAGGCTCTCAGGCACTGCATTCTGTGTTCCAATTCCTAGTCCTCCCGTGACAGTTTAATGTGTCTTGGGTTGGGGAAATATATTTTTTTGTATATATAGATATTTTAAATTTTAAAGTACTGAAGGTTTTGGTGGTTAAATAATCACAAAATAACATAACGTAGGATAAGATTTCACAATACAATGTAGCAGCTTTTGAAGCAGAACATCTGCAAGTTCTATGTCTTTTACATTATTTACCAATGTGTAGTTTTCCATATATTGTGTTCTTTTCTTTACACTACACCATATGTTTTATTTTTTTTGTGCAAGATATTGGACGATTTATATTTTAACTACAAATGAGTTGCTGTATGTCTCGCTAGAAAACTAAAGTTACAAGATGCATTTTGAAACAGCTACAAAGTTTATTTAAAACCTTGATACACATGTTTGCCTATAGCATAATGTGTGTCTATATAGCTATATATATTTATTAGTTAAAAATATGGTGGAAATTCCCTATAATGAGAGAATAATTATTTAACCAGACATGCCACAAAAACTAATTAGGATTTCTACAAGACGAGTTGTATTTATGTCATAAACAGGAGTATCTACTTGTCTATTCCTTTTTCTAGTGTCGGACACATGTCTTAGTATCTAATTCTTTTAGTTTCGTACTTTGCATTCAGACATTTCTAATAAGCTGTGGACATTAACTTTATACAAATAATTGCATACATACATCTTAAGTGTGATTTTACCCATTCAATCTCTCCAAGACACTGCACATTTTGTGTTTGCAAAAGATAAATCAAAGGGTTTGCATTTGAATAATTTTCACTGAAATAATCAGAAGTAATTTTGGAAATAACACAGAATATAAAATACTAATAAAGCTTTGATGCTGTCATTAAGCATATAGATAAAAGGGCTGCTGACCAATGACCATATAATTTAAAAACAAGCGATTTGAAAGATTCTTGTTTAGAAATCACAAAACCGCATTGGCTCGTAGCAACTGAGATGTGCAGTGATCTTTAAATACGCTCCAAGATGCAATATACATATCAAGACAATTAGCCTCATTGTTCATCTGATGCGTTCTGAATGCCTGCTTTAAATCAAGATACATATAAATTCAATGAATTACATTTATTATTTTTTCACATTATAATATCCCACTTTGTAGTCGAGGGATATGCATGAATAGTAGAATGAAAAACAGAGCAGGCTGAGACTCCCACTTTCACTTGAAATGATAGTAGTTAAGTTGATGAAGCTTCCCAAACAATCATTGACAAGCTAGACATATCTAAGGGAGTTCAGGGTCTGTATCTCATGGAGTGTGTGTTCGAGGGAAGGGGGGAGTAGTTCAAGGTCTATGTCCGTGTGGGGGAGAGTGTCAGGGTTTAGTGAATCTGTATTTTTCAATATCTCTGCCTCAGTCTCTGCCAGGGTTTTTGCCATACAGTGTTATCCAAAGAGAACCGAATGGCTGGAGAAAGGTAACCGAACGCTGAAAATCAGCGTTCGGTTACCTTTCTTGGCCATTCGGTTATCCAGAGAGCACGCCGTACGGCAAAGATGTGGAGAAAGGTTGCCGAAAGATGGACCGTTAGCCGCAATCGCCGAATGCTATATCGTCCCATTGAAAAACTCTGGTTCACTCTATCCAGAGAGAGCCGAATTGGCATGAAATGTTGCCGAAATGCCCTGCCATTCGGCGACTTAATTCGGCAGATCCAACTTGTCGAATCCTATAGCAAAGATAGGACAAATGAAGTAAATTTCCCAATTAAGAAAAAAAAAAAAGAGGATAAAAACACCACCTGTTTCCTGTCCATCACCATTTTGGATAGTGTTGGAGATAATAGTGTTGCTATTTCTGGAGCTTTGTAGATTGTATAGTGTAATAGTGTTGAGGCGTTGGAGAGTTTACCTCACTGTAACTATAATGTTACTGTTTCAGCTGCTGCTGGAAGCACGCAGCAGAGAGGCTGCTGCGCGTAATGTTGCAGCCATTGCTGCAATGGGCTGTGCGTTGTTGGAGGCACATGCTGCGGCAGGAGAGGAACAGGTAGGACTGGCTAATCCCGCTAGGGTCGCTGTTCCCAGGGTATTCCTGCAAAGGGTTATCCTGAAGAACCTGAGTGACCGCCAAATCCTTAAGAAATTTCGGCTGTCCCGTGAGGCCATCCTGGCTTTATACCAGCACATAAGGCAGGATCTGGAGCCGCTGAGTGGAAGGGGTCATTCTATTCCCGGGCTGGTGAAGTTGTTAGCGGTCTTGTACCATTTTGCCAAACACTCCTTCCAGGCAGATTCTGGGGAGGAGGTTGGGATTAGCCAAGCATCCTTTTCAAGATGCCTTACGCAAGTGGTTAGGGCCCTCACCTCATGGGCCAAGGAATACATCCATTTCCCCACCGACCAGGCCTCGTGGAGGAAGCTTAAACTTGATTTTTTCCAAGTAACATGTTTCCAAAGGTCCTTGGAGCAATTGACTCCACTCGTGTTGCACTGCGTCGGCCCACAAACCGCGAGGAACTATACAGGAATAGGAAGCAATTCCATTCCTTGAACGTCCAAGTGGTTTGTGATGCTGATCAGCGCATCATGAGTGTCCGGCCTGGAAACCCTGGCTCCTTCCACGACTCCCGGATTTGGCAGGAGTCCAGCCTGGCCACCCTCTTTGATGAAGGACAAATGCCGGACGTCTGGCTCCTCGGTAAATCCCAGATTAAATCATGTTTGTAACGTTGGGAGCTTCCAGCCCTACCTGTGTGCTTGAGGGCAGCATGTCTGATGCTGCTCGCTGACCAATGCCCGGTTTAAAATGGAGACAGGCAGGGAGGTGGTTGCATGAGGCGAGGCTTGAGTGGGGGGTGTGGCCTGGTGAAGGTCTTTAAAAACCCTCAGTGTATTCTCAGCAGTTGCCCGATCGTGGTTATCCATACCTGAGCTCCTTGTACCTGACTGCTATATTGAATTAACCCGTTATTGACCTCTGCTTGTTTCTGACTATTCTGTCTTCTGTTGCCCTAGACCATTTTCTTGTACTACGCCACTGCTCTGATATCGACCCGGCTATTCCATTTGACCATTCTGAACTCTGTATTCCTGATTCTGGCTCGGCTGACTACTCCCCGTGTTGTTAACCCTTTCTGTCTAGCTAGTTTACCTGGCCAATTCTAAGGACCAGACAGTTAGAGATCTTTCACGGCTACTCTGTTGGTAGCTTCTGGGCTCTGTGGAGTGTGGGGTGTTAAGTACTGCGTGGTGGGATCTGGGAACCGTGACAATGTTATTATTGTTTATCCAGATTTAAATGTTTGCTAGTAACAATAATATTTTGTATTGTGTTCTGTCTGTCTTTTAGGTGACAAGGGATATGCGTGTCAGCCTTGGCTCCTGACTCAGCTCCGGAATCCACAAACCCCTGCAGAGGTGCAGTACAACAGTGCCCACTGTGCAACCCATACGTTATAGAGCGCACCTTCGGGGTTCTAAAGTCCAGGTTTCTATGCCTGGACAAGTTTGGTGGGTACCTGTTGTATCCTCCATTGAAGGCAGTCGATATCGTCCTTGCATGCTGTATATTGCATAACGTGGCTTTAATGCATCGTGCACCCGTTATCCGCATTGGAAATATAGCGCCTGAGGAAAATATGTACCCTCTTGCAGAGGATGTGGATTTCATGTGACCGGGGTCCCATGGTAAGGGCGAATCTCGTCGCTACCCACTTCCATGTAAGAAATGTTCCATTATCATGTTGTATTAATGTCTCCTCTATTCATTGCCTGTATGTATTGAGCAGAACGCACCTTGAAAACGCTGCTACCTGTACGTCTCCTGCCACAGGCCACTATGGGTCCCAGCTATATGTCAATAAGGTAAGTACATGTTCCTATAAATGATACACGATAGTTTGTCCCTTTTAACATGTCCTCATTGATCACCTCTGCTTTTCCTCCAGCAGTTATTGATAGTGGTTTTGTCTTATGTTCTTCATAGAGTAGATGGAAATCCCTCCCTGAACGACCACGACCTCTTTGAAGAACTGCAAATTTCCAATATATTCCATGATAGATTGTCAAATCCTATGCAATTGTCATGATATCAACCCATTTGACAATCTATTGTTATATCCTACTGCAGATGTGTCATTTGTGATGGCTATGTGGCGTTCTGCGCATCATTCCCTGCTGCCAGTGTCTGCACCTTGTCTGGAACACCAACCCAGTGTGACATGTGAATCATCATCTACATCAGGTACAGCGCTCTTCCATTGCATTTACTGCGTGAGTTGAACCATTCACCTGTGCATAGAGCCTCTGCATGTAACCCATGTCATGTCTCTCTCTCCCACTGTAGATGCACCGGCATGTTACTGACTGTTCGGATGGTGTACCTTGATGGATGACAGTGTGACTGTCAATTTTGTCAGTGTATCATCATTTTATGTGTTATTGAGAATAGTACGTATAATTATTTGGAGTCCATAAATATATTTATATGTTGTATTGTTGGAAATGTGTTTAGTCTAATGATATGTGCATGTAACAATACTAGCTGTATCAAATAATATGAATACAGCACGTTAACCTACAAGAAACCCTGTTTGTGTTTGTGTGTGTTTGTACATTCAAAATATACCGGAAATAACAGACACGAGACATGTTTTCATTTTTTGACATAAATTGATTATTATTTCTTTGCCAGGGGGCACCTGTCTGAATTATGCCCCCAAATAAAATATGCCCCAAAATTATTTTTTATATAAAAATATAATATAATATTAACAAGGGGATAGCGGTTTGGTGCCAGGAAGAAGTCGTTCACGTCGGAGGAGAAGGAGAGTTCGGGGCTGCGAAAGGAACCAGGAAAACCGGACAGAAAATGTAAACCTGTACCTTTGTAAAATATTAATAAACTACATCAGCTGGCAAACTACTCGTCGAGGAAAGTAAGGAGTAAGAGCCTCATGACGCAGCTGTCTTACGTCATAGGACGCTAGTCCTCACCTTCCAAACTTTCGTCCGGCTGTGCTTGCCCTGCACGCAGTGGATCGAGTAAATGCTGAGGTGTAGTGCCCAGCAGCCCAGCGCCAACTACAGTATGAATATCAACCATCCGGCTGATCAAATCGCACAATCGGGGCAAATCCCGGGTGCGAAGGGCCCTCACCTCAGCAGTCAGCTCATCCAATCGCGACACAACATCAGCATGTTGCTGATGGTGTTGGCCTATGGCTGCCCGGTCCCTTTCTAGCGACTCAGCCGAGTGGGCCGCATAGGCGCGCATCTCTGCCACAGCCTGACTCAGCTGAGTCGCTATGCTGGCCAGGTCAGAAGGCTGAGAAGGGTCGGACGCAGGTCCTGGCGCTGCTGCTGTGATGACATCAGCAGGGGAGTCCACCATTGTGAGCACGATAGACGAGGCGGACTCCTCTTCGGAAGTCGACACTGTGGAAAAAGCCAGAACACATGTGTAAATGATGTGTGTGTCAACAGATGTAACATGACTGTACAATGCTATTCTGCAGTGTCTTGCGTACAAAGTGCTGCTGTTTAATATTGTACAGCCATGAGCCATAAACACGATTCATTATGTGCATATGTACACACTTACTCTCAATGGTGGACCCCGGCGAAAAGACAGCGCCAGGAGGTTGGTGGGATGGACCGGGCACCTCATCATCCTCGATGAGGGTGGGATGTGCTGTCAGAAGAAATACAAATCATTAGCTAATTATCTATGGCATATAAATGATAGCTGTTCCAAAAGTACGAATGTAACATATGCACAACATTAACACTTCAACAGGATACAGTGGGCAGGCACCCACTCCTCCATAATTGTTGTCACCCTAGAATGCATTATATGATGCTCGCACGCAGCACGACTCTTCTCCCCCTCCGATTCTTAGGAGTGGTGGGTCAATCTATCCCAATTCTTGGTAAAGGTCTTCCCCCATAGGCTTCAATGTTACAGGTGTGGGAAATGTTTCACCCCATAGGCTTCAATGTTAAAAGGGGGGCTGGAAAATGTCTTTCCCCCATAGGCTTCAATGTTACAGGTGTGGGAAATGTTTCACCCCATAGGCTTCAATGTTAAAAAGGGGGCTGGAAAATGTCTTCCCCCATAGGCTTCAATGTTACAGGTGTGGGAAATGTTTCACCCCATAGGCTTCAATGTTAAAAAGGGGCTGGAAAATGTCTTCCCCCATAGGCTTCAATGTTAACAAATTTCCTTTGTTTTATTAAATATAGAATCAACCGTTGCTTATTATATCCTGCAGCAAAGACTCTCTTAAAGGTTTATTATTCAATAGGATATTTTAAGAATTAATAATTAAGAAATACAAAATTCCTTTCTTTGATATCAATTCTAAATTGAACCTGACTTTTTAAATCTACAAGAAAAATCGAATCAAACCACCGACTGGAATTACTGGATGGAAAACGGTACGCAACAAAATAAAAGCATGGATAAAGATTTATTTTATCAGTGCACATCTCGACAGTCTATGAGGGCCGCCACATGTCCGTGTTTTTTTGAATAAGCGGCCTGTACATCATCTGCTGGCGAGGCGTACCTGTACGCCTCACCAGTCGTAAGCCACTCCAATGGGCAACAGCCACCCGCTGTAATAGTGTTCATGTCTGAGGAGTGTTTGAGAAGGGAAACTTACAAGACGCCAGGGACGCAAGCCTCTCTGGCAGGGTCGGCTGTGGATCTGGATCTGCGGGTGGTGGGTTTCTGGTGAGGACGCGGGGAGCTCGACAGGTGACGCCGATGCCCCTCATGCTGTGATATGAAAGATGATAAAAGAACATTAGGGCCAAAATGCAGAATTTAAAGAACAAACATCAGAAATAAACATGTTTGAAAGACATCCCCTATGTGAAGGTTCACACAGTGCACATTCACCTGATGAGACCTCCCACACAAATATATTGGAGTCACGCAGACAAATGTGCACAATGTTGTGTTCTGATATATACTGTTCCCAAGAGGATGATTGCACTCCCTTTCAACAGTTTACAGTATTCTGCGCTCACAAGGGTTGACATGGCTAGAGTCACTTATGAGTAGAGAATATTGATCGTTATGATCACAAACTCTAACCGCTCATTCAAAACATCAGCCGCGGGAAAAGAACATTTGCACCAAATGAGTACAAATTAGGAATCTGTTTACTGCAGCTGAACAAACTTCAAAGATGTAAAATACTAAACTCTCAGCATACGGACAGAATGGCGGCTCAATACACCGCTTCCGGTTGCTGGGAGCGGAGCAAGACTGTGTCCAAAATGTGAGCAATCTCACTCAGCGGGCCTGCACGATATCTTGTGAGACGAGATACCGCTGGTCATGTGACCTGGCAGCAAAAGCCTACATGGATTCCTAAGGATGCTCAAAACAGCCATCACGTGCTTGGCCAAGCATCATGGAGACTAGCGGACACTACAGGACAGGCTGCTGGGCTCTGTGCCTGCACCATGATCTACAGGTTACACAGGGATGGTAAGGTTCAACCTAAATATGTACATTTAAATCTTTGTGTCCCTGTTTGACCTGTAGGAAGCTGATGGTGCCCTTGACATGTAGCTTGTAGGAGCACTTGGCAAATGTCCATTGTGTATGCAAATGTTACATGAAGACTAGACTTACATATTGGGGCATCGGTGTCTATCGCCCCCCGCACGCCCTCGAATGTCTCCGGCCCCAGCAACTCGTAGAGCTCCTTCTCATAGTCCGACAGATCCAGATCGTCAGCAGGGCCTCCGCCGGTGACATTGGTGGAGCGCGCAACCCTGGCCACCTTGCGTCGAATCTGGCGCTTCACATCAAAGTAACTGTGAAAGGACACAAGAATTACAATATTAATTTATGTGAAACGTCAATGTCAGATCTGTTTCAAATATTCTTACACATGTGTGATCTGAAGTGAGCCATTGCATCTGTACATAATGATGGATTCAGGATGCACTAATGTGACCCGTACAAATTTACAGACTATAAGGGTTATTCAGAGAGCGTGAAAAGCAGGAGAATGACTGGAGAATGAAAAATTCAAGATAAAAATAACAGATTTGGAAAGTGAGATGAAAGGGAGATTTTTTCTGGTTTGGCTATTTTGAACTAGAATTTTTCATTCTCCAGTCATTCTCCTGCTTTTCACGCTCTCTGAATAACCCGAGATGTTTACAGGGGTTTATGATGTAACCCTTGCACGACATGGGAGCTTCTAGGGCTTGCACATGGTAGGAGGGTCTTGAAACTGCAGGGTGTGCAGGTAGGCCACGCTGTGTGTATATTTGCACATATACGCATGTGTAAGCAATGTTCACTTTTAGTCTTGTGTTGTGTGTGGATGAGGCCATGGGCTGTGCAGGCAGCCCCAATTAGAGGTGCATGACTGCACCTGACAGCGAGGCATACCTATGCAACTCGCCATCAGTGACCCCCACAGCATCAGACACATGGCCACCCTTAAGGGTTTGTAATGGCCAGCAACTGGCTACAATCCTCTTTCAGGGGTGAATGTATTATATTTAGGATGCAAGGTACTGTATATGTGACAATGGATTGTGTGAGAGTCAATGGACACAGCATGTACACTTCATGAGATGACATGTACATGTTATGTTCCTAATACTTACACTGCAAGGCATACATCCACACTTTGGCAAAATATATGGATATGCAACAATTATCTTTGTGAGCTCACATATGTCCTACTGGAGGGCCACCAATCATACAAATTCTGTAAATTCACATTTGTAGTACACAATACGCTGGTATATCGCATTCAGACATGATGCAAAGACTCGTAATACATATTGAAGGAATAATGAGACCTGATCTGACTTTGATCGACTTAAATCTAGGGATTCAAAGCTAAAATGTATTAACCCCCTAAAGTAGACAAGGTAACATTTACATCATGAATGCATTGACTTAACTGTGCCCTGGTCCTTTATGGGTTAACCAGCATATTAATTTGAGGGACATAAGGTAGAGATTGCCAGTGATTAAAATTCAGACGCCCAGGTATTGATACATTTGCAAGAACCACACCCTGTGAAGACAGCTGCAAATGTATCTAATTAATGAGACCAGACAGATGATTCACACCTAAGTTAAAAAAATGACTTTCCAACTGTCAATAACATGGGCTGAAGTCCATACTTTCACTTCTATGAAGAGATTTAAAAGCAAATTTTCCAGCATTTAACCCTGACATATACTGGCACATTCACTCTTCAATTTCATTAACACTGCACAGCCCATGGAATTTGAACCTGTGACAAGTTGACACCTGATTTCTACATGGGCAAATATGTTAGTTAAAGCCTGCTTGAGTGTTTTAAAAGCACATTTGTATGAACTAACAAATAACACATTATGCTGCACCATGTGTGGACATGTGTTGGCTAATGTATTTTACGTGTGCTATGTGTATGTCAGGTTTATGCTATTCGAATTACCGCTTCTTCACCACCTCCACGGTCCTTCCATTCCCACCAACCGTGTTCACTGCATCCGTGATCTTCTCCCACATCTCAGCCTTCTTGCCCTGGCTGGTCTTCTTTGCCGCAGCCCTGAATAACCCATTATAGTAGTGGAGGACCTTCTCCACTAATGCCTCATTCTCCTCCGACCTGAAGGACTCTTTGCGCTTCTTCCTGGCACCGCTATCCCACTGGCTCCCCTTCCGCTTGCCTTTGTCGGCCATGCTGCTGTATTTAGATGCAGATTTTTTCAAAATGAGTAGCTCACTCTCTAGCAGGTTCTGAGTTGTGACCTGTCAGATCTGGTGCATGTGTATTTAAGGCCTTTTTTTTTCTGGAATCCACAGGTGCACTGATTGCAGGACTTGATACTTTTTTGGTTATTTAGGGAATTGATGTTGGCTACATTAATTTTTTTAAATTCATTCGGCGTCCTTTCAGCGGTCGTTCGGTGACTTTTTGCCGGCATGTCGTGTTTTTCCGGAGCCGTTCGGCTACTTGGCGGCATGTTTTCACGATGTTCGGCTACTTGTCGACAAGTTTGCGCGATGTTCGGCTACTTGTCGACAAGTTTTCGCGATGTTCGGCTACTTGTCGACAAGTCTTCGCGATGTTCGGCTACTTGTCGACAGGTTTTCGCGATGTTCGGCTACTTGTCGACAAGTCTTCGCGATGCTCGGCTACTTGTCGACAGGTTTTCGCGATGTTCGGCTACTTGTCGACAAGTATGTCATTCGGCTGCACTTCGTTCGCCGTCCTGTTCGATGCAATTCGACTCGCCTGTGGTGCTTGCAGAATACACCGCAGGGTCACCAAATCGAGTTCGCCATATCACGCCGAATTGAGGAGAAAGAAAAGTCACCGAACGTGCCGTGATTTTTCGAATCTCTTTGGATAACCCTGATAGTCTGTGTCTTTTTTTTTTTTTTTTTTTTTAATGTTATTGTTGAATGTAAAGTTTTTATTATTTCCAGCAAAATTGACAACATAACAGAATGCAGATTTGAACCAGAACGATTACAGTCATAAATCAACAGATATCTACTTATTCAAATTAAGCGCGTATACATTAATAAACATAAAGCGTTCCGAAAATTCTTTCAGTTGTGTCTATTATGTTCCGTGTGTATATCTGGCTTTATATTCAGTACTATGGTGTGCTTGTAGCCTTCTTATAACTTGTTTAGCCCATTATACAATACCATGTCTATTAAGTCCTCTGTCCACATCTGGTCATGAGCCCTATGCAGGGTGCGAGTGTAAAGAAGATGCAGGTTGATGTCAGATCAAAAAGAAGATATATTGTGACGGGTGTATTATATCTGAAAATAAGCAAGGTGAAGAAAGGAGTAGAATGTGAGTAAAGAAAGAAAGGAAAGGGTAAAGGAGGAAGGGCGAGGAGAAAAAGACGAGGAGAGATAGGAGAGGGGTAAACCTAAGGGGGGGGTGGGGAGGTAATGGGAGTCAGTAGTGGGATGTAGAACGCGGCGAATACGTACATCGTTCTCCTTTAAGCCGCTGAATCATTAAATGCGGGAGGATGCTCTCCTCCGTCAACCGGATCTGGGGATTCCGCTGCCCCCGGGACCCCGCGAGCCCCATCGCCCTCCTCCAGTGCGCCCCGGAACCGTGTTGAGGAGCAAAATGCCGACCAATGATACCATACAGTTAAAAAGTGTTGTGCTGCCCTTGCCGGAGAAAGAGCCAGCTCTTCATTGGACCTCAAGATTTCCATCCTGTCTATTAGTGTCTTTAAGGGTGGAACAGTGATTGATCTCCAGAACACAGGAATCAGAGATCTGGCTACCAGGAGGATACGGAGCAGTATCGATTTTTTCATGGTGGTCACCGAAAATGGTAATTGAAGAAGTAAAAATATTTGGGGCGTAAAGTCTAAAGTGACGTCAGTGACGTCGCGTATGAGTTCTTGGATCTTCTTCCAGAAGCTTTGAATAAGGGCACATTCCCACCATATATGGAGGTACGTGCCAATTTCCGCGGTGCATCTCCAACAATTTGGAGATATGGTAACATGAAATGCAGCCATTAGCGCAGGGGTGCGGTACCAAAAGGTCAATATCTTATAGGACGTTTCTTGTAATTTGGTGACTTTCGTACCTGAGTGTGTGAATGTTAACGTCTTCGTCCATTCTTCATCTGAAATATGTGCATCGAGAGTGCGCTCCCAACGTGACATGTACGTCGGAGGTTCCGTATCTATTGCGCGTAGTAAGCTGTAGAGCATGGATACACTATGTGCTAGCGGCGTAGTTCTCTTGCTGAGCATTTCAAAGGAAGAAAGCGATCGGGTTAAAGAAGTGTTATTCGGTAGTTTCCGTAGGAACGATTTGATTTGGTGAAAGTTAAAAATGTCCACAAAGGTGAGCGCCGGACAGTCAGGTGCCTCCAGGGTTATAAAGGTTCCATTACAGAATATATGGTACGCCCTAAGTATAGGGGAATCCGAAATGCGTGTCTTCAGTTGTTGTCTGATCAGGACCGGGAATTCAGGGTTAAATTGTAGTGCAAGAAGTGGTGAAGGGTATGTTGATAGAGCGTATTTTGTTCGGATTTTATGCCAAAGTAGGAGTGTACTACCTAAAGGTGAGAGTTCTTTAGCCAAATGTTTGACTGTTGCCCAATGCATCCATGGTAGTGTCCCTAACGGGCGGCCAGCTTGTAGTTCTTCTAGGTCTAGCCATCGTTGTTCGGGTGAGGCTGCCATCCAGTCAACCACTCTGGTTAGGTGTGTGGCGTAGTAATAAAGCCGAGTGTCAGGAAGCGCTAGTCCACCATTCCTCTTTGAATTTACAAAGTATGTCGTATTTAAGTCGAGGGCGAGATGTAGGCCAAATGAAGGTGGAAAAGAGTGAGCGTATGTCTTTGTGAAAGGATGCTGGAATGTTGATAGGTATCGTGTGAAATAGGTACAATAATCTCGGTAAAAGATTCATTTTTATCACGCCAATTCGCCCTAACCAGTCTGTGTCTTTTAAAGTTCAACAATGGCCTTTTATGATCAGTGGGTGACTCCTACACCTCTTTCATTCCATGGCTTCCAGTTGTAGAAGTCCCTGAAGCTTCTTGTGCCAATTGCATAGCTTATGAAGTTTTCTGTAGCTTACGTATGAAAGTTACGTATCTCACATAACTAGATAATTTTTACACACAAGGTACGCTGTCACGTTCGCTGTATCGCTCACCCTCGTGGTGTGGATCCTTTTGGACAAACCTCTAAGCCCTGCGATCCTTGGGTGGTCGGGACCGCTAATCCTATAGCTCCCAGCCAGGGAGAACAGCAACACCAGAAACACAGAGTACAATCTTGGTATATAAATAAATTGATGTTACAGTACTCCAGCACTAGAATCCAAATATTTATTATTCCATTAAAAAGTCGCAAAAAGTTGACATCTTAGCTCCTATCTGGAGCTTTCTACAGGACATATGTATACATGTCTCTGAGGTCTGGTGCGAGTATACATGTATTTGAGGTCTGATGCAGGTATACATGTATCTGAGGTCTGGTGCAGGTATACATGTATCTGAGGTCTGGTGTTTGTTTGTGTGTATATATATATATATGAGGTCTGTGCAGTGGGTAAATGAGGTGTCTGGCCATACATTTCAATATTAACATAAATTGGACAGGCTTTCAGAAAAATCCTAAATTATTTATTGGAAAGAGGTCACATAACTTTAAATAAAAGTACAGGCACTCGGTATCGGTAATCGTACTCAGTCTTAAAAAAATGGTATCGGTGGATCCTAAAATATATATATTGTGACAGAGTGAGGGGCAGAGTTGTAGACCACAGGTATATTAGGCGTCTAGAGAATGCTATTTTTCAACTTTGGGGTTAATCCTGAGCCATGGCCTAATTAATTCTGCCCTGCCCTTATAGAGGTGTGTGTGGTTCCCAGGGAGAGAGAGAGAGAAGAGTGAGAACAAGCAGTTGTGTGAACAGTCTGTGTACTGGCTGCAGCAAGGAAAGAACCTCCTGAAGGGAAGTACCTTGATATTTTGTTTCATTTGTTGGCAAGCGTCCTAGCTGCCCAATATATCTAGAGAGAGTGTATCCTATGTTCAGTTAGACTCCATAGAAGGAGAAGGCATTTGTTTTTCTGTTTTTGTTTATTTGCTTTGCTGCTGTACCCTGCTGATTTTATGATGGAATAAAATAAAGAGCTAAACCTTGTATCCAGTGCCTTCATCACAATATATATATACATTGTACAAGACAGGTTTGTCCACTATATTAAACCATCTATTTGGAAGTAAGTACAGAACACTAAATCACATATATCATATGTACATATATACAAGATTTACAATGCATTCAATATTAACAATAACAAATAGGCTTAGAGTACCTGCAGCCCTCAATGTATACTTATCAATACATGGTCACAAGAACAGGGAAGACTGTTGAGTCAGCAGGAAAACAGGAAGCAACACGAGAATGAACTGCAGAGAATTCCGTGAGTATAATGGAGTTGATGTATCTTTGCAAGGGAAGGGCATATTGTAATTAAAACTATAGAGGCTAGTGATATGTAAATGAATGCTATGGATCAGTCAGACCTGGATAATTCAACATAAAGGAGAGTGATATGTACATAGTCACCACATTACCACATATGGGGTGGGAGGGTGAGGACTGGATTGTGGGGAGGCAGGAAGAATGAGGACTGAGTTGGTGAGGTTGGGGGCAGGACAAATGAAGACTGGGTTTGTGGGAGGATGGAAGAATGAAGATTGGGATGGTGGGTGGTTATGGGGGCTGAAGGAATGGGGTGGGGCAAGTAGAGGGTGGGAGGACTTGATTGATGGGGTGCTGGGGGTTGGGAGGGTGAAGACTGGCTTTGTGGGTGGTTGGGGCGCAGGAAGAATGAGAACTGGGTTGGTGGGAGGCAGGAAGAATGAAGATTGAGTTGGTTGGGAAGACTGGGTTGGTGGGAGGTGGGAAGAATGAATATTGGGTTGGAGGGAGGGAAGACTGGGTTGGTGGGAGGTTGGGTGGGAGTACTGGTTTGGTGGGAGGTTGGAAGGGTGAGGACTTGTTTGGGTGGAGGTTGAGGGCTGGATGAAAGGGTTGGTGCAAGGTTGGGGGCAGGAGGGTCAGGACGGGTTGGTGGGAGGTTGGGGTGGGTAAAATTAAAACTGGGTTGGAAGGAGGTTGGGGGATGGGAAAAATTAAGACTGAGGACTGGGTTGGTGGGAGTTTGGGTCCAAGGTTAGGGTGGACGGGAGGGTGGGAAGGATGAGGACTGGGTGGGTGAGAGGTTGGGTTTAAGGATGAGGACTGAGTGGGTGGGTGGGAAGGCAAAGCAGACAGAAAATGTTGATAAATTATAAATGAGTTCTAACTATGCCATCCCACACATCTATAGGTCAATCCTGGCATCAAGAAGATGTGACACATTCTGTCTCCTTGGTTTACATAACGCTAAAGCTCTATTTTTGAATTGTATACCATATGTTTTTATAGAGCATTATGCTTTACTGCATACACATTACATGCATTCCATTCTTGGCCTTCTCACTGCATTTTCCAATAATTCTTTACAATCCTGAGAAAATTTTACTTTGCTGATGTTTTGGTAAATCAGTCCTTTGATGCCCTTTTACTGTGGTCCCTTAGTGATTAATGTCTTGGTACAGATTCCTAAAAGCTCCTATATGTGTGAAGGTCCCAATAATATCACTTTATTTTAGAATGCTTGCCAGAATTGTGATTTAGATAAAATATTATGAGCACAAAAAGTACTCTATAGTGGCCAAAATTCAATAGCAAAAAAAACTGATGCCAATACTGGGTATTTAAAAATAGAAACCCATTGTTATGACTGCAGAGTGACTTTTATTTATTTAAATAGTTTACTTTCTCACTTCACAGCTACACAATGCTCTAATCCTGCTGTCAGCAACCTAAAAACCCGTTAAGATGAATGACATCGCTTATATGGCTGTAACAAAGGTCATAAAAACAATGCGATCAAAGCTTTAAAATATTCCGAGGATGTTCATGTTACTGTATTATCGCTTATTGTGTCATTTTCTGTTCATTATGCTCTGCTTTTAAAAGTGATCTGTTTAGCAGTAGTTGGCGAACAATGGAGAAAAAGAGCAATGGAGTAAACATGAATTTTGGCAGCATGTAGGTGGAGGTATATATTAAGGTCAGTTTAAATATCTATTACTTCCTTGCGAGTTATATAATTGAATTACGCATACAGTTTGATCGCTGTTTAATGTATGTACTTTTATAAATAACGGATTGAAAAAGGACACACTGTCATAACTTTTTATGGTGTCACAGTGGATCACCTATACCACCCGAACTGATTCTTTAAAGGAAGACTAACGGAAGATATTAATTAACCCTTTCCTGTTGAGAGAAAAATACCACTTTTATTTGAAACATGGAAAGCATAACCAATACTTAAATGTAGGACAAATAATAAGATTGCATTTTGTTTGTTTTAATAAGTACAAATATTGACTCTTTCCCAACCAAAATGCGTATACATTTCAGGCAGGAATTGTGTTCTCCATGGGAATTAGTCCTGTCACTCTTTACTACTATAAAAAAGTTATAAGGCACATGCACCACCATCATTATAACAAAAATTTGAACAATCTTTACTTCTGCAATACAACAGCCTGGGAGACGGCAGAATACAGAGAGCTCTGGGGTCACCAACTACAGTACAGGGATAAGATTTGGGGGGTTAAAATTGCTGAAAATCCATGTACAGCACAGATACAAGGTGTTACTGAAAGTTTTATATGCAGACATTAAGCCGCATACCAATATTTCCCTCACTTCTGACTTGTCCCCAGCTGTTACAATGTAACAATAGAGATTGCTGAGAGATTAGTTTTTCCCAGCTCCTTAGGGGCAGTCCCTGGACGGAGATGGGTTGAGGCCATTGGGGGTGAGTGGGGTGGAGTAGCTGAGCCCTCCCTTTTGAGATGTAGGGGCGTATCTTTCCGGAGGTACATTCTCGTCTCGCATTGCTGTGCTTTATGACGAGGTGACCCTGCCCCTTTCTCTTTCTTGTTTTTCGCACTCCTCACCCCTTCCCCCATTTCCCTTTCTGCTCCCTCCCCTTACCCTCTCCGCCTTCTTTTCTTTCCTTTTTCCCCATTTTCTTTGGTGTGACCCGAGGTCCTCATGGTTCACAGACCTGGATCTCAGACACCATTTTTGTCTCCTGTGTTGTTTTTTTTACTAGAGAGCTGATTTGTCACCCTCACTTCTAATTGTATACCTTTCTGTGTTTGGTGTACCTCTCTTGCGATTTTTGTATAATTCTAAGTGCCTTCATGTGTATTTTTCCTTTCTTATTGTCTTAATAAAAATTTTGAATCATAAAAAAAAAAATGCCAGTGGGAATCGGTTAATGAGATTTAGAAATGGAAGTGATACATTTTGTTGGCATTCACTTCTATCTGTTATTCTGATTAACTGATTACAGGAAGAACATACCTTTTCTATAAGGATTAAAAATCTTCAAGACTCTGGGAATCAACTTCAGTACAACTACCACAAGGGATCTCCAAAGAAGAGAGGATGCTGCCATTATGAGCATCAAAGACACGGTTGATGATCGTAAGATATAAAAGGCTCCTCTAAGGTTGAGTTGAAAAAGACCCCACACAGTTTACCTATATCAGGAGTTCAGACATGCTATCCTATGGTTTGTCTCTTCTACCTTTTCCATAGAAGAAATTAGAAAAATGGAAACCGAAGGGAGGTGCCACCAAAAAAAAGTAGCACAAGGCATATTATCTGGTTCTATGTCATGCTTAAAACTACATGAGTGTGGAAAAGCCACTCCCACTCTCCCTATCAATATTTATGTATGGTGTGAAAAGATTTATCTGCACTATGCACTTTCCCTGTTTTATGTATGTACATTTATGATGGAGCAAACAAGAGCTACAGAGGATTGTCGAATATATGTTTGTATTATTTTTTGTTCACACATGATGTATATAAACACAATTCACTAATCACTTGCAGATGTTGTGAGTATGCATAAATATATATTGTGACATAAGGAAAGGGAAGGTCATTGAGGGGCAATACATTTCCCCTTGTTTTCTGTCCTATGTGCAGAAGTAGCTGAATCCACACCGGGTTTTCAGGCTGAATGTGGGGTCTGAATATCCTGGTTTTGTGTCTCTCCCCTGGATTGTTAATTACTTAATTGATGTCACGTGCCACGCCGCCGCCGGCGGAAGAAAGGCAGATCTGCTGCTGCACCATCCTGATTTCCCCAGGCAGCACCCTTCAAGCCCTGTCTTGCTGGAATTTGCTTCGAGACTCACACTTGCAGGATCAGCAGGTGCACCTAATGAGGACCTGCAGTGACTATTTAGCAGAGGCACGCCTGTCCCAGGATGCTTCTGCATTTTGCTTGCAAAGTGCCAACACTCCCAGTCTGACATCAAGCCTGTCCAGAAGCTCCATAGCTGTTCTGATATCCGTGTACCGAACCCCTGGCTTTCCCCCTGGACTCTGCATTCTGGATCATCCCTACTGGTATTGTGCCTCGAGACCCCTTTATTACACCTGTCCCAAGACTTCCCTTCTGCACTCCCCAACCAGAGACTTTCCAGCATTGCTTCTCCATGTTTATTGTTTTCCTTTAATAAATCCCCATTTGATTTGCAACATATCAAGTATTTCCTGTGTATCACTTGCATCCTGGGCTTGCAACCTCGACCTGTGGCACAACACGTGACAATTGATGCTTATCCAGGGGAGATACAAAGGGGAGGCTGAACCAGGAGGTTGCTCTGGCCTGGGACTCAGACAGCCTTCTGAGAAAGCTACAAGGCGGATGTGCTTGAGTAGAAAAGGTTGCATAAAGTACTTTTGTTTGAGGTGGCTGAGATAAGCTCACCACTTGCTAGAGAGGAACCTGCCTGTTTAGTAAGAGCCTGGATGGCAAGGATTTATTTTCTGTCTTAATTTTGTTTTGTTGCAACCTTTTAAAAAAACACTGGCTGCTGCATAGATTTAAAAGAACTTTTACTGCCTGGACTACCTTTTTCCCAGGGAAGGTAACCTCCATTTGAGCTATACCCCCACAATATATATGGAACAAAATGTTTACGGCATCACGCCAGGTCTTTTCATAAAACAAACTTTTATTTAATCCATTAACACATGGGTCAACGTTTCAGCTCCCATCTGCAGCTTTCTCCAGGACAAAAACTCTGGATGGGAGCTGAAACGTTGGATCATGTTTACAGGATACCCGGTGCAAAAAGACCCAAAAAATATATACTCTAGCAGTAGTGAACACACTCAGGGATTTATAAGTTAGGCTAGGGTCAGACAAGCGCAGTATTAAAGTGCGTTTAGCCGCACTTAATCACGGCTGTGCTAGCAGCAAATTACGTCCAATGCTGGGCAGCATACGAAGAACGGCCACATGAAAGTGTGGCCGCGCAACGCAAGTGCCAAACGAACGCATTTTTTCGAGAACGTGAAACCGCTAGTACTGACGTACAGAGTGCGCTGCGGCCGCATAGCGGCGTGTGTGCATGATTAGGAGACGTCAGACTCTGCTCATGTCCAGCCAACATAACATCCAGACGCAAAAAGTGTTTTATTGACGATCCGTACAAAATCACGGACGAAAATGCGCATCGTATGACTGCTATCGCGTATTCCGTGAAAAAATACGTCAATTCATTTAAATGCACTTTTTCACGGACAACGCGAAAAATGCGTTCATCTGACCCTAGCCTAAAACATAAACCATATTGCCTGACATTTTGTCTCATTCTGAGCCTTTATCAATATATGTATAATGCAATCTTTCAAGAATTTTGTTTATTTTATGTTGTTTATATGTCACATTGGTTGTTTACACCATTGTAAATGTAAGGCCTTAAAACCTTTTTTTTAAGAAAACATCAATTCCCCTTTAAAAATAAAAACTTCCAAATGGGGTTTAACTGGCAATATTTAGGGTGTTTTTGTATTTCACTGCAAATCCATGTCTACACATATTTACTAGTGAAGAGGTTAGATTTCTTGTCTAGAGGGGACATGATTAATCATTTGACATACTGTATGATTAGATTCGAATGCTTATTTTTATTAAAGTTCTATATAAATGATATAAACTTGTGACTTTTAGATTTTGAACCTTCTTTTAAAGTCACAGTTATTCATTTGATACATTTTATATAGTAAAAGGGTTGCTATTAGTTAATCACATCAGCATGTTAATTGGTAGTTAGTTTTTCTACAATGTGCAGGAACACGTTACATAAATCTGCACTCTGTAGCCTTTAGGAAACACTCCCCATAAAAAATAGTTAAGCAAATAACGCCCTACATGTTACCTGTGTAACACACAATACAATGTATAGCCGTTAAAAGAAAAATCAATACTAATACAGGACTGTCAAATTAGAATGTTTGGAAAATATATATTATTAAGTGTTTTTGACTATTTGCGAAGTACAACACCAATAATCCAGCTTTAAGTAGGATCATACAGCTTTATTTTAAGAGCAGCTGTATACCAACCAGTTGTCTAATCCTTAAATATGGGGAGAGGACTGATTTGCATGGCATGGTGGTATAAAATGTAATGCGGCGTTGTAGATATAAATCATCCACGTGTTTAGATAAGGAGAAATAAACCTTAAGGGAAGGAACGGAAGATTATAAACAGATGGATAATAAAGAATTGCTGGTTTTCATAATTTCCTCTCAACATCTATGCATGTGCAGTGTTTTGAAATTGCCTCATGGCCAGACAGAATGTTTACTTAGAGCAGTTTCCTGACATTTTGTTACACATCTCAAAAATGTACTAACTACACAAATTACCTCGACAAATCTTCAAAAATTAATTTAACTGACACAAATACACATCACATATGGGTATATTTTAATATACATTATTCTTTTAAAAGCTCACAGTGCGACTATACTGCCTGTCCGACTCATCAGCGCAACCATTCTAATGTTGTTTGTGTTCCATTGCTGCATAACCAGAATACTAGCAGAGCACACAAATCAAGGAGTATATATCAAATTACCTGGTGTTTATTTTCCTATTTTTTCAGAGCCACATATATTTTTTTTAATGTACAGTATCTCACAGAAGTGAATCTACCCCTCACATTTTTGCAATTATTTTATTATATCTTTTCATGGGACAACACAGAAGAAATAACACATTGCTACAACGTAAAGTACTGATTGAACAGCTTGTATAACAGTGTAAATTTGCTGTCCCCTCAAAATAACTCAACACACAGCCATTAATGTCTAAACGACAGGAAAAAGTGGTGATAGTCTGCGCTTCTCTCTTTGATCACAAATGTTCCTCAGATGGGGAATCTTCTTATCAATTAGGTCACCTTTTCTTATGTAGTCATCAACCCTCGAAATATAAAGGGAAATTGGCAAACATAGTGTGATCTGTATAACACATCTGAGTCCCCCCAGGATTTATGCAATAGTTCAACTCACATTTGTAGGTGTCATAAATCAGACACTAGATGTATTGTGCAGCCGATATTTTTAGGAGATATCGGACTCCCCTCTTTCATTTGATGATATTCCTCCAAGGAAGAAAATAAGGTTGCAGGATATCCGATGAAAGTATAAAAACTTTTATTCCATAAAATAATTAAAACAATTAGTAAAAATAAACGCCAAGGCATTTGTGATCAAAGAGAGAAGCGCAGACTATCACCACATTTTCCTGTCATTTATCATTTTGGTGGTTGGAGGTGAACCATCTGTGTGTGATTAATCTGCTGCTGACTTTTGAACTGCGTTTTAAATGTATGATGGACTGTAAGATATATTGTGTATAGACTGCATTGTTCAATTGTATCCACTAGGGGGCGCCAGATACTAACTTTTTTTCTCATTAATGTCTAAACCGCTGGCAACAAAAGTGAGTACATCCCTAAGTGAAAATGTCCAAAAACAATATTTTGTGTGGCCACCATTATTTTCCAACACTGCCTTAAGTTTCTTGGGCATGGAGTTCACCAGAGCTTCACAGGTTGCCACTGGAGTCCTCTTCCACTCCTCCATGATGTCCTCACAGAGCTGGTGGATGTTAGACACCTTGAGCTCCTCCGCCTTCCATTTGAGGATGTCTCACAGATGCTCAATAGGGTTTAGGTCTGGAGACATGCTTGGCCAGTCCATCACCTTTACCTTCAGCTTCTTTAGCAAGGCAGTGGACATCTTGGAGGTGTGTTTATCATGTTGGAATACTGCCCTGCGGCCCAGTCTCCGAATGGAGGGGATCATGCTCTGCTTCAGTATGTCACAGTACATGTTGTCATTCATGGTTTCCTCAATCAACTGTAGCTCCCCAGTGCAGGCAACACTCATGCAGCCCCAGACCATGACACTGCCGCCACCATGCTTGACTGTAGGCCAGACACACTTGTCTTTGTACTCCTCCTGGGGCTGGGCTTGGGGCTGGACTGGATACAATTTGGTGGTTGCAAATGCCCCATTGGGGAATAGGCACGACCCTGCTCCTCCTGTACTATGTATGTTTGTTTGCACCTCCAGCCAGGTCATCATTGCAGCTGCTCCGTTCCATGTCTTTGTTTTTTTGATCCCAAGGCGGATTTTGTTTTTGGGAGGGCATTAAATAATGGTCCACCAGTCTACCTCATGACTGAAAAGCAGCGTGAGCAGTGATGGTTTGCTACACAGCAGCCTGTGGTTTCATGTTTTGGATAGGACTCCCCTTCACTAGAGGTGCCTTGACGTTGGCAGATGAGCTTACACTCTTAATGGCCATTAAAAGAAACCAAAGCCTCTAAATGAGTTTTGTTTCACACGGTGTAATAGGAATAAGCGCAGATTACATTTTTCTTCATGTTATGTTTTATACATGTTGCTGGACTGGATACAATTTGGTGGTTGCAGCTGCCCCATCGGGGAAAAGGCGCAACCCTGCTCCTCCTGTACTAAAAAATTATTTGTGATATGCTGAGTTATGAAACCACAAGATACATAAGGGTTTATCCATGTGTAAAGTTTTAAATTCAGCCGTCTATTCCTTTACATGCTTGGGTTAAGAGTTGTGTTGTGCTTGTGTGGCCTATAATATTGTTTTCATGAACAAGGAGCTAAGTAATAATCATTGCAAGTACAAACTGTGTGTTGCCTGTGGATAGAAAGAAAACGTCTGGTGTTTACAGTTAATTGCCTGCTGCTCTAATTAAGCTGTACGTCTTTAATATTGTGCGTTCGTGTCAGTTTGTATCTTCACATAGAGGAAAGCTGCTCTTGTTTGCAAGCAGGCATGAGTTACCTTGAGCCCTTGGACACCTGCTTATCATACAGAGGGGCTGCAGTAGCTTCTACGCAGCTTATCAACAACACATTTAACACAGCTTTGATGCAGATCATAGACAAGCCACATTTTTTAATTATACAGTTACATTTTAGGAAGCAGAGACTTCCATGCTGTTATAATCCTGGTGAATCCTAGAGAGACTCTTCACAACAACAATAAATCAATCTCTTTAAAATCGTTCAGGAATGTTCATGCAATGTGTAATTAAATTACCTATTTATTAGGTTTGTTACACTGTTGGCATAAAATACCATGATTATGACAAAGTCAATTACAGTTAAATTCAAAGTGCCGAATACACTGTATGATTTTTATACAAAACACCTATTGTTTTTGTTTAGGGATTAAATAAAACGACTGTTTACAGAGGTTACTTTGCAGCTTCTGTATACTTTCAATGACATTCACTTGCGTACTAGCAAACAGTATAACTGATTTTTATTCCTCTTATTTTCTCACTCGCTCCTTCTTTTAACTATTTAAAACAGGTCTATCATTTTAGCACTTTAGATATATCAAAGAACAGGCTAAACTAAGCAGCAACAAATGAGAATGAAGAATAGAACTGAAAAATAATATCTTTTAACCCCTTAAGGACGGGAGTAATTTTACAACTTCGGCGCTCTTTCGGAAGTGAAGTTTGCTGAAGTTTTTGTTCATCGTGTTTAAACGCGGTTTTAAGTCACATATTATTATACCACCCAGACAAATTATATATCGTTCTTTCCGGCAGACTCGGAAGAGTAATAATATATCATAATTATATATAAACGTCATGTCCTGCCAGAATGCTATAACAAAAAATGTAAAAAATTGTGAATTTTCAATAAAATTTCAATCATCCACAGTGTATAAAGTGTTTTTTTTTCACATTTTATTATCCGATCCTTTGCGGTTATATTCTATGGGGTAGACTTGGGAACCCTTTTTTTTTTGGGTGGGGGGGAAATTACGTGATTTTAGCTAAACCCGCCCCCCCCCAAAAAAAATCATTGGTGAAGCATCATTGTTCACATTATAATTGAAATGTGAACAATAATGCTGCATCAAAAAAAAAAAAAAGTTTATTTTTTAATTAATTAATTAATTGATTTTTTATTTTTATACACTTTTATTTAACTTTTTTCATTGTCATGTTTGCTATCATTGGAAAGGCCATGCTCAGACCTTTCCATCGATATCAGACATGACCCCCTAGCTGCCACCGATCAGGAGATAGGGGGGTTCTTTGAACCCCTTTATCTCCTGCAAGGGATTTCCCTTTGCAGCTAGGGGCTTCCCCATGGCGCCTCATGGCGCGATGAGTCAGTTGACGCGGGGGGGACCCAGAGGTGGGGGCTGTCATCCAAGATGGCGGCCCCCACCGGAAATAGGCCGCGATCGGGCACAAATTAGTGCCCGGTCGCGACCTGGCAACTCATGGGTTAACCCCAATACATCGCTGGAAAGGTCAGGCTGTGACCGTTCCAGCGATGCTGGCCACAGCCTTGTAGCCCCCGGCGATGGGGAGATAGAGGGAACCGAAGGATCCCTCCCCTCCAGGCGCTTCCCCTGCTCCGGCGGGGGGGGGGCGCCTGAAACTGACGTCATCGCGCCCCCGGCGCGATGACGTCAGTGCGCCGGAGGAAGAAACCCTGCCGATCTGACTCCGTGGGAGTCAAAGCAGCGAGAGAGCCGCCAGAGGAGGTGAGTATCTCCCGGGGGGGGCTGAAAACGCAGAGGACGTACATTTACGTCCTGCGGCGCCAAAGCCCGCCTAATGCAGGGCGTAAATGTACGTCCTGCGGCGTTAAGGGGTTAATTTCCTGTATGAAAATACTGTATAAATATGGTGATTCAAATACATACCTTAGCTAACATGCCCCATTTAGTTTGAAATGCATGCAGAAGAGCTAAGGTATACGTTTTCCCTTCTCCCTTCTTTGTATGACACGTGATTTTGGGCAGCTTAAGAATGTTTCTGTTTCTGACCAAAAGTTAAAATGTAAACCATATGTGGTTAAATGTAATCTCAGACGTGGCAAATGTCTGCGCCATTGACATGATCTGTTTCATGATTGGCTGTTATACCACACCCATTTTGTTATATTAGAGACTGATAAACAAGAATACGCTGAGAGCAATTCTACTTTACATCTTGAGTGGTTGTCTTCTTTATTGCTCTCCCGTTGATCAATGTAAGCGCCTGCAATAGCACTGCATCTTTATTTTTGAAATGGACAAGAAGCACCAACAGAGATTTAACTTGCTTGTTTGGTAAATATGAATAGGAATATTGATTTGATTATTTTTAATTTAAGAAGAACTTGTCAGGTTTAATACTTTACAGTTGCTCCTGGGAGAGCACAGTGAGTCTTGGGAGGAAACACGGAGGGTCTTGAAGTAGGGAAACACGGTGGGTCTAGGTAGGGGAAAACAGGTCTTTCTGGAGCTTGTATGAGCAGGTCTTATTCCTAAGAATAAGAGACAACAATAAAGCATGGAGCAGAGGGGGTGTTGAACCTTTATTGATCAGCCACAGGGGTGTGTCACGTGACCTGTGGTGTTTTTTAACTGTTTCATGTCCAGAATGCAGGTGCTGAGCGGAAGGGCGGCACCTTTCATGTAGCTGCCACATGCTGGTAGTGGTGAAGGAACGGATCTTGACAGTCTGGTTAGGATCCTGACAGAACTATATTTAGTAATCAATGTGACGTAGGCGCTGATACCTTGGTACTGGAAACAACGAATACCCCCTACGGTCTTTGACTGGATTGACCAAATCACGAGTCAAGTAAATGGAGGCACTGCATTACTCTCTGAAAAACATATATGATGCATATTTTAAAGTGTGGTACTGGTGGTCTGATTTTGTTATGAAACATCATCGCCCTACAGAGGCACGTATTGAGGTTTCTCTGCAGCCCTTGGCGGACTCGCACCTGGCCCTTACCTCCTCCTAATCCCCCTTTTCAATGGTCAGTTTAACATTAAGTGTACTGGAGTGGTCATCCTATTAAGCCTGATTTGTTACCCCCCTTTTTTTTCTCATCCCCTTTTTTCTCTCTCCCCATTTTGCAGGGTCCTTATGGTTTTACCCATAGGCCCTGACTCTTAGGGTGCTTAATACCAGTTTCATTGTTGTATTGTTCTGTTGCTTCTGCTCCATTCCTCGAAACATGACGTTGTGCTCGCTATGTCATTTGTTACATCTGCCACATTTCCTTTGTACTGTGTCTGTGTCACTGTTATTGTGTGCTTTCTTGGAATAAAATTACATTATAAAAAAAAGGATTATATTTAGGTGAAACATGGTTAGTTTTGTTCTATTTATTTAGAATGTATTTATATATTTACAATTATTACATCTGTGCAACTTTGAACTGTATAGTTTAAAAATCAAATATTTCTTTAGATACATTAGAAGATGTGTTACAAACGTCTTGAGTGACAAACCTGGTCGTGAGGTCAGCCATTTATTCTGAGATATATCAAGTGATGTCACATATATATTGTTATCACAATATTGAAATGCACAGCATATGAAAGAAAGATGGAATGATGCCAGTGTCTTAACTGTGATAAATGGAGAAAAGACTATAGGGATTATCGTGCAACCCAAGCATTGCAAGGTCTGGTAAATTATGATGTTTAATGACAAAAAAGGACCCTTTGAGGCATTGTTAACAATTTTCTCACTTCCCGTGAGACAGTATTTTAACACTCTTGCAGTTTCTGCAGTTGTACAGATATGTATGCTGCCCATGTTATGTTCAAATAGAGCTTACATTGCAGAATACTTTATAGGGGTATCACATCTACTACCCGAGTTTGTGATGATTCTCTTCAGATTTGTCAAAAGGCTTGCTATAGTTATTATTTTAGCAGAATATCGTGTTGCTGCTGATCCGATCCTGTTTTGCAATAGAGTCTTCTGAAAGATGATCATAATTCTCTTTCCTTCCTCTCAGCATTGCAGAGAACACTGAACCCCCTACTCTGATGTGGTGCAGAAACATAAATGTATCGTTTACCAGACTGGATTTATTAAGGTTTCCTTTAACAACACTTGAATGACTGTATAAGAAGTGCTTAATTTGTAAATCAGAAGGTGACGGAACACAAATGCTTTTAAGAATGAAGGAGTGACCGGGCAGACTCAAGTCCTAGATCGCATACAGAACACATTGTTGAAAATAACTTGCTATGTACTCAAATCCCCACTTATTATTTGCAAACGTTTAAAATTAACATTTTTGATTTTGTACCACGTGAGGTACCGAATCTGCCATATAGGTCCCAGAACACAGTAAAGAATTTAGAGGTGTTGGATACTTTTCTACTTCACAAACTAAGACCTGCACTTCGACGATTCTACTTTGCCGAAAATATAGCAAATTCACTATTTAGCGAGTGGTCACCGTATTTTGCAGAAACTAAAGCTATTACTATTAGACGGAGAAAACTGCCGGATTGCACTGATAACCGCCAATTTGCACCGGCGAATTCCACTGAACTGAAAAAAAAAGCAAAAAGAAGTCTATTCACCAAATAGGAGTTTAAGTCAATAAAAACATAGTAAAAATGTGTCCAAATAATAAAACGGTATGTTACAAAATTAAAAAAAGTATTTTAAAAGATACAAAAAGTCTTTAAAAGATACAAAAAGTCTTTAAAAAAAAGGGTTTTACAAAAAATTTAAAGAAGTGGTCTTTAAAAAAATAAATAAAATAAAAAAGATATCCCATTTATTACATTGTAACCTACGGGATTCACCTGTTTAAACCTGTAAAATTAAAACACCGAAAGTCGGGGCATTTCACCACAATTTTGGTGCAATTTGGCATTCTGTGAATAGAATACATGATAGTCTTCGGCTAATGTCAGACGAACGCATTCTGAGCACACTGTGCATCCGTGCACAACTGACGTACTTTCTGACTGATGGTCCGTTTTTTTTGACTGACTTTTTTTGACTGATGTAGATGGGAAATAAAATTAATATGTAAAATGAAAAAAAATTGATACATGATATAAAAAAGCATTTTATCCGTCAAAAATCCTGGACGTCAAAAATGCAGTCCGTCTGACTACGTTCCATCACTCACACACAAAGCTACGCGGACGTGGCACACTCTGTGCTTCACTCCTAGCGGTTTGACGTTCTTGCCTAAATTGCGTCCGGTGCCACGTGCGTTGTGCTTCCGCACTTCTGTTTGGACGTACATCGGGTGTGGGTCTCTATTGATCATAAATTTATTCTACAACGGACATTAAAATGTGCAGCAACACGGAAGTGATCATTGCGTTCGTCTGACACGGGCCTTCTATGGGACAATTTTGGTGCCGCCGATGCCACTGAACGCTACCGAATTGCGGCAAAATGCACTGAATTTTGCTGTCAATTCGCCTGCATTTGCCAAATTGACAGCTTTGTGAATAAACAAATTGCTCTGAAATTGCACCTACGATGAAATTCACTGTTCGGTGCAATTTCAGAGGTTAGTGAATAACACTTTAAGTATTCTCTTCAGCAGATTTCTGAATTGTTTTCCAGCAGATGTCATTCTGTGACTCATCATTCTCACTCATTCTGTGACATAAACATGGTATCAGAAAAGCCAATTTTTTGTGTAGACAGCTCCATAATGTTTGTGATTTCCCCACAAATGTTCTCCTTGGTTCTGCATTAATCTATTCATTGCAGATCAGGAAATTGGGATTGAGACAAAATAAAATTTAATTTAATTATGGAGAACATTAAGCTAAACACTGACATCTATGGGCACGTTTAGAGAACAGACGTTGTGTCGTACACTATTATAGTATTATGACTGACCAAATCCAAGGATTGTTCATCATGCTCTCTGTGGTTTCACATTAAGAATGAATGACTTAAAATGTATTCCAGGAAATGTTTCCCGCAACTTATAGCTCTATTCATGTGTGTAATTCTTTTCAGTCCATAAATATACTTGACTAATGCATGATTTAAAACTAATACAGATGTGTGCATTATTGATACTGAAATGGGAAAACTGTGATGTGCGCTTCCCCTACTCCTTATTGACCCCTTAATGACTGTGCAGTTTTACAAAAAAGTCTGTCCAAAAGTGTCCGCTGCTGTTTTTACGTTACTGCACTGTTTGTGTTTAGGTCAAATTTTCCTCTTACTCGTTTTAGTAAAAAAAAATTATAGTAAATTATAAGATATGATGGAAATAATGGTATCTTTAGAAAGTCCTTTTAATGGCGAGAAAGGACTTTCTAAAGTCATTAAAAGGACTTTCTAAAGATACCATTATTTGCATCATATCTTATAATTTACTATAAAAAAAATTATTTAACCCATTCACTGCTGAGCCAGTACACCTCTGTGCGCTGAGCTCATTTTGACCATTTTATGATCATCATTTTTAGATGCCAGCTTAAGTCCTATTTAATTAAACCCCCCAAATTTTGTTTTAAAGAAAACTAATTTTTTATTATTTTTTACAACAAACCTAGTCATGTCAGGCCTTTCCAATGATATCAACCCTGACCCTCTAGCTGCCATGGATCGGAAGATACGGGGATCCAAATGATCCCCCTATCTCCACTTGGCAGCTAGAGGGTTAACTGGCCCACTGACATCATTGCACATATGGTGACGATATTAGTGGGTGGGGAGTGACCCGGAGGCTTGGCTAACATCAAAGATGTCAGCCACTTCCGGGTTTGAATCAGGATACGGCAACAGAGGGCTTAAAAAGAGGCCCCGCTGAAAAGGGGAGACTCTCCCCTTTCCAGTGGTACCTTTCTTTTTTCCTAAGTGGAGCAGTTTGAGAGGGAAAGGGTTCCAAAGGAGCCTTCCCTTTCCTATTTCACACTGCAGGAACTGGGGGGCCCCCCGAATAGGCGGGACAGACTTCCAGCCTGTCAGACCACTCCTGGAGTCCAGACCGAGGTGAGTATAGGGAGGGAGGGAGGTTAAAAGACCGTGACGTACATAGTACGTCCGCGGTCGTTAAGGGGATTTCCCCACAGGATGTACTATGTACGTCAGCAGTCGGGAAGGGGTTAAACCATTACTTAATACTGACATTATTATTGCTAATAATAAACATTCAATCATTCAACAAAGATCAGTGTATTTGCTAAAAAAAATAAGTATAAACATACACATATTATACATACCAGAGACTCATCCCTTGAGGTAGCAGAATAATACGAAATAAAATGCTTTGGATGTGGTCTAGTGTCAATGATAATCCTGAGGACAAGGTCGAATGTGCTAAAATCAGTAAAAATATTGCTCCGCTAGTTTTAATGGTGTTTGTGGCATTTTTAGGCTGTAGCAACAGCATTGCTTATCGTAAATTGCAAAACTGGGAGATGTAATAGAGGTGGTACATTTAAATAAATCCAATATAAAATATGAGGGATGAGGATAGACATGGAAATTCACATTGAATTTCAACCTACAGACATATGCCTCCATCCTCACATTTCCTCATTCAAACCTTGACTTCTGTACTATGAGATTCTGATACAGAAGAAAAAAAGCTTGACATTAGCAACAATGAATATATGTGCACACTGCAGCTTTACAAACACATAATTGACATTACGCACTAAATAGCATCGGCCATTCAGGTAGTAAAGAAAAAAAGATTGATGGTGTGCAAAATCACAAAAGCAATAATTGTGTGAATAGTGACTTTGTGATGTCTGTCTTCATGACCAAATTGTGAATATACAGGGTGTACTTAGTCTTCAGCTTTGGGAAATTAGAAGAGACATATCATCAGTACATCTGCTTGCAACTGCTATCAGAAAAAGCAGACACACTGAAACGACTGTAAAGAGACTTAGCAAAGAGTTAAAATCTTTGCCTTCCAATTGATGTTTTCAATGTGTTCGTATCAGAATGTTCCAGAATGAAAATGTTCAGGAAATGTTTAGAAACATATTGCCCAATGTTCCCGCCATACAGAACGAATCCACTTGTGGCGAGGTCACATTTAGATGCATGACATTCCTGGCGTCCTCTAATGGAGAGTGGGAGGGGTCGCTACTAGATTCCATTAAAAAAGAATTGTGCAAACTCTAACAGGGTTATTCAAAGAGAGGTGAAAAGCAGGAGAATAACTGGAGAATGGAAAATTCTAGGTCAAATTCTCCCGTTCATCTCACTTTCCAAATCGGCTATTTTGATCTAGAATTTTCCATTCTCCAGTCATTCTCCTGCTTTTCACCTCTTTTTGAATAACCCTGTAAGCTGCACGCAGAGGTGATAACCTAATTCTGCGTGTCTGTGTATGTGTCATTTCTTGAGCCCCCATATCGGTGGTGAGATGAGCATCCAGGGGGGCCAAAGCCAAATGTCAGAGGGTCCAGATAAGGTTCAGGCAGAAGCATAGAGGTATAGATCAAAGGAATGGTCGAGTTTCCTTTGCGAATTAGAGGTTTCTCTGTTTAAAGGGTTGATTACCTATTGTGGCAGCTGTAACATAGATGCATCGACGTTGGGTCAAGGTTCCTATGTGACAGTCAGACAATCGACGGACAGCTGATTGCTGGCTTATCTATCAATGACGCAGACGCTCTGCTGCATGTAAGCTTCTGATAAAGACACTATAAGGATCCAACTAGTGCTGGTACTTTTTTATTCTTCTGCAACTGGTATTAGTCTGATTCTGTGGGTTTCATGTAAGTTCACTGGAGAGATGCACTACTCTGGATGAATCACAATGAACACTTGGAAAATCACTAGCCATCAGCGCATTTTAATACAGAAATCAAATAAATAAATATATATATAAAATATGATCTTGCACAAAATTAATAGGTTATTGGATGGAAAACCGTGTGTTATGGGGTACTAAACATGATTCAAGAACATATATTTTCTGTAGAATTCCTGCTATATCTCATACTAAGGGGTTATTCTAGTAGAACATAACATACCACATATTGATAGAGGTTCAAAACGTACTTTCATTGATGCTTTGGTTGGCACAAAATCAGTCAAAGTCCTATACCTGTGCTGAGTTGACACAAGCTCTTCAGTCGGTATTTCAAGTTGTGTTGTATGAAATTTGGCAACTACTGTGAGCAGAAAATTGTTACTACATCACATGTTATTCCACGTCACGTAATAACTTGTTTACTGCTTAGATTCTTCATGAGATAATGTGCTTTTGCACATGTATACTTTTGACTCGGGAGCTACTTGGATCCAGGGAGGTACCTACGTACCCATGTTCACGTCGGGCTTTATTCCACCATGGTGCCATTAAATCAACATCTGGACCTGTTATGCATAACTGCTGGAATTGCTATTCCAACATTGCTGCAAGCTTTGCATTGCGGCTCCTTACTGTAAATTAATGGTACCATATCTTTATGCCTGGCAGTAGAAAACAAGCTATTCCAAGGTAGCTTTTGCAAAATTACATAACACATTAAAATAGCCCCAAAAAATCCCATACTCACCTCTGATTCTACACTGGAGAGCGGAGCACAACCTGTCACTTTCTTTGACCGTGCGCAGAGGAAGAGTAGGAACAAATAGATCCCAGTGTCCCTCCGTGTTCCTCTATGGCTCCTTTGCAATTCTGCTAGTGGAAAGTGGGCTTCATGGAGTCTTATGGACTCCAGGGGCCAATACCTGCGGCAGTGTGCATAGCCATTGCTGATATCTGTCTGCGACCCCCCCTATTATTATGAAGGCCAGCCACAACTTCAGTAGCTGGTTGTAATTTGTAGGCTATAGAGGAACAAGTAAGGGAAATTGACTTGCACCACTTTCCCTCCCCGTTTTCCCCTAAATGGCTCTCTATAACGGTGGAATAGCGTGCATCATGTAAAATGTTTTCTCATGTACACCACCATCTGCTCTGTTATTCCTAAATAGTCTCCGTCATGTTATCCTCACTCTCAATCGCAACCAATGGACAAATAGTAATTACACATATGGAGGTATTTGTGGGGGATCATAAAAGAATCTATAGGAGAATAACTGCTGGTAAATAAGAGTTAGCGACATACAGTATTTGGCAGACAGCCATACTACGATAAGACAGCAAACCATTATTTAGCTTTAGATGGTCATTTGATAAATGTCACATCCAAGCTAATGATAAGAACACACATTATTGAGCATGTATAGGACAGATAGGATAAAACAGGGAGAGTAAAGAAACACATTAATGACATTTTCTGAGCACACCAAATTGATACAAAACATAACGCATTAAAAGTGATAATATATAGGTTGAGTACAAAAGCATAGTCCAAAAATATCTCTATAGGTTTACCTAGAAAAGGATTTTTATTTTTATACAGTCAAAAGACACCACGGTTAACTAATCCTTTTTTCCCTGCATTCGGTAGCTATATTGAATGCAGAAGTATCTTCTCTCCTGGCAGTCAATAAGTGAAGGTGTTAGAAGCCTTCTCTGTGATTAATGTCAGTCCGCTAAACTTTTATAGCCAAATAAAACAGTAGGCTCCAAGGAGCTGACATGAGCTAAGGGATAGTATCTTAGGCTCATAACTCATTGCATAGCACCAGGACAACCTGTGTAGTCTATTTGCTGTTATTCTGGTTTATAAAACTTTTGTAGTTGGCAACTCTGGTCTCTTATCCTAACAAAGATTAAGTTGTGTTGTTGCATCATATCAAAACATATCAACCTATAACTTTATGTACAACACTACAAACATAAGATGAGTGATGAATGAGAGTGTGCATGCTACGGTAAAAAGAGAAAAACGACAGCTGGATATCAGACATTAAAATGTATAAGATAACATTATACTGACTTATAAACATGCCATAAAACCCATTTCACCTTGCTTGAGAATTTTTAGCCCCATTAAAAATAAAATAAAATGAAATTGTTTTTTATGGCAGCCGATACTCTATCACACCTTGAAGGAGATCAATCGTGGTTCTTAAGCAAGAGAGAGAAAACGATTCATGCTAAAAACAATAAAAAGTCATCCCATTAATGTTCTTTTCCTTACATGACAACTTAACATCCTTGGTAGCAAAAAAGCAAAGTGAGCATGTGTAACTAAGAACCTAAACAATTTTACTCTGTACGTATTCAACATAATTTCCATCTCTCTCATGTACTGTTTACACATATATACTGTTTATTAAAGGACAGAGTGGACTTTACTACGTTATGACCTGGACATGTATACATTCTCATAGATTATGGAAAAAAAAACAAAGACAAGAGATGCAAAAAAATTAAAGCCATTTTACAGTTCTGGCAATACGAACTACAACTAAAGAAGAGTGTCCCCCCCCCCTCTATAACTAACAGAGAGGAACGCGTTGTACCAGTCTGATCTCTAGCTGTCAGGGCTGCAGGCTCCGCAGGGTTTTGTCCGGCCTCCCCCTCCCCAATGGGCCGGTGCCCGGGGTGTGCAGTTACGGCTGTCGCGAATGCCTGGCAGTTCCCCGAGACCCGGCTCACCTCTGCTACGTGTCCGTGGTCCCCAGGGAGGATGGATGCCAGGTCCTCGGTCACCTGCCACAGGCCTCCGACGCAATCCAAGGTTGCAGGCCCAGCTCAGACCCCAGAATGAACGCGCGCACGCGGCCAGGCTCCACCAATATGGCGGCCGACCCGCGGCGCACGTCTATGACGTCATCGGCGGCTCGGGCAGGGGGAGGAGCTCCATAGTATTTAAGCCCAAGGAGTCCATTCATTCCTCGCTCCGTTATTGTAGCAGTTCCCGTGTTAGCTCTCCTTGCTTAGTATTTTGCCTTACATGTATGACCCAGACCGTGACCCCGAACTTCGTGTAACCCTCCAATCCTGACCCGGCTTGTGACCCCCGACTTCGAGTACTCCTCCAGCTCCTTGGTCTCCCTGCATCCTGCACCTGGGATCCCTGACACTAGCCTTCAAAGTACAAAGAGAGAGATTCAGTTCAGAATGTTACACAACATACTGATCACTGTGATTGGCAATCCCAGAGATTACATATGCTGGCACATTGACATTTGCTGCTGCAGGTGTGTTTCAGACAGCAAGGCACCCAGCAACCATATGTTCCTGTAGCTACTCAGCTCTGATTAAGAAGCGTGATGGAAAACATGACAGTCTAGAGATAGAGTACTATAGAAAATCTGTATTAACAAAGATGAGTTTTTAACAATGAGATGCCAAGTCATCTACGTTACCAATTTGAACAACGCAGATTATTAATAGGCAGAATTCATACGCATCCATATTGGATTCTCAGGTCCAAAAATGAAAATCACTTATCTTATCTAGGGTTGGAAATTTGGGTTTGAGCATCTTTTACAGGTAAGGTTACATTTAGGGTTAGCTATAAGAGTAACCCTAACATTTTGCTCCATTGCTAGGCAACAGATTCTGCCGCTTCTTGCATGTATTTGATAGAGCATCAACAGTATTTTAGTTGTAGTGGTACATATACACAATACACAATGGTCAATATTAAAGTGCAACAGTATACATCCACTATTCTAAAGGTGCTTATTGTGAATACAAATAAAATGTTAAAGTGCAACAGTGTATATTCAATATACTAAGGTGCTACAGATATTGGGCCATATTACATACTTGGTGCTAACTTAACCAGAGCTGTTGTTAACTTAAAACCTCCATAGGCTATAATGGCTCTGGTAAGTTAACAACAGCTCTGGTTAAGTTAGCACCAAGTATGTAATATGGCCCATTGTTTGCAGATAATATAAATTCAAAATAAATGAGAGAGCAAAAAAAATCTCTTGTTTTTAATTCTTTGTTTTGGTTGTGGTTCTGTAGAAAAGTAAAGAGAGTAAGAAATAAAACCCCACCTCAAGAATAAACACATTAAAAAGTAATTAGACTTAGATGTCCAGCACAGACTGAAAGAAGTGGATATGGTCATGGAGTTTGAGCTGGTATTTGCCGAGGAGACAGTGAAGAAGGACTGACAATCATTCAGTCGCAACTGCTGAGATTCAAAGTCCAGATGAGTAAGGTTTTAGGGCTGAAGATAAAAGTAATCTGGCATTTGTAGACAATAATGCTAGTGTATCCATCAGTATATGTCGATAAGGCTTTAAAGAAAAAAAAAATCGGGCTGAAAACAGCTCCAAAATGGATTTTGCACCATTAACCCTTTTTTCCCAATATAGTAATTACTGGTTTGTAACATATTTCACTTAGTGGCAGAAACAATCACTAAAAATTCACTAATTTATTTGTTTAGTAACTGTCAGCCTTTCTTCCCTCAGTTGATCATCAGGCTGCTGATATGGCTTCCTTGCTCTCACAAAACTGTATCTGTTTGTTGTTGAATGATGACAATTAACAAAACCTGAATGATTTTAATATACTTGCCAGCCAGTCTGGGCCATCACCTCGGGAGTGGTCCATTCTTCATTTGGTCACAATTCTAGAATGTCAAAAACATATCAATTTTATTGTTAGTACATCAGCAGCCAGAAATTAGCCAACGAAGAATAGGGGCAGCTCCAGCTGGCTGGCTCTGATCAGTCAATCAGTTCTGATTGAGGTACAGTCTAGTAATGAGGTTTCCACCGGCAGCATCTTGCAGATACTCATTATAAAGGGATTTGTGTCACAGTGCTAGTAACAAAAGTAAGCCTGGAAACAGCATTCTTTATTACCTGTGCAAGATTATAACAGAACATTCTGAATATTTTTATGATGAAAGTGGCATTGAATATTGATCATCTAGATGTGTAGGTAACACATGGTAACATGAGAGAGCAAAAAAAGTAATATTAAAATGAAGTTGTGGGGAATGGTTAATGCTAGGTCAACTGATCGGAATTGTCAGAGGTAAAAAAAATTGTTATTGAAGAAGGCGTCAGAAGCTTGTAAGTGGAAAGACTCTTTCAAAAAGAATTGTAAGGAACCTAGCCGCTCTCGTCATGTACTGCTCATGCTCAGCACTAGTATTCAAAGCACAATCAGTGAAACACAACACACCACATGACTCTTACCTGCCCTGATCGAAGGACCACACACCCCTTCCCTCAGGGCTTCAGTATTAACGCCCCTTGACTCAGAGTTAAGTCATATTCTGTTCTGCTTCTGCATCTAACTGTAATAGTCCTTGGATGTTAACCTGACTACTCTCTGGATTACCCAATTGTACCTCGACTGGAATCCCCTCGTGTCCTGTCTACAACCCAAGGTACCTTCCAAGTGTCTCCCAAGTATCCTTGTATCTTCTGTCTATTCACCCTCCACCCATCCTGTGTGTTTGGTTCCCTGCACACTGGGCTCATACCCCAAAACCCCGGTACCAACCCTGAACATGGGCCCCACCAAAGCTCACGTAGGGTGCCGCCATGACAAGAAGACTATTTGTAATGTGGGTTAAAATTAAACTACAATTAAAGTGTTTTAACATGATTGTATTAGAATGTGCCATAATAAAATGTTCTCGCCATGCAGGATAGACAAATTTCCATAACAAATGTTTCTCAATGACAAGGTTACCAGAATGACGCATGGCAATCCTGGGGTCCTCTTACGTAGCAATCCCTTCTCGCTCTCTCTCCCCCTCCCAGAATCCAATAAAAGATATGTATCCGCATTAATGCTGTGCGCATTGAGATGAAAACCTAAACCTGTGTCTGTGTGTGTTATTCTCTGTGCCCCGATATCGGCCAAGGCAATCTGCAGAAACCAAGGTGGTAAGAGTCGCCGAAGCGCAAGAAACGGTTGCATACACATTCCCCTTAATGGGTAGATTACCTATGCGTACAGTTCGGATAGAGATCTTCTATTATTCAAATATAGACAGGAAGTAAGTATTCACATGGAGCAGGACAGATAAAAAGGGAAAATATATATATTTTGAGTGTCAAACATATATGACTGCTACTGAAACCAAGGTGATTTATAATCTTACCAAGTGAGGCAGTAAAAAGTGAAAACAGACAGGTGTGTCACTAAATTGCCATCCAGTGTTGCCTGGGACATGTAATTCACAACTAATAGGGCACATTATCAGGGTAACCTCCTTGAATCTAGTGTAGACTTGTAGACTTTCAATTTCTTCAAATCAATACCACTATATCCATTTTAACCATGGAGGATGGCCCTTTGTGAGTTACATGAAAACCACTGGTAATACTGAATATCTACTCAACAACCATCCATTGCCAAAGGTTCACTATCTAAAAACATAAAGCTGGACTGACATCTGGTGGACACATACACTTTTTACATTTTCTTGTGTCCATGCAAAAAAGCTCTATGAATCATGGCATTAAGCTTAGAGCTGGGGTCTAAACACAGCGGTGCAGGGATTTCAATCCGTCCTTTTTTATGTTTGCATGTCACCTTGCATGATGAGTATAGACAAACTCACTTTCCCATTGCTAGCAGCTTAAAATTTGGTGATTGTTTCCAAACGGACATATTCTTTTTGATGATTCCAAACACTTCTGCAAAAATTATAAAAATTACATCCTCAAGACATACTGTACATGGAACACTCCTACATGGTGCAAATCTTGACACCAAACACCCAGAACTTCTGGAAGGCCTTCCCGTTATGGCCAATATTCTGCCACGAAAGGCACATTTCTTGGTAATTTGACACGTGCACAATTTCCGACTATCTGCTGTCCTGAATGCAAAAGGAAAGCGTACCCTTGGACTTCTGAATCTGATTGTCAACCTCTTTCGCTTTAGAGACATTCAAAAGAGATTTACAGTGATTACTGTCTGAGCTATGAACATGTTTTGGATAAGAAGAACCAGTTGAGGAAGGCACGTCAGGAAGGCAAACCCAAAATTAAGAAACTGCCAGGGTGCGTGCAGAGTTTAGGGGGTATGAGCCCAGAGTGCATTGCACAGGTGGCAAAACTGGCAGGTCATGGTGCAAATGAGGTGGTTTATTCAAAACATGAAACACAACAGGAACAGGGAAAACCTTGGAGACACAGGCACGCAGACTAGACTTACATCAAAGAGGATATGGCAAGACAAAATACATGGCTTTCTTGGACACACCATTACAAGTGCAATGTTGAAGTATTGTTACTGGGGTGTAACACTTAAGTAGGAGTCTACAGTCAGGCCACACCAGTAGCTCCTCTCAGGAGGAGTGGTGTGAAATCCACGAGTGTAACCAAGACCAGTAGGAAATGTGCTGAAAGGTTTCAAGTCACGGCCAAATTGGTGCAGGTACGAGTCTTTATGTGTTTTTTCTGTACCCGTGGTTTTGGGTCATGACAGAAACCTATGACCAACCCACCAGAACAGCAGACAAAGTTTAAAGTCGTCTCCACTGACATCCACAACCTGCAGCAGAGAATCCAGGAATCCTGTATCACTTAAAAAAAAAGGCACAAGGATAAGTAGATTTCTCTGAAGAACGCAATATATTGAACCAATATAAACTGGTTATTGCAACAGCTATAAAACAAAAGCAAGTACAAGTGATATCTCAAATTTTAGAATATCCAGAACAAGGGGGTGAATTTATAAACTATTGCCAAAAATATATTATAAATAAAGTATAAAGAGAAAAAAAAGATAATCTCCAGGAAAAAATAGAAAGCTGTTGAATGAGAGCAATAAAAGAAAAGAAAAACCTTTTATGCACAGCTTATACAATATACCTATAAATAAATAAACATTGAGGTTGCACGGTATATTCTAGTTTATCATTCACCATACATCCTGCAAGGCCCTTAGGGTATCTATGCAACACAAGGCTCACTTTTCTGCGCATTCTGGATACTGAAAGCATTATGAAGAAACCTATTGGTAACATCCATAAATGGAAAATGAAAGGTTGAATTTCCTGTGAAGGACCATGCTAGCCTTTTCCATGTTATCCTAGCCTAGTCCCTTTTAAAGTAAGGATCTACACAGAACACACGCAAAGAAGTGATAACATGATCCAATAAATAGACTGCAAAGCAATTAAAATGTACACTGAAATTACACATGCACTGTGATTTTATATGTTTACGTATAATGCAAAGTGTAGATATATGCGATAAGTCGCCAATGAAAAACCTAATCTCTTTTTTTAAGGTAGGATCCATTGTTGATAAGTCTTACAACACACCAAGTAAATTGTAATCCTCAGAGACGATTTGCAAGACATTTAACACCATCTATACCCCTATGACATTCTACAACAGAAATGTCTTTCTTTCAGATCCATCAAATCAAACATAAAACACAGTGGTCAACAGTCATGCATCATTGCTCTGCAGAAAAGCCTATTCCATAGTACACGCTAACACAGGGCCGCTAATGGGGAAAAACTGCAACTGCAGATTTTTTCATAGTATCCCCATGTTAATGTGGTATTCCAGGACAGGCGCTAGTTGAGCAGACCGCCCTGGAGAGCAACGTTAACCGTAGTGATACTCACAGTAGCTTTTCCACGCGTGTCACCTCCTGGAGTCCACAGGACTCCCTGGAGGGTTGTGCTTCCAGGCCGCGAGTCTTTTACGACCTTGTTCTCATGAGATCAACGCAGCGCCACAGAGTGTTTGTGGAGGAAGACTGGGAACTATTTGTTCCCAATCTCACTCTGCACGTGGCCAGAAGAAGCAACGGATCGGGACACCATTCTCGCCGTGGAATGAGATGTGAGTATGGGATTCAATGGTAGGGTTTTTAGGGGTGTTAAATGATTTTGAATTTTCAGAATCATTTAACACCAGCATTTAGGACTCACTAAAACTTTGCCTTGCGTGCCCTGACAGTAATTTGTGCCTGCACTTTGTAATGCCTCACTTATCGAAACGCTAGTTTTTTTTTTTAGAAAGGATTTTACCAGGAAGGATATATTGAGATTTCTCTCGTTTTCAAGTATGTCCTGGGTGGCGAGTATGTACCGTTTAGGTGTCTTGTCCAAGGACACTTACTGGAGAGGTGCTCTTGCTGGGATCGAACCCATGTCTCCACAGACTTTCTCCACGCAGGGCAGTGATGTTACCTCTGCTCCACCCAGCTGGCTTAGTTAATGATTGCATCCCCCATGTTAGGTATAGGAAACGTTTAAGCACAAAAGCTCGCGCAGACTGCAAAGGACAAATCATTTTCACCCGAGTGCAGTGTCAGGTTTGGAATATCAATAGTAGGCGTTCAACTTTCTTCTCCTGGCGATAACGATTATACTGTATATCGAGACGCTACATTAGCACCAACTATGGAATAGTGCCTATTATATCTACACTGAGAGCAAAGTTGGTGTACTTCGACTTCCATCTCTGCCAATTCACCTACAACTTTAAATTTTGCATTTTGAAGTTAGACCTCTAGTCAAGATAAAACTGTTATCAATGTAAACAGAGGTTTTGTGTCTGTAACACAACAATATGTATTCCATCTACACCTCCTCCCTGGGCAAAATCATTAATAGCTTTGGCTTTAATTACCACCACTATGCTCATGAAACTCAGATCTACCTCTCTACCCCTGATCTCTCTCCCCCTGTCCTTTCCAAAGTTAGCAACTGCTTATCTGGCATCTCCTCCTGGATGGCCTCCCACCACTTAAAGATCAACATGTCTAAGACTGAGCTCCTACTAATTCCTCCCTCTAATGCCTCCCCACCTCCTGACTTCTCTATCACGGTGGAGGGTATCACCATCTCCCCATCAAACCAGGTTTGCTTTCTTGGAGTTACACTTGACTCTGCTCTTTCCTTCATCCCCCACATCCAGTCTCTTTCCTCCTCCTGCCGATACCAACTGTGTAATATTTCCAGAATTCAGCCATTTCTTACCGCTGTCACCACAAAACAACTCATCCACGCCCTGGTAATCTCCCGATTTGACTATTGCAATAATCTCTTATCTGGCCTGCCTCTGTCCCGCCTCTCCCCCCTACAATCCATCCTGAACACCTCCGCCAGGCTAATCCACCTCACCCGCCGCTCTGTCTCTGCCGCTACCCTACAAAACCCTCACTAACTCAGCTCCCCACTACTTGTCCTCACTAATCACCAAATACACCCCAGCCCGCTCCCTAGGGTCAAACATCGACCTGCGCCTAGCATCTCCCTGCATCACCTCTTCCCATGATAGACTGCAGGACTTCTCACGCGCAGCCCCCATCCTCTGGAACGCTCTCCCTCATACGGTCAGACTTTCCCCTAACTTCTCTTCCTTCAAACGCTCCCTTAAAACGTTCCTATTTAGGGAAGCCTACCACCCAACTCACTGACGCAACCATCAATCACTCTCACCTTGCAGTCCTCTCCTCCTGTTTCCAACCCCAACCCTTATAGAGTGTGAGTTCCTACGGGAATAGGGCCCTCATCTCCTCCTGTACTGTTTGTCAAATGTTGTTCAATGTATTGTAACCCTGTCTATACTGTGCCTATTGTACAGCGCTGTGGAATATGCTGGCGCTTTATAAATAAAGAATAATAATAATAAAAGGAGAATAAAAATAAGTACATAAGCAATGGATTTTTCATTTCCTTTGCAAATGTTGCTAAAAATCTCAGTAAATAGCATTTAATGAGCTCAGAGTCATTAGGGTCTTTGACGATGGCTTTACATTGGAATAAATGAGTGTAGAACATATGGTATAGCATTATACCTCTACTCTTGCAGCTACATATATAAAACAAGGCACATAGGAAAAAAAATAAGGAGGGACGCCGGAGTGTCCTCCAGGACAGCAATAAAGTGTTTATACTTTATTATTTCCTTAAAAACACTACATGTGACAACAGGGCCGGATTAAGATCTCTATTGCCATGGAGATAAAGATTTTAGTGGGCTTTATTTTGGAATTTAGTGAAATGAAAACATATTTAGGTTATTTAATAGTGCAGTTATGGGTATATCTAACCAGGCAGATACTGTGTGAGGAAATTTCCATTCAGATTTCAATCATTTACAGATAGTAAAATTATTTTTTCACAGTTTATCCAAACCTTTGTGGTTATATATTCTATAGGGAATTCTTGTTAGAAAATTCAAATGGAAACCTGTTAGGGATATGCGTTTCGGGTTTCGGAATTTCGGAATTTTCACGAAATTTCCCGATTCGTGTTTTCGGATGCGGCCGAATTTCCGAAAACTTTTAGATCCGAAAATGGCAGATCCGAAACGTTTTCCGAGCCGAAACAAAATATTTTCGGAATTTTCGAATGGACTTGAAATGTGTCAAATCGAAATTTATTGCTTTGAAACGAGGAGAACAGACGTTCCGAAAAAACGAAAATTTCCGAACTTACGAAAAGTCGATACAAAAAACGAGCTAAGTGACACGAAAATACGAAAATTGGTTGAAATTCCGAAAACATGTACAATTCCGAAAAACGAAAATTTCCGAAATCACGAAAAGTCGATACAAAAAACGAGCTAAGTGACACGAAAATACGAAAAATGGTCGATATTCCGGAAAAAAAAGTACACGAAAAACGAATCGAGCCGAACCGAATCGAAACAGAAATCGGTCGAAACGAGCTGAATCGAAAAGTTTAAAAATCCGAAAAATCGAACCGAAAAAAAAATCGGTGCACAAGCCTAAAACCTGTTACTGCATTTTTCTGAGAAAATATACAATTTTAACCAAACAAATTAAATAGTTCCCTTGTGTTTTGGAGGATGGTGTTTTATGAATAATATGACTATGTATAAAACATTGACCTTGCTCCCAGCGTGGGAAATTAGAAGGTGAGTAATGGCAGTGGTATTGCTCATTTATATGTGACAAATGGACAATGCCATCGCTTTGGAACTAAAAAAATAAATAAATAAAAAAAGTGTTTTTTTTGTTTCTTTTCTTCTAGATTTTAGATTGTCACGTTTGGTATCAATGCAAAGGCCAGACTCTGTCCTGTCCAATAACACCTCACTTGACCTTGTGAGGTGTAAAGATTAGTGATGTAAGGTTCTAAAGTCATCCCCCCCGTGCACTTCGCCGCAGTGCGGCGGTTTAGGTTTTTGATGTAACAATTCGGAACAACGGATTGAGCCATCACCTCCACACTTGTTGCTGACATGAGAAATGAGATGGTGAGTTAGTGCAGCATCATTGATCACTTTATAATTGAAAAAAATATTGCTGTGTTAGAAAGAAAAAATAAAGAATTTTTTCTTATTTTATTTTTGTTCTAAAAAAACTGGTCATGTTTGGTATCACTGGAAATGTCAAGATCACTACACTACACTACAGGCGTCCAAATGCCCATCAATGCAGACATATTTATTAGGGATGTGCATGGATGAAAATTTGTTTTGTGTAGGTTTGTTTCATTATGTTTTTAAATAATTACATTTTCGAAACTTCGTAACTAATTTCGTTTCGTATTGTTTCGGATCGATTTGAAATTTCAAATTGATTTGAAATTTCATATTTCAATTCGATAGTTAATAGCAATTCGAATTTTGGATCACTAAATAAAACCCCAATTAATTAAACTTTGCTGTTAAAAGAAAAGCTAGGGTTAAATTTTAAGCTGTGTCACAGATTTAGTATTTGAGTCAAATCAAACAGTGAAAAAAAATGAATTTGTTTCATAAAGTCCTTTGCTGACTATTACTTGTATTTTAAGTTAAGATCAATCCGATAGTTGATATGTATTTGATAGTTCATATCAGATTCAACAGTTGATATAAATTTGATAGTTCATTTCAAATTTGATAGTTGATATCAATTTGATAGTTCATTTCAAATTTGATAGTTGATATCAATTTGATATTTGAAATGAACTATCAATTTGATATCAACTATCAATTTGATAGTTCATTTCAAATTCGATTGTTGATATCAATTTGATAGTTCATTTCAAATTCAATAGTTGATATCAATTTGATAGTTCATTTCAAATTCGATAGTTGATATCAATTTGATAGTTCATTTCAAATTCGATAGTTGATATAAATGTTATAGTTCATTTCAAATTCAATAGTTGATATCATTTTGATAGTTCATTTCAAATTCAATAGTTGATATCAATTATTCAAATTTTTCTTTTATGATGATGACACAGTGTAAAACGAAATAAATTCGTTATATACCATTTCGTTTCATTTTGAATTTGTATCGTATTGATTCGTTATTCGGAAGTACTTCCGAACTACGAATTATCAAATTACGTTCCAAATTCTGAATTTTTTCGAAACGACTGCACATCTCTAACATTTATCCTTTCTCTGGGCCTATTCTGGGACATGGGCCTGGAGCTGCTGCTCCATCAGGCCCTATGTTAATCCGGCCCTGTGTGAAACAAAACCGGGCTGTATAAACTCGTGGGGAGTCTGTACAGTTCAGTTATGAGTGACAGAAAAGTTTTTAAATGACCAAAACCTCAATAGTTGTACTCACCTAAACATGCACTTTTTAAGGCTGATTCTGAGCAACCAGGGGGTGTAACACAAAAAAAATAGAACATTTAGACAATGCCACAACAATATACAGTTGTGTTCAAAATTATTCAACCCCCAATGCTGTAAAGGGTTTTAGGGAATTTAGTGTACATTTGTAATTGTACTCAGAATGAAATCCTACAAGGACTTTTTAAAGAACCATATGCAACTAAAATGACATCAATTGGTTTTGTAATATAGTAGTAAATGTTTCTTTTGTGAATTATTCATTGACACAATTATTCAACCCCTTAAAGACTACCACTCTGAAGAACAGACGTTCATTCAAGTGTTTTCAATCAGGTATTGAAAACACCTGTGGGATGTCACGGAGCAGCAATAAAGCATAATAAGCACCAAATAGGCAGCTTTAAAATTACTGTGATACTCAGCTCCTTCCAGACATTTACTGGTGTGGTTACAAACATGGTGAAGTCAAGAGAATGGTCCAGGAAGACAAGAGAAGAGGTGATTGCTCTTCACAGGAAGGGCAATGGCTATAAGAAGATTGCAAAAATGTTAAACATACCAAGAGAGACCATAGGAAGCATCATTCGCAAATTCAAGGCAAAGGGCACTGTTGAAACGCTACCTGGTGGTGGCAGAAAGAAGATGCTGACTTTGACTGCTGTGCGCTATCTGAAGCGTAGAGTGGAGAAAAGTCCCCGTGTGACTGCTGAGGAACTGAGAAAAGATTTGTCAGATGTGGGTACTGAAGTTTCAGCTCAGACAATACGGCGCACACGGCGTAATGAAGGCCTCCATGCCAGAACTCCCAGGCGCACCCCCTTGCTGTCTCCAAAGAATAAGAAGAGTCGACTGCAGTATGCCAAAAGTCATGTGGACAAACCACAGAAGTTTTGGGATAGTGTTCTGTGGACTGATGAAACAAAATTAGAACTGTTTGGGCCCATGGATCAACGCTATGTTTGGAGGAGGAAGAACAAGGCCTATGAAGAAAAGAACACCTTACCTACTGTGAAGCATGGCGGGGGTCAATCATGCTTTGGGGCTGTTTTGCTTCTGCAGGTACAGGGAAGCTTCAGCGTCTGCAAGGTACCATGAATTCTCTTCAGTACCAGGAGATATTGGATGACAATGTGATGCAGTCCGTCACAAACCTGAGGCTTGGGAGACGTTGGACCTTTCAACAGGACAATGATCCCAAGCATACCTCCAAGTCCACTAGAGCATGGTTGCAGATTAAAGGCTGGAACATTTTGGAGTGGCCATCGCAGTCACCTGACTTAAATCCGATTGAGAACCTCTGGTGGGACTTAAAGAAAGCAGTTGCAGTGCGCAAGCCTAAGAATGTGACTGAACTGGAGGCTTTTGCCCATGACGAATGGGCGAAGATACCCGTAGATCGCTGCAAGACACTTGTGTCAAGCTATGCTTCACGTTTAAAAGCTGTTATAACTGTAAAAGGATGTTGTACTAAGTACTAAGATTGAATGTCACTTGGGGGTTGAATAAAACTGATAATGATGTGAGCACAGAAAAGACATTTGTGGTTATTTCATTATAAATGTTATGTTATATTTGTCTGACCTACACGTGCCTCTTTGATTTAATTGTAAGCAAGATGACTGAATGATCAAAATCAATGTCAAACTGGCCAAAACACTCAATTTCAGTGGGGGTTGAATAATTTTGAACACAACTGTATACAAAAGATATTACAAACACCTAACGTGGTGAAAAAAATGAAGATGTGGTTACAAAATATGATCAAAAATAAAAAATAGAGGGAGAAATTGGCATATGTACATAATACATGCATAGAGAAAATATAAAAGTACATAATTTTATCAAAGAAAAAAACATCTGTTCTATTGGATGTAGCAGTTCCTCATTGTTGTTATTCTACCCCTTTTCCCACAAAAATGCTGGTATTATAATTGCTCCTTTTTACTATTACACTATATCCATGTTTGCGTTATGAAAGCTCAATAGAGAATCACCACTGTGCCTCACCGGGGAGAGTTGTAAGCACTGCGTTTAAGCACAGGAGTTCTGTTATTTTCTATATCCACTTTGGCGTAATCAGAAAACCAATTAACTTCTCACTCTTTTCTCACTAGAAAGTGTTGTGTTCTCTCTGGGATAGAGCAATTCTCAGCTTCTTCTGTGAATACTGACAAGAACTCTTAATAATATCAACTGCATCTGTCACTATTTTACTATTTGTATTTCTTATTGGCCTCCGGGCTCTTTTTTGCGCAGTAGATTACGTCTTGGAAGGAGAACTATCTTTATTTTGTTATTATGATATTTTACCTCTTTGTGCTAAGTACTTTTTCATTGCAGGGAGTCTTGCTCTATTCCTAGAGAATGACTGCACAATTACATGTAAGTATCCTCTGCTGACTTTCTTGTACTCTTATAATTGAGTGCCATTTTGTTGATGGTTTCACAGCGTGATTTTACAAGGAAATTCCACTTATTTCTAAATTAATTTGTTATCGAATATATCTTCAATTTTCATAAAACATGATTAAACGCAAGTGGATGCAGCTCCATAAAAAGTAGAATAGCACTTGTACCTGGAGGAGTCATAAAAGTACAATGATTAACTGTCAAAATAAAATATGCGTCTTTTACACAAAAGCATGCAACACCCTGAGGAAGTTATACTAAAAATTTAGATAATGGGAAAATTCCCTCATTACATTTTCTTCTGAAGCATCGGTGCTATCTACACATTCTTATCAAAATATGCACTTACAAGATATACAAGGATCAAGGTACCCACGCTTACCATATGGATACCATAACAAGGAAGTCGACAAAACAAACAAAAATGTGCCAAAAAAAATCAGTTTAAAGCTCCCTAAAGTAAAATATTCACTTGAGAGTTGATGACAACTTCTGTTTTATTCACTAGTGAATGCTCATAATACACTGGCTGAGGTTTGGTATGTAGAACAGAATTAAAGACAAAGGGACAGATTACGAATTTAACTGCGCCTACAGGTTTCCCCTTAGCACCCCATTTTAGTACCAAATTATGGGACAGGTGCTAATTCAGCACCTCACCCTGGAATGAAGCACTACCCTCAATGATACTCATGGCAGCTGCCGCGAGTTTTACCTTCAGGAGTATATAGGACTCCGTGGAGGGTTGTGCGTGTGGGCCACGAGCATTGCGTGATATCGCTCTTGCGACATCGCACAGTACTGCAAAGTGATCACGGAGGGAGACTGTGGACTATTTGTCTCCAGTCTGTCTCTGCTCCCGGCCAGGAGAAGAGGTGGATCGGGCCACTGTTCTCGCCGCTGGATGAGAGGTATCGGATTTATTGGGGGGGAGTTTAGGGGGTGCTAAATGATTCTGCAAAAGCAGAATAAGCACTAGCTTTTAGGTGTCACTAGCATTTCTGTTAGTGCATCGGTGTGATTATTAGTGCTAGAGTTTACTCTTCTGAATGCCACAGTTGGCGTTCGCTGTGTAATTTAGCCCAAAGAGTTCCATTCATGAAATGTGGTGTGCTGCTGATGGCAACAACTTGGCTGCAACTGGTGAACTGAATCTGTCAGCATCTGCTGAGATAATCACAGAAGACAAAGTCAGCAAACACTCTTGAATCAGACAACTTTATTTTCTTTATTTTATTGAAGAAAGGTATGGTAAAAAAGTCAATGTAAAAAGCTCAACAGAATAGAACCTGCAAGGTTAGATACAAGAGAAGTCTGTGTTATATGCATGTCTTTGTTATACATTATTCATATTTGCAGACGTCATGTTATGAAGCTAGCCAAGCTGCAGTCTGTGTTTGGTGACATGAGACACCAAAGCTCCACTCCTGAGATACCAATTGCGGGGAAAACCCTTTCAAGTGCCACAACTTTATCGAGGTCTTCCTGAAATTTCTACTTTACTCTATATTTGTTAACTTTTCATCCCGTGCTTCAAATAAATTTTTTGATAATTTTTTTTCACGTACAAATAATTCTTCTTGGTGCTGGTGTACACATGGGGCACTATCAGCTGTTGTGAGCTAACCCTAGCGTCAGCCTATTTTTGCGTTAGTGCCAATAAATCCATTTTAGCGCCAGACCAACAGATCGTTTGCCTCTTGCTACAAATGGCAAAAACCACTTAGCGCTCGGTAATTAACAATTCATTGCGCAAGCTTACTGTACTTACCGCGTGCTATACTTAACATGGGCAGCGCTACAGAGCACCTTCGCTATAATAACCAAAAGATCGTTTGGTCCCGGCACTAATTTTAGCACCAACGCTAATCGCAAAAATTCACCTACTGCTCAACCCTGGTGTTAAATGACGGAAAAGGAAGAAAAAAGGGAAAAAAGTCAAAAGTACTTGCCCATAATTAACAGGCAATTAACAGGCAATTGAAAGGAATGCAGCACAGGTGTTCTCTTGGCTCGCTGGATGTAGTTTATGTGTAAAAGATGCATTGCATGTTTAAACCGGCGTGCTTCAGGGAAACGTGAGAAGATGCATTGTATAGGAAAACTTGCCGTGTGCGAAGCCCATAGGATTCAGTGTAAAAAATATTATCGTTTTCATTCTTTACTTATTCAACTTTTTATATTTTAATCCTCAGCAAAAAGCTTTTTTCTTATTGAATGTTTAGAATTTATTAGGGATTTTTCTGGATTTTTCAGGTGAAATTTGGGGTTTCGATTTATTTATGAAAAAAACTAGGCTTTTTTGCACCGGAATGCTTTTTATTTTTAACCATACAATGCATTAGCGCTGGTTCTCAGCCTGGGTCTTAGCATTTCCCTTGCGTGCATTACTGAATCTTGTAAACGGACTACCGCGGACAAGGTGATCTGTTGGTGGGACGTCAGGCACTACCTTTTAGCGATTCACGCTAGGTTTTTCATGTAGCGGTTTCATTTTAGCTCACACCAGCTGATAGAGCCCATGGATTTTAAATTAGTGTATTAATCAGGGCTGGATTGATATAGGGGGCTATTGGAGCTCCCTTCCTCAAAAATAGGTCCACTGAAAAGTTAGTTATTGAGCAATAAATGCCTCGTTCAGTGCACAAATACATAACTAATTGGGGTGAGACGGAAGGACAATGAAATAATAGAGATGAAAAAAATGGGGCAGAGGCATGGTAGGTTAAAGTTTCACAAAATCTTAGGATCCAGGCCCATAATCTAGCTCTGACATGAACCCATACATAAGTTAAAGTACTTGTGGATTAAGTGTAATGTAATTCATTAAAACTTTATTGCAACAAGCATTATGCATTTTATAGCAAATGGGGTCGCCCATTGCTTATTGAAATAATAAAGTCTTTTACATGACTGTAATTTTGCACATAGGTTAGAATGTGTTCTCGTATCTGTTAATAAAAAAACCCATAAAAAATACAATAAACAGATATTGCAGACTCTTAAAAGTATTCAGGCGTGAACAATTCTGTTGACATTCACAAATGACCTTGAAATAAGATGCCTCAAGTGTATATTCTTATCTCTAGCTCATCCTTGGTAAACCAAGATGATAATGCAATCTAAAGGGATCAATGATCATCACATCAATTACCACAACTAGAGGCAAACGAAATGTGCCACTGTTCTGATTAATTAGTATCACAATAAAGATGGATGCGGTTGTAGTTTCATGCTGCATCCTTATTAAGGGAGGCATGTCTAAATAAAGTTCAAAAACAATCCAACAATTAGTATCTTCTTTTTTTGCTCTTAGCACCACTTTACTAGTCTAATTCATGCAATTATTCACTACTCAAAAATCTTTAACATAAACACAGCACTATACTTCAATATTTTATATATTTGCCCACTGGCTAAGCTTGCATGAAATATAAGAGAAATATTTAGGGTACTTGGTAAAAATGTTAAAAATATTAAAATTATTAATGAACCAGGAACCCCTCCATTTTCCCACGTCTTTTTCTTCTTCTCCACCCCACAATCTGTTCCTCCCCACCTTACTGCTCTGAGCTATTTCATTTAAATCTCCAATGAAGAATGGGGACTTGCTGGTCCCTTTTAAAATCCTGTTCTACTCAATGATTGCCCGAAAATTGTAGCAGGTAAATTTACAATCTATTTGGCTGCCCCCTATCCAGCTTGTACAATTTCTCTCGCTTCCCTGTACATCTCAGTGTTATTATCTGTGTATTTTTCTGAGACTACGTCAAACAACTGTTAATTGAAGAAGGTAAATTATCAATGAGCTATTAAATACAGGGCTCAAAATTTCCACTCGCCTGCTCGTATTTGGCGAGTGGAAATGCACACGCAGGCAGCACAATAAATTATTTTGTGCTGTGTATTCCAGCAATGCCACCGTGCAGCCCCCCTTCCCCAGGCTGCACGATGACAGGGATCAACTGCCTAACCTGACCAAGCTAGTCTCTGTCACTGGCAGGGGGGTGGAGAGGAGCTTCCCTGCCTCCTCGCTATGCTTACACTGGGGTCTGATGACTGGGTATACATGTATCTGGGGTCTGATGTCTGGGTATTAATGTTATTTGTGTAGCTTTATTCTAAATAAAACCTTTAACAGTGTAATTTCATAAGAAAATGTAAGGGTGTGTGTTTAGGGGCAGCGTTAAGAGCTGAGTAGGGGTTAGGTGGAGCAACTGGTGGCGAGTAACTCTTATGGCCTGATTAATAGGGATGAGACGAACACCCCCGTGTTCGGTTCGCATTCGAACTCGAACAATTTCAAAAGTTTGAGTTCGAACGCCAACACGAACCGGACTCAACGCAAGTCAATGGGACTTGAAAGTTCGATTTTTAGAGTGCCCTGCAAGAGGGCATATATGCAAGATATTTGCCATATGGGGGTTCGGGCCCTGGGGACAGGAAACAAGGAAAAAAAAGTAAAAAAAAAAACGTTTTTAAAAGGAACAGTGAGTTTTCCATGAAATAAGGGTTAAAAATAAAAACGAAAAATTCCTTCAAATATCGTGCCTAGGAGGTCCTCATAACCTGCCCCTGAAGTGGCGGATTTGTAGGATGTATAGAAACATTTAAAAACAAAAAAATGACGTTTCAAATGACGGTAAACGGTTTTCCTTTAATCTATTCATAAACAACTGCTTGGGGCGCCAGTCTGTATTATAAAAGGAGACATTTTAGGACACGCAGAACATGTTTAGTGATTTTTTGGCTAAATTATGCTGAAACTTATGCTGGCTTTGGATGAAAGTAACAATAGGTGCTTTAAAATTGTGCCTTTAGTGTCGGCAACAGTGCCGTCACACCGTAACCACACTGTGGTATTGTGGAAGAGTGCAGGGTTGGACCCTGCGGTCCAATATTAAAATGTTATGAATCTGGTACAGGTGTCAGTGCACCCAAATATTGTGCCTTTGGTGGCAGCAAGTGCCTTCACACCGTAACCCTTTTGTGGTATTGTGGAAGAGTGCAGGGTTGGACCATGCGGTCCTATATTAAAAAGATATGAATCTGGTAAAGGCGTCAGTGCACCCAAATATTGTGCCTTTGGTGGCAGCAAGTGCCTTCACACCGTAAGTAACCGCTTCTGTGGTATTGTGAAAGAGGGCAGGGTTGGACCCTGCGGTCCAATATTAAAATGATATGAATCTGGTACAGGCGTCAGTGCACCCAAATATTGTGCCTTTGGTGGCAGCAAGTGCCTTCACACCGTAAGTAACCTCTCTGTGGTACTGTGGAAGAGTGCAGGGTTGGACCCTGCGGTCAAATATTAAAATGATATAATTCTGGTACAGGCGTCAGTGCACCCAAATATTGTGCCTTTGGTGGCAGCAAGTGCCTTCACACCGTAACCCTTTTGTGGTATTGTGGAAGAGTGCAGGGATGGACCCTGCGGTCCAAAAAATTAAAATGATATAAATCTGGTAATATAGGCGTCAGTGTCAGTGCACCCAAATATTGTGCCTTTGGTGGCAGCAAGTGCCTTCACACCGTAACCCTTTTGTGGTATTGTGGAAGAGTGCAGGGATGGACTCTACGGTCCAAAAAATTAAAATGATATAAATCTGGTAATATAGGCGTCAGTGTCAGTGCACCCAAATATTGTGCCTTTGGTGGCAGCAAGTGCCTTCACACCGTAACCCTTTTGTGGTATTGTGGAAGAGTGCAGGGATGGACCCTACGGTCCAAAAAATTAAAATGATATAAATTTGGTAATATAGGCGTCAGTGTCAGTGCATCCAAATATTGTGCCTTTGGTGGCAGCAAGTGTCTTCACACCGTAACCCTTTTGTGGTATTGTGGAGTGCAGTGCTGGAGGTTTTTTGAATGCAGGAGAGATCCCCGATCTATTCCGTTACGTCAGCATTAGGGGATTGATAGCTGCTGATCCAGGACTGATTCATTTTTATAAATGTCAGTCGGCCTACAGAGTCGGTGGACAGACGCACTCTTTTGTCTGTGACAAAACCTCCAGCGGCACTGAACATCCTTTCAGAAAGCACGCTGGATGAAGGCAACCTAGTAGCTGCATAGCATATTGGCTAAGTTCTGGCCAGTGATCCAATCTCAACACCCGGTAAGCCAGTGGATCATCTGCTGGAAAGGTATCCAGGTCTGCCCTTGCCCCATGGTAGTCCTGCACCATACAGTGAAGACGCTGGCAATGGGTGCCTACATTTGACGTCCCTGGGCGTAGTGGACTAAACAAATTTAAAAAGGCATCAGTCAAGCGGCCCCAGCCTTCACCGCTCTTCCTCTGATCATCCGCAGCCTCAGAAGCACCTGTGTCATCACTTGATAACCTACCAGTGCCTATTCACAAAGCCCTGAAATTGAATGCAATTTCTGTGCTTTGCATTTCAGCAATTCCATTTCAGCAAACATTTGGTGAATTCACAGTTTTTTGAATGCTCACCATATTTTGCAAAAAATGGAGTTGACGGAGCAGTTATTGGACATCGGTGTAAAGTGCCGAAATTGCCTCTGTAAATTCCACATAGTAAAAAAAACAAAAAACCTCCTATTCTCCCAGTAGGATCTTAAACCAATAAAAATGTAGTAAAAGTCTAATAATAAAAAATAATGGAAAGGTCTATGAAAATATAATATAGACAATTATTTATATTAAATAAAAAACCAAAAATGTCTTTTAAAAATACAAAAGGGTCTTTTAAAAAACAAACAAGTTTTAGTAAAAAAAATAAAACAAAATATTTTGATTTTTTTTAAAAAAGATATACCATTTATTACATTGTATTAGATTTGCCTGTTCAAACCTGTCAAATTGAAAGACTGAAAATCAGGGCATTTCGACAAAGTTTCAGTGCGATTCGTCGGCCTGTGAATAGACAAATCGATAGTTCTTTACTTCAGAATATAAAGGTGTCTCTGTATAGCGGTGAAATGCACCGTATTTTATTGTCAATTCGTCGTCTTTGGTGAATTGACAGCTTTGTGATTACTCGATTTGCCCCAAAATCACCATTTGGTGCAATTTAGTGGCTAATTTGGAGGTTATTATATAACCCTCAAAGAGTGCAAGTAGGTTGCAATTAAACTAATCAGAAATAATTCCTCAAGCAACATGCTCAGGGCCTTATCGCCTCCTTAATGCTAGCGCTAGCTCACATAAGTGAGTATTAGCATTAGGTTAAAAGAGGTAATAGCGTTACGCCCATATTACCTCTAGATCGCAAAAGGGGTTAAAACACCCATTAGCGCATCAGAGATTGTCCTTTCTAGCAGGAGGTCACTATACTTTGTGCTCCCTATACCTAACATGGTTAGCGCAAAGAGTAATTAGGATTTTGGAACCAGGAGCTAAATGATCAAGCTCAATAGAGAACATTATGAGCCCCAGAGCACTGTATGAGAATGAGACTGGTAAAGAAGAAATTGAAGCAAGATCCATTTAAAGAAGGCATTTACCTCTCTGTGCTCAAAAAGTTAAAAAAAAATTGAACTTGGGGAGTAATTTTTTTTTTTTTTACTTTTTGTGATCAATGAGGGTTTAGTCCCGCCTAACCGGGTATTCCTCCCACAAAGTGAGGACATGGTCGAGAGACCCGATCTTCACACAATTTTGTATTTGTATCTCTCTGTGCTCCAAACGTCAAAAAATATTCTCACTCTTTGTTATGTAAATAATAGATGGACATATGGGAGTTTGAATAAAAGTAGATTTCCACACAAAAATATTTGACTGATACACAGCTTGTGAGAGGATGTAAAGCAGGTTCCACACAGTGAGGGTCCCTTAAGGTTGGGGTCAGACTAGCGCATTTTTAAGGTGCGTTTAGGCGCACTTAATCACGGCCACAGTAGCAGCAAATGACGCGCAATGATGGCCACTATACGAAGTACGGCCGCATGAAAGTCCGGCCGCGCAACGCAAGTGGAAAATGAACGCATTTTTTCGAGACCGCAGAACCGCTATGTACAGAGTGCGCTGCGTCCGCTAGCGGCGAGTGTGTGCGTGATTAGGAGACGTCAGACGCTGCTCATGTCCGGCCAACATAACGTCCAGACACAAAAAGTGTTTTATTGACGATCCGTAAAAAATCACGCACGAAAATGCGCATCGTATGACCGTTTTCGCGCATTCCGTGAAAAAGTACGGCAATGCGTCCGGACGCACTTTTTGACGGTCGCTGCGAATAATGCGTTCGTTTGACCCTAGCCTTAAATCTACTGAAAACAGCTAGTCATATGTGCAAGAATCACATGGAGCTGGTTTTATTTGGACAAACAATACAACATTTCACTCATTACCTAAGCCTTTATCAAGCATGACAAAGGCTCAGGTAAAGAGTCAAACCATTGTATTGCTTGTCCAAATAAAACCAGTTCTACGTAATTCTCGCAGTGTGATTGGCTATCGGTTTGCGTTCATTGAATAAAAGCAGATAACAGGTCTCTGTTCACTTGATCACCTGGTGCAAAATTGCTCCCCTTGTGTAGTCTGATTTCATGTTTCACATTGCGGATTGAATTTGATGATTATAGATAATACAGCATAATTAGCATTGGTTATTTCTAAGGTAGTCACTTTGGGCTACAACAGCCAAAGACATACAGAATTGTGAAAAGAACTGACATATGACATGACAGGCTTTTATCAAAAATATGACAAACTGTGTCTATCACACAAAGCCAGATGACCATTACAAGAAGACAGAATAAAATGCAGAGATTTCTACACAAACCAACTGCTTGGTTGACAGATGTTTATATTTCACAGTTCTGTTTTCATGACCTTGAAAACTCGAGAGAACCTTTCACAAAACACAGTTAACAAAAGCACACAGAACGCCACTGTGACACATGCCGCATAACCTAGGTCATGTTTTTCTTTTTTCTGTTTGTAATGTAATGCCTCGCTTATATTAGAGGAAATTGCCTCTCGGCCTCCAAAGCAAAGGAAAACAAGCACTTTGCTATCTTAATATTCTCATCCCTGACAAAATCATTTAAAATGGAAAATTACTGCAGCGTGAAGATCAGACCAAAGGCATGACAGGGTGAAGCAGGTTGGAATCATCTTTGATTAATCTATCTTCTTTGATTTAAAATTGGTAGGTGCCAAATTGGTGAAGGCCACAGCTTTCCCAATAAATACGAAGAATAATTTTACATTTAATAGCTTTATCACAACAGAGTTCTATCAATTCAATATTCACAGCAAATTCTACCTCTTAACATGCATTTTCACCATACGCAGACCCCCTCCAACAGTATTTAATTCAATGATAGCAAACATAGCCTCAGCAAAAAATATTTAAACGATTATAAAGTCAGATTTGCCATTTCTATATCTAGTTAGTATTTCTGCAGTGAATGTCAATATATAATTTATCATACATCCATCAGTTGATTCCAAGGTAAACAGATCTATACTTAATAGCATTCAGTATGATATACATATATTTGTATACACGCATATGAGCTTTTGCATACTTTTTACTTGCAATTTCCCTTTAGAATCTTTTGATCCTTATTTCTTTCCTTTCTTGTTGCTCTGACTCCCACTTCAAAAAGCCAAGCACTGCCTATTGTTTATTGACCTTGCTATGGGTAATACAATGTTTTATTACACATATATTGGTTTTACTTATTATATTCTGGCTATTAATACCATAAATTCTCATTAAGAGCCGCTCCCTCCTCCCCATGAGAAACATATAAATCTGGTATAAGTGTTTTACTATTAAGAATAGAGTTCCTTTTTCGGCCTTAAATAATCAGGCAGATGCTGCTGACAGTCTCTGCCTAATATATTATTATTTTTTCTTTTTGAGGTGATATTACTCACTTTTTGTCGCTCGTTGCACACAGCTCCTCTTTTTCAGTGCAGGGACTCCCAAACCCTGAAGCTTTACTACACAGTTTGTGCTCCTACGCAACATGCGTAGTGTGGGAACCACAAGCTGCATGACCCTACGGGGCTTGCACACTTTACGTACACAAGATCCACAGCACCTGTGCAGAATGATGAATTGGAGCTGAGTGTGTCATGCGTCCAGTCTGGAGACCTATGAGACCCCTTATTAGGATTCCAGACCGCCTCTTACCTGTCCTGACCATTGCCTCCAGTCCAGGATTTTCCTCCAACGTGCCATGTACCTGCCCACATGACCTCCAGAGTACAGAGCCTCTCCCTACTTTATGGTGGATCGCCATCCCTGCATTGCTCAGTTATTGAGTTCCTGTTAGGAGTCTGCATTGCTCCTGAGTGTTTCCAGTTTTCCATTCTGCAGCATTTCCAAATATACTTGCCTACAAGGCATTCTGAGACCTCATCTACAGCATCTCCTATCATCTGTGCCACACCATCAGTTTTCTAAAATATTTGGCAATCTAGACCTACACTTCCTGTGTTGTCATCTGTGGCTGCAGCGTGTCTCACTATCCTGACCTGCAAGGTATCTGGAGACCTTACCTGCAGCATGTTCCATTATCCAGAAAACGTCTCCTATCATCTGTGTTCCAACCTCGGCTTACCTGACCACATTGTCCTGTCATACGTGCACCAACCACGACCAGCTTGACTACGTTCCTGATCATCCTTGAACCATCTTTGGCTATCTGGTCTACCCAGTCTCAGTATAATAAAGTGTTTTCTGAGTATCCACGCCTGAAGGGTTATCATGTCTAGTCCTGCGTTTCCACCATGGCTCGTGATGTGTGCTATCCCTACAGAGTGTGCATGTTGAGATCTGATCCATCACTGCCTCTCAGACTGCTGGCTATGTGGGTGGTCTCAGAGCGCAAAGATGGCGTGCTGAAGTCACTAGTCAATTTCCAAAGCTGGGAAATTCAAAATTCTCCTTTTCTCCAGATCGGGGCATAGAAACATAGAAACATAGAAAGATGTCTGCAGATAAGAACCTTTCGGCCCATCTAGTCTGCCCAATTACATGGATACTTTACCTGGATTTATCTTTTGTTTAGGATAGCCTTATGCCTATCCCATGCTTGCTTAAATTCAATTACTGTTTTGGCCTCTACCACTTCAACTGGAAGACTGTTCCATGTATCCACCACCCTCTCAGTAAAATAATGCTTCCTGATGTTACTTTTAAACCTTTGCCCCTCTAATCTAAGACTATGTCCTCTTGTTTTGCTATCGGGGCAGAAGATCGGGGCAGAAGGAGAGAAGTGGGGGGCACTCCTCACATCTTGGTCACTTTAAAACACTGAAGTAGTCAGGAGGAGTAGAGTGTCTCTAAGGATATTCAGGCTACATTTGCATGTCTCACCTATCTTCTTTATTGCAACACTATTTTAATAAATACAAAAAAAAGATAAAAGACATTGATCGGCCACTTCAACCACTAATAGATCAAAAAATGAAAGGTTCTGTTTTTGCTCATCCTGTCTTGATATAAGGTCAGTAGAATGCCGGGTTTGCTGAACAAGAACAACAAATTGAATTAATGTTTCACTGCTTTTATTCTCAGAACAACACTGGCTGCAAGGATCAGATAAAGGTAATGGACAAAACATAAGGGGAAAACAAAGGTTGGAAGAACTAGAACTGCAATTTTAGATTAATTGTTCCATTAAATAATCTGTAGATCAGTAGTGATCAATTTCTTGATACTGAAGACTCGAGGAACTATGAATCTTTTGTTTGTTTACAAACTCCAAGTTGTTTTAATTTCTCAAAAAATGTACTGATTGTAAGACTAATCTCTTGTAAACTGTTCTTGTTGTATCTGTACATTGTCAATTTAAAATGAATGTTTGAATCTGTATTTGTTATAGTGCTCTGCCCTTATACCATTTAACTCATATTCTGGCTTCTAAACACGTTGTATAGATCAGCTTCCTGAGGAAATCAGTTGTGATCCATAATTTTCCAGCAGGACAGTTCATCTTCAAATCAATGATGGTGTTATTTTTGTTTGTGACTAGCTAATTCACTGCCAAAACTATATAGTCTTTATTTATCTACTTAGAACGTATTTTACCAGGAAGGATACATTGAGATTTCTCTCGTTTTCATGTATATGGACTCCTATGTCTAGCATACTAAATTCCACTGCCAGTCCCATGTACTTTAAATGGCTTATTATGACATATTTCCTGTCAGTGCATTTATGAAAACCAATTAATCAACTAATTACCAGACAGTGTGCATGTACACGTCCAGGGATATTTCTTTGGGGCTGAACTGGGCTTTAGATTCCAAAATTCAAGAAAAATAGAAAAATATACAGAGTTGTGATTTGGCTAGTTACAGTTTCTGGTACATTTCAGAAAATCATGTGAAATGTGCTTTTTAAGGTTCACAGAATTTTTGGATATACTATATCAGTAAATAGCAATGAAGGCAAGTCGTATTTTACATTCATTTAACATAAAAGTCGTTAATGATACAGTGATATGAGTTTTAATCTTGATGTAAAAGGAAAGTTTATTAATTGAACCCCATCACTGCCAAGTGCTTTTTCTGGAAATCATTTTTCATTAATCCCTTAGTGACCAGACAGCTTTACGAAAATTCGTCCCTTAGTGCCCGCTGCTTTTTTTACTTTCCTGCACTGTTTGTGTTTAGGTCAAATTTTCCTCTTACTCGTTTATGCAACCCACACATATTAGAAATGCCCAATTTTTACATGTTTTTGCTTTTAGACCCCTTCACTGCTGAGCCAGTTCACCTATGTGCGCTGAGCTCATTATGACTGTTTTATGCTCATAATTTTTAGATGCCAGTCCAGGTCCTATTTATTTAAACCCCCCCCCCAGACAAAACAAAATTTAAAAAAATCTTTTTATTATTACTATTTATTTTTTTACACCAAACCTGGTCATGTGTGGTATCATTGGAAAGGCCATGACCAGGGAGACTAAGGGAGACCCGTGGGTGTGACGTACATGGTACGTCAGCAGTCGGGAAGGGGTTAATAATACACTAAACCATCATTGGGAAATTTCCCATGTATGTTTCACTATAGAAGCCCTACTTGACAGGCAGATGTCTCCATCCACTTGCCAAAAAGGGTTACTGCTGGTGGGGCTCCGAGTTAAATCTGGCGAGGATCAGTGTCTTGGACACAGATTCACAGCTTTTCAAGCAATGTTTCCTAGTGTTTTAGAACCCTGTCGTGTCGTGCTTGAGGTGTTAAAACATTTGGAGCATAGTCTGGAGCCCAATTGCCAGTGAAATTAGTTTCACTGGTTGTACTTCCTTGCAAAATTTGATAAATACTAACCAGTGCATATCGAGAACATCCCACACGACTTGTTTTGAAGATGCTCTAAACCAGTCGTCTAGCCACCACTATTTGGCCCTTGGCAAAGTCACTCAGAACTTTTTTCTTGCCCAGTTTTCTTGCAGAAGAATTGAATGAAATTTGATGCCACTGTAATGATAAAATCAATGTTATTCATTTCAACTGTTAGTGGCTTAAGGCCAGTGTCACACGAGCGTTTTTCAGAGCGGAAGGAACGTTCGTGAGAGTGGACGTTCATTCCACTCTGACGCCCGTGTGGCCACCTCGCTGAGTGCAGTTAGTGCGCTCAGCGCTGCAAGGTTCGATCCTCCTATGGAGGATTTTGCAGCCCCGTCCAACATGCGTCGTAGTGTTTCGACGGGGAGGCTTTCAGCACGTCCGCTGTAGCACACGCAATTCGTGCGCGTGCTACAGTGTATGGTCAACCCCGTTGAAACGTCACAACGCTGTGATGGCCGTCGAAAGCCGAGTCAGTACGGGCACAAATAGTGCTCTCATCGGAAACTGGCCTTAATGTTGCTGTTGTGTATGTTAAACATTATGGGCCCTATTACAATCTTCGCGCATACGTTTGTGCCCGCGCAAAAACACATTAACGCAAGGGGCAAAACCCTTTGCGCAGAACATCGTATTACAATCTCAGTGCAACAAACGCGCATATTCGTCTACCACGGGTGAACCTGTACGAACGCTGCGTGACCTTACTGTACTTTGCGCGCCCTATACTTAACATTGTGAGCGCAAATGCGTTTGTGCGCTGATACGCGGATGGTATTACAATCTATGCGCAGTTTGTAACGCACAGCCTTTGCGCGCATAATTTTAGCAACTCCTAAAAGCTGGTGTTAATGGCAATTTCTATCAACCTGGCCGAAACCAAATACACCAGCCCAAAAAAAAAAACGCACCAAAGTATAGTTACACATTCTAAACATTCAAACCAATAAATTTGAGAAGTTGTGTGTGTTTTTTTATTGATGCAGCATATATGCGCAGATTTACTTTGACAGGCGCAAAAACTTAACGTGAGACAATTGTGGTTCTTAATTCCGATTGGCTGAATCTCGTGAAAAAACAGTCTGCACGCTGATTTATGCGCGCAACGTTGCTGCGCTCGCGTTTTTGCGTGTCTGTTTTACGCGTGTTATTTTTTGACAGATGAAAAAATGCGCGAAGATTGTAATACCAGCGTTGATTTACGCACGTTAACGTTTAATGCTTCGCGCAAAAATTCTCGCGTTTACCTGCGTTTTTGCGTGAAGAATGTAATAGAGCCCTATTTGTCTGTAATTTCCTTTGGCAGATGACAAAAATTTATGACACTCAAGAAATATTGAGGCGGGTAACTGAAAAGGTTGTTTATACAGCATTAATCATATCTTGCATAAAAATTATAAAGTCCTACTATAGAGTACAAATCTTATTATTGAACATTAAATAAGTTATTAAAAATAAGAAAATAGGTATCTAGCTGCCCTGCTGCTGATCTCATTAATTGTGAAATTGTTTTACTGAAAAAACATACAATTGGCATTCTAGTTCACTGCTGAAGGAATAGCACAAAATGTCCATGCCATAACCTTTATTACTTCCACGAGCTAAATATTGTCTGAAGACAAATGTTGAGAGCTGCACAATGTTGCCAGCTTTAGGTGAGAGACCTAAATGCAGTAAAGAAAAAGAAAACTTAATGAGAATATCACAGTTTAAAGTGTTGTTCTCCAGAGTCCATTCTCTTGATGCAAATTTAAAGCTGTCTGGAATGTCTAAGCAGCTCATACATATCTCAAGAACTTTGAGGGGAAAAAAAGAGGAATTAAGAACAGGATTGAAAAGCCTAGATGATAATGCAGATTAAAAAATCTAATATAAAAAAGAATAGATTTAAGTAAAAAAACAATATGAAAAGATGTAGAATAAGTAGGAACCTTTTGTAGACCTCTTGGAATAGTTGTATGTGAATGTTTCAAATGTTGTAGAATAAAGGTGACTAGAGAAGAGATCATTAAGATATTCTGTATATAATAGTATCAATAGAAAATGAACATTTAGATGATCGTTTATAGAGGCCCAAAAGTAATAACATCCAATTATGTCCAACCACAGGGACAGGATTTTGTAAATCTGAAAATATCCTATATTTTAGGAATGCACTTCATTACTTCTGAGAGTAAAACCGTCAGAAAACTAGTTTTTAAAATTAAAACAAGGGAGAATATTTTATGTGGAGCTCTGTGATCCGTTTATACATATGGCACATTACTGTGCGTTATATTGCAGTGGAGCTCAGTGAGATATACATAGTGCACATACATTAAAAATGGGATGGACTGATGTGGTCATAGTGGACCTGGAAAAAAATGGAAGACTGATTGTCTTTGGAGCCCTCTTCGTCCCAAACAGCTCCACCTAGAAGAAAAAGAAAGGTACCACTGGAAAGGGGAGAGTTTCCCCTTTTCAGCTGTGCCTCTCTTTAACCCCTTAGGTGCCGGATGGCAACATCTTGGATGTCAGCCAAGCATCCGGGTCACCCCCACCCACTTACATCATCACCATATGTGTGATGACGTAAGTGGGCCAGCTAGCTGCCACGTGGAGATAGGGGGATATTTTGGATGCCTGTATCTCCTGATCCGTGGCAGCTAGAGGGTAATGTTTGATATCATTGGAAAGGCCTGATCATGACAAGTTTTGGTGTTAAAAAAAATAATAATAATAAATAATAATTTGTTACGGTGCAGTTTTTTAAAAAAAAAATTATCAGGGGGTTTAATAAAATAGGACTTCAATTGGCATTTAAACATGATGAGCATAAAACAGTCAAAATGAGCTCAGCACACAGAGGTGAAATAGCTCAGCGGTGAAGGGGTTAAAAAGCAAAAACATGTAAAAATTAGGTATTTCTAATCTCAGGACAAAATTTCGAAACTATTTAGCTGGGATCTTTTTTGGTGGTTGTAGATTTTGGGGATTCAATTTTGAAAAAGTGTGTTTTTTCCATTTTTTTCATCTTATTTCAGACTTTTTTTATAGTAAATTATAAAATATGATGGAAATAATGGTATCTTTAGAAAGTCCATTTAATGGCGAGAAAACCAGAATATAATATGTGTGGGTTGCATAAACGAGTAAGAAGAAAATTAGACCAAAACGCAAACAGCGCAGAAACGTAAAAAAAGCAGCGGGCACTTTCAGACGGAAATTCGTAAAACCGCTCGGTCACTAAGAGGTTAAATAAGATGAGCAAAAAATTGTCAACTTGAGTTCAACACACAGGGTTGAATGAAATGATTCAGATGCAAAAGCATTCTACCAGTAATGAAAATGAATAAAAAACACTATTTGATGATCAAAATATTTTTTATAAATGTGCTACACTGTTAGCATTTTTGCACAGATTTTAAAAATTAAACAGGCTCATACAGATATACAATTCAAGTCAAAAGTACATGTTTCAACAAACTCTGTACACTATTCTGATGTTATTCACATGATAGCATGTAATGTCAGATCATTTTTCCATTGAGAGATAGTAAACCGGCTTTCAAAAATATATTTATGGAAAAGTAATATCTATGAGATTCAATATTTTGTAAGTGGGATATCATGAGAGAGTGCCAAAATGTATTACAATGCAAATCCAAAATTCTGTAAAATTAACAGGGTTAAAAGAGTCTGATTTGAACAAAAGGCAGACTTTGGACAATGAAAATGACAAGACCCATTAGGGGAAGTTGGTTTTATATATGTTATTTCAATCCATTTAAAGACAATAGGTTATTGAAAGATGTAAGTTATTGAGAAGCTAGAAATGCAAAGAAACTCAAGAAAATAGAATGGTAAAGCAAACAAAATCTTGTAGGTGAATCTCCACACTATATGAAATAAGGTAGGTGCATTAATGGATTGAATAGTAAACCTAGTTATGGATGCTAGGAATGGAATGACAAAACCTTTGTATGTCATCCAATATGCGGACAATGGGGAGAAGGCTTTCGGTTACTCTCCACTGATGGAGAGAAGGCCTTTGATAGACATTTTTTGGGATAAGTATCTTTAAAACTATTAGGAAGATGGGCTTAGGTACTGGGTTTATGACTTGAATCTCAGCTTTATATTCTGCCGCATCAGCACATGTTTAGGTGAATGGCGCTTTGTCAGATATCCTTTGAACCTTTTTTAGTCTCAATCGATACCAATGCAAAGAAATATGGCATAACCAGCTAACATCAAAGGACGTGGCGGTTAATAATGCCCTCTACACTGCAAGTTGAAGGATTTTTCGATTGGGTTCTATATTTATGTGTTAAGTGACTTTGCAAAATCACTTAACACCAGGGTTTAAAGAGTCACTATGGTTTACTGATAAACGTCTCAAGCTGACAAAGAACAAACAAGGTTGGAACAGCTAATTTTTCATCGACTGGGTGCAAATTAACAGCTCCTGTACAAAGAAAACAAGCTTTAATTTGCAGTAAGCAGCTGCTTAAACAAAATAAGTGTGTTATACATAATGCTTCCAGCCATTAGCTTAACAGCTCAGTTGAAATAGGGCCCCTAGGTTTTGTTTTTTTTATTTTACATTTTGGTTAAAATTGGTTATTTCGTAAGAAATAAAACAGCAGTAACATGTTTTCCATTTCTGTTTTTTTTCTTAGGAGTACCCAATACAAAATATATCCACAAATGTTTGGATGATAAAATACGGAAATATAAATTGGCATGTAGACATTTTTGGAAATAAGAATAGAAATTTACACTTTTTTGACAGTTTTATATATTGCATTCTAGCATGCATGTTCACAGTCGGGGTTAATCAGAAAGTGCTGGTATTTGCCGGTGTTGCAAATACTGGTGTAAATCACTAATATGGCAGAGACGGCATTTCACAAAACTAAAAGCCAAACAGCAACAGCAGTTTTAATGTGAAGCATCTCCTTTGAAATGCTGGTGTTAGTCATCGCTGCAATAACAGTAATTTTCACCCCAGCATTTTGGATATCATCACTATAGGGGTTATTCTTTGTCAGACCTCATTCAGATGATGACAGACCTTCGATGCCTGCACGCAGTCCCGACTGGCCTCCCATCCAGTGCACGCATGCTGCTGTCTTTGACTGCCGGACATTTATGTTTCCCTTCTGTATTTGCTATCCCTGCCTTAAAGGTCTACTACATTCCACCATTGCTAAACCCAGTCACTTAAAGGACTGGTATCTGACCTGGGTAAAGTGCTTCCTAGTCCTACGTGTCGGGCTTACCCGAACCACACCCCAGAAATCCCCCCAACCCGTCCTACATTCACAGAGTGATTCATATAGACCCAAACCTTTTGTTACAGATCTTAACCGAATGACTGGAAATTAATGAGTGGCTCAGGAAAAGTATCTCCTCTTGTGTTGAGCAGAAAAAACAAGGTCATTTCAGCTCTGTAAAAGATGTTTAAGTTATGTGTCATATTTGTGAATGATGTAGTACAATTTGAAGGAATTTGATCAAATGTGCTTGTTAAAAATTTAAATCAAGCATTAAAGAGAATATATTTACTTTACTGCAAACATTAATTGAACTCTTATTTAAATTAACTTCCAATTACTATGAAGACGTTATTCAAAATAGGCCATGGAATGTCAAAGCTTTTTGTTCGATCTTCAGAAATTGAAATTAGTAAGGGCAGTAGAAAACCAAAAAGTTAAGTTAATAAAATAAAGTTATAATTGTAAGGAGTACACAGTGGCATAGCGTGGGGGGGCTGGGGGGGCCGTGGCCCCGGGCGCAGTTTTGTTAGGGGCGCATTTGCGCCCCTAAAACTGGCCCGGGGGTTGAGGGGACCCAGATGCCGGGCAGCGCGGGAGTGCCTGCCCGGTCCTGAAGAGTCCGTCCTGTTAAAGGGAAGCGGCTGCGTGCAGGCGCAGCCGGTCACGTGGTCCGGCTAATCAGGTGGTTTGAGTCTGTACCACCTGACTGGCCGGACCGCGTGACTTGCGCACGCAAGCCACACAGCCGCATCACCTTCAACAGGACGGACTCTTCAGGACCGGGCAGGCACTCCCGCGCTGCCCGGCATCTGGGTCCCCTCAACCCCTGCCGGAGCTGGAGCAATATCCGGGTGAGAGCTGGGCAAATCCATGTGTAAGCGGGGCAAATCCATGGGCTGGGGCAAATCCATGAGCTGGGCAAATCCATGTGTAAGCTGGGCAAATCCATGAGCTGGGCAAATCCATGACCTGGGGGCAAATCCATGAGCTGGGGGCAAATCCATGAGCTGGGGCAAATCCATGTGTGAGCTGGGGCAAATCCATGAGCTAGGCAAATCCATGAGCTGGGCAAATCCATGTGTAAGATGGGCAAATCCATGAGCTGGGCAAATCCATGACCTGGGGGCAAATCCATGAGCTGGGGGCAAATCCATGAGCTGGGGCAAATCCATGAGCTGGGAAAATCCATGACCTGGGGGCAAATCCATGAGCTGGGCAAATCCATGACCTGGGGGCAAATCCATGAGCTGGGGCAAATCCATGAGCTGGGGCAAATCCATGTGTGAGCTGGGGGCAAATCCATGTGTGAGCTGGGGCAATCCATGAGCTGGGGCAAATCCATGAGCTGGGGCAAATCCATGTGTGAGCTGGGGCAAATCCATGAGCTGGGCAAATCCATGAGCTGGGGCAAATCCATGAGCTGGGCAAATCCATGAGCTGGGGCAAATCCATGTGTGAGCTGGGGCAAATCCATGTGTGAGCTGGGGCAAATCCATGAGCTGGGCAAATCAATGTGTGAGCTGGGGCAAATCCATGTGTGAGCTGGGGCAAATCCATGAGCTGGGGCAAATCCATGAGCTGGGGGCAAATCCATGTGTGAGCTGGGGGCAAATCCATGTGTAAACTGGGGCAAATCCATGAGCTGGGGCAAATCCATGAGCTGGGCAAATCCATGCGCTGGGGGCAAATCCATGTGAGAGCTGGGGCAATATCGATAACGTGTCCACAGGTGGGGGCGCACAATTCTTGGCTGGCCCCGGGCGCTGACAACCCACGCTACGCCACTGGGAGTACATTTATTATTAGACATTTGTGAAGTACAGATTAATCCAGTTTCTGAAACCAAACATGTTGGCATGTTGTGGGTTTAATTTAATTAAACCTGTGGTACACTGGTACATTTCAATCAGGAATGAGAGCTGGAAAGCAGTAGATATATATGCAAATCTTCGAAAAAAAGTCTAAATTTAACCATGATTGTATTTGATATGGTAGATTACAGCAGCACCAATCTAGGATTCAAACAACATGTATGTATACGAAACTACAAAAATAAAACAGAATATTAATACATTAATATTATGATACTGTCCCAATAATGGAGATAAATTCCTTAAAATAACATCTCTAATCTATCCAAGATGGAAAGTCCCTATTGGATTAATAATTAATATTTTGCGACAATAACCCTAAACAATAAGTTACAAAGAGGCCAAATAGACAAGCATGAGGCAATAATTTTGGGTTTATCCCCTAAAATATCTTTCAGGTAAGTATCCTTCAGTAAGAGGGACCAGTATTTTATTAAAGTTTTATTGATCTCCATAGTTATAATCACACATAAAGGAAATGGTATTGAGTGTGCCTGAATTTTTACTTTCATATTGCAGTCCTGTCTCTATTTTTAGTCTTTTCAACTATGGTATCAAGAGGTTTTACTTGTAACCTTTACTTAACACATTATTTTTCAGCTTGAAAATGCATTTTCTTTTGTGCCGTTTCTTCGAAATTCGGTAAATTGGGTACTTTGAACACTACATAACCAAGTACAAGAATAACAACTAGTGTACTCAATGAAACTATTGACATAAATTGGTTTGAAGTAGCTAAAAAAAATTCCTGTCATTATCCTCAATGTATATTGTCAAATACAGAAAGTAGAATTCTTTGCCACTAAATTGTGCAATACTCCAGTCATTATCATTAAGACGCTGGAAAACACTAAGAATACTTACGTTTCCCTTTCACGTTAAGAACAACTCATCAACGCATCTCCTATAGAACACCAGGCCGTGCACCCAGTCATGAGAACCCTGCACAAACTGGGATTGCCAGTGGGCCATAAAAAGTTTTGAATAACTAGGCGCGGATCTGGTGCCCATAGCTATACCTGTTATAAAAGTCTCCTTTATAGTTCTGATTTTATCTCTACAATACATCAACATACATTCAAAGACCTTCATTTCCTCGGAAAACATATTTTTAGGAAAAAAGGTAATATTTTCTTTTAATCCAGCATGAGCATATTGTTCATGTATTATGGCTCTCAATTGGGTTTCAGGAAAAGTTAAGGCATACATGTTTTGGAACTTTTGTAGATCTAAATACATTTAGAACGTCATCACTTTCATTTTAGGAACATTTGGGACATGGCATCCAAGAAAGTGACGTTAATGTAATTTAATTCATTTTTTGTGCGTTGTACATTACTTCACCATAATCTACACAACTACCCTATCACCCTTTACCAACATGTCATTTAGACATAGCACCCCAGGCCACTTAGTACTAGCACTGACCAACTCTACCACTTCCTATGCTCCATAACACAACAAAACGAATCCTGTTTCGAAAAGAACCATCTCGTAAAAGTCCAAACAAGCTGACTCCAAAAATCCCAAAAGCCCCATAAAATCTACATTCTATTTCTCTATGCAATAATTAAACAATAACTGCTGCACCAAAAACGCTTCCCTAAACTGAATCACTGATCTATCCAGAGGAGCCCACTGGATCATCTTCTTGAAATCTTGTATCCACTTTACATGATGGGCAGTGTAGCCCAACACCAATGCCTTATCCCCATAGGTCAATCATGCAGGCAAACAGATTTCTTCACCCTTTTTTAAAATCTTTTTTCCTTTTGGAAATTATAGGACCTACATCATAGGGACACAGTTTTTTCACTCATATCTGGTGAAATAGGATCTGCTGCCTGACCAACGTGTCTAACTGTCCTAGTCTTTAAAGGATTTTTATTATATCTGTATAGATTAGACAGATTAAGGGTTGTTATAGAAACAGCTGCCAGCTATTCACCTTAATGCGTCTGCCCTATTAGTCGCTGTATTAAACTCAGAATCAGAATGAATAACATGGCTGTGCCCTTAAAGGTTGAATGCTGATATAATACATCGATGCATCGTACCTAAGATCGTAGGTTTTTTACATCAAAGGGACTTGCAACCCTATTATATGGCGATGCATAGCAAAATCGCCAGTAATTGAACAAGGGGGGATGTTTACCGCTGGTATTATTAGCAATATTACTTTCCAGCGATTGCATTCGAGTTTTATTTGCGTTATGACATCAGATTGGCTAAACAATCCTTAATTGCGATAATCAACTGGCTGATCTATTCATTTACCATGTAGTCCATTATGGATCTTTACAACCAACGCATTGATAGATGTATCACGGGTTGTCATGGCAATATCTGAATGCATGCTATGGATTGGATTAGCCTCTTGCCAATCAACCGATTAACAACCAATCATGTTTGAAACGTTTTGATTGGCTAAGGGTAGGGGGCGAAACCCTAACATGCAAGTTTAACCACTTCGATGCTGAGGACGCGCTCAGCGCGTCCTCAGCATTCCCGCTGGTATGCGGAGGACGCGCTGAGCGCGTCCTCCCATTGGGGTCAGCGTTCGGCCGGGTTCCGGCCGATCGCTGGCCCCCCCGGTGCGGGCTGACATCCTCGATGTCAGCCGCGCATCCGGGACCGCAGCCGCCGGAATTAGGTGTCATCGCAGCAGCGCGATGACACCTAATTCAGGCGCCCCCCCGCATGTGCGGAGGAGGCGCCTGAAAGGGAGGGGGGGAGGTCCTTCGGACCTCTCTCCCTCCCGATCGGCAGCTCTGCGGGGGTTAACCCAGGCATCATTTGGAAGGGCACAGCCTGCCCTTCCAAATGGTGCCTGGCATTAACCCCTGGGGAGCTGGATCGCGAATCGGCGCTGAAACGCCGGTTCGCGATCCTTTCCCGGAGCTGGCCGACATCTTGGATGTCGGCCAAGCCTCCGGGACTCCCCCTGAGGACTGGCGTCATCGTGCATAGCACGATGACGCCAGTCCTGGACTTAACCCCTAACTGCCACCAACTGTGGAGATAGGGAGTTCCAATGAACTCCCTATCTCCCGATCCGTGGCAGTTAGGGGTTAATGTTTGGTATGGTTGGATCGGCCAGAGCATGGCCGTTCCAACGATACCAAACACTACTGTGAAAAATGTTGTAAAAAAAAAAAAACATTTTTAAAAAAAAAATTATAAAAAAAAAATAAACACTTTTTTTTTCTTTTTTTTGTTTTGTTAATGCAGCAATATTGTTCCCATTTCAATTATAATGTGAACAATGATGCTGCACTAACGATTTTTGTATGCGGTGCGTTTGTTAAAAATAGTGTAATTTTCCCCAAAAAAAAATGTAACGAGACCCCATCTCTAATTTTTTTAACAAGCGCACCCCATACAAAATATAACCGCAATTGCTCGCATGTTAAAATGTGAAAAAAAACACTTTACACATTGTAAATTATTGAAAATACATATTTTATTGCATTTTTTGTTATAATATACAGACATGACATAACGTATACATATAATAATGACATATTATGAATCTACCGAGTCTGACGGAAAGAACGATATATAATATGTCTGGGTCATATACTAAAATAAGCCTTCAAGACACGTTTAAACATGATGAGCAAAACCGGTAAAAATGACCTCAGCACAGGGGCGGGAAAAGCCTCAGCAGCGAAAGGGTTAAGAGGCAACCAACAATCAATTCCTCTAGGGGTAGGGTGAAGGAAAAAAACACTGATCGCTAGCACACTGGTTTAAAGTGGTTACTCCAAAAAAACACTATAGGAACAGAAAATAGTAATAGTGTACAGTGCAGCACTCCCGTGACCACAATTAGACGATGAATAAAAGATCTTCAGAAGAGAAGAAGATCTATGGGCATATTCTGAAAACGCTTACAATTACCTTGAACGGATTGTCATGTACTTTTAATGTAAGTTGAGTGTCTAATTGTAACATCACTTTAAAATTACGATGTTATCTAGTGCCTTATCTCCTTTCAGGACAGGCCAAAATGTTTTAATAATTTTATTAACTAGCCCCGTTTGGGTACTATAGTTGTATATAAAGGGGATTTCCATTATAGGATTACTTCTCTTTTCTTTAACAGCCAACATTTGAGACCTATCCTTTCTTATGATATCCACTGTTGCTTTGTTTAACTCGCATTCATTGTATACTTTTATTAGAAATTTTTCTTTCATCTCACTCATTTGTTCTAGAAATATACATTCTTCCGTACAGTTTCTCTATAATGCCGCAAATTCGCCACTCGGTAATTAGAGCAGGACTGGGAGGACTATATAAATCACTGAGAGAGGCGGTTGTTATTATTCTTTATTTTTTATCCACTGATGAAGCCTATCTGCTGAGAGGGCGAAACGCGTTTGGACTTTTTTATGCTCTTTTTAATTTTTTTATGTTGTTCCATGGGGATCGAATAAAGTTGTTCCTTTTTTATACATACGACTGGACATACGTCTATTTTCGGATGGGCCTTTCTAGGTTTGGGCCGAATAATTAAACCGAAGGCGACAGTACTGAGAGCCAGGTTATAGGCTCCAGAGGGGTGAGTGTGTTATTTATCTCATCTAACTACGGTGTTATAAGACTTGATTGTCTGCACTATTATCTTGCCTCGGTTTCCCTGAGAACAAAAGATCTTCAGAAGAGAAGAAGATCTATGGGCATATTCTGAAAACGCTTACAATTACCTTGAACGGATTGTCATGTACTTTTCATGTAAGCTGAGTGTCTAAGTTTAAGAGGCACACTATCTTTTCATACCTTTTCAAGAAATCCTGACGAGCCTAGCAAGGCGATTATCCTTGAAGAAGTTCACGAGGACGAAATGTGTCGGATCATGTTTGATTTTATTTTGAATTGTTTCAATTGTAAATTTTACCCATTAAATTATATCCGCACTCTGAGTCATTATCTATATATAGCCCCTATATACCAACGGGGGAACCTGAGGACCCAATTGAGGATCTCTCTGAAGGAATCGGATGATGATGGTGTAGTGGCTGTCTGAGCTGAATTTAAGGACGCAACCACGTCAGCTGAGTATATATGATGAGCATATAATCTACTGTTATCCTGTGAGCGAATTTCCGTAGCAGGGGGTCATATATATACCCATATTTTACAGTATAACGCTATGTTGCCTTCATGTTTTTTATGTTTTATATTGTGCACCTTTAACTTTTTTGATACGGTTTGCTGTGTATGGATGGAAAGGAGGGACCATCCAAAGGAAAACTATTAAGATACGTATACGTTTTGCTTTTTGTACACGTATTCCCAGGTTTTTAAGGATCCAGAAACTATACATATTCCAGTTTTTTTATCCAAATCTCCACTGAGTGACAATAAATGTTACGTTTTATTCTTGTTCACATATATGTTTTTTTCATTTCTTTCACATGTTCCCAGGTAGAAAAAGTGGTCCATCTGTTCAGATGGCCCAGCACGTTTATATTACCTAGGGTTAAATCTGTTTCTCCTGTGACTGTTAATTGTTACAAAATATTTTTTCTTATCAATTACGTTGCGTAACACTACATTTGTGTAGTGATCTCTCTAATCTTCTTGAAATCAGTCCAGACATGACAACAATTCCATGTGTACTCAGATAACAAGCCCTCACCCTTCGGCTAAGGGGGACTATTTCAAAGCCCCTTCACTTTACTGTTTCAGGACACAAATAATACATTGCCTATTTTTATTTTATTATTCCGCTGCTTCAAAAAGTGGTGGAACACTGCCCCAATGGATGAGCCATCACTGAACACAAACATAATCTCTTCTCTTAAAGGCTTAAAACAAATTGAAGGGGGGGCGGAGCCGAGCCAGCGATGTGAGAGGACGTGTGCTGCTGGAGCTCCCGAGTAGCCGCTGATTGATCTGAGACAACCACCTCTTTCACTCTTTATATTTCGCTCTGGAGGTACAGGGAACGGTAGCAGGAGCCATGAAGTCCTCCAAAAAAACAAAAAAGACTGATAGCGCGCTTGTAGCGCCGATATTTACACCTCGGACCCGCACAGTGACTAGGCCCCAAGATGGCGGCGCTTCCTCCAGAGATGGAGGGAGAAGCCCATCCCCAGGCTCAGACACCTCTGAGATGGAGCAGGACTTGGGCCCGGCGACTCGCCAGGATATCCGTCGCCTACAGGATTTCATAGCGGAGGAGCTAGCACGCAACACGAGGGCGCTAACGGCGGAGGTCCAGGTAATTGGGACACGCACAGCGCGTCTCGAGGAACGGGCAGAGGCATTCGCAGACACGTGCAATACACTTGCTCACCATGCTGAGACACTGGCAACACGGGTGGAGACACTAGAAGAGGCTTTGGAAGATTTATCAAACAGGTCCAGACGCAATAACGTCAGACTCCGAGGGCTGCCTGAATCGGTGACACCGGATGCACTGGACGCTACACTTACGGGCATTATGAAAAAGTTGTTACCCGCGCTGCCACCGGCTAGATATCTGATCGACCGGATACACCGTACCTTGGGAGCGCGGAAAGGCCAGAATGCACCACCGCGCGACGTAGTCGCCAGATTACATTATTACTCGACAAGGAAGCTTTATTACGCACAGCTCGTGACCAACAGGTGGAGTACGAGGATGGCCAGCTGCTTTTTTATCAGGACCTTGCTCCGTCGACGCTGGCTAAACGCAGGGAATGGCGGGTAGTCACGGAATTGCTGCGCTCTCACGATGTGCGCTACTCATGGGGGTTCCCATTTCGTATTTTGGTCCACAAAGATGGTCGCACGTATTCATGCACACACCTGTATAGGGCTCAGGACTTCCTACACCAGTTGGGGTTGGAGGTCCCAGACGCAATTGCTCAGCTCACCCCTCCGAGTTCCCTGCCGCGACTCTCCAGAGACTGGTCTCCGGCTGGAGACTGAATATGGACAGCCGTGGGTGCCCTAAGTGAGGGCATGTATATCCTTCAGTCCAGGTTTTGAGGGGCTTAGGCCCTTAGATGGTTCTCTGATATTTGCTTAAGATTATTTTCTGTTTTTTCTCTGTACCTCCGATTTATCTGTTTAGGTGGTTGTAGTTTTAGCATGACGGTTAATGTGGCGGTTGCTCGGGGGAACAGTGGCCGAGGTTTTTTCCCCATGGCTTGCTGGTTTCCCCGAGACTACCTCCTCCTCCGAGGTTCCGTTCCTTTGTTTACCCATCCGTTCGGGACGTTTTTTTTTGTTTCTTTTCTCTCCTCTTTCTCCTTGTTCCCCCTTCCCACCCTGTTCCCCGGCCCGGCCCGGCCCTACTTTCTCGCTTCTGACCTTTCGGCTATATGATTATGAAGATGTATATTGTGCTTTTGATCCCTCTGTGGATGGCTCCCGACCCGTCGCCTCCCCCCTCGGTAGGAGGCTGGGGGCTGGCGGAGCGGGACGGGGGTGGAGACGTGGGGAGGATGATGACCATGCGTTCCCCTTCCTAGTCCCATAATGATTTCGGATCTTAAATTCCTCTCCTTGAATGTCAAGGGCTTAAATTCCCCGCGCAAGCGTCGTCTCCTTTTCCGGGACCTTAAGCGGAAATCTGCGAACATCGCATTTCTCCAAGAGACTAGGATCTCTACCACTGCGGCCTTTCGCCTAGCGGACCCATCCTACTCCCGTGTCTTCACCTCATGTGCCATCCCTAAACGGAATGGAGCCGCTATTTTGTTACATAATTCCTGCCCGCTGCAGATTGTAGATGTATATTCTGACTCCGCTGGGAGGTATGTCTTGGCGAGGGGTACTTGTTCGTCTAAATGGTATACCCTGATGTCGGTATATGCACCAAATGGGCCTGACGCGGGATTTTGGGCGGACCTCTCCTCCTTTCTCAGGTTACATGCTAAGGGTAAAATTATATTGGGAGGGGACTTTAACGCCACTCTCTGCTCTCCATTGGACCGATCCGGCCATCCCCCTCACGCCGGCCTGACTCCATCCTCATCCAAGATAGGCAGTTTCATGCGTTTGTGCGTAACCATGATTTGGTTGATATTTGGAGGGTACAGCATCCCACAACTAAAGATTTTACTTTTTACTCCCCGGTCCATTCCTCATACTCCAGGTTAGATTATTTCCTGATCTCCTCGGACAGTATTCCCTTGATTGCGACATCAGGCATTGGCTCCATAACTTGGTCCGATCATGCGGATGTGTTTCTGCATGTCCGCCCATTGGCGTCTGGCAGCAGTGGCCAATGGAGGCTTGACCCCTTGCTTCTTTTGAAAAAGGGGGTTAGGAAAGCGGTTGGCTCCGCGTTGGACTCATACCTTCTGTTAAACGACACCCCTGACGTGTCCATACATACTTTATGGAATGCTCATAAAGCAGTGATTAGGGGGGTGCTAATTAGTCAGGCTGCCTACCACAAACGCATGAAACTGCAGGCCATAGTCACGTTACAGACTGACCTGCGGAGACTGGAACTCCGGCATAAACGTGTCCCGACTGACGACACCCTTGCACAGCTTAACAGAGTTCGAGCAGACCTTAACGGTTTATTTTTAGATGATGTGGGGAGATCGTTGCTATGGTCCAAAAGGCGCTATTATGAACGAGCGAATAAAGCAGATACACCCCTGGCCAGGATGCTGCGTCCTAGACATCGCACTGTCCTGTTCCCGTTGATCCGAGATAAAAAAGGGCAGGTTCATAAGTCTCCTGAGGCTATCCGGGATGCCTTCACAGAGTATTTTACGAATATATACAATCATTCCCCCACCCACGAAATAGGAAACAGAGACCTGATTGATAGTATTGAAATGTACTTGAAGCATCAGAACCTCCCTACTCTTGATAAAGTTCAGTCCATATTGGTGGGCTCCCCTATAACGGAAGAGGAGATAGGGAGGGCACTGGGCTTGATGAAGCCATTAAAGGCTCCTGGGCCGGACGGCTTCACATACCGGTATTATAAAGCGTTCTATCCTAAATTGAAGCCCATTCTTTGCCGACTATTTAATGCCGCACGGGAGGGGGCCCCATTTCCTGCGGAGTCATTGTTAGCGGCCATAGTTCTCCTCCCCAAACCTGGGAAAGACCCTGAGAATATTGATAGCTATAGGCCCATATCCCTTTTAAATACGGACATTAAACTACTAGCAAAAATTTTGGCACTGCGCCTAGACCCTCTCCTCCCTGTTTTGGTATCCCCGGACCAGGTGGGGTTCATCCCAGGCCGGCAAGCGTATGATAATACGAGACGCGCGGCGGACCTTGTTTGGTTCGCAGAGACCTATCAGAGGCCTTCTTTATTTTTGTCTTTAGACGCTGAGAAGGCCTTTGATAGGGCGGAGTGGCCGTTTTTATTTACGTTACTTAAACATCTTGGTTCCCCCCCACTTTTCTCCGCATGCTCTCAGCTTTGTATGCTTCTCCGGGAGCGCAGATTTTGATACCGGGCGCCGATAGAATCCCCTTTGTAATTCGGAACGGTACCAGGCAGGGCTGCCCACTGTCTCCGGCTTTGTTTGCCCTTTTTTGGAACCTTTATTGCTTGCTATTAAATCAGACGCGGGTATCTCGGGTCTTACGGTGGGTGACTTAGAATTTAAATTATCGGCTTATGCCGATGATGTCCTTCTCTCCCTGACAGACCCCCCCACCTCCTTACCCCGGGTTATGGACCTGCTCAGTACCTTTTCTGCTCTTTCAGGATACAAAATTAATATTACTAAATCAGAGGCTCTCCCGGTGGCGCTGACGGCGGAGGCGATTGCAAATCTCTCCTCTTCCTGCCCTATAAGGTTCACCCAATCTGAGCTGGTCTACCTGGGGGTCCGCTTAACATCATGCTCGGCGGATCTTTATTCGGCTAATTACCCCCGCCTTTTTGCGACCCTCAAAGCGGAGTTAGAATGTTGGAACAAATATGCAATATCATGGCTCGGTAGGCTTAATTGCATTAAAATGAATGTATTACCCAGACTGTTGTATATGTTTCAGGCATTACCGGTTCCCCTCGTTGCTTCAGAGGTTATCGCTTTGCAGCGCTCCATTGATCATTTTATATGGGCAGGGAAACGGTGCCGCGTAGCTAGACACACTCTCTATCGCCCACGGTCCCTGGGCGGCCTGGGCCTTCCATCTCTCTTCACCTATTTATTGCAACTCAATTGGCACAGGTGGTAGCCTGGCATGCTCCAGCGGGGTCTCGCAGGTGGGTCGATCTGGAAGCGTCCCTTATGCGGCCGAATAAGATACACCACTGGATATGGCTGGCTCGGGAACATCGTCCTTTAATTACCACCACATGCCCTGCCATATTAAACTCTCTACGCCTTTGGCATAGATTAGCAGTGAAGTGCGAGTTGACGTCTACACCATTCGCCTATGACCCCGATTTTTGGGAACAGAGACTTCCGCCCCGGTCTACACGTGAGACCTTGGCGTGACCTATTGGACTCAGGTGTGTGCAGAATACATAATCTATACCACAACGGAACTTTGATTCCTCTTCAAGATATTTCGGGACTATCTTTTCTTCACATTTTTCAATTGACATCGTACGCCACACAGGCTCACATCAAGCAAGCTGCACTGGCGCCGCCGACTCGCTTCGAGCGTTTATGCCTAGCTGGCACATACCCGAGAGGCCTAATATCTTCGTTATACCGGGACCTTACATCACTGTTGGACTGGAAAGAACTGTCCTATATCCATGCTTGGGAAAGAGATATTGGGGAAACCCTGGACTCAGAGGACTGGCTGGACATATGGGAGATGTCTCGCTCCGTGTCGGTGTGCGCCTCATTGCAGGAACAGTCCATTAAAATGATTATGCGGTGGTATGTTACACCATCTCAACTGGCGCACATGAATGGGAATCTACCGGATGTTTGCTGGAGATCATGCACCTTCAAGGGCTCCTTTTTCCACATGTGGTGGACATGTCCACGAATTGTACCCTTATGGAAGGAAGTCCAAGACCTACTGATTTTAGTCCTATCTAAACCTATCTCGTTGGATCCTTGGGCGTTTTTACTCTCCAGACCGCTCCCTGAACTAACTTTCCATGAAAATAAATTATTAGCCAAGATTACATTGGCTACAAGACGGGCCATAGCGGAAGTCTGGAGACAACCCCTCCCGCCCTGTATGGCTAAAGTATATGGCAAGATCAGGGACACCCAGGTTATGGACGAACTGACTGCTATAGTACGTTTTACGATGCCATCATATAATAAAACTTGGGGGCCCTGGCTGGATGCGGGGTTATGATCTGTGACGGGAGTGTGGGCTATTGTTGCATATATAGGGCTGCATGACCCCTTTTGCCTGCTTTTTTTCCCCTTCCTGGCACTCTCTCCCCACCCCCCCTCCACCTTCTACATATACCTCTATAGCACTCGTCAGGTTGGACGGGTATTTGTGTCTTAGGATTCTGGCCTGGCCGGGCCACTCCTTCCCCTCATTCCCCCCCCTTTTCTTTTCTTTTTCCTTTTTCTTTTTTCCTCACCCACCCTACCTTTATCTTATAATGTGGACGGGACTATGGTTTACTTTGAGGCATAAGTTTGTTGATATCATCTTTTTGGCGCTGCGACGCCACGTATGCATTCATGTTATTCTTCTTGTCCTCTCGTTCAATAAAATTATGTTTACAAAAAAAAAAAATTGAAGGGACCTAACCAAAGGTGTTTGAACATGCACTACCCAATTTAGGACTTCACCAGTAGCCACTGTTTGAGTTGCTGGAAATTATGGTTACATAGTAGTTGGTGCATGTCTAAAATGATTCATGGGCATGTTCTTGAATTGCATGTGTTTTGTGGGCTAGGAAGACCCATACCATCAGAAGGGGTAAAAAATTACTTGCCATTTATTTGATGTGGTCACTTTGGCTGTCACAGTAACCAGATCACCATGATTGTACTTCATCCATAGGCAGTCTTTTGCAACTGATATCTGCCAGCTCTGCAACATGCCAATATCTACGAGCATTGGAACTAATCAATAATTGTGATTCACTGTCACAAGAATTGTATACATAACAGTCAGATCTGAATATTATTGTAAAATATTGCATGGAATGCATCCAGTAATAGCAAGATTATTGGAAATCTTGGGAGTGTATCTCTTAGGCCCGTGTCAGACGAACACAGTGATCACGTTTGTGTTGCCGTACAGTTTAACATCCGTCATAGCATAGAATCATGAGCACTAGACCCACACACTAAGTGCCTCCTCACCGAACTGCGCACGCGGCAAACGGACGCAAGTTAGGCAAGAATGTAAAACTGCTAACACGGACGCGCAGAGTGTGCCACGTCCACCACGTCCGCATAGCGTTCTGCGTGCGTGATGCAGATGCAGCGCATTTGCGACGTCCAGCACCTTGACGCACAAAATGCCTTTTCATATCCTTTTTCATATTAATTTTGTTTCCCATATTTCCCTTTTTTTTGACGTCCGTCATAAAAAACGGACTGTTTGGTGTCTACAGTATCTTCCGACAGAACGTCCGTCCGTTGTGCACGCACGCAGAGTGCGTTCAGACTGCGTTCGTTTGACTCTAGCCTTAATGGAGTGATCTGTGCTGGCTGACACTGTTGGCATGTGATCACTTGTACCATTTACATCTGCTGTCACTATGGGAGCAACGAAAGAACATAAGGTTTTATTTTGCGTTTAGTTCTTAAACTTTCTACAAACAGCACAGTGTCATTTCCTTTGAGCATGCTTTAAGAGTATCTTGGTATCTACTCCCTTTCTGTTGCTGAAAATTGATGTAAGATCTGCAATGAATAATCTATAAACCTAACCAACATACTCTAATGATTCTGTGCTACATGTGGAAAGCACATGCCTGTTGTAAAGCTTACCATAACAGCTTTTTCACTTATCGTTGAAACGAGGTTTACATATCTCTATAGCAATGCATATTATATATCTACCTTCGGAATTGTTTGGGGACCCAGTGATTAATGAGTATGAACTTTTTCCCAGCATGCTTTTTAATTAAGTAGTGTAACTGTGATAAGTTGTCTTAATATATGCATTGTCACCATTAATAACCATTAAAACTGTGTCAAAAAGAATACGTCCAAAACCTTTTGCCATATGGTTACATCAAAGTAATTCTGGAATTTAAATGCACATTACCGTAAAGGCCAATAGTAAAAGACCTACATTTTCTCCTGCTATATGAACAACAATGCCATTCCTCTGGGGAGTATTGAAAGGAAATGAAGGCTTTAAATCTAAAAAGGAACACAAAAGGGAAATAACACCACACACATTAGATGATGCTTTAATAACATTATAGATAATCCAGGCATCTGAGATATGTAGCTTAATTTTGCAGTGGGTTAATGTGCTTCAATAGTTCTGTATTTACTCCAAACAATATAGGCTCTGTAATATATGAATAGGCTCCATCTAAATGTGTACTTTGCACTGGTCGAGGTATACATTAAACACATGAATTCCCAGACATTTGATTACTCTTCCAAGGGTTTCATTTTGAGCAAAATACTTGTATATAATTAGAATAGCACATTACTTTGCAATTGTAACCTAATGGTCTTACAGCTCAATTCCTCAATGCTGCAAACTGGCGAGACAAAAAAGAAACGTAATCATAAAACTAGTAAGCGTGCAGGTGCAGGGATGCCAGTGAATGCATAGGTGTCACATAAGGGTATATAAAGAGGGTACTCATATGACGATATAATTTAAATGGTCAACTTGAACCAAGTAACTCTCCCTATATTGTATTGTTATATATATATATAATATATATTGTATTGTTATGTGTTTTTGTCTGTGTTATTTTTCTGAGATATGTATTTTCAACTAAATAAAGTGCTATTTTATACATTGCTCTTTTGGGATGTAGATCCAACTATTGCACCTTGGGATTTACCCTGTGAGTGTATTGGGTGTTGTTTTTTTGGTGCAATTAGGTGGGTTAGGCCTCGCGGATCTACTGTTACTGGCACCACCTAGTAGGTTCTTGCGGGAACCAGAGATGTGTTTACACAGTAACAGCAGGTTCCTTTAATTCTTCTTCATCCCCCTCTAGCATTATAAATAATTCTCTTTGCCTGTCACACTGCCGCCGAATTAATTGATCCCTCCAGGTGAATAGTGAATTGCTGCAGAGTGCCATTTATCCCTTTATTTGTGGATCGCGCGTGGAGAGAAAGGGCAAGCCTATCATTTATCCTACAACTTAGTTCCTTAGTACCCTACAACTTAGCTCTTAAGCCTCTTTAGAAATGCAGCAAATTTTAAAACTAGCAGGGTTATCCAAAGAGATTCGAATTGCTTGAGAAAGGTAACCGAACGCTGAAAATCAGCGTTCGGTTACCTTTCCTGGCCATTCGGCTATCCAGAGAGCAGGCAATTCTCCAAATCCTGGCGAATTGCCTGCACATACGGTGCCTGTTCGGTCCCTGTTCGAGGGCAGTGAAATCCCCATCAAAAAGCACTGCTTCGGCTATTCAGAGAACACAAACCAGCAGTGAAAGGTTCCCCTAATGACCTGCCATTCGGTGGTTTCATTCGGCAAATTTATTCAGGAGAATCCCATAGACTTCAATGTTAAAAATATTCCCGTTTTAATTCAATATCTAATAAACCGTTCATTATAAAATTCTGCAGCAAAAAGTCTCTTTATTTATAGATTTTTTAGGATACTTTAAGCATTTTTCTGAATTTTTTTAAAAAAAATTAAAAGTCCGATTTTTTTTTTTTTTTTTTTCAGTTTGCTTATTTTTTTGTAACAGCCCTCTTTATTATCATTCCCTGGACCTCCTGTGAAAATTTCAGACATTTTCGCTCAGTAGTTTCTTTGCAAACAGCGTTTCATTTTCCCAGATTCATACAAATGGTTTTTCTAATTTATTCACTGCCTCCTCTACGTCACAGCTGCTTCGGCTCTGTGTGATTCGGCTCCTTTTCGGCTCCTGTTCGGCTCCTCTTCGAAGGTTAATCCAGATGTTTTTGCTTGTTTTCAGCGTGCATTCGGTTAGTTTTCGTCAGATTTGCGGCAGCTTTTCCCTGCAATTCGGGGACCCTGTGGTGCTTGCTGAATACACCGCAGGGTCACCGAAATGCAATCGGCAAAAGGAACCGAATTGAAGAGAACGAAAAGTCACCGAACGTGCGGTGACTTTTCGAATCTCTTTGGATAACCCTGTAGATGTCCACTAGGCAAGAGCTCTCAATTGTTCAGAAGGCCATCCATCTTATTGACAAGATGGAAGATGGCTATGTGCAGTTTCATGGCGATGGAAGAAGTTGGTTGCAACACTGATGGCAGTGGAAGTAGGTATATGGGACGGAGAGTGGCGCAAAACTTCAGAGAACCTGAAGAGGCAGGAGATAACGTTAAAACCCACTGTCCGGGAACCTGTTCATTAACAAGACTATACACAGGGCACGAGGTCACCCATTTAGACTGGACGAAAGGAAATTCAGCCTAAAGCATAAGAAGGGTTATTTTACGGTGAGAACAATAAAGCTGTGGAATTCTCTGCCTGTTGAGGTGGTTGGGTCAGAGACTGTACAGGCTTTTAAAAAAGGACTGGATGACTTCCTGCTAAAGCAGAGTATTAAGGGTTATAATATTTAATATGTGGGTAAAAGCGTCTTGATCCAAGGAGAAATCTGACGCCATTTTGGGGTCAAGAAGGATTTTTTCCCCAGTATGTTGCATATTGGCGAGTACTTCAGACTGGGTTTTTTGCCTTATTTTGTATCAACAACAGTAGGTGATGTGTGAAAGGCTGAACCTGATGGACGCATGTCTTTTTTCAGCCTATCAAGGGTTGGACTCAAAGGTATATCAAGTTCAATATCAGCAACTTTGAAGGATGTTTGGGAGACCTGCTGCTCACTTTCTGCTTATGACTGTGGCCTTTGATATACAAGTTGTAAAGTATTTGCCACTAGCATCGATTCAGCTGCTGCTATCATTTGTGTTGGTGGCTACGTTTTTATCTTGAGCAGTTGAATCCTCAAAATGAAAAGTCTATCAGGGTTATTCAGAGAGCGTGAAAAGCAGGAGAATGACTGGAGAATGAAAAATTCTAGGTCAAAATAGCCGATTTGGAAAGTGAGATGAAAGGGAGAATTTTTCTGGTTTGACTATTTTGACCTAGAATTTTTCATTCTCCAGTCATTCTCCTGCTTTTCACGCTCTCTGAATAACCCTGTCAGGGTTATTCAAAGAGATCCGAATTGCTTGAGAAAGGTAACCGAACGCTGAAAATCAGCGTTTGGTTGCCTTTCTTGGCCATTCGGCTATCCAGAGAGCAGGCAATTCGCCAAATCCTGGTGAATTGCCTGAACATATGGTGCCTGTTCGGTCCCTGTTCGAGGGCAGTGAAAACCCCATGAAAAAGCACTGCTTCGGCTATTCAGAGAACACAAACCAGCAGTGAAAGGTTCCCGAAATGCCCTGCCATTCGGTGGTTTAATTCGGCAAATTTATTCAGGAGAATCACTTAGGCTTCAATGTTAAAAATATTCCCGTTTTAATTCAATATCTAATAAACCGTTCATTATAATATTATGCAGTAAAGAGTCTCTTAATTTATAGATTTCTTAGGATATTTTAAGCATTTTTCTTAATTTTTTTTTAAAAGTCTGATTTCTTTTTTTTAAGTTTACTTATTTTTTCTGTGACAGCCCTCTTTATTATCATTCCCTGGACCTCATATGTAAATTTCAGACATTTTCGCTCAGTAGGTTCTTTGCAAACAGTGTTTCACTTTTCACACATTCATACAAACTGTTTTCCTAATTTATTCACTTCGCTCTGTCTGTGGTCTCGGCTTTCTCGGCTTTTTCCGGCGGCTTCGCTGTGGGTGATCGGCTCCTGCTCGGGTTTTTGCGTTGTTTTCGGCAGGTTAATCCAGATGTTTTTGCGGGTTTTCAGCGTGCATTCGCCGGGTTTTGCGGTTAGTTTTCGTCGGGTTTGCGGTAGCCTTTCCCTGCAATTCGGGGACCCTGTGGTGCTTTCTGAATACACCGCAGGGTCACCGAAATGGGATCGGCAAAAGGAACCGAATTGAAGAGAACGAAAAGTCACCGAACATGCGGTGACTTTTCGAATCTCTTTGAATAACCCTGTGTATGTCTTTGGCTGCTTAAAACTACGACCACTAGCGACAGCCTTTGAGGGGACTGCCTGGCCTCTCTTCTAAAACAATTGGTTTCTTGATGCTCTTTGTTTTTTCGTTGCTGTGTCAGTGGGTCTGTTGCTTCCCTTACAGGTAGAACGTGAAAAGCTGAAGAAGTATCCATTATACAATATCTCCACTATCATATCTAATATTTTTCTTAAAAAGAACAAATAAAAAATAAATATAACAAAAATAAATTGTAAACTACACAAAAAGAAATAGAGAAGGTGTATCTAAGAAGGTCCTTAGAGATGGCTGGGCTTGACATGAAAACACCATGTTTAACCACTTCGCTGCGGTGGACACGCTCAGCGCGTCCAACCGCAGGTAGTGTTCCATGCGGTGGACGCGCTGAGCGTGTCCTCTCTTTGGGGCCTGCGTTCGGCCGGGTTCCGGCCGATCGCTGGCCCCCCCGGTGCGGGCTGACATCCTCGATGTCAGCCCAGCACCCGGAACCGCCGCCAGAGTAATTAGGTGTCATCGCGGGGCGCGATGACACCTAGTTCAGGCGCCCCCCCCGCATGTGCGGATGAGGCGCCTGAAAGGGAGGGGGGGAGGTCCTTCGGACCTCTCTCCCTCCCGATCGGCGGCGTGCAGGGAGTTAACCCAGGCACCGTTTGGAAGGGCACAGCCTGCCCCTCCAAATGGTACCTGGCATTTAACCCCATGGGGGCCGGATCACGAATCGGCGCCGAAAAGCGCCGGTTCGTGATCCTTTCCCGGAGCTGGCCGACATCTTGGATGTCGGCCAAGCTTACGGGAATGCCCCCTGAGGCCTGGCGTCATCGTGCATAGCATGGAGTTAACCCCTAACTGCCACCAATGGTGGAGATAGGGGGTTCCAATGAACCCCCTATCTCCCGATCCGTGGCAGTTAGGGGTTAATGTTTGGTATTGTTGGATCGGCCAGAGCATGGCCGTTCCAACAATACCAAACATGAGTATAAAAAAAGTTTTAAAAAAATAAATAAAAATAAAAAATATTTTAAAAAAAAAATAAACCAGTTTTCTTTTCTTTTTTTTGGTTTGTTAATGCAGCAATATTGTTCCCATTTCAATTATAATGTGAACAATGATGCTGCACTAACGATTTTTGTATGCGGTACGTTTGTTAAAAATCGCGTAATTTTCCCCAAAACAAAATGTAACGAGACCCCATCTCTAATTTTTTTAACAATCACACCCCATACAAAATATAACCGCAATTGCTCGCATCTTAAAATGTGAAAAAAAAAACACTTTACACGTTGTAAATTATTGAAAATTCATATTTTATTGCATTTTTTGTTATAATATACAGACAGGTCATGACGTATACATATAATAATGACATATTATGAATCTGCCGACTCTGACGGAAAGAACGATATATAATATGTCTGGGTCATATACTAAAATAAGCCTTAAAAACACGTTTAAACATGATGAGCAAAACCGGTAAAAATGACCTCAGCACAGAGGCGGGAAAAGCCTCAGCAGCGAAAGGGTTAAGCAACCTACACTGTGTCAAAAAGTGAAAAAAAAATAGAACTGAAGGAAAAATTTATCATTTAGCTATAAAAAAATCTGCAAGGCAAATGGACAGCAAGACCCACCCTGACCTTACAAACCTCACAAAAAGGGAGAAAAAAAACACAAATGCAAATTATAGAATCCTTTTTTTATGAGAAGACTCATAAGGCTCACAACACCAACTAAAGAGACTACACTCTGTCTGGAATGCAGTCTGACTCAAACAAAGAAATGTCCCATTGGCCAGAGACATACAATACACAATAACTCCACCCATCCGGAAAATCGAATGGATCAAAAAATGGATCAAAATGAATGCAAAACATCCTACTTTTTCAGTATTTGTAATTTGAAAAAAACAAAATGATCCGAAGGCATTAATTAGTTTTGTACATCAATTCATTCATTATTGTCACGGTTATTCTTTCGTCAATTCGGAATTTCAGCTTTTCGTCATTGTTGATATTTCTCTCATTCGGATTGATGCGAATCACCGAATAAGCAACAATGACAGAAAAAATTAAAACTTACCCCTAATCCTGCAAAGAAAGGGTGGGAGTGATCTGCCATCTCCTCTCACCATAAATCGAGGACATAGGCTTACTATAAATACACGTTATCTAAATTAAGATTATTTCTTTATGCATTGAGTCAAGTGAATGCTGTCACGTGCTTGTGGTGGCAACTTGGCACTTAATGAATGGCACATTGAGTTTCTCAACAACTTCTAGCTGCATCATGGTGGCTTCTCTTTCAACTACTGTAGTGTTTATGGTTATTTTCACTATCAGGGTAATTCAAAGAGATTTGAAAAGTCACCGCACGTTCGGTGACTTTTCGTTCTCTTCAATTCGGTTCCTTTTGCCGATCCCATTTCGGTGACCCTGCGGTGTATTCAGCAAGCACCACAGGGTCCCCGAATTGCAGGGAAAAGCTGCCGCAAACCTGACGAAAACTAACCGCAAAACCCACCGAATGCACCCCGAAAACACGCAAAAACATCTGGATTAATGATCGAAAAACTCGAGCAGGAGCCGATCACACGCAGCGAAGCAGCCGAACAGGAGCCGATCACACGCAGCCGAAGCAGCCGAGACTGCAGATGAGGCAGTGAATAAATTAGCAAAACCGTTTGTATGAATGTATGAAAGTGAAAATGTCTGAAATTTACATATGAGGTCCAGGGAATGATAATAAAAAGGGCTGTTACAGAAAAAATAAGTAAACTTAAAAAAAAATAAAAAAAATCGACTTTTAAAAAAAAAATTAGAAAAATGCTTAAAGTATCCTACAAAATCTATAAATAAAGAGACTCTTTACTGCAGAATTTTATAATGAACGGTTTATTAGATATTGAATTAAAACAGGAATATTTTTAACATTGAAGCCTATGGGATTCTCCTGAATAAATTTGCCGACTGAAACCACTGAATGGCAGGGCATTAGGGGAACCTTTCACTGCTGGTTTGTGTTCTCTGAATAGCCGAAGCAGTGCTTTTTCATGGGGATTTCACTGCCCTCGAACAGGCACCGAATAGGCACCGTATGTGCAGGCAATTCGCCAGGATTTGGCGAATTGCCTGCTCTCTGGATAGCCGAATGGCCAGGAAAGGTAACCGGACACTGATTTTCAGCATTCGGTTACCTTTCTCAAGCAATTCGGATCTCTTTGGATAACCCTGTAAGTATCTGTCTGCCAGTATGTCTATCATCTATGTATCTATCCTGATTAGTGAAATTACACTTAGCACTGGCAAAAAATCCTGTTCAGTACCCAAATAAGAGAGAGAGAGAGATTGTAATTTAGATTAGGGATGAGCCAAACACCCCCGTGTTCGGTTCGCATTTGAACTCGAACAATTTCAAAAGTTCGAGTTCGGACGCAAACACGATCCGAACTCAATGCAAGTCAATGGGACCCGAACGTTCGATTTTTAGAGTGCCCTCCAAAAGGGCATATATGCTAGATATTTGCCATAAAAGGTGTATGGGGGTCCGGGTAGTGTCCTGGGGGACAGGAAACAAGGACAAAAAGTAAAAAAAAAATGTTTTTAATGAAACAGTGAGTTTTCCATGAAATAAAGGTTAAGAATAAAAACGAAAAATTCCTTCAAATATCGTGCCTAGGAGGTCCCCATAACCTGCCCGTGAAATGGCGGATTTGTAGGATGTATAGAAACATTTAAAAACAAAAAAATGACATGTCAAATGACGGTAAATGATTTTCCTTTAATCTATTCATAAACAACTGCTTGGGGCGGCAGCCTGTATGAAAAGAGGAGACGTTTTAGGAAACGCAAAACAAGTTTAGTGATTTTTTGGGCTAAATTATGGTGAAACTTATGCAGGCTTTGGATGAAAGTAACAATAGGTGCTTTATAATTGGGCCTTTAGTGTCGGCAACAGTGCCGTCACACCGTAGCCCCTCTGTGGTATTGTGGAAGAGTGCAGTGTTGGACCCTGTGGTCCAATATTTTGCTGAACTGTGGTATAACTCACTGATACACACTGATAACAGGCTGTGCCAAGACAGATTCTAATTTGCTGAACTGTGGTATAACTCACTGATACACACTGATAACAGGCTGTGCCAAAACAGATTCTAATTTGCTGAACTGTGGAATAACTCACTGATAAACACTGATAACAGGCTGTGCCAAGACAGATTAAAATTTGCTGAACTCTGGTAGAACTCACACTGTCCCTGATATCCTGGCAGTGCCAACACAGATTCTAATTCCCAGAAATCTCCTACAACGTCACTGATACAGCCTGACAGAACAATCTCCTCTCCTCTCTGATTCACTCCTGCGAACACAACACGCTGGGACTGCAGGCAGGGAAGCCTTATACAGTGTGCTGCGGGACTTAGCTCTGTGAGCCCATGATTGGGCAAAATTTGCCCAATCAGGACTCTGAGCCGTGATTGGCATAGTCTTGCACCTGACCTGTGGTCAGGTGCAAGGCTGTAGCCAATTACAAGCTTCAGGCCAGTGGAAAAGTGCATTGTGGTCCATTGTGGTGCATTGTGGGCGAACATGCGGCGAACACGCGGAAATGTTCGGAGTTCGACGAACAGCCGATGTTTGAATCGAACTCCGAACAGATCCGAACCGAACGCTCATCCCTAATTTAGATTATATAAACAGATTGCTAAGGAGCAGTGATGACATTTAGAAACTTAAAAACAATGTCTTAACATAAAACTTATGTTGCAGAAGGTGGCCAGTTGCCCAGCCAAAGATGATTGGCCCTTCCATGACTAGAGCCCATGAAGCCAATCAAAAGCTTCTATATTCTTCACAAGAAGAAGAATTATGTGTCAACTGGCTAAACGCACCCAGCACGACAAAATTAATTTTTAACTCCTTCCAGACCAACCCCAGAAAGACTGTGAAGTGGCCACTGTTGGACATACTTCAAGGTGGAGATGACACCACCACACTGCACAATTACTCTAACAATGTATTACACATATAGATATATATTAACTTCCATATATTGTTTATCTTTTCCACAATATGTATATATGGTGTACCAAATCACATCGTAAACCCAATCACTAGTTACAAATGTCAAAACAAATATGCAATTCATAGGGTGTCAAAATGTAATCCTTCCCCTACAAAACAGAAACCCTCAACCTGCAAAAATATTTTGCTTTGCCAGCAACTGTATACAAACTATGACTACAACATCACTGGAGACTGACCACTGAATGCAGATTACATCTTTAATTACTAGGATTCAATGATTCACTACACAGCTTGCTACTAATATTTAGGATTTAACAGAATTGAGTTGCTATAAAGGTTTACAGCATTCCTTTTGATATGAGAAGGGATGTGCAAAGCATCTCTCTAGCATTCAAGAGTTAAAATATTTTCCAGTTATATGCATTCTGGTTCTCCCATGGTATTTCACGCACTGTGCCCTAAAGATCATACGATTCTCTGCAGTTTTGTATGTTTTGTGATATTTCACGCATGGCGCTCCTTAAGTTCATACAGCCATCAACTGGACACAGTCCATTAAAATTGGAATCCTCTGTTGCCAATGAATATTTTTTTCACTACAGTTATGTTTTTTTCTGAAACATAGTTGCGCATATTATGTGTCTGTACATTAAGGATTCTTTTCTTGCACATAAAAGCACACATATTAGCGGCTTACTAAAAACCTAAGCACACATCTGGGACTGAAACATGAGATGAGATTCCAAAGGAGATTCTAAATCAAACACTCATCTGTTCTATAATGGATAAATAATGTATATTCCACCAAACCCCTGGAACAAGTAAGTGTTACACATGAATTCAAAGCAGTGAGCATGCAGTATTATTCTTGCATTCAAATGACAAGCTACTGCAAAACCTGCTGGTATACATGTTAACTCCTTCTGTATACAAAAATGTGGATAGAGAGAGAATAAGAAAATTAACCCTTTAACTAACACACGTTTTTTGTTGAAAAATAATTTCATATATTATACACATGCAGTCAAGACTGCTTGTTACATGTTTATAGACAAAGATTTATATAGAGAAATAAAGCTTGTTCCAGCATTCTGTGTGATGTAAACAGCGCCATTATTTAGGATGCCAAAAACATATATAGATCGTAAAGACTTACGTCTTTTGCATATTTTCTTCTTACTTCAGATCCACGAGGTCATCATTAGGTCACTTTATTGTTGATTAAGCGTGTTGCTCATGCATGGTAACACAGCATTACATTTCACAATTTATGTATTTTACTATATACACACACACACAAATGGTCAGGCTTCATCTTTAGGCTCTCCACAATGGTGGTCCTCCTGTGCACAGCTGCAGTGTTTGGGAGTGGGTGTAGCATTCTCAGGGGATGTGGAAAGAGGAGCCTACAGGCCAGACCTCTCGATATGGAGAGAGCATAACCTTCCTAGGGAGGCTCAGAGGAGTGAACAGCCATGATCATTTAGGCAGGCAGAGCCTCCACAAATTTGCTGGTTGTATAGCATTGCTAGGATAACATGTTCCCATTTGCCTATCAAGTGTGGAAGGAAGGGCGGAAATGATCCTCATGAGAATGTTCCCCTGGAAAGGTTCTCAGTTGTTTGGTATCCCAGGTTGGATCAAGCTGCACATTCCTGTTGTATTGATAGACAGGTTCTGACCTTTGCCTTCTCTCTACTGCTCATGATTGGACTCCTGGATCGACCTTATGGCTTTCTGTACTACTCTTCGGCTTTCCTCTTTGAATTGCTGCCATTTCTACACCCTAGACTCTATCCTTTAATTAAGCTCTGGGTCAGAGTGTGGGTCACACTTTATTAGATGTAATTATATTTACTTATTGTGATCCCATCCTTGTGACCCGTGTCCTTAAATGCCAAATAGTAACTGGCAAAAGCTTCTAAACCAATTTAGAAACACAATTGTGTTTATTGTACACTTATTGTACGCTTGACAAAGACAACATAAATTGAAACACTGAAACTCTTGTGGCACCCAAAAGGCACCGTTTTGCATCACGGAGGAGTGCTGGACCTTCTTCATTTCTGTTGCTATATTGGTTTTGGCAGAACCAATGGTTACCTGCACCCCTGTCTACATTTGAGTAAGTGTGCTACTCTCTATTTGATATTCTTACAGTTCAATGGTTTCATGAACTGTAGACCTGTGAGCTCTCCATCCTCACCTCTACTGTATACATACAGGGGCTACATAATGATTTCCTATAGACCCATTGACATCTCCATCCTCACCTACTTTATATCATCGAGGACCAGCGGAAAGACTGTAGAGCAGATGAGCTGATAAAAGAAAGGTTTAATGATGCTCAGAACCTATGGCCACATCTAGGGGAATTGGTTCACAAGTGACATATTTAGGTAGACATCCCATCAATTGTATGGATTTATACACAGTATCCAGAGACTGCTAGGGAAGACCCTATAAAGTTCCCCTTTAAATCTAAGTATTCATATTATACAGTAGTAATTATGTGATATTTTTGCTTGCGTGTTTGTTTGCCTACCTTATCAATAAAATCTAGAACACATTACGTATTACAAGAAAATGTGTGTATATTATGTAAATGTATTTTTTTTTTTTTAAACTCAGCAGGGCGAGTCCCAGCCTCCAAAAAAGCTGCAAACTTAAATTAAAAGGCAAATGGATCCGATTCCTTTTTTCATTATCTCTTAAGACATCTGAATATGTTTTGCATTAATTTTGCAGTTGAAAGAATTTGATAAGTAGCTCAGGAAGCCTAACATATTCTAAAATGATATTCATAATGATGCACTTTACATTGTAGTATAAATATAATGCTTATACTATCTCCAAACAACAATACATTTAAAAATCCGGCTCGATCCAGTACATGGATTGAGGTCTATAAAGCAGACGCCCTCACAGAAATTTACACTCTCAGGGTTATGCAAAGAGAATTGAAAAGTCACCGCATGTTCGGTGACTTTTCGTTCACTTCAATTCGGTACGATTTGGCGATCCCATTTCGGCAACCCTGTGGTGTATTCAGCAAGCACCACAGGGCCGTCGTAGTGCAGGGAAAACCCGCCGAAAACCTGCCGAACACTCACCGCAAAACCCACAAAAACATCTGGATTAACACCACCGAACACGCCGGAGAAACCCGAGCAAAAGTCGATCACAGCGCAGAGCAGCCGCTGGAAAAAGACAACACTGCAGTTGAATGGAGTGAAAAAGAAAACAGTTTGCTTGAAAGTTTGAAAAGTGAAACGCTGTTTGCAAACAAACTACTGAGCGAAAATGTCTGAAATTTACATATGAGGTCCAATGAATGATAATAAAAAGGGCTGTTACAGAAAAAAGAAAAAACTTTTAATTTGCGAAAAAATCCCGAAAAATGCTTAAAAGATACTAAAAAAATCTATAAATAAAGAGACTTTTTACTGAAGAATATTATAATAAACGGTTTATTAGATATTAAATTAAAACGGGAATATTTTTAACATTGAAGCCTATGGGATTCGCCTGAATAAACCTGTCAAATGAAGCAACCGAATGGCAGGGCATTTCGGTAGCTTTTCACTGCTGGGTTTTGTTCTCTGAATAGACGAAGCTATGGGGATTTCACTGCCCTCGAACAGGCACCGAACAGGCACCGTAGGTGCAGGCAAGTCGCCAACATTTGGCGAACTGCCTGCTCTCTGGATAGCCGAATGGCCAGGAAAGGTAGCCGTACGCTGAATTTCAGCGTTCGGTCACCTTTCGCCAGCAATTTGGAGCTCTTTGAATAGCCCTGCAAGTCTTAATTGTACTAAATAATTGTACGTTAGACCAGAATATATTTGAAGAGGTTTGAAGTTCTTTAATAACCTTTAAATACATTTTTGTTCAACAAAAACAGATTTTTCAAGACCCACAAGCAGGCCCACTTTCTGCTGAATACTGACGCATGTTGGGCATTTCAAAGTCAAGCTTTCAAAATACATATGCTATCTTCTAATGATTCTGAAGTCCCCTTTCAAGACTCCAATCCTCCCATATTGCACTGCATGGAGTAGCACTGCCTTTCACTGGTTGCTCTACGAGACAGCAATATCATGTAATGTTCTAAACAACTACATCCCACACAGTAACTAGGTGGAAGACAGACGTAAGGATATAGGAGATCAATGTTAGAGAGCACTACTTTATATGATGGCACAAAGTCTGACCAGAGCTACATGTCATTAGTCAGTAAGCAATTTTCTTTTTTTCTGTTTTACACAATCACAAGTTTTCATTTCCACTCAAGCAATCACAAAGTTCTAGTGTTTACACCAAATAAATCGGATCGGATCAGGATTTTAATTACATATGATGTTCAAGATGTTGCTGCTTCATTAGTGGGATTTATGAAACTAAAGAGGAAGTTGACAACTCGCTTGTTCATTACAAAAGACCTAATTATTGGAAAAACAAAGAAACCTTACATGAGTATCACAAGGACAGACAAGGAAAGTGTTATAATAATAAACTCCACAATAATCTCTAAATATGCCCCTTTCATCTTTAGCACTGTATTGTTTTATGTAACATTAGAAAGATGATCTTCCTTTAGGCTATCTGTCTACTGTAGGGCTCAAAATTTCAGGTCCTAAGCTACTAGCCAGGCCTTAAGAATTACTCGCCACCAGTTGCACCAACCAACCCCTACCCTTAACTCCACCCCTAAACACACCCTCTAAAATTATCCTTAACGATTTAACAAAGATATGTAAACAAAGGAATGTAAACAAAGGAAATAGTGTGCGGTGTGTAAGACTGTATCACAAGGCTCCACAGTAATAAAACTCACACTCATACACACAATACATTACTATGAGTTTTATTGCTGTAGAGCTCTGTGATACGCTTATACACACTGCACATTACTGTGAGTTTTATTGCTGTAGAGCTCTGTCTGTGATACGCTCATACACACCGCACATTACTGTGAGTTTTATTGCTGTAGAGCTCTGTGATACGCTCATACACACTGCACATTACTGTGAGTTTTATTGCTGTAGAGCTGTGATACGCTCATACACACTGCACCTTACTATGAGTTTTTTATTGCTGTAGAGCTCTGTGTTACGCTCATACACACTGCACATTACTGTGAGTTTTATTGCTGTGTTTTATTGCATGTTTTTCTTGCAATCCAAAACATGAGCTGATCTCAAAGGGTAAGGAGACAAAACAAATCTAAAAAGAACATTAATAACACCAGCACCAACTATATAGTCAAAGCAGTGAAATTTGAGCATCCCAAATTCTCCTGAATGTTCTCTGGTCTGTGAGTCACCAAGTTCTTTCATCTTTAACTAAAGTCAACAAATATGGTAATAACATTACACAGGTATTCACTCAAGAATGTACATGTAGGTTTCCAGCATAAGCGGACACTAGCTGAAGAAGCCACCTGGCGAAACGCGTTCTAGTAGCTATTTTATGTTTTTGTTATGTTTTATTTCTATAAATGCTTATTTTTATCCACTGCTGCTTTACCATTTACCCAGTTCAAGGAGGTTGTTGGGATTTCCTTAAAATTCCATAGGCGTGTGACAAGAGCCATATGGGGCTCAGGAGAGCGTAAATTAAAAATTGGCTTTTGACTGTATCCTACTGAGTTTGGTTGTAGTATTATGCTAGGGGTGCACCCAATGTATTTTGCCTTCACTACAGGACGGCGTTATAAGGAAAATTCAGTGTGATGAAAGGGGTTGATGAGCACCTGAAAAACGTTAAGACCTTTAAGGCAGTTCAACCTAGAGCCAGATGCGGGCTCAGCATATTCCCTTTCGGATACAACAATTGTATAAGGTGGACTTTAGAAGTATGTTTTATGATGGACATGTATTGTATATGATCTCCCACTTACCAGGAAGCTTAGGCTGACTGGTGCTGCACTGTTACCCATATTTCCAGCATAAGAATTTAATGAGACAATATCTACTTTTTTTACTAAAACAGGAAGAGGACACAAACAGGGTTATTCAGAGAGAGGTGGAAACCAAGAGAATTGCCAGGAGAATGAACAATCTAGACCAAATAGCTGATTTGGAAAGTGAGATAAATGGGAGAATGTTTCTGGTTTGGTTATTTTGACCTAGAATTTTCACTTCTCCAGTCATTCTCCTGGTTTTCACCTCTCTCTGAATAACCCTGATATACAATTAGTTCACAACGGACTCAGAACAGTTGAAATTGTGTCAATGGTACCTTGTTTAATGTGATAAAGAATTCTAACCCCCAGAATAAAAAAACTAGCTTCTGACACAGGTATGGTACTTGACATATTTCTTTAGTCCATCAATCACCACATTAATTAACTTTGTTTTATAAATATGTCCATATGTTTTGCTATGAGTGCACTAGGACAACTCTTTGCAAACCATCTATTTTGCCAAGTATTAATTTCAATGGAAATGTTTAAACATTATAGAAGCAGTTTTTAAAGAACTAAATTGGATTTTTTACATGATTATTATTTTTATTAGACTGGCAGCCGTTGCAAGCATTAGGGTATACATTGACTACTCTTTAATTAGCCTTTCTAATAAAGTGAGCAGCAAATTGCCTGCTAATCAACGTTCTTTTCATTTCACTTATCGAGCCGTTATTCATAAAATGACCCATTTCAACTAAAAGTTCCCAATTATTCTCTATGGTAAAAGGGTGACATGTTTAATAGCTACTCATAACATTGAGTACTACTGATTCCCCCCTGAACCTTTCCATCTAATTATAACTTCTTTTTCACCTGTCACTGCAACAGAAAAAGCAATTTCTTAAAGTGTTTGGTGTTAAAAGTTCAACTAGATAAAATATCCACAAAGTTAAATTGTCTATAGATTTTAAGTTATATTTAAACTCATGATTTATGCAAACCTAACGTATGATTTAACTAGAAATCCTTGAAGAAGGCATGCACCAACACAGAGGCTATTCGGTAACTGTATTTTAAGTATAAAAATAAATCCTGAACTAATAGTACATTTAGCTCTCAACAGACCAAATTAGTGCCTATGATGGAATAGTTAAAGAGCTTGTTTGAAAGAGCTGGGTAGTCTTTGCTATTCCTACAGACATATGTAATTATAGACAGGTATTTTGATGACAGTTTCGGTGCTCTCTCGTTCCCTACTCTTGGGGGAGCCAAATTTCCCCACCCTGCGGTGAATTCAGCAAAGTGAATTCCCCGAAGTGCAGGGAATTGGCTGCCGAATGCCGCCACCAACCCATCGAACATCACTCTCAGACCCACCAGAGGGCCACCAAACGCAGCTGACAAGCCAATGAGTACAGCGCCAGCCAGCCGCAGAAAAAAGCTGACAAGCTGCCGGGCAGGTAAAAGAATAAAAATCATTACGATTGAAAGTGTCAAAACTGAAACGCTGTTTGCAAGAAAATTACTGAACGAAACTGCCTGGAATTTACATATAAGGTCCTATGAATGATATTAAAAAGGTCTGTTACAGAAAAAATAAGAACCACTATTAAAAAACAAAACAGAAAAAAATTTAGCCGAAAAAATCCCGAAAAATGACTAAAACTGTCTGAATAGCCGAATGGCCCCAAAATGGCACCGTACGCAGAAGTTCCTTGTTCGGTGCCATTTCGTGGCCAGATTGACTCTCTCTGAATAACCCCTCTAATGTGCACCTTGAACAACCTCAATATAAAAAGGCACTACCCTTTTTTTTCTTTCATTCAGGCATGTCTGATTTTAAAAGACTTTAGTTGCCTGAGAATGAATAAAAATAAAGTACACATTTTCAGAAACTATACAAGAGTCTTCAAAAAGTAGAACTCTAGTTAAAATCACATTTTGTTTGTTTCCAATCCTTGAAACAAGGTAGAATCCTTGTAATAGGTAATTTATCTCACTACATGCCACTGGCCATCTAGAGGAAAAAGATACCATTTTTTTAGTCACTTTAGACTAAGCTAGGAGCCCCGCTTTAAAAAAAAACGCAATTAAGAAGTTATAGCATCCCAGGCCATTAAAACATGGTAAAAATATATTTTTATAGAAACTACACAACCAGCCTCTTCAAATGAGGATTTACTGATATTTCTACCAAAAACAAAAAGGGTGTATGACAACATAGTGAATTCATATTAGGTTTATTATACGTGATTTCTGGATCTAGTATAGGTCATCAAACTAGATTCACCATTATTTCAATAAAAGAACTATGTTTTCTAAATCACCCCAAATGGTTTTGGAACTAAGAAATTTTTCTTTAACCCCTTCACACCCATTGTCGAGTTATCTCGATTCAGTCAGATTAGTCTGCCCCCTTGCCCCCTGTGGAGAAACAAATCCACTGTTTTCTATCTCCAGGCACCTGCAAGAGACAAAACAAGCAGCATATAAGAGCCCCAAACGTCACTGTAACAAAAAGTTCAAGCACATTACCACGACATTACAACAGCCAGGAAGAAGTTAGAATACAGGGAAAGCTCAGAGGTCCCTCACTACTGTACAGGGATAACATTCAGTGGGTTATAATACCTGAAAATCCCTGTACAGTAAAGGTACAACGTGTTACTTTAATTTACATATACAGGCATCATGCCACATACAGATAACAGTTACAAGTACTTATACAGCGCCAACATATTCCGTAGCACTGTACAATCGGGAAGCACAAACATGAGATGTACATGATATAAGAGGAAAGACAACCCTGCCCGTAGGATAACTGTCCAGCTAATACAGCACTTTATACAAGTGCTCTGGCAGATATCCCATGAGTTTACTATCTAAGGGACAGGTTAGCTGAAACAAATGGGAGCAGAGGGAAGGTGAAACTGGTGGCCAGAAGAATGTCATAGGGATTGCATGGGAAGGACCAGAAGTGTGGGTTTAGCAAGAGTAATTAGAGACAGAAGTGGAGACAGCTGGAAAGGAGAGCTGAAATTAGGGACTGGCCCTGGGTGGGAAGGTGGATGGGGAAGGTGGGTTGGGACAGCAGAGGGAAGAGAGATGGAGGTCAGCCTGTGAGAGTATGCTGTGAAAAGAGAATGAGGTTGGTGAAAATGCACAGATAGCTACCATTTACGACGTGTGGGGGGAAGGAGAAACAGACAGAATTTTTTCTAGGAGTAATGGAGGGAGATTTAAAATATATGACTAGTCAGCCAAAGATTAATAAATGCAGACAAAAAATACAATTGCAAGAATATGGCAGCCTGAAGTATAGTGTTGGACTTCATGTTAAATGGTAGATACCGGATGCTTGTTTCAGGGCGCAGAGGGAAGAGAGATGGAGGTCAGTTTGAGAGAGTATGCTTGATGCTTGTTTCAGGGCACAGAGGGAAGAGAGATGGAGGTCAGTCTGTGAGAGTATGCTTGATGCTTGAACTCAAGCCGCCCCCCTGCAGTCAATGACATGTGCCGCACATCAGCTGCATGGGTGGGCCAAATTAGAGGCCCATGGCAGCACCTGGTGGCAAGCCGTAGCTGTATGCCTCCCTGTCATTACGCCCGTCCTTCATGAAGGGGTTAAAGAAGCAAAACCATTTGCTCTGGGATCATGAACATATTTTCATCTACAATCGTAGATGTGTAATTTGCCAGACATTGAGACACTTCCTATGCTTCAAAAAGACCAAGCTGCGTACAGTACTGTATACGGTACCAAAATGGCACCAGATGTTTTCCTTTATAATTTGGCAGACACTGAGACACCTCCTATGCTTCAGAGAAATTGGCGAGCACTGAAAAGTTAAAATAAATAAAATATAGAGCACCAGACCTGTGCCCAGGGACTCCAGCATGGCCACTGCTCAAAAAATCAAAATGAAAAAAGGAGTCCAGGCTCTCAAGCTGCTGTGTGGCAAGATTTATTGGATCCCGCTAGGAGAACCTTTCAGCTGTAAAGAAACAGCCTTAATTATCTTAAACCATAAACAAGCGAAATCATATTGGCAAGATACACAGGTGTCAGCTATTTACACATATTGAAACATTTTCTTGTGATCAAACTAAATCAGGGTTATTCAGAGAGCGTGAAAAGCAGGAGAATGACTGGAGAATGAAAAATTCTAGGTCAAAATAGCCAAACCAGAAAAATTCTCCCTTTCATCTCACTTACCAAATCGGCTATTTTGACCTAGAATTTTTCATTCTCCAGTCATTCTCCAGTCATTCTCCTGCTTTTCACGATCTCTGAATAACCCTGAAAATCTTTAGAGTAAGATAAAACAAATTCTAACAATGGCTGTGGAATCTGGTATCGATACTATGTGCATCTCTACATTTTTGATTGTTGAGTATCCATTGATTCTTGTTTTATATGTTCTTCTAAAAAACTGTGCATAAACAATTAGTACACCCACCCAGGATGCCCCATTGTGGCTGCTATGGACTCTTTATTTAGACCTTTGGCTTCATTTTTAGATCAAGGCCAGCACTTGCTAAAATGAAATCTGTGGTTTGGGATTCAACAGATGTTTGACACAAGTCTTTATATTTCCATTACACATGAACAAAGTTTATCATGTATGAGAAGGACCTTTTCTGACTTGGGGTATGTGAACCCTACTTTAAATTTTTTGATGTCTCTTTTTGAGGTAGTATTGAATAATTACTTTATGACAATTTGACAGAGAACTGGGGAAAGCAAAGACCAGCCTTACCCAAAATACTACTCCACAGAGCATGGAGAGCTGTCAAAGTCCAGCAAAGACTACTAGCCTGAAAGAAAAACAAAGTGAAAGCGAACAGAAAGTCTGCTCCACCCGTGATTATGTGGAGATGTGGCCTTTGACCAGTAAGACCCAAGAAGTTTGGAACAAAGAATTGGGCATGGCCGGGGGACTGACTAAATAGTTGCGAATAGAGACTTTGTTCTGTCAGGCAACACAAATGCTTGTGTAAAAGACAATGTGGAGAGGTGGCCTGTGACCAATACAACCCAAGAAGATTGTGGCGAGCAGTGAATTGGGGATGGCCAGAAGGATAAATGAATTGCAAGGAGCGGTGCCATATCACTACTCTGCAAAGGAGACTGCTCCGGGTGATACAGAGGTGACAACATACACAAAACATGTGAATCAAAACAATCCACATAAACAGGAGTGTCGAGGAACAATATGCTCTTTGTAAATCATGAGACTACAAATTGTACAAGAGAGATAAAATCACAGGCTATTTTAGTACTTTGCAATATTAATTAACCCCTTAGGGTTCTTTTCATCCTGTCTGCATACATTAAGAGTTGTTTTTGCTCCTATGTTGTAATTTATCATCATTATGTTTGACTCAAATCTCCATAGATAAAAGGGTCAGGGAAGAGTGCATGTCAATCCATATCTTCAAGAAACTGAAGTGCTCATCTTTCAGGAATGGAATTTATTTATTTATTTTTACTTGTATTCTCCATATGTTGTGTATGATTTAAAACAAATAATGAAGTGCTCATGGAACTGCGATCAAGCCATACAGTGTAACGGATAAGAGTAGGCTAGAGCAATCATGTGCACTGTGCATACATGTGGGTGGTAGTGTCTAGAAAGGCCAGTCTAATGACTGCTCAGGTGGTAAGGGTCGTAAATTAAATAAAACAGACCTGCCTTTAAATTAAGACTCTTATGTTTTACACATTGTGGTATACTGTAGACTACTGTATTTTGTTGTCCTTTTTTATATTTATTAATGCCTAAAATATCAATATATTTCCTCTGTTGCCAAGCAATGACGCTGCATTCTACAAATCCTGTGACATGTGATATGACATTACAGAATTTTATAGAAGACAATGCTAAACAATTATTTCAAGTGATGTTTCTGCGTAATGAGACTAATGACAGGAGGTATGCTAGGATTATATGACCAGCTCATTTTAATTAATCTCTTGGGTTCCCATGATCCACTCGTAATTTAGTATAAATTGACTTGTGGATTAAATTCAAAGACTTTTTTGTCTGGAATAAGTAATTTTCTTACAGGAAAATCTGATTTGTTGTTTATAATAAAGCATAGATCAATTCTTGGAGCACTAGACGAAGCTGTGGAAAAATATTCCGTATTTTGAAACCATCCAAGCAAAGAGATTTACAGATATTTTCTTCCCTTCCAGCAATGCAAGAATAAAGTGCCGACCTTATTGAACATGAAACGTACAGAATAACCAGTTATGGAAAGCAGCTTGACGGAACCATGAAGACGATTTGCAAACAAATTTTCCAAGACTAAAGACATGCATCAAAATAATACTGAATACTGTGATGTGGACATCTATTTCAATCTATGTGCTTGTGTGCGAAGTATTTTAATAACGCCGGGTCTGACAATAAATTTACTCATTCTGATAGCAGTTGTCATGTGCCGCTGCAGCAAGAAAAACTGTATTAAGAACAGCATTGTCGCATATGTTGTAGGCAGCACTGCTTTTAATATTGTGAATCTTCTTTCCTGGCCTTTGATGATCGACTGGAGAATTTATCGTAAGTGGCGTTTCAGTTCACCAATTTGCGAATTTATGGTCTATGTGAAACAAACGGCAAGTACACTCTCATTTTATTATGTCTCCTGTATTTCATTTTCCATCTACATAGCCATAGTTTTTGGCCACAAAAGCGTTGAACACTGGTTATTCACCGTTTTCCAGCTCTTTTTTCCTTGCTTAGTCCTAATGATTGAGGAGCTAGTGGAGCATCATTTCGGCTTGAAGGAAGCTCATTACGACTTTGTGTATGAAACCTGCTTCACCATTATCAACGACCCAACCATGAAAGTCAGAATGCTTTTTAAGATCCTGTTAGGACTTCCTTTGACTGCATATTTTTTTCTTCATATAATGCTCACTATTTACAGAAGTGCTCAAGTAATGCAAAGAAGCCAAGCTACCAACAAGAGACTGGCGAAAACCTTCTCAGTTATCTGTCTTATAACTTTCCTTGCACATACGCCAGGTTAGTTCTTTTTCCATTCTTTTATTCGTACAGAAATGTGTGTAATTTAAAACCAAACATATCTTGGACAATTAAATAAAAATTAAATGAGAGCAGCGGTAAAAAATAAATGAATCCCCCTCTTTCACCCCCCCTTTTTATATTTCTTCTTCTCTCCCATCCCTCTCCATATTAAGGAGCACATGCGTGTCCCTGTGGTCGACAGACCCGGGTTTTGTTTTCTGTTCTGAATTTTAGCTCTTGTGAAGTGTTGTCGATCTGTGTCCTTAAGGCTAGGGTCAGACAAACGCATTCTTCACGTCTACTGTCAAAAAGTGCATCGATGCGTCCGAACGCATTTTTTCACGGAAGATGCGATAGCGGTCATACGATGCGCACTTTAGGCCGTATTTTTTACGGATCCAAACCAGGAAACTTTGGGTGTCTGGACGTTATGTTGGCCGGATATGAGCAGCGTCTGACGTCTCCTAATTACGCACACACGCCGCTATGCGGACGCAGCGCACTCTGTACTTCAGTACTAGCGGTTTGACGTTGTAGCACAAATGCGTTCGTTTGCCGCTTGCGTTGCACGGCCGAATGTTTCGTGCGGCCGTACTTCGAGTGTGGGCCTACGTTGGACGTCATTTGCTGCTACCACGGCCGTCATAAAGTGCGGCTAAATGCAAGTTCGCACTGCGTTCGTCTGACCCCAGCCTTATTCGTCTTTTGTTCAGATAGTCACCAATCTACTGTAATTTCACGCATGATTGCTGTATTATTCTCTTGTATGCCTTTCTATCTTTTTGTTTTACTTATTTTTGTAAAAAAAAAAACTTAGAATAAAAAATGAATGAATTAATGACCTGGCATTCTGCTCATCCTATACACTTGTTCAAACAAATCAATGGCTATCAATTATAAATTCAGATTGTCAAAAACAGTCTATGAATTTTTACACTTTTTGAAAACATGAGCAAAGGTCAAATTCAAAAAAGTTAAGTTCTGTATCTGAATCTGGGCTGTGCATTAAATGTAAAGAAGCCATTACTGGATTACTTATAACTGGATATTGGATTACTTATAACTCCATGTCAAAATGTCGCTGACTTCAAGGGATCAGTTCCCCACCCTGCGGTGAATTTAGCATTCAACGCAGGGTCCCCGGAGTGCAGGGAAAACCGAAAACCCGCCGGAAAAAACACGCCGAAAAAAGCCAACAAGCTGCCGATCACAGCGCAGACCAGCCGTAGGAAAAAGCCGACAAGCTGACGAACGGGGTAGAAAAATATGCATGAAAGTGTCAAAATTGAAACGCTGTTTGCAAAAACACTACTGTATGAAAATACCTGTAATTAACATATAAGGTCCTATGAATGATAATAAAAAGGTCTGTTACAGAAAAAAAAATTCCCGAAAAAATCCAGAAAAATGCCTAAAAGATCCTAAAAAAAACCAATAAATAAAGAGACTTTACTTCTCTCTGAATAGCCAAATGGCCCCGAAATGTCACCGCACGGGGAAATTCTTTGTTCGGTGACATTTCGGGGCCAGATCGGCTCACTCGGAATAACCCCTATAATAAAAGTTCAGGCATACATATAGGATGTATGATCTAGCTCTAATTACATATATATAACAAAAGAGCAAGGACACATGCAGATCGAAGTCTAAATAAATTATTATTTTGCTATATTAAAATAGAAAAAGTTTCAGCTCCATTCTGAGTCTTTTTCAAAATTCAGAATGGAGTAGAAATGTTATTTTTTTTAATATGGCAAAATAAAGGTATGGTTTTATTTCATCATCCAGCGAGTGCATCCTTGCACTTTTGCTGTAGGTGGGTTTTTTTGGACTTTGGCACCCTGGCATGGCCATTTTTCTATGGAAAAAGAAACACCTTGGAGGAGTGATAATAATGATAATGTTAACATATAATACCATAGAAATGGTATAAGGAGTGATAATGTTAACACTCACAGGGTTATCCAAAGAGATTCGAAAAGTCACCGCATGTTCGGTGACTTTTCGTTCTCTTCAATTCGGTTCCTTTTGCCGATTGCATTTCGGTGACCCTGCGGTGTATTCAGCAAACAGCACAGGGTCCCCGAATTGCAGGGAAAAGCTGCCGAAAACCTGACGAAAACTAACCGAATGCACGCTGAAAACAAGCAAAAACATCTGGATTAACCTTTGAAAAAGCCGAACAGGAGCCGAACAGGAGCCGAATCACACAGAGCCGAAGCAGCTGTGACGTAGAGGAGGCAGTGAATAAATTAGAAAAACCATTTGTATGAATCTGGGAAAAAGAAACGCTGTTTGCAAAGAAACTACTGAGCGAAAATGTCTGAAATTTTCACAGGAGGTCCAGGAATGATAATAAAGAGGGCTGTTACAAAAAAAATAAGTAAACTGAAAAAAAAAAAAAAAAAATCGGACTTTTAATAAAAAAAAAAAAAAAATCAGAAAAATGCTTAAAGTATCCTAAAAAATCTATAAATAAAGAGACTTTTTGCTGCAGAATTTTATAATGAACGGTTTATTAGATATTGAATTAAAACGGGAATATTTTTAACATTGAAGCCTATGGGATTCTCCTGAATAAATTTGCCGAATTAAACCACCGAATGACAGGGCATTAGGGGAACCTTTCACTGCTGGTTTGTGTTCTCTGAATAGCCGAAGCAGTGCTTCTCTATGGAGATTTCACTGCCCTCGAACAGGGACCGAACAGGCACCGTATGTGCAGGCAATTCGCCAGTATTTGGCGAATTGCCTGCTCTCTGGATAGCCGAATGGCCAGGAAAGGCAACCGTACCCTTATTTTCAGCGTTCGGTTACCTTTCTCAAGCAATTCGGATCTCTTTGGATAACCCTGACAGTATACCATAGAAATCATCAAAAGGAGCTATACACCAATGCAAATACTCATTGCCGATTTGAGAAGTGGTGTGATCATTATTGTAAATACGTCAAACTCAGCAGGATTACCAGGCACCTGGAACAAAGCAAATGTATGTCTAAAGAAAAATGATAAAATGTAGGTAATTCCAAATGGGTTTGCATTTCTACAGCCCAATCAAGAACAGCTGCTTTTAAGGACTCCTCTTTCCTGAATTCAGCAGATTTCTAACATGCCTAAAAATCACACTAGTATTGCTTAGGCTTGTAAAATATTGCTAGACTTCTTTATCTTTTTTGAAGAGAGATAACGTTTTCCATTAACAAGCTTTTTTAACTTTTTCTACTTTTTTCAGATTTTTTCTGTTCCTACTCCCTTCACTTCCAAAATCGAGTTCTCGTTTTTTCATTGTAATGCATTGATAAGCACTCATTAGCATATCAAAAGGCAATTTCCACACCTTATTAAAGCAGGATTGGTGTGTCCCCTGTGGAGTAATTAAATCCTTTGTTTTATGGTTCTCCAAGCACCCTGGAGACATAAAACCAGCTGCAAATACCAGCCCTAGACCTCAGTGTAACAAAACGTTCAAATAGATTACTACTGCATTATAGCTGACAGTGATTTGGCAGAATACAGGGAGAGCTCTGGGGTCACTCACTGCTGTACAGGGATAAGATTGAGGGAGTTATAAAGAGAGTGAAAAATCCCTGTACAGTACAGATACAAGTTGTATCTCCATATGCAGGCATTATGTCCCAGGACATACTTGAAAACGAGAGAAATCTCAATGTATCCTTCCTGGTAAAATACTTTATAAATAAATAAATGTCCTATACGGATAATATTTTTATATTCTCTTTGTATTTTTTTGGAAGCTGCATTGCTAATAATCTCATTATGATCACTACAAATCCCCATAAGCAGGAGATCTCACCAATTTTAATATTTATCTGTATCACAGTTACTGTATCTAACACAAAGGTATTTTCTGCCTGTGTGATAATAATGTAGACCCTGTTTGACATTGTGTAAGATAAAGGACACCATCTAGAGCTCAGAATCTTACATTTCAACAATATTTCTGTAAAGAATACACGAAAACATGAACATTTTAAAACGAGCAAATTAACATTTTAATTTTTTTTAACTATCTCAGAATAATTTCTGTACGAAACTTCTGTTTTACCCTAAATTTAATTGTGAACTTCACATCCCATGTTTCAAATAACTGTTATGATAACATTTTTGTTCAACAAAAATCGCTTGGTAGTGAAGGGGTTAAGTCTTGAACAAAGATTTTTAACTTGCATCAAAATTTGTCCTAAATTCTCCCATATGGCAGAAGATAAAGTGGTCTTGGTAGCTTTTTTTATGCATTTATACTTATAGCACCATTACAGTCATAGCGTTAAAACGGGGACGCTAGGGAGAAAAACCTGCGCCTGCAGGTTTCTCTTTTGCGTCCCCGTTTTACCGCCATATTACGATGCAGGTGCTAAAAAAGCTGCCTGCATTGTTATCGGGCGCTAAGCTCCGGGATGCGCGCGGCAGCGCTAAGCGCCGCAGTGAGCATCCCCTTGATGGAGTCCATAGGACTCCATTGAGGCAGACGGCGCCAGTCACATGACCTGCCAAATCTCGTCGGCGTAGTGATCTGCAGGGGGAGACTGGGGGACTTCTTCCCCCAGCCTCTCCCTGCTCCAGGCGGACAGACGAGGCGGTTGGAGCCGCGGTCCTCGCCGCGAGATAGGAGGTGAGTATCTGATTTTATTGGGGGGGGGGTTCTGCTGGTGCTGACAGATTCTGCAGCAGCGGAATCCGTTAGCACCAGGTCCAGGTTGTGGTTAACTGTCAGGTTAACGCAGCCGAACGGTAATTAGCATTAGTATATTGTAGTACTAAGGCTAATTAACACTTTGCGCTCCCAATGTTAAGCATAGGGAGCGCAAAGTACAGTAACCTTGCGCCGAAAAGCGCAAGATCCAAATCGCTAACGGGTTTTTTAACCCGTTAGCGTTTGGATTGTTATATGGTTGGCCCGCACTAGGGCCACCGCGGCTAACGTTAACGCTCACTCAGGTGAACGCTAACGATAGCACCAAGAATTTAATGGTGCCCTTAGTGTGGTGAAACTAGAGAGCCCGTTTCTGCATTTTATTCTATGCAAACATTATTGAATCTATAGATATGATGGTTCAGAAATCTTATTTTTTTTTCTGCTTGCTTACTGTTTAAGGTGGAATCCTACCCCTAATCTCAGACAAGAACATCTGCCTGGAAACTGCAACTGAATTTCTTTTTGACTTGCCCATATTCACTAATCCCATCATTCTTATCTGCATGAATAAAGAGCTACGGGTACAATGTAAGAAGTTGCTCTATGGACGAATAGATGCTAAAAATGGGACACAATGCAATGATCTTGTAACTACAGCAGAGGCCAACCAAAAGACCTCTAGTTCTAAGGAATCAAAACTGGAATCCGTCTCCTACAGTGAATAATGTTATGTAAATACTGACTGATTCTTAGCGATATCAACCTTCCACTTTGCTGTTCCTTTTTAACATTTCTTTCTAAACATGTAATATTTGACAATCTTGCTTTTCATGCATATAAACAAAATAATTGATCTGAAATATAAGGGAATGTTATGACAAGTGAAAAAATGTCCATCTTTCTTGGGAACAAATCATAACTGACATACTGTATATACTGTACAATTCATGGACCCAAATATCAAAACATTTATTTTTATACCAAAAGATACACCCCTTCCAGTTGCTATATTATGACTGAACAATTAAGTATATAGCGAAAGAGGAAACAGGAGCTCAAATGGAGAGTGGTGTCAATAGAAATTTATTATGGGGGAAGAAAGCAAAGGAGAAAGCATGTATGATTAAGGTCGCATGGCCGGTACTTCAGTATTAAAGAAAATCCAGGGGCGCTTCACATAGAGCCAGTGCATGGCTCTGGACTCTGACTATATAAAATACATTAATGCAAGTAATCAATTTAACTATTGCACTTTAGCTTTTTTTGTGTGTTTTTTTTTGCATTTGCATTAAGAGGTAGCTCGATTCAAAACCAGAAGAAATCCATGTATATATAAATGTATGATACGACGCAGAGAGGTGATATATTGGAAAACAAAACCTGTTTAACAAATTATTACATGTTTATATTCTTTACTAGTGCTGGGAAAATTAACGATTAATCGTTAAAATTTTTGATTGATTAAAATTCTTTTGATGGGGGGGTGCCCTTACTTTCTATCAGCTCCGGTATGGGACTCTTGGAGTCCGAATCCGGAGCTGTACTGGCTTCCTGGGTGCCCTACAGCAGCGTGCAAAGCCCTCCAGTCACGTGTGCGACACATGTGACACACACGTCACACACAGCGACTGGCGCAGGAAGAAGATGACAGACGAGAAGGCAGTGGAGGAGCCGTGAGTATGGTGCTGCCTGTCTCAGTCCAGCCTTGGACCCAGGCAAACCCCAGCAGGGCCCAGACCCCAGGCACACACCAGGCCCCAGACAAGACCCAGGGCCAAGACCCCAGGACCAGGGCCCAGACCCAATACCTAAGGGCCAGGGCCCAGGCACAAGGTCCAGACCCAAGACCCAGACCCAGGGCCAAGACTCAAGACCCAGGGCCCAGACCCAAGACCCAGGGCCTAGACCCCAGACTAATGCAGAGTTGCCATGCAAGCAGATCAGCTAAAAGTAGTTGGATCTGTATGTGCGTTATAATTAATTGAAATCAATCGTTTAAAAAAAAATTATTCATCGAACATGAAAATATTAATCAGTACCAGCCCTACTTTTTACTAAGCTGACCTCCAACTGGTGAGATTGTGCCACACAATCATCGCTTGACAGATGTTATTGCATACTGTCCATGGTCCAGACTTCATTAGATCTATTGGCTACCACACAATATTAGGGTTTTCCCAGGTTCTGGTAGATTGAAACAAGGTAATGATAAAAGTAGGTTAGAGGAAAAGCAAGGTAAGCAGGTCAGAGTCTTACTAATTACAATATTATATTTTACTTTTAAGTTCATTAAATATAAATTCCTTTAATTATATAACATTAATTCTAAATATTCATATTTAAAAAACAGTCCACAAATACAAAGTATTTCCCTTAGAGGTTCTCTCATTGTAATTCCAAATCTTTCATCATCTTATCAGTTATATACAGTGAACCTTAGCATTAATGATATGTATCGAGGTATATTTTCTAATAGATCTATTAAGTTTCAGTTTTGGTTTTGTCTTAATTTTTGAAATTTACCTGATAAACCATTTTACTTGGGTTCTTATTAAATGTTACAATTATTGCAGAGTGCCAACCAGTGGTAAATTGGCATATCTGCAGGCATCCAAATCTTTTAAATGTTTTTGAGTCAAACATTTTTCAATAATTGGAGAAATACTATTGTTTCTGTATTCTGTAGTTCACCTTGGGAGTTTACTTTGCTTCATATAATAACCACGGCATCATGTTTGTCTTAGAAATTTTGATCTTACTTTTTTATTAAGGATAACAAAAAAGAGCACAAGCACCTGCAAAAACCTATAGGGCTTATTTACTTGAGTTTTATTGTTTACCATTGTGTCAAACATGATGAACTTCAGTAATCCAGAAGGGAAACAAGGGCAAGGGGTTTCATTGACTAATAACCCCCTATATATTTGTAGCACATTTTTGAAATGCTAACAAGTTGCTTTTAAAATGATTTAAAATACATTCAGAACAGAAAGTTGACAACATTTGTGCAGTTATGTCCTGTGATAATTATATTAAAATATATAGAAAATATGTGGAATATTTCAATATAATGAAATAGTCATCCTAAACAAATCTAATTCAAATTTCCAATTATTATTATAATTATTACTGTAGATATTCAAGTATAACGCTAGATTATGGTGACAAAAATTTACCTTAAAATTGGAGGGGTCGCGGTATATTTGAGACATCTGCATCGCATGTAAAAAAAACTTGACTTGCTCAGGGATCCCAAGTCTCCCAGAAGTTCCGGTAGTCTCCTTGAATTGAATAGGGCTCCCCAACACCCACAAACACTTCAGGAACTTCCGGATTCGGAAGAGGTGGGATCAATCACGGCCGGAGGGCACACCCAGTTTAAGCCAATCACGACGGGAGGTGTAGTTTTCTGACCTCCGGCTCCAGCAGCCACGCTCATTCACAGCGTTGTCTGCCAATAGCCAGCTCCACCCCATTGTTGCCCCGTCCTGACATCACTGCAGATGCACTGCGTGATTCTCCTCACATTCTGAATGTGAGGAGAATCGCGTGGCGCCTCTGCAGTGACGTCAGGAACTCATTCGGAGGGGCTGGCTATCAGCGGATGAAGTGGCGGATGAGCCTGCCTGCTGAAGCCGGAGGTCAGAAAATGACACCTCTCGGCGTACTGGCTATCGGTGACTGATTCACTGCGTCACCTCGCTTCGCCGGCCATCTTATCGCAAGTAAAGAAGACGGTTGGCCAGTGGCTTCATACTTAGTAACAACTACAATCATTCTAGAGCAGAGCCCCCTGGGCTAAGGGGAATCCTGACTGTCTTAAGAGAACCGCAAAGGATTTTAGTTGTTTACCGGTACAATTTTCTTTTATAATTTTGCTCCTCGCTTTATATTCGAGTCTTGAGTATTCGCTCATTTCCATAATAAAACTCTATCCATCGAGTTATATTCGGGTCGCGCTATACTCAAGTATCTACGGTATTAATCTTTATTTATAAAGCGTCAGCATATTCCCCAAATATCCTGATTTTTAGCCTCGTTCCCATCCTTTCATAAACAGAGACACCTTCAATAGGATTGTGTTTGGAGACATGAATCAAGGAAGACTGCTTTTGTTTTAATTCTACGACGTATCATTTTGAAATTTTTTCCTCAATGAGAAAATCTTCCACCAACAAAGAAGGACGACTGCCTTGGGCATATTCCTAGATCCTGCCTTTGTCAACCCCTTACTCGGCCAATGGGGAAAACCAATATGTTCATTCCCATTCTATCCCACTTTACTTCTAAGATCTCATTATGACAGCACTATATCAAAGATGTTCTAATCGTCTGGTTGGGGCCCATCAGTGAATTTGAGCATTAAAGCAAATTTTGTATCAAAATGATTTAAATCTAAGCTTCGTCAATGAGATTCATGACTCGATTTATTTCCTTGATATCAAAATTAACAAGACTCAGGGGGAACCCCTATTAAATATTTTTTTAAAAACTGCTACCAATAACCTCTTGAATTTTGCAAGCTATAAGCCATTCCAACTGAAGAGGGGGATACCTGATGGAAAGTATTTGTGGTTACACCATACTTGCTCCAGAGGTGAACTTACCAATAAAGCTAAAATTCTATGCAACTAATTAAAGAGTAAGGCTGGCCGTCCACTGGATCTGCATTTGTGCGATGGTGCGATCATCCGAAATCGCGTCTCGTCGTCCGACCGATACTACAACATGCAGGTAAATGGACCATCGTCCATTGCGTCCGACGTCAGACTTCCAGCAAAAGAGAAAGATGCCATCAGATGTGCGATGCCTTCCATTTAAGGGGAAAATCACAGACATCTGACAGATCCCTGGAGAAAAGATGGATGTGGACAAGCTGATCAGGGGAGTGATTTGGATTGATTTTGATCTGGAAAGGTCAAAGGAAGTGGCAGATGGAGGCTGCAGGTTATTTTAACATGTTCTGCCTTCCCACCTGCTTACTGACTTAACAAAATATATATATATGCAGACACTAGGGTTACCAAGTTGGCCATGTTTCACTTATTCAAGCTGATGGGCATTGCATGAAAAGTGCCACCCTGCAACATGTAGAATCCATACACTGCAGGTAAATAAAGGAATACCAGGTGACCAAGCACTACTATGAAACTGCATATTCCATAGGTTTTAAATGTAATTTTGTTTTTTAAAACTATATTTTTTTCTTCTGAACAATTTTATATATATTTTTTTAAAAAAGGACTGAGTGTTTCAAAAAGCAGGATGTGCTTGTTTTATATACAAAACCAGTTCATTCTGGTTTTGGCAGCCTCTGTACTCCACCTGTCTGATTTTGATCTGGATCGTCTGTGGTCGCACGACAGATCGCACGCACTGGACGACCCTAGTCGGACCTGGTCGGACGACTGACGTCGTCCATGGTCTGACGAAAAAGTCGGTCGTCCTACTACGGATCCAGTGGACAGCCAGCATAATGAGCGTCCACTGGCACCGTATTAGTGCGATGGTGCCATCATCCGTCATCGTGCGTCGACGTCCGTCCGATCCAACTACATGCAGGTGAATTGGACCAGCGTCCACTGCGTCCGATGTCAGACGTCCATCTTCCGGTGACGAGTTGCGACGGCTTAAGATGTGCGACCACTCCTTTTTCACTCGTGTGCGTCGCACGTGTTTGGGCAGAAAGAGAAGATGGATGCTGAGAAACTGATTAGGTGAGTAAAGTAAAATAATCTATATATATGTATGTGAGCTGTGTGGGACTAGTCCTGGAGAGGAGTAGGGCAGGGAAGGCTCCTTGATTGATTGATTGTAAGCTCTTGGGTCCTCTCTGCTACTGCTCTGTGTGTACTCTGTCTGACTTTGTACAGCGCTACAGAACTTGTTAGTGCTTTAGAAATACCTGTAACTGTAATAAAAAGGGGTCCTAAGCACCGAATGTGTCACCCAAAGGGCATTATTCACAAAGCTGTCAATTTGCCAAATACAGACGGATTGACAGTGAAATACGGTGCAGTTTGCTGGAGATCAGTGCAGTGTGGTGATTCTTGGTAGCAGCAAAATATTCCCATAGCAAATTAATGAGAGTGACAAACTGCACCAAAGTGTAGGCGTAATGCCCTGATTTGCGGGGTTTCAGTTCCAAACGTTTAAAAAAAAAAAAAATTGTTACAGAACTTGGCAAAATTTTAAAAGGAATTTTTATTTGCATTTTTGAATTTACAATCATTTTAATGTATTTTGTTTTTGGCTTTAGCATTGTGCATGAGCTATATCCCCTGTGGGATATGAAGGACACCAAATATCACATGCGTGACGTCCAGCGGAAGCTTTGGCAGCGCGTGGCTAATGAAATGGGCTCCAAAGGTAAGTCAAACACATTCAAGATTTATTAACAACAATAGAAATCTAACAAACAAGGCACATATGAAATACAATTATATAACAATAGAAATCTAACAAACTAGGCACATATGTGATACAATTATATAACAACAGAAATCGAACAAACTAGGCACATATGAAATACAATTATATAACAATAGAAATCGAACAAACTAGGCACATATGTAATACAATTATATAACAATAGAAATCGAACAAACTAGGCACATATGAAATACAATTATATAACAATAGAAATCGAACAAACAATTAAATTATGAAGAAAAAACCAGGCCAATAACACATGCTCAGTCGTCATGCTCTTCAGTACAAAAAAATGTTTTAAATTTGTCCCGGATGTTGAGGGCAGATGTAACACCCCTATTTTCCCCCCTTGATGCAAATCTTCTTCCGCCTCTTGCTTGTGGAGTGAAACTTGCCACTTGCTGCCCTCCTTCTTTGTCAATAATTATATTGTGCAGCACGCAAATACACTGCACAATTTTGTCCACACCTGCCGGCTTGACTTCCATGGCCTTGTGCAGAAGTCGCCATTTACTGGTCAGTACCCCAAATGCACACTCCACAACCTGTCATGCTCGGGATAGGCGCCCATTGAATATTGCCTCTGATGGGCCAAGTCTGGCTGCTGGGTACGGCCACATCAGGTAGGGTTTCAGGGGGTACGCTTCATCCCCCAAAATAACATGTGGGGCAACAATGTTTGTTCTAGGTAGGGCATTTCCTTTTTGCACACCCAAAGCTCCTTGCTCCAGCCTCCTGGACAAATTGGAATTGTTGAAGATTCCGCCATCACTCTCTTTGCCATAAGCACCTACATCAATGGCTATGAATTTATAATCAGGGCCAGCAACCGCTTGCAATACAACTGAAAAAAACAGTTTATAGTTCCGAAACATGCTTCCGGAATGCTTTGGATTCTGGATGCGGATATGTTTCCCATCAATGCACCCCACACAATTTGGAAAGCACCACTTGTCCCAAAAGCCCTTAATAATGGGCCCCATCTCATCGTTGTTTGGGAAGGCCATGTGTATTGGCTGCAGTTTGTCCCAGATAGCTTGACAGGTCTCCTGGACGATCCTTCCAACTGTGACATCAGACATTCTAAAAGAAAACCCGAGGGTTTTGAATGAAGATCCTGTAGCCAAGTATCTGCAATAAAATAAGATGACATTAGTGAATACAAATAAATGATTTCAAAAAGTTGGTTATTTACATTTTCACTTAATCAAACATTCATTTTATTGCAGTCGAAGAAGTGAAAAAGAGGTGGAGGAATCTCAGTGATGTGTTGTAACCGGAATCTGCTAGGTTCACTCGGGACGAGGCCGGACCGGACACGAGGAAGGATTGTCTAAACATGAGTCTCTTCAGGAAAGGCAAACTTTATTTGTGTCGTCACACAAATGCTCACACAGGATTGAATCGCAAAGAGTGAGCATCGAACTCACCGTGACATCAAATCTTATACCCCAAATACATAATTAGGTACATCCCAATTAGCCCACCTCCCGTTGACACTATCCCACCCCACGTGGGTTAATACCTCCCTTTGTCTAATACAAAGACATTCCATTAAATTGGCCGTAAATTGGCAAGCTTCATATTAGTTTTGACAGATCATGATTAGTACTACATTCAATCCGGGCTATGCTCGCCTCCCTAACGCCTGTACTTATTTGTTGCGGCTAACACCTGGTCTATCTTCTATGCTTCCCTTTGTCTCTCAGCGGGCCTCTATGACCTTGGTGTATCCATTCCTCATTCTGTCCCTTTGTGCCAGGAACAGCCAAGATCTTTCTCAGGGTTTTAATTGCTTTTCTGCTAATCTAACACATTCCTAAATTTCTATGTATGCTTCATTCTAGTTTCAGCTAAAACCTACCTAGTTATATTCAAGTGAACCATTATTCTGAACAAGATGGCCGCCTGGCTTATAATGGCGGCCAGCTTCCAGCCTGATTCCACTTCATTCCCCCCTTGGCTCAAGCCTCAGGTTCTTCTCCTGAGACTTGTAGCCATTACACCTCACTACTATTATTCTTGAGTTCTTCATACTTTGGGGGACCTATTTTCGTCGGGAACATGTCTTGTGGGATGATCAGTGGTATCTTCTGTTTCTGTGTGGGTGTCAGTGCTCTCTTGCATAGTGGCCATAGCCCTATGCGGTACAGTAGTGTCCCTACGACCAAGATCACCACCACCATCAGAATCATGGATCCAATCTGTGAAATAAATCTCAGGATGGATCCGAACCAATCTCCGATTGCTCCGAACCCACGAAGTGGATTCCAGCCTTCAGCAGCGATCCTCCTTGCTGTGTTCTGCAACTGTGCTACCTTCTCCTGGTGATCTAGGATTACCTGGTAATAGTCAGGGACGTCATGTGTAGTATTCTTGATGAAAGTGCAACATTCATAATGCATCGTCATCTCACACAATCCATTCAGAGCCGCACTGATCTGTTCCAGTGTCATGTTATGTATCATTTGTACCTTTCGTATCTCCCGTACTTCCAGATTCAGTAACTGAATATCCAAACTAGTCTTATTCAAAATCTCATCCATCAAACTGGCATAACTGTTCATTCTTGCCATCAACTCTCTTCCCCATCCAGTCCATGCTGGGAGCCATGCCCATATTCGATCCGCTTTCTTGAATAGCTCTCTCTTCTGTCTTTCAAACACCAGTGGGTACCTAGGGTGAAGTGATGTGTCTGAATTAGTGTCTTCTCCCCTTACCCTCTGGATTGGAATCAATTTAGCCAGATAACACTTTCCCGTTACTGTAGGTGGTACCCATGATTAACACACCCTTTCACAGCACACCTGGTACCCTCCTTTCACTATAAATGGTGACAAATATAGTGTTCCCTTTGATATTTCTATCATCAGTTGTCTCAGTCGTTTCATCATATCCAGTGCACTCTGCCTCCCATTCGTCACATTCGCAATCACCTCCTCCTGTTCGCTTGTGAGCTTTCTACATCGTATGTATAGAAAATTTGACTGCTCCTTTGTGTTAAATGTGTAAATGTATGATGTCCAGTTGAACTTACTTGAATAACATAACCCACCCCCATTATTTGTTTCTTTATCTGTTCCTAGTTGAAAACACCATTCTGGTGGGTACACTGGTCCTGTTATGGGGTACCCGGGACTGAATACTTCTGTTTTTTCTCGTGGTGCATCGAAAGCATGTATTGTGACATTTCCTGATGCAAACATACTCAAATTCATTGGAACAGAGGCAAATGGTATGTGAATTGTCTCTGGGTGCAGTCTACTACACACCCAGTATACAGTTTGCCCAGACTTTTTAGCATAGTCATATTTATATTGCACAAATAAATATCCTCTTGGCATAATCTCGGATATCGCCTCTCGCTTTTGTCTCCACATGGTACGGTTCTCCATCACCGGGTGCGTACCATTCCAGATTTGGGAGATATCCACTTTCTCGGTGGTGCTCGGGCACCTGGGGCATACTCCATGTGAAAGTCCATAAATCAAATTCACGAGATATAAAATCAGTACCACAAATGCCCCAAATGTCAAAATCCCTTGGGCAATTCTTTTCACAGTCACATAAACCCAATCCCTCCCCACTGGAATTTCAAAAACAAAAAACATTTCCGGCAATTTCTGCATTGATTTACCTAACAGTACAACCTGATCATTTAGTTTAGTTTCCCCCAATGCCCGAAGGTCCCCCCTTAGTCCATTAATCAGAGAGGTAGGCCGTCCAAACATGAGTTCGTACGGATTTAGCTTCAATTGGGGGGTTGGCCTGCACCTAATGTGCAATAGGACTATCGGCAGCACATCCAACCAGCCTAGTGACATCTCTTGACACAGTTTGGACATCAAAGTCTTTAGGGTGCGGTTCATTCTCTCGACTTTTCCCGAGCTTTGGGGCCTGTAAACAGTATATAACTTCCAGGTGATGCCCAACAAGCAGGCAAACTGTTGTAGACAGTTCTGTATAAATGCGGGGCCATTGTCTGACCCTATTTCGAGAGGAAGACCATAACGTGGTATTATTTCTTTCATTAGACTCCTCACCACTTCTGCTGTCTTCTCTCCCAAATTTAGCAGTATTCGTGTGATCCTCAGATTATTATGAGGGTTGGCTGTGAGGCTGTCAAAACGTGAGGCGAAATTTTCTGCTCGTTCAACTTCGGTTTCTTTTGTATCTTTTCCACACTCCCCCATTAATTTTACGCTGAAGAATTTCAGCATCATTTTATATGCTCTGCGGAGTCTTTGCTGAACTTCTGAGGTGTTAATCATAAGGCGTGTCTCTGGAGGGTTCAGAGGAGTGGAGTAGAAATTTCGACCTTGGGACCGGGTTGGGAAAAGCCATTGGATATAATCATGATTGAGTTCTAATAGTTCGTAATCATTGTGCCATTTATACAAAATAATTTCAATAAATTTGCCTTTAGGTTCAAATTTTCTCTAATTCATGTAGAACCCGTAGTTTGGCATGGGAGGTTGGGCCTCTTGCTTGCAGAGCAGGACTTTGGCTTGATCAGTTGTTAGCAATGGTTTTGCAGCCGCTTTTGCGGCCTGGTCAGCGCGCCTGTTGCCTTTTGGGATTTCATCATGACCTTTTTGGTGGCCATGACAGTGCATAATACTGACAGCACTTGGTTTCCATACAGCTTCTAGAAGGGCTGTGATTTCAGCTGCATACTTGATTTGTTGTCCTGTGGAAGTGAGCAGGCCTCTCTCCTTGTAGAGTGCACCATGTGCATGGACAGTCATAAAAGCATATTTGGAGTCAGTGTAGATATTCACTCTTTTGCCGTCGGAGATTTCAAGAGCCCTGGTTAGAGCTGTTATCTTAGCCAGTTGTGCAGATGTATGGCCTGGTAGAGGATTTGCTTCAATAATCTCTTCTGCTGAGACAACTGCATAGCCGGAGACTGTCTTCCCATCATCCATGTAACTGCTACCATCAGTGAATAGCTGTAGATCGTATTTGTCTAGGGGTACGTCTTTTAAATCTGGTCTGTTACTGAACATTTCTTCCATGACTTGGAGGCATTCATGATCTGGATCCTCTTCACAGTCAGGCAGTAAAATAGCAGGGTTCAAGGTAGCGATGAGGTCCAAATGAACCCATGGATTCTCACACATCATAGCTTGGTACTTCGTCATCCGGCTGTTGCTGAACCAGTAGCTTCCTTTTACATCCAGCAGGGCTTTGACAGCATGGGGTACCTTGACATGAAGAACTTGTCCAAGTGTCAACTTGTCTGCTTCTGCTATCAGCATTGCGGTGGCTGCCACAGCTTTCAGGCATGGGGGTAGGCCGCAGGCCACAGGGTCAAGTTGCTTGGAGAGATAGGCCACAGGCCTTGGCCAGGAGCCAAAGTTCTGAATCAGCACTCCTGTAGCTGTTCGATTGTGTTCATACACATACAGCTGGAAAGGCTTGCTGTGATCTGGCAGTCCCAGTGCTGGAGCTTCCATTAATAAAGTCTTTAATTTCAGGAAAGCTGCTGTTTGCTCTTTTTTTCCAGAGGAAGGGGTCATGCTCTCCCCCTTGGTGGCTTGATGGAGGGGCTTAGCAATGTCTGCGAAGTTGGGGATCCACAGGCGGCAGAAGCCTGCAGCTCCTAGGAATTCACGGACTTGTCTCCTTGTCTTTGGTTGGGGTATTCGGCATACTGCTTCTTTTCTTTCTGTCCCCAATACACGTTTGGTACCCGTTAATTGAAAATCTAAATATTTTACAGTTCGTGTGCATATCTTTTTTTTTTTTTTCCACTCTGTAACCTGCAAGGCACAGCAGATGTAGCAGGGCTTTTGTGGCAGAGAGACAGTCTTTTTCTGTGGGAGAAGCCAGTAATAAATCATCTACATATTGTAGTAAAACGACTTTGTCTGGCTAAGCGTTGAAAGACAGGAAGTCCTGGCTGAGCGCGCATCCATTGTAGATTCCTCCCACTGAAAAATAAAAAGGGGCTGGCTTGCCAGAACCAGACGGATGCAAAAAAAAAGTCTTTTAAATCAAGCACTGTGTAATATTTTGTGTCTCCGGGAATTAAGGCCAATAAATTGTATGGATTGGGAACCACAGGGTGTAGAGTTACTGTGGCTTTGTTAACCGCTTGTAAATCTTGGACTGGGCGGTACTCTTGTGTGCCCTCTTTCTGTACTGGCAACAATGGAGTGTTCCACGGTGACACGCAGAATTTCAATATGCCGTGGTCTTTAAATCTCTGCAAATGTGTCTGTATATTTTGTTTGGCTTTCTGTGGAATGTGATATTGGCTTAGAGCCACAGGCGTTGCGCCAGGTTTCAGATTACAACTAATCCGGGTGGGTTTTCTTCAGCCCAGACTCCGGGGATTCCCAGAAATAGTGTGTACGGGTTTGGGTCGGCCGGCGGGGTTGGTGCCGAGCGCCATTCTTCTTCTCTTGGCATAATTACTGCAATTTTGACAGGTTGGGTGTGCTGGCTGGCTGGGCTGTACTGCCGTGAAGAGTTGCCATTCTCAGGCAGGTCTAATCTAGCGTGACCCCCGGGGAGAAATGTAATTTGGGCTTGCAATTTGCAAAGGATATCACGCCCCAGGAGCTGGATGGGACATTCGGGCATATACATATACACATTGTATATTTTAACTAAAAAAAAAAAACTATCTTCCAACTATTCCAGTTGAAGTGGTAGAGGCCAAAACAGTAATTGAATTTAAGCAGGCATGGGATAATCATAAGGCTATCCTAAACAAAGGATAAATCCAGGTAAAGTATCCATGTAATTGGGCAGACTAGATGGGCCGAAAGGTTCTTATCTGCCGACATTTTTCTATGTTTCTATCTATACATATAAACAATATTCACAGAGGTCTCTCTCCCGTAGCCAAAACAGACTCTTAATACCACATCAGGAAAAAAAAAAAAATCAGTAATCATTTAAAATACTCTTATAACAATAGAGTAACTATCTCATCAGAAATTAAATAGAAATATATTTTTAATTGAATTATTAATCATAATTTTGCTATATCTTAACTATATAGAACATGAAACAGTATAAAACTATTTACTTTAATTATTTCTCGAATTACTCTTTAAATATTATCTTCTAACCGTTTTATATATTTCTATTTAATTTGTTAATAAATTTTATTATATTTTGGTAGACAATATTGTATATTATTATATACTTTAAATTTACTTCATAAAATACATGTTGTATTATAAATACTTATTATTGTTACACTCTGTAACAATATAAAAAACAGGACTCCCTTTTTTATTTAATTCTAGCTCTGTGAACAAAACTAGAGTTTTTGGAATAATATCAACACATTACACAATATTGCTTGAAACAAACGGACAACAATACTAGACAATATAAAACTTTCTCACATATAGCCTAGATTACACAAATATATCAACACAAAATATAAACATATATCTTGCACTCGACAGACTTCATACATTCTATTGTAGCACACATTAAAAATTAGCTAAACATAGTAATTTTTCTTCTTTATTTCTCTTTAGTTAATTTAAATTCGCTGCACAGACACATAAAGGGTTACTTTCTTTGCCCATCAGAGAGCAAAAAGCCGACTCCCCCCCTTCTCCGTGCAGACAGTTTGTGTCAGAAAGAAGGGGGGGAGCGAGTACGGAGAATCTCACTACCTCTCAGCCATTACACACTCTAAATTAATTACTTATCACACTTTACTCTTAATTGAACAGTTTGATAGATCAATTATAAACACAATCAGACAAAAACATTCTACCCTATATCATTCGATCATACAGCACACACTATTTATTAATAACATTCTCTGACTTCATACTCACGCAGAACAGTACAGATATCACATCCGAATGATCAGTCCGAATTACATACACAAATTATACAGCACTGTAATTATTTTTTTTTTAAAACCTTCTAGATTACCATCTGATCTATTGATCATCTCATTTTCTTCTGGCCCAGGGGGAAGTGGGGGCTCAGAGACTCCTGCAGATCATTACATAATCCACACACAGAACTTGTAAATTATCTTTATTTATTTTACTGGTATATTAAAACACTAAATATATATATATAGACTTATTTTTCATATTTATATTTATTTGAGGGCATACTTTTTCCTTTGTTCTACTAATATAACAAAATAGCTTTTATCTCTCGCACAGTACCTCCATATATCTATATACAGATATTGTTCAGGATGACTATATCTCCCGGTTACCTGGGAATACACTCTCTGTATTAACTCCGGGTCCATTGACCCCTGCTCTGGCCAGTCTGGAACTAGCAATAGCCATACAATTGCACACATTCCTGTTAATTTCTCTTTAGTTAACTCTACACCATAATCATGTGTTGTATATAGTGCTTCAAAATTCCGCACCATATACCCTAAGGGCATCTCACCCTTCTTCACCTTCTTGGGCTTGGATGACCCGTTACCCATTGTTACTCTTAAGGGCAGTAACCTTTTTACGATACAGATATTACTTGTTAGCAAAAACACTTGAAATTTACTGTCTGGTACTTCAGCCAACAGTTCATATATATCGGAGTCGCTTCCTCCATCAGTAGCCGGACTGCAGTCGCCTGAGCCGGAAACATACCTTGGGAGTCCACTCTCAAGTTTGCTTTCTCGCTAGGCGAGTAGGCGCACAATCACTCACAGCACTCTCAGCAATCATTCACAACCCATACTGTACCAGATACTTTCAGCACAAAACAATGCATAAACAATTCAACTCTTTCTACTAGCCGAGGGCACACCGTCCCTCCTTTTGGCTCCTTATACCCCGTTAATTGAACTCTAACTCTTGACTGCTTGTGACTATGTGCACCCCGTTCTATAACTACACTTCCGTCTGCAATTCCAATTTGCCTATGGGTAATCTACCCACCCGGCACCACTTCCTCTGCAGCTACCGCTGGCCCCAATGGGCCCTCTTCACTACACGACGTACACACTAGCACTGACTCAGGGCTCTCAGCCCAGTCACAGAAATCTCTCCTCCTTTCCTTTTGTCCACGTGTAGAAGCTCTATTTACAAACATTGACTACGACTATGCAACTCCACGTGGCTACCCTCTCCCTCACATACAGACTCTACCCTTTAGTTAACATCCGATCCCCCGGGTCCAGACCCGCGCTAGCCACTCTGGCTCCTTTGCTTGTCCGTGCTTTCGGCGTGGGGTGTGGTATGTCAACGAAACCTTGGCTGCGGGTTTCCTTATCCAACTACGGTTGGACGTTTCCCTTTATACCGGTATCTCCATTACACATACAAACATAGAAGACACTTTACCTATCGCCGCGCTGCTCGCTGTTTCCTTGGACTCGGTGGTGTCCCAGTGTTCCCGGGCCGGGGGTCCGTTTGAGACGAAATGAGGTCCACTGAACAGGAAATCCTGCTTGGCGCCTGCAGATGTCAGCTCACCTTCAACGGACTCCAAACCAGCGGGATCACTCGCACCTGCAGTCAACCGCTACAGTGTTCAGCAGTCGTTGCCATGCCGGCAAGGGCCCGTATCCCGGCTATCGAGCCCCCAAGAAATGTAACCGGAATCTGCTAGGTTCACTTGGGACGAGGCCGGACCGGACACGAGCAAGGATTGTCTGAACACGAGTCTCTTCAGGAAAGGCAAACTTTATTTGTGTCGTCACACAAATGCTCACACAGGATTGAATCGCAAAGAGTGAGCATCGAACTCACCGTGACATCAAATCTTATACCCCAAATACATAATTAGGTACATCCCAATTAGCCCACCTCCTGGTGACACTATCCCACCCCACGTGGGTTAATACCTCCCTTTGTCTAATACAAAGACATTCCATTAAATTGGCCGTAAATTGGCAAGCTTCATATTAGTTTTGACAGATCATGATTAGTACTACATTCAATCCGGGCTATGCTCGCCTCCCTAACGCCTGTACTTATTTGTTGCGGCTAAAACCTGGTCTATCTTCTATGCTTCCCTTTGTCTCTCAGCAGGCCTCTATGACCTTGGTGTATCCATTCCTCATTCTGTCCCTTTGTGCCAGGAACAGCAAAGATCTTTCTCAGGGTTTTAATTGCTTTTCTGCTAATCTAACACATTCCTAAATTTCTATGTATGCTTCATTCTAGTTTCAGCTAAAACCTACCTAGTTATATTCAAGTGAACCATTATTCTGAACAAGATGGCCGCCTGGCTTATAATGGCGGCCAGCTTCCAGCCTAATTCCACGTCAGTGTTCCGCCGTGAACACAAGAAAATTATGTCGCACAGATCAGGAGATACAGCTACAGATGCAACATCGGGATGGGCTTTCTATAAGCTCATGCTTTTTATCTCGGACACCGTGGAGCCCCGGGAACTCCACGGGAATGTGTCACCAGAACACAGTGGCAACACATCACACATGGCAGAGGAAGACCTTTCAGAAACCCCAGCAGATGTGCCATCAGATGTCAGCATCCCACACTCCCCACAACCTCATTTTTCCACTCCACTATCACAGCCGCGGAGTGAGCCGGGCACCAGTCAGCAGCCCCAAAGATCACGTCCAAAGCCAACCAAGCGGAAGAGACTGGAGCAGAACACTGAGGCGCAGCTCATAGATATTGAACGTGAGAAGCTGAAGGTGTTGCAAGAAAGTGGTGAGATGCACACCGACAGCAACTATCACTTTCTCCTGAGCCTCCTTCCCTTCCTACAAAACATACCACTACAAGAACAATTTGATGTGCGCACCAAATTGATTACAGTGCTAAAGAATGCGCAACCGCAGCTGCCTTCCCGAGCCCCTCAACCCCATCCAGAGCGACATCTGCAGGCAGAGCTGGAACCCATTGATGCCCCGACCACTGCATCTCCATGTGCAACTATCGAGCACATGCCTGCGACAGAACCCATTTTTAATCGCAGACTGCACGAGTTCTATGGCTCTTTTGAACGTCAATTGGACGACACAACCATGCCATAAATGTTCACTTTTGTTAAATAGCACGAAAAAATAAATTTTTAACAATCTTTATATTTACAGTTTATATTATATATATGTTGCTGCACTGTGACCCAATCGGTTATTTGATGTGCCTTGCCGCATTGCTGCCCTCCTAATTTTTCAGGCGTGCCTTGCCGCATTGCTGCCCTCCTAATTTTTCAGACGTGCCTTGCCGCATTGCTGCCCTCCTAATTTTTCAGGCGTGCCTTGCCACATTGCTGCACTCCTAATTTTTCAGGCGTGCCTTGCCGCATTGCTGCCCTCCTAATTTTTCAGGCGTGCCTTGCCGCATTTCTGCCCTCCTAATTTTTCAGGCGTGCCTTGCCGCATTGCTGCCCTCCTAATGATGAAACCAAAATTGAGTTGTTTGGAAAAAACACACAACACTATCAGGGTTATCCAAAGAGATTCGAATTGCTTGAGAAAGGTAACCAAATGCTGAAAATCAGCGTTCGGTTGCCTTTTCTGGCCATTCGGCTATCCAGAGAGAAGGCAATTCGCCAAATCCTGGCGAATTGCCTGCACATACGGTGCCTGTTCGGTGCCTGTTCGAGGGCAGTGAAATCCCCATAAAAAAGCACTGCTTCGGCTATTCAGAGAACACAAACCAGCAGTGAAAGGTTCCCCTAATGCCCTGAAATTCGGTGGTTTAATTTGGCAAATTTATTCTGGAGAATCTCATAGACTTCAATGTTAAAAATATTCCCGTTTTAATTCAATATCTAATAAACCATTCATTATAAAATTCTGCAGCAAAAAGTCTCTTTATTTATAGATTTTTTAGGATACTTTAAGCATTTTTCAGAATTTTTTTTTTTTTTTAAAAGTCTGATTTTTTTTTTTAAGTTTACTTATTTTTTCTGTAACAGCCCTCTTTATTATCATTCCCTGGACCTCATATGTAAATTTCAGACATTTTCGCTCAGTAGTTTCTTTGCAAACAGCGTTTCATTTTCACAGATTCATAAAAAAAGGTTTTGCTAATTTATTCACTGCCTCTTCTGCTGTGTCAGCTGCTTCGGCTCTGTGTGATTCGGCTCCTGTTCGGCTGCTTCGTTGCGTGTGATCGGCTCCTGCTCGGGTTTTTCGACGGTTAATCCAGATGTTTTTGGGGGTTTTCGGCGTGCATTCGGTGGGTTTTGCGGATAGTTTTCGTCAGGTTTGCGGTGACTTTTCCCTGCAATTCGGGTACCTTGTGGTGCTTGCTGAATACACCGCAGGGTCAACGAAATGGAATCGGCAAAAGGAACCGAATTGAAGAGAACGAAAAGTCACCCGAACGTGCGGTGACTTTTCGAATCTCTTTGGATAACCCTGTATGTGTGGAGAAAAAAAGGCACAGCACACCAACATCAAAACCTCATCCCACTGTAAAACATGGCGGAGGGAGCATCATGGTTTGGGGCTGATTTGCTGCCTCAGGGCCTGGATGGATTGTTGTCATTGATGGAAAAATGAATTCCAGAGTTTATCAAGACATTTTGCAGGAAAACGTAAGACCATCTGTCCGCCAACTGAAGCTCTGCAGAGGATGGGTGATGCAACAGGACAATGACCCAAAGCATACAAGTAATTCAACAAAAGAATGACTTCAACAAAACAAAATACGCCTTCTGGAGTGGCCCAGTCAGAGTCCTGACCTCAACACGATTGAAATGCTGTGGCATGACCTTAAGAGAGCGATTCACACCAGACATCCCAAGAATTTTGCTGCACTGAAACAGTTTTGTGAAGAGGAGTGGTCCAAAATTACTCCAGATCGTTGTGCAGGTCTGATCTGCAACGACAGGAAACGTTTGGTTAAGGTTATTGCTGCCAAAGGAGGGTCAACCAGTTATTAATTCCAAAGGCTCACATACTTTTTCCACCCTGCACTGTGAATGTTTACATGTTATGTTCAATAAACACATGAAAACATATAATGTTTGTGTTGTATTATTTTAAGCAGACTGTGTTTTTCAAATTGTTGTGACTTAGATGAAGATCAGAGGACATTTTATGACCAATTCATGCAAAACTCCACGTAATCCCAAAGGGTTCACATACTTTTTCTTGCCACTGTATGCCATTATAGTATTATGGCAAACCATTACCTTTTTTGGTGAGCTCTCATTTGATGAGAGGGCTGAGTCCCCTGTGACAAGTTAAACATACACAGCTTTGCCTTTGTTTTTAAAACACAGAGAAAAAAATAATTATCGACTCCTTGTTGTGGTGAAATTGAAAAGGATTTTATTCCACAGTGAGCAGCAAAGGACAACGTTTCGACACAATGGTCTTTGTCAAGTCTTGTCAATGGTCTTGTCAAGAGACTTGGCAAAGACCAGTGTGTTGAAACATTGTCCTTTGCTGCTCACTGTGGATTAAAATCCTTTTCAATTTTACCACAACAAGGAGCCGGTAATTATTTATTTCTGAGTATCTGGATTTGGAAGTGTGTCCACGCCGACTGGTGGATTTTTCTGCTGCGTGCAACATATGTTTGGACTCTTTAACCCTTTCGCTGATGAGGCATTTCCCGCCTCTGTGCTGAGGTCATTTTTACCGATTTTGCTCATCATGTTTAAACGTGTTTTGAAGGCTTATTTTAGTATATGACCCAGACATATTATATATCGTTCTTTCTGTCAGACTCAGCAGATTCATAATATGTCATTATTATATGTATACGTCATGTCCTGTCTGTATATTATAACAGTAAAATATGAATTTTCAATAATTTACAACATGTAAAGTGTTTTTTTTTTTCACATTTTAACATGCGATCAATTGCGGTTATATTTTGTATGGGGTGCGCTTGTTAAATTAGAGATGGGGTGTCGTTACATTTTTTTTTGGGAAAAATTACACGATTTTTAACAAACGCACCGCATACAAAAATCGTTAGTGCAGCATCATTGTTCACATTATAATTGAAATGGGAACAATATTGCTGCATTAACGAACCAAAAAAAAGAAAAAAAAATTGTTTATTTTTTTTTTCTATTTGTTTTTAAATATTTTTTTATTTTTTATTAAAACTTTTTTCATACTCATGTTTGGTATCGTTGGAACAGCCATGCTCTGGCCGATCCAACAATATCAAACATTAACCCCTAACTGCCACGGATCGGGAGATAGGGGGTTCATTGGAACCCCCTATCTCCACCATTGGTGGCAGTTAGGGGTTAACTCCAGGACTGGCGTCATCGTGCTATGCACGATGACGCCAGTCCTCAGGGGGCATTCTCGGAAGCTTGGCCGACATCCAAGATGTCGGCCAGCTCCGGAAAAGGATCACGAACCGGCGCTTTTTGGCGCCGATTCGTGATCCAGCCCCCATGGGGTTAATTCCAGGTACCGTTAGGAAGGGCAGGCTGTGCCCTTCCAAACGGTGCCTGGATTAACCTCTGCAACGCCGGTGATCGGGAGGGAGAGAGGTCCGAAGGACCTCCCCCCCTCCCTTTCAGGCGCCTCCTCCGCACATGCGGGGGGGGCGCCTAAATTAGATGTCATCGCACTGCCGCAATGACATCTAATTAGCCCGGCGGCGGTTCCTGGTGCTGGGCTGACATCGAGGATGTCAGCCCGCACCGGGGGGCACAGCGATCGGCCGGAACCCGGCCGATCGCTGGCCCCAAAGGGAGAACGCGCTCAGCACGTCCTCCGCAAGGAACGTTACCTGCGGGTGGACGCGCTGAGCGCGTCCTCCGCAGCGAAGGGGTTAATTCCATATTCCAATATATCATTTAGTTGCACTTTCTCCACCTTTTGACATTTATGTTCAATAAATGTTCCTGTTTCAGGATTCCCCTGCAGCATTTTAGTAGAAAGAAGGGTTTTCATTGAACTCTCTTGAAACTTTGAGATCCCATCAAGCTAGTTGACAGGACTGGCCATATATAGGGAAGCAGAGCATCCAAGCAGCAAGGGTGTGTCTATACTGTACATCAAAACAGTGAAAAGTACCTCAAAACCTTGAATGACAACTACTCGACAGAACCAGTTGTTGAATTCTGGTATTCTATCAGCAGGTCTCCATCTCTTTTTTTTTGTCTTTAATTAAGATTTATTTCAGTATTCATTGAATCTAACAAGTAGTGAGCAGTAAATGATGGTATCATGTTGCCCCTCACACCTTTTTTTATATTATTTTACACATAAAGCGTAAAGGGGGGGAGTTCTCACAGGGAAACATCAGTGTCTCAAGTAGCAGAGGGGGGGGGAAAGAGGGGGAACACGATCAAAATAAGCCCCAGCCGGGGAACTATAGCAAAAGAGTCTTCAGCGTCCCGAAATAATGGGGTCAAATAAAAGAAAAGAAAAATATGACAGAAAGTCATCGTAACTTCGCTAGAGTCAAAGAGTCCTCAGAGACAGCATATAAAACACTAAAATCAAAAATAAAGGACTGCTCTCATCCAGTGTCCCGGAACAGTGGCCGTCGTGGGGCAGGCAGGGTGAGGCATAGCAGGCGAGGCTCGTCAGTGAGAAAAAATACCGGCAGATCAAGTAGGCCAGCACCCGCACCACCACACCGATTTTCATCCACACAGGAGAAAGCCTTGTGCAGCGCCAGAGCAAGAAACGGCAGGAGGGGACCATTCAGCTTCTCGTTCACTGATGGAAGGGGATAGTCGGTCTCCTTCAGAACCCTTTTGGTGCCAGCGGGTGCCGCCAGCGCACCCGTCAGCTCCGTCCAGGTAGATTCTTGACACGCGGGCACCACAAGAGCACACCGGGAGAACAGCTCTCCCCTCGGGTAAACGGGCCGCAAGACCTTGTGAACCGGTACCTCCTCTATGTCCTCCAGCCCTGCGGCCTCCGCACTCTCAGGCAGCTCATCACTGCGCGACATCACTGTGGGCTGTCCACCCCCGGAACCGCCGCCGTCCGAAACTTTCATCTTCCCAGCTGGAACGCAGCACGGCCATGATGCGGCGCACATCGCCTCGCATCAGGGGCCCCTCATCATCCCCCAGCATCTGCAGCAAGGCGTCCAGTACAGCCAGGAGACGTGGGCCCTCCGTCCCCACGGCTATCAACATGGTCTCCTGCGGATTATGGGCAGCGAGGCTTAAAGCTGGGAGTCAGTGGGGGCCAAGAAGTAGGCCGCAAAATGGCCACGTCAGCACACCAGCCAGAGATTGCGTCCAGCAGGTAAGACTCTGGACCGGAGGGGGGGGACGGGCTCCGGTCGGTGCACTCCCGGTGGCCGGTCGCCCAGGATCCTCGGGTGAGGATACTCAGCGGTTAAAAGTTCAAAATATGCCCGGGCAGAAGAAAATGCTGCGGAGCTCCAGCAGCATGCGACCTCTCCCTCCAGCAGCCAGCCACGCCCCAGGTCTCCATCTCTTGGCCACCAAAATGAATGCCGTGTAATCAATAATACTATGGTTTTAAAAAATGTAGTCCACACTTAGTGAAATTTAAAAAGTTTTTGGAGAGCAAAAATTATTCCCTGATTGTTTTCTGATAAGAGTACTGCGCAAAAGCAATGCTAGTATAATGGTTAGGGTTAAAGCGTTTAGGCGTTAAGGAGTTTGTGTATCTATTCTCTTACTGCTTTCCTTTCCACCTCTGTCCTGTAACTGCAGGCCCTCAGTAGTCTGCTATTATACATTAAACTATGCCATAATATTTGCAGCACTGTAGTATCCTCCACATATCCACTGTTACTCAGGAGAATGCTTTTGAAACATAGTATCATATTCTCTAGTGATGGCGACAATTTACTAGGTTTCTCGAGTCTTCTGTTTTCAAAAAGTACCACACTGACATCTAGCGGACAAAGTGGGAAATTGTATACATGAATGTTTTTCAAAAATGTCACCTTTGATTTCTACTGATTTGTGTCAGTGTAGAACAAGTTATGCTCTTTTCCATATTTCCATATAAAAGTTATTTTTTTTTTGAGAAAAGTATTTTACCAGGAAGGATACATTGAGATTTCTCTCGTTTTCAAGTATGTCTTGGACAAGGCGAGTATGTACCATTAGGTGTCTCTCAATATTTAATGTATTTTAATGTATTCATTGAACTCTACTGTAATCAGTTTAGCGTATTCTATGATGGTACTTTTCATTTATATATATATATATTTTTTTAATTCTTTATTTTAGGATTTTAAGCATCGACAGCAAACAAAATGTAAAGGCCGCGCAGAGCCAATAAAGTCAGCATTGTAAGCGTAAAGAAAAACAATAAAAGCAGGTAGGCATAAGATACATCCACCAGAATACGTGAAAATAACAGAAAAGTCAAAGAGTTTTCAACCAGCAAGGTTGGCCCTGCAGGGCCAGACAGCAGATACTTCTCAAACATGTAAAACATATTGGCCCCTATTACACGCTTCGCGCAGCGCATTTGCGTGCGCGCAAATGTGCTTTTGCGAGAGGACAAAACCATTTGCGCGGAACGTCGTAGTACGACGTTCGCGCAAACGATGCGCGTTATCGTCTACCGCGATTGACCCTGCGCGAACCCAGCGCGAGCGCAAGTTCGTGCGCACATCCTATACTTAACGTTGTGATCGCAAATGCGTTAGTGCGGATGGTATTACAATCTTCGCGCAAAGTCGTACGAGCGACGTTTGCGCAAGTTTTCGTAACGTCTTTGAAAACTTGGTGTTAACTGCAAATATGATAGTTGTGGCCGAAACGAAATAACTCAGCAATAAAAAAAATACAGCACAGTACAGTTACACATTCTACACATACCCAGACATAAAAAATTCATAATTTGTCAAAAAACTATTTTGCTGCAGCACATATACGCAGATTGACTTTTGACAGACTTAGAAAATGGTGGTTCTTAATTCTGATTGGTTGAATCCCGTGAAAAAACAGTCTGCCCACCGATTCCTGCACGCAACGTTCATTTGCGCACGAATTTGCGGGTCGGATTTGTGCACGAAAAAACATGAAGGCTGAAAAATTGCGCTCGGATCGGAATGCCACGTTAATTTTCGCGCGATAAAGTTTTTTTTCCGTGCGCAAAACATAATGCCTTGCGCAAAACAAAAACTTTGCGCGAAGCGTGTAATAGGGACCAAAGGTGGCAAAGGAATCACAGAAAAAGCTCTGTGAAAAGTCAAAAAGCTGAGAGGGGGGAGCGATAAAAGTCAGGAGGTACATTTAACAAAAATACTCTGCGGGGTGGGGTGTCCACACAAGAGGGGGGGTGGGCATCATCAGAGAAAAAACAGGACTCCAACAAAAATAAGGCGAGAAGGTGGACAAACAGACTGTTTCAGCCCGAGTCGAATGGAAAGGCCGCGCGGCAAACCCATCGATCCAAGGCATCCATCGCTCCAGCACTTGGCCAAAGGCCGCAGCCCCCGCAGGCCTTCTGTCCACCCGCAAGGCCCACTGCTCCAGCCGCGACTGCACCGCAGCATATCTCTTATCACCACCAGCACAGAAAAAGAAAGTTCCGAGCAGCGTTGCCGCGGGAGGTGGGGGTAGGCGCTTCAGGCTGCCGAGAGACAACCCCCCGGAGGTCCGTCACGGTTCCGTCGCAATCCGTGCAGGCAGAAGCATGGGGTGCTGCGCTGGTTCCTCTGATTCCCCGCCGGACTCCTCAGCCAGTAACTCCTCGCCCCCACACCACTCCGGGAGCATGGCCCCCTCTCCAGATATGTCTTCCTAACAGCCTGCAGAGGATCCATCTTCCGAATCAGCTCCATCCGAAGCCTCCTCCTGCCGACCGTTCCCCAGTACCACCATCAGTTGGCGCCATGCACCGCGTGTCAGCGGACCGTCGTCATCTACGGGCATCGACTACAAACAGGCCTCTAGGTCCGTCAATACGGATCCCAGGGTCCTGGCAGGGGGTGATTTAGACAGCCGCCACCAGTCCGTGCCCCCGCCGCTCCGGTGACCGCCACAGCAGCCGGGAAATGGGAGCCCTCAATCCCCGCAGCTCGCAATAGCCGCACTCGCAGGCCAGGAGTCGGTGTCTAGGCCCCAAGATGGTCGGCAGGGAACGAAGGCCCCAGATGGTGTGTCTCTTGTCCGGACGGGGGACAAAGCGGGCCCCCGACTGCTCGGTTCCGGTGGCTGGCTTCCTAGGCACCTCTAAGTCAAAAATCTCTGCAGTAGTAGTCGGCTGGAGGTCCCTAAGGGTAGGAGACATGCGGAGCTCCACCAAAACACGTCTGCTCCCGATGGCAGACAGCCACGCCCCCCTCATTTATATATTTTAGGGTTATCCCACATTGTAACGTCATGTTGGATTACTAACTTATTCCTGGTCAACGCTTCAAGTAGAATTATGTGACTAGGTGCTGCTTCAAAGCAGCGCCAACTCTGTCATCAAAACCTCATCACAATCGGAAGAATCAGGATCCTGAAGATGAACATCCTGCCACGCCTTCTTTACACACACCTTCCACACACCTTTTTTGCCTGCCTTAAAACAGCCCTCCTGAGCTTCGTGTGGGGCGCCTCTCGCCCACGGGTGTGCTGGAGCACTCTAGTGACGCCAAAATTGATGGGGGAAGTGGCCCTTCCTGACTTGCGCAAATACTACAACGCGACTCATCTATTGCACATTGTTGAATGGTCCACGGGGGGGTAGGAGAGCCCTCTGGACAGACCTGGAGGACTCCCTCTCCCCTGTGCGTCTATGGGCTCTGCCCTGGATAGCTCGGGCGCCCAGACCGCGTGCGATCTCAGCCCACACACTGATTGCAGCCGCGCTGGGGGTGTGGGATTCGACCATCTATGTGTCTCAGCTCTCCTTGTTCCTGCCAACACTATTGCCCCTATCTGATAATCCTGCCTTTCAGGCATCGCTATCCCCGTTTCAGTGGGCCCGTCTGCCTTCTGCACGACGGCCATGAGCCACAGCACTGATTCACAATGCAGCATACTCGCCACCCTGGGATCGGACACCTGAGGGGCCTCTCCTGACTTTCAAGGAACGGTTCAGTTACACTCAGATTTCACACTATCTCCGGTCGCTACCTGGCGCACACAGGCTTCTCTGCAACCCCACCACATTTGAACGTCTGTGTCTTTCCAACACCGTGCTTACACACAGTATCTCAACTCTATACACATTGCTGAACACCCCGTCTACACCAGACCCACCCTCTTTCGAATCCAAATGGGATGGCCTATTGGACGCACAGATTGAGGACAAGGACTGGGCTAAAACATATGAACTAATTCACCATGGCTCACAGCAATCTCGACTCCAGGAACAAGCATATAAAATAGTGTTGTTCTGGTATTGCACCCCTCTACTGCAGTTCCGGATGGGACTGCACTCCACTACTCAGTGCTGGTGCTGTGACGAGGCCAATGGAGACTAGCTCCATTTATGGTGTTCCTGCCTGATGCTGAGACCCTTCTGGGAACTGGTGCGCACCGTAACCCATCAAGTGAAGGATGAAGACCTGCCTTTCACAGCCCAGGTACTTCTCCTGTTGCAGGTTCCCCTCTCAGCCCGAGGATTACGCTGTTCAGTGCTGTTGCCTCTTCTGTTTGCTGCACGGTCCCTGGTAGAACAAAACAACGAGAGAAATACGGCTCAATAAACCACCCCACAGGGCATAACCCAACAATTAGCAATGAAAGGACAATTTGCACAAAGTGCAACAAGAGTGGTATAACGATTAATTTTGATTTTAATGGTTGATGATTAATAAAAAAGAGAATGAAAAAATAGAATAGCGGACAATGACCCAAGAGGAAATTAATGCCATGTCAATAATTGGTAGCCAAAAATTACTGGAAATAATTGAAACCTGCCTGCATCACGGTGGTAAATTCAACCAGAGGGCAATGATGGTGGAAATAACAATTGACAAGTGAAAGAAGGCATACACAGGATAACTAATGGCTCACTATACCACGGTGGTTCAAGCCACCTACATAACCAATGATAGGCACACTAAATAAGTCACCAATATAAATCAAGGCCTAAGTCCACAAGAATAAAGCAAAAATAGAGCTGTTAAAAACAAAAGAAGGACATATCTCGACCGGTTTCGCCCAACCAGGGCTTAATCCAGAGAAATAATGCCCGCCCAACTGGCCCCTATAAATACCTGCAAGGAATAAGTTAATGCAATCAATCAGAACGAGCAGCTGGAGAACAACCAATCCGCAAGTGTAGGGAGTAAGAGCCGTGTCAGCCGACACATGAGGGGTCACATGGTATCCGGGATCCAATGATTGATGAATTGCTGGTATCCCGGTAACCAGAGACGCAAAAGGCGAGACAGAAAGAAACACCATGGTTTCGAAGCGATTCTTGAGAATTTCCTGCCACGTGAAAAACCCATGTGACGATGAAAGACCAATAAGCGTCAGTGGTTGGAAACATGGCAACCATAGACACAATAATGTCCACAACCGGCTGTAAAGTCCGTAATTGCTACTGAAAGGGAGAATCTAAAGTGCCCATATAATTACAAAGATTAAGACAGAATAACAGGTCATATAGAGGCAATTGTAGTATAATGTGTGGCGATCTACTAATATCAGGTAAAGATAACTGGTTAGTACTAAAGAGGATATAATAGAATTGATCAATACTTGACAACATATAACAGACTATCCCATGTGATAAATAATTTTACATTAATGAGTTAATGGCCCATCAATATACAGAAAGATCTGATAACGAGCAGGACCAAGGTTGCCACCAAGTATAATTATGCAGAATTGTGAGCCCATTTGGACAAGGGATAAAATCCCACAATGAAAGGTGGTATAAAGGAAAAAAGCCACAGGTAGCAAAAAGAAGAACCCTGAGAAACGTAAAAGGAGCAAAACGGGGAGTTGGGCTAAAATATCAAAAAGAGAACAATATTATACAACCAATAAGGAAATAACGTACAATTAGCGGAAAGTAATATATTCAGCGTAATGCATAAATTAGAGAGCTTAATAGATACTTAAATAAAGGGGACAAACGTAAAGCCTTCATTGAGGCCTGAAGGTGATCTAGTGTTGAGACGATGTATCCAGAACGCTTCACGTTTGAGCAATTTGTTATCAAGATTGCCCTTATGAGGACCAAGTTTGATATGTTCAATACCCAAAAATTTGAAATTACTGAGTAGACACATATTGCAATTGGTAAAATGTCTGGCGACAGGGGTGTCTTTCTTAAGTCTGATGGAACGGACATGCTCAAGTATACGGACTTTAAGAGGTCGAATAGTTTTGCCCACATACTTCTTGCCACACTGGCATAGTAACAGGTAAATGACGCCTACAGAGTTGCAATTAATGAACTGACGAACCGAAAAGGAGATGGAATCATCAAAGTTGCTGAATAGTTTAGAGGTACGTGATACATAAGGACAAGCCATACACCTGCCACACTTGTACATTCCTTTAAGATTATGAGACAGCCAAGAGTCAGCAGGATGTCGAGTTGGTTGAAAGTGGCTGTGTACCAACTTATCGTTAAGGTTGGTACACCTCCTGGCTGTCAAGGCAGGACGATTGGAAATAGAGTCTTTAAGGTGTATATCATTGGTCAATAAAGGCCAATAACGTTCACAGATATGTGTAACAGACTGCCACCCTAGATCATAGTCCGCAATCAATCTGATGGGTTCAGAAGCAACAATTGGAGGTGAGTCCTGTAACAGAAGGTGCCGATCAGAAAGTAATGCTCGTTTATAAGCAGTCTTGAGAATACGATGAGGATAGCCCTTCTCTCTAAAGGCTAATCGAAGAGACTGTGCTTTGATTTTAAATTCAGTAATAGTACTACAAGTGCGGCGTAGTCTAAGGTACTGGCCAATGGGAATACCTCTACGGGATGAAAAAGGATGGTGACTAGACCAAGTTAGGAGATTGTTAGCCGAGGAAGGTTTGCGGAATAAAGTGGTGTCAAGTTGACCATCTGAATCCTTGTGTATGGTAATATCAAGAAAATTCAGGCAATGGGGTTGTACCTCAAAAGTAAACCTGAGATTAAAGTCGTTTATGTTCAAAATATCGACAAAGTTGGAAAATTCGGAAACAGTAGACGTCCAAATGACGATGATATCGTCAATATAGCGGCGCCATTTACAAATGTGAGACCTAAAAATAGTCATATCAGGACCATCGATAACAGTCTCCTCCCAATAACCTAGAAATAAATTCGCATAGGATGGGGCACATGGAGAACCCATGGCCGCTCCGACCAATTGTAGGTAAAATTTACCGTCAAACAAAAAATAATTGTGATGCAAGACAAATTGAAGTAAGCGAATAAGAAAATCAGTATGTTTAGAATGAGCAGCACCTCTACGATTTAAAAAGGTTTCAACACATTTAAGACCCAATGTATGAGGAATAGAACTATATAGGGACTCCACGTCCAAACTACATAGTAATGCAAGAGAGGGTACAACAGTATCTTCCAATTCCCTTAATGTTTGTTTGGAATCACGAATGTATGAAGGTAACCGTTCAAACTCCTAGATTGTGAGTTCCTACGGGAATAGGGCCCTCATCTCCTCCTGTACTGTTTGTCAAATGTTGTTCAATGTATTGTAACCCTGTCTGTACTGTGCTTATTGTACAGCGCTGCGGAATATGCTGGCGCTTTATAAATTAATAATAATAATAAATAAAATAATAATAACCGTTGGACAATTTTACAAAGCACACGATCAATATATTTGCTGGCATTGTGTGTTAAGGAGTTGGTGCCAGAAACAATAGGTCTACCAGGTGGTTCAGTATTGTTTTTGTGGATCTTGGGAAGTGCATAAAAAGTAGCAATCGTAGGGCGTAAGGGCCAAATGAAGTCATATTCATGTTGAGTAATGGAGCCGTCAAGTAAACCATCATTTAAGATACTCTTAAGGTTAGTCATATACGTCTCAGTAGGATCTCTTGATAAGATTTTGTAAGTTTTTTCATCCTGCAATAAAGTGAATACCATACGACAATATTGTTCACTCTTCATTAAGACCACATTTCCACCCTTATCTGACATCTTAATAACAGTGTGTTCGAGATGTTGTAATTGAGTCAAAGCAATTCTTTCTTGAGAGCTCAAATTATCAGAAAGACCCACCCGAAGATCATTGATTTTAAGGGACTCAATCTCTTTACAGACAGCCTTACAGAAATTATCAAGGTGAGAAAATTCTGAAAAATAAGGAGTAAAGTTGCTCTTAGGTTTCAAATCAGTGTAAGGAGCATTGTCATTAAAACAATCATTTTCATCCAATAATGAAATTAAAGTAGAAAGACATTGTAAATCATTGGTGGTAAGATCATATTTAGAGGCAGACCTTTCAAGACGTATACGATGGAATTTGTGGAGGGCCAATTTCCTGATAAACAGGTGGATGTCTTTAACCCAATTGAAAGAATTGAAACCAGGGGTAGGTACAAATGATAAACCCTTCATTAGTAACGAGATCTGATCCTGAGACAAAATGACATCAGTCAAATTGATAATACGGAGAGGGTCAACTATAGCCTGTGGCCCCCTCTTCTTCGGGTTTGTCTGCCTCTCGAGGTCGAGGCAGACATCCGTTTCCCCCGTCTCTGGGGAGGAGTGTAAGAAAGGTCTAAAAAAGACACTGACTTCTTTAAAATACCCTTAGATTCAGTGGTAGTCGTTCCATTAAACACATCAACAGAGGCGGGATCATCATTATCAGAGGATTCATACTCAGAAGTGGAGGCCCCAGTATGTTCTCCAGGGGCATCGTGACTAATACGATTTTTATTTTTAGTAAATTTATAGATGTTACCAGTTTTGTAATCGCTCTGATCCCGTAAGAACTTATTTAATTTGCGTTCCTTGATGTCATTATCGTATCTATCAAGACTGATTTTTAGCTTACTTTCAAGCCCTTCAAACGCAGAATGAGAGCTATATTCAAGAATTTTAATTCGTTCAGCCTCCAAAGACTCATTAATTCTGGCAAGACTATCAGTTTCAAATTGAACTAAGATATTCATATATCGTTTGGAACAATCATTGCTGGCTTGCAGCCACTGATCCATAAATATAGTATCATGCAAATGAGAAGCAGGTGGTGTATTAATACGTAAACCACGGGGTATCATGTCCCTAGTCAGATAATTATTTAGGGACAGGATCTCCCATTTGGCCCGTATCTGTTTTTTGAGGGTTTTTTGAACACAAAAGAAGGTATGTTGGATGTTAGGTACACTATCCTCCTTAGGATTTGCCCCCATGGCAACACAGTATCTCAACTCTATACACATTGCTGAACACCCCGTCTACACCAGACCCACCCTCTTTCGAATCCAAATGGGATGGCCTATTGGACGCACAGATTGAGGACAAGGACTGGGCTAAAACATATGAACTAATTCACCATGGCTCACAGCAATCTCGACTCCAGGAACAAGCATATAAAATAGTGTTGTTCTGGTATTGCACCCCTCTACTGCAGTTCCGGATGGGACTGCACTCCACTACTCAGTGCTGGTGCTGTGACGAGGCCAATGGAGACTAGCTCCATTTATGGTGTTCCTGCCTGATGCTGAGACCCTTCTGGGAACTGGTGCGCACCGTAACCCATCAAGTGAAGGATGAAGACCTGCCTTTCACAGCCCAGGTACTTCTCCTGTTGCAGGTTCCCCTCTCAGCCCGAGGATTACGCTGTGCAGTGCTGTTGCCTCTTCTGTTTGCTGCACGGTCCCTCGTAGCCCTGCACTGGACAGATGGCACGTGGCCTACGGCGTGGCTACTGCGGATCGAGGTGATTCGGCTGCATGAGAGCCTTTTGGCTGTTGTGAGCTGTGTCAGGATTGCCATGCTGGGGGTGGCATCCTACCCCTCCTGCTGTCTCCCTCTGTTCCCACACCTTCCTGATTCCGTGTACTTTGTGGCCCTTCTCTGTTTTCTATTTCACCCCTTTTTTCCCCCCTTTTTTTAATTTTTATGTCTCTACTCATTTTCGCCCTCTTCCTCTCACCCCTCTCCTTCTTCCTTTGTCTCTATCTGGTGGCATTCACCTTTTGATGTGACTTGCACTATGCAATGTGCTGAACTTTTAGGTGCCTGACCCGCATAACATGTTTTTTGCTTACCTCACGGGGAGTATCTGCCTGACCTACCTCATGAGCGCCTGCAGCACTGCAATGATTGTTGCTTTGCCTTCCCACTATGTGCTTCTAACTTGCGCCTTGTGTTGCTCAATTCCTGATACTACTGGAAAGCTTTCCATTTGCTTTCTTTATCAATGTCTGTTGATACTGTTCTACTATATATGTACTGTACCATACGCTATTGAATAAAAAATAAACCTCATCACAAAAAGTCAATCAGATCATCAATCTCTCAGTCTTCAAGCCTGAACAAATTAAATTTATTGACGTGGAAACTCGCAGTACAGAAAAACACTTGAGAAAGGTAGGAGCACTGGTGACCTCACACAACTTCACACATTGATAAACTTTCTTGATTAACAAGAGCACGACAAACCCACTCTAGAACCTGAAACACAGGTCATCAGACACAAAGCTAAATAAGTGAAAAAGTACCCTTAGAGCACCCTATACATAAATGAAATTAAGTTTTGATTATACTGAATTTCTTTTTTCATTTTTTTAATTGTGTTGTGAAACAACGGTCTCAATTTTACATTAAAAATAAAATATTCTAAATTATCTGCCACTGGTCTGGCAATTTCTACACTACCCTGGATGCTGGTGCTGTACCAAAGGGACAACTTCTGATGGCCCCTTGCATCAGTATAGCCGGCTCTGTGAAGGCAGCCTTGGGCCCAGGGCCCCATTTTACAGAATTATGCTATGCATTGGGGCCTTCTTGTACCTACCCAGTGTAGGTATTTATCACGATTCGTGAACACTGACTTATATTTACCTACACTCAATATTTTGGACTATATATATTTATAGTATTTCATTACCATGGTGCTGCACAACCTAAAAGTATGCTGCGTATATGCTTATGCTAAAGAGCAGACCATTTGCTACTATGGAATGTGCATGTGAAACTCTACACAGCCCTGCAAATGATAAGCGAGTTAGACATTTATTTTTGATATAGGATCTTTAAAGGCTGGCTTGTTATGTATATGTTATATACATTTACATTGGATTTCCTTAGGGGGCTTATATTCTCATAAATGTCCTTTAAATATATCCCTGATGGTTATCTTGCATGTGCTGTTTACTTTACAGCAGCTGTAAAAATGGAAAACAATATTGCAGATCTTCGGAATTTCTCAAAATTGGACTTCCAAACAAAAAAGAGGATGATAAGCAATGGAAGGCCAATGTCTGCACTTACCAGCCTACTGCAAACAAGGGGTCAGAAAAAAATTACACACTAATTTCAAACAGAGTTGTACCAGCGAAAGGACTGGCTGTGCAGTTGTGGAACAAAAAAATGCCTGTTCTGCTTTCTCTGTCCTTTGGTCTTTACTACTGACAACGTTTGGACTAGCATGGGATTTGTGACCTAAAAAATATATCAAGAAGTCTCAACAAACACTCAAAGTCAGCAACTTATATTCAATGTCAAATTGCTTTAAAAACATTCGGAATATCAAGAATAGATATGGCATTGGCAATGAATCAGCAACAAAAATTAAATATCAGCATTCATAATGCCAAGGTGAAGAAGTATCGTGAGATATTAAAAGACCTTATCTCATCTGCTTTACTTGTTTCAGGCTCTCCTGGTCCCGGTCAACCCGAGTGACCTGAACGTTTTGCAACGTAACATCGATCCCTTTGTGTGACGCCGTGGACGGCGTTGAGTAGCCAGATCCACTCTATACCGCTCTAGGGATTCGGGGGGGGGTTGGGACTGCCGCACCTTCACAAGTATTAACAGGCTGCTCAATTGGCGCAGGTCGTCACGGCTCATTCTCCACCTGCTACTAAGTGCTGGGTTGACTTTGAGGCAGCGCTGATGTGGCCTGATGAATTGAGGTTTCGGATATGGATTTCCCGGTCTGATCGCCTCCCGCTCTACACATCATGTCCTCTGTTCTCCACTCTCTATCTTTGTGGGATAAACTTTCGCTTAAGAAAGAGCTCTGCGGTGTTGTATTGCCTCTTATGCCCCTGTGGGGGAACCGGCGCTTTCCTCCTGGACTACATCTGTCACCCTTTGCTGGTCTGGCTGGCGGCACCTTGCAACGTATATGAGACATGTTCTCAGGCGGACACTTAGTTTCATTTACTACAATGACTGACAGGGCAACCCTCTCTCCTCGAGACTTTTCAGGAATTTACAACTCCGTCACTTTGTTACTCAGAGTGAGATTCGGCAAGGTGTTGAGGCTCGCCTTACTTTTTTTGAACACCTTTGTGTAGCCGGAACTCCCCCCAGGGGCCTGATTTCTCTTCTTTATACTCGCCTGTCAAGTACACCTGGCTCCACAGCCCTAAGTTACGTGACAGCTTGGAAAAAAGAACTTGGTACTGATATTGATGGTGATGATTGGGAGAACATATGGGAAGCCACTCGTAAGGTGTCCATCTGTACCACCCTTCAGGAGCAGTCCATAAAGACTCTGATGAGATGGTATGTCACTCCGGCGTTCCTCCCCTCTTGATTCCAGATCTGTGCTGGAGACTTTGCGGTGCCCGTGGTACTCAGGCTCACATGTGGTGGAGTTGTCCAGTGATTGTCAAATACTGGGTGGAGGTTGGTACCCTGCTGCTCTGGGTATTCCCGATTCCTAACCCGTTGGACCCCTGGACCTACCTTTTTGCTAGACCGCTGCTTGCACTGTCACCTGTCCAGAACCGCCTCCTCTCTAAGATCTTATTGGCGGCCAGGAAAGTGGTTGCAGAGCAATGGCGCTCAATTACCTTACCATCTTTATCACGTGTCCATCAGATAATGGACTACATCAGATTAATGGATGAGCGTTCACCCACCTTTCACCATACTGTGTCCTCATTTAAGAAAACATCGGAAGCCTGGGAGTCCATGAATGACTGAGGGACTGCGAGTTATTGCAACGTCTTTGTATGTCCTGGTCGGGCGATATTGGTATGTCGCACTGATGTTGGGTATGTTGTCTCTTTTTTTTGTAATGGATGCTGGATGGCCTATGGCAGTTCGCCCATGGAAACCCCCCTCCCCTTATCCTTTCTCTTTTTTTTTATGTTTTCTTACTCATAACTGAAAAACTGGGTATCTCAAGACAAGATTGTATGTGAACGATGCCTATTATTTATCTGTATTTGCCTGTTTTACCCTAAATAAAGTCTTTAAGAAAAAGACCTTATCAATGTGCCCTGCTTTCTGACCAAACAGGAATTAGCTTTTTGAGGTAGCGATGAGAGTGTTATCTCTGTTAATCGTGGCAACTATGTGGAGTTATTACATGTTTTTGCTGAGAAAGATGCAAACTTAGCTAAACATTTGCAGACATCCTCCAACACTGAGGAAACATTGACAATTAAAATATAACCTTTATTAGACCATCATAAAAACACTCATTTACCATTCATTTAAAATCTCAAGGAGGTGACCATTAGTATATAACACTGTAGTATGGTTTGAAGCGTAGAATTCTTAGGGCTACATGCCTTCAATTCAGCTCCTGATGAAACTGCCAGGAGGAAGGCAGTGAAAAGCGCGTTGGGCAAATTATTATGGGTCAAAAGACTAAAAATTATTGCCGCAACAAATGGCTGTATACTACGAGTTATAATTAACCCTAGAATGAATTTGGTATGTCGCAACAATGTTTGCTCCTAATAAGCTGTAATTAATATGATTTAAATTGATCAACTGCTATCTGTTGGATTGTGACTACATGAGGCAATGTGCTGCTGGTAGATGGGAAGCATAGTGTTACAATGTATGATATTAATGTGTCAGGAACCTGGACGCCAGCGCCGTAGGAAACCTAGAAGCAAGCCAATTTCCTGTAATGTAATCCTTCTACTAAATCACTCTGATGCAGCAACCAGCTGCTGGCTAATGCATCCTGATTCCTCCTCTATAAAAAAGAACCACTCCCAAGGCACAATGCTTCTGCATTGTTCTAGTGAACCCCACACTAGTAGGAAGATGCCTCTAATGTCCTTATTCCTGTTGTATCCTGCCAGAGAACCTCTGTTCCTGAGACCCTCTACCTGCTACAGAACCTCTGCTCCTGAGACCCTCTACCTACTACAGAACCTCTGCTCCTGAGACCCTCTACCTGCTACAGAACCTCTGCTCATGAGACCCTCTACCTGCTACAGACCATCTGTTCCTGAGACCCTCTACCCGGTAAAGACCCTCTGCTCCTGAGACCCTCTGCTCCACCTGCTATGGACCCTCTGCTCCTGAGACCCTCTGCTCCACCTGCTATGGACCCTCTGCTCCTGAAACCCTCTGCTCCACCTGCTACGGACCCTCTGCTCCTGAGACCCTCTGCTCTACCTGCTACGGACCCTCTGCTCCTGAGACCCTGTCATATATATGATATATAATATATGATTATACGATATATAATATGTGTGGGTCATATATCAAAATATGGCTACAAAACGCGGTTAAACATGATGAGCGAAAGCGGTAAAAATGACCTCAGCACAGAGGTGTGAAAAGCCTCAGCAGCGAAAGGGTTAAATGCAGCATATTAGGATGTTTTAGGGAAATTAATTCTCAAATCTCAATCAGAAGCAGACACCACCCCACCCTCAGTATATTGTACAATGTATCAAATTGATTACCAGACTAAAAACACCTGGTGTTATGCCCGTTTGTGAACAGAGGTCATTTAGAGTTGATAATCTTTCCACGTACACATTTGTTTTTAATTCAATATCTAATAAACCGTTGCTTATAATATTCTGCAGTAAAGAGTCTCTTTATCTCTAGATTTTTAGTATTTTTTTAAGCATTTTCTATACTTTTTTCAAAATTTCTTATTTTTTTCGAACTCTAACCGAACACGCCCAAAAAGTTCGAAATTTGCGAACTTTCGAACTGCCAAAGTTCGGGTCGAACTCCGAACCGTCCGAACCCGAACAGCTCATCCCTACTATGGACCCTCTGCTCCTGAGACCCTCTGCTCCACCTGCTACAGACCCTCTGCTACTGAGACCCTCTGCTCCACCTGCTACAGACTCTCTGCTCCTGAGACCCTCTGCTCCACCTGTTACAGACCTTCTGCTTCAAGACCTCTGCCTGCCAAAGATCCATTTCTCCAGTACTCCCTGTTCCAAGAGACCTTGGCTTCCAACTGAACCCTCTGACTGCAAAGACTCTGCTTCTGTATATCTTCTCTCCTTGTCATAGTTTAGTTTAGTTTAGTATTGTTCTCTTATGTTGCTTTCAGTTAAAGTTATTTACTTTTTATTGTTTATTCAGTGTGCTCCCTTCCCCTCAGTATTACCAATCCCTTTTATATTTATCTAGTTCCATTATGTTCTATTCTTGACTTGCTAATAAACCCTCTTTTGTTTACACATATACTATTCTCAGCAAATATCATTGCACATTGGGCTCAATTCTACCACCCCGGAATCAGCTCCTTACATAATGTGCTTCCTGGCAACTAATAAGTATGGTGTGACTATACACAGGGCAAGCTTATGAGTCCCATCCTAAGGAGACTCAAAGGACATAGCGCTTATAGTTCCCTTTGTACTACACTTCTGACTAAATTGTAGCAAGGCATGCCAAACAGTGAGCTAGGTACTATAACATCATTGTTGATCAGACATAATGATTCTCTTATTTGCAATTCAAAGGATTTGACAGAAGATAATGATGAAACTACAAGGTTCCTTCTTTGAAGCAAATAACAATTAAAATGGATGAAAAATGGAATCTGTACAGCAACACCATTACAGACAGCCCATACTATTTAAGGTTGACCCACATGAGTGGGAAGAATTGAGGGCTAATCAAACTGGACATCATTTTAATAGTATGGATAGGACAAATGACATATCGAAAGGAATTCATGAACTACAGTCAGGTCCAGAAATATTGGGACATCGACACAATTCTAACATCTTTGGCTCTATACACCACCACAATGGAGTTGGAATGAAACAAACACAATGTGCTTTAACTGCAGACTGTCAGCTTCAATTTGAGGGTATGTACATCCAACTCAGGTGAACGGTGTAGGATTTACAGCAGTTTGTAGATGTGCCTCCCACTTGTTAAGGGACCAAAGGTAATGGGACAATTGGCTTCTCAGCTGTTCCACGGCCAGGTGTGTGATATTCCCTCATTACCCCAATTACAATGTGCAGATAAAAGGCCCAGAGTTCATTTCAAGTGTGCTATTTGCATTTGGAATCTGTTGCTGTCAACTTTCAAGATGAGATCCAAAGACCTGTCACTATCAGTGAAGCAAGCCATCATTAGGCTGAAGAAACAAAACAAACCCATCAGAAAGATAGCAAGAACATTAGGCGTGGCCAAACAACTGTTTGGAACATTCTCAAAAAGAAGGAAGGCACCGGTGAGCTCAGCAACACCAAAAGACCCGGGAGACCACGGAAAACAACTGTGGTGGATGACCGAAGAATTCTTTCCCTGGTGAAAAAACACCCTTCACAACAGTTGGCCAGATCAAGAACACTCTCCAGGAGGTAGGTGTATGTGTGTCAAAGTCAACAATCAAGAGAAGACTTCACCAGAGTGAATACAGAGGGTTCACCACAAGATGTAAACCATTGGTGAGCCTCAAGAACAGGAAGGCCAGATTAGAGTTTGCCAAACAACACTTAACAAAGCCTTCACAGTTCTGAAACAAGATCCTAAGGACAGATGAGACCAAGATCAACTTGTACCAGAGTGATGGGAAGAGAAGAGTATGGAGAAGGAAAGGAACTGCTCATGATCCTAAGCATACCACCTCATCAGTGAAGCATGGTGGTGGTAGTGTCATGGCGTGGGCATGTATGGCTGCCAATGGAACTGGTTCTCTTGTATCTATTGATGATGTGACTGCTGACAAAAGCAGCAGGATGAATTCTGAAGTGTTTCGGGCAATATTATCTGCTCACATTCAGCCAAATGCTGCAGAACTCATTGGACGGCGCTTCACAGTGCAGATGGACAATGACCCAAAGCATACTGCAAAAGCAACCAAAGAGTTTTTGAAGGGACAGAAGTGGAATGTTATGCAATGGCCAAGTCAATCACCTGACCTGAATCCCATTGAGCATGCATTTCACTTGCTGAAGACAAAACTGAAGGGAAAATGCCCCAAGAACAAGCAGGAACTGAAGACAGTTGCAGTAGAGGCCTGGCAGAGCATCATCAGGGATGAAACCCAGCGTCTGGTGATATCTATGCGTTCCATACTTCAGGCTGTGATTGACTGCAAAGGATTTGCAACCAAGTATTAAGAAGGGAAAGTTTGATTTATGATTATTATTCTGTCCCATTACTTTTGGTCCCTTAACAAGTGGGACGCACATCTGCAAACTGCTGTAAGTCCTACACCGTTCATCTGAGTTGGTTGTACATACCCTCAAATTAAAGCATAAAGCACAGAGTGTTTGTTTCATTCCAACTCCATTGTGGTGGTGTATAGAGCCAAAGATGTTAGAATTGTGTCGATGTCCCAATATTTCTGGACCTGACTGTATATCCTTTTTGTAGTTTTGCATTTTCATGGCACCAAGTTAAAGAAATTGGGTCAACAAAACGTGGATTTTTATTTAACTGTCCAGATTATTGAACATTTAGTGACCACTCAATTAAAGTTAATTTAACAATTCCAACAGTGGAGCAACTGCAAGCCGAAGTTGAATTTAGTGGTTATGTGGCAAGACACACTCATCAGGAACTGCGTACAAGACCTATTCGTGGAGAACAAAGACAGGCCATTGCTAAAAGCTTACAGCCACAGTTACCTAGACAAATATATCTGCAAGATCTTTTGACATTAGAGAATGATGTATATTAATCAAGAAATCGAGATGAAGCACCATCGCCTTTAATATTAAAGAATCTTTTTTGGAAGCACAGGAAAAACCAGAGCATATTCGAATGACATTTTAAGTCTGTTACAAATGGCAGAGTAAAAAAGTAAAGCAGGACACAGATGTTTTGCGAAACGTTCTCCTAGAGCCAATGGGTGTAATGCTATGGTCAAGATGTAGCATAAAAATCTTCCATGCCAGATCTAAAGAGGACATTGTATATTTTGATGCTACAGGTAGCATAATTAAAAGGAAAAGTGAAAAGAAGGCTTATGAATTTGTACGAAATCCAAAAAAAGTGGCTTCTCCCATTCCTGTCGCTATATGTCACCTACAGCATCTATTCAGTACTTTGTCAATGCCTTTTCAAACAGCTGATGTAAGAATGTACGGGAAAAAAAATATTTCCAAACCAAAAATGATCAACGGTGATGGATCAATTGTTTTGCTGCAATCCCTTGCTTACACATTTTGCAGTGGAAATCTTGACTCAGTAATGAGCAAGTCAAGACCAACTCAAGTGACTTTGAAATTCCTATAATGCATCATTGTCTGAGTCACGTGATGAGGATTGCAAAGTCCATGTGCAAAAAAACAGTAATATCTAGTTTTTAAATCATCCTTTTGTGTTACATGACAATATATATATATATAATATATACAGGGTGACTCATAAAGAAGTATACAGTTTCCAGATGCTGTAAAATAGTAACAGTTGAAGACATGGACCACAACTGTGAACCATTAGGCAGATGTCTCATAAAGTTTGTGTCCCACTACTGAGGGTAGTGACATAGGCAAAAGCGCTCGTATCACGTGACAAGTCAGTCAAAATGGCAGTGACTGCGGTGGAGAAGGTTTCATGTGTTCTTGAATTGAGCAAAATGGAATCTGTAATTGTTGTACAACGGCATTTTCGAACACGATTCGGAAAAGAGCCTCCAACTAGAAAACCTATCTACGATTGGCATAAAAGCTTTGAAACTATGGGCTGTTAGTTCAAACTTAAAAGTCCTGGTCGAATGTATGTATCAGAAGAAGTTGTCGTTAGTGTTTGCATCACCATTCAAAGAAGCCTGAAAAAATCAATGAGGAGAGCGAGTCGTGATGTGAAGTGCGGAAAAGTAAAGACAGGTTTTAATTCATCATGCCATGCCTTCTGGAAAGTGACGGTTTCTAAATGGTTTTATTTTTCTGCGTGGTTACTTCAGAAAACTTTGGGACAGTCTCTCCTCTAAACATAGACCCTGAAGGAGCCATTAAGTTCTGAAATTTGTGTTTTTTTTCTACATTTCGTGTACATATTTCCTGTATTTTATTTTATTTAAAAATAAATGTGGATGATCATTAAAACTTAGTTTTAGTAAAACTTTGTTGAAACAACAAAGCTGGTGGTGGCCTAAAACTTTTGAACAGTACTGTATGTGTACTATAAATGAGATATGAAGGTAGATATAATAGATACATTTTAAAATGTTATTATAAATCATACCTAGTCACTTCTACACCATAAACAAAAATAGTTCAACATTTTAGGTAATCTATTCTTTTTTTATGTACAGAAGAAGAATTATGTTGCTCCTGTGTGGAAGAATAATCTAGCAAAGGAACATAAGCAAAATCAAAAAGTTGCTTCTCTACAGCATTTGTCAAAGTGCCACTGGAGAGATCTACAAGAAACAAATTGGCTGTCAAGTGATCACATGGATGTAACACATTATTTATTTGGAAAACAATTTCGACAAATAGATGGTTTAGAGCACTGCAGTACTAACTGAAGTCATTTCTGGTGAACCATTTGGGTCCCAAGCTGGTAATTTCATACAAATAATGCATGTGCATGGTAATCACTGGGTTACAGTAAGCAACATTTATTGCTCTAATGGAACTGTTAATGAACACCAGTCTTGATTCTGAAGAAATTTTGATGATATCTTGGATGATGAGAATATTTGTGTCAAACTGAAATCAAAATAAATGTTAAGAATGTTCAGAAACAAAAACATTCATAGGATTGTGGAGCATTTGCAATGAGTCCAGCATTTGCTAAAAATCCCACTAACCTTACATTTACCAAGCAAAGTTATGATCACACATTACAGCATGTTTCAAGGATCAGCACATAACACCTTTCCCAAGTGAAAATATGTCATGACCACCTCATCACCATCCCCTGATGTTCCTGGCAGCACACTTTGTTCTCTGTTCCACCCCTGAATCTGCATTGAGTAATACCACCCAGTGAAACAGTTAAAACACCACACGTGACACAATCTCAATTGAATAAAGGGCCCTGCCCCAAACAGACTTTTGCTGGTTCATTTCAGCTTATGTGCTCACAGAGACAAGTGCTGTATCTTGCTGCTCTGCAAACCAAATCAGTTCCTGTTATTTTGTTTCCTGATTACTGCAATTATTTTACGCTTCCCACAATCCTACAGAACTCATCCGGTCGGTTTCCATACTTAATCCCCTTCCAAACGTTACCCACCTGGTCATATGTGCAGGAAACTGCATACCGGGTTATATCCCCACATCCCGGTACCACCCCGGTACCTGGGCATGACAGAATGTACCAGCCAAAATTGAATGAACCCTCAGTCCTGCACGCCACCTTGCTATGCCTCCAGGAGATGCTGAGAAGCTGTGCTACACTGGTGGAGAGCTTGCTGCACAATCTACAGACAACCTCACTCAAGGAGTGTGTACCTGCGACCAGCAGGTACAAAGACCCCCTGTCTCTCGAAGACCGGGCCAGGAGACAGACTGCCAACCTGTGACTGTACTGTGGGGACTCCACCCACTTTCTGGTACACTGCCCAGTAAGACCCGAGAAACCTACCACTGCTTTCTAACAACATGCTGCTATTCCAAAGCCTGTTACCACCTCTACGGACGCTCCAGTGCTTAGAACTCGGCAGCAACCCTAGGCTCTCAGGTCTACTACTGTCTCCAAGCAAGTCCCCATTTTGAAGCCTGCTTCAGAGAGATCTGCAGCACCTAAGCCGGTACCTTTGCCAAAACCGGCCCCCCCAGGAGATCCGGTACACGAGAGCCTGTACCCAGAAAACCTCCTGTGCCCAAGAGGTCCCCAAAACCTCCACCTCCTCCCAAACCTGTAACCAGGAAACCTCCTGTACCCAGACCCGCTCCCAGGAGAGCTGTACCCAGAAACTCTGCATCGCCGAAGTCCAGCACTGACAATGACTCTGATAGCCCTATGGATGCAGAGGCCTCCATGCCCTTGCCCAGGGAGCCAGAACCTGTCCATCCTATGGACATGGAAGCTGCATCTGAGGAACCTGAACCGATGGAGATTATGTGCACACAGGTTCCAGGTACAATTACTCCCATCACTCACAGCCAGCAAGATCCGGCCATCTGTGAGTTTAAAGATACTAGTTAGGACCCTCTGCATGACGTTGCTCCATTTGGCTTTATACCCTCTGAGGAATCAGATCCAGAGGACACCATGGTCTCCAAAACAACCCCAAGCCGACATGCGGGGTCTGATACCCCTAATAAGGCATGGCGAGGCTTCTGTTCTTCTTACAGCGAGGACTCTGTATCAGAAGGGGATGGTAGCAAAGAGAATGAGGAAGAGGACCATACATCCCGTCTTAATCTCTTTTCCTCCTTTAGTGATGAAAGTGAGCAAAAAAGTAGGATTAACTAGTGGCGCAGTGATTTCAATTACTCCTTAAACAGTGCCTGGAAGGCTAATTGCATGTACCACATAGATCATCAGTGTACAATACAAAGTGCAAATGCAAAATCACGAAGGGTATAGAAAATCACAATATTCGGTATATGCAATATATTAAAGTGCAGTAGCGGTAATTATAGTAGAGTGCGAGTGCACCGGTGGATAAAGTGCAGGTGCAACGATAAGGACAATGCAGCGGTGGAGGTAAAAATCCAATTAAAATATTGAGTCTAGTCCATGGAAAGAGAGAGAAATTTCGGCGAATGGTCAAAAAAGTCTATGATGTTAGTGTTCCAGTTTCCTAGGTGGACGGGTAGTGCATCAAAAGTGCTTGAGATTATTTCAATATTACCCCTTCCACATTTGTTGCAAACTTGCTTGGGCGTGTCAGCTCCTCTGGTGGTCTCGATGAGCTCCACAGCAAAAAATATAATAAAAGGGAGGAGGGAGGGAAATAATAGTGTAGAAATCCTCTATACGGGTGTGTTATAGTAGGTAAAATTGCACACTTACAAATTCCAGAGCCTAATTGAATCCAGGCTCTGGAGTGAAACGCCTTGTGCCTTAATCTAGGGTGGTCACTGCCTTCTTTAAAAGGTCTTCTTACTCCACCTCAGCCGGGGGATACAGAAATAAAAAAGAGAGACAGCGCTCTCATAGCATGATACCAGTTATACAGAATACTTTAGGAGAGGAGACAATTTTGCACTCACCAATACAGGAGCCTTATGGATCCAGGCTCAACTGTTATGCTTGTGGAGTTCCTTGTCGGTGAACTCCTAGACCTCTTTCGCTGCTCACTTTGCGTCACTCTGCGCCTGGTCGTAGTTCGCTGGATGCCTCCAGTACATTAAAAGACTGGTGTGGTGAATGTAAAAAAACTGAAAGGGTCTTGGGAGTGAATAAAAACAGTAGGTTTATTGTGCAAATTTAACAGGAATAATTAAAGTGCATAAGTAACATATGGATATACAAATATAGATAAAAAGAGTACAGGGGGAAGAATGGGGAACGAGACGCGTTTCGGTGCAGCCTGCACCTTCTTCAGTCGGTAAAATGTGAATGGGGGGGGATCTGATGAAAGTGAACCTGGGGGAGAAGATGCCCATTCTTACCACTGATCCTGTTATTTACAACTCCCTGGATGCCAAACGCGGCAAGAAGTCCAAATTGAAGACCAGCAGACGACAGAGGGAAAAAACGCCACCAAACCAGTGTTACTAGACCCAAGGTTGGAGAGGCCCAGGATGGTCTACACACAACTCCTGCCCTGATGCCCTCCACCTATGTGGGCGTGGTATTCTCGGGTAACGCTGTATCTTGGAATGTAACAAAGGAACCCAAGTAAATGGGTGAAAGATGTTAATATGGCGCTAAAAAATTCTAAACACACGAAAGGATAGTTGCAGCTCACCAATGGGTGTATTCCTCACCCACAAATACAGTAGAGAAGAGGGGATATGCCAAGAAGGCAGATCAGGGAGCGCAAAACAATTGCAACACTCTCACCAGGTGTTAAAGGTAATATACAAAGAATGTACTCATCTCAGGTGTGGACCAGTGGAAAAACAACAAGATATACCTATGGAATAAAAATAAAAACAAAAAGATTGCGCAATACCAGGGGTAAAAATGAGTATAAACAGAAGGTAACGATTGCACACTCACAGAGGTGGAGCCTGTGAGGCTCTCTTGTCAGCGCCTGCAAGCCACTTGGAGGGGGGGCTTCACCCACAGAATTCAATGGTTGTTATCACGCTTCTTATGCTTGTATACACTCTTTCTTGGCCGGAATGGTGAAGTGGCACAAATATGACCTCGGACAAATGGAGAATGTATAGCGTAATATTGCTATGCTAATATTGTATGTCAAAAAAAGCAATAGCACACTCACGTGGTATGGAGCCTCTTGTTAGGGTGGCTCAGTAGATAAGGCCTCAGACCATTTTGGGTAGGTCTCACCCTTCTGGAGACTTAGTGGATACCAGGAGCACAGGTGGGTACCGAGAACACAGGTTCCTGGATCACAGATGGTCAAAAAGTAATAGTGGATAATAAAAAATGGCAAATAAAAATGAATGTGGACATAAAAGTATAAGAAAAATGAAAAATTTAATACAAATAAAAACAAAATAAGATAGGTACAAAGAATAAGGGAAAATAACCGAAACGCGTTTCTCCTGCCGTTCTGCAGGCTTCCTCAGTCGGTAATAGCCCCTTGAATGTCCAAACATGATTTTAAATAATATCCCAATGATTGGGGAAGGCATGTCATTGGCGTGCGGTTCACCGTTGTTGTCGATGTAACTTCCGGAACTTCCGGTTTGCGTCTCATCTACCGGATATGCGCCTGCGGGCCAAGCGATGATTTCCGGTTTGCGTTTGCGGGCCAAGCGATGATTTCCGGTTTGCGTTTCACACATCGGAACTTCCGATTAATGGAATGGAAAGGGATATCTGCATGCTTCTACAGATGGCTAAAGAGATCCCAAAAATAGGAAAAGGAGGAGAAACCTCCAAAAGGCACAAAACAAAAAATAAAGGGAGGAAAAGGGGAAAGTCCTCTTGTCCAGGGGCAAAAAGTCCAGCGACCACCACATAAAACAGTCCAGAAGGAGAATATGCAAAAACAAGAAAAATAAAAAATATGTATAATACACACATAAAAAATCATGAAACATAAAGTAATACTGTATATGACACAAAAAAGATGCAGTGACAGAAAAAAGAAATATATAGTGTATTTATGAAAAATTATACACAGGGAGCCTAAGTATATAATTCATAAAAGAATAAAAAGGAAAAACTATAAAAAATGACAGACTTCAAAGTCCGCATTCAAACCCATAGGGAGGAGAGTATCTAAAGTATAGATCCAGCGCATCTCTGATTTAATAATTTTGGAGTGCATATCATCACTCCAAAATGGCATATCCCCTCTTCCCCAACGCTGTATCTTACCTGTGACACTCCGTTTCTAAGAGTCTACGGGGCTGTGGCATTTCTGCTCATCCAGATCCGCCACCTGAAGGACCAGGTTATTGTACTGTACAGGGAACTCGTCATACCTGCCCGGGACCCTGTATCAGGAAAATGGACACTTCAACTTGTACGCTGATGCCCAGCTGCTGCCAGTTCCTGACCGCACGGAGTGCGACCATTGAGAGGGGGGTGTCGTCATACCCACCTCATCACCATTCCCTGATGTTCTTGGCAGCACACTTTGTTCTCTGTTGCACCCCTGAATCTGCATTGAGTAATAGCACCCAGCAGTGAAACAGTTAAAACACCACACGTGACACTCTCTCAATTGAATAAAGGGCCCTGCCCCAAACAGACCTTTGCTGGTTCATTTCAGCTTATGTGCTCACAGAGACAAGTGCTGTATCTTGCTGCTCTGCAAACCAAATCAGTTCCTGTTATTTTGTTTCCTGATTCCTGCAATTATTCTACACTTCCCACCATCCTACAGAATTTATCCGGTCAGTTTCCATACTTCATCCCCTTCCAAACCTTACCCACCTGGTCATCTGTGCAGGAAACTGCATACCGGGTTCATATTCCCCACATCCCGGTGCCACCCCGATACCTGGGCATGACAAAATAGAAGAGAAGCACTTGAACTAGACATTGCTGTGCTCCCAGTGTACTGCATATGTAGGCTTGTTTACTGTGCGGAGTCGATAGATCAGTGCTCATTATGTTCAAAATGATATCATAAAGGATGTCAAAACATACCAGAGATTGCAACTAAAAAGGAAAGCTATTTATTGAAATGCAACATTTGCACATAAACAATCAATTCAAGTCAATTTAAAACACACCGAGCTATATTACAAGGTTGGTGCTAACTTTCCAGAGCCATTATAGTCAATGGAATTAAGTTTACAACAGCTCAGGTTAAGTTAGCACCAACTTTGTAATACTGCCCACCATATTTTATGAAATGAAGTACACACAAAGTTTAACTTTGTGTTTAACTTTCTATTTGGAACATTATTCATACTACATTGTATTTGTATAGGGTAGATATATATAATTGGATGAGTAATTTGTGTTTTTGTATTTTAATTTTTCCCATTTTATTATAGAATGTTTATTGTGAAAATTGTTTAAACTTTCAATGAAAAACATTTGAATATAAACTATCCTTACTCAGTTACATGTAAAAACTTTCCCAAAATAAGTCATAAAGAGCTTCGAACAAAAAGTAATATGCATCCTTGAACACCAAAGACTGGAAAATAGATTTTAAGTTTATATTCAAGGTTAAATAGAACCTGAAAGTGGAACACCCACATGTCTGCATTATAAACTTATTGGTCCAATGGGAGATTTTGTTTTTAATCCATTTAGAAGTAATGCACAAAAGTCAGTTTGTAACCAATAGGCTGATATTTGGGGCTATGTATCTTTCAATTTCAACATAATTTAAAATCATGCCATATTGATAGATATCATAAAAGGGGTTCGTATGAAACGTCTGCATTGTAAATGTATTGGTCCAAAGGGAGATTTTGGTTTTGAGCCAGTTTGAACTATTGCAAAAAAGGCAGGGTAATCATGCACTTTAGGGGTCCAATTAACAGCATTACAAAAATTGAAAAACTCCACATTTTCCTCTACATCATAATGGTATCTGGTAATCATATGTCTGGGTATCGTTCATTAGAGTCGTTATTTCACGTTCTTTATCTGTTTCTGAACCTTGCTCACGAAAGAGCTGAAACGCTTCAGCCTTTGAATCTTCAACATATCTCACCAGGGTCACACATAATGTCCGACGGCTGGGCATCATATGCGAACATTGCAACTATAGGTAAAGTGATCTACTTGCACTCATCCGTGATACACAAACGGAATTTCATAGACCCGGAAGATTCAGATGTGCACACCCAGAGTATTGAAAATGTTTGGATGAGGGCCAAGAGAAAGATACGTCGACAGTACGGAACTTATAGGGAATTGTTTCCCTCATATTTACAAGAGTTTATTTATCGAAACAAGTTCCGAAACGATGACTTGTTCTCCCGTTTCTTGGGCACAGTAGCTGATAACTACCCACTATGAAACATTTGTTCTGCTGAACACAATTGACTTTTTAAATTTTACTTTTAGACTTTTCTTACGTGACTTTTCTTGTTCAATAAAGTAGACTTCATTATTTACTATCTTTTTTGGAATATTTGACCATTAGAACATTAATTGTGAATATATTGAATTGGACCCCTCAAGTGCAGAATTACCAAAGGCAGGTTGTAACCAGTGGACTCTGAGCTGATATTTGGGGCTCTGTAACTTTAAATGTCCACATTAAATCCACACATATTGTAGATGTATGTCATAGAGGGTGTTGTATATGTAACAGCTCTGCAAAGGGTAATCATTTTTACATTATGTTATACAGTATATTGTGTAATCTATTTATTTTCTCTGATGAATATCCAAAAAAAAAAACACTTGTCTAATAGCATGACCACCGAATTGGAACTGTCTGATGGCTTGACTCCAGTGTTTGTTGACACTTTGAAGAAACAGCTTGCTTAGTGCACAAAACACTATCCTCACAACACAGTCTTAATATAGAATCTGTTAAATCAAGGGCTATCAGGTTTTGCTACCCTTTCTGAATTAGGTTAGGCTGAGTGAATTATTTGGAAAGGGCACATTATTCAGATCACCTGACTGTACCAAAGTCTTGAAGAGGAGCTCATAAAGAAATACAAAGAAGCAACTAATGTATACAGGGACGTATTGTAGTGAAAAAAATGTATATTGGCATGGAAAAAATATAGCGTATCCCTATCATCATGTAGCATTCAGCCACCAGAGCCTTGACATTATGCTCATTGACAAGCTCACCAGGAATAGGTAGTTAGTATGCAGACATACTGAAAGCAAATTTAAGGTTTTCAGGAACAATCACCTTGAAATGCTATGTAACTTCATTTTTCATTTGGTGTAATCTTATACCAAAATAGAAACAAGGTGTGTTCGTTGTGTTGTGCTGCCCGAACATTACTATAGATCCCATTGGTTTCCTTGTCCATTCCCCAAAAATGTCTGCAATCCATTATATGGTCTCCTTGAAAATGACATATTTACTTATAAATAAAGTTCTATGTAATGTCAGCACATGTGCTAGCAGGCAAGCCCAGCAGGATTTACGCTTCTGATCCCACATCCCTATAAAACATTAGTATCCTGAAAACAATATTTTTGTTTCTGACTGAAAAAAAACAATGGGACGTTGCTGCACTTGTGTGGAAGACTCTCCAAAACAGCAAGCTGCCGTGTCTCATGTCTGTGGTCCCTAAGCAGCGCCATTATGGAAGAGTACTACTTTGAAGATCATTGAACGTCCTTAATCTTTCCCTAAACCCTATTGTGTTCCCAAGAATGGAATTTCCAGGCATGTTGCTTTTCCGCCTGCCACTACATGTACTCAAACAAAGAAAGCAACTCAGAAATAATACAGCCTTTGCATGTCGTTGCCACAAATATATACACAGAGGAGGATCCCTGACAACATATTGGCTGGGTGGAGTAGAGGTAACATCACTGCTCTGTGTGGAGAGCGCCTGTGGAGTCATGAGTTCGATCCCTATGAGCACCTCTCCAGTAAGTGTACATACTTGCCACCCAGGACATACTTGAAAACGAGAGAAATCTCAATGTATCCTTCCTGGTAAAATACTTACTCAAAAAAAAAAACATCCTTCACATCCATGAGCAATAGTTGCATCCCAAGCTCCCCATCTGTTTGATTTATGGTGCGCTTTTCACCCAGTGGATCAGGACTTCTCATTTCATTCAAACGTCCATAACACTTACACCAGAATAGGTTACTTTTACTACAGGGATCCTTTCTCCCGTAGGTTTTGACATGTATGATTTCAGATATTACTTGGTCAGGTCATTCACCTGTAATCCTCAACCTCCGAGATCAATTTCGCACTAGTGGAAGGGCACCGTGGAGACTGAATGATTCTATACTATCTGATTTCATGATTAAGGCGGATGTAGAGGGTAGCTTGACGGAATATTTTTCCCTAAACACTTACCCGGACTTGTCTGCCAAGACCCGAGAGGCATTTGTATCAAATGGGCCTCGTATTTAAATAAGCCACGTATCTCTGACCGCCTTCAGATACTCACACAGATTAACAAATTGACTAAACGAAATAAAATGGAACCATCCCCAACTAATTTACAACTATTGTCTGACTCACAAAAGCAACTTTCTGACTTGAACCAAAAGATGCACCTATCCTCCATGAAAAAGATGCGAGCCTGATACTACGCTTTTGGGAAAAAAACCGGGAGATTGCTGGCTAGATGCCTACGTAATGACTCACAAAGACAAAGAATCTCCCACATGTTACAACCCGGCAAAAATAGAGTGCATGAACCGACGGAAATCGGCAACACCCATGTGAAATATTATGGACAACTTTATAATCTTCACTCCGATCCTCAGGAGCCCTCTCCACTCTCCAACACCCGACCTTATGGACCTTTACTTGTCAGATATCCACTTGCCACCGTCGCAGATTAGATCTTTGACAGCCCCAGTAAGTGAACAGGAAATTTTACATACTATTTAGTCACTAACCTCCCATAAATCCCCAGGCCCTGATGGATTCACGGATAGTTATTATAAAACATTTGCCCCAATTTTAGCCCCACATCTTTCTCTGTTCCACTCTGCTTCAGCTACAGGTCACTTTCCAACGGAGAAGCTACGCACCACCATATTCCCCGTACCTATACCAGGAAAGTCTCCAACTGTCTGCCCCAACTTTTGGCCTACATCGTATCTCAAAGTTGATGTAAAATTATATGCAAAAATACTGGTCAACAGAATAGCAGACCTTCTATGTTCTGATAGGTGACCAGGTGCGATTTATTCATAGTAGACAAAGCCCACATAATACTTCACCTTCTGTGCCACCCCTATCCTTTTAGATTGTAAGCTCTTGAGCAGGGTCCTCTCGTCTACTGTACTATGTGTTGAACCTGTATGTATATTGGTTGTTCTACTCCGTTGGAGGTCTTTCCTTACTAGATTGATGGGTTTCTATATCATAGATGGAACTCCAAAGGGATAACTCACATTAAACACTTGGTGGTGGGTAATTCTCTGGTACCATTTACTGCGTTAACTAGATACAACTTGTCGAACGTTTGCGGTTTCTTGTACTACCAGATGCAATCATTTTTGAATCGTTCCTCTTTACTATCCAATCCTTCTCAAGCCTTGCAAATGTTATCACCATTTGAACAATTTATACTGTGCCCTCTCTCATCGTCAAAGCTTTTATCAATTTGCTACAGGGATTGATTTAGACTATAAATGGAAGTTTCAGGACCTTGGGAAAAAGAGCTCGGAGTTGAGATACACTCTCTGAAATGGGCTGAGACCTTTAAAATAGACAAGGGAGCCTGTAGGGGTACTTCACTGATAGAGACGAGACGCAAAGTCCTATAAAGGTGGTACTTGGGTACCGGTCCGGGAACGACATATTAACCAAACCACCTCCCCCACCTGTTGGATATGCCAGTTAACCAAAGGCACCATGCTTCACGTTCAGTGGTCTTGCACAAAGCTCATACCACTATAGCAGGAAGTAGCGCAATTGATCGCTAAGGTGACCAGAATATCATTGCCACTGACTCCAGAGGATTATATAGGTATGCCCTCTACAAAGTCGACACCCTTGCAATACAAAATTTTTCTATGTAACAGTGGCTTGCACCTTCCTTTTAATAGCTCGTAATTGGAAAATTGCTGTTGATCCCTCTATATAAAGGAAATCTATTCTTTGATATCCAATTTGAGAACCTATGAACAGATTGCACTCCAGACCTATGGTCTTCAAACCCCAAACGGGATCGCTGGTCGCTTTGGGATATTTTGACAATAACGTGATGGACCTTATTGGTTAACAAACCTTCAAAGGGCTGTGCAATGTTTAGTATTTGAGGAAGGTCTGAAACTATCTTATTCGCTTAGGTGGTTTGGCTGGCATTTTATATTTAAGGGGGATACTCAATGAGCACCAAATTGGTAACCAAATTGCACCGAACTGTGAATTTCCCCTTACGTTGTCATTTTGTGGCCATTCAAAAAGCTGGCGATTCACCAAATATTGGCGCATTGCCAGCAAAATACAGTGACCATCAAGGACAGTGAGCTCCCCCATAGAGAAGTAACAGTTAATCTATTCAGGGAAAAGTATCAAAATGCCCTGATTTTTGTTGCGTTCATTCAACAGGTTTAAGCAAGCATAGGTTTCTATGTAAAAAAAATCCATGTTTAATTCAAATATTTATTCAACCGTTTGTTCTTTTAATTTGCAGCAAAGTCAATATTTATTTTTAGAATTTTTTAGGCATTTCGGGATTTTCTCAGCGAAATTTTGATTCTGATTTTTTTTACATGGCTTTTTTTTTATTCTGCAACAGACCTTTTCATTGTTATTCATCAGACCTTCTATATTTCCATGCATTTTCTTTTTTTAAAACATCTTTTAAAAGTCGCGGGGGGGGGGAATTTACCCATTTGGTGCCTGGTTGGCTTTCAGGCTAGGGTCTGACAAACGGATTCTGTATGGACTGTGTGTCAGTGCACAACGGACGGACTTTCTGACTGACGACAAGGTAGTGGCCACATGGTCCGTTTTTGTGAATGACGTTTTTTTGACTGATGTAGATGGAAAACAAAATTAATATGAAAAACTATGTCTGTCAAAAATGCTGGACGACAAATATGCAGTCCGTCTGACTTCGTTCCATCACTCACACACAAAGCTATGCGGACGCTGCGCACTCCGCATGTCCGTTCCAGCGGTTTAACGTTCTTGCCCTAACTTGCGTCCGTTTGCTGCGTACGTTGTGTGTCCGCAGTTCTGTGTGGACGTACTTCGTGTGTGGGTCTCTATTGATAATTGTATGCTACCGCAGACTATAAAATGTGCGGCAACACGGACGTGAACACTACGCTCATCTGACACGATCCTTATTCGGATACATGCGGCAGTCTGTTCTCTGGATCGCTTCGGCGGTTTTTGGATGCGTTTGATGGTTTATCTGACTGAATCAGCATTTTTTCGATGGTTTTTCAATGGGTGGCGACTGCCTTCAGCGGGTTTATCAACGGCATTCAGTGTATTGATTTGGCGCACTTCAGGGACCCCGCGGTGGATGCTGAATTTACCACAGGGTCACCGAATTAAGGTGCCGAGGGAGCAAGCACCGAACTATGAGTGCTCTCTGAATAACCTCTTTAATGTTCTGTATTTTTCCCAGTGGTTTTTCCTGTAATGTATCGCCCTTTTTCCCTTCTGTATCCCTTTGTATAATTTTTGGAAACAATAAAACTTCAAATTTTAAAATAAAAAAAGCTCCGGGCACAGCAGGGACAAAACTGTCACGAGCCGCTGTTAAAACGCGCCATTGAAGCCAGTCTCTTTATCTTTTTGCATCTTGTAACGGGTTGTGTGGTAATTCTTGCTAATAAGCATGCACCGTGTCCTCCACTTTCTTATTACATCAGCTCGGCTCCCATCCTTTGTTTGTTTGAGCGCCGCAGGGCGTCGCGCCTGATGCATGTACACTTGTCAATAAAGTTCTTTGAGACGCGAGGTGGAAAAAAAAAAAGAAGCCCCAGCTGTGTCGCTGTAGTAAGGGCTTACTACAGCGACCCGCGTGGGGCCCCGCCCTCTTTACGGAAAACACCGATGTCCTCCGAAACCCCCTGAGCCTGCGCGCGGCCGCCTGCTGCCGGGTGCTCGTTACTGCAAGCGGAGCTCGGCGGGAGGAGCCAGTGTGGTCGCTGTTTCGCTCGTTGTCTGCATAAACTGAGGCACCGGGAGGCCCCGGGACTCCAGGTAATAATCCCCATCGCTCAGCCATGCGCACAAGTGGGCCCTGTGCTTCTATACGATCGGAGCCCCTCTTTATTCCACCCTGAGCAGAGAGCCCGCACTGCCAGGCAGCCTTGGTACCGGGCCTGTGCGCCTCAGTGCAGCCTGGGAGCCCGGGCGATCTTTCCCCTTTGTCATTCCGCCATCTTTCAATGTCCCCGGCCTGATGGCGGAGCAGAGTCGGAGCTGCGCGTGAGGCGTCGCTGCCCTCCATTGTTAAGGCTCCTCTGCTCTGTCCTCAGGCCCGGCTGCCGCGTGTAGGCCTCGGATAGATGGCGAGGGAGGGCAGGGGGCGGCTTCATGTAACCCGCTCCCATTCAGCAGCCTTTGTGGTGTGCTCCTGGCGGTCGTTGTTGGGTTTAACCCTTTGCAGACCCATTCATCCCTCCACGACAGCCTGTTAAGGGAAGGGGTGGGCGGCAGAATGACACAGGGCGAGGCATTGCTCACAATGAAAGCCTGCTACCTGCAGAGCTGGCACATGGCTGCCTGGCACAACCCACTACCTCTAATCGTGGCAGAGGGTGGTGAATGCTGCTGCACCTCTTGGTTCAGAAGTTTGGCATCAGATGAGGGCTAAAGCCTCTGCAGTTTTGGCTCCTAGGGCAGCTTGAGGATAGATTTTCTTGATCGGCCATGTTTTCCTGGACACCTACACTATCATAGAGGTGCACTGGCAAAAGTGCCACTTTGCAACATGTTTAATTCATTTGCAGCAGGAGCCACATCAAGGCAGATCACCTGGCATGCCTTATGTTTACCTGCAGTGTATGGGGTCTGCAGGGTGGCCTTTTTCATTGACTTCCCATCAGCATGAATAAATTGTGTGTTTCAGGAAACCGTGGCCGTTCTGGCAACTCTACTTGCAGGTGGGCATGTGCCACGACAGCAGCATCATTGTCTGCGCAGACCCTTACCCTTTCCCCAATGTTGTCATTTGAGATCAATAGGAGCAGAATGAGCGACTTTATCTTTATTATTTCGGTCAGTAAAAGTTTGGGGGGGGGGTGGCGATTTAATGTACACTAAAGCAGAATATCTGATCGCCGACACAGGGTTTTCAAACGTCATGGGGTTACCTTATGTTTTACCACTGCCACCTGGCGCTAATGTCGTGTATAGCGTTTATAGGTTATATTTTCCCTGGGGAAAGAACAAAAAAACCTGACTCCGGTTTCTGGCCATGCATATTTTTAAACTGTTTTGACGGACTTAAACCAGGAATTTAGTTTCCTCTCTGACTTTGGCTTTTTTATTTTTTTTGTAAAAGCCCTGCTCGCATCAGTGTAAGGGCAAATATTTTTTCTTGTCCGATATGTCATATTGCCACCACAGAGGTCCTGTGCTCAGATGGAGTGCTGAATCCACTTGGCGTGGCTGTCATTAAATGATTGAAACGTGACATTGTTGTTTAAGTCTGTAAGACTAATTTTTCATTCACTGTCCATTAAGGGTATATAAAATGTCACATTTTTTGGGGGAGGCGGGTTTGATCAATGATCTTTCTCTGGTCAGTTCTGTCCTGGATATGTTTAACAAATGGCTGTTTGTGTATTCATGGGATAGCAACAAGACTTCTACAAAGGTTACAGTGAGAATATTGGTGGCAGAGCACTACGTTTATGTATTGTCCTTTTTAGCCTCTATTTTTTTTCGTACCTCTTTTCTTGCTGTGTTGCTAGATCAATGCTTCTTTAAATAAAGGAATATTTAAGTCTTCTCTGTAGACTAAAGTGGACTTTGATTCATGCAGCCATCTTTAATCCCATATCCGGGAAAGTATTCTCTTAAGCGTTCTTGTTATCCCTTTTGCACATGACCAGCATGTCATGTTGTTATATATATATATATATTTTTTTAATAAAAAAATATTTTTTCAGCTTTCCCTTTTACGACCTAAAATCGCAATGTTCTTAACCCCTTCGCTGCTGAGACATTTTAATCCTTGGGGTTAGCGCTGCGTTCAGGGGCAGGCTGCTTGAATTAATGCTGCCCCGGAATATGATGTTAAAATGGGGATGCTAAGGGGAAACCCGCAGGTGCAGGTTTTCCCCGTTGGCATCGCCGTTTTGGCTTACTCCAGGGAATGGTGCCCTAATGCAGGTTATTCACAAGGTGCTGGTGTTTTGCACTGTTAAAGCACCGACAAATGCACTTCACAAAAGCAAAACCCAAGAGCAACAGAAAAAGTATCACAGCAGATATGAAAGGGGTTACAGTATCACACTGCAGAGATTGTGTCTCAGTGCTGTAACATTGCAATACAAGGCACTTGTTGACTAACCATTTTATCTGTGTTTTGCAACATATGATTGTGTGGTGCTGTGTCTGCCCCTGGTAGTGTCTTGCAGGGTATCTAGCAGTAGATTTGTTTTTATTGTGATGGAGTTATTTAAATGCTATTTTATAGAAATTGTATGGGCAAGTAGATTTGGCTAATGGTTTAGTCCGTTGGACAAGTAGATTTTTTTTTATTATTCATTTTCACACAAGGCTTGGAATCTTGCCCATTTGTTTCTTTTGTTTAGCAGCATGTTTGTAGATTCTTTACCCCTTTAGGCTACCGGCACACAAGCATTTGTAAAGCGAGGGAAGGAATGTCCGTGAGTGGACATTTCTTCCACTCTGCGCTCAGCGTACAAAGCGCGATCCTCCTATGGAGGTTTGCGCTTTGTATCCCATTCAGCGTCTTTCTAGCTTTTTGATGGGGAGGGCTTTTTCATGTCCAGTGGTTGGCCCTCCCAGTCAAAACGGCACAGACGCAGGGAAGTGCAGATGCACGCAAGCACTCATTGCGCTCGTGTGCCAGTACCCTTAGTGATCGGACTGCTTTACCATTGTCTGAAAGTGCACACTGTTTTTACATTTCTGTGCTGTTTGTGTTTTAGCTCAATTTTCCTTACTCGTTTACTGTGTCCGCACATACATAGGTTTTCTCACCATTAATTTGACTTTCTAAAGATACAATTATTTTCATCACGTCATATCATTTACTGTAATAAACATGAAAAAATGGAGAAAAAACACTTTCAAACTTTGACCCCCAAAATCTCTTGCACATCTACAACTGCCAAAGAAGACCCTTGCTTAACCTCCGTGGTGGTATTCCCGAGTTTGGCTCAGGATTATCTTTCTATGCCAAAAGTGGTAACCCCAAGCCACACTCGGGCTGGATACATTACCTGTCCCTGCGCTGTCTCACTGACCTCCGCGATCGTCGGAGAATGCAGGGACGGGTATGTATCCAACGGCAGCCCAAGTGTGGCTCGGGGTTACCGCTTTCTGCAGTGCATTTAACCCCGAGCCACACTCGAATACCGCTAGGGGGGCCGAATAAATTGTTCAGATTATGACATCTAAAATGTGTCAGAATCGGAGCGCTAGGGAGGTTAATAGTTTCTAAATTTTGTCCCAAGTTTAGTAATGCCCAATGTTTACATGTTTGTTTTTTGCATCTTCTATGACAATAAGTGCAATTATTTCATGTTGACCGTTTGGTGCTCATCGTGTTTACACGCTATTTAAAGTCCTGTTTATTTTTTTTTGTTTTCTATATACGACCCAGATAAATTTATATACCCCTTTTTTCAGCAGACTCGGCAGATACATACAATATCATTATTATATGTGTATGCCATGTCCTGTCAAAATGCTGTAACAAAAAGGTTTAAAAAAAATCTGAATTTCCTTTACAGCCTTTTCCGTTTAGTCTGTAAAATGATTTATCATCCAAGCCTTTGTGGCTATATATTCTATAGGGTACTCTTGTGTTTAATTTTTTTTTTTTTTTAAATTTAGATATGGGAACCTGTTACTGTAATGTTCTGAGGAAAATGCGCTATTTTTACTAAAACACCATTTTTCATCATGAGAAATGAGTAGGGATGCACCAATACAATTTTTTTAAGACCGAGTACAAGTACTCACCGATACAGAGTACCGATACTTTTTAATGTCATGTGATGCTTTCCAATAAATAATTTAGGATTTTGCTGAAAGCCTGTCCTGTTTAAGTTAATATTGCAATGTCTGGCCAGACACCCAATTTACCCACTGCCTGCACATACCCTGACCACACACAGACACCAGATATAAATTCATATATACACACTGGTCTGTATACATGTATCTGATGCCTGTGGTGTATATTCTTGATATATAATATAACCCACATGCATCAGATACATGTAAATATATTACACACATGGGTGTGGAAATTTAAAAAAAAATACTTGTCCAAAGGACTAAGTGGTAGCCCAATCTACTTGTCCCTCAGGACGATCTACTTGTCCTGATAAGAAAAATAATTTCAACAAAATAGTGTTTAGAGGTCTTTCTTTATTCATAACAGCGCGCACATAATTTGAGTTAGAATGCAAGCTGTATTAAATACATATAAATTACTGTCAATTTAATCTGAATAGTATCATGCCTACATACATACATACATACATACCAGATCATGCCCACTCAGGATACATGTGCATTATTAGTGTGCTGATTTCGAAGTGCTGAGCAAGTGCAACTCTGTTCCTACTTCATTGATGAATATAGCATAGTAGTCATGTTGAAATGAATGTTGTCTAAGTCGCTGTTATGAATTCTGGTCTGTGTTTCCGGTACATTGTGGTGACCTGATTTATTCATTACTCTTAATTGAAGAAATAAAGGTTAGTATGGATGGTGTCATGCACGTTTTGTATTGTCTCCCTGTTAGAGGTGCTATTCAATGTAAACAAAGTGCAAGTCCAAATGCCAAAACACTTTTTCTAGGAAGTAAACATTTTGACCAGTAGTGTTAGCTTATTTTTTACGGTTTTCTTAACCTATTCACTGCTGGGCCATTTCACCTCTGTGCTGAGCTCCTTTTTAAATGTGATTTTTGAAGTTAGGTTTTATTGTGGGGCCCAGACAAATTATAGATCTTTTTTTTCCGCTGGATTCATAATCAATAATCATTATATGTATACGTCATGTCCTGCTAGAATGATAGAACACAAAATGTTAAAATGTGAATTTTCAGATTTTAATCATTACAGCATGTACAATAATAATTCTCACATTTTATCATCCAAGTGTTTGCGGTTATATATTCTATGGGGTACTCTTGTTAAAAACCATTAGAAATGGGAACCCAGGAGTATAATTAAGAGAAAATGTGTTTTTTTTTTTTTTTTTTCCCCTATAACTGAAAAAACTATTTTTCGTTGGTACAGCATCATTGTTAGCGTTGTAATTGAAAAGTGAACAAAAGGGTTAATTAACATTGTTCAGCACTCCTCTTACAAGTCAATGTCCTTTGTTAATTTCTCTCCCCACCCCCTCCTTTCTTAGTAGATTGCTCATATTGTTTGGTTGGTATAACTGGCGTATGTGAGGGCTGGGGCGGCTGGCAGAATACACTAACAGAATTTGGAATCCTAAACAACGTCTCTTTAAAAGCAAGAATTGTTTAATCCCATAGTGTCCAGTTCTGTTGCAAAACAATTTCATACTAGCAAACTATTCTTCAATTATTGCTTCTAAAAATTCAATGTTGTAATTCTTTAACAACTGGGCCCTTAGACGACCCTTAATGGGATAACCATGTGATCACAGGTTATAATTTCTTGATCTGTACAAGTAAGCTCAAAACGAGGAAACACATCATTTATTAATAATTACAAAGTGGTGTTCTACCTGCAAAGAATAATGCTTTGGCTCAGGTTTTTTAAGGAAATATTGGATCCCATGTCTTGCAACTCAGAATGTTATCAAGTTGTAATCTTATTAGGGATGCACCAATACCACTTTTTTAAGTACGAGTACCGATACTTTTTTTTTTATGTCATGTGACCACTTTCCAATAAGAACGGACATCATATAAAAATGCCCCAGCTCACATGTATATATCCCCCCCGAGATTAGAGATATATATATCTATCCATCACCAGCTCCATGGATATTGCGCCCCAGAGAATTTGAATGCTCTATCGGCATTCGGACAGCCGTCCCTGGAGCTCTCCGCGGCATACTTACCTTCCTGAGCGACGCCAGTAAAGTTTCTGGGGTCCTTCAACGAGCGCACGTGCAAAGACTTTGTCGGCGTCGCTCAGGAAGGTAAGTATACTGCGGAGAGCTCCAGGGGTGGCTGTGCGAATGCCGATAGAGCATTCAAACAGCCGCCCCAGCCCCTCGGATGCTGGCAAGTCGGCTCAATGCCGGCTTCTGATATCGGGGGCACTGCACGAGTACTCCTGCAGTACCCGGTATCGGCACCGATATCGGTGCAACCCTAAGTCTTGTAAGTCAGGGGTCATCAAACATGGCCCTCCCAGATGTTTTAGAACTACTGTACGTCTCCCACGCTGCTGAAACACTTAACAGGTTAGTTGAGCCCCGTGGGAGTTGTAGTTCCAAAACCTCTGGAGGGCCAAGTTTGATTGGGGGGGGGGGGATGTACAGATCCTAATAACATGACATTTTATTGAAAACCACATAAAGCTACAAAATACATATAATGCGTGAAAATAGAGGGTATCAAGGAGCGAAAAAATAGTAACTGGCACATTGGGAGAGCTTGTGTAGCAAATTCGACTAGCAGGGTGGGGGTAGTAACAATCAATAAGTAGCTGAACTAGGCTCTAGTTATGGTATTACCAGCCGCCTCATACTGTCATATATAGAGCAGAAATACAACCAGAAACTGCAAATTGTGCAAGTCATATAACCAATGCAGTATGCGAAATACTCGGCTAGCTAATACCGCAGTAGTTCATGCTGCCTACTATACCCACTGATAATCACTATAAAAAAAAATGCTCACTAACACAAGCCAGGACAATTGCCAAAAAGAGGACCAAATAGCTCATAACCCGATAGGGAGAACATACTGTTAAAATAGCATGCCGCTATGTCTTGACGCGTTTTGCCGTATACACGGCTTTATCGAGAGAGACCCCTGTTATAAGTCATCGCTTTGACTTCTTTTTTAAAAGCATTGAAAACTTCAGGGCTTAACAAATCTTGACCAGGTATGGTTTGTAGTGGTGCACCGAAATGGAAATTTCCGACTGAAAATTCAGGATCAGTTCAGCCGAAAATCAGACAGGAGAACCTGGGCACCGGCCGGGCCTCCAGGCCCAGGTTCGGATGGCTGTTTGGTTGCACCTACATACTTGCCTACATCCTCCTATGTCGACCCTGAGCTCCAGCGGTGGCAGTCCCGTGGTGACAGGCTGCTCGGCCGGCCTCCAGGCCCAGGTTCGGATGGCTGCACCTCTACATACTCGCCTACATCCTCCTACTTTGGCCCTGAGCTCCACCGGTGGCAGTCCTGTGGTGACAGTCCTCCGGCAGCCGGTTCCCGCTACCCGTCAGACGCAGGGATGACGTCGCAGAGGTGGAAGCCTTTGACCCCGCAGATTCCGCCTATGCAACGTCATCCCTGCGTCTGACGAAGAGCGGAACCGGCTGCCGTAGGATTGTTACCACGGGACTGCCACCGCTGGAGCTCAGGGCCGATGTAGGGGAGTATGTGTAGGCAACATACTCGCCTGCATCGGCCCGGAGTCCTCCACCGCTGGCAGTCCTCCTGCATCCAGTGTCCGCTCACTGTGTCGTCGCCGGGATGACGTCACGAAAGCCTTTGACCCAAGGTCAAAGGCTTTCGTGATGTTATACCAGAACCAACGGAGAGAGCGGACACTGGATGCAGGAGGTCTGCCACCGCCGGATGACTCAGGGCCGATGTAGGTGCGTGTGCAACGATCTCACCCCCCCCCCCCCAGCAAAATCCGTCACCTGGGCCTGGAGGCCCACCCGTGCCCCCTGCTCGGCTAGCCTTCAGACTCAGGCGAGCCCCCTGCTCGGCTGGGCCTCCAGGCCGATCCGGGAACTCGCCTGAGCCTGGATTCCGGCCGAGCAGGCAGCTCGGCCGGCCTCCAAGCTCAGGCGAGCACTAGGCTGGGCCTCTAGGCCCAAGCCAAGCCGGGGGCTCGTGAGAAAAAGTGCAGTAACTGCGGAGGCGCTGTATTTATGTTTTGTATATTTTATGTATTATTGGGGTCTGCTGCCTACAAGGTGGTGCACCTAAACCTCAGCAAAATATGTAAGCTAAAGATGGGGGTCCTAGTGGTGCAGTGGGTGGTTTGGATCAATAGCTTTTATGCCCAGGTATTGTTCCTAGATGTTTCCAATCAACTATTGCATACTTCAAATGAAGCTTGGAACCGTATTTTGTGACACAACAATATGATGTTACATAAAGACCCCTGAATGGGCCAACAGATACTGAACTTGTGCACATTCACAAAACCATTAAAAAAGGTCAAAAAAGACAGTAATAATATACCTTTTCAAAACAGAATTTTCCTAGTTAAAATTCCAATGGTAAAAACACACGTGCAAATGCATATATAAAGTGCTTGTGCTCATAGAGGAAATCCTCTTATAAAGTGCATACACTAAAAGTGCCAATTGAAAGTGCACAAAAATTCAGAGGTGATGACTTCTCAAAGTAAAATGTTCCTTACTAGGTGATTCCTAAATCACAAATGTGCACGTGCAAAAGGATGATAAATTCTTATAAATGTTCACAAGTCACTGGAAAGCAGATTGCTTGCGCTGTGGAAATTGGTGTCCAAACGTTGCGTCCTTTCTCTTCAATTAATGGATCTCCAGTGTAAATACGAGTGGGAAAGAGAAAAGACAATCGTGGAGACTGTTTCATACTGATTCTGGTGAGTATACAATAGAAACTCAGATTATTGAGCCTAATATATCCTGGCTCTAGGTTGACGTGCTTCTTGCCAAATATAGGGTGGCGTTTCCCTTTTACGTCCTCCAATTGGCCTCAAAATAAGCACACCTAGAGAGACGGCGCTCCCATAGCATAACACAATTTATAAATATACAAACAAATTGTAGTGTCAAGCAAAGAGGGTTTATACTGTGGAAACACCCAAAAACAATGAGCAGCAAAAAAACACCACCCTGATATCCACCAAATTCAGAAAGCATATAACATGAAAAACAAAAATTGGTGTTGCGCTAAAGGAAAGTAAAAAAAACTTATGTATGGTCTATTTTGAAGGCATGCTATACTGCACAGCAAAAAAGAGAAAGAAAGTTCTATTTCTCAATAGTTCGTTCAATGGATATCCAGTCTCTGTTGTAGAAAGGATTTTCAGTGAAATCTTCCAAGACTTTGGAACGAATGACCACTTCTTTGGTGAATCTTCATTAAAGTGTATATATCTCGGAAAAAGAGAAACTCGATAGTGTTATACCGTTTATTAATGTGTATACAAATCTACTGACATAATATACGTACAGAAAAAAGAGGTAGTGGGTTTAGGATTTGATCTCACCCACTGCCAGATAAAACATCACGTCCCAATCAAGCCTCTATAGACAAAACCACCAGGAGCTCCCGGGCTGCTTCCAAGGTGGTCACTCAATACCAAAGGTGGGACCGCGATGATAAAGTGACGTAGTGCTTGCACTACGTCACTTTATCATCGCGGTCCCACCTTTGGTATTGAGTGACCACCTTGGAAGCAGCCCGGGAGCTCCTGGTGGTTTTGTCTATAGAGGCTTGATTGGGACGTGATGTTTTATCTGGCAGTGGGTGAGATCAAATCCTAAACCCACTACCTCTTTTTTCTGTACGTATATTATGTCAGTAGATTTGTATACACATTAATAAACGGTATAACACTATCGAGTTTCTCTTTTTCCGAGATATATACACTTTAATGAAGATTCACCAAAGAAGTGGTCATTCGTTCCAAAGTCTTGGAAGATTTCACTGAAAATCCTTTCTACAACAGAGACTGGATATCCATTGAACGAACTATTGAGAAATAGAACTTTCTTTCTCTTTTTTGCTGTGCAGTATAGCATGCCTTCAAAATAGACCATACATAAGTTTTTTTTACTTTCCTTTAGCGCAACACCACCAATTTTTGTTTTTCAAATTGTAGTGTCAGTCTAACTCACCGATGTTGGAGCCTCGAATGTGCTCGGCTTGTGAGCGAATGGTACGCCTTAATTGGGTGGGTACCTGACCCCTCTCTTGCAGGGGGGCTCGTCTGAGCTTGGAAGACGGCCGAGCAGGCAGCTCGGCCGGCCTCCAGGCTCAGTCGAGCCCCCAGCTCGGCCTGGCCTCCATGCCCTATTTTGAAAGGAAACTTTTCGGCTTATTTATTTCGGCTGAATTTTCCATTTCGGCCGAAAGCACCATTTTCGGCCGAAATTTCAGTGCATCCCTAAAATTTGTTTGCTCCTAGAACTTCACCTCTTGTTCTACTTTTCTATACTGTTCTATTCAAATCTATTAAACCCTTTGCTTGACTCCTGTGTATGCTTACTGGCTCATAGGTTTGGTGTAAGTTTCGTTCCTTTTTTTTTCTTTCTTTTTCTTTCTCATGAGGTGACTAGGAGCCACTGTCGCTGAATCTATTCACATCAATGTTGTTAAAGTTTTTTTTTATTTTTTTAAATACTAACCTTGCATTTGTGGATTTTCTTTACTGAAAGTGGAGGAACTTGCAGTCACTGTGCTAAATGCGTTGAATCATCATTTTAATGCATAATCCCTTTCTCAGCTGATGTTTGTGCTCAGGTGGCAGACACTGGTTCAAGGCTTTTTCTTTCCCGCATAGTCTTGACAGTGGGTTGACTTAATATCCTCCTGGCAATACATGGACTGCTAACCATCTCCTGATGTCTTCTACTAGTCTCGGCTGACCGTTCGTCTGGGATTGAGTGCATATGTATGTTGTGTGTACGGATGTCAGGGATCAGTGAGCGAGGATATGTGAGTGGCTGGTTGTGAGCTGCTAGTTATGTGTGACTGCAGCCAGTTCTATATCTTAAATGGGAGAGTTTGGGATCGGCCATGACAGTGTGGTTTATTGGGATGTGGAGAGTAGTGACTAATAAGATTTGTGTTGGAATATAAATTGCTTCTTTGAAATTTTCGCTCTTTTTTTTAAGGTACCAGGAAATACACAAAACCTAGCTGTACTATAGTATAACTCTGTCGATTTTTTTTTTTTATTGGTAACATTGTTTATCAGTGGATTGAGCTTTTCATTTTAAATAGTGTTGCACCAATACCACTTTTTTTATTTTGACAAAGTGCAAGTAGCAATACTTTCTTTAAAATACATAATTTAGGAATTTTGCTGAAAGCCTATTCAGTTTTTGTTAATATTGAAATGTATGGCCGGATATACCATTTACCCACTGCATAGCCTGCACACATCCCCACCACACAGACACCAGACCTCACCGCGATATATCTATATCTCTATCCCACACAGACCTCCAAGATATATACCTCACTGCTGGCAGAATGCATTAAGAGCTTTCCACTATAATTCCCCACCGGCTGGCAGCATCACGTGGTCCTTCAAGCGGGTGCCGGTCTTTGATGCAGCCAGTGCTGGCTTCAGGGTATTTGCACGAGTACCAAGTACGTGTGCAAATGCCGGTATTGGCACCGATTCTGATACTAGTATTGGTGCATCCCTAATTTTAAATTGAAATAAATTTGTGATAATGTAGTTTGCGGCACAGATGTGATGGCTCTCTGGCATTATAAGATTAAATACTCTGCACCATGTGTGCTTAATGTGTATAATTTAATATTTTGGTAATTAATAATTATTAAAATTTATATATTTCTCCATTTAATTTGAATAAGTACTGCAAACATAAATGTGTGACTGGCAAGGAAATGTAATCCACTAGAACATTGAGTAAAGGGAAGTCTCCAGCCAATATATGGTGACAAAATTAGCAGTTAATTGATCTGAATTTCTTGAGGTATTTAGAAGTAATGTGCAAATCCTGTGACTGTCAAAACAAAACATTTTAGCTATCTGCCCAGTACTGTCCATGGGATTTTTTCTTGGATGTCTCTGTACAGTTTAAATCAATAACATTGTTACTAATTTCTTTATATATGACATAGAAGCTGTTAATAGTACAAACTGCTGAGAGTTTTTAGGTATAATTTGATCTTTGGGTGTGGGGGGGGGGGAGTGTTTTCTCCTGTGTGGAGTGTTTTTTTTACTTTTGTTTTGCATGACCTGAATGTTTAAAAGCTTAAACTTTAAAGATTTATCAAGGGCTCAACATTTCAGGAGACAGCTAGCCATCAGTTTTTGGCTCCTAAGTATCAGGGTTATTATATCCAGATCTATATACACAATGTTGCATGTCTCCTAAAATAACGGAGTATGCTCCTAAACAGTAGGGTTGCTATCAGCGGTTTTGCTATACAGATTAACATGTTTGTTGTCTCTTACCCAACTTTTATTGCAGTTATTTACAAGAGGATTATGCAGTAGCTTGTAAATATTTTATAATGAGGGAATAAGGACTTCAGTGTAACGAAGTGTAGTTTGCATCAACTTGTTCACACAAACTGTGGTTATTGATGATACTCATCCATGTCCAAGTGGAGCTTTCCCGTCCATTTTCCGAACAGCTCAGAATAGAGTGCACCATTATTTAATATTTACTGAAACAGGTCTTCTCTTATTTACTTGCAGACATGGACACGAAAAAACTGATAACTGCAACGGATACCCAGTACTCTGGCAGTCTGCTACAAGCATTAAATGACCAGCGTATGCAGGGGCTCTTCTGTGATGTGACAGTCATTGTTGAAGACCGCAAATTTAGAGCGCATAAAAACATTCTTTCTGCTTGTAGTACTTACTTTCACCAGCTCTTCTGTTTGGCCGGACAAGTTGTGGAACTAAATTTTGTCAGAGCTGATATATTTGCAGAGATCCTCAATTATATATACACTGCAAAGATTGTCCGTGTGAAGTGTGACATGTTGGATGAGCTAATAAAGTCCGGACAGCTCCTTGGAGTTCCTTTCATTGCAGACCTCGGCATCCCGCTGTCCCATGTTAAAAATATATCTGTTCAAGGTAATAATAACGGCATGGGTTCACAACCCGATTCTGGCTTAAAAGTGAATGAATACCAAGGAGATTCTCCTAGTCTCAGTAAATCTACACCTAGAGGGTCATTTTCTTTGTCCAATAAGTACAATAAGGATAATAATATTTTGGAATTGGATGATGATGATGATGATGATGATTCTGATGATGATGTTATTTTCTGCTCTGAAATAGCAACAGCAAAAACTCCATTTGTTAAAAAGGAAGCCTTGGAAACCCCTGCAACACCACAAAGTGACAAGACGTCATCCTCTACTCAAGCTCATGTTATCCAAAGTGCTTCAAATCTGGTTATTCCTTCAACCGTTAATACTAGTTCTAGTATACAGGCTACCAATGGATCAGTAGTCACATCAGCTCAAATGCAAGTGTCATCCTGCCCAATAGTTTTAAACCAGACCTCCCAAAACTCTTCCTCTGGTGCCACATCTTCACTTCAAAATCATCCATCACCATCATCCAACTTGGGCCCTTCAAAAATTCTCCAAAGTGGTAATATTGTGCCCAAAATTGATATAACATTGGGTGGAAACAATATGTCTGGACCTTTATGTTCTGTTTCACCACAAAAGAATATAGCCATTGATGGCTCTGGAGTTCAGAAGAAACAAGTTGTGACCTTCAGTCCAGAATCTTCTTCGAAACCTGGTGAATTCAAAATAAAGATTTCAGATGTTCCAGGAGGCAATAAAGAATCTTTTAAAGAACCAGAGTCTATGCACATACTAGATGGTAAAAAAATAATAACTTTAGATACCCCTTCAGAAATACAGGGACTTTCAACTGGATGTAAAGTGTATGCCAATATTGGAGAGGACACCTATGACATAGTAATTCCCATCAAGGATGAACCCGATGATGAGTTCTCCAAATCAGATGATGATGATTTTCCGAATCCAAAACGCATGAAGGTGAGACATGATGACCATTATGAACTCATCGTGGATGGCAAAGTCTCATACATTTGTATTGTTTGCAAACGATCCTATCTGTGTCTGACCAGCCTACGAAGACATTTTAATGTTCATTCCTGGGAGAAAAAATACCCGTGCCGTTACTGTGAGCGAGTCTTCCCCCTTGCAGAGTATCGCACAAAGCATGAGATTCACCATACTGGTGAAAGAAGATACCAGTGTTTGACTTGTGGCAGTTCTTTCATCAACTATCAGGTTATGTCCTCACACATGAAGTCCGCTCATGATCTGGATCCTTCTGGAGACTCGAAGCTTTATCGATTAAATCCATGCAAGACGTTACAGATCAGACAGTACTCTTATGTAACTCCTCCTTCACCTACTGTTCCTGCTATTGGTGACGATGGAGTTGTCTACGATCTCTACCCTGATAAGCCAGAACCGACATCTGAAGAGGACGCTAATGCTCCACCTAAGCCAGTGAACTGGGATGATATATTCCTCCAGCAGAGCAATCAGAACATGTTCAAACCAAACACCTCAGATGGCAGTAATGAGTTTGAGTTCGTAATACCAGAATCCTATTAGACAAAAATTTGAACAAAATTGGAACATACCTTTTCGGTTTTCAGGTGATCTGGAGTCAGTACTTTCTTGGTAGTATACAGTTCTTCCTCATTATCCAGAGTAGGTTTATTTTTGTTGTTGCATAGATACAAACAGTAAATGGAGACGCAGAGGCTTTTTTAGAATACTTGAAGGTCCTAAAGAGAACCGTTTCGAAGAAGCCTTTATGTAACTTGCTCTCCAGATCTTTGTCATCGTAAAAGAATCAAGCCTTTTTACCAATTAATGCACATCCTTTGTTTTAATAGTTTTGGTTTTGTATATGACAATAGGGTCTCTCCTGTATTTATTGAAGACACTTGCTTACAATTACTGTACGCTTGCACTTTAAAGGCATCTGTATTGTAAACTCTCAACATACTTCATTCCCTTAATAAGCAAAACCTCCCTTTTATTCCATCATCTCATATTCAATGAAAAAAAATTGTAGCAAGAAAACTGCAAGGGTCCAATATGCAAGGTCTTCTGTTCCTTCAACATACTTTCATAGTTTAGCTTTAATTCCTCGGTAATTAAAATGGCTAATGTCTAAGAATTAGGCCAGCGTTTGTGCGTATTACACACCCGCTCTCACCCTTGGATACTCACACATTATGCAATGTAATCTTTAATTCTTCTGTGCTTTAAACCCACATACAAAACAGATTTGTAGAAAGGGGAAAACAATGCTACTGTATTTTTGGATGCTTTAACAATGAAAAGTAATTGGCGATTTAAACAAATCTTTTATCCTCGCAGCATTAACCACCTATGCACCATCTTATACAAAACAACAATAAAATAGAAGATTGGCCCTGTGCATATAAAAAATATACAGTGTACCTATATATTTTTATACTTGCACACTACCCACGTTTTACGTCTGATAATTATTTAAGGATAAATGAAACCTTATGCCCGCTGTGTGTTGCTAAAAACTAAAACTGTAAATTGTTACAAAAATATCTTGAATACCTTTTTTCTTTTTCCCCTATCTGTGGGCATGGTTTTGTGCAGCACTCTTTTTTCTAGTTTGCGGCTATGCTCCGTTATGCATCTTCTTTTTTTTTTTTTTTTTTTTTTTGTCCTCACACAGATGTAAGTCATATCTCCAAAAGAATGCCTTACAGAAAAGAACAGGGTTTTGCTTCATATTGATATAGTTCTGAGTTATACCCCTTTTAGAATGTTTATTGAAATTTAATCGAAGGCTTCGTATCGTTTTGATCATTATGTAAAGCAGCAAAATTTCTAAAAAGACTAGATGTGCACTTTTGGAATCGCTCTTTTGCTGAGATACAAACTTCAAAAGTAAATGGGCTGAAGAGGAAATTAAAAATAATAAAAAAAATCAAAGGTACATTTTGTTAGGTTTGGGGAGGGGTTCTGGGTTTTTTGGGTGAGGGTTTGAGTAGTTGTCTGTGTTTTTTTTTAACTGGCAAAAGAGCAAACATTCTGGCATAAAATATTGTAGAGGTTATTCCCTTATGGCTAAAATAACAGATTTTTTTTCTTTTTAAATTTGTCCTGATTTTTCGACTAAGTTCATGTTCTTTTTGAATGATATGGGGAGGGCCTCCCTCCGTTTATATAGCTGAATACTTGGAAGTCTGTGCTCAGTGTTCATATGCAAGTAAAGCCAATTCAGCATGTTCACTGGAAGCTATGTAAATGTAGTTTTGTAGTTCATCCATGTTGTCCAGTTGAAAAAGGCATTAAATTACCACTTTCGTCATTGCCTATACATATTTTATATATTTACGTGTTCACTATATTTGTGTATTTTAGAAATCAATGATTTAAGCTAATTATTGTACATTTTGGCTTTTGGACATACTGTACATCCCTTTAGAAACCTGTTCTATTGAAAAATAAAATTGTGTGTGTTGTGCTAAAAGGAAAACGCAACATGGACCATAGTAGCATTATATAGATGATAAAGTGCTTATAACCCCTTGCTCCGTTGCTGTAGGTAACTTGCAAGATCTTTCATCTACAGCAGGCAAAGCTTTATAGAGATACCACCTTCCATATAGATTTGTACATTTTGGTTTTGTCTGTTGCACTTAATGTTATTTAAAATCTTTGAATCCTGCTGTACTGTCTAAATATTTATGCTTAACTGCAAGAAAAATAATTGCTGCCGTCGCTTTGCTTATAACGGCACAGCAATTTTATTTTTTTATATATTTTTTTTTTTTTTCCCCCACGTCAAATCGAAATTGGAATTTACATTGAAAACACGAAGTGAGTCAGAACACTGAAGAAAATTTTTCGGTTTAAACTTCAACTCCCTTTCTTCCAGCCACGTGACTTCTCTGCATTGCATTCCTGTGCAGTTGACTTGTATTTCGTGAAATAAAATGATGTCAATGAAGCAGAAAGCTCTTTTTTTTTCTCTTGTTAGATACTGTGGAATGGGCGAGAATGTCAATCAGAAATTTGGTGTACATCTTTTTAAATGCTGAGCTGTCCTCCAAATGATTCACTACTTGTACCAACAATGTTTTCTGTATATATTTGTACAGCTTTTCCTTACCGTATTTTTTATTTCTTTTAAGTTGTGTGCTACTTTTCACTAATACTTGAGGCTTTAGACTTTAGGAATGTCTACAGCAAAACAATAAACCTTTTCCAGGCTCAAAGAACTGTTGAGATTTGTGGTTATTTTCTCAGTTTTTGTGTTTGGAACCAACTTATTGGACAACATTGTTAGTATCTTCTAGATGCGTAATTACACCTGGTATACGATCATTAGAATTGGAATATAGCTGAGAATTCTCAAAGAGGAATATTGTCCATTTTTAAACTGGGGATGGCCAAGAGTTGTACATACATTCCCTTCATGCTTAACCCAGGACATACTTGAAAACGAGAGAAATCTCAATGTATCCTTCCTGGTAAAATTCTTCGTAAATAAATAAACAGGGCTATTCAGAGAGGTGAAAACCTTTTGAACTGCCAGGAGAGTGAACAAATAGCCAAATTGGAAAGTGAGAAATGGGAGAATTTCTCCGGTGTTCCAATTGTGACCTAGAATTTTCAATTCTCCAGTCATTCTCAAGGGTTTCACCTCTTTCTGAAGAGCCCTGCTATAAATCTATGGAGATAATAAAGCCTTGTGGGAGTTGAGGTTGTGTGAAAATATATATATTTTATTTTAAACCATCCCGATTTTAAAAACACATGCAGTTTGCATAGTAAAGATCAATAAGTAGATTTTAAGTTTTCAAGATTTGCAAAGTCGGGAGACGAGTCACAGTCTTGAACTGAAGAATGCTAAACTGTGCTTTTGCGGATTGGGTTACACAATTCTGAATTGTGAACTTTTTTTCCACATTGATTCTACAATATTTAAAGGAGTCACAAGATGTCGCTAATTTAATAACATAAAGCCAGATTTAAAAGGAAATTACAGTTTATTGTATATATATATATATATATATATATATATGTTTGTTTTTTAGAAAACGTTCTTAAAATCATTTATTTTGTTGTTTGGGTCTAGAATTAATACTTGGAGTGAAAGAGCTGCATACTGTATACAGCCTTATCCCTTTACAAGCAAGTGCTTTTTGTTGGAGCGGACAGACATTTATTTGAAACCTGCGATGCATATTTAAGTCTAGGGTAAAATACCAATTTTGTAGAGATGGTTAAAAAAAATTTAAAAATGTAAGCTTGCCAATTTTTACAAAGAACTATTGGTGGGAAGAAAGGTTCTAAACTCAAGATGGCGTCTCTTGATCAATGTCACACGGGGTCTGCTTTATTGGCATACAGGCTGAAATGGCCTTTGTGTTATATACGGTAAAAAAAAAATTAAAGAAGCGATCATTTGCAGAACAGCTTCCACAAAATATAAACAGATAATAAAAATCTGTGGCATAATGCCTATATATGAAAATTACAGAAATACCTTCTTTCTGTACAGCAGTGAGTAACCCCCAGTGCTCTCCCTGTATTCTGACCTCTTCCTGGATGTTGTAATGCAGCAGTAGAATTGGTCCCGTCTTCCCCACCCAACTCCTTTACTGACATTTAGTTGCGCGACGTGTACATCTACAGTTCTGTTCACAATTGGTCAGTGATACCCGCAGTCAACACATGTCTACTCCTGTATTACATATTCAATAAACTTGTGTTGGGCATGATTTTGGATATGACCAGCTCCCTATGAAGAGAATGGAATTATATGTGGCTAAGCCACCTTTTGTTTGGCTAGAGTTTACCACAGATGCTGGAAGTCCTGCGAATTTTTATTTGTAAAGACTCATTACATCAATTCATAGATCTAAAGAGCCTAGATCATCACGTTATCTGTATTTAGACATTCCTTGGTAAGAAGATCTAGCAGGAGTAGAGATGTAAAAATTTCAGGAAATTTTGAAGCCATGGAAAAAACTTTTTTTTTTCCCTGGGTTTTTTTTTTTTCCAGAAAAATTGGAAATTTTTGGAAAAATTTAAAATATGCACCATGGAGTAGGTTTACAAATTTAAAAATTTTGTTTCACTTGAAATAAAAGTAGTTTATTTAGTAACTTGAATTTTGCTTTTTTTAATTTTTTTCTTTTGTTTCAAATGGAAAAACAAGCAAGGACTGTATATGATGGTATTATTATTGTCGTCATTTATATAGCGCCAACAGTTTCCGCAGCGCTTTACAATAACCAAAGGGAACGAAATACAAATAAACGGACGTAAGATGGAAACGAGGTGTAGAGGGCCCTGCTCATAGGAGCTTACAGTCTAGAGGGATTGGGGGTTGAGGAAGACAAGAGGAATTTCACTAGATAGCAGGATCATTAGTGCCAGTGTTTTGGGAATGGTGGGGCCATAAGAAAGGCTTCAATCAAGTGTGAGTAGGTGAGCAGAGGGATTAGTTGCATCAGTGATGTGGTACGCTAATCTGAAGAGGTGGGTTTTGAGGGATTTCTTGAAGGCCTGAAGATCAGGGGAGAGTTTGATAGGCTGAGGCAAGTCATTCCAGAGGACTGGTACCACCCTTGAGAAGTCCTTTAGGCGAGCGTTGGCTGTGAGTGTGTAGACCGATGACAGGTTGAGATCACCTGCCGAACGGAGTTGTCTAGATGGGAGGTGCTTGCGGAGTAACAAAGACATGTAGGGAGGGGTTGCGTTATTGAGTGATTTTGAATGTGAGCATCAGTATTTTAAACTGTATCCTGAAATGTACAGGAAGCCAGTGGAGGGACCGGCAGAGTGGGGACGTATGTGAGGTGCGTTTAGTGAGAAAAATAAGCCTTGCCCCTGCATTCATTAGATTGCAAAGGGGCAATACGGGAGTTGGGGAGGCCAATAAGGAGCGAGTTGCAGTAGTAAAGTCGTGAAATGACAAGAGCATGAACCAGCACTTTTGCGGTATCTTGTGTGAGAAAGGGGTGGACACGGGCAATGTTTTTGAGTTGAAAATAACAGGATTTGGTCACTGTCTGGATGTGGGAAGAGAATGTTAGGTCAGAGTCAAAAGTGACACCAAGGCAGCGAGCTTGGGGTGCTGGGCTAATGGGTGTTCCATTTACTCGTAGAGAGATGGATGTTATTGGGATCTTCTTGGAGGGAGGGATGACGAGAATTTCAGTTTTGGCAAGATTGAGTTTTAGGAAGCGGGAAGCCATCCAATTTGAGATAGCAGAGAGACCGTGACTCGACTCGATCCAGGAGACCTGGAGAGAGGTCAGGGGAGGAGAAGTAAATTTGGGTGTCATCAACGTATAGGTGGTACTGGAATCCAAAGGAGCTGATCAGAGAAAAGTAGAGGGCCCAGTACTGAACCTTGGGGCACCCCAACAGAGAGAGGCGGCCGGGAGGAGGTACTTCCAGCAAATGAGACACTAAACGATCGTTGGGACAGGTAGGAAGCAAACCATGAAAGAACAGCACCTTGAAGGCCTATATCACGAAGCGTTTGAAGGAGGATTGAGTGGTCAACTGTATCAAAGGCGGCAGAGATATCAAGAAGGATCAGCAGTGAGTAGCACCCATTGGATTTAGCAGTTGCAAGGTCATTGGTCAGTTTCACGAGCTGTTTCTGTTGAGTGCAGTGAGCGAAAGCCAGATTGCAGAGGGTCAAGGAGAGAGTGGGTGTTGAGGTAGTCAGACGGGCGTACACAAGCTTTGAGGTGTTTGGAGGCGAAAGGGAGCAGGGAAACAGGGCGGTAGTTGGAGGGAGCATTCAGATCCAGAGATTTTTTTTTTTTTTTTTTTAGGATTGGGACTACTGTGGCATGTTTGAGGTGAGCAGGAAAGACCCCAGATGTTAAAGACAGATTAAAGGTATGGGTCAAGGATGGTACAAGAGAAACAGAAGGTGTTTTTGGCAAGATGTGAGGGAACGGGGTCGAGGGGGCAGGTAGTGGGATGAGAGGATCGTAGTAGTTTAAAGACCTTTTGTTCAGTAGCTGAAGAGAATGAGTTAATCATGTGAGGATAGACATGGTTAGCATCTTCATGCATGGGTGAAGATGGCATTCTGGAGATTTCAGTTCTTATCTGTTCAATTTTTGCTGTGAAAAAGCATGCTAGGTCTTCAGCTTTGAGGTCAGTGTGAGGAACAGCCACAGCAGGACGGAGAAGGGAGTTGAAGGTGGTGAACAGGCGTTTTGGGTTCCGGGAGTGGGTGTGTATGAGGGCTGTAAAATATGACTGCTTGGCTAGGAAAAGCGCAGAGCTGTAGGACAGGAGCATAAATTTATAGTGAAGAAAGTTGGAGCGGGTCTTTCTCCAATAGCGTTCAAGCAGTTCTAGAACATCTTTGGAGATACCGGGTCAATTTGTTGTGCCAGGGTTGCAAGTTTTGTCGCCTCATTGACCAGGGTTTTGACGGCGCCAACTTATCAAGGGTGGAGGAAAGAGTAGAGTTGTAGCGGGTGATGGCTTCATTAGGACAGGAGAGAGGACGGACGAGAGTGGTATGGATATATTGGCAGAGAATTGCTGTGGCTCCAGAGAGCGGAGATTTCGGCGAGTCTGATAAAGTTTAGGTTCAGATCAAAGAACGAGGGGAGAGCTGAGTTCACAAGTCAGAAGATGATGGTCAGAGAGATTTGAGAGTGTAATAGTGAGGTCCGAGATAGGGCACCAGTAGGAGAAGATAAGATCCAGAGTATTGCCAGCTGTGTGGATGGGGGAGTTGGACCACTGAGTAAGGCCAAATGAGGATGTAAAGGAGAGAAATCGCGAGGCAGCTGAGCTCTGTCGCGAGTCGACAGGGATGTTAAAATCCCCAAGAATGAGTGATGAAACATCAGAAGACATGAAATGTGGGAGCCAAGAAGAGAACTGGTCGAGGAAGGGAAGAGGTTGGCCAAGGGGTCGGTAGATAACAGCAATACGAGCGGCTAAAGGCTTAAACAGGCGAATAGACCTCAAATGTGGAGAAAGTAAGAGATGGGCATGGAGGAGAGTGCAAAATCCCCACAATTGGAGACCGCCATGTGTTAGGGATGCAGGTGTGGCAGTATCGCATGGAGTGAGCCAGGTTTCGGTTAAAGAAAATAGATGTAGGGAGCGTGAGATGAAGTCGTGGATGGTAGTAGATTTCTTCGCATTACACACTGACCTAGCATTCCAGAGTCCCAAGTGGAAGGTGAGAGTGGGGGTTGTGTTAATGTGTCTGAGGTTGGTTGGGTTTCTAGAGCTGGAGGTTGTCACACAATCTCCAGCTCTATGTCCCTGGGGGGCCCAGGGTTGGGGGGAGACATCCCCTGCTGCAAGGAGAAGCATGAGTGATAAGTTAAAAAGGTGGGAATGTGATTTGAATGTGCCGGGTGAGGATGTGTGAAGTGAATGATGGATGCCTGATTTGAGAGAAGGGGGAAGGAAGCAATGAAGGAGCAATAAAGATGGAGTGTGGTGGTGGGGGTATATGGATGTCTTTTATAGAGCGTGAAGTTACAGTAAACATGAAGAAAATACAGAACATGTCCCAGGAGACAATGACACTAGGAGCATGAAGTGATCTAAATACAAGTGGCTAAGGGAAGGGTGAGCAATGGGTTAACTGTGTGGTTGTGAAGGCTGGATGGTCAGGTAATTGCAGGGGTGTGTGTGTGTGTGTGTGAATCAGGAACAGCACAGGTGAGAGTGTGCTATGGCACATGACATAATTACCTTATGTAAGTAAATTTGCCCATGGGGTGGGCGGGAAGAAAAAGTATGGAAGCTTGCAGCGCTGGGGAGTTTGGGCCTTCTGTGCTAAAGGCAGAGAAAAAAGGTGTTATATACGTTTTAAAGTTAAAAGGATGTATTGGGATAGAAAGATAAGCAGGGGATTGGTGAAGCGAAAGAAAAATATACAAATACAGGCATAAGGCTAATAATGGCTAGTAAATTATGCTAGAGACAATCACATAATGCAGTAATAAATAAGGCCATGACTAGCAATGAGCAAGCAGAGATGCTAAGTTGAATAGGAAAACAAAAGATGTTGGAGAAAAATAGTTGATTGAAGAGGTGATCCGAAGGATTCTTATGCAGTACCTGGGATTTTAATGGTTGCACAGGAGAAAAGTATGGAAGTTTGCAGCGCTGGTGAGTTTGGGCCTTCTGGGTTTTTAATGGTTGCACGGGAGAAAAGTATGGAAGCTTGGGCCTTCTGTGCTGGGTATGAGAACAAGTAACAACTTTGAGAACAAGTAACCAGCCCTCTATTCCCTAAAGAGCAACAATAAAAGCAAGAAACCCATCAACATAAAAACATAGAAATATATATTTATATATCAAATTTGCCTCTTAGCACCAATAGCAAAAGGAAGTAACTGCATTATTTGTGGCTGTAGGATATGGATACATCAATATTTAAGGTCCATGTTGAGGTTTAACTTTCGCGTGGAGCTTTAAAAAAATAGAGAAAAGAAAACAGACACAACATATACAATACATGCAATTTAATCTCATTTTCTGATCCATCATTTTCTGTTTCTTCTTCCTCTCCAAATTTGTCATTTTTCTCATTGACTTCTAAAAATGTAAGGTTTGCACGGATTAAAACAAGCGTTTCTCCTCTTTTCTCGGGTTTGTTTGTTTCTTGATTTTGGTTCGAATATTACCAAACATAGAACAGATTCTTTCGCAGCAGCAGCAGGAGGAATCTACAGGAAGTGAGATGCAAGAGGTGTCAGAGGTCGTGTTGTGCAGAGACATTGCCACCATGTTGCAGGAGGGATATGAGTTGCAGAATCCCAGACTGCTGGAGAGAACACCAACAGGGATCAAATAGGGACAAATTTAACCTCTTAACTATCATCAACTGTATCCCAACAACCACTGTAGGAGGTACAAGATGGAGCTCCCAATCAAGCTAAACTGAAGCCTTTTCCCCGTAGCGCCCCCTAGAGGCTGAAATGTATATTTTTTGTTGTCTGAGTATTGCATTGGGACGTGTTACTTGAATTTTATTCCAGGATTTGCTTGTCTTCAGCTTTAAAACTTAATGAAAGACTTCTGAGGCTTTATTTAAAGGTCCTAATGTTATGATATGGTATTAAATCTATATTAGACATGTTCTTTTACAAGGATATATAATATATCACACAATTTCCCCCCCCCCCCCCAATTTTTCGGGAAAAAAACAAAATGGTTTTGGAAAAAACGGGAAAAAAACTATTCCCCAATTTTTCCGTATAAAGCAGGAGTAAAACTGGATTTGGTGGTTGCAGCTTATTTATGGAAAATACACATTGTGTATACACACTTTTCAAATCTGCAGTGGTAACATACTTTATAAATAAATAATTTAAAAAAAACACTACAGTTAATAGGTTTTCATAACGAATTTTTGTTCATGCAATAAATGTACTACATGTTGATAGTTGGCTTATTGGCCACTTGTTAAATATAAATGTTACGGTATCATCGTTGCGCAGCAGCTGCCCTCGAGTTCTGTACAGTAATTTGAAGAAATAACTACAAATATAGGCTCTAGATTATAGCAACCTGTATAAAGTGTGCACTCCTTCCAGTTTGTGCAGTGAGGCATTAAGCCTTCGCTATATGCTATCCGTTGAATAAAGTGGGGAAAGTGTTTGTAAAACCATGCCTATATGGTCAGTCATGAAAACACTGATGGACTGTATTTTCTTAAACTTTAACCTTTTTATTATCACTTCTAACACTAACATATACACACACTCGTGAGTGAAAAAGAAAACAAAAATGTAAAATCATTGCTTTGCCTTTTATGAAGTCTTTGTTATTTTTTTTATTTTCTTTCTCCTCCCCCCCCCCATGAGTGTGTAGATGTTAACCTTTTATTATCAAGACAAAATTAAGAAGAAACACAAAGTTTCAGGAACATACAGTTCAAAAGTGCTTTCATGTATTAGCAACAGGTTACCCCCATCAAGAATGGAGTGACTGAGGGGTTATTGGTGGTGTTTTTTTTTTTTAATAATATATAATTAGTCAATCACATGGCATAAGCAACTGTACAGCTGTATTTTTTTTTAAGGCCATATTACTGTAGGTTATGCAGTAGTGAGGTTTATTTTTCGATCAAATGTATTTTATATAGATTTATACGCTAGAAGTGTATTCTCATTAGTTATTGCATGTCTAATGAAAGGTTTATAGGTTTCCCTTGATGAAAAAAAAATGTCTGTACTGTTGCACATGGGCTCTAAAGAGACCTGTTAAGCCCAGACTGCTGAAGTTTGTGTCCTCTGTACAGAAAATTTGTTAGGGGTTTTCTTTAAGGGAGGCATAACCAAGTGGGTTGCAACACTTTTATTCATGGAGAAACTGTGGTTATTGGTGATGCTCTCCATATCCAAGTGGAGCTTTCCCCATTTCCTACTTTATGAACCGCTGAGAATATTGGGTGCCTTTTTTTTTAATGTTTACTGAAATGGGTCTTCTTCTATTTACTTGCAGAAATGGACGCGAAAAAAGTGATTACTGCAACGGATAAACAGTACTCTGGCAGTCTGCTACAAGCATTAAATGACCAGCGTATGCAGGGACTCTTCTGCGATGTGACAATAATTATTGAAGACCGCAAATTTAGAGCGCATAAAAATATTCTTTCTGCTTGTAGTAGCTATTTCTACCAGCTCTTCTGTGTTTCTGGCCAAGTTGTGGAGCTAAATTTTGTCAAAGCAGATATATTTGCAGAAATACTCAACTATATATACACTGCAAAAATTGTATGTGTAAAACAAGATATGTTTGAAGACCTAATAAGATCCGGACAGCTCTTGGGTGTCCCATTTATAGCAGAACTTGGTATACCAATGTCATATGTTAGGAGCATGGCTGGTGACGGTAACGATAGCAGTGGTGATGATCTGTCTATTGCCGATCTAAACAAACCTGAATTTCAAAAATACAGTGTTCGTCAATCAGCAAGTAAAAATACAGATATGCCGGTGATTACAAAAGAATCTTCTTCATCTCGTGAAGAAGCGAAGGCCAAGAAAAAAGGTCTTGATTCAAAGAAAGAAGATTCTGAAAATGTTACATGTTCTAAGATGTCAACAGAGGAACCAACATCCTCTAGTAAAATGGAAGTTGTGCAAAGGCCAACCTCTCCAAATAACCCATATTTTAATTCTGAGAAACCCACAAAATGTACTGATGATCATTCTGTTCAAAGCTGTAAACCTTCAGATCTGTCTGTTCAAAACACTCAGCCTCCTATTCAAAACACTCAATCTACTTCTTCGCCTGTTCAAACCACTCAACCTACTACTCTGCCTGTTCAAAACACTCAACCTGCTACTCCGCCTGTCAAAAACACCCTATCTACTACTCCACCCACTCAAAATACTCTCTCTACTACTACCCCCGTTCAAAGTATTAGACCTTCTACTCCTCCTGCTCAAAGTACTCGACCTCCTACTCCGCCCGCTCAAAGCACTCAACTTCCTACTCCGCCCGCTCAAAGCACTCGACCTCCTACTCCATCTGCTCAAAGCACTGGACCTCCTACTCTGCCCGCTCAAAGCACTGGACCTCCTACTCTGCCCGTTCAAAGTACTGGACCTCCTACTCCGCCAGCTCAAAGTACTCGACCCCCTACTCCACCTGCTCAAAGTACTCCACCATCTACTCTGCCTGCTCAGAGTACTCCACCTCCTCCTCTGCCCGCTCAAAATACTCTACCTTCTACTTCGGCCACTGAAAACACTCAACCTCCTACTCCGCCCGCTCAAAACACTCAACCTCCTACTCCGCCCGCTCAAAACACTCAACCTCCTACTCCGCCCGCTCAAAACACTCAACCTCCTACTCCGCCCGTTCAAAACACTCCATTAACTTCCCAGCCTGTTCAAAACCCTCAACCTCTTCAGCCACTTGTGCAAAGCATTCAACTTCCTAATCTGCCTCTACGAAACAGTCTGTATTTTATTCATCCTGACCAAAACAAGCAACCTTCAATCCTGCTTCCAATGTCCATCAATACAAATATGGTAGCACACCATTCTAATGCACCTCTTGTTGCATCAGGTGAGAATAAAATTTCATTAAGTGCTATGGCACAAAACCCTACTTCTCTTACTTCACCTACATCAGCCTCGTCACAGGGGCCAATTATACGACCTGCTAATTTGGAATTTCCAAAATTAATACAAAGCGGAAACTTTTTGCCCAAAACAGAAATAAAATTGGGCGGACACCGCATCTCTGTACCAGTTTCTAATGTTACTCAAAATAAAACAATATCTGTTGATGGATCTGGCGTTCAGAGGAAACCGGTTATGCCATTTAGCCAAAACTTCTCAAAGCCTGATGAATTAAAAATGAAACATTCAGATGCAGCTTCTGGGAGTAGGATGGATGGTAAAAAAATAATAACTTTGGGTAAAACCTCAGAAATAGGAGGGCTGTCCACTGGCTGTAAAGTGTATGCCAATATTGGAGAGGACACCTATGACATAGTAATTCCCATCAAAGATGAACCTGATGAAGGGCTATCCAAAACTGATGATGATGGTTTCCCAAACCAAAAACGTATGAAGATGAAAGATGATGACCACTATGAACTTATAGTGGATGGCAGAGTCTATTACATTTGCATTGTTTGCAAGCGGTCCTATGTGTGTCTGAAGAGCCTACGAAGGCATTTTAATGTTCATTCCTGGGAGAAAAAATACCCTTGCCGTTATTGTGAGCGTGTCTTCCCACTTGCAGAGTATCGCACGAAGCATGAGATCAACCACACAGGCGAGCGAAGATACCAGTGCTTGACTTGTGGAAGTACTTTTAGGAACTATCATCTTACGTCCTCCCATATCAAATCTGTCCACAGCCTTGACCCTTCTGGAGATTCAAAGCTTTATCGACTGAATCCATGTAAAACTTTACAGCTCAGGCACCCTGGATATGTAACTGATCCTCCAAATAATGCTCCTGTGGTTAGTGATGGTGGTATTGTGTATGATATTGACCCTGACAAACCACAACCTGCATCTGAAGAGACGACCAGCGCTCCGACTGCTGCTCCAAAGCCGGTGAACTGGGATAGCATATTCCTCCATCAGAACAATCGGAATGTGTCTGACAGCAGTACAGAATTTGAGTTTATAATACCAGAGTCGTATTAGATGATTCAGGAGGAATTGTACTGGAACATTGAACATTTCAGGTGAATGGTCGCCAGGACTCTTCCTTTTTTTTTTTTGTAATAGTATGCAGGGGGTTTTCTTTTATAGTAGACCCAAGCTTTTTCCAATGAACGCTTCATGTTTTTATAGCATTAAAAATAGGTTCTTGTCTCCATTTGTAGATTAGAGATGCTTGCTGTTACAGAACGCATGCGCAAGAAAGGCTTGACCCGTTCATGATTCTCTTGTTAGCAATGTAGACATTCACCTTTTGCACCATGATCTGATTTACTGTAAGAGAAATAGAATCATGGCAAATGAATATTCCATTTTTTATGCTGTTAGGGTCCAATATGAAAGTTGTATTTGTTTATATTTTTTACGTACATACTTACTGTTCTAGAAGAAAAAATCATAATAAACTTGTCTAGTTCGCAATCCAAATTGTTGACATAATTTGGTTAAATCTGAATCTCCCTATGGATAAGCAATGTGTCATTTTAAGATGGTCCTGGCATGCTCCCTTTCAATAACAGCAGTAAGATTACATTAAAATATTCTTCTGTTGCATACCACCTCCAGGTATAGAAGTCTTAACCCAGACTGCGGATCCATTGTCAGGTAGTAAAACTGTACCGAGAAAAAGTAACATTCAAGTATTCAGACATTTACTCGCAAGTGTATGGGGTAATTCAAATCAATGCATTTAATATGTAATTGGCCTAACTTCATGTATATACAAGGGCTTCACATAGGCAAGGGCAACAGATTAATTTTTTATTTTTTCTGCTAGTATATTTTAATACATAGTTATCAAAATTTGAAAATGTCATCCTTTCCTCGATGAAGACTTGAAATCACCGCTGGGAAAAATGATGCAGATCATGGTACTTCTTGAGAAATAAGTCTAAGTATCTTCTGCCTTCATTAGTTTCTTGACGTTTTAACATAAAGAAAACCCAATACAAATTTGCAATAGATTTTAAAATCTACCGGGAGGGAGGGGTGGGTTGTTAGAAATATGTGTGGACTTTATAGCAACAAGGTAGATACAGAGAACTCGTATGTTAATGATATGACAGCTTGTAGAAGCTGCACCATGCTGCTTTTTCCTTACTGGCAGTTCCATTAATAGTTATGTGAATCCCTAAAACTAATCGTTACAGCACTTGGATTATGCTTTTCTAACCTAAGATATGATTTTAGTTATAAAACATAAAGGGCACTAACATTTGGTGTGAGCTAAAACGCCATTGCTAATGGAAAGATTGAGCGAGAGTCGCTAAAAGGTAGTGCCTGACGACCCACCAACAGATCACCTTGTCTGCGGTAGTCCGTGCACAAGGTCGTTTAGCGCACGCTAGGGTAACGCGAAGACGGGGGCTGAGAACCAGCGCTAATGTGGTTGCATTGGGGAAAAACAGTTCTCTCCTGCACAGAGTGCCTCTGCCCTCACAAGCTTGTACAGGTATGAACACATTCAGAGAAGAGCCCTCACCCCCCTGCATTATTAAAATCCTGCAAGGTGGCCGGATAATCCATGTTTTGATGCACACCTATTAATTAAGGCTGATGGGCATTGCATGATAAATGCCACCCAACAACATGTAGAATCATTACACTGCATTTAATAGATTTAAAAGGAAGGCCAGGTGAGCCACAATAATTTACCTGCTGCAGCATATAAATAATACATGTTTCAGGGCAAGATTTATCCATGTGTCCCTGTAAACATGGTCAATACGGTTACCCTAATATCAACCGCTTACATGCTATGAATAACCCCCAGCAACAAAATGTTTAAAATAAGGCAATATATTAGAATTAGGATATTTGTGAATAAAGGATACATATACAGTGATACCTTGGATTACGAGTAACTTGGTGTGCGAGTGTTTTGCATAACGAGCAACTCTTTTTACAAATTTTTGCCTTTGATTGCGAGCGCCGTCTTGCATTACGAGCAAAATATGTGTAGAGTGTGTCTGCATGGTGGGGGCGGATCTAATCACCGGCAACTCGTCTCCCATCATCTCTCATCAAGAGCCCTGTCATCAAGCGTCTCTCGCTGACACCAACCACCAGGTACAGGAGAAAGTACAGTAATTTTGTATGTGCTAGAGGGATAAGGAGTGCTAGCCTCTGCTCTATTTCTGGCTATCATTTCAGTTTCCCCCTACTAGGTAAACCGATGAGGATGTGGCACTGGCAATCTGGCCCTGTCCTCTGTCCCTCCTGTGTGTAACACCATACATTACAGTACTGTGAGGTTTATTGGAGTACTGTGAGTTTTATTGCGGTGGAGCACTGTGATACCCTCCTACACAATGCACATTGCTGTAAATTTATGCTATGGATCTCTCTGATATGCTCATAGACACTGTACAGTTGCTGTGGATTAATTTTTCCTTTATACTGTACAGTATTTTGTATTACTGTAATAACTTTCATATGAATAAATGGTTGTGGAACCAATCGTCGGTGTTCCCATTATTTCTTATGGAGAAATTTGCTTTGGTTTAAGAGCGCTTTGGATTACAAGCAAGCTTCTGGAACGAATTATGCTCGTTAGGGATGCACCGATACCACTTTTTTAAGACCCGAGTACAAGTACCGATACTTTTTAAAAGTACTCACCGATACCGAGTACCGATACTTTTATTTAATGTCATGTGACGCTTTCCAATAGGAACAGACCTCATATAAAAATTTATATGAGATTGACCGCAGCTCACATGGATGTCCCCCAGCTCACATGGATTTGTCCCCCAGGTCTCATTGATTTGCCCCCAGGTCTCATGGATTGGTCCCCAGGTCTCATGGATTGGCCCCCAGGTCTCATGGATTTGCCCCCAGGTCTCATGGATTTGCCCCCAGGTCTCATGGATTGGCCCCCAGGTCTCATGGATTTGCCCCAGCTCTCATCGATTTGCCCGCAGCTCTCATCGATTTACCCCCAGGTCTCATGGATTTACCCCCAGCTCGAACGCTGGGGAAGCTGGCCGTGTGCATGTAAAGCACGCGGCCAGCGTTCCCCTCCGGCGCGCCAAATACTCACCCTTCCTGAAGTTCCGGTCTCTGGGCAGTGATGCGGTCACGTGGCCGTCGGGCGCATCTGTGACACTGCCTCCAGCCGAGAGGCAGCGTCACAGGAGCGCCCAGTGGCCGCGGGAACGCATCACTGCCCAGCGACCGGACCTTCAGGAAGGGTGAGTATTTGGCGCGCCGGAGGGGAACGCTGGCCGCGTGCTTTTTATGCACGCGGCCAGCTTCCCCAGCCCCGCGGATACCGGCAAGCCGGCCCAGCGCCGGCTTCCGGTATCGGCGGGATGTATCGGGCTGTTTGCACGAGTAACAAGTACTCGTGCAAACGGCAATATCGGCCCCGATACCGATACTAGTATCGGTGCATCCCTAATGCTCGTAATCCAAGGTATTACTGTATATCATAATAGAGCCAACATTGCTGACCAGATCCATTACTTATGGTGTATGGGGCCAAGAGAACACCTGTGCTACATTCCTTTCAATTGCCTGTTAATTTTGTGCAAGGATCTGTTTTTTGTGTGTTTTTTTTTGGAGTTAACACCAGGGTTGAGCAGAAGGTAAAATTTTGCACAGACACCAAGTGATCTGTTGGTTATAATAGCGCAAATGCTCTCTAGGGTTCCCCATGTTAAGTATAGGACACAGTAAGTACAGTTGGCTCGCATTATGAATCGCAAATTACCATGGACTAAGTAATTTTTGCCATTTCTAGCGAGAGGCAATCGATCTGTTGGTCAGGCACTAGACTCCTTTAACCCAGCGCTAACGCAAAAACATGCCGACGCTAGGGTCAGCTCATACCAGGTGATAGGGCCCAAAGTCAGTAAATACATGGATGTTGTAACTTTAGGGGTTTTTTTGGGGGGTTCATCCCAGCATATTTCTAACGATAATCTATTTCATATCAATAAATAAGACAAACTTTGTATACATAAAAAAATCACAGAAATCAAGTGGAATTGAGAAGCACTTACCACATTAGCATGTTGTAAAACAAAAAAATTTATTTAGGGTACACTTTAAAAACATACAGGGTTATTCAGAAAGTGCTGGTGTTGTTTGCCCGTGTTTGAAACATTGAATAAAAAGGGGCAGTTTTTGCCCTTGTTTGAAATATTGCCAAACCAGCAATTAAAAGTATTTGACTTCTGGTATGCTTTTGGGGTGTTCATATTGTAGTATTTGTTCAAATGTGCTGCAAAATCAATGTGTTAAATCATCAATAGCAATCTTTTAGACACTCGCATCAAGATGGACAATACCTTAATGTTCACATTTTTAGCATATCAGGCATACAAACATGAGATTCCATGAGCCTCAAGGAAGGGGAGAATCAGGTTAGTGTAAAAAGATCCCCATCCCATGAGGAACGTTCTCTTGTGTATGACAGAGGCCAAGTTGATCTCTCGTGAATACAGACGCCAGGACAGTTGCCACGGATGTCACTTCTCTTCGTACTATTCGCAACCAAAGCACTTGTTGCTGTAATACAAAGCAGCTATTTTATAATAGTTTCTATATATAGTTATTAATTGCTCTTAGTTTGTTTTAGGCAAGGAGAATGGTTTTAACTGATGCATCTAAACTCCTCAGCGGTGATACACTAAAATACGACTCCTACACGCCTGATACACTATACATTTGCTCACCTTGTGAGCAGCAGACCTTAAATATTCAGTAACGGCTTGCTAGTTAAGGCTGCAGTCAAACAAGCGTTCTTTGAGCAGAAGGAAAGTCCGTTAGCGTGGATGTTTCTTCCACTCTGGTGCTATGTGGCCACCTCACTGCAGTTAGTGCGCTCAGCGCTACAAAGTGCGATCCTCCTATGGAGGATTGCGCTTTGTAGCCCCGTCTGCATCCATCGTAGCTTTTTGACGGGGAGCCTGAAATCACATCTGGTAGTAGCGTGCGCAACTAGTGCGCACGCTACACTGTGTGGCCCTCCCTGTCCAGCATTCACAAAGCTGCGAAGGACGCAAGGAAGTGCAGTCACACGGATGCACTCAGGCTGCGGTCACAAGAGCACACTAAGACAACTTTGCGTTCGGGTGCTTCATTTTCTTCCCTATCCACGTGAATGAATATTACAGTATGAAGTCTGGAAAAGAGGGAGAGGTAGACAACCAGGAGAGCAGACCTAAACAGCAGCATTAAGGTTCACTTGACAGTGAAATCAAGGTTACATGGGCTAAAGAAGCCAAATCTGAAAATTGATATCATTCATCTTGTACACCGTGACTGCCATAGACTTGCTATGGGTACACAACTTAAAGTGGTTTATATATAATGTATTTGGTAATCCTCGACCTCTCCTTTAGGTAATCGAACACTCAGGAGCAGTATCTGAACCCTGGGATAATTGATCATGGAGAAAAAGCGCTTCTACAATAGTTGGATTGAAAATACATAAACCCGTAAACTAAAATGTTGAAACTTTACCTGCAGCTTCATAAACTTACAAGTATTCCTATAAAAAGTATTGTCTCACCTGCCTGGGTGGAGTAGAGGTAACATCACTGCTCTATAACCGTAGAGACCGTGGAGACAGGTTTGAATCCCATCAAGAGCACCTCTCCAGTAAGTACTTGGGCAAGACACCTAACGGTACATACGCGCCACCCAAGACATACAGTGGGGCAAAAAAGTATTTAGTCAGCCACCAATTGTGCAGGTTCTCCCTCTTAAAAAGATGAGAGAGGCCTGTAATTGTCATCATAGGTACAATTCAACTAAGAGACAAAATGAGAAAAAAAAATCCAGAAAATCACATTGTCTGATTTTTAAAGAATTTATTTGCAAATTATGGTGGAAAAAAAGTATTTGGTCACCTACAGCAGGCCTCAAAATTTCACGTCCTGAGCTACTAGTCAGGCCTTAAGAGTTACTCGCCACTAGTTGTCCCACCTAACCCTTTTCCAGCATTGCCTCTGCATTCCCACTCAACCTCATGTAATTTCCACTCGCCAAATGCGAGCAGGCGAGTGGAAATTTTGAGGCCTGACCCTACAGTACAGTACAAACAAGCAAGATTTCTGGCTCTCACAGACCTGTAACATCTTCTTTGGTTTTATTGGTTGTCAAGATCAAAAGTACCAGTGGTTCAGGAATGATATGGGCTCTGGAAGAGGCATCTCTTGAAGTGCGGGTAGGTGAGAGGAATAGGTCGGCATTAGTAATGTGCTACGCTAATATATAGAGATGGGTTTTGAAGGATTTCTTGATGTTTAGGGGAGTCTGATAGTGCGAGGGTAGGTCATTCCACAGGATTGGAGCTGCTCTTGAGAAGTCTTGTAGAGGGAAGTTGGCAATGCAGATGTAGACAGAAGACATGGAAATGTTGCCTGCTGACTGGAGTGATCTAGAAGGAATGTACTTGCGGAGAAATGAAGACATGTAAGGAGGGGTCAAGTTATTGAATGATTTGAATGTGAGCAAGCATCAGTATTTTAAACTGTATCCTGAAATGAACGGGAAGCCAATGGAAGGACGGGTGGAGGTATGTAAGGTGCAACAAGTGAGAAATATAAGCCTGGCAGCTGCATTCATAACAGATTGCAAAGGGGCACTGCGGAGGTTGGAGCAGCCAATAAGGAGCGAGTTACAGTAATCAAGTCGTGATATAATAAGCACATGAACCAGCACCTTTACAGTATCTTGCGTCAAAAAGGGGCAGATGCAGGCAATACTTTGAACAGCAATAATTAGCATGTCAAACCCCCTTTGCATACCTCTTTATTGCAAGATTAGTGTTCGCCTTGGGGAAAAAGAAAGTCCGCTGTGAGATCTCACTCTTGTCCTGTATTACTGTAAAGAAGCTACAAGGAGCAGCCCCTACCCACACTGTAACAGAAAGTCCAACAAACTACAGTTGCATTACAACAGCAAGGGAGAGGACAGAATACAGGGAGAGATCTGGGATGACTGCTATACAGGAATAAGATTCATGTTGTTATAATGACTGAAAATCCCTGTCCAGTACTGATACAAGATGTTACTGTAATTTCCATACATGGACACTATGCCACATACAGATAATATTTTTATATTCTATTGGTGTTTTGAGAAAACTGCATTGCTAATTATCTCATTATGATTGATAGAGATCCCCGTAAGAATGATATCTGACCATTTTTATTATCCATCATGTTAACGCAGACCCCGGTTTATATTGGGATAGCGGACACAGTCTAGTGGATAAACTAAAGCATGAAAAATTTAAAATGAGCAAATTTACAACTATGTTGGAGCAACGATCTCTGAAGATTGCTATTTTTGCTGCATTTCCAAAACATACATTAATCAATACATTTTAACATTAGTGCACACCCTAATCAAACAGACATTTGCTACTGGTGCAGGCATTCACATTTTTTCCAAAGTCGAGTTTATTGTCCCTGTTGATCATAAGGTGGGGTGAGATAACTCTATAATGCATCCTACACACATCACAAGTCAACAAAAAAATATTTTTATGCAGCTTCTTTTTTCTGAAAGTAAACGGGTTAATAAAGCACTGCAAAACAATGTTAAATACACAGAAGATATGCACTGTGTCTGTATGACGCAAGTGTAATCAACCACCCCCTGCATAGGGAGGAGAGGAATGCAGACGTGTCCTAATCTTCCTTAGCACCAGGGCCAGCAATACCCATAAGGCAATTTAGGCGACCGCCTTAGGGTGCTCCAGCCAGGGGGCACACATTTCTCGGCATCTTTGGCCATCCACAGAGCTGGGTACTTAGCGGGAAAGGTGCACGGCAGCAGTGTTCAGGCCCCACTCTCAAGCCAGCCCCTCTGTGCTGTCTTTGCCCTACCTGCTGCAACAGTTCCACCCCCTCCAAGAAGGCTTCCCTGGAGCTTCTCCACTCAGCACAGGCAGATTTTCTTCATGCCGTCAGTTGATGCCGAAATGTGGGACCTGAGCATATGAGGCTTCCTGCTTCCACACCTGGTTCCCCCATCATCCTGTCCCCATGAAACGCTCATTACATGCATCGGGGCTGGTGAGTAAAAGACGGGAACAGACTTCAGCCACGGAAGAAGAAGAACAGAGCGGACTCATTGGGGCGCAGGGCTGTCGAGTAGAAATTGTAAGTATGTCTCGATTTACATCTGCCCCTCCATCGGCCTGTCATAATGTGTGTGGGGAACAAGGTTGCTGCTCCCTGCCGATTATTTAAATTTTTATAGGGATGCACCGATACCATTTTTTTAAGACTGAGTTCTAGTACCGATACTTTTTTCTAGTACTCACCAGTACCGATACTCTTATTTAAAGTCATGTGACCGCTTTCCAATAAATAATTTAGGATTTTACTGAAAGCCTGTCCAATTGCTGTTACTATTGAAATGTATTGCCAGACACCCCATTTACCCACTGCACAGGCCTGACCACACACACACACCGGACCTCAGACACATGTATATCTACACAGACCTCAGACACATATATATATATATACACACACATTCAGACCTAAGACACATTTATACCCCCTCAGACACATGTATACCCACTCAGACCTCAGATACATGTATACCCACTGAGACAATTACAGACCTCAAACACAGACACTGGGGCAGCTGTCAGAATGCATTAAAAGCATTCCACCAGCATTTTCAAACTGGCAGCATTACTGAGCGACTGCTGAGCTGTGAAGGCTTTGATGTGCTCTCGCAAGGTCGGTCTTGTAACTCTCGCAAGATCATGGCTGAAGGCCTCGTTCACAGCCGGGTGGCCACTTGGTAATTCTGCAAGCAGAGGGAAATGCTGGCGGAATGCTTTTAATGCATTCTGACAGCTGGCCCAGCCCCTCGGATACCGGGAAGCCAGACCAGCGCTGGCTTCCAGGTATCAGGCATTTGCATGAGTACCAAGTAATCGTGCAAATGCCGGGATCGGCACCAATACTAGTATCTGTGCATCCCTAATTTTTTCCTTCTTTCTTTTCATCATCCTATGCAGTCTCTTCTTTAACTCTCTCTCACCCTGGCCAGTTTTTCGGCTTTTCTTTTTACCCTTATTTTGGTTGAAATGCTGCTTGACTCCATACCCATCCTGTCTGCGTTCCTCACCGTCTCTCTCAGTGGCCGCAGAGTTATACTGCATGACTCCGTTCTTTCTTGACCTTACGCTGTGTCTCCCACAACATTTTTTGGTGGGTTGCCACTTAACTTCTATAACCTGTTCTCTACCTACAACATTTCCATAGTTCCTCTAATAATTCTCTATATAACCAACATCCCCCCCCAACCCATTCATTTATATCATGCTCACCTCTGTTTAAAAGGGAGATTTGACAAGTGATTGCTCACATGTACACACACACACTGCCCGACCAGCAAAGGTTCCTGGACTGGGGTTGTCGCCGTGGTTGAACAGAAAGGCACGAAAAGTCTTCGACTGTAAGTCTCTGAAAGCGGAGGTCAGCAAGATGTGACCGCTTGTGTGCGCGTCTGGGGAGAAATCTTTCTCCATCTTTTTGTCTGTTATCCTGTCTCCAGCCTATGATGTTTCTGTCCTCTGTGCCACTCATCACACTTCCCCACCATTTTTATGTCTTACTCTCCCTTCTCCAGGCCCCTTAGTACCTCCCTTCACCCTTCCTGGGAATTTCTTTCCGTGAGTACTGCAGTTTTAGAGCTATCCAACCCGGAACTTACATCAATACTACACCTCAAAGTCATTTTGATGTCAGCAACAGTCTCCGAGGACCTTGTGTTGTGCACCCCAAAAAAGAAGCAAGCTAATGGTTTCACCGCTCAATGCCATCAAGTGCAAGGCTCTGTGGTCCCAAAAGTGTGGATGCCCTCTCTGCTGAGGAGCTGGTAAGTACCAAGACTGTGCTCCTGCATCCAAAAAGGGCATGATACTTCTTTAAAGATTTATCCAGTTCAGACACTCCTGACTGAAAAGAGATCAAGAGCAGTATCTGTATTTTTCACTACTAAGGAGGTTATTCTGAGGGGAGAAGCAGCTACGCTATAGATCATGACAGCAGTCACCTAATGAGTATTCAAGAACGGATTCCCTGGCCAGGAGGTGTGAATGGAGGTTGTTGACAGAGATCTTGTGCTGAAAGGATAATAAGCCAGTTACCTGGTTTAACCCTGGCTGCTCTGAATTGTTTTCTAGTTCACATTTCCTTTACACAGTGTTCAGGGGTCTAGTATGACTAGGTTTGAGGTTTACTGATTTCATGTTAGTATTTACCGTTGGGGTCTATACACAAAGCTTTGACATTAAATGCAATTATTATCCTTTAATTAAATAGCGCCACAAGTTTTGCAGCGCTTTACAAGACCATTGGTACAGGGAGCATTGTGTGGACATTAGAATACCACACATGGATGATGACCTGATTCAGGGGGACCCTGTTCCCAAAGGAGCTTACAATCTATGAGATGTACAAGTATTTTTTTGTGGGGTAGGCGCATCCATATCGTTAGGTGTCTTGCCCAAGGACACTCGTTGGTGGCGTCTTTTAAGTGGGATCGAGTCGGCTTTCCATGATTGTAGATTAGTGACCTGGTTGTTAGGTTAAAGTATAGAGTTGCTTCTCCATAGTTGTATTCGAGGGCTGTGCTGAACGGGATTTTGACTTGCGTCTCCACGGTCGAAGAGCAGAGATGTTACCACTGGACTCCATAGCCGATATTGCGTGTTAGGTGTCTTGTCCAAGGACATTTACTGGAGAGGTGCTCTGGCTGGGATTTGAATCTGGGTCTCCACGGTTATAGAGCAGTGATGTTACCTCTACTCCAACCAGCCGGTACACAATTTTGGTGCTTTGCTTTTGGACTGACTTCGGTGTTTCCATTTCACCAAAAATTTGGAAATTCACTATCGAATGGTCATCGTATTAAGCAGAAATTGGGGTCGCTGAAGCATGTACTGGACATCGGCGAAAACCGATGAATTGGCATCAGCGAATTACAGAGAACTGAAATACATTAAAAGGAAGTCTGCTATTCTCCTAATTTGGAGCGTACATCAACAAAAATTTTTGTAAAAATGTGTTGAAATAATAAAAAAAGGTCCGTTGAAAAATAACAAAAAAGTTGTTACAAAATTTTAAAAGAGGGCTCTATTCCCTAGTGAATGCTAACTGTAGCGTGCGGATGAGTAAGTGTTAATGCTAGGATAAGTGACTTTAACGCACGCCCCCATATTACCTTCCTAAGGCTAAACCCGTAAAAATAATCACTTGGCGCATCGGTGATTGCGCTAGCTTGTGTTAAGCTTACTCTACTTTGTGCTCTCTGTGTTAAGCAAAGGAGGCACGATCAGTAATTAGTGTTTTGGTAAGTGTAGGGTATTACAGAGTCTGAATTACCGCAGGGACAGACATGGCAAAATTTTAGCGACACCTAAAAGCTGGTGCTAAATTATTATGCTTTTGCAAAATCATTTAGCACTCCCTTACAAAAAGGGGGTGAGAACGGTGGCCCAATCCACTGCTTCTTGTCTGTGGGAGCAGAGTGAGACATTGAACAAATAATTCCCAGTCTCCCTCTGCGACCACTCCGCAATCTTGCCAGAGCGACATGGCGCAGGGCTCGCAGGCTGGAAGCACAACCCTCCACGGAATCCTATGGACTCCAGCAGGTGATACTCGCGGCGGCGCGGAAGCGCTACCACGAGTATCACAGCGGTTAGCACTGTGTTCCGAGGGCAAAGTGCTGAGACAGTGCATGTCCTGGACTATCAAGCTGAAACTAGGACCTGCGCCGGCAGGTTCCCCCATTAGCATCCCCATTTTAGCACGATGCACGGAATAGGGACCAGAGGGTTTTAAAAAATATTGTTTAAAAAAATGCATGAGGTCTTTTAAAATAAAAACTGTTTTTACCAAAAATGAAAGGACAAAAACTTAAAATCAGGCCATTTCACCGAAATTTCGGTGCAATTCAGCGATCTGTGAATAGACAAATCAATAGTTTCCAGTTGGACAATTTTGGTGCTGCTGAACACGATTGAATTGCACTGTATTTTGCCATCAATTTGCCTGTATTTCATGAATTGACATCTTTGTGAATAGATGAATTGCCCTGAAATTGCAGCTTGACAAATTTGTAAGGTAAGTGAATAACCGCTTATGGATTGCCATCTCGATGATGTTTCCAGGCATCTAAAGTGTTTTATCTATACTTTTCTATGATTGTTCTATGTTGACTTTAGAAACAGCACCTGCAAGAGTAACTTGATGTTGCTGTTGCTTATCATGACTTCATGGTATACCCACTCTGTTGACACGTCATCCCCACCAATACTGATACAGTGTCGCACTTTTCGCTAAGCGCCCCTACACCTGACTAAATTACACCTATCCCATTCATGTTTAATCCCTTCACTACCAAGCATTTTTTGTTGAATAAAAAATCTTAACAATTCTTTGAAACGTAGAATGTGAAGTTAATTAAATAGAGGATCAAATTAAAACTTTGCTTAGTTAAAAAGATCAAAAATAATGTATTCATTTATCCTTTACAGAATCATTGGTGGAATAAAAGATTCTAAATTCGAGGTCAGTGTTTCCTAACCGTGGTCCTCAAGTACCCCTCACAGGCCAGGTTTTCCAGATATCTGAAGCACAGCACAGGTGATATGATTTGCTGCTCAGTGATTGCGGTATTCAGTCTGCTTTCCCCCAAGGTAATCCTTAAAATCTGAGCTGTTAGGGGGTACGTGAGGAGCAGGGTTGGGAACCACTGCTGTAGCTGGTGTCCCTCATCTTCCACAATTTCACACGGGCTCTGTGTTATTAGCATACAGTCCGATATGGGCTTTGTGTCGAATATGGTAATTGTGATAAAGATGGTCAGATACTGTGATCTTAATGAGATTATTGGAGATATAGCTTCCAAAAATACCATTAGAATGTAATAATATCTGTATGTGGCATAATGCCTGTATATGGAGATTACAGTAACACCTTGTATCTGTACTATACAGAGATTTTCAGTAATTAAAATCCCCCGAATCTGATCCTTATACAGCAGCAGGTGACCCCAGATCTCTCCCTGTATTCAGCTCTTTCCCTGGCTGTTGTAATGCAGCAGTAAAGTTTGTTGAGCTTTTTTGTCAGAAAGAGGGTGGGGCTGCCCTTTGCAGCTTCTTTACGGTAATACAGGGTATCAGGATTGAGTCAAGCATTTTATTTATTCCTATGGGGCGCACTAATCTAGCATTTAATCTGTGTGCATACAGGGTATTGCATGCTAGTGTTTGTTTTTAATTATAATGCAGAATTATAGAATTATTAGATTTTGGTAGTGAAAGATTTGAATCCTTGAATGTTAAAGGTCTAAATTATCCACCCCATAAACAAGGAATCTTAAAGACCTCCAAAAGGATAATCAATATTGCAGTATAGGAGGAGACTCACCTGCATGACTCAGCTCCCTCTTATGCTGGTGGGCAACAGGGTTCCTAAGCTTTCTCCTCCTGTGCCTCTTAAAAAAAGAATGAAGTTTTGATATTATTTTGTTTTATGCTTATACGGTTATAATAAATCCAGTTGATATTTTAACCCAACCACCAAAGCCCCCTCTTCAATCTTTTAGGCCACCAGTCCAGCGTGACATTTACACCCCTTTCCTTCTGTCGTGGTTTGTCCTGTCTGTCCCATCTCACATACAGTTGTGTTCAAAATTATTCAACCCCCAATGCTGTAAAGGGTTTTAGGGAATTTAGTGTACATTTGTAATTGTATTCAGAATGAAATCCTACACGGACTTTTTAAAGAACCATATGCAACTAAAATGACATCAATTGGTTTTGTAATACAGTAGTAAATGTTTCTTTTGTGAATTCTTCATTGACACAATTATTCAACCCCTTAAAGACTACCACTGTGAAGAACAGAGGTTCATTCAAGTGTTTTCAATCAGGTATTGAAAACACCTGTGGATGTCACGGAGCAGCAATAAAGCATAATAAGCACCAATTAGGCAGCTTTAAAATGACTGTGATACTCAGCTCCTTCTAGACATTTACTGGTGTGGTTACAAATATGGTGAAGTCAAAAGAATGGTCCAGGAAGACAAGAGAAGAGGTGATTACTCTTCACAGGAAGGGCAATGGCTATAAGAAGATTGCAAAGATGTTAAACATACCAAGAGAGACCATAGGAAGCATCATTCGCAAATTCAAGGCAAAGGGCACTGTTGAAACGCTACCTGGTCGTGGCAGAAAGAAGATGCTGACTTCGACTGCTGTGCGCTACCTGAAGCGTAGAGTGGAGAAAAGTCCCCGTGTGACTGCTGAGGAACTGAGAAAAGATTTGTCAGATGTGGGTACTGAAGTTTCAGCTCAGACAATACGACGCACACTGCGTAATGAAGGCCTCAATGCCAGAACTCCCAGGCGCACCCCCTTGCGGTCTCCAAAGAGTAAGAAGAGTCGACTGCAGTATGCCAAAAGTCATGTGGACAAACCACAGAAGTTTTGGGATAGTGTTCTGTGGACTGATGAAACAAAATTAGAACTGTTTGGGCCCATGGATCAACGCTATGTTTGGAGGAGGAAGAACAAGGCCTATGAAGAAAAGAACACCTTGCCTACTGTGAAGCATGGCGGGGGGTCAATCATGCTTTGGGGCTGTTTTGCTTCTGCAGGTAAAGGGAAGCTTCAACGTGTGCAAGGTACCATGAATTCTCTTCAGTACCAGGAGATATTGGATGACAATGTGATGCAGTCCGTCACAAACCTGAGTCTTGGGAGACGTTGGACCTTTCAACAGGACAATGATCCTAAGCATACCTCCAAGTCCACTAGAGCATGGTTCCAGATTAAAGGCTGGAACATTTTGGAGTGGCCATCGCAGTCACCTGACTTAAATCCGATTGAGAACCTCTGGTGGGACTTAAAGAAAGCAGTTGCAGTGCGCAAGCCTAAGAATGTGACTGAACTGGAGGCTTTTGCCCATGACGAATGGGCGAAGATACCCGTAGATCGCTGCAAGACACTTGTGTCAAGCTATGCTTCACGTTTAAAAGCTGTTATAACTGTAAAAGGATGTTGTACTAAGTACTAAGATTGAATGTCACTTGGGGGTTGAATAAAACTGATAATGATGTGAGCACAGAAAAGACATTTGTGCTTATTTCATTATAAATGTTATGTTATATTTGTCTGACCTACACGTGCCTCTTTGATTTATTTGTAAGCAAACTCACAGCCGTCCATGACCTCTTCCTTTCAAACTCCTTCAACCTCCTAGCTTTAACTGAAACCTGGCTAACTCCCTCTTACACGGCCTCCGTTGCTGCTCTCTCACATGGCGGTCTACACTTGAGCCATACCCCCAGACCGGGTGAGAGAAATGGTGGCGGGGTCGGAATCCTGCTCTCTCCCAACTGCACCTACCAGCATCTCCCTCCACCCCCGTCCCTCTCCTTCTCCTCCTTCGAGACACACTGCATCCGCCTGTTCTCTCCTCTGGCCCTCAGGGTGGCAGTCATCTACCGCCCACCGGGACCAACCTCCCAGTTCTTTGACCACTTTGCTACCTGGCTTTCTCACTTCCTGTCTTCTAATCTTCCATGCCTAGTTCTCGGGGACTTCAACATTCCCATTGATGATCCTTCCGCCCCTGCTGCCTCCAAGCTTCTTTCACTCACGTCCTCCCTTGGACTCACACAATCCTCCCTCCTCCCTACCCACCGCGATGGTCACGCTATTGACCTTGTCTTTTCCAACCTCTGCTCCATTTCTGAGTTCAACTGTTGCCCTTTCCCCATCTCTGACCACCACCTTCTCTCTTTCAACCTATCTGGACTTCCTAAACACCCTGCTCCCCCACCCCGCACACACACTCGCAGAAATCTACATGCTGTGGACTCCCATCAATTCTCCAACCTACTTCACCACCTCCCTCATACCTCATCCCTCACCTGCCCTGATGCTGCCACTAATCACTACAACACTACGCTTATCTCTGCTCTAGACACTCTTGCTCCTCTTCGATTCTGTAAGGCCCCACGCCGCCAGCTTCAGCCCTGGCACACCCTCCAGACTCGCTACCTGCAAATATGCTCCCGCACTGCAGAGCGTGCCTGGAGGAAATCCCGCTCTGAAGCTGATTTTGTTCACTTCAAGTTTATTCTCCGGTCATACACCTCTGCCCTCCACTTGGCCAAACAATCCTTCTTCTCATCTCTTATATCTTCGCTGTCCTCCAACCCTAAACGGCTCTGGTCCACCTTCAACACCCTCCTCTACCCACCTGCACCTCCCCCCACAGCTGCCTTCAGCGCTCAAGACCTGGCAGACTACTTCCTCAGTAAAACTCTAACTACCAGAAGCAACATCCCAACACAAGATAGTTATCTGCCACCTCCACTCCCACAGGTCACCTCTGCCGCTTCCTCCCAGCCACTGAGGAGGAAGTCAATTCCTTATTGTCCTCCTCACATCTCACCACGTGCCCGCTCGACCCCATTCCCTCACATCTAATTCCTCCCCTCTCCTCCTCCCTCACCCCTGCTCTCACACACATCTTCAACCTATCTCTCTCCACTGGCTCCTTTCCATCCGCCTTCAAACACGCGCTAGTTACTAAAGAAACCATCCCTAGATCCCAACTCTCCATCCAACTACCGCCCTGTATCCCTGCTTCCCTTCACATCAAAGCTCTTAGAAAAACTAGTCTTCAACCGCCTCTCCCTCTTCCTGTCCTCCAATTCCCTACTCGACCCCCTGCAATCTGGCTTCCGTCCGCTACACTCAACTGAAACTGCCCTCCCCAAAGTCACCAACGACCTCCTAACTGCTAAAAAACACGGCCACTATTCTATTCTCATCCTGCTTGACCTCTCGGCTGCTTTTGACACTGTTGACCACCCCCTCCTTCTACAGACCCTCAACTCTCTCGGTCTCGGTGACACTGCACTTGCTTGGGTTGACTCCTATTTATCCAACAGGTCCTTCTGTGTGTCCTTTGCTGGTAACTCCTCCTCCTCATTGCCTCTATCTGTTGGTGTACCTCAAGGCTCTGTCCTTGGTCCTCTGCTCTTTTCCATCTACACCTCCATCCTGGGCAAAATCATCAACAGCTTTGGCTTTAATTACCACCTCTACGCTGATGACACTCAGATCTACCTCTCTACCCCTGATCTCTCTCCCCCTGTCCTTTCAAAAGTCAGTGACTGTTTATCTGGCATCTCCTCCTGGATTGCCTACCACCACCTAAAGATCAACATGTCAAAGACTGAGCTCCTACTTATTCCTCCCTCCAATGCCTCCCCACCTCCTGACTTCTCTATCACGGTGGAGGGTATCACCATCTCCCCATCAAACCAAGTTCGCTGTCTTGGAGTTACACTTGACTCTGCTCTTTCCCTCATCCCCCACATCAAGTCTCTTTCCTCTACCTGCTGATACCAACTGCGTAATATTTCCAGAATTCGGCCATTTCTTACCGCTGTCACCACAAAACAACTCATACACGCCCTGGTAATCTCCCGACTCGACTATTGCAATAATCTCTTATCTGGCCTCCCTCTGTCCCGCCTCTCCCCCCTACAATCCATCCTGAACGCCTCCGCCAGGCTAATTCACCTCACCCGCCGCTCTGTCTCTGCCACTCCCCTCTGCCAGTCCCTTCACTGGCTCCCCATCCACTGCAGAATTAAGTTCAAAATCCTTATCCTTACCTACAAAACCCTCACTAACTCAGCTCCCCACTACCTGTCCTCACTAATCACCAAATACACCCCAGCCCGCTCCCTAAGGTCAAACAGTGACCTGCGCCTAGCTTCTCCCCGCATCACCTCTTCCCATGATAGACTGCAGGATTTCTCACGCGCAGCCCCCACTCTCTGGAACGCTCTCCCTCGTACTGTCAGACTTTCCCCTAACTTCTCTTCCTTCAAACGCTCCCTTAATACATTCCTATTTAGGGAAGCCTACCACCCAACTCACTGACGCAACCATCAATCACTCTCACCTTGCAGTCCTCTCCTCCTGTTTCCAACCCCAACCCTCCCAGATTGTGAGTTCCTACGGGAATAGGGCCCTCATCTCCTCCTGTACTGTTTGTCAAATGTTGTTCAATGTATTGTAACCCTGTCTATACTGTGCTTATTGTACAGCGCTGCGGAATATGCTGGCGCTTTATAAATAAAGAATAATAATAATAAGCAAGATGACTGAATGATCAAAATCAATGTCAAACTGGCCAAAACACTCAATTTCAGTGGGGGTTGAATAATTTTGAACACAACTGTACCTACTTCATCCCACTTTTTCCATCCTCCATCTCCAGTCATTCCTATGCTTCCTCCATTTTTGGTTTTCCCTTGGCTGCATTCTGATTTTTCCACCTGTGCAGTCAGCCGTATATTCTGTCCTCTCCCGTTTCTCCCTGCTAGCTCGTTTGGTTTGTTTCCCCCTTACCCCCTCTTGTCTGATGTTCTGTGAGCTCCCTCTTGTTATAGTCCAGTCTGATCCTATATCTGTCTTGTATTCTCTTAGTTCTGTTTGGTACTTTTTGTGTTCCTTTTAGTTCTGGTTTTTGTTCTCCATTATCTGTTTGCTTTAGTCTGTATATTTCGCTCAGCAGTTTACTTCTTGCTTCTGGCTACCAGAGTTCCGGATTTCTCCACCTTACCAGTGAGTTGTTGCCTAAGCTCCTGGTTCCAGCACAAGTGGGTCCTGCTTTCCGAACTACGTGGCACACTATCCACTGGGTCTGAAGACTTACCTGGCTGCCAGACATCCACCCTGCTCCAGATGCTAAGACCTTCAATCAAGGTATTGCTGCCTAAGCTCCTGCTGTTTCCTCACGTGGATCCTGTGTGCAGCTCTGGGACTACATTGCCCAAAATCCACTCTGCTATATTTGCCTCTGTTTTGTATTGGAACTTCCTTTTGTGCAAAGACTGCCTGCTTTGTTTTTTGTTCCTGCAATACATTATTATTTTTGCATCTACATCTCCTGTGTCTGGTATCCCGATCACCCCCAGCACTTGGGAAATAAAAAAAACCAAATAGGTCCCACCATGGCTCCGTCCTGGCTCGAGTCTGACATCCAGTACTAACATGCAGGAGCTGACTGGGTGTTGCTGACACAGATATGCGTATATTACACCTACATTTGTGAGTGAAAAACTTTACATACAGTCTGCACTAGTGTTATTTTATTTCAAGGAGATATCTTTTTATGCTGTATTATTATATTTTACTTATAGTAGGTGGCTTTGTGGAGATCGCCCCCTAATGGCCACTTTGTGGGTTGCTCAACCCATCTGTAGGGAAGTATCAGCAGGGTCATATAGGCTGAAGAAGACTTCCAGTTGGTACCGAATATAGCTGCAAACCTCAACACTGTGCAAAAGTGCAGTGTTTATATTGTATGGACGTTCAGAGTTTTACACTTTCACTCTTCTCAGGGAATGGGAATTCCCAGGTCATCGTGGAGGATACAGCATGTTCAACACTACTACCACACGCACACCAAAAAGAGCAATCAACACGAACCAAAAGAAATTACAAAATGTCACACAATGGCTTTAAGTGATAAATCACAGTGTTGATTTACAAGAGATATTCTTTAACATGATATATTTACATATTAACGTTAGCGTTAAGAGGCATCAGTGGTGCTTAATGTTATGAGAGCTATTTGGCCCCATCCTGGCTACACTGAGGAGTATGCGTGTACAATTCCCAAACAATAATGTAAACATCCCAGGATACTGTAATACTGAGCATTTGTCCCCCTTTTATATAAATAAAAACACCCCTTCATTCCATCTATTTTAAATCGTAAATGTATTAGAAAGATCATTCATAAAAAAAAAAAAAGGCAAAAATTGAAATGAGTGTTATAAATAAAAAATTTACCCATCATGATGAAATGATGTAACAGTCCTGTATTCTGTCTCATACGCTGTTCTTATCAAATCAGCCCAACACACAGAACTAAATTTGATTCCAAAATATGAAGAGGTCTTCTAATCGGGTCATTAAATGAAAAAAAAAGACAGAATAATCCCGCTTTTTCATATGGAGAAGCATTTGTAGGATGTTAGCATGTTAAGGGTATTTCCACATAATAATTAGAGGGGTAGAACTTGAACTTCCACACTTAAATTACATGAAATACACAAATATGATATATTTAATCAGATATGAATATATCAGTAACACCACACACTGATTCACAATTTCCCTTTTATAAATTGTCATGATCATATTTTAAGGTAATGCTTTGTCTGCCTGCTTAACTTACTCATCCGAAGGTCGACCAGAACTTTATTTCCAAAATGGCAAAAAGGAAAACCGTCTGATGTTGTATTACATTTATATTATTTCGCGTCGTTAAGTCGTCTCGCTCAGTCCAGACCTTTCCTAAGTGCATGTTATATATATATATATATATAAAAAAGCTGTCAGTATCTGCCAAGAGTTATGCCTAAAGATTTGCTGAGGTGACCTGTTTCAGAATCCTAGAAGGTCATGGTGTATATGGTGGTGGTTTTTCGTCCGGTTGGATAGAAGGTGGAGAGTAGCGTGGTGGTGCGTTGGATGGCCACATGAAGCTGGAAGCAGGTTGTGATGTTGAACTAGGATCATCTGATAACCCAGAGGGTGTAGAAGCTGGATAGACACTGGAATGCTGTAAAAGAAAAAGTAATCTAAATTATTTTATACACAAATATATTCTCCTATATCAAGGTATTTATCATAAAAAGGAGAAAACATATATACGTACTAAGGGCACTATCATGTGCCTTGCGCTCGCAAATTTCCCCTTGGCGTCCCTGTTTTACAAGCAGATTACAGAGCAGGCGATGAATTCAGCACCCCATAGCGGTTGCTAACTGCTGCTGGTATCATCTGGAGTCTGTAGGACTCCATGGAGGCTTGTGCTGCCGGGTCTCTTGACCTGCAAGATCTCACTCTCGCATGATCGTGTAGTTCCGCAGAGGGAGATGGGGGACTATTTGTACCCTGCCTCACTCTGCTCCTGGTGGCCAGAAGTGGCGGATCGGGCCACCGTTCTTGCCGCGGGATGAGAGGAGAGTATCTGATTTGTGGGTGATAACTGATTTCGCAGAAGTGGAATCGGTTAGCAACAGCTTCTAGCTGTGGCTATCTTCTCAGTTAGCTGCAGAAGTGCATAATTCGCTTTAGGACTTTGTAATTCTAATGCTAAATAATCTTTGTGCTCCCCTTGTTAAGCATAGGGAGCGCAAAGTACAGTAAGCTTGTGCTAGAAAGCGCCATTACCGTTGTGCTAACAGATTTTTTTATCCCGTGAACAATGGGGATCTGAGCTGGGCATCCTGATGTTACCTCTTTTAACCTAACACTCACGCATGTAAGCGCTAGCATTAAGGAGGTGATAGAGCCTTAATGTCACGGATCCCCCCTGATTCCAAGATGCTGAGCCTGTATACAGTACCCTATCTACCCCTCCAATTCTAGAATGGTCGGTACAGCGAACTACCTTCAGGGACTCGATCTTAATACACCCAGCAAGGGCTAACAGACCACAGAGTAGTATAATACAGCAGGCCCCAATAGTATAGATCCTAATACCTGGAGAGAGTCAGCCTTATGCCAAGGATAGTGTTCAGAGCAAGGTTGTCAAGAATACCTGGGTCAGTACACAAAGCGGGGTTCTCCGTAATAGCAGGGTCGGTACACAAAGCGGGGTTCTCTGTAATAGTTGGGCTCTCAGTAATAGCCGGATCAGTACACAAACGGGGTTCACAGTAATAGCCGGGTCAGTACACAAAGCGGGGTTCACAGTAATAGCCGGGTCAGTACACAAAACGGGATTCTCAGTAATAGCCGGGTCAGTACACAAAGCGGGGTTCTCTGTAATAGTCGGGTTCTCAGTAATAGCCAGATCAATACACAAAGCGGGGTTCACAGTAATAGCCGGGTCAGTACACAAAGCGGGGTTCTCTGTAATAGTCGGGTTCTCCGTAATAGCCAGATCAGTACACAAAGTGGGGTTCACGGTAATAGCTGGGTCAGTACACAAAGCGGGGTTCTCAGTAATAGCCGGGTCAGTACACAAAGCGGGGTTCACAGTAATAGCAGGGTCAGTACACAAAGCGGGGTTCACAGTAATAGCCGGGTCAGTACACAAAACGGGGTTCTCCGTAATAGCCGGGTCGGTACACATAGAGGGTTCTCAGAATAGCCAGAAGTCAATAGGTATAACAGTAACTCGCCAAAGCACTGGGGAAGCAAACTCCACGTCGGAGCAGTGAGTCTGCCTAAGCAGACTGACTTTAAACTCAGCGCCTACGCATCATCATGCCTCGCCCCGCTTCCTGGCCACCCACGTGACCGCCGCGGGCCGGCTTATCACTCGGCACCCGGCCAGCGAGCACAAAGCTGCTGGGTAGGTCCTGGGACGCTGGACATCACACCTAAGTGTACATATGGGTCATGTTATATATTAGCTGACATGTAACATTATGTATTGTATCTCTGCTCATGTTTTGACTGCTAAAAAATACCCAGGGTGCACTCTGCATGCTGGGAGTACTGCCAACAATAGTGCCACCAGCTGCAGGCGTACTGTGGGAAATCTGTTCTCTCAGCAAGGCTGTCTGACGAGTTAGACGCAAGGAACACGGGAAACAACAGCTGCTGTACTTGTTATGCAGTGGCAAGCAGAAAACTGCTGCTTAGGTGCCAACCTGGAGAGAAATATTTGTCATGTGTGAAGACAAAAATGATTATTTGCTCAATTACAAATAGAAGATCATTTTGGCCATATGTGTGCTTCTCGCTCAGCACCATTTTGAAATGTCATATTGATGTAACATCCTCTGTCTTTTCCGAACACATATTCACCATCATAGCTACATTAATTCCCTGGTTATCTAGTTCAGAAACAGGTCTGTGCCCCAGATGGCATATATTTATTATTTCTGCCCATTTTATGGTCTCCACTGTATAATATATTATAATGCTAGGCACTCCGTGAATACACTGGGACGACATCTGCCTCAGGGAATTAAAATATCTACTCCACAAATATTAAATCAGAAGAAATTGGGATTGCATTCCTGAAGGCCCCCTTGTACTTATTTTGTTATGTTTGGACAAGGTGGGGGACAGGTTTCCAATTAAATAATCTAGGAACTACACATTTTACTAGTTCTGTCACTCTAGTACCAAATAATAGTAACTACTACTGAACGATCATATGGTTATCACATACTCAAATCCCATTTTTTTTGGTGAAAGCTTTCCTCTGCCTGGCTCGCGCACTGTGCTTATTTTTTTTCTCTGCATATTCCATCCAAGATGCAAACTCTCTTCGATGTAGCACCAGCTTACTGTACATTAACGACTCCTATTCTTTGCATGGGAGTCATTAATGTGCCCCTGGCAGATAGAGAACAAGCTGTTCCACCTTGTTCTCCATCTACATCTGACTTTATTCTGCAAAGAATTCCGTCTTTCAAATACTGGTGTCATGCTCCACGCCGGCGGCGGCACAAGAAGAACAAAACTGGTGCGGCTTCAAAGCAATGATCTCCTTGGCAGCACTAGTTAACCCTCAGCAGGCTACATTCAAGTTTTCCTTGCTTTATTGCTGGCACCTCAGGTGCACCAATTAAGACTTTCATTTAAGCCATACACTCCCATGGCTCAATGCTTGTGCATAAGGATTCATTCAGTGTTCCTCCAACCTGCTTCCAACAGCTCTCTTGTCCTCCCTGAGAACTGATCCTCCTGTGACCCCAGACCTCCAAGCTCCAAGGCTTCTGCAGCGCTTCCAGGCTTCTGCAGCGCTTCCAGGCCTCTACAGCACATCCAGAGGCCCTCCTTGCATCCAGAGACCCTCCTTGCATCCAGAAACCCACCAAGATCCACAGTGCCCTATGTCTCTATATCTCCTGTCCATCCTTCTTCCTATTCTGTGTTCAGTAAGTGTTCTAGTGTCTTTCAGTATTGTCTATTTCTAGTCAGCCCTTTTTTCACAGTTCCGCTCTCCTTATCTTTATTTTTGTGTTCTGTGTATCTTTCTGTCAGGTCCAGTTCCTGTACTGTCCATATACCCATTTCTCAGCCCTGTCTGCTTTAACCTCATTATTGTGTGTATCTAATCCATTCCACCCCTCTCTCTCCCAAATCTCTTATGCATTATTCATGGTCCCCTTTGGTTTAGTCATTGTTCTGCCTACCTGTTTATCTGCTTTGTAAGCTTCTATTATTTGTGAATATCCAATCAGTCCCATTCCGCTCTCTCCCAGTTGTTATACATTATTCATTGTCCCCCTTGGTTTTATCCCCATCATTGTTGTTCCCTGTTTAAATAAACCTTCTGTTGCTTTATTACTCCTGTATTCGCCTCCCTCCTCCTTTATCACTGCATACTGGGCTTGAACTAACCACTCCGTACACTGAACCCTTGACAGAGGTGCCACCCGGTACCTGCGCATGACACCTGGTGTTAAGTGATTGAGATTCTGCACCATCACCTAACACTTTAGACTTTTTCCGGTCTTCGAAAAACGTTTTGGAAGTTTGATTTTGAGTGCATCTTCAACCCGAAAAGTTCCAACTAGCTCATCTTTAATAATAACACGCCATACAAGTACCGCAACGCCACCTTGCTGGCATCTGAGTCGAAGTGGAGCTCTGTGCCCGTTACTGATCCAGCCACAAGCCCATCCATATGGTCCATCAAGAGTCACTCTCATTTCATCAGTCCGTAAAACCTTTGAAAAACCTGTCTTTGGATATTCTTGGCCCAGTCTTGACGTTTCAACTTATGCTGCTTGTTCAGTGGCGATCGGGTTTCAGTCTTCATTACCTTGGCCATGTCTCCAAGCACTGAACACCTTGTACTTCTGGCCACTCCAGGTAGGTTGCAGTTCTGGAACATGACAGCACTGGAGGATATTGGGTTCCAGGTAGCTTTACATTTGATTCTTCTCAAATCTTTGGCAGTTAATTTGCGTCTATTTTACTCAACACGTTTATTTGCAACAAAACATGTGATGGTTCTGTGATCACACCTCAATGTCTTAGCAATTTCAAGAGTGCTGCATCCCTCTGAATGACTTTTTACAATTTATTGCTTTTCAGAGTCCATTAAATCTCTTTTTTGGCCCATTTTTGCCTGAGGAAAAGAAGCTGCCTAATAATTATGCACACCTTGATAAAGGATGTTGATCTCCTAACACAAATACACATCACCTGATATGCTTAAATCCAATAAGTATTCAAGTTTATACAGCTTGGAGTTGGACAATATGCAGAACATTGATGATTCGGCCAAAATACTCACTCGCTATTAAATGTGCGCACAGTGTAGGCCCTGAAATTTATGTTTCTGTCCGTGTGTGTCTGTGTCATTGTGCGTATTATTATTATTCTTTATTTATAAAGCGCCAGCATATTCCGCAGCACTGCACAATAGGCACAGTATAGTATAAATTATTTACAATACATTGAATATCATTTGACAAACTACAGGAGGAGATATGGGCCCTATTCCAGTAGGAACTCACAATCTAGGAGGGTTGGGGTTGGAAATAGGAGGAGAGGACTGCAAGGTGATAGTGATTGATGGTTGCATCAGTGAGTTGGGTGGTAGGCTTCCCTAAATAGGAACGTTTAAGGCTGGCGGCACACTAGCAAACATTTTGCGTCCGTTTGACCGTACTGTTTGACGTCCGTCGTAGCTTTATAAAGAAGTCAATTAAACACACCACACAAAGCCCATGCGCACTTGTTCACGGACGGGCAAAGCATAAAGCCACGGACGCAAAAATAACATTGACGTGAAAAAGCTAAACGGACGCAAAAACAACGCTGCCATGTATTTTCCTAGGGTGTGGAGACATCAGACGCTACGGACGCACTTTATGCAGTACTCACAAGCTCTCCTGTGAAAAAGTGCGTCCGTAACGGACGCAGTACAATATGCTCGTGTGCCGCCTCTCTTAGGGGAAAGTCTGACCGTACGAGAGAGAGCAATCCAGAGGATGGGGGCTGCGCGTGAGAAGTCCTGCAGTCTATCATGGGAAGAGGTGATGCAGGGAGACGCTAGGCGCAGGTCGCTGTTTGACCTTAGGGAGCGGGCTGGGGTGTATTTGGTGATTAGTGAGGACAGGTAGTGGGGAGCTGAGTTAGTGAGGGTTTTGTAGGTAAGGATAAGGATTTTGAACTTAATTCTACAGTGGATGGGGAGCTATTGAAGGGACTCGCAGAGGGGGGGCGGCAGAGACAGAGCGGCGGGTGAGGTGGATTAGCCTGGCGGAGGCGTTCAGGATGGATTGTCATTCTATGTCATTCTCTGCCTTAGTCTCGGGTCTTTCTAACTCTATTGTGTCTTTGTGTGTCTGAGTCTCTGTAATGTCTCCAAATGTTATTTGAACTTTTTTATAGTATACTTCTGTGTCTCATGTGGCAGTATAAACGCATTAGGGGATTGTGGTCACAATGTAGCAACATATGAAGACAAATCATGAGTAATATAAGGGCAATGTCTGACAGCATTTTAGTGTAGATTTGCTCAGGACATTTTGTATTCTGTTATTTTTATGATTTTTCTACTGCATTGTTCTGAAAATTATTTGTAATAATTTATTGTCCATAAACAAAGAACAATATATAATTCTTTGCGATTAAAATGTGTAATTTATGCAAATTGGCAGAACTGCATTTACACATTGCTCTTCAAAACACTCTATATATTCATTTCTTTTCTCACCTCCAGATTCTCTGTGATCTGATTTTGTAGCCACCTCATATCTAATTAATTCTCTTTTTACAAATCCAGTTTGCATATTAAACGACCTTCATAAACACACTCCAACTGTATTTAATGACTAATTGCAATTTCCCTTCCGTGTCCACAGACATTATGCGCACAACTGGCTGATATATTATTGCATGCCATGCCAGCTGCATTGTAAAAAGATATGCATTTATCCTGCATATATCTCACCTCACACTCCATTCTTGATGGACAAACCTGTCCAAAGTGTGGTGGAGTGGATCTTTGCCACTGTCGGGGACGCTGCAACCTGAGGCTAATGTCAGACGAATGCATTCTGAGCACACTGTGCGTCCGTGCACAACTGACGTACTTTCTGACTGATAATACTGTAGACACCACACAGTCCGGTTTTTTTTTGACTACTGTAGATGGGAAATAAAATGAATATGTAAGATGAAAAAAATTTATACATGATTTGAAAAACCATTTTGTCCGTCAAAAATGCAGTCCGTCTGACTATGTTCCGTCACATACAAAGCTACGTAGACGTGGCGCACTCTGAGTCCTTTCTAGAGGTTTGTGCTGACAGATTCTGCAGAAGTGGAATCCGTTAGCACCAGGTTCTGACTGTGGTTAACTTTTGGGTTATCCGCAGCTGGACGGTAATTAGCGTTAGTATATTCTAATACTAACGCTAATTAACACTTTGCACTCCCTATGCTTAACATGGGGAGCACAAAGTACAGTAAACTCGCGCTGAAAAGCGCAAGATTCCAATCGCTAACGGGTTTTTAAACCCATTAGCGTTTGGATTGTAATATGGGTGGCCCGCGCTAGGGTCACCACGGCTAACGTTAGCGCTCACTCAGGTGAGCGCTAACGGTTGCGTGAACAATGTAATGGTGCCCTAGGTGTAGAGGGCCCTGTTCAAAGGAGGTAACAGTCTAGAGGGATTGGGGTTGAGGAAGACAAGGGGAGATTTACTAGATGGCAGGATCATTAGTGCCAGTGGTTTGGGAATGGTGGGGCCATTGAAGCAGCTTCAATCCTTTGTTAGTAGATGAGCAGAGGGATGAGTTGCATCAGTGATGTGGTACGCTAATCTGAAGAGATGGGTTTTGAGAGATTTCTTGAAGGCCTGAAGATCAGGGGAGAGTTTGATAGGGCGAGGCAAGTCATTCCACACGACCAGAGTAGCCCTTGAGAAGTATTGGAGGCGAGAGTTGGCAGTACGGGTGTAGACCGATGACAGGTGGAGATCGCCTGCCCACTGGAGTTGTCTAGACGGGACGTGTAGTAACAGATATGTAGGAAGGGGTTGGATTATTGAGCGATTTGAACGTGAGCATCAGTATTTTAAACTGTATCCTGAAACGTGCAGGAAGCTCTGTTGCTTTTTCAATATTCTTTTACCCTTTTCATTTTTCTGCATATTAATTTTACTACTCCATCTGTATCAATTTTATCTGTCGCCCTCTCTAAATGCAGAACTTATTTTTTCCTCACACCATCTCCACCATGATCATTTCTCTCACACAGTGCACGATTATCCAAATATTACATTTTATGCATTACATAATAACCTTTCTCACAGTTTCTTCTCATATTTGTTTCCGAATGATTTTCTCATCTTTCTAATTAACCTTCTCATAGTCATTTTCCCTTTTGTGTACTTCAAGACACTTTGCTATTCAGTGCTATGGAAACTGCTAACCTATACATACGTCTGCGTACTGACTAGAGGCCAATAATGAGCCCTCGATGGATTTATACAGTCAGTTAAAAAAAAAGCATGAGAATCCATCTCGGAAAGAAACTACATAAAAGGACATGAAGGTACAAAATTACCACTAAAGTCTGTTTCGTTACATATGGAAAAGCAACAGGCACTGAAGTCCAGCCAAAAATAAGCTGAGGGTACAACCTCGGAAATTCACAAAATAACCAGTAATGACCTCGGTCATGCCACTTCACCACTACGTGTCTCTGAAACCACATATGAGTTTCCGTGCCCTTTTTAATCTCGTGTCTCAGATTTGCCCTTAGCCTTTCCCATGTTTTTGTTACACCATTACACCACCCTTGTTTGTTTCACGGTTTCATCTCCTTGCCGATTTGCCCCAATTTAATTTACCTATGCATCTCTGTCTTCCCATTTCACCTCTCCATATATTACTACACCCCCATTTCACCACATGTGGCCTCCCTTCAACTGCCTTATAAATCGATCTCCCTTTTTCCACTGTGCCCTATGCTGCGCCTTTGAATTTTTATAACCCCCTAATTAACATGGTTGCAAGAAGAGGACCATTAATTCTATGAGCTTGTTACGCTGCAATGCATTGCCTACAAGTTGAACAGGTCCAGCTGCACTCAATCCCGGTATACATCCTATGCAGCCACACAGGTCACACAACCCAAAGGTAAGCCATTGTTATACAGTATATATATATATAATTTTTTTTTTTTTTAGAAAGGATTTTACCAGGAAGGATACATTGAGATTTCTCTCGTTTTCAAGTATGTCCAGGGTGGCGAGTATGTACCGTTAGGTGTCTTGCCCAAGGACACTTACTGGAGAGGTTGCTCGCAGGGATCGAACCCATGACTCCACAGGCTGTGATGTTACCTCTACTCCACCCAGCCGGTACTTACACATTACATATTATTGGATAGTATAAATAATAAAGATCCTGTTGGCTTTTTGAAAGCACATCATTTTGACTTTTAAACAGTCCTGTTAATGAATAGGTTACCTGATATTTACTCATAACCCATACCTGTAACTGTTGCTCTTAACACTGGTAGTTCAATCACTTGCTAAATCCTGAGTTCAAACCCATTCATACCTCCTATATCCATATTGCAACTTTTTTTAGGGTACCGATTGTGTGTTTATTTCTCATTTTAAAAATGCAATAACTTTCCATTTACCTACATTGAATTGTATCTGCCAATGGTCTGTCTGGTCCTCACATTTAACCAAATCTCCCTAAACAGATGTATCCAGATTACACCCGGTGTTCTTGATTTACAATTTTCATGATTTTACCACTAGATAAAATCATTCTGGAAACCATAATACTCTAGAGTCTGAGTGCACGCCATCCTTTTATTGGTGACTCACTGCCTGGTACTTTATGACGCTTCATGGTGAGTACCCCCACCTTTTTTCCAGGAAAAAAAAAAAATCACTGCCCTTGGCCAGGCCGGACTGGCCATCAGGCGATAGCCCAGACGGTAGGCTGGCTGACGGCCCTTGAGGGATTGTGTTCCAACAGGCACAGCGCGAGGCAGCGTTCTCAATGAGCAATGCGGTCTGTGCTGCAATCGCCCATAGACCGCATTCACACTGAGCTCCACTGCTCAGTGGGTCTGGGTTCCCTGGTGCACTCTGATGGCGTTTCAGAGTGCCGGCGCCTGGACTCTGTCAGAGGGAGGCCAGCAGGAGAGGAGCCAGGGCCCTGCTCCCCTATACCACCGGGGAGACATACACCCCTTCTCCTCACACCTCTGACCACTGGACCACCAATGATTTGACCCCTTTCCTGCACAAACATGAAGCAAGAGAGAAGACAATAATTGTATTATAAATCTAATTTATTGTTAATAATAATTAAATAATATATTCATTTTAAAATTTTATTTATTTTATTCAATTTGAATTTTTTATAATATATTAAATAAAATTTATTTTACCGGTCTATAATTTTCAATTTTAATACATTTTAATATATATTTATTTTAATAGGTGTGCATGTTGAGGTGTACGGGGTGGTTAGGTGTGTGTAGACGACCATATAGGTATATAATTAGGGGTGTGTAGACGTGTAATATATATATAAAATATAGGTGTATAGGCGTACATATATGTATAAATAATAGGGGTCTGTAGGGGCCTGTATAGGTATGTGCAGGCACGCTTATAGATATAGGAGAAGGGGGTACAGTGGAGGCGCTGTTGCAGTGTGTATAATTGTATTGTGCAGCCAACGAGGATTATGACACAAAACCTCGACAGAAATGTGCAAAAAACAATGGAACAAACGAGGGGAAATCCCAGTGGCGCAATCCCTTATGAGGGCGATCTATATAAGGTAGAAGGGGTGGTCCTAATGGTCCAATACAGACACGGTCGAAAAGACCACTAAAGTGCTGTTGTAAGTAAAATTAAGTTCAATGATAACACTAAAAAATTGATAGGTATCCTGTAATGTGTAATAAGAGATATGCGAAAATGGCAGTGAGTATCTTCATATAGTCACAACGGCATAAAAAGTGCATATACAGTGCAATTGCAAAAGGTAAAAATGTGAAAAAAGTGCATATATAAGTTCATAGGTAAATAGTAGAAAAGGCTCTGAATGAGTCTCGTTTTCCAATTCGTGGAAGTGGATAAGGGGAAAAAAAGTTCGGACCGTATACTGATGGAAAGGATTGGCCGGTAGCGTCTCTGTTGAAGTAGTCCAGAGGTTTTGAGTGAAGTCCTTGGATGATGTTCTTTCTTAGGGCCTATATAGACTCCCAGTTCCCAAAAATAGGGAAGAAAGGGGTATGGGGAAAACAGAAAAGAAAAGATGGTGCAATATTGATTGGTATAGAGTAAAGTGCCCAATGTCAAGGGAACACTTACAGTGTATAGAGCCACTTAAACCGGCTCTGGTGTGGAGTGCCTTGGACCTAATGGAGGGTGGCCTCTGCCCTTCTTTAGGGGTTCTGGGGTGGTCTTCACCTTTCTTCTAGTATTGACTTGATTCTCTCGGATACAAAAAGGAAGACACCCTCATAGCGCAATATGTAGCTAGTGCTATTGACAGAGGTAACAAAAGTCAAGGGCAAACTCACCGATGTTGGAGCCTTGGATTTCAGGCTCAACTTGTGGGCATATGGTACTGCTTTCTCGGTGGGTACCTGCACCTCTTTCAACGGGAGAAAGTCTGCACCTCTTCTGGCAGCAGATGGTCTTCTACTCCTCTTTCAACGGGAGAGAGTCTGTACCTCTTCTAGCAGCAGATAGTCCCCTTGTGAGGGGGGGGTGGTGAACAGGGTATTAAAAGAATACACTGTGAAATAAAAGCTCTAAACTTTAAAAGAAAGGCTCACAGATGGATGAGGATGGAAAAGTAAAAAATTTATTAATTAAAAAACAGGGGGATGTTACAGATACGCGTTTCGGCTGTTAGGTAAAGCCTTCCTCAGTCTGTATGCAGGATAGTCAAAAAAGGGGAGAATGACTATCCTGCATACAGACTGAGGAAGGCTTTACCTAACAGCCGAAACGCGTATCTGTAACATCCCCCTGTTTTTTAATTAATAAATTTTTTACTTTTCCATCCTCATCCATCTGTGAGCCTTTCTTTTAAAGTTTAGAGCTTTTATTTCACAGTGTATTCTTTTAATACCCTGTTCACCACCCCCCCCCTCACAAGGGGACTATCTGCTGCTAGAAGAGGTACAGACTCTCTCCCGTTGAAAGAGGAGTAGAAGACCATCTGCTGCCAGAAGAGGTGCAGACTTTCTCCCGTTGAAAGAGGTGCAGGTACCCACCGAGAAAGCAGTACCATATGCCCACAAGTTGAGCCTGAAATCCAAGGCTCCAACATCGGTGAGTTTGCCCTTGACTTTTGTTACCTCTGTCAATAGCACTAGCTACATATTGCGCTATGAGGGTGTCTTCCTTTTTGTATCCGAGAGAATCAAGTCAATACTAGAAGAAAGGTGAAGACCACCAAAGAACCCCTAAAGAAGGGCAGAGGCCACCCTCCATTAGGCCCAAGGCACTCCACACCAGAGCCGGTTTAAGTGGCTCTATACACTGTAAGTGTTCCCTTGACATTGGGCACTTTACTCTATACCAATCAATATTGCACCATCTTTTCTTTTCTGTTTTCCCCATACCCCTTTCTTCCCTATTTTTGGGAACTGGGAGTCTATATAGGCCCTAAGAAAGAACATCATCCAAGGACTTCACTCAAAACCTCTGGACTACTTCAACAGAGACGCTACCGGCCAATCCTTTCCATCAGTATACGGTCCGAACTTTTTTTCCCCTTATCCACTTCCACGAACTGGAAAACGAGACTCATTCAGAGCCTTTTCTACTATTTACCTATGAACTTATATATGCACTTTTTTCAAATTTTTACCTTTTGCAATTGCACTGTATATGCACTTTTTATGCCGTTGTGACTATATGAAGATACTCACTGCCATTTTCGCATATCTCTGTTATTACACATTACAGAATACCTATCAATTTTTTAGTGTTATCATTGAACTTAATTTTACTTACAACAGCACTTTAGTGGTCTTTTCGACCGTGTCTGTATTGGACCATTAGGACCACCCCTTCTACCTTATATAGATCGCCCTCATAAGGGATTGCGCCACTGGGATTTCCCCTCGTTTGTTCCACGCGTATAGATATACAATGGTCTGTGTAGGCACATGTAAAATTATATAATAGGGCTGTGTAGAGTATATACACCATGGATTGAGTTTAGGGGTGAATATCAAGGGGTTTATAAATAGACAAAAGTGGGTCCCTCACTTTAAAATGCACTGGCCTATTTCTTTGTCTTACTGCTGTGTGCTGCCGCTGTCCTCCTCCTGTCCTGAGGGGTAGGCAGAGGTGGAGTACAGATTTCCGGCGTCTGTCCCTCACTCGAAGGTGAGGGCAGAGCTTAGCGTAAAGACCCGTCATCACGCATCCTCACGTTAAGCTCCACCCACTCAGTCGACTTAGTGATATAGTACTGTCACTGTGAGGAAGGGACGGGAGTCGATAGTGAGGGCGGACCTAAGCATGAAGACGCAACATCACACGTTTTCATGTTAAGTTTTGCCTTCACCAGCCAGTGAGTGACAGGATTGGAGTTGGAGAGGACTGGAGAAGGAAGACGTTGGGAAGAGATTCAGGACTGGGAGGAACAGGACCAGTGGCATAGCAACCTTACATTAATCAATTAGCCTTACAACCAGAGGGACAGGGTGGATGGGGTGGCAGATGGGGAGGGGGCGCAATATGTTGTTCTGCCCCCAAGTGACCGCCACTGACTGAAATCACTACCTAACAGTGGATATCTCTAAGCCCAGTTTAAAATCAATTGTCCAATCATATCATTGAATCCTTTGCTGGTGAAATAATCTCAATACACACTGAGGGCACTATCAGCTGCCTTGAGCTAAAACCGGGAAGCAAAGGGGAAAAATTAGCAAAGGGGAAAAAGTTTGCTGAGTTCCCCTTTGCATCCAGGTTTCCCCAGCAGATCACGGGGCAGGCGCTTAGTCCAGCAGCCTGCCCCTTAGCCACCGCTAAGCTCGTGGATGCGGGGTCAGCGCTACAGCTGCATCCCCCCGGCATCCATTTCATGGTGTCCATAGGACTCCATGGAGGATTGTGCTGCCGGGTCACATGACTGGCAGGATCTCACCTCTCGCGAGATCCTGCTGGTCGGCAAAGTGATCGAGGAGGGAGACGGGACTTTCTTCCGCCAGTCTACCTCTGCTCCTGGCGGCCAGAGGAAGCGGATCGGGCCGCTGTTCTTGCCACAGAATAAGAGGTATTTGTTTTGGGGGGGGGGGTTGAGCTGCAGGTAACAGATTCTGTAGCAGCGCAATCAGCTACCTACACCCCTGAGCTGGTGGTAACTTTTTTGTTAGCGCCAGCTCTTAGTAACTAGCGTTAGGACCAAGTGATCCTAATGCTAGTTACTCTGCGCCTTCACTTTTAAGCTCCCCATGTTAGGTATAGAGAGCGCAAAGTACAGTAAACTCGTGCTACGAATCGCTAATTAACGAGCACTAATGGGTATTTTAACCCATTAGTGATTCAAAGGCGATCTGGTCGCAGAGCTATGACCTCCTTTAAGCTAACACTAAATCTAGTGTTAGCTTGAAGGAGGTGATAGAGCCCTAAGCTTTTACACCTCAACTAATATAGCAGCCAAACAAGCCAAACATGTACAGGGTTATTCAGAGAAAGGTGAAAACCAGGAGAATTGGCAGAAGAGAACAACCTAGACCAAATAGCCGATTTGGAAAGTGAGATAAATGGGAGAATTTTTCTGGTTTGGTTATTTGGACCTAGAATTTTCACTTCTCCTGTCATTCTCCTGAGTTTTCTTTAAATAGACCTGATAGACTTTGGACAAGTTGGAGATTTTTATCCAACTTTTCTATATTGGCTTACATTATAGAAGTTGGCTGTCAACACATCCGCTCTGAAAGCATCTTGGGTGAAAAGAAAGGTTCTTTACCTTACTGGCAGCACAGCTGGAGCCACAGCCCACAGAATGAGGAAAAGACATATGATGAAGATGTCACTGAAAGACTAAACTATCATACCTGTAAGTCATAGGCAGTATACGGTGGCAGATGAGGAGTACTGTGGTAATATGTATTATAGGAGGGCACTGGTGGTCTTGAGTTGTATTCCACTCGCGGTCGTGGCGTCTCCAAAATGCAACTAATGGCAGGGATGGTTGGATTCTAGAAAAACCGAGAAGAATTTTTATATATATACACATGCAATATATATATATTTATATATATACATGCAAAACTTCATAGGACAAGCAACTTTTAAGTCACAATGAGCTGGAACTGCAAAAAAAAAAAAATCACTATATACAGAGTAATTCTTTTTTATAATATAATCATTTTCTTTTATTATAAAAATGCATATAGTATTTGCAATGTACTTTATACACAATTGTGTTACCTGCCTCAGCCCTTTAATTACTGTACAAAAACAGAGACACAGAATGCATTACAGGTGGGTGCCACCTTTAATTTACTGTGGCCAGAGCAGCCCAGGTCCTCCCCCAGCACCAACTTCCATCTACAGGGGGGCACGAATGAGCACAACCGATTCTCAGTAAACTTATTAATAATTAATTGAAGTAATCAAAATGTATTACCGATCTCAGCATTGAAAAATAATTAAATAATTAGAGGGGGACGTCTTTTATTTCTTTCTACTCATTTCCCGCACACAGGAAGTGAATTAAAAACATGGCGGCGGCGGCGGCAACAAGTCTACTGTAAGAAAGACCAATTGAGTAACTACATATTCCAGCTTTTCAGGTACGGTTAAAGGTGATAAATATATATTGCTTTCACATTCTACTTAATAAGAAATGATAGTTTATATTCTCTTAACAATCTGGTCCTTAAACACTCTCACTGATGTATTTTTTTTAACATATTCAAGTTTATTGCAAAACAAATGACACAATACATTATGATATAGCTACTAAATAGTAGCGTAGTCGAAAATTACAAAAATCAGAGCAAACAAAACTCAAAGTGGTTAGTCACAACGTATCTTACAGTTTAGAGGTACACGGTAGGACTACTATGGCGCTAAGAAGGAAAGAAAAATAAAAGATAGGGTGCTGCTACAGTCCTAAAAAGCTAGTCTATCCAACTAGCTGAAAAGAATAAGAAAATACACATAAAAAGTAAGGACAGCGCTCCCAGAAAATATAAAAAAGGCAAAAAAATAGAGTAGGGGAAATCCGCACAAAAACAGTATAATAAACCAGAAAATAGACAATTCTGTTTTTAGTCCTCCCTAGGAACAAAAATAGTCTCAAATTGTCCTTCTTTGGATCAAATCATATCAATAGAGATACCTCAAAGGGGTAATCCCCCAAAGGGAAGGATTTTTCGTTGAGTCTGCGGAGAAGACCTCTTCATTGGAGTTCACAAGTGTTGGATTTCAGAATATCCTTTTCTTTTGAAGCAGCACGCCAAGATCTTCGTCTCACCCTCAGAAGAAAAAAAAGGTACAATAGCGCAGCCAGCATTCATAGGGCACACATATGGACAAGCCACAGTGATACACTTACCCTTGTAGGAGCCGACCCTGGCTCGAGGAATATTCGCTCCAGGATTGTATATATAATGGTACAATCCTTAGAAAACCATACCAGGCGAGGTACACAATAATATTTCTTACCTAGAGATCCAGAGTTCCTTGCTGCATATGGGGACTAGTACAGGCGCTCCGGGATGCAGTTCTTTGAATTGCTGTGATGTGCAAATGGCTTCTTGCAGGGAGCTTGTGTTGATAAGTCCAACTGGGATCTAAAAGCACACAGTTATGGGGCCTGGCCGGGGAAGCTGAATTAAAATGTGAGTGCTTACATTTTAATTCAGCTTCCCAGGCCAGGCTCCATAACTGTGTGCTTTTAGATCCCAGGTGGACTTATCAACACAAGCTCCCTGCAAGAAGCCACTTGCACATCACAGCAATTCAAAGAACTGCATCCCAGAGCACCTGTACTACAGTCCCCATATGCAGCAAGGAACTCTGGATCTCTAGGTAAGAAATATTATTGTGTACCTCGACTGGTATGGTTTTCTAAGGATTGTACCATATATATACAATCCTGGAGCGAATATTCCTCGAGCAAGGGTCGGCTCCTACAAGGGTAAGTGTATCACTGTGGCTTGTCCATATGTGTGCCCTGTGAATGCTGGCTGCGCTATTGTACCTTTTTTTCTTCTGAGGGTGAGACGAAGATCCTGGCGTGCTGCTTCACAAGAAAAGGATATTCTGAAATCCGACACTTGTGAACTCCAATGAAAAGGTCTTCTCCGCAGACTCAACGGAAAATCCTTCCCTTTGGGGGTTTACCCCTTTGAGGTATCTCTATTGATATGATTTGATAAAAAGAAGGACAATTTGAGACTATTTTTGTTCCTAGGGAGGACTTAAACCAGAATTGTCTATTTTCTGGTTTATTATACTGTTTTTGTGCGTATCTTACAGTTTGTCATCACAAAAAAGCAAAACAGCAGAAAGAAAGATTTCCGTGTGGCAACTCAATAACAGTAGGTTTCAGGGTGTCACAGTCACAGATACACAATTAAGAACCCGGGGTCTGCACGTTACGGCTCATTCTTGGTAGACAGGTCGACAGCCAATAATACCATTTCATAGCATTCTCAGCAGCCTTCCCCTGTGCGTAGGCCAACCTCTCCTCAGAGGAGCGAATTGACTCCACCTCATGGAGCCAGAGCGTAAGTGGAGGGGGTTCAGCACGCTTCCAATACTGGGGTATCGCCAACCTTGCTGCCTGTAACAGGCGGACAGCCACCGATTTCCTAAATAACTCTGGGACCATGTCAGTGTGACTCAGTAGGTAAAATTCCGGAGAGAAGGGGGGCTGAGGCTCCAGTACCTCACTAACCTGGGTGTGAATAGTGTGCCAAAAGTGTTGCACGGTCGGACATGACCACCAAATATGCAATGGGTTGGCGGCGGGAGCTTTGCATCGCTAGCAGGATGCCCCATACCCTCCCATCAAGTGTCTGAGCATGTTGGGTGTCCGGTGCCATCTGGTTAGTAGCTTGTAATTGGCTTCCTGTACCCTAGTGGACGTCGAGCTAGTGTGGGCCAATGAGCAAATCGATCTCCAGTGATGATCTTCAAACTGTAAGCCCAGTTCCCTTTCCCAACTGAAACGAGCCGCAGACGGACAAGTGTGTCACGGTTCCCGGATCCCACCACGCAGTCCTTAAAGCCCAACATTCCACAGAGCCCAAAAGCTACCAACAGGGTAGCCGTAGAAGAATCCCTAACTGTCTGGTCCTTAGAGTTGGCCAGTTATACTAGCTAGACAGAAAGGGTTAATCAAAGACAATGTCGTAATACAAAACCAGGTCAGCAACAGGGGGGTAGTCAGACGAGCCAGAATCAGGAATACAGAGTATAGAATAGTCAAATGGAATAGCCGGGTCGATATCAGTGCAGAAGCGTAGTACAAGGAAATAGTCTAGGGCAACGGAAGGCAGAATAGTCAGAAAACAAGCAGAGGTCAATAACAGGTTAAATCACGAGAGAATTCAGGTACAAGGAGCTCAGGTATGGATAACCACGATCTGGCACTGCTTAGAAGGAACTGTTGGTTTTTAAAAGACCTTCACCAGACCGCGCCCCCCTCTCAAGCCGCACCTCATGCAGCCACCTCCCTGCCTGTTTCAATTTAAACCGGGTGTTGGTGAGCGAGCAGCATCAGACATGCTGCCCTCAAGCACACCGGAAAGGCTGGAAGCCCCCAACGTTACAGTACCCCCCTCTCCACGGGAGGCCACCGGACGACCAACAGGACAAGTGGCAGGACGACCACCGGGGCGATCGGGGGGCGAGACGTGGAACGCCCTGACCAAACAAGAGGCAGACATGTTGGAAGCCGGAATCCAGGACCGCTGCTCCGGACCATAACCCACCCAAATCGACCAGGTACTGCAGAGCACCCCTGAACAGCCTAGAATCCAGAACTTTCCTAACCTCATACTTCGTCTCTCCATCAACCTGAACAGGTGGAGGAGGAGGAACGACCCGCGTGTACCTGTTACACAGCAAAGGCTTCAGTAGGGAGGTGTGGAAGACGTGCAAGCGAAGATGTCTAGGAAGGGCAAGAGCATAAGCCACAGGGTTAACGCAGCGAATGATCTTGTATGGACCGATAAACCGAGGTGCCATTTTCATAGAAGGCACCCGCAACTTCACATTCCTAGTGGACAACCAAACTCTATCCCCCACGTTGTAGGAAGGAGCTTGTAACCTATGCCTGTCAGCCTTGCGCTTCTGGACAGCAACATTGTGCTCCATGTTTTCGCGAATCTGTCTCCAAATATCCTGTAGTTGTGTGAGATGTTCATCGAGAGCCGGGATGGCCTGTTCAGCAAACTGAAGCGGTAGAGCCGGAGGGAAAAAAACATAGATAGCAGAAAAAGGAGAGTGACCTCGTTAACGGCGTTATTACGTGCATACTCAGCCCAGGGCAACAACTCCGACCAATTGTCTTGTTGTTGTGTGGTAAAGCAACGTATGTACTGCTCGAGACCCTGATTTGCCCGCTCTGCTGCCCCATTGGTTTGTGGATGATATGCTGAAGAGAAGGCCAATCGCACACCCATCTCCGCACAGAAATCTCTCCAGAAACGAGAGACGAACTGAGCTCCTCTGTCAGAGACTATTTCAGACGGAACCCCATGTATTCGTACAATCTCTCTAGCAAAGACGACCGCCAGTTCTTTGGCTGTAGGAAGCTTAGGTAAAGGAATAAAATGAGCCATTTTGGAGAAGCGGTCTACAACTGTCAGAACCACAGTATGACCCTTGGACTTCGGCAAGTCCACAATAAAATCCATGGATAGATGAGACCAAGGCCTATTAGGAATGGGTAAAGACTGCAATAGACCGACAGACAAGGTTTTACTGGTTTTACTTCTGGCACAGACTTGACAAGCCAAAACAAACAGACGTACGTCCTGTCGCATGGTGGGCCACCAGAACTGTCTGGAGATACTGGTAAGAGTCTTAGTAATACCAGGATGACCTGCTGGTTTTGAATCATGAAACATTGAGTAATTCTTGTCTTTCCTTTTCAAGCACAAACAACATATCTGGAGGCTTGTTAGGTGGAGCCCCCATTTGAGCTGCTTGGAGGCGTTCCAGAAAAGGCGAGGAAACAGACAAGACCGTGGAAGCCCCAATACGTTCAGGAGGAACTATAGGATTGTGGTCTTGTGTATTTGATTCACACGGGTCATATTGACGAGAGAAGGCATCAGCCTTTACATTGTGGTCACCTGGTCTGTACGTCAACACAAAATTAAACCGAGACAGTAGTAATGACCACCTGGCCTGTCTCGAGTTCAGACGTTTAGCATCCCCGATGTACGTAAGGTTCTTATGATCAGTGATTATCATCAAAGGGTCAAGAGTACCTTCCAACAAATGTCTCCACTCTGACAGGGCAGACACAATAGCAAGCAATTCTTTGTTACCGATATCATAATTGCGTTCTGCTGGTGATAATTTTCTTGAAAAGAACCCACAAGGATGTAGTGGCTTCCCTGGAGACTCTGAGATAGGACAGCCCCAATGCCTATCTCGGAAGCATCAACCTCAAGAACAAATGGAATTCTGGGATCAGGATGCCGTAACACTGGAGCGGAAGTGAAAGCCTGTTTGAGAGCTTCGAATGCCTGTTTGGATTGTGAAGACCAGACCTGGTTCTTCAGACCTTTACGTGTCATATTAATGATAGGAGAAGCTACAGCAGAATAATTCTTGATAAATCTCCTATAATAGTTAGAAAACCCCAGAAACCTCTGTATGGCTGTGATGCCTTGAGGGAGAGGCCATTCTGAGATGGCCGTGAGTTTGGAAGGATCCATCTCAAAACCTTCTGAAGTGATAATGTACCCAAGAAATTTTACAGTAGTAATGTCGAATAAACACTTCTCCAGTTTGCAATAAAGACCATTGTCTAGTAGAAATCGCTACCTGAATGGTAGAACGTAACTAAATTATGTCAAGTATTAGAAGGATTGGATAAAGCAAGGTAATAAGAGACAGAAGGGATTACCCCTGAGTGGTTCAATAGCTACAGTTACTCTGATGGAACATCAGAGTACTAATGTCTCCCAGAGACCAATGATTAATAATTAACTTTTATTGGATAGAGTTAAAATCGGCAAACAATTGTACATAAATAAACAGTGCTCACAAAACATAATAATAAAACCAAGAACCAATTCTGCTGAATAGATAATAATTTGTGGCGGCAGGAGATGTAATCAAGAAGCAATACAATAGGTAGCCTTCGAGGGTCACCTCAAGGTATTGTGACAAATGGAATTGATAACCAATTAGATAATAAACAACTGCGCATAAACAGGCAGAAAGGTCGAAAAACGAGAACCTCTTGTTAGACGTAGATTGGCTCAAATAGCCCACTGTGGATGCATTTCAATGATTAACCAGATTCCTAATATCAATAGGACCCACCATCGGGATATACATACATATATATGGGGGATCTCAAAATGCAATTCACCGGAATGAACAAGAGGCTCTGGTCTGAGAGGCGCACCCGACGCGCGTTTCGCCAGAAATGGCTCGTCAGGAGTGCTTACGGACTAAAGGAAGGCAGGGGATTTTAAATTCACAATGTTCCGTCCCTGCCTATGAAACTAACCAATGGGAAGAAGCAATGGCGAATGCTCCAATCAAACGACTGTCATGAAGATTGACACCACGGAGATCCAATAGTGATCCGAATTCAGTCCACCCGTCAGGGAGAGCAATAAGGCGAGAAAATCTCGCTACAATATAATGTTACTATGGATCAAAACTCAAAGGAGCCGTATTTGAAGTGAATTAATCACCATGTATTTAGGTGATACTTGTTATGAAAATGCGGACATCACTGAAACCAAAAAGAGCACTAAGTGGAATGCATTTAAATGAATTTAAGTGGTTGTCAATAAGAGATGGCATAAAGGGACTAAGCCAGAGGAAATATATATTTAGGAGTGTTGTAAGAGGTTGATAATGATGCCATATATAATTGGCAAAGTATTACAACACTAAATACCATACATATATAGGGTGGTACATATCTAAGTCAATGAATGTTGAATTGATTATCAAAATAGTCATGATGAATGAAATAGGGATATAATCAAAAGAGCGATAATGTTACAAAACAAAACGGGCCGTTTATAATGGAACAGGAATCATAAAGCTATGACTGGGGTACGACAAGGACGATTAATAATTGAAATGAATGAGGAAACACAATGAACCATAATGAAACTATTTAGTGCCACCGACCTTAAATGCAATTGGTAAGGTAACAGTAATTATTGTCATATTGCAAAAAAATAGGCACTAAGCAGGGTACATTCAACTGAAACAAGAAATTGTCAATGAGGGATGGCTTGAAAGAACTAAGCCATACAGAAAAATATATGTATGACTGAGTGCTGTAAAGGATTGATGATGATGCCATATATGGAATGGCAAAAATACAACACTGATGCCAAACATGCATGGTGGCACATAAATATAAACAGAAGAAAAAATGAGGAACGCAGTTACTATTAAAAGTGATGGTAAATCAATAAGATTGGATAGATAAACCCATATCTAAATAGATGAATAATTGGAAATATCAAGATAACCATAATAATTAAAGTATAAGTATGTTGATATTACATGCACGGTGGCATATAAGTGTAAAACAAAAGGGGAAATAATTTAAGGAGCACGGTCGCTATTAAGTAATATATGAAATAGTGTTGATAAATAGATTGATTAGAATAAATAAGCCCATGTCTAGATAAATAAATTAAGATATCAAACTAAACATAATAATAAGTGTATTGGTATCAAAATGGTAATGTTACTGGAAGAGACCAGTGGTAATGGAACAGTAACTTGTAGTGAGACAGAAAATTATAAAAGTAGAAATCATTATGAAACTATTAGATGCCACTAACATTAAATGCAAATAATGAGGTAACAGTGATGAGGATGTATACAGGTAATGATATAATAAAATTGACAGTACAGTAAATTTATATGCAGTAATCCCAATGGTAGAATAAAGAACCAAATAAAAAATGTTGATGAACAAAAAAGTGGTATTGATAATTTATATAATGAAAAAGTAATTTGCATACTCATTTAACTAAAAAATAACAGAATAGTGATATATAGGTATATGCATAATGGGGAAATTGAATGCTATTCAATGAAAGTATAAAGGGAACAAGAAACAAAAAATGTATACAAAAATATGAAATATGAGATATATATATATGTGTATATATATATATAAAGGCCATATGAAAAAATGGGATGAAAATAGTTAAATGATCAAATAAATGGTGTATAATTAAAGTCCTCATTTAGGCCAAGTGGATACAGGGTTTTAAGTGTGTATATCCAAAAGGATTCTCGCTGACAGAGGTTTTTGTCAAAATTTTTTTTCTAGGTCCACAAGTCATTTTTTCAATAGCTTGGAAAGAAAGACATGAAGGATTTGAATCGTGCTGATTTCGAACATGTCTGGAGACCGAAGTTTCAAGATTATTGTGTACAGAATTGATGTGTTGAAGAATACGGCGTTTAAATTGTTGTATCGTTTTCCCGACGTACTGTACTCCACATTCACATGTGATCAAATAAACAAGTATTTTACTGGAGCAGTTCATAAATTGTCTAATATCATAGTGACGTCTGGTGATATTACTGGTAAATTGTTGTGATTTTTTAACAAATTTACAAGCTTTGCAGTGGGTACATTGATAGACACCTTTAGGTTGTTGTAACCAGGTGCGTGTGTTTGTATCAGATTGTAAGAAACTGTGAACCAATTTGTCACTCAGATTTTTTGTCCTTCTTGCGGTGAACGATGGAGTGGGGGGAAGAACTCTTTCCAAGGATTTTTCCATATGTAGGATGGGCCAGTATTTTTCACAGATGGTTTTTACTTTAGACCAACCGTTGTCATAATTAGCAATAAATCTTATAAGGGTTGTGTCATCTCTTTTTTTTGGGGTCAAAAGTTCTTCCCTTGGAGTTGAAAGTGCCCTATGGTATGCTCTCTTTAAACATTTCCTCGGGTAACCCTTAGATAGGAACATGTCTTTTAGACGGTTAGCCTCTAGTTGGAAATCTTGGAGAGATGTGCAGTTACGTCTGGCCCTCAGATATTGGCCTATTGGTATCCCTCTTTTGAGATTTGGTGGGTGATGAGAAGACCAATTTAAAAAGTTATTAGTTGATGTTGGTTTGCGGTGGAGTGTGGTGACAAGTTCTAAATCTGAATTAATAATGATGTTAAGATCAAGAAATTCAATATTATTACCACCGACCACCAAAGTTAAACCGAGTCCAATCTCATTGTTGTTCAAAAGAGCCACCCATTCATTCAACATCTCAATGGGACCCTGCCAGAGAAACAGGATATCGTCAATATACCGTAACCACTTGATGACATGATTAGTAAATCTCATCATCTCGGTGGAGAAGACAATCAATTTTTCCCACCAGGCAAGGTATAAGTTGGCATAGCTAGGTGCACAAGAAGTGCCCATGGCAGTGCCACGAATTTGGAGATAGACTTTTTGGTAGGGTGGTCGTTTTGCCGCATCCCTTTGTATCCCCATCTTTGTCGGTCGCGTAGTCGTGCGTCTGACGGGGATCTGACTTCCAATCGTCTAGCCGAAAAGAAACATGTTTAGGTTGATTTCTAGTTGGCGCTCTACCTCTATTGTAACTCAGAGGTGGAACCTTTTCAATCTCATTTTCATCAAATGAGGTCTCACAATCAGTAGAGGAGACCATGTCATTATTGAAATTTCCAGGGGGCGCCTGCGACGAACACGATTTTTTTGTCGCAGTTGTCGTGTTCGTCGCAGGCGCCCCCTGGGACATTTCAATAATGACATGGTCTCCTCTACTGATTGTGAGACCTCATTTGATGAAAATGAGATTGAAAAGGTTCCACCTCTGAGTTACAATAGAGGTAGAGCGCCAACTAGAAATCAACCTAAACATGTTTCTTTTCGGCTAGACGATTGGAAGTCAGATCCCCCGCCAGACGCACGACTACGCGACCGACAAAGATGGGGATACAAAGGGATGCGGCAAAACGACCACCCTACCAAAAAGTGGTAACCGATCCCTCTGTTAATTCCATCATTAACCTCTCTGGCTTTAATCTCCTTCCAAGACATCTCTCTTTACTACAAAAGGGCCTTTCCTTTTGTCCCTACTCCTCACTTCAACAAATTTAGTTGGATAAAGGATCTCAATTTATTTGCGAGGAGATTAGCCTTACATATTTTTATGGAGAAAAAGAAAGAAAGGGAGGCTATGTCCATTTGGAAAATCTATTGGCTTTGCTAGATGAATGTCCACCAGATTTGGTAAACTTTTCACAAAAATTCAAGCAGAAAACCAAATTTACTCCACCATTTTCAGATTTTTCCAATTTAGAGGTCTTTGTCAATCTAGTTACTTCTGAGATTGAATCCATTAAAAATAAAGATCTAAAATGGGAATCTAATCTATCTCAGTCTGAACAACTAGCACTTAAGGAATTACAAGATGTTTGTAACATTGTCATAAAACAGTCTGACAAAGGAGGTAACCTGGTGATAATGGATCGCAATGACTATATTGTAATGTGTATGTTACATCTTAATGACAAGGATGGTTATAGGAAATTGGAATGTGATCCTACGCTGGTATTCATTAAAAATTTGGAGACTTTATTAACACAAGGTGTACAGCTTAAATTAATATCTGATGACAATTACAATTTTTTACTCCTAAATATCCCACTATACCAACCTTATTGTCTTCCTAAGAATACACAAATCTCTCATTGCTCCACCTGGCCGCCCGATAATTTCTGGTAACAACTCTCTGACCGAACGGGTCAGTGAATTTGTCGACTGCTTTTTACGACCTTTGGTACTTGATACTCCGTCCTATGTCAGAGACACCCAACATGTTCTCCATAATTGTCTGAGATTCATATCCCCCTGGTACCATTCTGGTTAGTCTTGACGTCATCTCACTATATAACAACATTCCTCATGCAGTGGGATTACAAGCCACCAAATACTTCCTGAGTGGTAAATATTCTGAACAAGAAACTGAATTCGTTTTGTCCCTCTTGGAGTATATTCTCAATCACAATTACTTTTTATTTCAAAATCATTTCTATCTCCAAATTCGTGGCACTACCATGGGCACTTCTTGTGCACCTAGCTATGCCAACTTATACCTTGCCTGGTGGGAAAAATTGATTGTCTTCTCCACCGAGATGATGAGATTTACTAATCATGTCATCAAGTGGTTACGGTATATTGACGATATCCTGTTTCTCTGGCAGGGTCCCATTGAGATGTTGAATGAATGGGTGGCTCTTTTGAACAACAATGAGATTGGACTCGGTTTAACTTTGGTGGTCGGTGGTAATATTGAATTTCTTGATCTTAACATCATTATTAATTCAGATTTAGAACTTGTCACCACACTCCACCGCAAACCAACATCAACTAATAACTTTTTAAATTGGTCTTCTCATCACCCACCAAATCTCAAAAGAGGGATACCAATAGGCCAATATCTGAGGGCCAGACGTAACTGCACATCTCTCCAAGATTTCCAACTAGAGGCTAACCGTCTAAAAGACATGTTCCTATCTAAGGGTTACCCGAGGAAATGTTTAAAGAGAGCATACCATAGGGCACTTTCAACTCCAAGGGAAGAACTTTTGACCCCAAAAAAAAGAGATGACACAACCCTTAAAGATTTATTGCTAATTATGACAACGGTTGGTCTAAAGTAAAACCATCTGTGAAAAATACTGGCCCATCCTACATATGGAAAAATCCTTGGAAAGAGTTCTTTCCCCCACTCCATCGTTCACCGCAAGAAGGACAAAAAATCTGAGTGACAAATTGGTTCACAGTTTCTTACAATCTGATACAAACACACGCACCTGGTTACAACAACCTAAAGGTGTCTATCAATGTACCCACTGCAAAGCTTGTAAATTTGTTAAAAAATCACAACAATTTACCAGTAATATCACCAGACGTCACTATGATATTAGACAATTTATGAACTGCTCCAGTAAAATACTTGTTTATTTGATCACATGTGAATGTGGAGTACAGTACGTCGGGAAAACGATACAACAATTTAAACGCCGTATTCAACACATCAATTCTGTACACAATAATCTTGAAACTTCGGTCTCCAGACATGTTAGAAATCAGCACGATTCAAATCCTTCATGTCTTTCTTTCCAAGCTATTGAAAAAATGACTTGTGGACCTAGAAAAGGAAATTTTGACAAAAACCTCTGTCAGCGAGAATCCTTTTGGATATACACACTTAAAACCCTGTATCCACTTGGCCTAAATGAGGACTTTAATTATACACCATTTATTTGATCATTTAACTATTTTCATCCCATTTTTTCATATGGCCTTTATATATATATATATATACACATATATATATCTCATATTTCATATTTTTGTATACATTTTTTGTTTCTTGTTCCCTTTATACTTTCATTGAATAGCATTCAATTTCCCCATTATGCATATACCTATATATCACTATTCTGTTATTTTTTAGTTAAATGAGTATGCAAATTACTTTTTCATTATATAAATTATCAATACCACTTTTTTGTTCATCAACATTTTTTATTTGGTTCTTTATTCTACCATTGGGATTACTGCATATAAATTTACTGTACTGTCAATTTTATTATATCATTACCTGTATACATCCTCATCACTGTTCCTCATTATTTGCATTTAATGTTAGTGGCATCTAATAGTTTCATAATGATTTCTACTTTTATAATTTTCTGTCTCACTACAAGTTACTGTTCCATTACCACTGGTCTCTTCAGTAACATTACCATTTTGATACCAATACACTTATTATTATGTTTAGTTTGATATCTTAATTTATTTATCTAGACATGGGCTTATTTATTCTAATCAATCTATTTATCAACACTATTTCATATATTACTTAATAGCGACCGTGCTCCTTAAATTATTTCCCCTTTTGTTTTACACTTATATGCCACCGTGCATGTAATATCAACATACTTATACTTTAATTATTATGGTTATCTTGATATTTCCAATTTTATATCAAGTCAGGAGGCTTCATATTTTGCATTCTTTTTTCTTTACTAAAACATCAGCAGCAAGGAAAGTTTACATAGCAACAGCAGTAACCAATCAACAACAAGAGTGTAGTAAGTCCTTAGCCACGCCCTCTTTTCTTGCTGCTGGCGACCAGGTGAGACGTTTTCAAAACAGCTCCTGGTTGCCAGGCTTTAATTTAGGTGTAATTTGTCACTGTTAGGTTTATTATGTAATTTTATACTCAGATTTATTATATGTACTGTGCACCTGATTGTTTTTTTCCTAGGTTTCCTCCCTGCTGTGTGGGCACTCTCCGCCTGCAGGTGCGCTTTGCTCGCGTTGCGCGACTTGCGGCGCCTATCGTAATTTACTTTGTTTTAACAGCTCTGTTTTCTCCTTAAGGTTTTTTCCCCCTTTCTTTGTGTTTTGCGCGGCGCCCGCCGCCTTCCCGCGAGTGCGCGACTAAACTTTCTCCTCAGGATAGTATGGCGTTCGTCCGTGCGCACTCTGGCGGCCATCTTAGTTCTAACCAGCAATTGCCGCCATTCGGGACATCGCGTCTTCGCGTCCCGATGCAAACTAGCAGGTCAGCACTTACATGTTAAACGGCCTCCGCTTCTATTTATATAAATAAATTATTATTTTTGGTGGGATTTCTGTCTGCCCAACGTAAACATCGGGTAAGCCCCGATACGCTTAGACTATATATATATACAAATAAATATTATTTCTTCTGGTGGGATCTGTCCCATGAAGGCATCGGGTGAGCCCCGATAGATAGATATAAGATATATATATATAAAAATAAAATTTTCTGACAGGATATCTGTCCCACGAATGCATCGGGTGAGCCCCGATAAGTAAGTAAGTAAGTATGTATTATATATATATAAAAATAAAATTTTCTGACGGGATATCTGTCCCACGACGGCATCGGGTGAGCCCTGCTAAGCTTAGATATATAAACAATATATTATTTAATCAGGCGGGATATCTGTCCCATGAAGGCATCGGGTGAGCCCTGCTAAGCTTATATATATAAACAAATATATTATTTTATCAGGCGGGATATCTGTCCCACGAAGGCATCAGGTGAGCCCTGATAAGCTTATGTATATAAACAAATATATTATTTATCTAACGGGATATCTGTCCCACGAAGACATCGGGTGAGCCCTGATAAGCTTATATATATATATATATAAGTATATTATTATTCTGGCGGGATCTGTCTGTCCCACAAAGGCATCGGGTGAGCCACAACACATTAATTTATAATGAATATATTATTACCTTCCTGACGGCTAGTACAGGATTTTTCTGTTTGGCCACACTAAACATCGGGTGAGCCCTGATATATATCCCTATAAATTTTAATATATATATATTACCTCAACAGGTGAGTCCCGTTTTCTGTTTTCCATGGATCCTCCTCAGCTCCCCACCAATCCAGAGGAGCTTTCGGCCTGGCTTTTAGCTGCCATTTCAGAAACACTGCCCATAGCTTGGCAGCCATGCCCCGCTTCCCCAGCCAGAACCTCCGGTCCTTTCTAGGGCCCAGTCACCGGCCCTTCTGAGGGCTCCCATTCGGTTCATTCTGAGGCTGCCGTGCCATCTCGTAAAATACTCTGGAAGGGTTAATCTGAGTCCGCTGGCTAGGGTAAGGGCCCTGCTACAAACTCCTCCCGCACTTCTGTCCCCAAAGAAGGGGACGATGATTATGACATGGATATTTACCAGGCTCACTACCCGAGGAGGACGGAGCCAATACCACCGGTGATCCACCGACTACTGCAAGCTCGACGGGTGAGCCCCGTTCTGATAGCTTAGCGATCGTGCCCTTCTCTACCGCTCCAACACCGCCTCGCTCCTTGGTGTCCTCGGATACCCCGGCGCCACTCCTCGACGCTAGAGGAGCCCCCCTCCTTTTCGATCCATGCACTACCACCCACCCCAGGTCTTCGGCCTGGCTCCCGCCTGACCACACAGCGGAGTTTCTGCTCTTCTGGCTACGCGGTCTCTTAGTTAAAATTTCCAGGGCGCATCTGTGGGCAGGATGCCCTTGCCGACGCTGCCTGACAAGGTATCTCTTACGCCAGAGTTTGACGTGGATTTCGTCTCCTTTCTGGGCAAGGTTGGCAGGGATCCTTGTCGAAGTCGAACAGGGCTTCCGCATCGCCCAGGACAAATGCTGGAGGTTTCAGGCCCGCTCGTCACGGTGGACGAAGCACTACCTTCTGGAAACATAGAAACTGTCGGCAGATAAGAACCTTTCGGCCCATCTAGTCTGCCCAATTACATGGATACTTTACCTGGATTTATCTTTTGTTTAGGATAGCCTTATGCCTACCCTGCTCGGCCCTGCAATGGTCCGTGAATGGGCACAGCGTGCCCTCTGTCTTTAGGTAACGCCAATGTCAGCATCTCTTCTGCACGCCGCAATGAGGCGCTTTTTCGCTTTGACGCTAATTTAACAAGTATGTGCTCCAAAGAATTGGGTCCTGCGGCCAAGGGGTTGTTTTTTGGGGACCTCTTCTTAAAAGAATCGAATCATAAGGTTAACATCTATACCAACCTTCGACTCTTGGGTCCTACGAATCGTATCTGGTTTCTTGATAGACTTTTCCCAGGTTCCCTTCCAGTCTGTTTTCCCCATACAATGTGTTCTGGTACACAAGAAGTCTGGGGACCTTCGCCCGGTCTTAAACCGGATAGTCTTCAATCCCTTCTTGTCCTATCGACACTTCACAATGGAGAGCACACATCTACTCAGGGGTCTCCTATCCATCCTGCACCACCGACAGTTCACCTGCCTACCTTTCGGCCTCAGCTCCGCACCATGGTGCTTCAATGAAGCTCCTCTTACTGGCCATGGCCTCCATATATTCACAGGGCATCAGGTCTCTCATATATCTTCCGTACTGGCTCAAGATCCGGTCCGGTTTTCCCATCACACGGCCCTAGTGCTTACTCTCCTGTAAGACCTCTGGTTCATTACCAACATGGACAAGTCAGCTTGTCGCCCAGCCCAAGTCATCACCCTTCTCCCTGGCCCACTGCATTATCGGGCGATGCAACGTCAGAAAACCACGTGCCTCAGTCTCAATCCTCCTACGACCAGCTGGTCCCTATCACTCCTGAGGCTCGAGTGGAACTCCTGTGGTGGCTGCGCCTCATGGAAGCCTGGAATGGGTGGGCCATTTTTGGCTCTCTACCGGACTTCGTATCGAATCGGACGCCAGCCAGTCGGGTTGGGGAGCGACTTGCGGACCTGTATCCACGGGTGGGGCATGGACGCCAGAGGAACAGCCGCTTCACATCATCTGCCCTCTACTCCTTTGGGTCAACCTGTTTACTTCCCGCTTGACCCACCAGATGCAGACCGGCTTCATTTGGCTTACGGACCTGCAGGCGGCAGCGGTGGATGCTTTCCTCCCACCATGGCCCCATCGAGGAGCCTACACTGTTTCCCCGTTCACGATGCTCACGTGCACGCTTCAAGAAGTCCGCAGATGGATGGTTTCGACTTCTACTCACGCCTCTATGGGATGCACAGAGCTGGTTGCCACTGACGCTACAACTCCCTTGTCTACTCCTGCCCGCTGCTGCCGTCCTTTTCCATCCATTCTTCTGGACCCTCAAGGCAACCCTAATCCAGTGGTATTGGAGGGCAATCTTCCACTGGTGGCTTGGACAATTTCGGGGACCCTGCATGCTACCAGGCTTATCAGCTGCGGCTCGCTCCCTATTATGGGAATCCTGGACTTCTGGCACGCAAAAATGTTACGCCTGGGGAAATTTGGTGTGGTTGGTGTGTGCCTGATCCTGCTACAGCCCCTCTAATTTGTTGGCGAGCCTTTCCACGGCCGGCAAGTCCTATCATCACCTGGTTCCGCTCGACCATCTCGGTGGCTCACGCTCCCCTGGGTGGCATTTCTGTGTGTTGTCTCCTCAAGGGCGTTAGGCTCGTTCGCCCGCCGGCCCCAAATAATATACTCACTTTTGGGATGTGGCGCTTGTTTTGGAGTTCCTGCGTAACTGGCCAGATACTATTCGCTGTTCCTGCGTCAGCTCTTGATGTATTCTAACCATCATTTTGTGTTTGGGGTCCTTTAGACGTGTTTTGGATGCTAGAGCCTTCGATGCGCACGCTATGGTCTTCTCTCCTAAGGGAGTCGTTTTTCACGCTTACTAGATGTACAAAAACCCCCTTTTTCTAAGGTTTTCTACCCTATGTGTCGCTAGGTGCGTTACGAACTACCTCTCCCACTTAGGCTCTTTGCGCTCCCCTCCGGTTGGCCAGCTCTTGGTCTCCTATGTTTCCACTTACAATCCTGTTTCCTCGCCTACACTTTCTAGAGGGGTCCCCTGGCTGCTCTCCCTAGCGGGTGTTGCTCCTCACTTCGGCGCTCACTCCGTGCGGGGTGCAGTGGCTTCTTCTGTTGCGGTCGCCGGCGGCTCCCTGTCCGACATACTAGCGGCTGCTGATTGTTCTAGGGCGGTCACCTTTCGTACCTTTTATTTTCGCCCTCGTTCTCATGCATCTGGGGCTCTGGTGCAGCTTTAAAACTGCAAAATATGAAGCCTCCTGACTTGATATAAAATTGTGGATTATTCCAGCCTTGGTGTTAGAATAATCTTAATTTTAATAAAGACAGGAGGCGAATATTTTTCCCGCCCGCCCATACCCGGGATTGCTCACATTGTACCGGATTTACTGCTATATTCGATTTAAAAAAAAATATATATATATAATAATAATAATAAAAAATAAATACATTTTGAATAAAGGATGTAATTTACGTATCTACACTTCTTTGACTTTTGTCCATTATTGTCTAACTATTTTTCATTCCCCTTAGTAGGGTTTGCATGTCTCCTTGGCCTAGCCTACGGCTTACTGTCTCATAATTGATTTAACTATTGATAATTCTTCGCTTTGACTGGTCAGTTAGTTAACTGTTGATTGGCAAGCCTCCATCACATGGTACTTTCACGTATCCTCTGCTTTCTCCGTAGCTTGATTTGCTTCTGCGCCCTGTTGGTCTCCCATCGTTTCGGACGCCCGTTGGCTTCCAGTTCTGCGACTGACCATCTCGTTGACTCCTACCTAGTCTTGGCTTTCACCTCTTCAGTTTCCGGGTTCTTCCTACTTCTTGGATTTCTGGAATTTCTACGTCACGTCTCTCCTGCTCATTCGGCATACAAGAAAAGAGGGCGTGGCTAAGGACTTACTACACTCTTGTTGTTGATTGGTTACTGCTGTTGCTATGTAAACTTTCCTTGCTGCTGATGTTTTAGTAAAGAAAAGAGAATGCAAAATATTCGCCTCCTGGCTTTATTAAAATTAAGATTATTCTAACACCAAGGCTGGAATAATCCACAATTATTCATCTATTTAGATATGGGTTTATCTATCCAATCTTATTGATTTACCATCACTTTTAATAGTAACTGCGTTCCTCATTTTTTCTTCTGTTTATATTTATGTGCCACCATGCATGTTTGGCATCAGTGTTGTAGTATTTTGCCATTCCATATATGGCATCATCATCAATCCTTTACAGCACTCACTCATACATATATTTTTCTGTATGGCTTAGTTCTTTCAAGCCATCCCTCATTGACAATTTCTTGTTTCAGTTGAATGTACCCTGCTTAGTGCCTATTTTTTTGCAATATGACAATAATTACTGTTACCTTACCAATTGCATTTAAGGTCGGTGGCACTAAATAGTTTCATTATGGTTCATTGTGTTTCCTCATTCATTTCAATTATTAATCGTCCTTGTCGTACCCCAGTCATAGCTTTATGATTCCTGTTCCATTATAAACGGCCCGTTTTGTTTTGTAACATTATCGCTCTTTTGATTATATCCCTATTTCATTCATCATGACTATTTTGATAATCAATTCAACATTCATTGACTTAGATATGTACACCCTATATATGTATGGTATTAGTGTTGTAATACTTTGCCAATTATATATGGCATCATTATCAACCTCTTACAACACTCCTAAATTATATTTCCTCTGGCTTAGTCCCTTTATGCCATCTCTTATTGACAACCACTTAAATTCATTTAAATGCATTCCACTTAGTGCTCTTTTTGGTTTCAGTGATGTCCGCATTTCATAACAAGTATCACCTAAATACATGGTGATTAATTCACTTCAAATACGGCTCCTTTGAGTTTTGATCCATAGTAACATTATATTGTAGCGAGATTTTCTCGCCTTATTGCTCTCCCTGACGGGTGGACTGAATTCGGATCACTATTGGATCTCTGTGGTGTCAATCTTCATGACAGTCGTTTGATTGGAGCATTCGCCATTGCTTCTTCCCATTGGTTAGTTTCATAGGCAGGGACGGAACATTGTGAATTTAAAATCCCCTGCCTTCCTTTAGTCCGTAAGCACTCCTGACGAGCCATTTCTGGCGAAACGCGCGTCGGGTGCGCCTCTCAGACCAGAGCCTCTTGTTCATTCCGGTGAATTGCATTTTGAGATCCCCCATATATATGTATGTATATCCCGATGGTGGTTCCTATTGATATTAGGAATCTGGTTAATCATTGAAATGCATCCACAGTGGGCTATTTGAGCCAATCTACGTCTAACAAGAGCTTCTCGTTTTTCGACCTTTCTGCCTGTTTATGCGCAGTTGTTTATTATCTAATTGGTTATCAATTCCATTTGTCACAATACCTTGAGGTGACCCTCGAAGGCTACCTATTGTATTGCTTCTTGATTACATCTCCTGCCGCCACAAATTATTATCTATTCAGCAGAATTGGTTCTTGGTTTTATTATTATGTTTTGTGAGCACTGTTTATTTATGTACAATTGTTTGCCGATTTTAACTCTATCCAATAAAAGTTAATTATTAATCATTGGTCTCTGGGAGACATTAGTACTCTGATGTTCCATCAGAGTAACTGTAACCATTGTCTAGTAGTTTTGCTAATACCTGTCTGACATGTTCATGGTGGGTTATAAGATCGGGAGAGTAAATTAGTATATTGTCTAAGTATACGATAACAAAGGATTGCAAAAAATCTCTCAGCACATCATTAATGAAATCCTGGAATACAGCTGGAGCATTACAGAGACCGAACGGCATGACCAGATATTCATAATGGCCCATTCCTGGTGTTAAATGCTGTTTTCCATTCATGCCCATCTTTTATACGTATCAGGTTGTAAGCCCCTCTCAAATCGAGTTTTGTGTATACTGCTGATCCCCTTAACCTATCGAACAATTCTGATATAAGAGGGATAGGGTACACATTCTTGATGGTGATCTTGTTAAGCCCCCTATAAATCGATACACGGGCGAAAAACTCCTTTTTAGATACAAAAAAGAACACAGCCCCTGCTGGAGAAGAGGAACGTCTGATAAAACCCCTCTCCAAATTCTCCTTTATGTACTCCTCCATGATTTGGCTCTCTTTTATGGATAAAGGATATACTTTGCCTCGAGGAGGCATGGTACCTGGATGAATATCTATGGCGCAATCATACGGTCTATGTGGAGGTAGTTTCTCTGCCTCTCTTTTAGCGAATACAGCCCTGAGATCGGCATACCAGTCAGAAACCTCTGTAGACAATGGAGGAGCTGTAGGTGTGTTCAGGGCACCAATATGCTATATTGCCATTTGCCATATTGCAATATGCAATATGCCTATTTAGGGAAGCCTACCACCCAACTCACTGACACAACCATCAATCACTCTCACCTTACAGTCCTCTCCTCCTGTTTCCAACCCTCCTAGATTGTGAGTTCCTACGGGAATAGGGCCCTCATCTCCTCCTGTACTGTTTGTCAAATGTTGTTCAATGTATTGTAACCCTGTCTATGCTGTGCTTATTGTACAGCGCTGCGGAATATGCTGGCGCTTTATAAATAAAGAATAATAAATAATAATAATGCTGAATGGGTATTAAACAAGTCCCAAAACAAGCAGGACTCCAAGACAGTAGCTCTCCCTTAGCCCAATCAATAACAGGATTATGTTGCACCAACCAAGGGAAACCAAGCACAACAGGATTGGAAGGTGAACGGATAACCTGAAATATGATCTCTTCTTTATGCAAGAGACCAGTGGTAAGAACCACTGTAACAGTATCGTGAGTAATTCTGGGACAGGATAACGGCCTACCATCTATGGCTTCGACGGCCAAGTGTGTCTCTCTTACAACCAGAGGGAGAGAAATGGAGGAAGCGTATTCAACATCAATGAAATTACCAGCAGCCCCAGAGTCAACAAAAGCGGTAGTATGCGTGGTCTTGGTCTCCCAAGCCACGGATACTGGTAACAAGAGTCTAGTGTCTTTGACAGGAGACATGAACGTCACACCCAAGACCTGTCTCCTCAGTTGCCTTAGGTGCAGTAGTTTTCCGACTTATCATGCATTCTAGGGCGAGTGGGACATTGAAGTCGTAAATGTCCTTTTAAACCACAATACAGGCACGATCCCTCACGAAGACGCCTTGTTCTCTCTTCCTTTGTAAGCCTAGTATGGCCTAGTTGCATAGGCTCAGAGGGAGGGGATAACTCTCTTGGTGGTGCCTGAAAGACAGGGGCCAACCTTGGTAATGGTCTCTTAGGTTTCTCTCTTGGAGTTCTTCTGCCCCTTATCTGATCATCCAGATCTATACAATAATCTATAAATTCACTCAACACCTCAGGTAATTTATGAGGGGCCAACTCATGGATCAATGACTCTGATAACCCCTCCATAAAAGCCAGAACCAGAGCCTCATTAGTCCAGTTCACGTCAGAAACCAACGTTTTAAATTCTATAGCATAATCAGATACAGTCCTGTTCCCTTGACGTATGCGGAACAAGGATTTACCAGCTACCTTGGCCTTTCTGGTAGGATTAAACGTACGTTTTAACTCAGCTATGAATTCTTTATATTTCAGTACGATAGGCTTCTCTGCCTCCCATAAAGGATTCTCCCATGTCAATGCTCTGACAGACAGATGGTTAATAATGAACCCCACTTTGGCTATATCAGTGATAAACATTTGTGGATTGAATTTAAAATGAATATCCACCTGGACCAAAAATCCCCGGCACTCTGAGGGAGTACCGTCAAATCTCATAGGAGCGGTCATGTGTACCTGGACAACAGAGGACACAGGTATAGCAGACGGAGGTGCAACCCCAGCTGGTTCCAGGTGAGCCGTACGAGTCAGGATAGTTTGTAAGGCGAGAGCAAACTGATCCATCCTATGGTCCTGCTCGTCCTGTCTGGATACAAAGTTACTCAAATGCTGTGTTAAGTCTGCGGGATCCATTTGGCCAGATCGTAATGTCAAGGTTCCCGGATCCCACCACGCAGTCCTTAAAGCCCAACACTCCACAGAGCCTAAAAGCTACCAACAGGGTAGTCGTAGAAGAATCCCTAACTGTCTGGTCCTTAGAATTGGCCAGGTATACTAGCTAGACAGAAAGGGTTAATCAAAGACAATGTCGTAATACAAAACCAGGTCAGCAACACGGAGGTAGTCAGACGAGCCAGAATCAGGAATACAGAGTATAGAATAGTCAAATGGAATAGCCGGGTCGATATCAGTGCAGAAGCGTAGTACAAGGAAATAGTCTAGGACAACGGAAGGCAGAATAGTCAGAAAACAAGCAGAGGTCAATAACAGGTTAAATCACGAGAGAATTCAGGTACAAGGAGCTCAGGTATGGATAACCACGATCTGGCACTGCTTAGAAGGAACTGTTGGTTTTTAAAAGACCTTCACCAGACCGCGCCCCCCTCTCAAGCCGCACCTCATGCAGCCACCTCCCTGCCTGTTTCAATTTAAACTGGGTGTTGGTGAGCGAGCAGCATCAGACATGCTGCCCTCAAGCACACCGGAAAGGCTGGAAGCCCCCAACGTTACAAAGTGACACTAGACTGTATAAGGTTGTACATCGCCGAAAGGCAATGGGAGGGCAATCTGCCCCGTTCCACTATTGTCTCGAATGGCGTGAGTGGTCTCGTAAACGAGTCAAGAGTGGAAAGCGAGCGTAACTGCTGAATTAGTCTGTGGTGGTAGAACCTAGTCAAGAAGGAGTCAGGTTGTGAGAGGGGTAGAAGGTTACATGCGATAGGTAATCCTGCAGCTAAAAAATGACGGGGGACTCTCACTGATATTTGGTATCAACAATGTTCTACAGGGTTGTCACAGCAAAATATTCACAACATTCAGCGCATACATAAGATTGCAGACTATGATACAAACAAAAAAGACCTGAAGAAATTTGGCAACGTTTCAGCCCTACATGAGTCTTTCTCAAGGCTGAAAGCATGTAGGGCTGAAATGTCACCAAATTTTTCCAACAAATCTGCCATTGCTGGAGACTGACTGGCTGGTCCGTGTTTGTTCATGAACTATGTGCTGTGGGAGTTTCCCTCTTGGTGCACCTATTTTCTGTGTCTCAAGGGTGGTGTATGGGGTTCTGTTTTGTGTTTGTACTAGGTTGAAAGTATGGCAAAAATAGAATGAAATCATTTTTTTTTTGTGGTAAGTTTTGATATCAATCCAAATCAACTGGCATTTATTCAATAATGTAATGAATGCAATCATCCATTTCTGAGTTCGATAAAGTTCTGATTTATGCTCAGGTTTATGTCAAAGGTGTGATCCGTAGCTCACCATATCCTTGAAACCTCCAAGTATAGCAGCTGTAATGATTCCAACGAACAGTCCAACTATGTTGAGTATAGTTACCGACCACAGCAAATGGTAGAGATGCACAACATCTTGGCAACTTTTCACATCAATATATTCATAATAAAGACCTGAAACTCCAATCCTGCCATTATAAGAAAAACAAAATAATGGTGGTTTATTAGCCGTTTGACTGACAGAAACACAGATATTGCAATTTGCTTACTCTTACACTTTGATATATGACATTTTAATATTTTCTTCCTCACAGTAAGCACAAGATAAAACGAAAGGGTCTCCAGCAATAAAACAACAAAAAATGACTGCAATGGAAAATGTAAACAAATAGTATAATAACATAAATTTGTTTTACAGTTCTGCTTATAATGCAAATATATAACATCCTTTGCTCCATCTATTGAGCTTGTAGATTCAAGGTGCCAAACTTTGTTACCTGCAGAAGCTTAGATAATCTGAAATGCGAAGGGATATGGATGTTATTTTTAAATCATCCAGAGAAGTTTAAGGCTGGGTTCACACCTGCGTGTTTTTTTACACGTGCACTACGCGCGTTTAACGCGCGTATCACGCAAACGTAAAAAAATGTGTGAACGCGCATTGCAGCGCGTTCACAGCCATAGACTGCAGCGGAGAACTCGCTGCAATACGCCCCAAAGAATCTCCCGTGTGAGCGTGGGTGTGAACGGGGCCTAAAAGTCCTTTAACAGTGCATCTTACACCAGGCTGTCCATTCCAGAATCCCAGGGTATTTCTGCTCACTCGAGACCTTCTCTGTTCTCTGTACAGGTCTGGGAAATATGCCTTAAGTTTGATTCAGGCCCTGTTCACACCTGGGCGTTTTACAGCACGTTCCTGTATGCTGTAAAACGCCTAAAGACGGAAATACCATGATTTCCTATGGGCCCCGTTCACACCTGGGCGTTTTACAGCACGTAGGAACGCTCTGTAAAACGTCCTACACCCAAAGAAGTACAGGAGCTTCTTTGGGACGTATTGCAGCGCGTTCACGGCCATAGACTGCAGCGTGAACGTGCTGCAATGCGCGTTTGCACATTTTTTACATTTGCGCGATACGGGTGTCAAAAAACGTGCGTATTATGCGCGTCAAAAAATGCACAGGTGTGAACCCAGCCTTAAAGTGAGAAACAGAGTGGTTTGTGAGGGTCCTGAGAACAAGCAACAGCACTGGTGGCCTGCTCTATGGTGGTGCCCACTCAGGTCTCACAAGGCTTTAGCTCGATTGTGCCATTACAGGGACTTTTTGTGGTAACCAACTAAAGACTCTTATTATAAGGGAAATATTTCTTCAAGGCATTTATACGGTCTGCCCTATCGTTGTACCGCTTATCGGATTTTGCTCTGCATACTATTACCACTTTGAGGTTATGTTTAGTTCAAATTATTGCTTCTATATCTATGTTTTAAATGTCTTTTTGTGGCTTTTTGATTAATAAAGATAACTTTCTTATATAAAAACACCAGATTAAGCCTTTTTGGCTTCTTCAATCCTTTTTGATACAGGGATTTTGCCCTGGTGTTTATGTCCCCTAATTTGTCTGGTTTCATTAATTCCTGCTTTTTGATAGAACAGTAGTCTGGTTCTATCTCTCGGTTGTTTTTTCTTTATGAGCAAAGAAAGCTTTGATTAGGCTAGGGTCAGACGAACGCATTTTTTCGCGTTGTCCGTGAAAAAGTGCGTTTGAACGAATGGACGTATTTTTTCACGGAATACGCGATAGCGGTCATACGATGCGCATTTTCGTCCGTGATTTTGTACGGATCATCAATAAAACACTTTTTGCGTCTGGATGTTATGTTATGGACGTCTCCTAATCACGCACACACGCTGCTAGCGGACGCAGCGCACTCTGTACGTCAGTACTAGCGGTTTCACGTTTTCAAAAAAATGCGTTTGTTTGCCGCTTGCGTTGCGCGGCCGCACTTTCATGCGGCCGTACTTCATATATTGCCCGTCATTGGCCGTCATTTGCTGCTACTATGGCCGTGATAAAGTGCGGCTGCACGCGCGTTCGCACTGCATTCGTCTGACCCTAGCCTTAGTGACCTTTTTCTAAATGACATCATTAAAAAAAAAATGTATATTTAGATACATACACACACACACATGCATTCGGACTAACCTCCCACAGTTATATAAGTCACAACAGTAACACGTGTTGCTTTTTATTTTCAGAAAACAACCACGAACAGGTATTTGACACGCCACCTGCAAGGAAGAAAAACAACATGGGATGAAGATAGAAATCACAACTATAAAACCAATAATATCTCTAGATCAGGGCTCAAAATTTCAGGTCCCGAGCTACTAGCCAGACCTTAAGAGTTACTTGCCACCAGTTGCCTCATCCGCTCAATGGGTCAATCCGCCCCACTCGCCCTCAGTTAATATCCACTCGCCAAATGCGAGCAGGCAAGTGGAAATTTTGAGGTCTGCTCTAGATATTGAGCTATCACATGACAGACAAAAGAGGTCTGCAAAAATCAATATCAGATGGTCTCACCTCCATTATATCACTGCCGTGCGTAGTTGTAAAATATCGACATTTTCCCGCATAAAGTGGTCTGAGGTCCTTGTTAACAAAAATAAAATAAACTTCATTAGGAAAAACAACTTCTCTTAAACTTTGCCAAAAGAATGTGTTCTCAAAATACCCCTGAATTCATAGCAATGACGTACTTCTCACAAAGTACTATGTAGAGCACTTACTTATAGGGACACCCCAAGCACCAAACGATACCTCACCTCTAAAAGCTATTGAGGAAAATGGCTTCAAAGTGGAGGTTACAACTCAACCCTGAAACCTGTCTATCAGAATCAAAGGAATTACCTTTATTTGGTTCATAAATCAAGTCACCCTTGACAGAAGCAAAGATCCGCTAATGCAGGGGTCAACAACTTTGGTCCCCAGATGTTTTGAAACTACAACTTCCATGAGGCTCTGGTACTCATTAGATTGACTGATCGTCAACGGAAATGTAGTTCCAGAACATATGGATGGCCAAGGTTGCCAAGTCTTGTGTCAAGAGAGGCCGCCAATGGATCAATTCTGCGTTGTGTAGAGCTCCAGTCTATTGCCCCACACAGGCGCTACAGAGCTTGTATACATAAAGTGTGCAAGTCCCATAGCGGTGCACAATTTGCAGTTCCTCTACGCAAGCTGCCTAGGAGTGTAAATTGTGCAGAAAAGCTTCAGGAACCTGCGGGTCTGCGAGTCCCTGAGACGAAGAGGAGCAGCAGCACGTGGCGAGAGAAAAAGGCGAGTAAAATCAACCAAAAAGACTTTAAAATTTTTTTTTAAATAATTTGGCAAAGGCTGTCAGCAGCCTCTGCCCAATTACTTATGGGTAAAAAAGTGAACTCTATGTTCAACAGAGTATCTCTTTAATAATTCATATCTCTCGGTTCTAGCAATATATATTATGAAAAAATATATAAAAATAAGAATAGTCTTAGGCTGGGGTCAGACTAGCGCATTTTTAACGTGCGTTTAGGCGCACTTAATCACGGCCACAGTAGCAGGAAATGACGCGCAATGACGGCCAATATACGAAGTACGGCCGCACGAAAGTCCGGCCGCGCAACGCAAGTGGAAAATGAACGCATTTTTCGAGAACGCAGAACCGCTAGTACTGACGTACAGAGTGCGCTGCGGCGGCATAGCGGCGTGTTTGCGTGATTAGGAGATGTCAGACGCTGCTAATGTCCAGCCTACATAACGTCCAGACGCAAAAAGTGGTTTATTGACGAGCCATAAAAAAAATTTACGCACAGAAATGTGCGTCGTCTAACTGTTTTTGCGCATTCCGTGAAAAAATACGTCAATGCGTTCGGACGCACTTTTTCACAGACAACGCGATAAAATGCGTTAGTCTGGCCCTAGCCTTATAGTTATAAAAAGAATATATATATATATATATGCAATAGGGCTGTGCAATATTGACAAAATAATCATATTGCGGTTTCTTGAATGAATATTGCGATTGCGATTTTATTTGCGATTTAGCCAATTGTTTTTGCTTTTTCAAACATGCTACATACATTCTAAATGTATTCAGTATTCAGCACATGGATATACTGCCCCAGCACATGGATATACTGCCCCAGCACATGGATATACTGCCCCAGCTCACCTCTGTGCGCCACGTGTTCGGCTCCCTGTTAACTTCTGGCGGCATGGAGCTTGGTCGCTCGCCTGGGGGAACCATGTGACGAGCCGCGAGAACGTGGCTCGTCACGTGGTTCCCCCTGCGAGCGCCCAAAGCACCATGCCGCCGGAAGTTAACAGGGAGCCGAAAATTGCAGCCTTATGCGATTTAGAAATTGCATGGTCGGAAATCGCGATTCGATTGCGATTGCAATTAATTGCACAGCCCTAATATGCAAACACTTTTAATCTATCTTTTTTATCAAGTTTTTAAGGACAATGTACAAGTGAGACAGGTAGTAAAAGTTCTGTCACTGAGGGGTATATTTTACGTCATTTGTAACCATGGTTGTATATGTTCACTCTTTTTTTAGCTTGCATACTTACTAAATGCCTGGCAGCAAAAACGCCATCCACTATGGCACAGCAAAAAGCCGCAATCACTCCAAAACTGATAAAAACAATGGATGCAACAAGCTGCAGATAGAAGAAACAAAAGAAATATAAGGATTACAAAGAAATAAATGATCAATTTAGCACCTTTACTTGACGAGGACACTATATCCATCATTATCACATTTGCTTAATTCTACAATATGGGTTGTTCGTCACCCTCCTCCCCCCCACCACCTTTCTCCCTCTCAGCAGTCTTTTGAGACTTAGGCTGGGTTCACACCTGCGCGTTTTCTTACGCGCGCAATACGTGCGTTTGTTTATGCATGTATCGCACAAATGTGAAAAACGTGCGAACGCGCATTGTAGCACCTTCACGGCCATAGACTGCAGAGTGAACGCGCTGCAAATATGCCCCAAAGAAGCTCCTGTACTTTTTTGGGCATAGGACGTTTTACAGCTCGTTCCTGCACGCTGTAAAATGCCCAGGCGTGAACGGGTCCCATAGGAAATCATGGGATTTCCGTGTTTCGGCGTTTTACAGCGTGCAGGAATGCGCTGAGGTGTGATCCCAGCCTAAGCCTTGCAGCCACCTGGAAGGCTATCAAGCAGCTCCTGTCGGACAGCTTTCCAGGGTTCTGATCATCTTGAAAGGGTTGTGCAGAGCTGATAGACGATGGCTCTCAAAACCCTTGCATTGAGAGGCATTCAGTTGGCTGAGCAATAAGCAGGAAGATGACATGTGAAGCTTCATACTGTCACCCGAGAACAGACGATGGGAATCTCCGGTCCTGGAAAGAAGGTACTTTTTTTTTTTTTTTTTTTTTTTAAATTTAAAGTTTTTTATTTTGAAATAAGTCAGCATTACATCATACTGTAAAATAATGGATGACCTCGCAGGGCCAAACAAGAAGACATAACAAGCAACGGAAACCACACATGGCCAAAAAAGTGTCATCGTAAAAACAGCGAATCGAAAAAATCTAAGGATAGCAATATGTTAGCAGAAAACATCCCCTAGACGGGGGGTCTCATCAAGGTGGGAAATCAAACATATATAAATGCAGCCACTTAAGGCCAGCCAAGGTAACTACGGTCAGCTGGTCAAAAAAACATGCGTCGCAAAGAAGGACAGGGCGGTAAAAATGTAAAAAGGCAGAAAGTACCATGTGCAGGCAAAAAAGCAAAAGCCCTATGCAATGCAGGCTGGGACTGATCAAAACAAATTACGAACCGTCCTGAAAGTCCAGGCACTAGGCCAAGCTAGAGACCAGGGACACGTAAGCATATAAGAGAAATGCAGGGGAGGGGGTGTAATTCAGTAAAGCTCAGACCTGGAGAGGTAGAGGGCATAGAAACCAGCCTTCAATCCGGTCGAGGGTCCGGAGGATCTGGTGAGAGGCCCGCAGCCGCAAGGTCAATCCAAGCCACCGCGGGATCCGTGATGGTATAGGGGACATTTGCGTGGGTCACCACCAAAGCTCCTGCCAGACCCCAGCGATATCGGACACCCTGTCGGCGAAGAACTGATGTCACTTCACGAAAACGCCTGCGAGCCATCAGGGTCTGGAATGGGAGATCATGATACAGGGCCAGAGTGGAGCCCTCAAAGCGTACGGGATTCCTCGCGCCCGGAGCAGACATAACCTTGACCTTGAAAGCCACTTCACGGAAGGCCACTACGACGTCTTGAGGAGCCCCAGGTGGGTTCGTCGCAGGTCTCCTGACCCGAAACACCGACCCAAGCATGTCAGGTGTGTCAGGGGGAAGCCCCGCGACCTGAAGCACAAGACGAGTCACGTAGGACGGCAGAGCGTCGGAGGTAATAGAGTCCGGGACACCCCTGACCCTGATGTTTCGGCGTCTGTGTCTCGTTTCAAGCATCTCCACAGAGCGTGTCAGAAGTTCGACTTGGTATCGCAAACCAGCAACCTGACCAGACAGGTGAGTTTGTTCCGTTGTCACAGCAGAAGTCGTCTCCTGTACCACCTTCACCTGAGCACGCATCGCCGCTATCTCCGTGCGGACCGCCGCCACCTCAGGCTGCCACACCTCACGTATCACCCGAAGCTCCTCCAAGATCCTGCGGAGATCCCCCTTCGTGGAGGGGAGATGGTCGTCCTCCTCCTGCACCTGTTGCTGTCGAAGTCCCGTCCCCACTGCAGACCGTATGATCCGAGGTCACACTATTACTGGCGGAGGTAAGGGGAATCTCAGTCGGGTCCCCATCAAAAATATCCTCTGTGTCCGGCGTTGCCCCGGACGATGTCCGCATTGCTGATTTTCTCGTCTTCTGTGCCCGTTTCCTAGCAGCCGCCGAGAGGGGTCGGGAGTCAGACGCCGGTGACTGCGGGGCAAGCGGGCATCCCAGTAATACCCCCCTGAGGTTCATAGTCGCTGTCAGCCTCCGAGGAGCCATAGCCGGGGGGAGGGAGGAAGAAGCAGTCAGTCCCGTAAAAGCGGACCCACCTCGCAAAACATCCCGAATGTCCCTCTGTCGGGGGGCCCGTCGCTGGGAACGACCGGTAGGCATGGTTCCGGAGATGCTGGGCTGGCACGAGGTCGCAGGGCGGTGAGGGAATCTTAATACGCCTCGAGTAGGCTTCCAAGATGGCCGCTGTGACTAGGCCCAAATCGCGCTGCCGCAGCAATCTGTCCCCGGGCACGAAACTCAGGGCTAAATCAGGTACCTCAACTCTCCAGGATCCCTCTAGCCAACCGGGAAGCTCACAGGGCAGTGCAAACGGCGAAAAAAGCAATAAAATCCGTGGTAGACACAGAGCTCCTCCAAAATGCTGCTGCTCGCTTCCACAGCTAGCTCCGCCTCCAAGAAGGTACTTTTTAACACAAGGTAGATACGTATCTGGTCAGCGTGAAATTCAACGCTAAGGAATTCTGGTGGCTTTCAAAATTTCATCATCACCATGGATACATATAAAAAAGGAAACAGAATGCACAATACATACAGGGTTATTCAAAGAGATCTGAATGGCTGGAGAAATCTGATTTTCAGCGTTCGGTTACCTTTCTTGGCCATTCGGCTATTCAGAGAGCAGGCAATACGCCAAATCCTGGCGAATTGCCTGCACATTCGGTGCCTGTTCTTGGGCAGTGAAATCCCCATGAAAAAGCACTGCTTCGACTATTCAGAGAACACAAACCAGCAGTGAAAGGTTCCCTGATTGCCCTGCCATTTAAAAGTCCGATTTTTTTTTTTTTTAAAGTTTAATTCTTTTTACTGTAACAGCCCTTTTTATTATCATTCATTGGACCTCATATGTAAATTTCAGACATTTTCGCTCAGTAGTTTCTTTGCAAACAGCGTTTCACTTTTCAATCATTTAAGCAAACTGTTTTGCTAATGTATTCACTGCCTTCTTCTGTGGTGTTGGCTTTTTCCGGAGGCTTCGCTGCGTGTAATCGGCTCCTGCTCGGATTTTTTTGGCGTCTTCGACAGGTTAATCCAGATGTTTTTGTGGGTTTTTGGCGTGCATCCGCTGAATTTTCGGCGGCTTTTCGGCAGCTTTTCCCTGCACTTCGACAGTCCTGTGGTGCTTGCTGAATACACCGCAGGGTGGCTGAAATTGGAAAGCCGATTTGCACCGCATTGAAGACAACGAAAAGTCACCGAACGTGCGGTGACTTTTCGAATCTCTTTGAATTACCCTGAAAATATATTGTATTAGACATACTATACTGAGATATATAACTTGTCGTGGATACACTCACAAGTCGAGAGCCTTAGCACTGGCTCTAAATGGGTTCACGCCTCTGGATTGTTTTCTGGAATTTTCTCAGGTAATCCTCACCTTAGTAATGAAGATTTCTCGTCACAGCGGTTGGTATGCCGAATGATGGAAAACAGAGAAACTTCTTGTGTGTATCTGATGTTATTATGTTATCATCATCTTATTAACAAGTGCCAACTCACATTTGGGGGAGCTTATCCAAGCTCAGGGTGAAGCGCACATGGATTTTGTTGCTGGTCAAATCCAATAGAAAAACCACCTTGCATGCAGGAATTGGTTCTTTAAAAATTTATTAAAATAATCAAAAAATAAAACTAGACATGTGTCCAGAACACGTTTCGCCGCTAGCATACAGCTTCATCAGCTGGTTTTTTTGAAGAACCAATTCCTGCAGCAAGGTGGTTTTTCTATTGGATTTGACCAGCAACAAAATCCCTGTGCGCTTCACCCTGAGCTTGGATAAGCTCCCCCAAATGTGAGTTGGCACTTGTTAACATAATAACAACAACAGATACACACAAGAAGTTTCTCTGTTTTCCATCATTCGGCATACCAACCGCTGTGACGAGAAATCTTCATTACTAAGGTGTGGATTACCTGAGAAAATTCCAGAAAACAATCCAGAGGCGTGAACCCCCTTAGAGCCAGTGCTAAGGCCCTCGACTTGTGAGTGTATCCACGACAAGTTATATATCTCAATATATTGTATTAGACATACTATACTATGTATTGTGCATTCTGTTTCCTTTTTTATATGTATCCATGGTGATGATGAAATTTTGAAAGCCACCAGAATTCCCTAGCGTTGAATTTCACGCTGACCAGATACGTATCTACCATTTATCCTTTTGGTTTGGGCGAAACCACTAACCATTTTGGTTCAGCTGGGCATTTTGGTGGTGTGACACACTGTGGGCGCTTACCATTGTTCTTTTCACTTTTTAACACACACTAAACTAAAAGAAAAGGGATAAAAAAAATGGCAGTGACTCCTATATTACTTACAAACACTTTGTGGATCCACAGATCTCTTGGGATCGCTGTGGAGCATTTATGATTTTATATGGGGTTGGGGGGTACATGACGTAATGGAGCCAGATATATGGGAGGGGGTTCGTTCTTGGGATTCGGTAATATTTCAAATTGGATTTTTTTAACTACATTTGATTATTGTTTTAAATAGCTATCATCAATAGGCACATATCAAACTTTCAAAAAAATCATATTTTCCCACATCAGGTATTAAAGCCCTTTTATTACTTTCAGGTTTTTGTTCTGATTTGGACACAGTTTTCTTAATCCCCTCATGGGCAACAGGAAATTGGTTTAAAAAGTATTTTATACAAAATTTGTTTTTAAACAAATATATATTTACTGCTCAGGTGTTCCTTTTAACACTTTAACCACTTAGCTTCGGAAGACGTGTGGGGGACATCATGGGTATTCCCTGCAACCTCGGGGTAGACCTCCGTGGGTCTGGGGGGGGGGAACCAGTGATGATCTTACTTCCTGGAAGTCAAACCACACCTTGGGAACTTCCCCCAGCCCACTGACATCGCCAATGGCTGCAATGACATCAGAAAGGGACCTCCCCCAGCCAGGCATGGAAATCCCAATAGAGGAGATACAGGTGTTCTTTGGACCCCCGTATCTCCTGAACCATACATGATACAGAGCCATGTTTGAAAAGCATGGCCTTTCCAATGATACCATGCATGATCATATTTTTGTTAAAATAAAATAGAATTATTTTTTCCCATAATGCAGCACTATTGTTCCTTTTTCAATTATACAGTATATACATATATATTTATGGATTGAAATAAAATTTGAATAGTGAGCATTTTCCATCCTTATTTTATGTTATGAGGTAGAGATGTTAAGTTTGAAAAATACTCAAACTGGCTACAATACGCCTCAAAAATATTAATAAAAAAAAAAGTATGATATTACTTACCTTCTTCTCAACCAAACTTTTGAAGAGAGCTGACTGAGGTCACTTCTGGTCAATGATGTCATGTATGGGTGGTGTCTAAATTATTATGGGTGGAGAATGGTTGGCGTGGGTGGGTTGAGTTCAAACTGAGGGACATAATTGTATAGCCTGGGTTTTTAATAAAAAGATTTTGCATTTTTTTTGGAAATTTAGTTTTCACAAGAAAGGAATACAAATAAATATTTATTTTACTGCCAAAATATTTTGAAACTGGACACATTTTCTTAATTACTTCCCAAGTACAAATTCAAAGAAGCACCTTGGGGACATGACAAAATGCAATACAGCAGGTCCATACTCAGCACTCATTAGGCTTTAAGTCAAAGGTGCTATTACAGAGAGGAAAACCCCATGTGCAAATCAGACTGCTATCAACCACAAATGGTGGCCAGTACAGAAATGCCAAGGTCACAAGGTTTTTTCCACAAAAAAATCAAGTAAACACCTTTTTAGTTGTTCCAGGTAAAAGTCACAACATGTGACCTTGAAATCAAAAATCCAATAGTTCAATATAAAACTAATGAAAACTGTAGGGTTTATTCAGAGAGAGAGATTTGTTTATTTATTTATTTATAAAGGATTTTACCAGGAAGGATACATTGAGATTTTTCTTGTTTTCAAGTATGTCCTGGGTTCAATAACATTAAAATGTTACAGTTGTTGTTACAGAAATACAAAGTAATACAATGCAAGATATAAAAAAACAAAACAACACAAATATACAGATTAACAGAAAATAAATATGTAGGAAAGTGTCATAATGTTACATGTTTACAGGTGCATTCCGTATTGAGGTATGTTAATAGGGAGCTCGAGTGACTTTAGACTGGGGGAAGATTTGACGGCGTCTGGGAGGTTATTCCATAACTGTGGTGCCCTGTAGGAAAATGAGGATCGAGCCACTATCTTTTTGTAGTGGTATTGCAAGTAAGGTGCTGGTCCTGGATCTGAGGTTATAGGATGAGGGAGCTGCTGGGGAAGCAGTCTATTCAGGTAAGGAGGCAGCTTCCCAGAAAAGCTCTTAAACACCAGGTTGGAAAGGTGAAGGGTGCATTTAGACTCCAGCGACGGCCAATTTAGCTCTTTTAACATGTCACAATGGTGGGTCATGTAGTTACATTGTAGCGCAAAGCGGCAGAATGAGTTCTACAATGTAGTAAGTTTCTGAAAGTGTGTTTGCGGGGCGGCTGCATACACTACATCTCCGTAATCAATAGCCGGGATAAGCATTTGTTGTACAATTTGCTTTCCTACCGCGGGGCTCAGGCAGGATTTGTTTCTGTACAGGGCACCTAGTTTGGGGTAAAGTTTAGATGAGAGTTTTTCGATGTGGGTGCCAAAGGATAGATTAGGGTCCAACCACATACCTAGATATTTAAGAGAAGTGACTGTGGTCAGCGTGCCATTTGATTTTGTCCCAACACATAGATGGGGATTTGGCAATTTATGTAGTTTAGGTGCTGTTCCAAAGAGCTTCGTTACAGTTTTGTCAGTATTTAAAAAAAGTTTGTTGTGTTTGATCCACTTTTCTACCTCTGTGAATTGTTCTTGCAGCACGGCCTCCAGCTGCGGGAGATTTGGTTTGCTGGTATAGATTAGTGTCGTCTGCATACATGTGTACAGTTGAGGCTTTGCAGATGTTAGGCAGATCATTTATGAATATTGTAAATAGCAGGGGGCCGAGTATTGAGCCTTGGGATACACCACAAGTGACTGGGAGGGAGGAGCTGCCAGAAATGGACACATATTGCGGTCAGATATATATGATCGAAACCAGGTTAGTGTGTGATCACTAATACCAGTTTTTAAGTTTTTTTAACAAGATGCCATGGTCTACTGTGTCAAAGGCCTTGGCAAAATCAAGGAAGATGGCTCCAGTTAGGTTTCCTTGTTCCATCCCAGCTTGGATATCATTGCAGACTTTTAAAAGGGCGGTTGTAGTTGAGTGATTTGGACGAAAGCCTGATTGATCTGGGGTTAAGTAGTTCCAATATTGATAATAATCACGTAGTTGTGTGTAGACGCATTTTTCCAAAATTTTTGACATTACAGGGAGCAATGATATTGGACGGTAGTTGGATACCAAAGTACTGTCACCACTTTTATGGATAGGTACCACTCTCGCAGTCTTCCAGAGTTTGGGTATGTATCCAGTTGCCAGTGATTCATTGATTAGGGTTGCGACAGGATTTGCAATTGCCGGCGCACTGATTTTCAGCAGCATTGCTGGTATTTGATCAGGTCCATACTGGCATTTAATTTTTTGGTTATGGAGGAGTTTAGTAACGACACTGACAGGCACTGGTCTAAAACTGAATTCCTGTCTGATACAGGGACTTTGCACAGTTGGAGGGGCCTAACCTGCATGCGGCCTTTCTGATTGCCAAGCTAGGAAATGACATGCAATCAAAGTGGTGGCACATCCAACAAAATAATCATTAAAGGCATTTGCTACATCTAGGGGGTGTTGCAGGGTTCGGTTGTTTACTTTGACAGCAGCTGGCTGAGAGTAGACGGGGGGTGCTTGTATGTTACTTATGATCTGGCCCTGAAATGTCACCAAACAGGGACGTTCCACATATGGTGACATTTGGTGGCCATTCGGCTATTCAGAGAGCATGCAGTTCACAAAAATTGGGCGAACTGCCAGCAAGTAGAGTGCCTGTTCGATGGCAGTGAAATCCCCCCACAGAGAAGCAATGGTTAATCTATTCAGAGAACACCGACCAGCAGTGAAAAGTTGCCGAAGTGCCCTACTGTTCGTTGGTTTCATTCGGCAGATTTATTCAGGAGAATCCCATAGGCTTCAATATTAATAATATTCCCGTATATACTCAATATCTAATAAACCATTTATTATTTTAATCTGCAGTAAAAAGTGTCTTTATTTATTGATTTTTTTTTTTTTTAATCTTTTAGACATTTTTCAGCAAAAAAAAATCCTTTTTTTTTTTTTTTTTTAACGTTTTTTCTTTTTTCTGTAACAGACCTTTTTATTTTCCGATGTGTTCGGCATGTTTTATGCAGTGGTCCTGGCAGGTTTTCCCTGCACTACGAGGACCCTGCGGTGAATGCTGAATTTACTGCAGGGTGGGGAAATTTGATTTCCCGAAGTGCGGGGTACGAGAGAGCACCGACATTTTGGTGATCTCAGAATAACCCCCTATATTTCCTTGAAGTGCCACTGCCGTCAAAAAATGAAGGGCCCTATTACAATATTTGCGTTAAAACGCTCGCGCAACGTGTGAATTTGTGCGCCAAGCGTTAAACGTTATCGCGCGTAAATCAATGCTGGCATTACAATCCTCGCACATTTTTTCATCCGTCGAGCAATAACGCGCGTAAATTGGATGCGCACAAATACACGCGCAGCAACGTGCAGAAATCAGTGTGCGGACTTTTTTTCACGCAATTCAGCAAATCAGAATTAAGAACCACAACTATCTCACGTTAAGTTTTTGCGCCTGTCAAAGTCAATCTGAGCATATATGCTGCATCAATTAGGCTAGGGTCAGACGAATGCATCTTTCACGTCTACCGTCAAAAAGTGCGTTGATGCGTCCGAACGTATTTTTTCACGGAAGACGCGATAGCGGTCATCCGATGCACAATGTCGTCCGTATTTTTTGACGGAGCTATAAAAAACAAATGGACGTGATGTTGGTCGGACATGTGCAGCGTCTGACGTCTCCTAATCACACACACATGCCTCTATGCCGACGCAGCGCACTCTGTGCGTCAGTACTAGCGGTTCCACGTTCTCGAAAAAATGCGTCATTTGCCGCTTGCGTTGCGCGGCCAAACTTTCGTGCGGCCGTACTTTGGATATTGCCCGTCATTGGACGTTATTTGCTGCTACTACGGCCGTAATAAAATGCGGCTCAATGCACGTTCGCCTGACCCCAGCCTAAAAAATGCACACACAACTTCTCAAATTTATTGGTTTGGTATGAGTAGAATGTGTAACTATACTTTGCTATGTTTTGGGGGTTTTTTGGGCTGGTGTATTTGGGTTCGGCCGGTCGGTCAGATTTGCCTTTAACACCAGCTTTTAGGAGTGACTAAAATTATGCGCGCAACGGCTATGCGTTAAATCCTGCGCATAGATTGTAATACCATCCGCGTACCAGCGTTCATTCGCGTTTACGCTCACAATGTTAAGTACAGGACGCGCGCAGGTTCACCCGCGGCAGATGAATACGCGCGTTTGTTGCGCTGACATTGTAATACGACGTTAATGCGTTTTTGCACGGGCGCAAACGTTTGCGCGAAGATTGTAATAGGGCCCGAAATGTTCTTATATTGTTTACTATATGTTGTTCTTATTTTGTTTACATTTCGTATGTATGTTTAGGTAAGAAAATATTTTACTCTATATGTGTGTCACTGGGTGCATTCATTTTCTGATATTTTGCCTTGTAAAGTGTCGTCCCCCCCCCCGCCAGTATCTTTACATCACTTGCTACTCACTGTGTGGCACTGAGCATAGAATGGAGTGAATGGGTCTGCAGTCATGGAAACCAACTCACAGTGTTGTATTATGTGAGATGCATGCAAAGGACATCACCTGGGGGTAGATTAGAAGTCTTTTAAGGTCTTCTCATTCAGCTACCATTTTTTATCTCAGGCACCACACAATAGCCCCATGCAGACTTATCAAAACATGCTCTCCTCCACCCCATTGCTTCTTCAATACTGTAGAAGCTAAACCACAGCTGTAAAGTAAAACTCACCATAGGATTTTGTTAAATGTTGCATCATGGGAAAAATCCACAAAATGGAAACAGGAGATAAAAACCTAACTTTATTTTTCTTTCTTACATGCAATTACTTCAAAGAAAAAACCAGCAGCATGTGTTTTAGAAGATGGTTTTGTTTGTAATGCACAAGTAAGTTAAAGCTTAGTTTCCCTTTAACGTCAACACAAACCAAACATGAAGATTCTACCTCAATCCGATACAATCCTATGACTTTGTTGTTGTTATTGAGTGCATCAGCAAAAATTTGGAACCCTGATGTATAAATATCATGCATTACCGAGGGCTAACATTTTACATATGTAAGTACTGCATGTCCTCCACCATCCTACCAAATTTCATGACAATGTTAAATGATTGGGCTCGGAGCAGTGATGACGATGCATGGAATGACCACGGTTTGTTATACAAATTGTGCACAGTTACTTACCATCTGTCTCTTATTTTCTATTAAATTGGATCCAATTATCCCAAGTATAGACCCAAACCCGAGCTGGAGAAGACATAAAATATGACATAAAATACATGTCCATACAAGCAAGCCAGAAAAAAATAATTCTCTCTGTTTACAGGGTGTCCATAAAGTCTTTTACAATTTCAAAAATTTATTACAAAGGCAATTGATGAGAGATCTTCTTCAGATTTGCTCTAAGTATTCAGTGGTTATCAAGGTTTTTATCACATTGCATTCGTGTATTTCAGGTACCCTGTTAATGAATGAGGTACTGTTAAATGAAGCCCGTTGAACATTTCCAGACCGCTGGATTGGAAGGGGTGGCCCAATTCCCTGGCCACCTCGTTCACCAGATATCACTCCCCTCCACTTCTTTCTATGGAGTTATGTTAAAGATATCGTGTATCGAACAAAGGTACGGGACATCACTCATCTAAAGCAGAGGATCACCGATACCATTGATGAGGGTATGCTACAGCCAACATGGCAAGAAATCCAGTACCATCTTGATGTGCTTCATGCAACTAATGGTGCCCATATAGAGGTGTATTAAATGAGGAAAAAAAAAACTTAAATATATACATCTCATTTTGTAATAATTTTCACTTATCTGTCTTTTCATTTGCCTTTGTAATAAATTTTTTAAATTGTTAAGAGACTTTATGGACACCCTGTATATCTAACCCAAATAGGAGCAGATCATATGCGATTTCAGGTCAGATTCACACAGCCTTTGAGTGCTAGGGAGTTTCAACAAACATCACTGTGACAGTTCGAATGGAGTTTAACGTATCAAACGAAAGTGTAAAATTCAATGATCACAATCCTCCAATTTAGCGAGTAGGCCTCGACTGGCCAGCAGACAGACCAAGGAAATGCTGGTAGTCTGTTATGATCAAGGGCCACAGCCGAGCCTCAAACATTGCTGTGGCCCACCTCAAGCTCTCCCATTCCGCATAACCCCATACGCATGGGCCTCCGTCAGGGCTGCCATCTCAGGAATGGCACGGTTCCTGGTCACTTTACCAAGAACAAAGGACCCTATTCTGACTGAACCCTTATATTTACGGCGCACTTATTAATCATAACGGCTCTCGTCCTATTCCAGCTGAACAGCAAACTTCCCTCGCGAGACTTACAGGGTTATTCAGAGAGAGGTGAAAAGCAGGAGAATGGCTGGAGAATGGAAAATTCTAGGTCAAAATAGCCAAACCAGAAAAATTCTCCCATTTATCTCACTTTCCAAATTGGCTATTTTGATCTAGAATTTTCCATTCTCCAGCCATTCTCCTGCTTTTCACCTCTCTCTGAATAACCCTGTAAGTCTCGCGAGGGAAGTTTGCTGTTCAGCTGGAATAGGACGAGAGCCGTTATGATTAATAAGTGCGCCGTAAATATAAAGGTTCAGTCAGAATAGGGTCCTTTGTTCTTGGTAAAGTGACCAGGAACTAAATGAATAAAAATAAAGGGTTGGTTAAAAACCAAAAACTATAAGTAAAAACAAAATGTATCTAATAAATAAATTAAGTAGTGCCCATGACTATTATTTATTAAATCCTCTTTTTTTTTTTTTTTGCATTCCACCTTCATCATGTTGACCAGGAGGACGATGTAAACGCAGAGGGGGTCTAGCACTACCATTTAAGGCCGGGTACACACGGGCCTTTTTTTGCGCGCTGTGACGCAGCAAAATTTTTGACGCACGTCGTATAAACGGACTTTTGAGTAGGGGAAAAAAAAGCTGGTCTAGAACAGTTGAATAATAATTTCAATAAAGTTGAAACAAAAATAGAAAAAAATAAAAACCGAGGGGGACCTATATTCCATACCTACCTAGTGTATGGACGACAACAAATTAGGTACCAGATTTGACACACACGATGCCGGGTGCACACGGGACGGTGCCTGACACTTGCCACACACACCAAGGCTCACAGAGCCTCCGCGTCAGCTCCCTCACCGGACTCTACCAAAACGCAGCCAGAGGGGAGGCAATATTACTAATACCCTCCTACTGCAAAATGAAACAGCACAGAGCGGCTTTTACACAGAGAAAACGAGCAAATGTCCTATTCATATTCAGTACGAGTATCAAACACTTTCACGTTCACTACATTTCTTGCAGTAATTATACAGACATCCCGTTTCCCTGTGTGGTCTCTCCCGGCCTTTGACACGTCCCGCCTCCCGGAATAGAAACACACAGGCCGTTCAAGTCCGCATGCGCGACGCCAGACGTCACGTCAAACCTAGCGCAACAGGCGTTATGTTTTGAGGACGGCAGTCTGCAGCGCGCGTTATGAGTAGCGCGCGTTATTCTTGTGGTTATGTGCACCCGGCCTAATTATACGCAGTAACGGGCGTTAGTAACGCATGTTACAGCCCGCAGAAAAACATCCCGTGTGCACCCGACCTAAAGGTGCTGCAGGTGTACACAGTAGAGCAGAGTTGCAAGCTTTAGACCAGGCGAGTGGGGAGAGTTACCCCCTCTCTTAGCTTTTAATTGCATTCAAACCATACTGTTCAATGACATTTCCCCTTATTTCTCACCCCACTTGAGGTCTCTGGAAGCTCCACCAGTGTCTGGGCTTTGCTACCCCACAAGCTAGCACACCACTATGCCTACAGAGCCAGTTAGAGCCGGTTCTGAACCATGTGAGTGGGAGTTTTTTATTCAGATATTAGACCTTTCACAATGAAAACGATACTGCACTATTTTGCATGATCTTTTTCTGGTTTTATTTGAGATTGGAAAGAACCCGGAATCTTCAACACTTAAGTATAGCAACATTATTTTGCCACTTTTCCACAGTATTTTAAGGCTGGGGTCAGACGACCGGTAGTAAGAGCGGAAGCAACGTCCGTGAGAGTGGAGTCTGGCCGACTCACTGAGCGCAGTTAGTGCACTCAGCAATGCAAGGCTCGATCCTCCTATGGAGGATTGCGCTTTGCAGCCCCATCAACGCGTGTCCTAGCGCTTTGATGGGGAGGCTTGTTGCATGGAAGCAGCACGGACGCTGTTGCGTGCGCGCGCAACAGCGTGTGGCTCGGCCCGTCGCAACGTCACAACGCTGCGACGAACGCCAGAAGGCACGTCAGTATGGGCGCACATAGTGCGCTCGTCTAACCCCAGCCTTAGGGTTACTTGTTTTCAGAATTTTACACAGTATACTTCACCTGTGCTTAGAAAACCATTTCCTTTCTTTTTTTGTATTTTTTTTTCATTATCTTTTTGCCCACTAACAGCTGCAAACCACTTTCATCTTAAAATATACTCTGAATAGGTGATCTATATAAAATCTGCTTCACATGTCCGGTGCAAATGCTCTCAAAAGATACAAAATTACACGAAGGAGAGGCACTCTGGGACTTAAAATAAAATAATAAACTTTATTTAAACAACAAAATACATAAGATCCGACGTGTCGGCTCGTGCTGAGCCTTTTTTACCTTGATAAAGGCTCAGCACGAGCTGAAACGTCAGATCTTATGTATTTTTTTGTTCAAATAAAGTTTATTACTTTACTTCAAGTCCCAGAGTGCCTCTCCGTGTAATATATAATTATTTATATATATATATATATATATATATATATATCGCACTATACAACAGTATGTATATTTGGTTGTTTTGTCCAGCCCTTTGTACAGTGCTATGGAATTTGTTGGCGCTTTATAAATACTTGCATTTGATAAAACCATTGTTACAATAATTTGCTGTGTGAATGAAATGAAAGTGGAAGCTGTATGCAGAAAAATTTCCACAAATACAAAAATAATAATAAATAGGTGCTCTTGGACCCATTGGGGCCAGTCAAGACAATACCATAAACTAGAAAAAGAGGTAGCAGGCACAGCAAATTGGCATTTCTTCAGGAAGGCTAACACAACGCTTCGATCGACAGCACATCCTTTTTCAAACTCTTGAAAAAAAGTTGTGTGGTTGACCGAAAGGCTATGTCTGCCTTCCTGAATAAACTCCACTTTGCTATACTTGGTGAAAGGGGTTAACTTGCCTTCAACTCTTATCAATGTCGGATGTGTACAGAGCACTTGGCAGGAATTTACAGTAGGCATGGATAGCTTAATTATGCGCACCTCTATGCAAAGATGAGCCCATCTCATAGATAGGTGTGAGAAACTCTAGTGGTTGGTTAAGTTTTATATACTGGATGTTACCTAATTTCTGGGAATCCTGTGATGAGATCTTTAATATATAGTCATGATTGACTTGTATGTAATTTCCGCTGTATTATGATCACTGCCTCCTGTGAGCTGTTTGTCTATGATTTGAAAAAAAGTGCCGAAGTGTGACGTGTTTTCGGCTTTCTATAAAGTCTTTGTCTCCAATTGTAGCACTTCAATAGAATTCTAACCTGCACCCCTTGTTGTGAGTTATTTGAGTTCTATTTATTATTATGAAACTGGCTGAGACTGTGATTTGAAGTCGGGTTTGGATAAGTACATACAATATATATGGCAGGTTAAAGAGTGGTCACTAGTTAATGTTTACAGCTGACACACTCCAACACTTGGTGTGCCTGGTACCCTCGTCGCTCTTCAGTTTAAAATGCTGTGTAAAGTCAGGGAATAGAACTCAAGAACTAACAAAATACTTTTCTTTGCCGGTTTTCTAGCTTTTCTTGCATATGACAGTTGTCCATTGAAGCGAAAACGTCTTAACTTATGCTGTTCATCTTCTGATCTTTCTTCTCAGTTTTAAATATGTTCCTCAATAGTAATAGGATATACTACTTACTGTTTAATAGGGATTTAATTTTATTAAGCAAGCATGAATGCATAAATTATAATGCCAGGAAAACCAGACATCTGTGCCAGTAACAAAAGTGCTGGAAGTATAAACAGAGTTCAATATATGATGAACCAGACGTGTAAGAGAATCAGCTGATGTGTCCAACTTAATATTGCTACATAAACCCGTGCCATCAGTCCAGCAGCACACTGGACTGATGTGTATTTTAGTAGGAATTACATTTTGGCTGCTGGGTTTGTCTAAACTAAAAACAAACGGATCAATAAAGCAATAAAACACTGCGCTGATTAAGTCCACAATGTGACATTGAGTTTTACTAACAATGATAAACAGCATCATTTATTCTGGTCAAAGCTGTTCATGCTCTGATCCCGAATGGCCATTTGTTCCAGCACAAGCATTATCGCTATGATTGCTTTCTAAATTCAGTTGAGGCCGGAACTAAACACAACACCGTGGACTATGCAACGCAAATATTTAAAGCTTGGGTACACTGAGGGCCCTATTTCAGCCAAGCCATTAGCATTAATGATGAGTAAGCTGTTAAGTATAACAGCCCCACTCCGTAACACTAACTACTCCCTGCTATTCCAGACAAGCTACAAACATCCAATGCAGCTCGGCTATTATGGCTGCCTACTGTACATCAACACTTCCTATACTTTGCATAGAAAGTGCGCTGTAGAATACACGCAGGGTTATTCAGAGAAAGGTGAAAACCAGGAGAAGAGAACAATCTCGACCAAATAGCAGATTTGGAAAGTGAGAAATGGAAGAATTGTTCTGGTTTGGATATTCTGACCTACAGGTCTATTCAAAGAAAGGTGAAACTCAGGAGAATGACTGGAGAAGTGAAAATTCTAGGTCAAAATAGCCAAACCAGAAAAATTCTCCCATTTATCTCACTTTCCAAATCGACTATTTGGTCTAGATTGTTCTCTTCTCCTGACAGTTCTTCTGGTTTTCACCTTTCTTTGAATAGACCGGATAGAATCTTCACTTCTCCAGTCATTCTCCTGAGTTTCACCTTTCTTTGAATAGACCTGCTTGTGATTCTGAGATCACTCATTATCCTCACTCGAAGACAGTACTGTGCAAAAATTACCAGCTGCAATAACTGGTGTTAAGGGACTTTACTATTCAGACAGCTATTTGGGTTTGATAGATATGTATGTATATAAATATTACCTACACACAATTATACAAATAATAGGCACGCAGTTTTTCAAAAATAAATAACATTCACTTTGTCCTCGTGCCTCGTTGCTCATACCTCCTTTAATTATAATCCAAAGCAGAAAAAAAATAGCAGGAACTTTCAGGTGTTCATTAAAATTTCTTATTTCCCCTTTATTCCAACGGTGTGTCTGTGTGTCTCGGAGGTCTGAGGAGTGGTGTGTATCTGAGGTGTGTGTCTAAGTTCTGGTGTATGTGTATCTGAGGTGTGTGTCTAAGTTCTGGTGTATGTGTATCTGAGGTGTGTGTCTAAGTTCTGGTGTATGTGTATCTGAGGTGTGTGTCTAAGTTCTGGTGTATGTGTATCTGAGGTGTGTGTCTAAGTTCTGTGTGTATCTGAGGTGTGTGTCTCAAGTGTAGGTGTCTGAGGTGTGTGCAGGCCTGTGCAGTAGGTGAATGGGGTGTCTGGTCATACCTTAAAACACTTCCATAAATTAGACTGATTTTCAGCAAAATCTTAAATTATATAACGGAAAACGGTTTCATGATATTAGATAAAGTATCAGTAATCGTATCGGCGAGTACCTGAAAAAAGTATCGTACTCGGTGTTAAAAAGAAGTATGGGTGCATCCCTAATTCCACTGATTTTAAACTCAAGAGTATTAACTATGGCTCACTTTGGTGAAACATTCCTGGACAGACAATTCACGATAGTTCACTTCTCTTCAGTCATCCTAGCCCACCAAAGAAAATCCACCATTGTCAGGACCCCTACCTGGTGTTCCACAGCAATCCAGAAAAAGCCCATCGCAAGAAAAGATAAAATCAGTGTTGCCACATGAAAAGTGCTGCCTTGCTGGACTTTTCCTGGAAGCTCTGCAGCAGCAGCAGGTGTGTAATTAACGAGGTCATGAATCTCCTACTTAACAGAGGCAGACCCTAACCACACTGCTTCTGCGTTCTGTTACCTCAGCTCAGTCTGTGTTTGCTCCTGATCTGAGAAGTAGCTCTGCTATTCTGACTTCCAATTGATTCCTGTGTACCGGACCCCTGTCTATCCCCCTGGACTTTCTGTGGACTATTCTTGCCGGTAACCGTGTCTCGAGACCCCCTTCTGTTATACCTGCCCCAAGACTCCTCTTCTGTTCAGAGACTTTCCTGTCCCGCTCCTCTGTTGTAGGTTTGCTTGAATAAACCCCCATTCTGGTTTCAACATACCAAGTCTCCAAGTTGCATCACTGCATCCTGGGCTCGCAACCTCACCCCTGCATGCTGGGACCTGACAACCGTTGCTGAATGGAAACATTAGAGCTTAGTAACTAACCCGTCTGTGCTTGTGTGGTTGTTCCTCTGCGTGTGTCGGTGTCTGTATGAGTGCGTGTTTCTGTCATTGTGTTGAGGGTATGCGTCTTTATCTCCCTCTCCGGAGCAGGGGTAAGAAAGGGATGAGGTATTGGAGAGGCAAGGGACCAGAGCATGGTGGATACAGACAATAGTTGGTCCTGGTAAGGTCTCTGTCCACCCTTGCCCACGCCGAATTATTACAACTGACTGCAAATAATACTTGCGAAATCAATCAGTGAAGGAAAGGCAAATAAACATTTTAACGTGTTGCTGTGAGGATGCTTTTCTATATACTTATAAACCATTCTATGCTCTGTTTCCTCCCTACAGCATTTGTACACATTTATAGCCGTTAGACTTACAATGACTCCTGGATAGTATCCTCCAACCGTGACATTTTCTGTTCTGGTAGTGGCAGCCAAACCCACAGCAATAATTAATATAGACACAACGAGGAGAGTCACAGTAACAGCAATGGAATTTCGTCGTCTTTTGTTAAATGAACCTGCAATAACGTAAAATTGTTGATTTAGACAGGTGAAAAAAAACACGTTACAGGACATCCAGTCTAATCTATGTGACAGCAGATTCACTGTTCCCTATCAATTTTTTGTATTCAAATTTTTCATGTATCAAGAAGAGACAAGGGTACATACATTAAGAAAAACTTCAGAAGGTATATACAAAAACTCCAGGACCTATCTAATAACATATCCTCAATCCACCACAATTACATTCGCTATGTACCTCAATGGTGGTTTCCCCAAAAAAACAGTATAGACAAAGTCCAAAATAGTTCTAGGATGGGGGGGCGTGTCCGGATGTTGTAGCGAACGGACGTGTGGTGGAGAGGCTCCTGAGCGTGCAGGCAGTTTTGAGGATTATATTGCCGTTTATCCCCGCATATTTGCTGAGCTCGGTACCGGAAACGATAGAGGACATTCTTCTGCGGACAGGTGGCACCTCTGATTCCCCCAGGAGGTGTCTCATAAGCTTGTTTGGTCTCTCGACCCGATCGGCGGTGGCCATTTTGAGTGCGGCCTGATGGGAAAAAGGGTAAGAAGACGGACCTGATGGAGGATACTGGGCAGCCAGATATCAGGAGCTCTTTGAGTGGAGCATTGCTTGGCTGACCTCCGTTGCGGAGTGCGTAGGTCCAGGAGCCGGTGGTGTGCACGAAGACTCTGCTCGTTCCGGCTGCTGACGAGTCTCGGACCCCCCTGTCACAGCCCTCCACTAAAGAGAACATCCGCCAACTTTATGAGGATCTTCGAACCTTGTGGCACAGGGATCTGGCCCAGGTCCAGGATGATATTACTGCTGTGGCTGCGGGTGCCTCGAGCATCAGTGCCCGGCTGGATTTACTGGAGGAGGAGAGGCTGGGGTCTGCAGCACGGTTGGAGGACTTACAGAGGCAAGTGAAGTGTTTGACGACGACAGTAGTGGATTTGGAGGCCAGACACCGGAGGCGCAACCTCCGTCTCCGGGGGATCCCGGAGACGGTGGGTGCTGAAGATTTGACGACTTATACCACTGCCTTCCTGCACGGGATATTGAAGTTGCCCCCGGACTCCCCGGCTGTTCTAGTCTCAGCTTTTCGAGTCCGAAAGGCGGCTGCTGCGCCCGCCGAGGTCCCCCGGGATGTCATAGTCACTATCAAGGCTCTCTCCATTCATATGCAGATTCTGCGGGAAGCTGGGAACGTACCTGCAGTGCCGTATGGAAATGACCGAATTTCAGTCTACAGGGACCGTTTCTTGCGCTGATTGCGAGACACCGCTTTCGGGACATAACGTGCCTCATGAGGGAACGTGGGGTCCGGTATCGCTGGGGGCCTTCTGTATCACTTGTGATATCCCATGACGGTCGGACATATCCTGCGGCTACCCCAGAGGAGGCTTGGGCCTTTGTGGAATCTCGCCTACAACACTTGCCGGCTCCTTCTGGGTCTAATCCGTCTGCTGCAGACGCTGCTTCCGTCGACCCGGGTTGTGGATGATAGACCCTGCAGATGTTAGCGGTTTATTTTCGTTTGTACCTCTCTCCCCTTTCCTTACCCCCCACTTCATTATCTCCCGCCATGGTGATGTTTATCTGTGGACTCTATGTAACACACTCCGGGCCTTGTTTGAGGTGTATTGTGCGGAGGGACCTGACCGTTTGCTGTATTATTTGAGCTCTGGGGGAAACCAATTTTTTTTTTTGGGGGAACACGGGGTGGGTTCGGGTGCGCCATTATGGGCGGCCACCGCGGCTCTGCCCGTCCTTTCTGGCCCCAGTCCCCCCCGGCCCCTGACCAGGCCCTCGACAGTCTTTAGTCCGTCGAGGCGAGCCGGCTATGCCATGCACCTCACGGCAGTTTCCCTTAAACCTTCATCCCCCCTCCCCCTTTTTTTTATTCCTCTCTCCTTTCCTTCCCCTGGATTTGCTTATTCCTTACCTGCCTGAGACTACGGTCATTGTCCCAGCCTTCGTGGTTTATTTCGGTTATTTTATTTTTTTCCTACCCTTTTTTATGTTCCCTTTTATACTTTTCAAGAGCGCTCATTCATTGTTGTTTTGTGCTATAATCTTACTGCAGTTCATTGAGTTTGTTGAATGTGGCCCTGCGTGGCCTTTATTTTTACTTCTGTCTTGCGACTGATGTTTTCATAATAAAAACTTCAAAAAAAAAAATAATTAGTTATAGGATAGGTACAGCGCACTCAGTCTTATTAGAAAATGCCACATACACTTTTGGCATCCTTATTCAGGTCCTCTTTTTGTCTCCATAGGCCATATGAAAAATAAAACAGAAAAAGAACCAACAGTGCAGATTGTTCTTGTATTTCCAATTATATATGTAACAATTAGGGATGCACCGATACCACTTTTTTAAGACCGAGTACAAGTACCGATACTTTTTAAAAGTACTCACCGATACCGAGTACCGATACTTTTATTTAATGTCATGTGACGCTTTCCAATAGGAACAGACCTCATATAAAAATTTATATGAGATTGACCGCAGCTCACATGGATTTGCCCCAGGTCTCATGGATTTGCCCCCAGGTCTCATGGGTTTGCCCCCAGGTCACATGGGTTTGCCCCCAGCTCACATGGGTTTGCCCCCAGGTCTCATGGATTTGCCCCCAGGTCTCATGGGTTTGCCCCCAGGTCTCATGGGTTTGCCCCCAGGTCTCATGGGTTTGCCCCCAGCTCACATGGGTTTGCCCCCAGCTCACATGGGTTTGCCCCCAGCTCACATGGGTTTGCCCCCAGCTCACATGGATGTGCCCCAGGTCTCATGGATTGGCCCCCAGGTCTCATGGATTTGCCCCCAGGTCTCATGGATTTGCCCCCAGGTCTCATGGATTGGCCCCCAGGTCTCATGGATTTGCCCCCAGGTCTCATGGATTTGGCCCCCAGGTCTCATGGATTTGCCCCCAGGTCTCATGGAGTTGCCCCCAGGTCTCATGGAGTTGCCCCCAGGTCTCATGGATTGGCCCCCAGCTCACATGGGTTTGCCCCAGCTCACATGGGTTTGGCCCCAGGTCTCATGGATTGGCCCCCAGGTCTCATGGATTGGCCCCCAGGTCTCATGGATTGGCCCCCAGGTCTCATGGATTTGCCCCCAGGTCTCATGGATTGGCCCCCAGGTCTCATGGATTGGCCCCCAGGTCTCATGGATTGCCCCCAGGTCTCATGGATTTGGCCCCCAGGTCTCATGGATTTGCCCCAGGTCTCATGGATTGGCCCCCAGGTCTCATGGATTTGGCCCCCAGGTCTCATGGATTTGCCCCCAGGTCTCATGGATTGGCCCCCAGGTCTCATGGATTTACCCCCAGCTCGAACGCTGGGGAAGCTGGCCATGTGCATGTAAAGCACGCGGCCAGCGTTCTCCTCCGGCACCCCAAATACTCACCCTTCCTGAAGTTCCGGTCTCTGGGCAGTGATGCGGTCACGTGGCCGCCGGGTGCATCTGTGACGCTGCCTCCAGCCGAGAGGCAGCGTCACAGGAGCGCCCAGTGGCCGCGGGAACGCATCACTGCCCAGCGACCGGACCTTCAGGAAGGGTGAGTATTTGGCCTGCCGGAGGGGAACGCTGGCCGCGTGCTTTTCATGCACGCGGCCAGCTTCCCCAGCCCCGCGGATACCGGCAAGCCGGCCCAGCGCCGGCTTCCGGTATCGGCGGGATGTATCGGGCCGTTTGCACGAGTAACAAGTACTCGTGCAAACGGCAATATCGGCCCCGATACCGATACTAGTATCGGTATCGGTGCATCCCTAGTAACAATTGCACACTCACATATGAAGAGCCCCAACATGCTCTGGTGTTTGTCACCTTATGTAAGGCGAAAAACACCAAAGCCAGTTGGGGCTCTTCATATGCGATTCATAGAGCGAGTTTACTGTACTTTGCGCTCCCTATACTTAACATAGGGAGCGCAAAGTGAAAGCACAGATTAACTAGCGTTAGTAACTAGCGTTAGTAACTAGCGTTAGTAACTAGCGTTAGTAACTAGCGTTAGCAACTAGCGTTAGCAACTAGCGTTAGCAACTAGCGTTACGATCACTTGGTCCTAAGAGTTGGTGCTAATGAAAAAGTTAACACCAGCTCAGAGGTGTAGGTAACGGATTCTGCTGCTGCTGAATCTGCTACCTGCAGCTCAACCCCCCCCCCCCCCACACACACACACACAAATCAGATACTCCCCTCTCTTCCTGTGGCGAGAACGGCAGCCCGATCCGCTGCTTCTGGCCACCAGGAGCAGGGTAAGACAGGAGAAAGTCCCCTGTCTCCCTCCACAATCACTCCGCTGACCAGGATCTCTTTTGCTACAAAAAGAATAGTTCTAATTGCAAAGCCAATTGTTATTTCTTTCTAGCCTTTTTGTACTTTACAGTAAACTGTAAATACCAGTAGCTGGACCTAATCAAGTCAACTAAATCACTAGAGGTCTACTTCAACCCTATGTCCTGGTGGATAGCTCTGAGCTTACTTTAGGTCTTAGTTGCTCATAAAACCCTTTCCCCACAGAAAAAGTGAATCGTAGACTACCCATACTATATGGACAAAAGTATTGGGACACCTGACCATTACACCAACAGAGACTTTTATGACATTGCATTCAAAATACATAGGGCACTATTCCAATGATCACACTAAAACGCGGATGCTAACGTGGAAAACCTGCACCTGCAGGTTTCTCCGTAGCGTCCCTATTTAGCTTGAGATTCCGGGGGAGGCGCTACCTCGGCACCTTGCCTCGGAACCACAAGCCACCACGAGTATCACCTCCTGGAGTCCTTAGGACTCCACGATGGTTGCGCTGCCAGGCCACGAGCCCTGTGCGCTCTCCCAAGATCGCGTAGGCCCGCAAGAGTGTTTACAGAGGGAGACTGGGGACTATTTGTCCCCAGTCTCACTCTGCTCCCAGCAGCCAAAAGCAGATGATCGGGCCACTGTTCTCGCCACGGGATGAGAGGCGAGTATCGGATTTATTGGTGGAGGTTTATTTGGTGCCAAATGATTCCGCAAAACCTAGATGACAGTAAAATTTTCATTACCGCATCGGTCTAGTAATTAGCGTTAGGCCTTTGTAATACCTTACTTAACGCATCCTATACTTAACATGAGGCGTGCAAACGCTTACTCACCCGAGCGTTACAGTTAGACATTAATATGGAGCTGCCCCCCCCCCTTGCAGCTATAACAGGTTTCACTCTCCTGGGAAGGCTTTCCACAAGATTTTGGGGAGTTTCTGTGGAAATGTTTGCACATTCAACCAATTAAGTTCATCCCAAAGGTGTTCGATAGGGTTGAGGTCAGAGCCAGTCAAGTTTTACTACAACTACCAACTTGGGGCCTTATTCCACTCTTGCCCTTGATATATCAGCTGCAGCCAACATGCAGAACACCTCCAGCCAATATCGTAATAGCTGGACAAGCTATTCCGCTCTTAGCACAAGTTTTGCTTATGTCTTGGACATAACATGCCCCTACTGTAAATTAGTGTCTCCTATACCTTTTATAGGTGTTAATTTGAAGTGAGGCTTGCAAACAACCTATTCCAGGAAGAGCCCACCGTCCAGGTTTTGTGCGGATATTAATGGAGTCAGTGGAAATTTGGAACTCTTCAGCTATGGAACCAGCAGAGTGTTGGTGACTTTTACATACCATATGCCTCAGCGACCCCGTTGTGTAATTTACGTTGTCTTCCGCTTCATGGCCTAGTTGCTGCTGTTCCTAAATGCTTACACTTTCCAACAATACGTCTTATAGTGACCGTGAAATATCTAGCAGGGACGAAACTGACTTATTGCAAAGGTGGCATCCTAACACAACACCTGGCTGGAATGCATGGAGCTCTTCAGGACGACCCATTTTGTTCACAAATGTCTGTAAATGCAGACTAAGTAACTGGTTAAGAGCAAGATTTATACACCTGTGGCAATGCGTCTGATTGAAACATATGAATTCAATAATTAAGATGTGTGTCCCAATACGTTTGTCCATGTAATGTATATGCAGTAATAAAAACTGATGTATTTGTATGTATAACATCAAGAAAGGGGTGCCGGACAAAATCCCTACAGCCAGGTTCCCTAATGCCAACATCCCGACTGCCAACTTGCAGACAGAACAAGTGCCGGACATCCCAACTTCTTTACACGGCCAACTTCCAGAGATCCATAATCCCAGTGGCTAACCCTAATACTAACACCCTAACCCTAGGTTTAGGGGGGGTTAGGGCTAGTTTTCCGGGGGTTAGGGCTAGGTTTAGGACTGGATTTAGGGGGTTAGGGCTAGGTTTAGGGGGTTAGGACTGGATTTAGGGGGGTTAGGTGGGTTAGGGCTAGGTTTAGAGGGTTAGGGCTAGGTTTAGAGGGTAGGGTTAGGGCTAGGTTTAGGGGGGTTAGGGCTCGGTTTAGGGGGGTTAGGGCTAGATTTAGGGGGGTTATGGCTAGGTTTAGGGGGTTAGGACTAGATTTAGGGGGTTAGGGCTAGATTTAGCGGGGTTAGGGTTAGGTTTAGGGGGTTAGGGTTAGGGCTAGATTTAGGGGGTTAAGGCTAGATTTTTGGGGGTTACGGCTAGGTTTAGGGGGTTACGGCTAGGTTTAGGGGGTTAGGACTAGATTTAGGGGGTTAGGGCTAGATTTAGCAAGGGTTAGGGCTAGGGTTAGATTTAGGGGGTTAGGGCTAGATTTAGGGGGGTTACGGCTAGATTTAGGGGTTACGGCTAGGTTTAGGGGGTTAGGGTTAGATTTAGGGGGGTTAGGGCTAGGTTTAGGGGGTTAGGGCTAGGTTTAGGGGGTGTAGGTTTAGGGGGTGTCGGGTTAGGGCTAGGTTTAGGGGGTTAGAGTTAGGGCTATGTTTAGGGGGGTTAGGGAGTGGGGTTAGGGTTAGAGCTAGGTTTGGGGGGTTAGGTTAGTGTTAGCCGCGGGTATTTTGGATGTCTGGGAGTTGACTGTGTAGGGAAGGCGGCCATCAGGGAGTTGTCTGTGTAGGGAAGTTGTCCGTCAGGGAGTGGTCTGTGTAGGGAAGTTGGCCATCAGGGAGTTGTCTGTGTAGGGAAGTTGGCCGTCAGGGAGTTGTCTGTGTAGGGAACTTGGCCGTCAGGGAGTTGTCTGTGTAGGGAAGTTGGCCGTCAGGGAGTGGTCTGTGTAGGGAAGTTGGCCATCAGGGAGTGGTCTGTGTAGGGAAGTTGGCCGATGTGATTTTGGCATTAGGGAACCTGGTTGTAGGGATTTTGACCCAAACCCCAAGAAAGTCGTAGTCTTCAGCTTTATATTACACCTAAGGCTGGGTGGGGTCAGACGAGCGTTTTGAAGAGCAGAAAATTCGTGTGAGTGGATGTTCCATCCACTCTGACGCCCGTCTGGCCGCCTTGCTGAGCGCAGCTAGTGCGCTCAGCGCTGCAAGGCTTGATCCTCCTATGGAGGATCACGCTTTGGAGCCCTGTCAACTCGCGTCCTAGTGCTTTGACGGGGAGGCTTGCAGCACAGACGCAGCAGGGCTGCTGTTGCGCGCAATATATGAGCATGCAACAGTGTGTGGCTGGCCCCCGTCGCAGCGTCACAACGCTGCGATGGACGCCGAAAGGCATGCCAGTACGGGCGCACCTAATGCACTCGTCTGACACCGGCCTAAGAGGCAAAGTCACTTCTTGTGTTTATACGTCCACCAGTCAGTTCTGTAATTGAACAGAGGTTGACAGTAGTTATTAGGTATTTTAATTTAAAATAACTCATGTAATAGAAAGTCGTCACCAAAGGAGTTACTATAGCCAGACAGAGGGTTGAATAAAATGGATATTTACTCATCTTGATGCATGGGTAACATTACGGCAAAAGAAAGGGCGAGATCTGTTATATTTGCAACTTCCTGAATAATCACCATATCTGTTCTTCCTATTACTTAAACATACGTGGCAAGACAGACATACAGCTAGAGAGGCGGGCAGACAGAGTTCACCTTTAGTTTTATGAAATTAGGTTTTGCCAACTGCAAAATCCTTTATGTATGAAAAACCTGCTGTTAAAGGACAGAGCGGAGATGATGTGTTGAATAAGTACGTAAACATATCATTTTGACATTTTCAGCTGCTTTGGAAATCTTCCTGACATTGATGCCTGGAACATGTATTAAGTTGCAGCAGGTGTCTGGAGGGTCAGGCAGAGATTCAGATACCCGCCGCTATGTGATTACTTATCATGAACTCCCCATGCTGTGCGACCGGGCAGGACAGAAACCAGAGCACGGTCTACGTTTTTACATTTCTATCACAGGGAGAACAGACTCGGCTTTGCGCAGTCACAAGCACAGATTTTTATTCTCTCCATTGTACAGAACAACTCTTTGTGAACACCTTATTTACAACAGTAACAACATGACAGGCTATTTGTTATATCTGAAAGTTTTATTTGGTCTATTCAAAGAAAGGTGAAGCTCAGGAGAATTGTCAGAAGTGAAAATTCTAGGTCAAAATAGCCAAACCAGAAAATTCTCCCATTTTTCTCACTTTCCAAGGGTTCTATCAGCTGGTGTGAGTTAAATCGAAAACGCTACAAGAAACACCTAGCGTGAGTTGCTAAAAAGTAGAGCCTGACAACCCCCAACAGATCGCCTTGTCCGCGGTAGTCCATGTACAAGATTCAGTAGTTTGTGCTAGGGAAACCCTAAGACCCGGGCTGAGAAGCAGCGCTAATGCATTGTATGGTTAAAAATAAAAAGCGTTCCAGTGCAAAAAAAGAGCCACGTTTTAAAAATATATATCGGAACCCCAAAATGTCGATTGAAAAATCCAGAAAAATACGTAATAAATTCTAAAAATTCAATAAATAAAAAGGCTTTATGCTGCGGATTAAAAAAATAGACTGTTGAATGAAAACGATAATATTTTTTTGCATTGAATCCTATGGGCTTCGCGCACGGCAGGTTCTCTTATACAATGCATCTTCTTACATTTCCCCTAAGCATGCCGGTTTAACCATACAATGCATCTTTTCCACGTAAACTACCTTCCAGCGAGCCAAGAGAACACCTGTGCTGCAATCTTTTCAATTGCCTGTTAATTTTGGGCAAAGACTTTTGACATTTTCCTTTTTTTCTTCCTTTTCCGTCAGTTAACATCAGGGTTGAGCAGTAGGTAAATTTTTGCAATTAGCGTCGGTGCTAAAACTAGCGCCGGGACCAAACGATCTGTTGGTTAGAATAGCAAAAGTGTTCTGTAGCGCTGCCCATGTTAAGTATAGGACGCGGTAAGTACAGTAAGCTTGCGCTATGAATCGTTAATTACAGCTCGATAAGTGGTTTTCGCCGTTTGTAGCAAGAGGCAAACGATCTGTTGGTTTGGCGCTAGAATGAATTTACCCGGCGCTAACGCGGAGAAAGGCTGACGCTAGGGTAAGCTCACACCAGCTGATAGTGCCCCAAATCAGCTATTTAACCTAGATTGTTCTCTTCTCCTGAGTTTCACCTTTCTTTGAATAGACCTGTATATAATTACAATACTTCATTAAAAGAAATAAAATTGTTATATTGCCACCTAATAATTCCCAGCGCTACAGTGTTCTATGTTCCAAACAAGAAAGCATCATGACACAGTAGCTCAGGTAAGATCTTCAGTCGCAATTACATTTGTTTATAGAAACCACGAATGAAGCATTCAACTCTTAGGCTAGGGTCAAACGAAAGCATTTTTACACGCGAACGTAAAAAAGTGCGTCCGAACGCATTGATGTATTTTTTCACGGAATATGCGAAAACGGTCATACGATGCGCATGTTCGTGCGTGATGTTTTACGAATCCAAACCAGGAAACTTTTTGCGTCTGGACGTTATGTTGGCCGGACATGAGCAGGGTCTGACGTCTCCAAATCACACACACACACCGCTAGCGGGCGCAGCGCACTCTGTACGTCCATACTAGAGGTTCTGCGTTCTCGAAAAAATGCGTTCATTTTCCACTTGCGTTGCGCGGCCGGACTTTCGTGCGACCGTACTTCGTATATTGGCCGTCATTGCCCGTCATTTGCTGCTAGTGCGGCCGTGATTAAGTGCGCCAGAACGCACGTTAAAAATGCGCTGGTCTGACCCCAGCCTTAGCTGTGAAATGTCTGTTTTAAAATATGGTTTCATAAGAAAGCTATAACCACCGCCAGACCCTGAAAACAGAAGGGAGTACACCGCTCACATTTTTTGTAAATATTTTTTTAGGCTAGGGTCAGACTAACACAGTATTAACGTGCGTTTAGCAGCACTTAATCACGGCCGTGCTAGCAGCAAATTACGTCCAATGCCGGGCAGCATACAAAGAACGGCCGCACTTTTGTGCGGCAGCGCAAGGCAAGTGGCAAACAAACGCATTTTTTCGAGAACGTGATACCACTAGTACTGACGTACAGAGTGCGCTGCGTCCGCTAGCGGCGTGTGTGCGTGTGATTAGGAGACGTCAGATGCTGCTAATGTCCGGCCAACATAACGTCCAGACGCAAAAAGTGTTTTATTGATGATCCGTACAAAATCACGGACGGAAATGCGCATCGTATGACCGCTATCGCGTATTCCGTGAAAAAATGCGTCCATTCGTTCAAACGCACTTTTTCACGGACAAAGCGAAAAATGCGTTCGTCTGACCCTAGCCTTACTGTGACAAAGCTGAAGAAATGACACTTTGTTACAATGTAAAGTAGTGAATTTACAGCTTGTATAACAGTGTAAATTTGCTGCACCCTCAAAATAACTCAACACACAGCCATTAATTTGTTTGAAATACAGGTTTTAACAAAGGACATACTTGAAAACGAGAGAAATCTCAATGAATCCTTCCTGGTAAAATCCTTTGCAAATAAATAAATAAATATATTGAGAGACACCAGAATACTCCAATAAGCATTAAGTTGCACTATATCAGGTTGTATCTACACAGCCATTAACCCCTTCGCTGCGGATGACGTGTGGGAAACGTCCTCATTGACTCCCGCTATATGCGGAGGACGTTCCCCACACATCATGCAAGCAGGACCCCTGGCGGAGATACTCACCTCTCTGTCCGGGGTCTTGCGGCGTTCTGGCTTCAGCGTCCTCAGACGCTGAAGTTAAGCCCCTCCGACGTCAATGAGGTCATCGCGCGATGGCGTCATTTCCAGGCGACGACCCCCCCCGGCAATGCCAGGAGATCGCCTGGAAGGGAGGGGGGGATCCTTTTGGATCCCTCTCCCTCCCGATCGGGAGGGTTTAAAGTTAAAAAAAAATCACCGCTTTGAAGGGCAGTGTCTGCCCTTTAAAAGGGGTGCCTTTTTTTTTTAACCCCTGGCATGCCAGATTGCGATCCAGCGCTGTTCAGCGCCAGATCACGATCTAGCTTCGGTGGGGGCCGCCATCTTGGATGGCAGCTCCACCTCCAGGTTCCCCCTCGGCTCCTGACGTATCGTGCATAGCACGGTGACGTCAGATGGCCGGGGAACCCCTAGCTGCCTGGGGATTTCCCAAGGAAATCCCCTTTGGAGATACGGGGTTCCTTTGAGCCCCCGATATCTCCAGAATCGTGGCAGCTAGGGGATCATGGAGGGTATCATTCGAAAGGCCTGAGCCTGACCAAGTTCAAAGTAAAAAATAGATTTAAAAAAAAATAAAAAATTGTGTGCTGTTTTTACTAATGCAGCAATATTGTTCACATTTCAATTACAATGCAAACAATGATGCTGCACGAATGATTTTTTTTTATGAGCGCACCCCATAGAAAATATAACCGCAAAACGCTCATGTGATAAAATGTGAAAAAAAAAACACTTTACACGCTGTAGATGATTAAAAATTCAAATTTTATTGCATTTTTTGTTATAATATACAGGCAGGACATGACATATATACACATACAAAAATTATATATTATGAATCTGCCGGAAAGAACGATATATAATATGTCTGGGTCATATAATAAAATGTGACTTCAAATCGCGTTTAAACATGATGAGCGAAACCGGTAGAAATTAGCTCAGCACACAGCGGTGAAATGCCTCAGCAGTGAAAGGGTTAATGTCTAAACCACTGGCAACAAAAGTGAGTACACCCCTATGAGAAAAAGTCCAAATTGGCCCAATTAGCCATTTTCCCTTCCCGGTGTTTAAAGGTCTCAGGTGTGAATGGGGAGCAGGTGTGTTAAATTTGGTGTTATCACTCTCACACTGGTTACTGGATGCTCAACATGGGACCTCATGGCAAAGAACTCTGAGGATCTGAAAGAAAGAATTGTTGCTCTACATAAAGATGCCCTAGGCTATAAGAAGATTGCCAAGACCCTGAAACGGAGCTGCAGCACGGTGGCCAAGACCATACAGAGGTTTAACAGGACAAGTTCCACTCAGAACAGGCCTCGCCATGGTTGACCAAAGAAGTTGAGTGCACATGCTCAGTGTCATATCCAGAGGTTGTCTTTGGGAAATAGGACATTGATTACTGGAACCATGTCCTGTGGTCTGATGAGACCAAGATAAACTTATTTGGTTCAGATGGTGTCAAGCGTGTGTGGCGGCAACCAGGTGAGGAGTACAAAGACAAGTGTGTCTTGCCTACAGTCAAGCATGGTGATGGGGGTGTCATGGTCTGGGGCTGCATGAGTGTTGCCGGCACTGGGGAGCTACAGTTCATTGAGGGAACCATGAATGCCAACATGTACTGTGATATAATGAAGCAGAGCATGATCCCCTCCCTTAGGAGACTGGGCCGCAGGGCAATATTCCAACGCAATAACGACCTCAAACACACCAAGACAACCACTGTCTTGTTAAAGAAGCTGAGGGTAAAGCTGATGGACTGGCCAAGCATGTCTCCAGACCTAAACCCTATTGAGCATCTGTGGGGCATCCTCAAATGGAAGGTGGAGGAGTGCAAGGTCTCTAACCTCCACCAGCTCCGTGATGTCATGAATGAGTGGGAGGACTCCAGTGGCAACCTGTGAAGCTCTGTGAACTCCATGCCCAAGAGGGTTAAGGCAGTGCTGGAAAATAATGGTGGCCACACAAAATATGACACTTTGGGCCCAATTTGGACATTTTCACTTAGGGGTGTAGTCACTTTTGCTGCCAGCGGTTTAGACATTAATGGCTGTGTGTTGAGTAATTTTGAGGGGACAGCAAATCTATACTGTGATACAAGCTGTACATTCACTACTTTACATTGTAACAAAGTGTCATTTCTGCAGTGTTGTCACATGAAAATATATAATAAAATATTTACAAAAATGTGAGGGGTGTGCTCACGTCTGTGAGATACTGTACATGTATGAGAAAGAAAAAAAGAAACCCTTGCTTGCCTCTTGTCCCAAGATGCAGATGACAACGCATTTCACTGACTCCTCTGGCTACATGCAAAAGAAAACTGTATACAGGGTTCCCATGAACCCTCTGCTGACCCTGCGCGCATCTACACAGAGCAGAATAAGTCTCTATGGACTCCTATGGCCTCCAGAATACGATACTAGTGGTAGCACACAGAAGAAATACTGGTATCAGGTAGAGTCTCTGTTCTTTTAAGATTCCAGCCACTAATATAACTTCTCACTTTAATAGAGCTGGTAATCGGGAGACAGTAAAAGTTAGCAGCTTGCAATGACTTTTCCCTTTTGTGGCTGCTATTATCAGTCAGAACAGGGGACCTGCCTGGTTGGCCGAGGTTACTCATCCACTTTGGAGAAAGATCATAATTTTCCAAATGCAAATGTAAAAGATGCAAACCCTTGATATTTTCAGAAAGTACCCCTACCTCAAACTAATATATTGTTTTATTAATTTATTCAATATAAATAAGAAACGTACTAGATCATATTCCATTAAACCAGTTGACTCACGATGGTAAATAATAGTAAAAACATGATCTACATTACAATATCCATTTACCTTCCATATCATGGTTGACTGAAATGGACACCGTAGGCACTAGGCTCAATCAATGCAAAAATCAAATGGTCACAGTGACAGTCACAGTGACCTGAGTGCGCTCTCCCTTTCACTCCAATCTGGGGGGGGGGTTCTTGTTGGGTTGAATCAATGAGGGGATTAACCCTGACCAGAAAGAAGATCAGCGAATGCTCATCACGTTCCTGACATGGATTTTGATGGAATGGTTCCATTCTGTCGAACCAATAACCAATGGATAGATCGCTACCAGAATGGTAGAGCGTAACAAAATAACAAATACCAGAAAAATATGTCACAATTGAGAAGGATTGTAGGTGAAAAGGAAAATGAGAGACCAGAGGGTCTACCCCTAATATAATTGGAAGGAACTTCAATTACCCTGATAGAGACCAAATTAATAATTAACTTTTATTGAACTTGATTTAAAAAAATGAGACAGACAAAATAAAGAAAAGTAGACAGTGCTCACAAAAACAGAATATCATAAAAACAAATTCTGCAAAAAAAGTGGTGTATAACGGCAGAGAAATGGTCAAAAATCAATACAGTAAGTAACCTTCGAGGGTCACTTCAAGGTATTGTTGGCAGGTGAAATACTGATACCCAGTAAGACCATAAAATACTGCATATATAGAAGCAGAGCAGACAAAAGCAAGATTCTTCTGTTAAGGGAATTGGCTCAAATAGCCCAATATAGACGTACTGCAAATAATTGCACAAGTTTGCATAGTGAAGAAAACACAAAATACGAATTGGTATATGTATTCAGAATTTCAAAATACGAATTCCCTAGGTAGAGACAGAGAGTCCTTGCCTGCCAAGTGCACCCGACGCGCGTTTCGCCGGAATGGCTCGCCAGGAGTGCTTACGGACCGAGATAGAGACAGGGCTATTAACAGTTGTGTGGATTCCGCCCCGAGCGGTAAACTGACCAATGGGGCTAAAGAATAGCAGACAACCAAATTGTTTGTCTGCCGTGAGGATTGACACGCGGAGCATCCAATGATGATCCGTGTTTAAGGTGGTTGCCTAGGTAACTAATGAAACGACAAAATCTCGTTGTGGGTTCATTTCAATATAGGTACAAAAAAGTAAAAAGAATGATTGAGTTTGTGACGGTATAATTGGGTCATACTTAATACTGAATTGTAGACATAGCTGAGACAGGGTAATCACTCAGCTAGATTGATTTGGAAATTAATAAGGTAATAATTAGAAAAAAGAGAGAGGACCAAATGAAGATTAAGAGCATTATGACATAAAAATGCGATAGTAATGATGGATAGTAGGTGCTGAAATTGAAAATTGGGATCAGCAACCTCGTTATTTGGAGTAACTCTTTCATCAAATGACTGCATAAATACCGCAAAGGTAACGGGAAATATAATGACTTCAATCAATGGTTTGTAATATACTTAAAATAATTAACATAGTAACGGATCTTAGTTGAGTCAAGACAAACAGAAAATCTATATATGGAAGATCGGTAGACTGGTTTTGAGTGCCTGTAAAAGAATCAAAAATGAACGAGGTGTAATAAACACTCAGCTATACTGATCAAATAATGAGAGAGAGTGCTTGAAACATGGTGAAAAAACAGTAATACTTCATAGGGAAGAAACGTAATGGACTAGGCTACCAAGTCACAGCTAACAAAGATATCCAAAAATTGTTAAGCAGCCACAGTGGTAAACTATAAATGTGGTGAATCTATGGTAGAGTTAGCTGTAGGTGGATAACGTATAATGAGAACTAAAATCTCGAAATCAATAGGGATCGCAAAAACGAAGTAATTGAAGAAACAAACAATTGTAGAGAATTTATAATTGTTTATGGTGACCCAAAATTTATGCAGTCATTTGATGAAAGAGTTACTCCAAATAACGAGGTTGCTGATCCCAATTTTCAATTTCAGCACCTACTATCCATCATTACTATCGCATTTTTATGTCATAATGCTCTTAATCTTCATTTGGTCCTCTCTCTTTTTTCTAATTATTACCTTATTAATTTCCAAATCAATCTAGCTGAGCGATTACCCTGTCTCAGCTATGTCTACAATTCAGTATTAAGTATGACCCAATTATACCGTCACAAACTCAATCATTCTTTTTTACTTTTTTGTACCTATATTGAAATGAACCCACAACGAGATTTTGTCGTTTCATTAGTTACCTAGGCAACCACCTTAAACACGGATCATCATTGGATGCTCCGCGTGTCAATCCTCACGGCAGACGAACAATTTGGTTGTCTGCTATTCTTTAGCCCCATTGGTCAGTTTACCGCTCGGGGCGGAATCCACACAACTGTTAATAGCCCTGTCTCTATCTCGGTCCGTAAGCACTCCTGACGAGCCATTCCGACGAAACGCGCGTCGGGTGCACTTGGCAGGCAAGGACTCTCTGTCTCTACCTAGGGAATTCGTATTTTTGAAATTCTGAATACATATACCAATTCGTATTTTGTGTGTTTTCTTCACTATGCAAACTTGTGCAATTATTTGCAGTACGTCTATATTGGGCTATTTGAGCCAATTCCCTTAACAGAAGAATCTTGCTTTTGTCTGCTCTGCTTCTATATATGCAGTATTTTATGGTCTTACTGGGTATCAGTATTTCACCTGCCAACAATACCTTGAAGTGACCCTCGAAGGTTACTTACTGTATTGATTTTTGACCATTTCTCTGCCGTTATACACCACTTTTTTGCAGAATTTGTTTTTATGATATTCTGTTTTTGTGAGCACTGTCTACTTTTCTTTATTTTGTCTGTCTCATTTTTCTAAATCAAGTTCAATAAAAGTTAATTATTAATTTGGTCTCTGAGAGACACCAGTACTCTGATATTTCTATCAGGGTAATTGAAGTTCCTTCCAATAACCAATGGATCTCAAGCTTGCGTTGACAGGCATTGGATTAGCTGGACACTTACAGAAGTGTCCAGACTCCTGCCAGCCACACGTCATTGTGCAGCTTGCCGGCACTAGGTCACGTCCGGTCAGTTTCATGAGGGCCCAGCACTGATTTTAAGGTTAGTACTTTGGTGTTAAACCAGGAGAGGGGGCGGGGAAGAAGACCAGGAAAGGTTAATGGTAAACATTTCGGTTAACCCTCTCCTAATTTAACGTCAGAGCATGCCTTTAATTCACTAAACAACAAATTGTAGTGACCTAAACCCGTCACACCCAAAATACGTATATGCTTGTTTTCACTTTGAAAATACAGAAAAATTACGGTAGGTATAGCAAGGTGTACCTAATAAAGTGGCCAGTGAGAGTATGCGACTGCAGGTCTGTGATGATCTCTGTGTGTGTGAAGCTGTATGTCTGTATGTGGATAGAGTTGTGAGAGTGTGTGTAGGGGGTGTAGGTGTATGATGTGTTGCATGCCTATAAAGGGGTTATATGTGCGACGAGAATGTTAACAAAGACTGTATTTGATGAGAGTCGCCCAAGTGTATGGGACTGTAGGAGATAAAAGTAGCATGTATGTGCAGCGCTGTATGTGTGTGAGGAGAGTTGTGTGAAATTTCCATGAGACAGAAAGAGATGGCTACACTCTACGGTTATACTGTCCTACTTAGCCATCAGGTGGTCTTCAATCAGCTACAGGTTTGTTTCTCTAACATTATCTGCATATATGCTATGCATGCATTTATTCTATACAGTATTGACCGAGGGCATTGCACGGACAAAACGACAGCACAAATTAGATAAGGAGGTAAGCAGCCAGCATGTTTACTGAAAGGAGTAGTGAGTGTCGCTTCTATCCGGAAACGCTTTAATCTTATTAGCCAGACACACCCTGGGCCAATTCTGCATTGAGATTTAGACAAGAAAACATCTTCAGGACAGGCACTTTCTTCCCGTGCAGCACGTAATTAATTCACTGAATGGATTGTATCATCATGATGTGCAGCTCTGGCACAGTCCTAATAATAATTACACGTGGCATGCAGACCATTTGCAGTGACTAGCAGCTTATCTGCCACATTACAAGCATCTATAAATGTGAAGGCAGCGCTTCTGTGTATCGTGGGTATATAATAATGGAATAATTATTAGGTCCCGTTCACACTGTGTGATTTGAAAGTCGCGCGATTTTCATATTCGCGACATGGTGCGATAATGTCGCAAAACATTGCGGTTTTGTGCGATTTTTGCAAAGCACCACCAATACAAATCGCAAAATCGCAGATGGCAAATCGCAAAAAAAGGGTCATGTACCAGCGACGTCGCGCGGCAAGATGTGAACAGCTCCATTGAAATGCATTGGAGAAGCTACATAGTGCGACGTCGTGCGGATTTTGCTGCGACGTCGCGGCAAAATCCACGCGATAAATCGCACAGTGTGAACAGGGCCTTAGAGTAGGTGCTGCCGCGATGGAATATATGGTGTCCACACACCTCAAAGAACACAATTAAAAATTATTCCAGGCGCACCTTAGTCATAACTAAAATATGATTTGGATACAGTGTGCATAACAGCAATATGCAGTATGAATGGAATTAAACAGTGGGTGCTCTATTACATTCTTATCGCAAAAAACGCTCGCGCAGCGCGTTAATTTGTGCGTGAAGCGTTAAACGTTAACGCGCGTAAATTAACGCTGGTATTACAAACCGAGCACATTTTTTTCAACCGTCAAAAAATAGTGCGCGTAAAAAAGACGTGCAAAAACGCGCGCATTAACGCTGCGCGCAGAAAATCGGTGTGCGGACTGTTTTTTCACGCGATTCAGCCAATCAGAATTAAGAACCACAATTGTCTCCCATTCAGTTTTTGCATCTGTCAAAATCAATCTGAGTATATATGCTGCAGCAATAATAAAAACACGCACAACCACTCAGTTTTATTGTTCGGTTATGCGTAGAATGTGTAACTATACTTTGCTGAATTTTTATTTTTGGGCTGGTGTATTTGTGTTCGTTCAGGTTGATAGAATTTGCCATTAACACCAGCTTTTAAAAGACGTTAAAATTATGCCTGCAAACGCTGTGCGTTAAAAACTGCGCATAGATTGTAATACCATCCGCGTACCAGCGCACAAACGCATTTGCGCTCACAATATGAAGTATAGGACGCGCAGAGTAAAGTACGCTCACGCAGGGTTCGCGTAGGTCCACCCGCGTTAGACGTATGCACGCGTTTGTTGCACTGACGTTGTAATACGACGGTCTGCGCAAAGGGTTTTGCCTCTCACGTTAATGCGTTTTTGCGCATGCGTTAACGTTTGCCTACAGAATGTAACGGAGCCCTGGGTGTTTTAGCACCGAGAAAGCACTCCAAAATAAAGTTAGAATACTTGTGTTTTTTGTTGGTTCCTTTTTTTTCCTCCTCCGTCTGTCCTCCTGTGATTGACTCCTCTGATCAGGTGCAGGATCACTGTGTAGGTTCAGACTCCAGGGTGGAGGGAGGATAATCCCAAAATGAGTGGTGCTCAAACAAAAAATAGCACGAAATAGGCGGCAAGACAAGAATCTAATATATAGAAAATATCAATTTTATTTACATAAAACAAGGCATTAATAAAAGAAATAAAAAGATAGTGAGAAACCTTTGCAAGGATCACTAGAACGCCTTTTCGCCTACCGACTTCCTCGGTAAGTGTCCTCAAATGTAGAGTAGTCTCTAGCGGAAAAAAAAAATCAATAAAGTGTCTTGTGCAGAAATCTGTCTTTATAGTATATAGCTTCTTAGTCTTGCTGCTTGTGTGTTTTAATTGAAGAGTCTTCCGCCACAATATCTTCCGGGTTTAGGGCGTGCCTCCCACCTTGAAACGCACATGTTCGTCATCCGGAACTGCGCATGCACGTCCTGCGGGTTTCGCTGGGAGCTTCCTGCTCATCATCTCGTGACGCTCGATCTTTATCTCAGCGTCTAGAACGTTTATTGTAAAATATTGGTGATCTGAAACACATACATGGAGCACCCATCTTGTCATTAGAAGGAAAATAAAAGAACGGGTCAATCGTGAACTTTATATAAAACCTAAATAATAAAATTCTAAACCCTTTAATGTGGACAAATCGGTATGTCTTTTTATCATAATTAAATTAATGACTCTTAGAAGTATTTCACACAATAAAAGTATAAGAGTCATTAATTTAATTATGATAAAAAGACATACCGATTTGTCCACATTAAAGGGTTTAGAATTTTATTATTTAGGTTTTATATAAAGTTCACGATTGACCCGTTATTTTTTATATCTATTTTCCTTCTAATGACAAGATGGGTGCTCCATGTATGTGTTTCAGATCACCAATATTTTACAATAAACGTTCTAGACGCTGAGATAAAGATCGAGCGTCACAAGATGATTTTAAGCATCTATATAGCACCAACATATTCTGCAGCCCTTTACGAATAGGAAGAAACTGATAAAGACATGGAGATACGAAGGGGAAAGATGGCCATGCCTTTGGGACAATCTGACAAGTATGCCACCTATGCAATTGGCCTTTAAAACCACATCTTATGCTTTAGCGGACACAATCTCGGTGTTTCAATCCCAAAGCACCAAGCAACATGAATAACAATGTATAAAAGAATACCAGTTGGCCATGGTTAGGACTAAGGATGCACCGATACCGATACTAGTATCGGTATTGATACCAGGCATTTGCAAGAGTACTTGTACTCATGCAAATGCCCCCACTAGCAACAGCGATACCAGAAGCCAGCACTGGGCTGGCTTGCCAGGCAGTATGTGAGGGCTGTAGTGGCTGGCAGAATGCATTAACAGCATCCCAGCGAGCGGCCGCCAGCAAAGGTTGTAACATAGCTGCTCACTGGGACCTCCTGCCATGCTCTTGTGAACTCTGCAAGTTCTTGCGAGAGCACGGCCCCAGCGAGGTAACCTTGGTGGCAGCTGCTAGCTGGAACAAAGACAGCCGAAGGGGCCTGGCAGAATGCTATTATTATATTCTGCCAGCCACCGAATGTGTGTGTAATTATATATATATAAATATATATATATACAAACACACACACACGTATCTGAGGTCTGCTTTGTCTGGGTATACATGTATCTGAGGTCTGGTGTGTCTGTGTAATATATATATTGTGACAGAACACGCCGTCACTGTGCGACTTGGAGGGGGCTGTGCGCTAGCCTCCTGCCCAGAGACTATGGCCCGTGAAAGAGACTATTGGGGAACTGGTGGACCTTTTAAATAAATTGTGGTTTTCACTGTTTTATAGATTAGATATGCCAGTTAACTAAAGATTTCTGATGTCTGTGTGTTATTCCCTGTATTAGTACCTTCTATTGTGTAAATTCTCTCAGTAAGAAATTCCTTTTGTTTACCCTAGCTTTCTCCTTCCCCCATTCTCCATTGTTTGAAGGCCCTGGGTAATTATCTGATCTGTGATGTGGTCTGTTTGATTGCAAATGTCCTGGTCCTTGACTCTATCTGTCCTCTCTGTGAATAAACAGTCAGTTCTATTCTGACCAAGCTTGAAGTCACGACTCATGTTTTGGAGTACCAGGAATCTTCTGCCCGCTGTTCCAAGGAAAGGCTCCAGGTCTACAGCTTCGGCTTATTCCTGGGGGTGCTAGCCAGGCTCTCTACATACACCGGGCCTTGAGCTGTGGCTAAGGTACAAGAGAAAGGTGTGAGAGTCATTAGGAGAAACTGGGTGTCCAGCGAGGAAGCAGCATTTGGCAGATGTGACCCTGTCCGGGCACAGAGATCTGTTACATTATATTATATAATATATATATATATATATATATATAATGTCTGATGTTTGTATGGTCAGGGTGTGTGCAGGCCTGTGCAGTGGGTAAATGTGGTGTCTGGCCATAAAGTTCAAAAAGAACATATAAAAAATTTTTTTTAAAAATTGGAGAAAGTATTTTATCAGGAAGGATACATTGAGATTTCTCTCGTTTTCAAGTATGTCCTGGGTGGCGAGTATGTACCGTTAAGTGTCTTGCCCAAGGACACATACTGAAGAGCTGCTCTTGCCGGGATTTGAACCTGTGTCTCCAGTCATAGAGCAGTGATCTTACCGCTACTCCACCCAGCCGGTAATTGGAACAGGCTTTCAGTAAAATCCTAAAATTATTTATTGGAAAGCAGTCACAGGACATTTATCGGTATTCGGTACTCAGTCTTAAAAAATTGGTATCTGTGCATCCCTAGTTAGGACATGGACTTCCTTCCATATGGAATAAGGAGTCCATACATTTGTATTGGGTCCATGTGCATGTTGGTCCCATCAGAGAATTTGCGTTAAAAGTCCAAATACAATAAGCATTCACTCATTAGACTAGTATTCTACTAGTGAATCTGCAACAGTTACACTGCCTTAAGGCTAGGGTCAGACTAACGCATTTTTCACGTTGTCCGTGAAAATGTGCGTTCGAAGAATGGACGTATTTTTTCACGGAATACGCAATAGCGGTCATACTATGCGCAGTTTCATCCGTGATTTTGTACGGATCATCAATAAAACACTTCTTGCATCTGGACGTTATGTTGGCCGGACATTAGCAGCGTCTGATGTCTCCAATTCACGCACACACGCCGCTAGCGGACGCAGCGCACTCTGTACGTCAGTACTAGTGGTTTAACGTTCTCGAAAAAATGCGTTCATTTTCCACTTGCGTTGCGCAGCTGGACTTTTGTGCGACCGTACTTCGTATATTGGCCGTCATTGCCCGGCATCTGCTGCTAGTGCGGCCGTGATTAAGTGCGCCAGAACGCGCGTTCGCACTGCCTCAGTCTGACCCTAGCCTAAGGTAGCGCTGGTAACTTAAGTCCAAACTGAATAATTCCTGAACTCTGCAGAAAAAACTAATTCAAAAAGCATAGGATTGAAAATGTTGCACTAGATGCCAAGCCTGGTTTGTAGACTAAACCAGAATCATTAAAATCTATGAGCTGGATCCCAAGTTAGGTATAAACTTAAGCAGAGCTCTAGTATCTTCCCAGATCCATTAACCCCTCGCCGCCGTGTGTCTGCAGGGAGTCAGGCAGACTTAAATACCACGATCTGTCACTTCCTCTCATGATGAGCAGCGAGAGACTAGAAACAAATAGATCCCAGTGTCCCTCCATGCATCAACATCGGCACCTGTGCGATCCTGAGAACGTGAGCTTACGCACAGCTCATAGCAGGGACGCGCTGTGCACCATAAAGCCCTGTGAATTCCTGGAACAGATAGCAGAAGTGTGGCCTCTGCCGTTATCACTCTGCATCTCCATTTCATTCCAAAGACAACGGCTGATAACGTATCTATTACGAACCAACCTCTTTAACAGGAGAGAGTAAGGTAAATCATCGAGCACTGACTTTTCCCCTTATCTCTTTAATGATCACGAGTCTTCTCGATACACATAGGTCCCTTGGAATCTAGCGCTTATGGACTGGAGTTCTACGTTTACCTGAGGTTAAATTTACACAGACTTGGATTCCAGCTCACTGACCATTTGTAAAATCGATTATTATGTCCTTCTGAACATTTTTCACTTAAAATACACTATTCGTGCCCAAAATAACCTTTTCGGCCTTTCGGAGTTAATATTAGAAGCATCCTTGCTGTCTGAACATTCCCCCTCCAACCTCTGAGCCATTCTGGGCTGAGCTGTCAATCACACAGCTTAGATGTATAATCCATACCACAAAGAGAGGAAGCAAAAAACAAGATGGCCTTTATGAGAAGAGAACACAAATTAGGAGCTACAAAAATTCACAAAACTCCACTGCAAGTTGTAAAATAAAAAGATTTAGAGGGTTCAAAGGGATACTCTGTTTTTCAATAGATTTCCTTTTTTTTGCCCTTAAATAATTGGGCAGAGGCTGCTGACAGATTTTACTTACTTTTGGCCCTCGTTGAGTGCAAAAATGCAGCTCCTCCTCTTCTTCAGCTCAGGGACTCCCTCAGTTAAGGGATGTCCCTACAGCTATCTAACGCAACTTGTGAAGTGTAGGAACAGCAAATTGCGGACCACTACGGAATTGTGCACTTTACGTACGCAAGTTCATGGTGTCTGTGCAGAGCGATGGATTGGAGCTGCGCATGCGTGCACAGATCTGATTAATCGCTGCCTCTCTGAGACCCCTCGCTATCGCGGGTGGTCTTAGAGAAGGTGATGTCAAGTCACTTGTGACTGATCTGGTGACTGGCAGCTGAGAAATTCAAAATCCCAGTTGCTAGTGATACTGGGTGGGTGAAGAAAACTCCTCTAACTCACCCAGCATTTTCACCCGATCAGGGCAGCTGGGAGGTGAGGGCACTCCGCACATCCTGGAGCAGCTGGTCCTGAAGTCCATGGGATTCTATAAAGCCCAGCGCATCCCTCTACAATGAATAGATTGGATCTTAATTTAAAGGGACAGAGTTTTTTTATGTGTTTTTTTTGTAAGAGACAGTGGATACATCTTAACCCTTTCACTGCTGAGGACGTGTGGGGAACGTCCTCATTGACTCCTAAAGGAAAGATGGTGATACCAAACATGACCATGTTTAAAGTAAAGAAAAAAAAAATGTGTTTTTTTAAGACGTGAAATGGCTCAGCAGTGAAGGGGTTAATTAACCTTTTCCCACCGCAGGACGTACTATGCTGTGAAGGTCGGCCTTGAAGTCACGGGGAGTTATAGTACGCCCCACTAGCTTCAGTGAGCCAGCTTTACCCCACCCAACAATTGGCATGCACAGCACGCCATTGGCTGCTGCAAGACGGCCTAAATGTCACATCCTCGGCTCCTGCGGTGCTCCCTGGGGGGGTCTGGACGCCCGGTGGCGTCGCTGGCTGGCCGGGTGCCAGGAGTTCAGGCTGACTGGCCAGCGTCTGGAAGGGCGGGGCTTAGCATAGTGACGTGGAGCCGCCGGCTTTAAAAGGCAGGGCGCGAGAAACAGCTCATCGCCCTGACGTGGAGTCATTTTCCCGCATCGCCAGCTGTGTACTTTGTGTCTCATTGTTTACCTTGCCTAGTTACCGATATTGCCTGTATGAGGACCCTGCTCGTGTTTGACCATTCTCTCTCTGACTCCCTTTGTATACGCTTAGTGCTCACTGTGGACACTGAGTGTATGTGCATGATATATCACACAACCTGCGATTGTAGGCCTGCCCTGCAGGGTGCTGAATCCATTGAACCCTCATTCTACCTTGCTGAGACAAACTATATGGGTGTCCTCCCTGTTGCCAACCTTGCCTCTATGACTACCCTCTCTGGTGCCAACTCGGATTTAACCTTTGCCCACGCTTATGCTAACCCATGTTGTATGACATTTCTGCACTATCTCTGTCAATGCATAGTTAACCTGCTTTTGCTCAGTATACACTTGGCCACGAAATCATTTGCTACTGAGTGGTATTTAGTATTGTTGTTCTGTTTGACCTCCCTGGCTGGGAGTGCTAGGATTAGCAGTCCTGACTGCTGGAAAAATTGAGATGCACATAGGATCAAAATCGCGGTTATCAGTGGTGAGCATCATAGCGAACGTGACACTAGACTCAGGCCATCCCCCTGCACCCGATGATGCCCGCCATGCGTCCGTTGTGTAGGCAGGCTGTAGGAGGGGCCAACCGCAGCAGCCAGCACACGTGGCATACCAGTACGCCCCGCCGGCTTTAAAGCCCCGTCACAGGACACAACCGCTTGGTGGCAAAGGGTTAAATTGGTCAAATCTGGGGTCAGATTGCAAGTCTTAACCAGAGCTCTAATAAACCTCCCTGAGTCATTAGTCTATGGATTGCAATGGGTATGTTTACATCTATTAATTATTATTATCATCATCATTTATTTAGCACCAACAGTTTCCGCAGCGCTTTACAATAACCAAAGGGAGCGAGATACAGATAAACGGACATAGGATGGACACAAGAGGTGTAGAGGACCCTGGTCATAGGAGTTTACAATCTAGAGGGATTGGGGTTGAGGAAGACAAGGGGAATTTTACTGGATATCAGGATCATTAGTGCCAGTGGTGGGAATGGTGGGGCCAGATGCCGCTTCAATCATGTGTGCGTAGGTGAGCAGAGGGATGAGTTGCATCAGTGATGAGTAATCTGAAGAGATGGGTTTTGAGGGATTTCTTGAAGGACTGAAGATTTGGGGAGAGTTTGAAAGGGCGAGGCAATTCATTCCACAGGAACAGAACGGCCCTTGGAGAAGTCTTGGAGGCGAAGGTTGGCAGTGCGGGTGTAGACAGGACAGGCAGGCCGTATAGACGGGACGTGCTTGCAGAGTAACAAAGACATGTAAGGGGAGGGTTTGGGTTATTGAGTGATTTGAGAGTGTTCATCAGTATTTTAAACTGTATCCTGAAACGTACAGGAAGCCAACAGAGAGATCGAAAGAGTGGGGAGGTACGTGAGGTGCGTCTGGTGAGAAAAATAAGCCTGGGGCCTGCATTCATTACAGATCGCAAAGGGGCAATACGGGAGTTGGGGAGGCCAATAAGGAGCAAACTGCAGTAATCAAGTTGTGAAATGACAAGCGCATGAATCAGCACCGTCGCAGTATCTTGCGTCAGAAAGGGGCGGACACGGGCGATGTTCTTGAGTTGATAGTAACAGGATTTGGTCACTGTCTGGATGTGGGGAGAGAACGTTAAGTCAGAATCGAAAGTGACACCAAGACAGCGAGCTTAAGGCTAGGGTCAGACGAGCGTGATTTCTACGGACTCTACGTCCGTGCACACGGACGTACGTCAGTACGGAAGACGCAGTAGTGGCCACACAGTCGGTTTTTTTCACTGACAAATATTTTGACGGATGTAGGAGGGAAAATAAATTAAAAAGCAAAACCATTTTGTCCGTGAAAAAAATGCTGGACGTATAAATGCAGTCCGTCTGACCACGTTCCATCACTCACACACAAAGCTATGCAGACGTTGCGGACGCAGCGCACTTTGTGCGGCCGTTCTAGGGGTTGTACGTTCTTGCCTGCCTTGCGTCCGTTTGCCGCGGCCGTGGTGCGTCCGCAGTTCAGTGCGGACGTACTTCATGTGTCAGGCTCCAATGGACTTTCTTTCATGCTATCACGGACGTACTTTTAGGCGCAATCACGGACGTGAACACTACGCTCATCTGACCCCAGCCTAAGGCGTCGGGCTAATGAGCGTTCCATTTACTCGTAGAGAGATAGGTGGTATTGGGGTTTTCTTGGAGGGAAGAATAAGGAGAATTTCAGTTTTGGCAAGATTGAGTTAAGGAAGCAGGAAGACATCCAATTTGTGACGGCAGAGAGACAGTCAGTGACGCAATCCAGGAGAGCCGGAGCGAGAGCCAGAGAGGTATATTTGAGTGTCATCAGCGTACAGGTGGTCCTGGAATCCAAAGGAGCTGATCAGTTTACCTAGAGAGGCCGTGTAGATTGAAAAAAGGAGAGGGCCCAAAACTGACCCTTGGGGCATCCCAACAGAGAAAGGCTGCCGGGAGAAGGTATTTCAAGAAAATGAGAATAAACGATCCTTGGGACAGGTAGAAAGCGAACAATACCTTTAAAGACCTATATCACTAACAGGATTATTCAAAGAGCTCCGAATTGGGGCCGAAAGGTAACCGAACGCTGAAATTCAGCGTCAGGTTACCTTTTCTGGCCATTTGGCTATCCAGAGAGCAGGCAATTCGCCAAATCCTGATGAATTGCCTGCACATATAGTGCCTGTTCGAGGGCAGTGAAATCCCCATAGAGAAGCAATGCTTCGTCTATTCAGAGAGCAAAACCCAGCAGTGAAAAGTTGCCGAAATACCCTGCCATTCGGTTGCTTCATTCGACAGGTTTATTCAGGCAAATCCCATAGGCTTCAATGTTAAAAATATTCCTGTTTTAATTCAATATCTAATAAACCGTTTATTATAATATTCTGCAGTAAAAAGTCTCTTCATTTATAGATTTTTTAGGATCTTTTAAGCATTTTTCGGGATTTTTTTGCAAGAAACTATTTCCTTTTTTATTTTTTAACGTTTTTTCTTTTTTCTGTAACAGCCCTCTTTATTATCTTTCCCTGGACCTCATATGTAAATTTCAGACATTTTCGCTCAGTAGTTTCTTTGCAAACAGCGGTTCACTTTTCAAACATTCATGCAAACTGTTTTTTGTTTTTTTTTTCCACTCCATTCGTCTGCGGTATCGGGTTTTTCCGGCGGCTGCACTGTGTGTGATCAGCTCCTGCTCGGGTTTTTTCCAACGTTTTCGGCGGGGTTAATACAGATGTTTTTGCGGGTTTTCGGTGAGTTTTTGGCGGGTTTGCGGTGACTTTTTCCTGCATTACGACGACCCTGTGGTGCTTGCTGAATACACCGCAGGGTTGCCGAAATGGGATCGCCAAATCGTGCCGAAATGAAGAGAACGAAAAGTCACCGAATGTGCAGTGACTTTTCGATTCTCTTTGAATAACCCTGCAAGAGTTTGAAGGAGGAGCGAGTTGTCAACTGTAACAAAGGCGTTCTAGATCCGAATCTAACTTTTGATCTTTAAATGTTCATTTCTCTCTCTAGAACTCACGTGCAAATGTTCACACTGTAGCGTAGCAAAAAAAGTGAAAAAATAAGAACATAATAATCCTCAATCATAAGACTTGATACATGATATTCCTAACAAACATAATTAATGTATCACCAGCCCAAAAAGGTACTTTGTGATAACAAGTAGATTTCATACTGTCCAAACGCCCCTCTATCAAATTGGTCGAAAATTAACCTATTGCATGCCAAATCAAGCTGAAAATAAATACCCGCTCATATATGTAATGAACAGTAAAATCACACCCCACAATGCGGCTATTTCTGCAAAGAGAGATTGAAAATACTATGGCAAATAGTTTGGCAGCGTAGGTTTTTAAAGTTCATAAGATGGGTTAAATGTCACAGGATTTAAAGGATCCGCTGGGGATTTCAAATCCTTAAACTCCTGTTATTCTCTCAGCTCAACCAGCCTGAAATTCCATGGTAAATTCCTGGCGATCCTGATTTTAGTGAATAACACTGCCAGGCTATGTGCTGGGTAGCTTGTTTACCACCCGACATATCCTGTGTGGGCTCTCTTTTTAAACATCAGCTACGTCTCCTCTAAAGGATGTCGGCAGATCTCAGGTTACCTATGACTTTAGCTCACAGTGAAAAACACGCCAACTGAATACCCCGTCCAAAAGCTAAAGCTGCAGGCCGGTGCTGAAAAATGTTTTATCTTGCAATTTAGCTGCAAGTTTTAAACCAAGATTCCAGTGGTTTTTGAAAGTCCGTCAATCCGTCCAGCATGCTAAAATAGAGGGTGTCCTCTTTTTACATCGATTACTCATATCCTACTGTTCACCAGCTATTCGTCTATAAAAGAGGAGTCTGCGGACTTCCCCCTCCTAACCCGAAACGCCTGTGCTTTAGGTACCAAGTTAGGAGTCTCAAACTCTGACCCCCAGATGTTGATTGCCTACAATTCCCAGAATTCTTTGACTGCAATAAATGACCAGAGAATCATAGGAATTGTAGTTCAGAAACATCTGGGGGAGGGGGCTGGAGCTTGACTGCCTTGATCTAAGTCAGGGTTTCCCAAACCTGTCCTCAGGACCGTCCGCCTCGCCAGGTTTGCAGGATATCTGAAGCACAGCACAGGTGATATGATTTGCTGCTCAGTGATTGCCGGATTCAGTCTGCTTTTCCCCAAAAGATCTGCAAAATCTGGCCTGGTTGAGGGTCCCACGGACAGGTTTGGGAAACACTGATCTAAGTTAACCTTGGCCTTCCAGATGTTTTGGTACTACATCTCCCAGGATGCTCGACCACTCATTAGGTTCGACAGAACCTTACGGGACTTGTAGTTCCAAAAAACACCCGGAGGGCAAAGGTTGAGCGGCTCTGAACTAAGTATTTCTGTCAGCTGTGGTTTCTCGTTTTCGTATCGCGCAGCAGTGCACTGCAGAAGAAGAATCAACATTAGAACTCTAAATAAAGCGCCACGGGTTTTAGGTGGGGAAGGAGACGCTCACGGACTCGTCTTTGGATTTGGAAAAGCTTGCTATATAGAGGAAATAAATAATAAGCACGGATTAGGAGAATTCTTCTTTTAAACACGAATAATTCATTTAGATTAAAAAAAAAAAAAAAAAAAAAAAAAAATCACTGGAATGATAAAATCCGTGAGGATTTACGCGGGAAGCCCCTGTTCAGAGCACAATAGCTGAATGTCAGTGTTTCCGGCATTATATTGACGGTTTTGGGCATAATACAAGGTTCCCAGCTTGCTGTCTAACGAATAACCCCAGACTGTTTGTGTCACTGCTCGGGCACTAAATGTTGTTTGTTCTGTCTCTCCTCGGCCTCTGCAAATAATTATTGCCCAACTAGCCATCAGAGCAGCGAGAGATCACTCAGTGAGGGACAGCTGGATCACTCAGTGAGGGACAGCTCGATCAGATCACCAAATACAGTGACAAGGAATCCCACTGATGACATCATCAATGCAATCACATAAACAATGTTGCCTGCATCACCCTGTTACTGCTGTAGTGACTAGGTATTGGCTGGGTTTTCTTTAAGCTCTCTCTTGGTGCAGGGTCACCCTCACCCCCTGCACCTTCATTACTGCAAGCACAGAGTGCTGTTGACGTCACAGATTAGCTAATGATGGCAACAAGTTAACCCAAGCAAAGCGTGACAGCTGCTGGCGGACAGGGCACCCCCTGCTATGACGTAATGGCTGCTCAGCTGCCCTCACACACTCACTCACCCGTGGAATCTGCAGCCTGGAGCTCAGTGCGCTGGGGCTGCTGCTGAGTCAGCATGCTGCAGGCTCACTGTCCCGCCACGGGGAAATGAAAGAAACCACTTGCAGATGCAGAGGTGCACAGGGGATGCCTGGAGCTCATAGCATCCATACGGGCTGGAGAGAGGGTTCCCTGCTTCACTGGCACAGCCTCCTCCCCATGCATAGTCCTATATTGGCGCTGGCCATTATCATGGCAGGTCTGTGTGCCAGGCGCGTCGGGGTGCGCATGCGCAGACTCTGCTGCCGCTCTGACAGCCAGCAATGAGCTCCAGTGCACAGGGTGATTGATTGGGGGAATGCAGGAGAATGTGTGTATCAGTGTAATCAACGACTGGGCTGAGGATCCCCCTTGGCACACTCAAATGTCATGCTGAAACACCGGCTGGTTACTATATCCATATCCCAATAGGTCAATGTAAAGTCCCAGACTTATCAATAAATGTGATCACAGGCAGTGAATAAAACACAATATTACCTCCACTTATTAAAAACAGAACACCTTTTTTACTCTTAAAAAATTGGGCAGACACTGTTGACAGCCTCTGCCTAATCATTTTTTTTATTTATATTAGGTGATTTTTCTCACCTTTTCTCCCTTGGTGCGCCGCGCGCGCCACTCGCTGCCGTCAGCACAGACGCTTCCGAATCCAGAAGTCCCTCTAGCTGTGCAGTGCGGTTTGCGTGGCTATGTCAGGCTCGGGTCAGACGAGCGCAGTGTTCACGTCCGTGTTGCCGCACATTTTAACGTCCGTGGTAGCTTACAATTATAATCAATAGAGACCCACACACGAAGTACGACCGCACAGTAGTGAGGACGCACAACCGACGCGGCAAACGGACGTAAGTAAGGCTAAGGTCAGACGAACGGAGTATTAACGTGCGTTTAGCCGCACTAAATCACGGCCGCGCTAGCGGCAAATTATGTCCAATGCCGGGCAGCATACGAAGAACGGCCGCACGAGAGTGCGGCCGCGCAACGCAAGTGGCAAACAAACGCATTTTTTCGAGAACATCAAACCGCTAGTACTGACGTACAGAGTGCGCTGCGTCTACTAGCGGCGTGTGTGTGATTAGGAGACGTCAGACGCTGCTAATGTCCGGCTAACATAACGTCCAGACGCAAAAAGTGTTTTATTGATAACCGTACAAAATCACGGACGTAAATGCGCATCGTATGACCGCTATCGCGTATTCCGTGAAAAAATACGTCCATTCGTTCGAACGCACTTTTTCACGGACAAAGCGAAAAATGCGTTAGTCTGACCCTAGTCTTAGGCAAGAACGTAAAACTGCTAGAACGGACGTGCGGAGTGTGCTGCGTCCGCAACGTCGGCATAGCTTTGTGTGTGAGTGATGGAACGTAGTCAGACAGACTGCATTTATACATCCAGCATTTTTAACGGAAAAAATGTTTTTTCATATTAATTTTATTTCCCATCTACATCAGTCAAAAAAAACGTCAGTCACAAAAACAGACGGTATGGCCACTACCTTGTCGTCAGTCAGAAAGTAAGTCTGTTGTGCACGGACGCACAGTCCGCACAGAATGCGCTCGTCTGACCCTAGCCTAAATTGTGCAGCGCAGGATCTGCAAATTGCGTATCACCTAGGTCCTAGGACATGTGCACTTTATGTACGCATGTTCCATAGCACCTGCGCAGAATGATGGATCGTAGCTGCCAACACATACGCAGGACTGATCCATCAGCTGCCTGTCTGAAACTGCTCGCTATTGTGGGTGGTCTCCAAGAGGATGATGTCAACATTGTCTATAGTCTAGTTTTATTTGTTTAATTTCATTTGTTAAATTTTAAAGAAGAACCAGTTCCTGCATGTTTTTGGTCTTTATTGGGTTTGACCTACGAAACCCATCTGCTTTTCGTTTCGAGCTTGGAATAGCTCCACCAAATGTGAGTTTCCACTTGTTATGGTCTGGCATCATATAACACTGCGTCAGATACACACAAGATTTTGTCTCCTTCTCTCTTTCCCATCCTGAATGGACGCGATGAGGAGTCTCCAATGATAAGGAGTGGGTTACCTGAGAAATTCTTCCAGACAAAGAACCCAGAGGCGTTTATCCACTCAGAGCCAGTGTTTGGGCTCTCCGCTTGTGAGTTGATGAACTATTAGAGATTTGTCACCACTTAGTCGCATGTTATTCTACTGCACTTAGTTTTTTGTCTTTCTCTTGTGTTTTATTCCACCATGTTAAATTGTGGGTGACGTCATTCGAGAAGCCATCCGAGTCCCCTTGCGTTTGTTTCGCGCTGACCAGATACGTATTTTTGACCTCCTATTACTGTCACCAACAGAGAGAGGTCTACAAGACAGCCTGGAAGTGCTGAAAAAATACAGTGCGGCATGGGCACTACCCATCAACCAAAAGAAAACAAAGGTCATGGTTTTCCAAAGGAAGAACGCAAAAACCAAGAGTTCCTCTTTCACACTTAATGACTGCACTCTTGATGAAGCCAACAGCTACACATACCTCGGCCTAGAAACAAACCGATCGGGAAGTTTCAAACCAGCCATAGAGGCCCTAAGAGACAAGGCGTGTAGAACCTTCTATGCCATCAGGAGAAACCTCTACAAACTAAAACTGCCTGTAAGAGTCTGGCTTAAAATCTTTGCCTTTATGGCAGTGAAGTATGGGGCCCCATCACCTATCCTGACCAACCCAAATGGGACACCAGCCCAACAGAAATATTCCATCTGGAATTCTGCAAGCGCCTCCTCCAAGTCCATCGGAGCACCTCTAACAATGCTTGCCGGGCCGAGCTGGGCAGACTCCCCTTACTTCTTGCAGTACAGAAGAGGGCGTTATCATACTGGGACCACCTAAACATCAGCAGCCTCAACTCATACCACCATAAAGCCCTACTGGCCAACAAGGACCACCCCAAACCACGTGGGCTGCAACAACTCATACCCACCCTGATCATCCAAAGCCCCCATGAAGGCAACCTGACAAAATATCAAATAAAGGCCCTAATTAACGATTCCAGGGATAACTATATCAGAGAATGGAGACATGATATAGCAAACTCTCAGAAACTCACCATTTACCAATCCTTACAGAGGGAATACAAACTGGCCCCATACCTGGAGGTACTGCAAGACCCCAAGGACAGACAGATCCTGAGCCGGTACAGACTGAGCGCCCACAGCCTGGAAATTGAAACAGGGCGGCATAGACAGACATACAAGCCCAGGGAGAATAGACTGTGCCAGCATTGTGACCAGGGGGCCCTGGAAGATGAGGTCCACTTCCTCTTACAGTGCCCCAAGTACTCAGCACTGAGGGAAACTCACTTCCAGAGACTCTCCGCTCTCATCCCGGAATTCACCTCTGTAGAAGAGACGAGGAAACGCCACATCATACTGGGAGAAGAGGAGCCGCGGTGAAAATATCTACCCAATACGTCACAGAATGTCACAGACTGAGAGGAACATGAGAGATCCTGGACTTATAAATCCCCAACACGGACTCGCCCCCATCCTCCTTCACATTATCCCTTACCCCTGATAATGTCCATGGACTTGCCCATTCCCCCCCCATATATATGTCCCACTACCTCCCCACCCCTCCTCCCCATATGCTTTGGCAATGCTAAAATGTATTTGGTCCTGCCAATAAAACTTATTCTGATTAGTAAAAATGGCAAATTTCAAAATCCTTCAATAACTATATGAAAGTTAAAAGGTTTGAACAGTAAACGCTGCCTACATGGATAAGAGCAATACAGAAATAACAAACAAATCTAAACTATATAATGCACATTAAATATATAAGAGCAATCCAAAGCGGCGCATATAATATGTGACATAAAATAGAGAGTATCCTCTTATATTGTGATAGTAAAGTAGCCCATACGGATGTGTGGAGTGAACCACTAAAAACAGTGCTAATAAATATATGTGATTAGTTCAAAAATTGTCCGTGTTAAAAGTATACTTAAATAAATTCAGTCTTCTAAACAAAGCATTGTTATTGAAACCATTTATATTCTACCTACAGGGAGTTAGTCCTATTTATCCGGCAGCCTATTCTGCTCTTATTCTCCAATTCCCAGTAAGGGGTAGAAGGTTCTCCTGTTCAGAGCATTGGGGGCATTGATACCAGTTACAAAACAGTCAGGGTTATCCAAAGAAATCCGAATTGTGGCCGAAAGGTAACCGAACAGTGAAATTCAGCGTATGGTTACCTTTGCTGGCCATTCGGGTATTCAGCGAGCAGGCAGTTTGCCAAATCTTGGCGAATTGCCTGCACATACGGTGCCCGTTCGGTGCCTGTTCGAGGGCATTGAAATCTCCATAGTGAAGCAATGCTTTGTCTATTCAGAGAACAAGAACCAGCAGTGAAAGGTTGCCGAAATGCCCTGCTGTTCGGTGGTTTCATTCGACAGGTTTATTCAGGCGAATCCCATAGGCTTCAATGTTAAAAATATTCCCGTTTTAATTCAATATCTAATAAACCATTGATTATAATATTCTACAGTAAAAAGTCTCTTTATGTATAGATTTTTTAGGATATTTTAGGCATTTTTTTGCGAAAATTCTTGTTCCATTTTTTTTTAATCCTTTTTTCTGTAACAGCCCTTTTTATTATCATTCAAGCATACGTTTTTTTTTTTCACTCCATTCGTCTGTGGTGTCGGCTTTTTCCGGCGGCTGCTCTGCGCTGTGATCGGCGGCTGCTTGGGTTTCTCCGGCGTGGTCAGCGTCATTAGGCTAGGGACAGATGAGCGCATTTTCTGCAGCCACCGTCAAAATGTACGTCGATGCGTGCGCACGCATTTTTTCACGGAATACGCTTAAGTGGTCAGACGATGCGCAATTCTGGACGTATTTCATGACGATGGGGTGAAAAGAAGTCTAGGGAAATCCGGCTGTTTGAACGTTATGTTGGCCGCACACTAGCAGCGTCTGACATCTCCTAATCACGCACACACGCTGCCATGCGGCCGCCGCGCACTCTGTACGTCAGTAGCAGCGGTTTCACGTTCTGATAAAAATGCGTTCATTTGCTGGTTGCGTGGTGTCGGCGCACTTTCGTACGCACGTACTGCGTATATTGGCCGTCATTGGCCGTTATGTGCTGCTACTGCCGCCGTGATTTAGTGCGCCTGCACGCGCGTTCCGACTGCCCCACTCTGACCCTAGCCTTAATCCAAATGTTTTTGCGGGTTTCGGTGTGCGTTCGCCTGGTTTTGCAGTGAGTGTTCGTCGGGTTTGCGGTGGCTTTTTCCTGCACTACGACGGCCCTGTGGTGCTTGCTGAATACATCGCAGGGTTGCCGAAATGGGATTGCCAAATCGCACCGAATTGAAGAGAACGAAAAGTCGCCGAACGTGCGGTGACTTTTCGATTCTCTTTGAATAACCCTGAAAGAGTCAGAAAGATGGTAGAGTAAAATCTGTGCTATATAAACACAAATGTACCTATTTTTCAGCTAAACTATAAACATAACAATTAAAATTATCTTTCAAGCCTTTCCAGAGTCTTAAAAATAACCATGATGCATTTGGTAGTAGATAGGATATCACCATTTCCTCCAATACATTCATTGTTCTCTGCCATTTGTTATCAATGAAAATGTGTTTGTGTTCTCTCAGATCATCTTCAGTAATATGTCTTTGACCCTAGCCTAACGAACGCATTATTCGCAGCGACCGTCAAAAAGTGCGTCCGAAAGCATTGACGTGTTTTTTCACGGAATGCGCGAAAACGGTCAGACGTCGCGCATTTTCGTGTGTGTTTTTTTACGGATCGTCAATAAAACACTTTTTGCGTCTGGACGTTATGTAGGCTGGACATTAGCAGCGTCTGACGTCTCCTAATCACGCACACACGCCGCTAGCGGGCGCAGCGCACTCTGTACGTCAGTACTAGCGGTTCTGCGTTCTCGAAAAAATGCGTTCATTTTACACTTGCGTTGCGCGGCCGGATTTTCGTGCGGCCGTACGTCGTATATTGGCCGTCGTTGCCTGTCATTTGCTGCTGATTAAGTGCGCCTAAACGCACGTTAAAAATGCGTTCGTCTGACCCCAGCCTTAAGCATAGTCCTTACGTTCCGATTTGTAAAATAACTCCTCTCATATACGGCACAGGGTTACAAGATTTATAATTTGAATTGTTTGTATTTTTACATTCTGCTGCTAGTCTGTGACCAACAATGGTTTAAAACATGGGCAAAAAAATGAATTCATTTAGGGGTAGCTATATTATAGAATAATGATATATAATGCTTATTAAATCTACGTATTTGCATTCATTTTGATTAGTGGTAAAAAGGAAAATGTTGACTAAACCTAAAATCGCATCCAATGATTACGGCAGAGATGAACACTCTGAAAGATAAATAGACACAAGGGGGTCGTACATATTACTTACTTTTAATGTAACTCCATGGTCAGTTGTTCGGAGCAGGTTGCTTTGATATTGTTTGAATTAATATACATCCGTTCACCTGCACAGCTTCAATTTAATGGCATTGGGAATGCCAAAGCACTAAGGCTAGGGTCAGACGAGCGCAGTGTTAACGTCCGTGTTGCCGCACATAAGTACGTCCGTGATAGCATACAATTGTGTTAAATGAAGCTCCACACATGAAGTACGTCCGCACAGAAGTGCGGGGGCTGACGGACGCTGCAAACGGACGCAGGTTAGGCAAGAACGTAATACTGCTAGAACAGACGTGCGGAGTGCGCCACGTCCACAACGTCCGCATAGCTTTGTGTGTGAGTGATGGAGCGTGGTCAGATGGACTGCATTTATACATCCAGCATTTTTGATGGACAGAATGTTTTTTCATTGTAGATTATTTTCCCTGCTACATCAGTCAAAAAATCCGTCAGTGAAAAAAACGGACTGTGTGGCCACTACCTTGTCGTCAGTCAGAATGTACGTCCGTACTGCACGGACGCACAGTCCGTACAAAATGCGCTCATCTGACCCTAGCCTAAGTGAATAGAGCAGATTCAGAGAGCCCTGCAATCCAGTGATCATTATATATGCAATATTTCAGAGACCTTGATAGCAGCAAGCACGGCAAATAATGCATAATTCCTGCCAGCCATTAAAAGTAGGTTATCACAGGAGGTGATTAATGCAAGGCCACAAGCAAACATTAAAGGGCCACTCTTCTAAATAAAAACCTTTTTAGCCCTTTAAATATTGCGGCACACACCGGTGAAGCCGCAGGAATGCCTAAGTGGTTGCTGGTCCGCCTTGAAAACTGTGGCAGCCCCTTTCCTGCTATGACCTGTTAATTCCAGGCCAGGTCTTGCAATTACTCTCTGGTTCTCCTGAGGGCAACCGCAGGTGCTCCCACTAACGTGCCCTGTGAACCCCTATATAAGGATGGAGTTCCCAGGGGGCATTTCTTCAGCATTGCCAGTACTTGGTGTGTGCTGCTTTCTCCAAGTCTCCTGTCATACCCCTCCAAGTCTTTTGCTGTGCCTTCGAGTCTCCTTGCGTTACTGCCAGCCATCCGTCCTTATTCATGCCCAGTCTCCATTACCAGTCGTTGTGTTCCTGCCGATATCCAGGCAGCCCTTTTCTTGTCCTGCTTGTCTCTCTATACCTCTTGTAAGTTCCCAGTGTATTGCCTTCTGTGTTCTGTTCCTCAGTGCCCTGTCTCCAGTTTCCCCTGCCTCTGTCTCTCATCCCCACGTCTTGTCCTATGGTCAGCTGTTTTCCTGCCTTGTCCCTCGTCATCTTCCCAGCTACCTGCCCTGCTGTTCAGTTGTCATCATTTCCGTTTCATTATAATAAATCCCCATTTAGACCCTACTCAAACGTCTGTCTGTTGTGTCACTGGACCCCTGGGCTCATACCCTCACCTCCTGGTGCACCACCGGCTACATTAAATAATTGGACGGATGCTGCTGACATCAGCTGCCCATTTGTTTTTTTTCCAATAAAGGTTAAAATTCGCACTTTTTCCCACTCCGCGCGCGGCTCATTCTTTGGCACAGGGTTTCCGAAATGTGGAAGTCGCTGCAGTTTCTCTCACAATTTGCGCAGCGTGATGAAATTGTGCAATGTTTACCTCATGAACTGTGGATGGCTCAGAACCTGAGTAATATGTACGCAATGCTCGTAGCTCCCGTGCAAAGGGTTGTTTTGGTGCAGCACCAGTCCTCACCTACTGTCTCCCAGAACGCCTGCTACTGCGGTTCCAGATATGGCCTTCGGCAGACGGGATATTCAAATCCCGTCTGCGGCATGAAAAGTGTGAGCGAAGGCAATTCCTCCTCTTCACACAGTGATATCTACAAAATGGAGATGAATGGAGGGGGGGGCAGCATGACAATTTTAATAACATAAAGTGGTCAGGGTGCGTAGAGCCTTTGATGCTCAATTTCATATTTTATGTTGAGTGGTATCATGCTTGTTTACTTTACTTTTGCTCGTGTTATTATTTGTAGAAGACGCACAAAACATTTTTCTAGAGCTAGAATAACAAGGAATTTTTGAAGAAGAGAAAGGTCTAAGGCTAGGGTCAGACGAAAGCATTTTTCCCCGCGAACGTGAAAAAGTGCGTCCGAACGCATTGACGTATTTTTTCACGGAATGCACAAAAACGGTCAGACGACGCGCATTTTCGGGCGTGATTTTGTACGGATCGTCAATAAAATTCTTTTTGCGTCTGGACGTTATGTAGGCTGGACATTAGCAGCGTCTGACATCTCCTAATCACGCAAACACGCCGCTATGCCGCAGCTGCGCACTCAGTACGTCAGTACTAGCGGTTCAGCGTTCTCAGAAAAATGCGTTCAAATTCCACTTGTGTTGCACGGCCGGACTTTTGTGCGGCCGTACATCGTATATTGTCCGTCATTGCCCGTCATCTGCTGCTAGTGCGGACGTAATTATGTGCGCCAGAAGGCACGTTAAAAGTGCGCTGGTCTGAACCCAGGCTTAAACCTATACAGGTCTATTCAAAGAAAGGTGAAGCTCAGGAGAATGACTGGAGAAGTGAAAATTCTAAGTCAAAATAGCCAAACCAGTTTAGTTCTCTCATTTATCTCACTTCCCAAATCGGCTATTTGATCTATATTGTTCTCTTGCCAGTTCTCCTGGTTTTCACCTTTCTTTGAATAAACCTGCTAGTACAACTTAGGATGAATTGCATGGTGTATAGCTTTTATACAAGACCTTAAATATTATTAGTGTTGCCTGTGTTGACACAATTTACCTTTATACATCCTGCAATTGGATGTGGATGAATTTTCATTTTCAACTTTTTTTGTAAGACTCTAGACAAGTGAAATATGTCAGACTTAAGCTCCACGATTCACCGGATAGAAACATCATCCCATGTCAGGAGGAAGGTAATGATTTTATATAGAAATAGTTATTCACTCATCCAACTAGTTATGAGAATGAAGACTATAAGGGTTATTCAATAAGCGCCAAACTTGCTGCCGAATTGCACCAAACGGTGTATTTCAGCGCACGTTGCAATTCGTGGCAATTCAGCTATTCAGAGAACTATCAATTTGCCAAATGCTAGCAAATTGCTAACGAAATACAGCGCAGATCGACATATGTCGACGACCTTCGGCAGCAGTGAAATTGTCCCCTAGAGAAGTAATGTGCTAGGAACCAGCACGCAGGATGCGGTTGCGAGCCCAGGGTGCGGTGATACAACTGAGAAACACTTGTGGTGAAATCAAAAAGGGGTTTATTAAGCCAAAACAATATAACATCAGAAGGGCGATGCAGGAAAGTCTCTTGGGGAAGTGCAGAGGGGGGGTCTCGGGGCAGGTGCAACAAAAAGAGGTCAGAGTCAAAGTTAGGTGGGATAATCCAGAGAGCGAGTCCAGGGGGATAGCAGCGGTCCGGTACACAAATACCAAGCAGGATCCTGGAGATCCAGGCTGGGTACAAATACAGATTGTGCTGATGCAGCAGAATGCAGAAGCACTCTGGGTAGGGTGTGCCTCTGCTAAATAGGGATCAGGGCTGATTGTACACATGCTGCTGCTGTTGGAGAATCCAGCAAGGAGAGTTCAGCAGGGCAGCACTTCAAAACGCAAGATCAGTGTTTTCACGGTTTCTTGCCTCGGCGACGGCGATCTTTCCTCGGAGTGCTGGGGGACACCATGCAGGGGTCCTGACATAATGGTTAATCTATTCAGAGAATGCCAAACTGCAACGAAATGTTGGTGAAATGCCCAGATTTTTGGTGGGTCTGTTAAAAAGGCTCCGTTTATTCGGCATCTATTGTTGCTGTATCCTAAAGCCTGGTTTTGGATGACTGCTGAGCTCTTTTATCACCAGAACCATATCTATTAGGCTAGCGCCAGACGAACGCATTTTTCACGTCTACCGTCAAAAAGTGCGTTGATGCGTCTGAACGCATTTTTTCACAGAAGACGCGATAGAGGTCATACGATGCGCAATGTCGGCCGTATTTTTTGACAGAGCTATTAAAAACAAATAGACGTGATGTAGGCCAGGCATGTGCAGCGTCTGACGTCTCCTAATCACGCACACACGCCGCTATGCCGACGCAGCGCACTCTGTGCATCAGTACTAGTGGTTCCACGTTCTCGAAAAATGCGTTCATTTGCCGCTTGCGTTGCGCGGCCGAACTTTTGTGCAGCCGAACTTCGTATATTGGCCGTCATTGGACATCATTTGCTGCTACTACGGCCGTAATAAAATGTGGCGCAACGCACGTTCGCACTGCGTTCATCTGACCCAGCCTAAGGCCCCGTTCACACTGTGCGATTTGAAAATCGCGTGACTTTACGCGCGATTTTCATATTCGCGACATGGTGCGATAATGTCGCGCGACATCACTGTTTTGTGCGATTTTTGCAAAGCACCACCAATACAAATCGCAAAATCGCAGATAGCAAATCGCAAAAAAAGGGTCATGTACCTGCGACATGCTTCTGCGACACGCAACATGCGACGTTGCGCGACATCGCGCGGCAAGATGTGAACAGCTCCATTGAAATGCATTGGAGAGGCTACATAGTGCGACGTCGCGCGGATTTTGCTGTGACGTCGCGGCAAAATCTGCGCGATAAATCGCACAGTGTAAACAGGGCTTTAGACTGGCACAACGGTCACTGCTGGGAGAGAGCTGTATACTAACCGGCCTCTCTATTATTGGCTGTACTGTACAGGTGACCATCTCTGCATATCTGGTTCCTGCTATTGACAACGTGAGCTGACAAATCTTGGCCCATATTAAATTGTTCCCGCAAACGTTCGCGCTCAGCTGTGTCAGCGTTACCGTTAGCTTTGGTGGCCCTAGCGCGGGCGGACCATATTACATTCCGAACGCTAACTGGATAATAAAAACATTAGTGATTCAGATCTTTCGCTTTTCAGCGCAACTTTCTGGAACTTTGCGTTCCCTATGCTTAACATGGCTTAATTTAACAAGAGTAAGGCTAGGGTCAGACGAACGCATTTTTCACGTTGTCCGTGAAAAAGTGCGTTCGAACGAATGGACGTATTTTTTCACGGAATACGCGATAGCAGTCATACGATGCGCATTTTCGTCTGTGATTTTGTACGGATCATCAATAAAACCCTTTTGCGTCTGGACGTTATGTTGGCCGGACGTGTGCAGCGTCTGACGTCTCCCATTCACGCAAACACGCCGCTATGCGGACGCAGCGCACTCTGTACGTCAGTAGTAGCGGTTTGACGTTCTCGAAAAAATGCGTTCGTTTGCCACTTGCGTTGCACGGACGAACTTTCGTGCGGCCGTTCGTCGTATGTTCCCCGGCATTGGACGTCATTTGCTGCTAGCACGGCCGTGATTTTGTGCGGCTAAACGCACGTTAAAACTGCTTTCGTCTGACCTTAGCCTTAATTAGCGTTAGAATTACAAAGTCCTATCGCTAATTATGCCAAGCTGCGGTTAACTCAGAAGTTACCGACATCTTGGAGCTGGTGCTAACTGATAGCTTCTACGGAATCTGTCAGCACCAGCTTAAAAAATTATCAATAAACACATACCTCTCATTCGGCGGCTCCATTCACTTCTTCTTGTCGCCAGGAGCAGAGAGAGACTGGGAGAAAAAGTCCCTCAGTCTCCCTCTATGAATCACTCCGTCGATCTGCCGGATCTCGCAAGGCAAGATCCTGCAGGTCATGTGACCGGCAGCAGAAGCCTCAGTGGAGTCCTATAGACTCCATGGAGGGGATGCTTGAGGCGGCGCTTAGCGCTGCCGCGAGTATTCCGAGGCTTAGCGCTGTGTTATGTGCAGGCTGTGAGTTTTATGCCTGCACTGTAATATCACTCTAAGGGCTCTATTACATTCTCCGTGCAAAAGCGCACGCGCAGCGCAATTTTTTTTGCGCACATCGTTAAACGTTAACGCGCGTAAATTAATGCTGGTATTATGATCCGAGCGTATCTTTTCATCCGTCCGAAAATATTGCGCGTAAAAAATACGTGCGAAAACGCATGCAAATTAACGCTGTGCGCAATTCAGCCAATCAGAATTAAGAACCACAATTGTCTCCCGTTCAGTTTTAGCGCCTGTCAAAATCAATCTGAGTATATATGCTGCAGCAATAATAAAAATACGCACAACCCCTCAATTTTATTGTTTGGGTATGTGTAGAATGTGTAACTATACTGTGCTGTATTATTTTTTTTCATGCTGGTGTATTTGATTTCAGCCAGAACGTTCGGATTTGCAGTTACCACCAGCTTTTAAAAGACGTTAAAATTAAGCGCGTAAATGTCGTTTGTAAAAATTTGCGCATCGATTGTAATACCATTCGCATACCAGCGCACCAACGCATTTGCGCTCACAATGTTAAGTATGGGATGCGCGCACGAACTTTCGCTCGTGCAGGGTTCGCGCAGGGTAAGGCTAGGGTCAGACGAACGCATTTTTCACGTTGTCTGTGAAAAAGTGCGTTCGAACGAATGGACGTATTTTTTCACGGAATACGCGATAGCGGTCATACGATGCGCATTTTCGTACGTGATTTTGTACAGATCATCAATAAAACCCTTTCTGCATCTGGACGTTATGTTGGCCGGACGTGTGCAGCGTCTGACGTCTCCCAATCACGCAAACACGCCGCTATGCGGCCGCAGCGCACTCTGTACGTCAGTAGTAGCGGTTTGACGTTCTCGAAAAAATGCGTTCGTTTGCCACTTGCGTTGTGCGGACGAACTTTCGTGCGGCCGTTCGTCGTATGTTCCCCGGCATTGGACGTCATTTGCTGCTAGCACGGCCGTGATTTTGTGCGGCAAAACGCACGTTAAAACTGCTTTCGTCTGACCTTAGCCTTACTCGCGTTAGATGTTAACATGCATTTTGTGTGCGAACGTCATAATACGACGTTCAGCGCGAAGGGTTTTTCCCCTCGCGTTAATGCGTTTTTGCGCACACGCAAAATTGTGCGAGAAGAATGTAGTAGGGCCCTAAAATGGGGACGCTAAGGAGAAATATAGCCCCTTGTCTATTATATTTTGCAGTCTTCAGTCTTTTCCTTTTTTGTTATACAACTAAAATACCTTTTAGATTTGCTTATTTTAATTAAATACATAATTATTTTTAGAATTGGGTCATATTTGTAAATTTTGACCCGCAACCATTATAGAAAATGTTGTTGTTGCCGTGTTTGCTTTGTCCTTGACCTCCCTTGAACTGTCTTCTATGATTCAGTAACAAGAACCTGACACTCTGTACTCGGCTAGCCCTAATTCTGTCCACTTCTTGGGTTACAATTCAATCTCATTGTAGTAATTATTTATTTTTATTTATTTATAAAGGGCTATATTATAATCTTCGCGCAAAAACCCTTGCGCAAAGCGAAAATCTTTGCGCCAAGCGTTAATCTTTTGCGCGCGTAAATCACTGCTGGAATTACAATCCTCGTGCATATTTACATCCGCCAATCAATACCGTGCGCAAACAGGGCGCAGCCAAATGCTTGCGCAGCACCGTCTCGTGCAAAAACCAGTGTGTAAACAGTTTTTTACTCGCGATTCAGCCAATCAGAATTAAGAACCACAATTATCTCACTTTAAGAAATTGCGCCTGCCACAATCAATCTGAGCATATGTGCTGCAGCAATAATACATGCACACACAACTTCTCCATTTTATTGGTTTGCTATGTGTTGAAGGGGCAACTATACTTTGCTGCATTTTTTTACTGGGCTGGTGTATTTGGGTTCGGCCAGGTTGTTCAGATTTGCCATAAAAACCAGCTTTTTGCAGTATGTTAAACTTATGCGCGCAAAGGCTATGCGGTAATATCCGCGCATAGATTGTAATACCATCCGCATACCAGTGCACATTCGCATTTGCGCTCACAATGTTAAGAATATCATGCGCGAATTACAGTAAGCTCAGGCAGGGTTCGCGCAGGTTCACCCACGGTAGACGATTGCGCGCGGTTGTTGCGCTGACTATGTAATACGGGATTAGGAGCAAATGGTTTTACCCCACGCGGTAATGTTTTTTTGTGCCGGCGCAAACGTTTGGCGTGAAGATTGTAATTTAGCCCAAAGTATTTTACCAGGAAGGATACATTGAGATTTCTCTCGTATTCAAGTATGTCCTGGGTTAAAGAACATTGAATTGTTACAGTAGGTACAGAAATAAAGTAATAAATGCAAGATATTAAGAACACAAAACAAATATACAGATTAACAGAAAATTAATATGTAGGAAATATATTCACTATGTTACATGTGTACAGGTGCATTCTATATCGAGGTATGTTAATAGAGATCTCTTAAATAATACATATATATATAACTCATTGTTGCAACCTATGACATATATTTTTTAACAGTTTATAAACAATACGGCTTTTATTAAAGAAATTTAGAATTCAGCAAATTTAGCAAGTATTAACGGCTATGACGAGAGTGTTTACAATTAGACATACTGGTATGAAATCTGCATGCATTAACCATCCAAAACGTTCCTCCAGGACCATAGTGCTATAGAAACAATCCAAGACTAACTCCGCTATATAGAGCACAAGTATAATACTTAGAGAGCGTGAAAAGCAGGAGAATGACTCGAGAATGAAAAATTCTAGGTCAAAGTAGCCAAACCAGAAAAATTCTCCATTTCATCTCACTTTCCAAATCGACTATTTAAACCTAGAATTTTTCATTCTCCAGTCATTCTCCTGCTTTTCACGCTCTCTGAATAACCCTGATACACTCTAGTCACAGGGTATTGAGGAGTCTGATGGCTTCGGGAAGAGATTATTACACAGGCTGACTGTAAGGGCACAATTACTTCAGTATCTTTGGCCATATGGTAAATAACTTTTGTGACTAATTTGTGAGGTCAACCACAATGCAAATGGCTTTGCATACAGAGCAGGTTGCATAAATGTCAGCACTAGAAGGAATGGAGACCCTGACGATCTTCTTAGCTGTCCTCACTATCCGTTTCAGTGTCCAAAACAATGCAATTCCCAAGCCAGAGAGTGATACAACGCAGGGACGTGTGGTGAGGTCAGTGGCTGGTGAGGCACTGGCTGGTATCAGAGCCAGATATACTCAGGTTATGTAGGTTCAGGTTCAGTGCTCCTCAGGATCTGGCTGCTCTCAGTGCTCCTCAGGATCTGGCTGCTCTCAGTGCTCCTCAGGATCTGGCTGCTCCTAGTGCTTACCAGGAACTGTCTGCTCTTAGTGCTCCAAAGGAGCTGGCTGCTCTCAGGGCTCCCCAGGAACTGGCTGCTCTGAGTGCTTCCCAGGAACTGCTCTCAGTGCTCCCCTGGATCTAGCTGCTCTCAGTGCCCCCCAGGATCTGTCTGCTCTCAGTGCTCCCCAGGATCTGCATCGTCCACTCCAGGCAGCTGAGTCCCTTGTCTGGTGACCACACTCTCTGACAGAGACAACTTGAGGCCACACACTCCCAGTCCCATGACTGACGAGGACAGTCACTTGACTGTCTTGTGTAAATCAATGCATGGGAGGCCAGCCTCCCATGGAGGTTGTTTTTGAATGGCTTGAGACCAATGGTGCTTTCCCATTGGTCCAAGCTATTCCAATGCTCTCAGTGCCTCTCGGAGGCACTGAAGAGCGTAGGTTCAAGAAGTAGGCAGCACCAGACACTTGCTGCAGACTTCTGAATCTTCTGGCTAGCTTGATCTTATGCGATTAGCGTAGCGTTCAGCTACGGAAATTGTGTAGGCTCATGGAGGGCAGGCTGCCGCTGCTGTGAAGAAATAATGCGGACAGTGGCAAAGACGGACAGCGGGGGAGCGCCGAGTTGGTGAGTTTAACTTTTTATTTTATTTTATTATTCATTCAGTACTAGTGATTTGGCAGGTGAGCCCATTTAATGGCAAGTGAGGTCCTTGTATTCAATGTTTCCGGGGAGGTAATTGGCCCTTCTGCAGTAGTGCACCACTGTGCTCCGGCCTTCTCTTTTCTTTCTGGTATGTACATAGAGTTTTCCTTATATCAACCTTGGTAAGGCACAGCACCTGGTCTTTTTAAGAGATTATCTTTTTTTTACCACCATATTGTCCTGCACGCAAATCACGCATAGAAGTTGATGTCTTGGATTCTCAATCACATATGCCACATTTCACCGCTGTCTTGGAAGTGGCTGTGGATTCTCCACGTACTGTATGTGTGCGCTTTGCCACACTGGTGGCCTATGACAGCTTGGCCCTTGCTGTGCTTAGGGTCACCTTATAACACATCTTAAAAGCAGAGTCATGTGCTTCTGCAGTCATCCCCAGATTCTGGTTGGAATATGCACTCATTAGATTCAGTGAATTCATCAATGCACTTGCTATTGTAGTCAATCACTGATGCTGCCTCCAAGTTCACAAAGTCCCCAGCTGCTGCAGTATCTCTAAACATATGCATCCAACAAGCAGTCTGTATGCTGGAATTAATATGTCTGAAATGTGACCTGTGTAACCTAGATGGGGGGTAGGGTTCTGAACTGTACTCTTCGGGAAAGTTTGTATAGACAAGATGCAGTACGTTTACCGCTCTTGACACAAAATCCACAAACAGATGACTTTTTTACAACACTGTGTTTTTATTAAAAAATGATGTAATTTAGTAACAATTCATTTTTGTGTTATTACGTATAAAGGTTTATCCAAGAGGAGATGGAATAGTGATACATCATTGCAATAAAACATTTTGTCAAAGACCAGATTTAGTTAAATGTCATTTAACTGGTATGATGCGGAACAAGCCCACAGATCTAACCCACAGGCAAACAAATCTGATCACATCCAGTTCCCGCAGGTTCTGTTTGAGAACTGACGGTGTAATAAGCAGCTTCTTTCCAACATGCTGGGATCCAAAAAGATAAAAATAGTGTCAGTCTTTAAACTCTTTGCCAGCATGGGTCTAAGAGTGACTGACAGACACATGCTGCCCGATTTCCACACTCCACCCAGGTCTCCAAGGTGGGACACAGTCTCCAAATCTTTATTCGCTCACGCTTCTTTTCTGAAACCCTTCTTTTTTCTGGCTCATCTGAGCCGCACAGAAGAACCTAATGCCAGGAACAGCAAATAGATAACTCAAATATTACTGTATTTTGGAAGTTCCAAAATTCCACTTCTCCAACTCTGACAAAAAAGGAAGCAAGAGGTAAATTAATATATATTATGCTTTTTCTAATCTATCATTTATTCTTATTGAAAGTATTGGTAATTAGTACATTCATTTTAGAGACCTAGGTGTTACACTGCACGAGTAATATATGATTTAATTTTAAATAATTGCTAAAAATGAGAAATCCACAGTTTTATATTGTAACACTAGTTATAGAATCTTGTCTAGTTCTTTATACATTCAAGAGTTTGTGCAGAACATGGGAAACATGTTAATTAATACGTTGTGCTTTAAATTGCTGTCATACTTGTAGTCTAGCAGTCATTGCTATTTATACTTTCACTCAAGAGAATTGAGATCTTTCTGTAACAGAGATAGTTACCTCGAGTAAAGCATATGAAGTCATCAAGCAGTTCAATCTACGCTTGCTGCGTAAGATAAGTGATACATGAGTTATATTACGCAAGTTAGGCACGCATATGCAAAAGAAGGCTCCATTAAACAGCAAATAATACTACTGTGCATGAAAGATGCTGCAAAGCAGGCAAGATACTTTAGATGTTGGGTCATACACAAAAAATAGACTAAAGGAGTATAATTAGGTGGATAACCCCAGAAGGTATGATAAGCATAATAATATACTAGGCGTTAAAAGAAACTGCATTCTATAAATAAAAAAATATATCACCATACAAAGTAGCAAAACAAGAGGACATAGTCTTAGATTAGAGGGGCAAAGGTTTAAAGTAACATCAGGAAGCATTATTTTACTGAGAGGGTGGTGGATACATGCAACAGCCTTCCAGTTGAAGTGGTAGAGGCCAAAACAGTAATTGAATTTAAGCAAGCATGGGATAGGCATAAGGCTATCCTAAACAAAAGATAAATCCAGGGAAAGTATCCATGTAATTGGGCAGACTAGATGGGCCGAAAAGGTTTGTATCTGCCGACATTTTCTATGTTTCTATTACAATAAATTCAAATCAGCATGAGTGCCAAGCACGTGGGAAAGATATGAAAAAATATCTTACAATTGTGTAATGCTTTTATCTATCGAATATATATATATATAAATATATATATATATACAGTATATATACAGTGAGAGAGTATAAAGACTGAGAAATTGAGTTGATCAAACGTTAAATTAGAAAAGGTGAAAGAATTCACTCAATATTCCTTTGGGTGGGATCCCTGGTAATTTTTGAGTAATCATTCCAGTATTAGAACTTTGCTCTGTAATAGTAATATTTGTCATTTATATGTGTCAAACGTATAAATGAAGTAGCATAACAATGTAATAGCTAACTGAAAGATCAGAGCACATACAGTCAGGTCCAGAAATATTGGGACATCAACACAATTCTAACATCTTTGGCTCTATACACCACCACAATGGAGTTGGAATGAAACAAACACAATGTGCTTTAACTGAAGACTGTCAGCTTTAATTTGAGAGTATGTACATCCAACTCAGGTGAATGGTGTAGGACTTACAGCAGTTTGCAGATGTGCCTCCCACTTGTTAAGGGACCAAAAGTAATGGGACAATTGGCTTCTCAGCTGTTCCATGGCCAGGTGTGTGATATTCCCTCATTACCCCAATTACAATGTGCAGATAAAAGGCCCAGAGTTCATTTCAAGTGTGCTATTTGCATTTGGAATCTGTTGCTGTCAACTCTCAAGATGATATCCAAAGAGCTGTCACTATCCGTGAAGCAAGCCATCATTAGGCTGAAGAAACAAAACAAACCCATCAGAGAGATAGCAAGAACATTAGGCGTGGCCAAAACAACCGTTTGGAACATTCTCAAAAAGAAGGAACGCACCGGTGAGCTCAGCAACACCAAAAGACCCGGGAGACCACGGAAAACAACTGTGGTGGATGACCGAAGAATTCTTTCCCTGGTGAAGAAAACACCCTTCACAACAGTTGGCCAGATCAAGAACACTCTCCAGGAGGTAGGTGTATGTGTGTCAAAGTCAACAATCAAGAGAAGACTTCACCAGAGTGAATACAGAGGGTTCACCACAAGATGTAAACCATTGGTGAAGCTCAAAAACAGGAAGGCCAGATTAGAGTTTGTCAAACAACACCTAACAAAGTCATCACAGTTCAGGAACAAGATCCTATGGACAGATGAGACCAAGATCAACTTGTACCAGAGTGATGGGAAGAGAAGAGTATGGAGAAGAAAAGGAACTGCTCATGATCCTAAGCATACCACCTCATCAGTGAAGCATGGTGGTGGTAGTGTCATGGTGTGGGCATGTATGGCTGCCAATGGAACTGGTTCTCTTGTATTTATTGATGATGTGACTGCTGACAAAAGCAGCAGAATGAATTCTGATGTGTTTCGGAAATATTATCTGCTCACATTCAGTCAAATGCTGCAGAACTCATTGGATGGCGCTTCACAGTGCAGATGGACAATAACCCAAAGCATACTGCAAAAGCAACCAAAGAGTTTTTGAAAGGACAGAAGTGGAATGTTATGTAATGGCCAAGTCAATCACCTGACCTGAATCCCATTGAGCATGCATTTCACTTGCTGAAGACAAAACTGAAGGGAAAATGCCCCAAGAACTAGCAGGAACTGAAGACAGTTGCAGTAGAGGCCTGGCAGAGCATCACCAGGGATGAAACCCAGCGTCTGGTGATGTCTATGCGTTCCAGTCTTCATGCTGTGATTGACTACAAAGGATTTGCAACCAAGTATTAACCCCTTAAGGACCCCTGACGTACCCTGTACGTCCTGTCCACAGGTCTCCCTTAGACCCGCGGACGTACAGGGTACATCAGCGGCGCCTAATCCCCCTCCCGCCCGATACTCACCTCCCTCGCTGGATCCCTCGGCGATCTGGCAGGGAGGAAGCCTGCCCATGTGATTTACATGGGCAGGCGAGGCTAATGATGTCGCCACGCTGCGTGGTGACATCATCAGCAGGCGTCCCCATGCAATTCAATGGAGAGGGGGCTCCTTCGGAGCCCTCTATCTCCCCAACCAATGAAGCTAGGGAGATGCTGTTTGCACCGCTGAAAAGGGGAGAGTCTCCCCTTTTCAGCGGTGTATAGCATTAACAGTTTCGCCGCTGGATCACGTTTCGGCGCCAATTGGCGCCAAAACGCGATTCAAACCTGGAGGGGGGCTGACATCTTGGATGTCAGCCAAGCCTCCAGGTCCCCCCCACCCACTGACAACCTCACCATATGTGTGAGGATGTCAGTGGGCCAGTTAACCATCTAGCTGCCATGTAGAGAGAAAGGGGATCCTAAGGATCCCCATATCTCCCGATCCATGGCAGCTAGATTGTCATATTTGACATCATTTGAAAGGCCTGATTATGGCCTTTTCAATGATACCAAACATGACCAGGTTTGGTTTTAAAAATAAATGAAAAAAAATAATAATAATACTAAAAAAATTAAATAAAATAAAAAAATGTTTTTTTTTAAAAGTTTTTTTGTCTGGGGGGAGTTTAATTAAATAGTACCTAGGCTGTCATCTAAAAATAATTAGCACAAAATGGTCAGAATGAGCGCAGCGCACATAGGTGAACTGTCTCAGCAGTGAAGGGGTTAAAAAGCAAACGCATGTAAAAATTGGGTATTTCTAGTCTCGGGACAAAATTTTGAACCTATTTAGCCGGGGTCTTTTTGGGTGGTTGTAGATTTTGGGGATTAAATTACGAAAAAGTGTGTTTTTACCATTTTTTCCTCATATTTCATATTTTTTTTATAGTAAATTATTCGATATGATGGAAATCATGGTATTTCTAAAAAGTCCATTTAATGGCGGGAAAAAGGGTGTATAATATATGTGGGTTGAATAAACGAGTAAGAGGAAAATTTGACCTAAACACTAACAGCGCAGAAACGTAAAAACAGCAGCGGTCACTAAAAGACGGATTTGTGTAAAACCGCCCGGTCACTAAGGGGTTAAGAAGGGAAAGTTTGATTTATGATTATTATTCTGTCGCATTACCTTTGGTCCCTTAACAAGTGGGAGGCACATCTGCAAACTGCTGTAAGTTCTACACCGTTCACCTGAGTTGGATGTACATACCCTCAAATTAAAGCTGACAGTCTGCAGTTAAAGCACATTGTGTTTGTTTCATTCCAACTCCATTGTGGTGGTGTATAGAGCCAAAGATGTTAGAATTGTGTCGATGTCCCAATATTTCTGGACCTGACTGTAAATAATCATCCATTGTTTTCTCTGTGGTGTTCGATTTATTAACTTGATTTCTTATAAAAAAAATCCAAAACGTGATTCGATTGTACAAAAAGGAGGGCCAAGAGCTATATTTAAAGCAATACTACCACCAAAAAAATGAAATGTCCTTATTGTGTTTTTTTTATGTTGCTGATATCTTACATGTACTTTGATTTTCTCTTATATGTTTATTTAAAAAAATATTTTACTCTATGTGTCATTGGGTTTATCCAATTTATGATCTTTTGTGATGTAAACTGCCCCCTCCACAGTATCTTTCAATCACTTGCTCCTCGCTGTGTGGCAATGGCCCTAGAATGGAGTCTATGTGTCGATCACTGAATACGATTCTATTGTGTGGGATGTATTCAAAGAACATCACCAGGGGTGGATTAGAAGTTTTTAAGCTCCCTGTTTTATCTCATTTGGCTTCCAGCTATTATCTGTAGTATCTTAGAGAAAAAAAGACCTCCAGCAGCCTTATCTAAACATTCCCTCCTCCACCTCATTAACTGTTAAATACTGTAGGTTATAGATAAGTAACAGAAGTAAAGAAAAACCTTTGCACAGATTTTGGTCAATGTTGCTTCATGGGAAAAAATCAACAAAATGGAAACTGGAAATTAAAAAAAACTAACTTTATTTTTCCTTTTTACATGCAATTACTTCAAGCAAAGAAAAACAAACAGCAGCATGTGTTTTATAATGTGGTTTTATTTGTAATGCACAAGTAATCTAGTTACAGCTTGTAGAGTGGTAGAGTCCCTTTATAAGAGATTTAGATGACATAAGAGTAACTCAACCCTTATCAGCAAATAAACACTGTTTGGATACTGTCACATCAAAAGCATGCACAGCTGCATGACAGCCTAGAGTATAGTAGATCTATCACCATAGACTAAACTGGAAATCTGAAGCCCCGATCTTTGTAAGGCAGCTTTGAGACACCAATAGCAATATAGAAAAGAAATGAAACAAATCATACATACAAACAAATCATACACTGTCTATATTGCCAAAAGTATTCGCTCACCTGCCTTGACTCGCATATGGATGGGTGAGCGAATACTTTTGGCAATATAGCGTATATGGAAAATTGCAAATACAATCATTAAATTCCATATGTAAAAGCCATTTTGTTTGCTGTAAGTCGTAATATACTTACCATGTGTGACAGACTGTTTTTACATTCCATGTGATGCTGAACCAGGACCAGCCTTTCGGGGTGTGTGAGCTTTGCAGCCACGCAGTGCGCTATGACAACAGGGGTGCTCAGCAGCTGACACAGCACACAAGCCTAGGGTGCCAGTCCAATGATGGAGTGGAGCCCTTGTCTTGCCAATGTCTGTGTGTGTCTTTTAACACCTTTTTGCGTTTCTTTGCATTTTGGTCAATGTATTTGTGCGTCTCTTTCTTTGTCTTTGCAAGTGTCTGTGTGTGTCCATCAGTGTCTCTGTCAGTGCTTTTGTTGTTGTTTGTGTATCTGTGTCAGTGTCTTTAAATCTGTCAGTTTTTCTTAGTCTGTATGTCTTTCAGTGTTTGTGTCAGTACCTATGCCATTGTCTGTGTGTGTCTATCATTGTTTATGTCGGTGTCGGCGTGTCTCTGTCATACATTTTTATTATTGTCTGTGTGTTTTTCATTGTCTTTGTATCTTTGTCAGGCTTTTGCCAGTGTTTGTCTGTCAGTGTATGTGCCTCTGTTAACATGTGTATATGCTTGTCAGTGTATCTGAGGGTGCATTTTGTGTCTCATTTATGTCTCTGTGGGACTGTCAGTGTCTCTGTGGTCAGATTTACATCTCAGGAGCCTGTAGGCACAGAGATCTGGAGTGCCCCTGCCCCCCCCCCAAAGTGCCAAACCGTTTTCATTTTTTGTTTTGGGGAAACTAAAAATAAATAAATTTAAAAAAACTGAAAAACAATTTCTCTCTGCGCTCACATCAAGAGAAGGGGCAGAATCTGTTGCCTTAAACTAGAGCACAATGTTAGGGCTTGGGATAAACCTAAAACAAGAGCAAATAGTAACCTGACTCTAACCATAATTTCTAAGGCTGACCCTAATTTCTAACCCTGGCTATGAAAAATGATGCTCCATTTCAGCCCAAAGTAACCAAAATTCTGGGCATCAAAATAAAGCTGCAGCTGAGGGTCTTTTTCATCACTTCATTTTCTTATGCCGCTTTATTTTCTGCAATTTTTCAATAGGATATCAAAACTGGCTTTGCTTTGGAACAAAAAAGAGGGACATGTTTTTATTTGTTTTTACATTTTACATGGTCATGTTTGGTATCATTAGAATGGCCAGACTCTAACCTATACAATGATGACACCTCACGTGAACTTGAGGGATGTAAATAATGGACAGTGGAGACAGGTTTCCAAAGGCCCTATACTCCCCTTGGAGCTGAGCTTGTGTTTTAGATCAGCAGTTCCCAACCTCTGGTATACATGCCCCCAGGGGTACGTGCGAGGACCCCAGGGGTACCCATAAAAAAATCATAATGGCGGACCCTTGCGTCCCGTCAACCATTACAATATTTTTTTAACAACTGACTTGCTTCCGGGAGCAGATCAAAGCTGGCTCCCGTCTGGCCCCCTACATCAGAGCAGGCAGCCATGGATGGGAGAGGAGCATCATAGGGAATCCCTCCCCAGCGCTGACGACGCTCTCCACACATCCGGTCAAGGGCATGCCCACCTCCCCCTCCTGCTGTCTCCGCCCAGCAGTGACATCTCATGGAGGAGGGGGCCGCAACCCTGGCGCGGGAAGCTAGTGCAGGCTCCAGAAGAGATGTGCGCTCCACTTATTGACAGATGGCTCAATGCAGCACGGCTCAGTCCCAAGTTCGAGCAGCACTGACGGGTAGAGGTTCCAACCCAGATCCCCCCCGCATCGTGCTGCCTCCCAGTGTGCCCCGAGGATGGGGGCCCCAGGTTGGTCAGTGATATCTTCATACACACAGCACATTACTGTGGAGCTCTGTGACACACACACTACTGTGGAGCTCTGTGATACCTTCATACACACTGCACATTACTGTGGAGCTCTGATACCCTAATACACTCTGCATATTACTGTGGAGCTCTGTGATACACTCATACACACTGCACATTACTGTGGAGCTCTGTGACACCCTCATACACACCGCACATGACTGTGGAGCTCTGTGATAACCTCATACACACTGCACACTACTGTGGAGCTCTGTGGCACCCTCATAAACACTGCACATTACTGTGGAGCTCTGTGACACTCTCGTACACACCACACATTACTTTGGAGCTCTGTGATACATTGCACACACACCATACAGAAAACCAGAAAAAGTTAATTAAATTAAATTATTAATATAAATAAAAATTAATTAATTAAATATTTGAAAGATTTTTTTTAATGAGGGGTACAATTTATGGAAATCGGCCGCCTGGTGGTACTTGGGTGAAAAAAGGTTGGGAACCACTGTTTTAGAAGAATCAGTGCATTATAACTCATTGTGACATCATCTCCACATTTTGTCACGCCGTGGGAAATGAGAAGGTGAGTTAGTGAAGTGGCATTGTATGCATTATATAAGAAAAAGTGTATAATACCTCTGCCTTACAACAAAGAAAAATGGAAAGTTTGCATTTAATGTTTTCCAATGTTATATTTTTACACATTACATTGTCATGTTTGTTATCATTGTAAAGGTCAGACTCTGCCCTTTCCAATGAAATCTAACTTGACCTTGTGCGATGTATAAATCAGTGATGTAGGATCTTTAAGTCCCCTGTCTCTCCTCACCTCAGTGCCGGGTTTAGGTTGTCAATGAAACAATGGTTTGTGCCATCACCTCCACACTTGTTGGCACTGTGGGAAATGAGAGGGTGAGTTAGTGCAGCTTCACTGTTCCACTTTATAATAGTAAAGTGAACAATATTGCTGAATTAGAAAAAAAAGTAAAATATTATTATTTTATTTGTTATTATATTTTTTTATTAATACTGGTCATATTTGATATCATTGTATGACCATAATCTGACCTTTCCCATGATACCTTGATTGTCCTTCTAGCCTGTAGGGCTCCAGTAATACAGGGGTCTAAATAATTGTAAATTGTAATTTATTTATTTTTTACAGAGCAAGGTGCCCGCTTGTAGCAGGCACCTGTAAGTATATGCCTACTCTGCCTAACTATAAATACGGACCTGTCTGTGGTGTGCATTTTGCCAACTTATATTATTTACCCATACAGTCTGACTGGGTTTCAGACGTGTATAATTTGTATTATAGGAATAATACATCTTTCATATACTTTGTCCTTTTAGCACAAAAATGGAGACGAATTCTACTCCTCAGAGGACTGCAGACCTCCCTGAACACTTCTTTGGCTCAGTGGTAAGAAATGTGGTGCCCAAAGTATAATTACTTATATATTCAATATAAATTGTGTTTATGTTAATTTCCATTGTGCATGATAAACTAGTAGTATCTTTAGAGACTGTGCATTGCTGGCATTTCGTCAAACAGATAATGGTGCACAATTCATACAATATTATTATTTTTTATTTTAATTCTTTATTTATAGAAATAATATTGCTACGCAAAGCAAACACGTGAATAGAAAATAATAGTCAGGCAGGACTACCATGCAAAGAAAAACAGTCGCCTACAGAGTCAGGGTGAGAGGGAGAGCGGGTAAGAAGAAAAAAAAAGGGATAGAACAATGAAACACCCTTCCCGAAGGTAGTGGTATTCACCAGTGCACCCCCAAACCATGACAGCGTTCAGAGGGCCAATGAAGAAGCCACAGGGCAAGGGCAGACCCAGGGCCAGTTGGGCAACTAGAGCCTAGGTGGCAGCCCAATGGCACACCCGGGGCAAAACCCATGTTCCATAAAAAAAAGGGGGAGGGGGGACGGAGATGACTCCAAAGTCACTGATAAGTCCAATAAGCTAAAGTAACAAAGAAAAAAAAGAAAAAGAGAAAAAATGTCTTTCCGGGCCAGGGTAATAACTATAGAGCCCCCATAAACGTCAGGACGCTCAGTCCGGCTCCCTCGGGGGAGTAGAAAACTCAGCCAATGATCCCCCTCCACTCCATCCAAAGAGGGAGCAATCAGGCCCAGGTCCTGAAGGTAGGCATCCGCTTCCTTCATGGTAGTCACCGAGAGGGTGCGCCCATCACCGCAGAGGATCGACAAGGAGCCGAGTGCGCCCCATCGATAGCGAATGTCATGGGCACGCAGAAGGAAGGTAATGGGTCGAAACATTCTCCGTGCCGCCAGAAGGAAAAAGTGGAGATCCCTGTACACCGCTATGGACGCCTCCTCAAAAGGGATCAGGGGCGTGTTTCTCACCGCGTCCAGGAAAGTGACCTGGAGGGACACATCGCAAAGCACCACAATGACGTCCCACGAGGCCCCCACCAGCGCCACAGTAGCCTTCCGGATACAAGATGCCGATAGCACAGGGTCTGGAGGAGTCACTTGGGGGAAGAGAACAGCCATCATGAAGCGGAGAACATAGGCAGGTAAATCGGCGTCTCGCACAGCCTCTGGGATGCCCCGGAGTTTAAGATTCCTTGCCGGTGTTGCATTTCCAGGGTCACCACCGCTGATGGAAAACGCTCAACTGGTTTCTGGAGCGCCTGTAGATGAATTGTGGTCGTGGCCTGCTCTCCTTCCAGCTTTTGTGTGCGTAATTGGACCTCTCCCACCAGGGCCGGGTGGCAGTAACGTTAGCGTCAAGGGCCAGAATATCAGTCTGCCATGAGGATCTGGCATCCACTAGCAGGGTACGAATGTCCCCTCGTGTAGCCGGGAGATCGTCATCTGTCAGTCCCAAGATATCGGCCTCCATCGGGGCATCAAGAGCAGGGTCAGGTGGTTCCAGAGGTGGGTGAAAGTTGACCTCCCCCTAATGAGATCCATATTTCTGGAGTGCGGGGGTCCTCTACAGTCCCGCCACCTTTGGTTTTCTTACCCATCAGTAAGCCGGGGTGCTGCAGATTGGGTTCAGGCCACTGCAGGCTTCAGAAAGGGCAGTAGGCCGCAAAAACCGGCCCGGTCAGAACGTACCGCTAGTCCAGAGGAAGGAAGCAAGTCAAGCTTCGGATCACTCTTCCTGATGGCAGCAGCAGGGAAACAAGTCAGGTAACGGCTAGGAGCAGAAAAATAGGCAAAAATCCCCAAATCAGGGATAAAAAACGCGGAGCTCTGCTACAACACGACTGTTCACCACCAAATCCAGCCACGCCCCCCCAATATTATTTTATACATCCGTACATATTATCCCAATGTGATTTTTTTAATGGTCACTAATCTAGGGCAAGTGGCTCCAAAACCTGGTCCTCAAGTACCCTTTACAGGTCAGGTTTTCCAGATTTCTGAAGCGCAGCACAGGTGATATGATTTGCTGCTCAGTGATTGCAGGATTCAGTCTGCATTTTCCCAAGGTGATCCTTTAAACCTGGCCTGTTAGAGGTACTTGAGGAATCCGATTGAGCATCTGTGGGATGTGCTGGAATAACAATTATGGCCAGGGAATCATGGGAGTTGTAGTTCAGAAACCTCTAGGGTGCCAGAGTTTGATAGCCCTGGTCTATGCTGAGAGTGAATCTCTCAAATTTCCTAACTCATAGTCAAAGGGATTTGCAAATCAACATAACAATAAACTAAATCATACATTCTGCATTCAGCAAGATCAAGCAAATTCTACATTTCGGACTATTGTTACATTAATGTCACTGGAGAGTTGTGCAAGCAAGTCTAAACATGTAACATCATAATGCATTGGCTCGATTCCAGGGGAGCCTCTAACACATACGACACAGCAGTTAACGGTCTCTTTCATAAATACCTGTGGCTCTTCTACTATTTTAAGTAAAATCAATGACTTGTATGACAGTGTACTGCATAGTTACACTTCCTACAATTTATAACAAGAAAAGAGGTTGTCATTTGCGCTCACCCCCATAGCTCCATGCGAAACAAAACAGAGGTTTTGGTTTACTTGAATGGCCATTAAAGTGTAAGCCCACCCACCAAGTCACGGCACCTCTGGTCAGGTGGTTCCCAAACTAATGAAACCAAAAGCTGCTTTCTAAGCAACTACATGTCCTCATGCTGCTTCTCAGCCAAGAGACAGGCTAGTGGGTTTATATTTATAGTAAAAAAATGTGGAGAACAGACACTCAGAGCAAAATGAAACGTGAACCCCGTCGCCCAGAGCACCAAAAGTGCAGTCCCAAACCACACCAGATACAATAAAAAGGACAGAGAACCGGTGCTCGGCGCTCCCGCGTTCACGGTATAAAGGAAATCTCTTCCGTGTGGAGAAAAAGATATACGTTAAAACATAGGGTAAATATTTTACTGTCTTGGACAATTCATAGTTCGTCAGAGTATTCCTAAAAGGAAAAAAAATGTATAATAGTGAAGTCCAGCTTTCACAAAAATGAAAGAGTAGGGGGGGGGATGGATCCACTCACACTCTCCAGAGCCTCGTTAGGCTCGATCACCTCGCCTGCGGGTGTTTCACACGGCTCACCCGATAGCCCTCAGTGGTTGACTCGTCTTGTAGCCTTGGTATCCCTTCAGCATCCTGGGTAAAAAAACATAGGGTAAATATTTACCCTATGTTTTAACGTATATCTTTTTCTCCACACGGAAGAGATTTCCTTTATACCGTGAACGCGGGAGCGCCGAGCACCGGTTTATATTTATACCCTCCCCACAAACATTTCCACTTTGGGATTGAAAAAGAAAACATGGAAAAGGGCAGCAGCAGTAATGACCTGGCTGGGGATACAACAATATACCTGTATACATACATATATGCAGGGGAAAAAAGTTTTGCACCTATTCCCTCCCAAGACAGCTGCGTCATACAGAAATGTCCAGTCCACTTCATGTATAAAACACAAAATAACGTAAACTACAAACTCAAATAACCGAAGCGCACCCGTGATACACACACAAAAAAAGGGTACTTATGCTTACTTAGGCTAAACCAGTATGGTCCAAAAAAAATTAATAATAAAACCAATCTCCTATAATTGTATACCTCAGAAACACAGATAAATATTGCACATAGTGTAACAGTACAACATACAGTATAATATAGATTAAGGTCTAGAAGAAAGATTTGCACTCACACTTTAAAGAGCTAATCACTCTATATTGTAGCGCCTCAGGGTGTTTCAGGGCCCACCCAAACAGCCAAGAGTCGCCCAATGTTGATCCCTATAGTCCTCAAGAGCAAACAAGAAATGGAGACTTCATGGTGCAGTACATCCCTCCTGTGCAAATCTATAACATAAAGCAATAAGCTCCTGCATGTCCGTCGCCAAAAAAACGGACTGCGCATGCACGCGCAACCAGCGGCGGTTGGCTGCGTGCGCATCCAACAGCCGCGGCACGCGCACAGCCAGCGTGCGCGAGGGACAAAACAAATCCGATCCATTGGAGAGGCGCACAGCACAGCGCCTCTCCAATGGACCGGATTTGTTTATCTCCTCAGTGCCCGGCCTCGATCTCCTCAAGCCCGGCCTCCAACTCCTCAAGCCCGGCCTCCATCTCCTCAGTGCCGGCCTCCATCTCCTCAGTGCCCGGCCTCCATCTCCTCAGTGCCCGGTCTGCCAGCCATGTTACCAGTCTGCCATGCACATTGCCATGCACAATACCAGTCTGCCATGCACAGTACCAGTCTGCCATGCACAATGCCATGCACAGTACCAGTCTGCCATGCACATTGCCATGCACAATACCAGTCTGCCATGCACAGTACCAGTCTGCCATGCACATTGCCATGCACAGTACCAGTCTGCCATGCACAGTACCAGTCTGTCATGCACAATACCAGTCTGCCATGCACAGTACCAGTCTCCCATGCACAAAACCAGTCTGCCATGCACATTGCCATGCACAATACCAGTCTGCCATGCACAGTACCAGTCTGCCATGCACAATACCAGTCTGCCATGCACAATACCAGTCTGCCATGCACATTGCCATGCACAGTACCAGTCTGCCATGCACAATACCAGTCTGCCATGCACAGTACCAGTCAGCCATGCACAATACCAGTCTGCCATGCACATTGCCATGCACAATACCAGTCTGCCATGCACAGTACCAGTCTGCCATGCACATTGCCATGCACAGTACCAGTCTGCCATGCACAGTACCAGTCTGTCATGCACAATACCAGTCTGCCATGCACAGTACCAGTCTCCCATGCACAAAACCAGTCTGCCATGCACATTGCCATGCACAATACCAGTCTGCCATGCACAGTACCAGTCTGCCATGCACAATACCAGTCTGCCATGCACAATACCAGTCTGCCATGCACAATACCAGTCTGCCATGCACAGTACCAGTCAGCCATGCACAATACCAGTCTGCCATGCACATTGTCATGCACAATACCAGTATGCCATGCACAGTACCAGTCAGCCATGCACAATACCAGTCTGCCATGCACATTGCCATGCACAGTACCAGTCTGCCATGCACATTGCCATGCACAATACCAGTCTGCCATGTACAGTACCAGTCTGCCATGCACAATACCAGTCTGCCATGCACATTGCCATGCACAGTACCAGTCTGCCATGCACAATACCAGTCTGCCATGCACATTGCCATGCACAGTACCAGTCTGCCATGCACAATACCAGTCTGCCATGCACATTGCCATGCACAATACCAGTCTGCCATGCACAGTACCAGTCTGCCATGCACAATACCAGTCTGCCATGCACATTGCCATGCACAATACCAGTCTGCCATGCACAATACCAGTCTGCCATTCACAGTACCAGTCTGGCATGCACAATACCAGTCTGCCATGCACATTGCCATGCACAGTACCAGTCTGCCATGCACAATACCAGTCTGCCATGCACATTGCCATGCACAGCACCAGTCTGCCATGCACAATACCAGTCTGCAATGCACATTGCCATGCACAATACCAGTCTGCCATGCACAGTACCAGTCTGCCATGCACAATGCCATGCACAATACCAGTCTGCCATGCACAGTACCAGTCTGCCATGCACAATACCAGTCTGCCATGCACATTGCCATGCACAATACCAGTCTGCCATGCACATTGCCATGCACAGTACCAGTCTGCCATGCACATTGCCATGCACAGTACCAATCTGCCATGCACAATACCAGTCTGCCATTCACATTGCCATCCACAGTACCAGTCTGCCATGCACAATACCAGTCTGCCATGCACATTGCCATGCACAGTACCAGTCTGCCATGCACAATACCAGTCTGCCATGCACATTACCAGTCTGCCATGCACATTACCAGTCTGCCATGCACAATACCATTCTACCATGCATAATACCAGTCTGCCATGCACAATACCAGTCTGCCATGCATAATACCATTCTACCATGCACAATACCAGTCTGCCATGCACAATACCAGTCTCCCGTGCACAAAACCAGTCTGCCAGCCATATTACCAGTCTGCCAGCCATATTACCAGTCTGCCAGCCATATTACCAGTTCGCCAGCCATATTACCAGTCTGCCTGCCATATACAATACCAGTCTGCCAGCCATATTACCAGTTCGCCAGCCATATTATCAGTCTGCCATGCACAATACCAGTCTGCCAGCCATATTACCAGTCTGCCATGCACAATACCAGTCTGCCAGCCATATTACCAGTCTGCCATGCACATTACCAGTCTGCCATGCACAATACCAGTCTGCCAGCCATATTACCAGTCTGCCATGCACAATACCAGTCTGCCAAACATATTACCAGTTCGCCAGCCATATTATCAGTCTGCCAGCCATATTACCAGTCTGCCATGCACAATACCAGTCTGCCATGCACAATACCAGTCTGCCATGCACAATACCAGTCTGCCAAACATATTACCAGTTCGCCAGCCATATTACCAGTCTGCCATGCACAATACCAGTCTGCCAGCCATATTACCAGTCTGCCATGCATAATACCAGTGTCTCATAATACCAGTGTGCCTAAATACCAGCCTGCCATACCATGCATACCACGTGCCATTAAATATCCGCATAATGTATACGCTACAAACAAAATGCCCGCCCAAGCCCAACACAATCTAAGGGGCCCCATGAGTTTACAATCTAAGGGGCCCCATGAGTTTACAATCTAAGGGGCCCCATGAGCTTACAATCTAAGGGGCCCCATGAGCTTACAATCTAAGGGGCCCCATGATCTTACAATCTAAGGGGTCCCACGAGTTTACAATCTGAGGGTCCGGTTCCCGTGAGCTTACAATCTAAGAGGGAAGAGGAACCTTCTCTAAAATATAAATGCTTTTGTAATGTGCTGTCAGCTGCGCGCGCCCATCACAGCTGCTCAGTTGGCCCTCCTGTTGCGGATGGGATTGCGATGGACGCGTTACAAACGCATTTATATAGAGAGATACTCTTGGATAGGACATTGATGTGGATGTGGACGTGAATTCTGAGCTGGCAACAACAATAGACTGCCCTCTGGGCAGGCTTTCCACCTAGTATAATATAAGAAAATAAAGGTACTCACACTTTCCTGAGCCCTTACTTGGCTCTAATGTCATCACCTTCGGGTTTTAACCTTCTAATAGCCCATTTCCCGGGAAAAGATGGATCCCAAATATTTCAGGTCATTTTATAAAAAGATAAATTTATTAACATATTAAAAATAAAGTCACATCAAATACACATAATATATACAGGCTTGTTTCGCCCTTTTCTAGTGCTTCATCAGTGGCTAAAAACATAAACAAATCATAAGAAATGAGAAACTAGCATAAGCACCCCCTCTTCTAATAATAATCCTTGGGCAATAATAATAATTTGATCTATTATGTACTTTTCACAGCTTTTTTTCCCCACTATTTGTCATCCTTCCCTCATTGATGGCATAACAACGCTTGCCGGTGAAACGACAACTCCTACTGTTTCCATGTCATCGTCCATCACCATCAGGCGCCTGTTCACTGCGCATGCGAGTGCTTTCGATACCACTGTTTTCTGTGCTTGCGCTGCACTTCTCCCAGTGATCAGGTTCCTCCATTATTTTCAACATGCGTTTCTCCTTGGAACGCAAAAGGTTTCCTTCCAACTAGACCTCATCAAGCAGTTCATATCCACAGATAAAAAAACTTCAATAAAATGTTATTAACATGCTACCCAGAATCAGATGGCCTTATTTATAACATCCACCTTCCAAAAATACCATATGTGTTAACCTTACATACTCAGAGGACAGGAAAAGTATAAAAAAATCCCATCACCTCTAGCCAAAGCCTGTCATGGTCCTCACCGTCCCCGTGTACCGGACCTTCTGCTCGCTCAACGGATTTGTCGCCTTTTGGATCCCTGGACCTCTGAACCCCATCTGACTACGATTCTGGATTATCCCTTTGGCACCACGCAAGATTCCCTCACCACTTCATCTGGAACCCCGCTTCACCTGTTATCTCCCACTTCATCCAAGGACTCCTTCATTTATTACAGACTCTCACCCTTCGCTTATTGTTTATCCATCTGCCTGACTCCCAGCTCACCGGACTTCTCCAAATACCAGTTATCCCAGCCCTGTTCCTGTGATATCCCTCTGTCTGTAAATTAACCTCTTGTGTCCTCTCTCATATTCCCTATTGTATGCATTGTCAGCCCTGCTCCAGTTCTTCTTAAATTAGTTTACTTCTCCCTCTCTGTCCATTAACCTGCATATTATATGGTAACCCCTTCCTGCCTATTTCTCACCTTTCCCTTTGTTTGTTAGGCAGCCCTCTTCCTATCTTCCCCATCATCCTGTATTGTTATATCCAAATAAACCCTTTATTATTTGAAACATATTGCCTGCTTTCTGTCACTGCAACCTGGGCTCGCACCCTCACCCACCCAGCCTGGCTGGCCCTGACAAAGCCTGGGTAGCTAGCTCGATATCACAGTCATTATCATTAAGATGACCACGAAATCTCTGCTGGCACCCTTCACCGCCATTCCATATCCACCCCATGTCTATCCCCCCCACACCTGATGTCCATACGTGGAAGGGAAGGTGTGGAGGGGTTCCGTGGCATGTGCACCTACATTCAGATTTATTTTAGCCTCCACCCACTGCAAACGAGTCTGGGCGCGGACCTGCTGTCATGTCCACTGGAATCTTTATGTTATTTGCCTCCACAATATTAGTGATTGGGCAGCAATAACTGCTCAGTTGCTAATATTTAACACCAGGGGTAAATGGGAAATTGGTACGTAGTGCTGAGCATTGGGCACAGGTATAGTGGGTCATGGGATCATTATATTTATTTATTTATTTTATTAACATGGATGCTGGCTAGCAAGTGCTCAACGTGGCAGCCACCACTCAATGGCTCATGCTGCTCAAAAAAATTATATGTGGCGTGTCACGACCAAGACCTAGCTAACCCAATCAGGAGGTGCAAGGGAAAGTGTACTAGGGGTTACAGCTCCAAGCCTCTAGACTTACTAACTCTACCCACTCAACGGGCCCCAAGTTATGCCAACCTAACCCACTTAAACTGTACACACCCTTACAAGTATATGCTGCCACCACAAAAGTAATAGGGCACTTTCGAAACCCCACTAGCTGTATACCACCCCAATCCAGGAGCCCAACCAAATACAGCTAATAAATCAAATCAAAATAAGCTTTATTGGCAGGACCAAATACATTTTAGCATTGCCAAAGCATATGGGGTGGAGGGGGGGTAGTGGGACATATATATGGGGGGAATGGGCAAGTCCATGGACATTATCATATACAGTTGTGTTCAAAATTATTCAACCCCCACTGAAATTGAGTGTTTTGGCCAGTTTGACATTGATTTTGATCATTCAGTCATCTTGCTTACAATTAAATCAAAGAGGCACGTGTAGGTCAGACAAATATAACATAACATTTATAATGAAGTAACCACAAATGTCTTTTCTGTGCTCACATCATTATCAGTTTTATTCAGCCCCCAAGTGACATTCAATCTTAGTACTTAGTACAACATCCTTTTACAGTTATAACAGCTTTTAAACGTGAAGCATAGCTTGACACACGTGTCTTGCAGCGTTCTACGGGTATCTTCGCCCATTCGTCATGGGCAAAAGCCTCCAGTTCAGTCACATTCTTAGGCTTGTGCACTGCAACTGCTTTCTTTAAGTCCCACCAGAGGTTCTCAATCGGATTTAAGTCAGGTGACTGCGATGGCCACTCCGAACTGTTCCAGCCTTTAATCTGCAACCATGCTCTAGTGGACTTGGAGGTATGCTTGGGATCATTGTCCTGTTGAAAGGTCCAACGTCTCCCAAGCCTCAGGTTTGTGACAGACTGCATCACATTGTCATCCAATATCTCCTGGTACTGAAGAGAAGTCATGGTACCTTGCACACGCTGAAGCTTCCCTGTACCTGCAGAAGCAAAACAGCCCCAAAGCATGATTGACCCCACGCCATGCTTCACAGTAGGCAAGGTGTTCTTTTCTTCATAGGCCTTGTTCTTCCTCCTCCAAACATAGCGTTGATCCATGGGCCCAAACAGTTCTAATTTTGTTTCATCAGTCCACAGAACACTATCCCAAAACTTCTGTGGTTTGTCCACATGACGTTTGGCATACTGCAGTCGACTCTTCTTATTCTTTGGAGACAGCAAGGGGGTGCGCCTGGGAGTTCTGGCATGGAGGCCTTCATTATGCAGTGTGCACCGTATTGTCTGAGCTGAAACTTCAGTACCCACATCTGACAAATCTTTTCTCAGTTCCTCAGCAGTCATATGGGGACTTTTCTCCACTCTACGCTTCAGGTAGCGCACAGCAGTCGAAGTCAGCATCTTCTTTCTGCCACGACCAGGTAGCGTTTCAACGGTGCCCTTTGCCTTGAATTTGCGAATGATGCTTCCTATGGTCTCTCTTGGTATGGTTAACATCTTTGCAATCTTCTTATAGCCATTGCCCTTCCTGTGAAGAGTAATCACCTCTTCTCTTGTCTTCCTGGACCATTCTCTTGACTTCACCATGTTTGTAACCACACCAGTAAATGTCTAGAAGGAGCTGAGTATCACAGTCATTTTAAAGCTGCCTAATTGGTGCTTATTATGCTTTATTGCTGCTCCGTGATATCCACAGGTGTTTTCAATACCTGATTGAAAACACTTGAATGAACCTCTGTTCTTCAGAGTGGTAGTCTTTAAGGGGTTGAATAATTGTGTCAATGAAAAATTCACAAAAGAAACATTTACTACTGTATTACAAAACCAATTGATGTCATTTTAGTTGCATATGGTTCTTTAAAAAGTCCTTGTAGGATTTCATTCTGAATACAATTACAAATGTACACTAAATTCCCTAAAACCCTTTACAGCATTGGGGGTTGAATAATTTTGAACACAACTGTATATCCCAACTGTTAAATACTACGGTAACGATAAACCAAGCGTTCTATTCGAGAAGCATGAATTATCTAGAGCAGAGACAGTACTGGTTTTAAAGTTTTAATGGAAGAAGATAAAGAAAATACAAGCTTTACAGTGCCGATATCACAAAAACAAGACATACAAAATATAAGAAAACGTGCAAATACAGTTCTTGAAATAAAATGGGACTTACATAGAAAACCTATCTTGCATTAGGTTGCTTCTATGGGTATTCCAGGTTTCAAATGTCCCAGAAGATTCTTTGGATGTTACCCACACCAAGTCTTTTGGAGGAATACCCTGAGTTTTGGATGACCATTCTATACAAAGCAGCTTGCCCCTCACCCTCCTTAGATCATGTTTCCATTCAGCCCTCCACCCAAGAGAGCAAATCAGATAAGAAGATCGTAAATACCAGTGGCCTTGCTTTGCAAACTCCGTTGCAAAGACAAGAGAAAAAAAACACCAATTCTGAGTTTAAAATCTTACACACTGCTTGTAGAAAATGATGCCCGTTTGTGACATGGCGGTTTATTGTTAGTTATCTACAGTATATGACAGTTCGGTGCTTCGGAAGTCTGAAGCACCTAAAACCAAATGCACAAATCTAGCTTCCATCAGCCAAACAACAGAAGATGTGTTGAAAAGTAAAAGCATGAAGTTGTATTTTCAGTATGTATCATTATGCCAGCTACAGCAGGTTGTGTTCGTATTTTTGGACCTCCTCCCAGAACATAATCCATTTTCATCTCTTATTTGACATTTTGAAATTTGAAAGGGGACAACCATGAGAAGACATAAGACTCAAAAATCCTTGGTCTCATTTCTCTGTAGGAACTTGTCTGCCTAAGGAATCTATATTGGTGTTTTTTTGCAGATTTTTGTCTTGTAGGAATCATTGTAGGTTGTTTTTTTGTAGATTTTGGTCTTGTAGGAATCAATATTGGTTGTTTTTTGTAGATTTTGGTCTGGTAGGAATCAATATTGGTTGTTTTTCTGTAGATTTTGGTCTTTTAGGAAGCATTGTTGGTTGTTTTTTGTAGATTTTGGTCTTGTGGGAATCAATGTTGTTTGTTTGTAGATTTTGGTCTTGTAGATTTGTACATTGTGTTGGGTTAGTGTTATAGATATAATTATGATATTTAGGGATCACTTACCATACTGCCTTTATACAATGCTTTGTACAGTTCCTTTGCTCAGTCCTTCAGTGGTTGATGGCCTCAACAAATGACAAGTGATTTTCAATTCATTACAAAATATGCTGTATTATGGTAAATTTGAAGACTGAAGGAATGGTATATATATCAATGAAGAGGATAAAAGAAGAAAACAAAACAGAATGACATTAAAGACGAACAGGAGGAGTTCCACTACAGATCCCGAGGAGGGTAAAGGAATGAACAGGTTATTCATGTATGTAGAGATATGTTCATAGTAGGCTGCACAGTGATAAGGCTGATGTTGATGACAGCAGTTGTTCAGTATTCATGATGATATCAGACCTGTGTGGTTTAGAGTGGAATTGTGTGAATAGGTACAAACTGGAATACCTATTTAGATCATTTATTCTGCAAACCATGCAATGGATAAGCGAGGCCTGGATTAACATAGGGGGATTGGACTTTCAGTTCCTTGCCCATGCCCCTGAAAAGTTAAAAATGTCCCCTCAAATTTCCACCAACACAATGAGATCAAGCATGTTGGGGGCAGTGGCACAATGGAAATTGAAACAATTGGGTCAGGGACACAAAGGAAGGTAAGGAAATTAGGCCAGTGGTACAATGAATGATGTGAAGAATGAGTCAGCACCACAAAGGGAGGTGAGGAGAATGGGGCAGAGGCATAATAGGAATAGAGAAGAATATGGCAGAGATACAAATATGTTTAGAAGCATGCAACAGAGGCACAGCAAAATCTTTAACCCCAATAAGGTCCTTAATCCCACAATGGGATAGGAGCATTATCTACTAGGATGATTTGGTAATGTGATAGTATGGCAAATTAGGGGTTCATCGAACACCCTACAGGGTGAGTACACCTAGACTTGAGTAAAACAGGATGGTTGCTTTGGGATATCCACTAGTAGTAGAGAAAAAAAAGCCAGTCTCACCATAGTTGAATGTAGATAGATCTGATTTTTATAAGAGTAGTGCAACGTTTTGGTTCTCACTAGAAACTTTGTCAAGCATGCACAATGCTTTAACTATACATATCCTATTGAGTGCTTTATCAAATATGTTCAGTGAAAGTCTTTGGGATAGACACTCTCATTCACGAGACAGGCAAATATTGAAAACGTTGGAACAGAAGTGAAATATAGCCAGTTGGGCTGAACCTGGAGCAGCCACACAAAGAAAACCTGATAGCAAAACCATTGTAGAGAACCTATGGATTTAGAGATCTATTTTGCATTTTAGATAGGGAAAACATGCTAAATGGAAACACATATAGCCCAGGGTGCACCTTGTCAAAAGGCTTGACTAACATGATAATCCCTTTGCCATTTGAGTAATAATACCATCACAATCTTACACTGCATTTAGATATATGCAAGTCAGGGTTAGAGGATGTTGGATGCACCTCAGTACTCTGTTAACACATCCTGCTGTTGTCTAGTCTTGGAATACTGCCTGGCTGGCCCGAAACATAAAACCCACAAGGACACAGGAGCCAGGATGAGGCAGCTGTGAAGATTTCACTTGGCTGACATGAATTTATACCTAATATAGCAAAACACATTTTTCCAAAAGTTTAGCTTCAGAAATGCTGCCCGAAAACAATTAGAATTTGTTAGCATGTATTCTGCCTATTAATGCCAATAGAAACTGCAGGGGAAAAAAATTTAATTGAAACGCAGGAGTTAATTATTTACCCTTGTTACACCTAGGGATGAGCTGTTTGGTTCGATATGTTCAGAGTTCGAATCGGCCGTTCGACAGTTCGGGAACTTCGAACATTTCTGCGTGTTCGGTTCGAAAAAAAATAAAATTTGAAAAAAGTATAAAAAATGCTTAAATACTAAAAAATCTAGAAATAAAGAGACTCTTTACTGCAGAATATTATAAGCAACGGTATATTAGATATTGAATTAAAACGGGAATATTTTTAACATTGAAGCCTATGGGATAAAACATTCTTGTTACTAAAATATCAGGTAGACACGGCCCTCTAATCAGGCACTGTAGAGGGCAGCCTGCAGGGGCCTCCCAAGGATCCCCTTGAGAAGCATTGAGGAGCATGCGGCCGCCGGATGACAGAGCTGCGACTGTGCGGGCTAGCCACCCGGGTGCATGTGGCAGAGACAGGCAGTGCAGGGAGGGAGCCACTGCACCTGCGGCCACAGCAGACCCCCTCAGCCCCCACAACCAGGATCCAGGGAGCTCCCACTGACCACCAGGCTAAGGTAAGGCAACACATTTCTAAAAAAAATAAAATCCGAGAACATTTTTAAATGTCCTCGGGAACATAAAATAAAACTTTTTTTTTCTTTCTCTACCTGGCTGAATGTATTTAATTATATATATTAGATACATTCAGCCAGGTAGAGGGGGGATGGCATGTGGGCTGCGCGGGGTCTCAGGCAGTGGTTTGTTTTTTTGTGTATATATTTTTAGCAAATTTATAGGGGAAGGTAAGGGTAGGTATTATATATATATGTATATATATATATATATACACATATATATAGATAAGATATATATCTATATTCTTATGAATATATATCCAGACTTGTATTACACACACATTTTGGCAACTAATTGCCCCCCCATTTGGCTGATCCCTCCAGAAGAAATGTTGAACCCGATAGAGCAGAAAATAATATATATATTCTCTGCTCTGTCGGGTTCAACATTTCTTCTGGAGGGATCAGTCAAATTGGGGGGGCGCATTTAGTTGAGATTGTCCACATGCCACCCCCATGTGCGTATGTGTATATATGGTCTGAGGTCTGTGGGTGGGTGTATATATATATCTGCGTGTTGATATATACGTATATATAGGTCTGCGTGTTGATCTATACGTATATGTCTGTGTGGGGTATTCAGGGCCGGTGCAAGCATTTTTGTTTACTCAGGCGAAGTTGCGTTTTGGTGCCCCCTCCACCCAATCCGTGCCATGCCAATCAGGAGTGTTTGGTGTCCTCACACATTGCCAATCTATGCTGTGCCTGGTGCCCCTCCTGCGCCACAGGGCCAATCTACAGAGTGTGTGGTCCCCTCCTTTGGCAATGTGGCATAGGAGGGGCACCAGGCACTGCACAAATTTGCAATGTGGCCTGGTGGTGCCCCCTGGTCTTGCTGTGTCAATATACCCACATATTTCAAACTGCCTGCCGTTCCCAGTGTTTCCCTGTGATCCTGCTACCTACCAGTCTCACTCTGTTGCTGTGGTCCACTGTCTGACTCCAGGTCTCCAGAAGCAGACTGGCAGCAGGGTCCTCGTCCTCTAATTCAATTCACCCCCCCTTAATTAATTTTTCCCCTCTTAATTACTTTCGCCCTCTCACCCCTTAAATTCATTTCATATAGCATATGACAGAGCTCCACAGCAATAAACCTCACAGTAATATACCGATATCAGTTTACTCAAACCCCCCAGCAGAACATTACACACACACACACACACCCAGCAGAACATTACACACACCCCAGCAGCACATAACACACACCCCAGCAGCACATTACACACACCCCCGCAGCACATTACACACACCCCAGCAGAACATTACACACACACACACACCCAGCAGAACATTACACACACACACCTCCCCAGCAGAACATTACACCCCACCTCCCCAGCAGAACATTACACCCCCAGCAGAACATTACACCCCCAGCAGAACATTACCCCTCCCAGCAAAACATTACACCCCCCAGCAGAACATTACACCCTCCCACGAGCAGAACATTACACACACACACACACACAATCCTCCCCTCCCTCATTTTATTCAAATCTTCTAAAAATCTTCTTTCGGCCTCTCTGCCCAGTCCTCCTTCACACTACAGTGGAAGCACGCAGGCTGACTCTGCTGCAGGGCCGCACCCTAAGCTTTGGGGTTTGTCCTCCAGGCTTTTCTGCTGCTGTGTGCCCTGGCTATGCGTGTCATGTGAGGAGGGCAGTGCCAAATTATGCAGTGTGCCTGCTCATGTTTAGAATGTGGGACTGAGGCAGGCACACTGCATCGGTTTGAGAGTGCGCGGCTGGGCCCCTGGTTGATGTCTGAAGATCATTCATAGCTCCGCTTCCGGTATTTTAAAAACAGAATTTTACCGCCCCTCACACTGACAGCAAGCCAAGACAGTAAGGTGGCCGCCTGTGCCGCCTTACACTAGCGCCGGTCCTGGTGGTATCAATGCATCCCTACTCTGTACACAGCGCTCCGTGTCCCTATAATATATATGATCAGGGGTTACCTTTTTTTATATTTTTATACCATTCCTATTAAATTAACAGTAATTTTTGATGTATTTTATTCAGTAGAAACTTTTTTTTGCCTATATAACATGTGCTTTGTGAAAATAAAACAGTTTTGTGTGTACATTTTAATTTAGTTAGTGGATTCCTGTCCAGTAGGGTGAGAAGCAAACGTAATGCAGTGTAGACACGCTGCGAGGCGGAGCAGAGTGAAGTCAAGCCTGCAAAATGTTTGCTTCTCTTCGCTTCGCTACGCTGTGCATCGCTACACGCTCAGTGTGTCTCAGCCTTTATTCCTGCATCGCTAGCTTACCGAATCAGTTTGTATACTTGTTACTGACCCTGCTTGTTCTGAGGACCTGATCTGTTGCCGACTTTGCCTGCCATTTGACTATTCTCTCTGTATATTCCCTGCCTGTTCTGTTTGCTTTCTGTTGCTACTGGTGTGTGCCGATTCTCACCATATACAGTAGCGCAGTACAAGTGCCTAAACATTGCTGACCCGGTTTTGTTATAGCTGCTGATGTAACTGAATAGATCGGGGATCTCTTCTGCATTACCAAAACCTCCACGACTGCACTCTTCCACAATACCACAGAGGGGTTACGGTGTGAAGGCACTTGCTGCCACCAAAGGCAAAATATTTGGGTGCACTGATGCCTATACCAGATTCATATCATTTTAATATTTGACCGCAGGGTCCAACCCTGCACTCTTCCACAATACCACAGAGGGGTTACGGTGTGACGGCACTGTTGCCAACACTAAAGGCCCAATTTTAAAGCACCTATTGTTACTTTCATCCAAAGCCTGCACCATAATTTAGCCCAAAAAAAATCACTAAACTTGTTCCGCGTGTCCTAAAATGTCTCTTTTCATACAGGCTGCCGCCCCAAGCAGTTGTTTATGAATACATTAAAGGAAAACCATTTACTGTCATTTGAAACGTCATTTTTTTGTTTTTAAATGTTTCTATACATCTTACAAATCCGCTACTTCACGGGCAGGTTATGGGGACCTCCTAGGCATATTTGAAGGAATTTTTCGTTTTTATTCTTAACCTTTATTTCATGGAAAACTCACCGTTCCTTTAAAAACGTTTTTTTTTTACTTTTTGTCCTTGTTTCCTGTCCCCCAGGGCACTACCCGGAGCCCCATACACCTTTTTTGGCAAATATCTTGCATATATGCCCTCTTGGAGGGCACTCTAAAAATCAAACTTTTGAGTCCCATTGACTTGCATTGAGTTCGATTCGTGTTCGCGTTCGAAATCGAACTTTTGAAATTGTTCGAGTTCGAATGCGAACCGAACACAGGGGTGTTCGGCTCATCACTAGTTACACCATACCTTTTTTAACAAGTTAATACATATATCTTTGTTACTGTCAATCTTGGCCTCTGTTTAGAGAATATGCAGAAATGATATTCATAGTGAGATCCAAAACGAATGAAAGCGTTCCCCTTTGCTCCCCTGTGGATATGCTGAATATTAGTAGCATCCTATTATTGGATCCATTGTGTCTTATGTCGCTGGTGTCTTTTTTTTTTTAAAGGCATTTTATCTTTATTTGTGGGCGTACCACATATACCATATATCTCCTTCCCTGTATTTTTCCTTTTTTCTTTTTCTCATTGCAATATTAGGGTTACCCCTTTATCTGTAGGGAGTTTTCAGTAATCTTCAGCAATCTATATTCTGTTTTAGCATCGTAAATACAGTAAATGTGATCTAGATAATAAAAAGCAGATGAGATCTCGAGTTTATTGGAGTATTGATCATAATGAGATCAATAGAAATGCCACTATCAAAAAATACCAATATAAAAATAATAGATAAGCATGGCATAACGACTGAGCATGGAAATTACAGTAGCAACTTGTACCTGTACTGTAGACATGTTCATAATGAAAAAATTAGTTTTGTTTCGGATTGATCCGTTATGTCTTTTAGTTCATTTCGGTGCGTTCGTTATGTTACCATGATTTGTATTTCGGATCGATTTGTTATTTTGGGCGATTAGTAATTCGTATTTCGGATTGATTCGTTATTTCGTTTTTATTAATTTTGTTTTTATTCATTATTTCGTAATGTGAAACGGATTAATAAAATGGGAATAACAAAATATATAGTGGAGGTGCTTATACCAAGATAATTATTATGAATATTTGTGAATATATTCTGCAGCCTACTTAAGATAATAGACACACAATAAAACTAAACTTTTTGTATTTTATACAAATTTTTGTTAAGGGTGGTCCTAGCAATGCACTTCAATTAAGCAGGAATTTAAAATATAAATTCTATGTTGCCACATCTGATGAGCAATGCACAATGTGTTATAGAAATCAATAAATAATTACATAAAATAAACTCTACAGGTACAATATCCATGATATATATTCTCAATAAAAGAAATACGTTTGGGCACGTGATTCAGAATCGGGATCTCAATACAAGATATATCTTCTCTAATAAATATTTCAAAAGTGCTATAGTGCCATTGCAGAAAGCAAGAGAAAATAAGAAATAAATGAAAATACATATAATATGCACACAGAATCCACAATCAGTGCTCTTTGTGTGTACAGTACTCTTGAACTGAGAGACCAAAGTGCACGTGCCAGTGCCGTAAAAGGTATAATGAGGTAGTCCAATGAAAAATACTTATATAAAGTCTCCAAAAATCTTTCTTTCTTGTCGCTTTTCCCCTCAAATAAAGAAAAGAGAACAGGGTGGGGGGGACAAATCGTGCAGAACTGAGGTATACAGGTGGTAATATATTGCAATACTATACAACTCACATCTTTCAGAGCCTGATAATGCTGTCCTTGGTGCTGAATAGGTTTCTGCACCAATGACAGCACCTGCCGAACACAGCCAGACTGAAGGAAAGAAGAAAAAAAAAGCCTGGGTTTGACAACGAAAAAAAGCCTCGTAGTATTAATTAGGAATCCAAAAATTTCTCCAAAAAAAAATACAATTTAAAAAAAAATCAATAAATAAAAAGGCTTTATGCTTCAAATGAGAACAATAAACAGTTGAAAAAATATTTAGTATAACCATGAATTTTTTTTTACATTGAAACCTATGGGATTCGCCTGTGTAAACCTGTCAAACGAAGCACTGAAAATCAGGGCATTTCACTGACATTTCAGTGCTGTTCAGGGTTCTCTGGTTAGATTAACCTTTACTTGTCTATGGGGAATGCCACTGCCGCCCAACTGCACAGAACGACACCGTGGTGCTGTCCATGGCCTGTGGTGCTGCATAAAACAATGGACCAGGGCCAATGGACAGGGACGCAGTGCTGCTGAATCTTTGAAACGAATATGAATCGATTTGTAGAAACTGAATTAATTCATTATATTCCATTTGGTTTTCGTTCAGTTTCGGACGAAACTGATTCGTTATTTCGGACATGCTTCCGATATACGAATCGGTAAATTTTGTCCAAATTGTGTTTCGAAATTAAACAAACCCACATCTCTACTGTACTAGGATTTACAACAGTTATAACCACTTGACTCTTATCTCTGTACAGTACTGATTGACCCCTGAGCTCTCCCTGTATTGTGAACTCTCTCTGACTGTTGTAATGCAGAAGAACGTTTTTTTTAGTGTGAGGTTGGGGGCTGCTCCTTGTAACACCTTTACATTACTACAAGGTGACAGGAGTGAGATCTCCCCAGATTTGTTTCTCCCCATAGAGAATATTAAACTTGCATAAAGAATATTAAAAAGTATGTAACCTTCCTTTGCATTTTGATTTTCACTGTATTGTGGGATTATACAGATTGTAGAATGTGTTGTTTTAATTTATTCTCATTTGTCCCTCTCAAGTTTGGACAATATGCCGAGTCTGGTGGACCCTCTGCTCTGGAGGTTGAAGTGGCATCTGACTTAATTGGGAATAAATTGCATTTACAATGTACTGATTACTGTTTACATTGATATCCTGGTTTGTTTGTTGTTGTTATTTTGGTTGTTTGTTTTGTTTTTCTTTGTTATAAGACCTAAAAGTATAATACAGTGTATTATATTATTGTATCATGTACAGAGAAATTTTATTAGATATCAAAGAGTTTGTCTTAATAGAATATATTGTATGTGTGCATCTGTATTATTTTATACTTGGTTACAGAACATGTTGACTTAACTTGGCCAGCTATGTAAAAATACACATGACTCCCAAGGGGCATAGAATCTTAATTCATTTTGTAACTACTTCCAGGAAAAACGAAGTTTCAGAAGACGACAGTATTCCGTAGCTTCTTATTCAGACGACGGAATGGAAGCGGAAAAAACATTGAAAGAACGGATTCAAGACTTTAAAAAGTTCATCTGGAATCCTCGCAAAAGAGAATTTATGGGAAGGAATTCAAAGAGTTGGGGTAGGCTCTTGTTCTTAATGGTTTTGTATCTAGTTTTTCTTTTGTTTTTGCTACAATGCCGCTTCAAATTCCATCAAAGAGTGCTTTTATTTTATTGCCATATTTTTAGGGTTCCCCAAACAGAGACATTATGATGCTCTAAGTTTGCAAACTTATATCATAGAACAGGCTAAGCAGAATAAATCTCCTGTACAGATACATTGTTGCTCCCAATTATTGAGATAACATTGCAGCTTTGTTAATGTTTATACTTTCACATTATAGTTTATAGAGGTAATATCGAACATAAACATATAGAAATGTTTTATTTCTATGATTCCAAAACAAAAAAACGATGGAGGTAAACACTTTAAGTGATCCAACGTACAGTAAAACAGTACAACACAATGGTCATTTTTACAGTCAACTGGTTTTAGAACTATTAGATATTGCAAACTATAACCAGATAACTGGAAAATGAACTAGTATGGCAGTTTAAATGAGCACTGGAGTTGATCCCATGTTATTTTAATGTATGAAATAAATGAAAAAAAATTCACCTGAAAATAAACTGGGAAAAAGCCTTTAATTAATAGATTTTTGCAAAACATCTTTTTGTATCCTCTCTAAGGCTAGGGTCAGACGAGCGCATTCTGTGCGGACTGTGCATCCGTGCACAACGGACATACTTTCTGACTGACAACAAGGTAGTGGCCACACGGTCCATTTTTTTGACTGACGTTTTTTTTGACTGATGTAGATGGGAAATAAAATTAATATGAAAAACCTTTTTGTCCGCCAAAAATGCTGGACGTCAAAAATGCAGTCCGTCTGACTTCATTCCTTCACTCACACACAAAGCTACGCGGACGTTGTGCACTCCGCACGTCCGTTCTAGCGGTTTTACGTTCTTGCCTAAGGCTAAGGTCAGACGAAAGCAGTTTTAACGTGCGTTTAACCGCACTAAATCACGGCCGTGCTAGCAGCAAATGATGTCCAATGCCGGGCTGCATATGAAGAACGGGCGCACAAAAGTGCGGCCGCGCAACGCAAGTGGCAAACGAACGCATTTTTTCGAGAACGTCAAACCGCTAGTACTGACGTACAGAGTGCGCTGCGTCCGCATAGCGGCGTGTGTGCGTGATTGGGAGACGTCAGACGCTGCTAATGTACAGCTAACATAACGTCCAGACACAAAAAGTGTTTTATTGATGATCCGTACAAAATCACAGACGAAACTGCGCATCGTATGACCGCTATCGCGTATTCCGGGAAAAAATGCGTCCATTCATTCGAACGCACTTTTTCACGGACAACACGAAAGATGCGTTAGTCTGACCCTAGCCTAACTTGCGCCCGTTTGCCGTGTCCGTTGTGTGTCCGCACTTCTGTGCGGACGTACTTCATGTGTGGGTCTCTATGGATCATAATTTTATGCTACGACGGACGTTAAAATGTGCGGCAACACGGACGTGATCACTGCGCTCGTCGACCCGAGCCTAAAAGTTAGAGTGTAAATGTCCAATAAAACAACACAGAAAATCAAAATGCAGGTCAAACATACATTGTATATAAGTATCCTGGAATTGTCAATCATTTGTGTATATCACTGTCAATCAGTGTGTATATGGTATTGTGCACACATGAAGAAAAACAATGTTGGCGGACAACACAGGCTGCAAAGAAAGTGAAAAAATAGAATAAGAACAAATGTGTTTCTCACCAACATAGTAATGTTTATTAACAGATGGTATAATGAAGCAATAAGGCTTATAGGGAAAAAAATACACTACATTTGATATAGTTGTATTGAATTTGAAAACATAGGGCACCATTACATTCTTGGTGCCAATGTTAGCGCTCACCTGAGTGTGTGTTAACGTTAGCCCTGGTGGCCCTAGCGTAGGCACACCATATTACAATCCAAACGCGGGTGTCAGGCTCGAGCCAGGATGGAGCCATGGCAGGGCCTTATGGTTTGGTTTATTTCCCAAGCGCTGGGGGTGAGCAGGTAAGCAGACACTGGAGACTTGGATTGCAGGTAATAAAAAGGTATATTGAATGCACAGCAGAATGACACAGTCTTTGCATATAGGAGTATCAATATATACACAGGCAATGTATACAATAAGCAGAGGATGGTGGGCTGTGCAGTCAGAAGCTGGAGACTCCACTTGCGTAGCAATACCTTGAATGAAGGTCTTAAGCAGCAGACACACGATGGATGGCTGGCGGCCAAGAAAGTCTCTAGGACCCAAAGGATAGTGGGCCACGTAGTCACGGGCTGTAGACTCCACAGGAATATCACCAAGGACCAGACAAAGGTGATTCTCAGGATAGGTAGCTAACTGGAACACAGGAATCCAGGCAGATCTCCAGACCAAAAAATGGATAGTGGGCTACGCAGTATAAAGCCCCGTCACAGGATCCACGGATACTAGGATCACAGGAATATCACAGAACAAGGGATAAAGGGTACTGTAGACAAACGGTGGAGAGGCAGCTCACAGAACCTCACAATTACAGGATGGGGAAGCAGAATGAGAGAGCCCTGAGAGAAGGGTGTGACGAGGTTATATGCACACCCACTCAGGAGCTGGCACAGGTAATTAACCCCTGAGTGGACGCATACCTGGAGCAACAGCAAATGTGATGTATAAGCAGGCTTCTCGGCATGACAACGGGTTAGAAAAATATATTAGCGATTGGAATGTTACTGTACTTTGGAGGTTACTGTACTTTGTGCTCCCTATGCTTAACATGGGGAGCGCAAAGTGTTAATCAGCGTTAGGATTACAAAGTCCTAACACTAATTACCATCCGGTTACACGAAAGTTGACCACAGCCTGGACTTGGTGCTAACGGATTCCGCTGCTGCAGAATCTGTTGGCACCAGCCAGAACCCCCCCCCACAAATCGGATACTCCTCTCCTGTCCCGTGGCGAGGACCGCCTCCTCTGTCCGTCGGGAGCAGGGAGAGACTGGGAGATAAAAGTCCCCCAGTCTCCCCCTGCAGATCACGAGGCGAGATCCGGCAGGTCATGTGACCGACGCCGTCTGCCTCAATGGAGTCCTATGGACCCCAGCGAGTGCTTAGCACCCGATAACGACTCAGGCAGCTTTTTTAGCGCCTACATCGGAATATCGCGCTAAAACGGGGATGCAAAAAGAGAAATCTGCAGGCGCAGGTTTTTCTCCTTTGCGTTCCTGTTTTAGCGAGATGGATGTAATGGTGCCCATAGACTTTTAAGGCATATTGATAATCTATTTGATATATAGATTATTGTAGCTGGGCTAATACTCATTTTATTGAGATATAAGAACACTTCAGGGACCTGAATGCAGAGAAATTACTGTTTTCTGGAATGAAATTACTTGCTTGAATGGGAGAAACTATCAAGGTTATTCAGAGAAAGGTAAAACTCTGGAGAACTTTTGGAGAAGTGAAAATTCTAGGTCAAAATAGCCAAACCAGAAAAATTCTCCCATTTATCTCACGTTCCAAATCGGCTATTTTCACCTAGAATTTTCACTTCTCCAAAAGTTCTCCAGAGTTTCCCCTTTCTCTGAATAACCCTGATAAACATATAGTAATATGGAGGGAACAGATAACAAATTCAAAGAACTGTGGCAACATGAAAAACATTCAAGCGTACATAAAAGTACACGTGAACTTAGTAAACTGCAACAACACTTATGTAATTCTTACTTAATAGTTCCCGTCGGTCAGTGGAAGTTTATTATTTCAAATTAGTTTATGTCACTTCCCCTTTAATCATATCAATCAATGTTTACTTCTTGGTGATGCTTCCAGTGCCGCTCCATGTATTACCATATCTGAATGTTCCCATAGTCACAAGTCACTTGGGAAATATAAGAAAGTGAACTTCCATGTGTCTGTGAGATCCTGCTGACATTTTAATACTAATCTCAAGGGAAACACTGTTCTCTCTCCTTTTTATATATATGTATATTCACTTCATTCTAGAAAACACTGAAAGTCACTAAAGGAGTTATTCAATAACTTTCTAACTTAATAGACTTAACTTTGCTATGATCTCTCAATAAGAGGACGTCCGATGTCACTGCTTTACACTGGAATTCTAAAAGACGGCTTCAATCACAGTAACTATAACGTTCATCCTATCTACTTGATTGAGTAATTGTAACAAACACAGGGCCCTTTAAATCCCTTAAAATCTGTGAAAGTCTGCACTCATACATTGCAATATATATCATCTCCATTAAACAAAAAGCCAGTTTCTGCAGTGTAGGATAGCCAATGTACCTGACATAGTGTAGTAACGTGTGTTATGGAGGTCAACAGGCAAGCACACATTCATTTATAAGAGAATTAAGCCTTAGGGGTTCAGGCCTTTAAAATATTAAGATATACATTGTGTGACGAAAGCCACTTTGAACTTGGGGTAACTGGACTTGGCATTACTGTTGAGGTGTGGGACTTTGGGTTCTGCTGGGGGTCTGACATGTCATTTTATTCCCCAACCCTCTCCTATGTCCAAGTCATCCTGTGCCTATAAGGGTATAGGGTGTTTGTGTTATGTAAGAATATCATTAATATCATTATTATCTGTTTATAGGTCACTTATATCATATCAAATATTATTACTGTGTGGGTCACTGCAGCCCACACCACCCACCCATGTAGAATATGTTTTACATCTGTGAAAGGTTTGAGTGGTCATTGTTTGACAAACATTGCCGCTTTGTCAGACTATTGTCTGCTTGAGAAATCTCTTATCCGTTATCTAACAAATTCACACAGTCTGATGCTCAGGCTGTGCTTACATGACATCCGATTGTTTCATGTCTGGAGATTAAAATGGGCTATGGCTGGGGACACACAGGGTGTCACCTTCCATTGTTCTCCGGGTCCCTCCTTGCACTGTATATATTTGGCTCATATCTCATTAATTTCCATCTGTTTGTCTCCCCAAGCTATTGACTGAGTGGGTTTGGGCCAGAATCAGTGCTCCTTTGGGATACTGATGGCGAGGGGAGCCTTTCTGCATATGGAAACCCATCCTGGGTGTGGATCCCCATGTTCACATTGTAGCTAAATGTTTATGTGTAAAACTATTGAGATTATTATTCAATGTTATTAAGTCATTGATTTAAGTATGTACAGTATCTAAAAGATACCCATTAACAATAACCTCAACAATTGTATATATTCAAAGTTGTCTTGATGTATTTTGTATCGTAATGACACAATGTCTTTTTCTTTAGATGTAAGACATTTCACAATTTTATTTGTTTTTTTTCTTTACAGCCCAGATTTTATGTTTTTACTTTTTTCTATATGCATTTCTTACTGGGATGTTTGCACTATGTATATATGGATTGCTTCTCACAATAAACCCACACGTTCCAACATACAGAGACCGCGTGTTCCCACCAGGTAAGCCATCTGCAGTAATCTACAGCTGAGTGTTATTTTACAGAGTAATAGGGCTCTATCACCTCATTCAAGGTAACACGAGCGTCAGTGTTAGCACTAGCTTAAAGGAGGTCATAGAACTGCAGCCAGATCGCCTTCGAATCGCTCATAGCAATAGGTGGTCATAGCGCTCATAGGAGGTCATAGCGCTCGTTAATTAGTGTAGCACGCGTTTACTGTACTTTGCACACCCTATACCTAACATGGGGAGCGCAAATTGCAAGCACAGAGTAACTAGCATTATCCACACACGCTGTGATCGCACTGTATCGGGAGCCCTCCACACCAGCGCAAAGTCACCACTCAAAGGGGACGCCGAAATACCCCTAACATACCGTAAAAAGCAGAGTGGGACTTCAAACAGCCAGGTGTATAAACTCTCTCTTTATTCGTGGGAAAGCAGTCTAATCCATAACAAGTGACGTTTCGGCCATGACATGGTATGATTAAGGCTGTCATGGCTAAAACGTCACTTGTTATGGATTAGACTGCTTTCCCACGAATAAAGAGAGAGATTATACACCTGGCTGTTTGAAGTCCCACTCTGTTTTTTATGGTGTTTTTAGAGTAACTAGCATTAAGTTCACTTGGTCCTAACGCTAGTTACTAAGAGCTGGCGCTAACTGAAAAAGTTACCACCAGCTCAGAGGTGTAGGTAACGGATTGCGCTGCTGCAGAATCCGTTACCTCCAGCTCAAAACCCCCCAAAAAACAAATACTCACCTCTTATCCTGCGGCGAGAACGGCGACCCGATCCGCTGCTGCTGGCTGCCGGGAGCAGAGTATAGCAGGGGGAAGAAAGTCCCCTGTCTCCCTCTGCGATCACTCGGCTGACCAGCAGGATCTCACGAGAGGCGAGATCGTGCCGGTCATGTGACCCGGCAGTGAGGTCCTCCATGGAGTCCTATGGACACCATGGAGGGGATACTGGGGACGGTGCTGTAGCACTGCCCCAGCTTACATGAGCCTAGTGAACGCTAAGGGGCAGGCTGCTGGACTCGGCACCTGCCCCGCGATCTGCTGGGGAAACCGGGACACGATAGTGCCCATAGTTTGTAATCTCTTAATTACAATATTTAAGGAATGACATACATAAAGTCAGGAAATGTTAAATAAAAAAATAAAATCAGATGACTTTTATGCTTTAAAATAACAATTCATCTTAAAGTTCATAGAAACGTGAAAAGTCAACACAATGATTTTTTTTGTATCTTTTCGGGTAAATTCACTGACAAAATGGCATTTTGATAGGCATGTAGTTTTACCTAAAATAGCCCAAAGAAGTATGCGTTCAACTTGTGGACTGATTAGCTGAGTGTTGATCAGAGCACAAGTTGGATGTATCACTTATGGAGAACCAATGATGGGGTTCTAATATGTAGCCAATCAATGAGTCAGCTGTAGGCCAACAGTTGCCTATGCCTGATAGGTGTGTTTATTGGCTGTGTGCTGATCACATAGAAAACGGACATAGGCTCCTTTGGATTTTAGTATTATGCATCGGTTTGTTAAAAGGAGTTTTATTCAGACCAATCTTAGCTTTCAATAAAAAGCGATATAACTTTATTGGAGATTAAAATAAATTACTATGTGTAAACATACTGAAACCCAAGTCCTGCTTTCCTTTTAATGTGCACGACAAGGGTTTTCTTATTTAAGAACAAGGAAAGAATGTTTTGACTGTGTATCATTGGCCTGTCTAGAAGAGAGTTAGCATTCCCCTGGATCAAGATAAATGGCAGACGGAAGAAACCTGAAGTGTGAACCAACGAACCGCCGGGTCCACGTTAGTTAGTGTTCCAGATCAGAAATGGATTCTAAATTATGTGTGACCTTGAGAAGGTTTTCCCCCCCAGTTATTGGTCTCAAAACATGTGTAGTAACCTTTTAGTAGTATTAAAAGTAGTATTAAAAAACAACTGTCGGAGAAAACCAAAGCAAATTGCTGACATATGAACTGTAATAAAAAAATGGAAAAAAAAATGACATCCCTGCATGCCAAGTTCTATGAGACACAAATTACGCAATCGTATACTATACATAAGGCAATAAAATCAAATACATATGAATAAAATGATGAAGAAAAACTATGGTATGAAAAGGAAAATGTAGCAATTTTCTTATGATAAATCTATCCAAAGCATAACTTAGAACCTTATAAAAATGCTTATTAAAGGGATACTCTAGGCAACATGATACTCTAGGCACCTAAGCTTTTTCAGGTGTTCATGATGACCTAAGTATGCCCTTTCTTTCCTCACCCTTCCGCTGAGCCAATCGGCTGAAACAGATGAGAGACGCGGAGGACTTTCCTCCGCCCTCCCAGCTGTCAGTCAGCAGAGCGGGATTCAGATTTCCCGCTTCTGCCGACTATTGCCGAGTAGGAGACGTTATTGCGCTTTCAGCGCGATGACGTCTCCAACTCGCCGCAGTAGCTGGCGGGAGCGAGCCGTCGGCAAGTCAGCGGCTGTGATTAGTGTTGTGTGCATCCTCTTGCGCGTAACACTAATCAAAGAAGGCGGAACTGTCAAACTTCCGGGTTGAAGAGAAAGAGGAGGGAGGCGCGGGATTAGAAAAAAAACCACCGTGTGAAAATGCCTCATTTTCTGCATAGAGTGTTCCTTTAAAGCAAAAAACAAAGTAAATTTACCATAAGTTTTTCAAGGTTATTCAGAGAGTGGTGAAAAGCAGGAGAATGACTGGAGAATGGAAAATTCTAGGTCCAAATAGCCAGACCAGAAAAATTCTCCCGTTCATTTCACTTTCCAAATCGGCTATTTTGACCTAGAATTTTCCATTCTCCAGTCATTCTCCTGCTTTTCACCGCTCTCTGAATAACCCGTTAATGTCCGTTACATTCTTTTAGTGCTATGTATAAGTGTTCCTTTTAACAAGAAAATTGTGATGCTTCACTAGGTCCTGACAACATTTTTTTACTGCTTACTACAAGCTAACCAGTCCTTTTAGTAAATAAATATTAAATTAAAAATTCAGTGCCCGCGCATAAAATGCAATATATTTTTTTCGAATTTTTATAATCACGTATGTTAAAGTATATCATTTAGGATTTAGTCACACGTATAACCACATGGTGTAAAGCCCAGCATTATACTCCCAGATATCGGTGGGGCAATATCCGTTACATGTTAGGCACATACTCCACTGGCAACTCTCTTCCTATTGGCTACTCGGCAAGTGTGTAATAGCACCTAGGGTAAAAATGATTTTGTGGCACCAAAAGCGTCTGGTCAGGCCTCAGAATTGTCATTTTATCAGTCACTCTCAGCTTTCTACTCCTTCCACCCTTTCATCTTGTTTTATCCCCAGCCCATTTGCTTTTCCGACTAGCAAATATCCTCCAATTATTCCATCCCTTTTCTCATCTCCACCTTTTGCTCTTTCTTCTCCAGTAGTTATCCCTCTGCCCCATAGATTTTGCAGCTTGTCTTTTACCTCACCATATCTTCTCGCTGCATGCCAATTCTTCCATTTCTACTCATTTCTCCATTTCCCATTTTCTTCCTCACATTTTTCCTACCCATTCTACAATAAATAATAGGCAGAAATTGTAACCAGCCCATAGAAAGCTACATAACATATTCATCACTCCTTTAATAAATATAAGGGGTTATTCAGAGAGAGCCGATCTGGCCTCGAAATGTCAACCCAACAGGGAATTTTCCCACACGGTGACATTTCGGGGCCATTCGGTTATTCAGGGAACAGGCAGTTCACCAAATTTTAGAGAACTGCCAGCAAGTTCGGTGCCTGTTCGAAGGCAGTGAAATCCCCCATAGAAAAGCAATGATTAATCTATTCAGAGCACACCGAACAGCAGAGAAAAGTTGCCGAAGTGCCCTGCTGTTCGGTGTTTTCATACAGCAGGTTTATTCAGTTGAACCCCATAGGCTTTCAATGTTAAAAATATTCCCATTTTAACTCAATATCTTATAAACCGTTTATTATTTTAATCTGCAGTAAAAGTCTCTTTATTTAATGATTTTTTTAGGATCTTTTAGTAATTTTTGGGTATTTTTTCGGCAAATTTATTTTTCGTTATAAAAAAAAAGTGTTTTTTTATTTTTCTGTAACAGACCTTTTTATTATCATTCATAGGACCTTATATGTAAATTCCAGGCAATTTTTATTTAGTAGTTTTTTTGCAAACACCGTTTCAATTTTGACACTTTCAATCATATTGGGGGGGTTTTTTCACCCCGTTCGTCAGCTTGTCGGCTTTTTCCAGCACCTGGTCTGTGCTGTGATCGGAGGCTCGTCAGCTATTTCAGACGTGTTTTTTTGCAGCGTTCCGTTGGGTTTTCGGTGGGTGGTCTACGGGTTTGCGGCGGGTTTTCCCTGCACTCTGGGGACCCTGCGGTGAATGCTGAATTCACCACAGGGTGGAGAACTTTGATTCCCTGAAGTGCAAGGAAGTGGCGGGAACGAGAGAGCATCGAAATGTCGGTGACATTTCGGTGCTCTCTGAATAACCCCCACAGTTATTGATCTAAAATGACCTTATTCTATTGAAATGCTATGTATTCTTTGTTCTTTTTATTCAAGGTGTTACAATTAGACCCTATATTAGTGGTTTTCATTTTGCATTCAATGGTTCCGAACGCAGCACGTGGTCACCCTTCACGGACAACCTGAATAAATTCCTTGAAGGTAAATACTTTTTTTTTTATTTAAGTTAAAAAGTAAAAAAAAAAAAAATTATTAGGAAAATGTATTAGAAGGGAATCAACTGAGACAATCACTTTACTATCATGGAGATTTTTTTTCTTTGTTATAAAACCCAAAAGAGCTGCTACACTGAGTCACTCTCCAAAATACCTCCTGAGTGTCAGCAGGAGATTGGGTTTGAGTGATTTTATTTTAGACCAGTGTTTCCCAAACCTGTCCTCAGGACCCTCTGCCTCACCAGGTTTGCAGGATATGTGAAGCACAGCACAGGTGATATGATTTGCTGCTCAGTGATTGCAGGATTCAGGCTGTATTTCCCCAAGGTGATCTGCAAAACCTGACCTGGTTGAGGGTCCCGAGGACAGGTTTGGGAAACACTGCTTTAGACGGAAGGCTACTATAGTTAGGCAACTGGAGAATTTCTATAATTATATTTCACTATTTTGGCAATATTTTCTTTGTTTGATGCAAAAATAAATAAATAAAAAAATCAACAGCAAACAAACAACAAACTACTGTCTAGAAACTTAAAATGCTGCCAAGAATTATGGTTCTTGGATTTTGGGTGGAGCTTGGTCAGGTTTCTGCATGTTTCCTCCACTGTTCTACAGTGCAGACTGAGCCATATTAGGCAAAATAGGCAGCTGTCTAGGGCCTCGCTCAAATATGGGCGTCACAGGCTGGAATTGATATGAAATGTTAGTATCCACAGTAAATTCAGGTGCAAAAATGGGTGAGGTGTAAATCATTAAAATATTGCATTTTTTTACATAATTAGAGGAGCCTCTCATTTGAGCTTTGTATAATGCCTTATTAACTCCATAGTTTTCCCTGCTACTGTGTAGTTCAGGATACTGAAGACTTTGTAAGTGATTACTGTATTATTGACATTTTTTAAATGACATTTCTAACCTAGGATATGTCTTATTTTATTCTTAGCATATAACGATGATACACAAATCCTTAACAACATTGAATGCACTCCAGGACAGTATTTTGTTCAGTCAGGAGATGAGCAAGAAGAGAAGAAAGCCTGCCAGTTCAGACGCTCACAATTACAGAACTGCTCCGGAATAGAGGACCCATCCTTTGGGTTTTCAGAAGGAAAACCTTGTCTCGTATTAAAGATGAATCGGGTAATAGGATTTTAAAAATAATGTGATAACAATAATATTTGACCATATTCATAGCCATTTTTAACCCCTTCAATACCAAGTGATTTAAAAAAACCAGGAACCAAGACAGGTAGGGGAATAAAAACTATGTCTATTAATAACAAATATAAAAATTATACCTTAAACGCGTTTTGCAAATTAGCTTCCTCAGTAGGTATAAAGATGCTGGGCAATATTACAATCTTAACGCGAATGTTAGCGCTCCGCTATATGAGCATTAACGCTAAATTAAGTGGCCCTAGCGCAGGCTGCCCATATTACAATCCAACGCTAATGGGTTAGAAACCCTATACTTAACATGGGGAGTGCATAGGGCAATTAATTACGCCCCACTGCAGTTAACTGAAAAGTTAACCACAACTAGAGGCTGGTGCTAACTGATTCCTCTTCTGCAAAAATCAGATAGTTACCCCTCATCCCGTGACGAGAACAATCGGCCCGATCCACCTCTTCTAGCCACCGTGAGCAGAGTGAGACTGGGGAAAAAGTTCCCAGTCTCCCTCCGCGATCACTTTGCTGACCTGCAGGATCTCGTGAGAGGCAGGATCCTGCAGGTCAACTGACCCGGCAGAACAAGCATCCATGGAGTCCTATGGCGCGTTAGCACAGCATTATGGGGACAGGCTGATGACTCAGCGTCTGCCCCGTAGTATGGAACTAAAACCAGGACGCTAAGGAGAAATATGCAGTCTCAGGTTTCCCACCTTAGCATCCCCATTTTAGCGGGAACAATGTAATACTGCCCATTGTATGTCTGTTTCTGTTTAAATAGTCCTGTCCTCTGTATCCCTGGCTACTCGTGAACCTGGGCACGTTGTCAGTCATGTAAATTCACAGACAAAATTAAACTCATTTTTATATCTCCACCAACATGTACCTTTGCCTTTGAAATTTCTCAATCATTAACCCCTACACTACCAAGCGATTGTTGTTGAATTTTTTTTATCCTCACATGTATTTCAAACATGTGATGTGAAGTTAATGATTAAATAACGGGTACAGGGGGCGGAGCTTGGATGCCGAGGGGGACAGACGTGCTTTTCAGGAGCTCTGTAAATCGGGCTCCTGTTTACGTTTTTTGAGCTCATTAGGGCCACCTACTCACCCTCCTCGGCTCCTTACATCTGGCAGGGGCACTACTGACTGGAACGCTGTCCCAGACCGGGAGCTTTGACTGCCGCAGGTCCCTACGATAAACGCTGCTGGCTTCCTGCTTTACCTGGTGGACATTTTGGGGCCCACAGGACGGAGGAGCGACACTCTGACTTGCTGCTCCGGAGGACACACTGAGGGATCCTAAGCGGCATATAGAGGTGGCCTTGTGAGCTCGGGGGGCACCTGGAGTGGAGAAGGCAGACTGGCAAGGACGGCAATTTCGGGAGACTGTGGAGGTTCCTCGGCCCATCGCTACCTCGCTGACTGCGGCATGCTCTATCCGGGTCCTGTCTAGCACCCAGATGGGTAAGAAAACGGCGAAGCGGACTGACTCAGTCCCAACGTGACATTCGCGACTCGCTGAGTATCGGGCGGTTGTCTGCCGCGGGTCTCCCTTCTTCCACCCTGCCTCCGGGTTACGGCTCATCAGATGAGGATGGCTTCACCTGGTCAAGGGGGAGTGGCGATGAAGCGGACCTGCTTTCCACGGAGGCACCGTTACAGGACCAGAAGGCCAGGAAGGCCTCTGCGAAGAGGGCTGCCAAGGCGGCTCGTCGACGGGCTACACTATCTGCCTCTACCGAGGCTACTGCCATTCAGACTGCCTCGTCCGCCTTCCTGGCGGCGACCCCGGGGGAGGACGTCCAGCTTGCCACTAAAGGCGATATAAAAAGAATGATGAACGACATGCGGGCAATGTGGAGTGCGGACGTGGCAGGGGTTAAAGCTGAGGTGACCCTGGTACAGGAGCAGTTGGTAGAGATTCAAGACCAAACAACGACTGTGGAGACAGCGCATACTCACCTTGCTCGTAAGGTGGAATGTCTCCAGCTGCAAGTGGAGACCTTGTCGCGTACGGTGGAAACATTGGACGCCCGACATCGCCGGCGTATTGTCCGCATCCGGGGGGTACCGGAATCGGTGCAGCCGGGGGAGACTGTGGGATATGTTAATCGCTTGGCGGGCCACCTACTGAGACTCCCTCCCAACGCACCAGAGATCTTTGGCTTGGCAATTCGCGTCCGGAAATCGGCAGCGGCTCCGGAGACGGCACCACAAGATATTATTGCAGTGGCGCGGGAGATACCTATGAAACAAAAGCTGATGTCGTTGCCTTCGGTGAGGAGTGTTATTGCCTTTGAGTCCTCTGCCATATCTTTGTATAATGACCTGCCTTTCTTGACGCTGGCGGCACGCCGGAGGTTTCGGGAGGTGACGTCCTGCCTTTGAGATAAGGAGATTCGGTACAGATGGGGGGTGGCGGGCACTCTGCTTTTCACACTCGACAACGTGCCGTATGTTTTCGCATCCCCAGATGAGGTGTGGCCGGTCCTTGCCTCCCTGGGGATCCCCCGAGACCTGGAAACTGCAGTAGTTAGTGCCTCGGCTTCACCTTCTCTGGATCGAGGCTGAATGTTTGTTGCCATTTTCCCTTGCCTCTGTAGTATTCGAGACTGATTGTCCATACTTGATTGGAAAAGTACACCCCGAGTATGTTTTTTTTTTTTTTCTTTCCTTATCACCATGTTATTTTGCCGGCTAGCTGAGACTCCTTCGTTGAGTATTTGAGACTTATGATCTATGTCAGTGGAGGACTTTTGTTGCTCCAAATTACCCCATTTTATAATTTTTTTTTTTTTTTTTTTCTTTCTACCTATCCTGCGACCGTTACCTGAGAGGACTTTCATTTTTGCTACTAATATTTACCTACTAATATGTTGAGAGTGATGTTGCTTATTGTTTGAGTATTTTTCGTTACTTATGATATTCCCATTTCTCTCCTCTGCCGTTTGAGACATTAAGGACTACATATGAGACCCCCCCATGTTTGATGTATTTTTGATGTCTAATTCGCCCTGCGCGGCCTCTTTTGTCAGTCATTTTGTGCTTCTCGTTTGAAAAATAAAAAACTTTGAAATAAAAAAAATAAAAAATAACGGGTACAATAAAAGTTTTGCACGGAAATTGTTAACCACTTCACTGCGGAGGACGCGCTCAGCGCGTCCACCCGCAGTATCGTTCCTTGCGGAGGACGCGCTGAGTGCGTCCTCCCTTTGGGGCCAGCATTCGGCCGGGTTCCGGCCGATCTCTGGCCCCCCCGGTGCGGACTGACATCCTCGATGTCAGCCCAGCACCCGGAACTGCCGATGGAGTAATTAGGTGTCATCGCGGGGGCGCGATGACACCTAATTCAGGCGCCCCCCCCGCATGTGCGGAGGAGGCGCCTGAAAGGGAGGGGAGGATCGGACCTCTCTCCCTCCCAATCGGCGGCGTGCAGGGGGTTAAACAAGGCACCGTTTGGAAGGGCACAGCCTGCCCTTCCAAATGGTACCTGGCATTAACCCCATGGGGGCCGGATCACAAATCGGCGCCAAAAAGCGCCGGTTCGTGATCCTTTCCTGGAGCTGGCCGACATCTTGGATGTCGGCCAAACTTCCGGGAATGCCCCCTGAGGCCTGGCATCATCGTGCATAGCACGATGACGCCAGTCCTGGAGTTAACCCCTAACTGCCACCAATGGTGGAGATAGGGGGTTCCAATGAACCCCCTATCTACCGATCCGTGGCAGTTAGGGGTTAATGTTTGGTATTGTTGGATCGGCCAGAGCATGGCCGTTCCAACAATACCAAACATGAGTATGAAAAAGTTTTTTAAAATAAAAAAAATAAATAATTTTTTTTTTTTAAAAATAAACAAGTTTTTTTTTCTTTTTTTGGCTCGTTAATGCAGCAATATTGTTCCCATTACAATTATAATGTGAACAATAATGCTGCACTAACGATTTTTGTATGCGGTGCGTTTGTTAAAAATCGCGTAATTTTTCCCAAAGAAAAAAGGGAACGAGACCCCATCTCTAATTTTTTTAACAAGCGCACCCCATACAAAATATAACCGCAATTGCTCGCATATTAAAATGTGAAAAAAAAACACTTTACACGTTGTAAATTATTGAAAATTCATATTTTATTGCATTTTTTGTTATAATATACACACAGGTCATGACGTATACTTATAATAATGACATATTATGAATCTGCCGAGTCTGACGGAAAGAACGATATATAATATGTCTGGGTCATATACTAAAATAAGCCTTCAAAACACGTTTAAACAAGATGAGCAAAATCGGTAAAAATGAGCTCAGCACAGAGGCGGGAAATGCCTCAGCAGCGAAAGGGCTAATCTGAGAAAATTAATGAATACATGAAAAATTTAAAATTAGCAAATTAATAATGTTAATTTGCTCATTTTTAATTTTTCATGTATTTGTTTATATTTTACAGAAATATTTTTGAAATGTAAGATTCTGAGCTCTTGATGGTGTCCCTTATTACAGAGTTTCAAATAGGTCTACATTATTATCATACAGGCAGAAATTACCATTGGAATAGATACAGTAACTGTGATAAAAATATCTGTACAGTATCTGTATTGTACAGGGATTTTCAGTCACTATAACCCCCTGAATCTTATCCCAGTACAGCAGTGAGTGACCCCAGAGCTCTCCTTGTAGTCTGCCATCTCGCTGGCAGCTGTAATGCAGTAGCAATGTCTTTGAACATTTGCTACAGTGAGGTTTAGGGCTGCTATTTGCAAATGGTTTTATGTCTCTACAGTGTGTTTGGAGAGTCATAAATCAAAAGATTTTTTTTCTCCACAGTGGGCACACTAATCTTGCTTTAAAATGGTGTGAAAATGGTCTTTTAATATGCTAATGACTGGTTTTCAATGCATTGCAAAAATTTAGGTTTTGACTCTGAAAGGGTTAAATGAATAAAAGTGCTAAATCCATATGAGCTGACATTTTATTATTCATATATTGATATGTTTAATTTTATTTAGATCCTTGGATATAAGGCTGGTTCTGGAGTTCCGATCTATGTGACCTGTGGAATTCCGGTATGAAATACTCTTTGTATGTTTTATGGTTTGTTAATGTTTCCAAATCAAAAGCTATACTGATAACTGTATCACTTGTATTCAAATATAAACCAATAAAACATTTAATGAATATGGTAAGCGTACAATATCTGAGTCAAATAATGTTTTGCACAACTAGTAAGTTTACATAGGTGTACATCAGGGGTCTAGTCCTGGAGAAAAAAGTGAGGGAACTCACCCAAGAATTCCACAACCCCCCATTACCTGAAGATGAAAAAAAAGGATGTACAGTATATATACACCCGACCCACTCCCCGAGAATCATGTGTAACCAGGCATAGACCCCTCAGAATTATATATCCAGCACAGACCCCAGAATTGCATATAACAAGCAGACCCCAGAATTATATGTATCAGCAGAGCCCAAAATGTATATACCAGCAGCAGAGCCCAGAATTGTATATACCAACAGCAGAGCCCAGAATTGTGTATGCCAGCAGCAGAGCCCAGAATTGTATATGCCAGCAGCAGAGCCCTGAATTGTATATACCAGCAGCAGAGCCCAGAATTGTGTATGCCAGCAGCAGAGCCCAGAATTGTATATGCCAGTAGCAGAGCCCTGAATTGTATATACCAGCAGCAGAGCCCAGAATTGTGTATGCCAGCAGCAGAGCCCTGAATTGTATATACCAGCAGCAGAGCCCTGAATTGCATATGCCAGCAGCAGAGCCCTGAATTGTATATACCAGCAGCAGAGCCCAGAATTGTGTATGCCAGCAGCAGAGCCCAGAATTGTATATGCCAGCAGCAGAGCCCTGAATTGTATATACCAGCAGCAGAGCCCAGAATTGTGTATGCCAGCAGCAGAGCCCTGAATTGTATATACCAGCAGCAGAGCCCTGAATTGTATATACCAGCAGCAGAGCCCAGAATTGTGTATGCCAGCAGCAAAGCCCAGAATTGTATATGCCAGCAGCAGAGCCCTGAATTGTATATACCAGCAGCAAAGCCCAGAATTGTATATGCCAGCAGCAGAGCCCAGAATTGTGTATACCAACAGAGGGGGGGGACTCTGTTCAATGTCAGCTCCCTCACAGCCCCCCCCCCCTCTGTACATTGTCAGACTCGGCTCCCTCACAGCCCCCTCCTCTGTACAGTGTCAGCCCCCTGCAGCCCAGCTTCAGGTGGGTGGAGGTCCATGCTCGCATGTCAGGGCCCCAGGGAGCAGCTTCTTACCTATGAGCAGCCCCTGCCTGCCCACAGAGGGCAGGAAGCCATTCTGTCTCTCCTCCCTGTTGCCTCTCTCTGTCCCGGGCGCCATGTAAATCCTCCTCAGGCAGCAGACTGCTGTTTCAGTACAATAGGATTTTATTTTTAACGTTGTTAATGTAGAGTTTCTATTTGTCAGTTATGCTGAAGGCTTCTGCATCTTGCCTTTTGCAAACCATTCTTCACTTTTGTCACTTGCCATAGCATCGTTTAGAAGATCGTTTGCATTGGGATCAGTCTGAGAGAGTTCTTCAAATGCTTCAGCTCCAACAAAACTAATTTCATGCCCATCAGGATCAGCCAGAATCACAACTTGGACTGTAGCTTTTCCAGGCGTACAAGGGGAGTTAGGATTTTCTGGTTCTTTTTTTTTCATCTGTTCTTCAATGTGTGGAAGCTCTTCCTTAGGACAAGCAAAGGCAATTCTGCCAAAAGCTGTTCCATGGTCTACAGGCCCACCGATATCTTGCAGCTCCAACTTGCACTGGTTATCTGCATACCCCAAGAGGGCATTCTTTTTGGTATCATCTTTATCATAAATTGTCATTCCCAAAAGGCCAGACCAATAGGATATAGAAGTTTACAAGTTTGATACAACAAGTGTCACCTTCTGAACTGGATCTGTTTTGGGTTGGTCTTTGTCTTCCAAGTAAAATTTATATCCTCAAGGGGCTGCTACCTCAAACAGTCCTGATAACACCTCTGCTAGAGGCCACTTCAGCTGTCTTGCATTGGCTATGGCCTGGCTTGACTGAAGTAAGGTATCACCTTAAAATCATTACCTAGCTTGTACTCCCCAACACCATAGTTATAGGTAAGTTCAACAACAAAGTGCTTATCTTCAGAGCCAATCATTGTTTTACTCCACTTTCCATCGTAGGGGCCGTTGCAAGTGGCTTTACACCCTTCAAATTCCTCATGCCGCAGCACTGTCATTCCTAGCAGCTCCCTGAAAAACCTGATGTTGGAGGGTCTGCCTCCCACTTTGAGCACATAGGGCAGAGCTTTTCTACTACCCATCCTTGCAGTTGTACGTGGTGGCATAGCACACTTTTGCAGCTGAGGCTACTGGCAACACAAAGTCGGCGCTTTCTTATGACGTCACCAATTTGAAACACCAGTCAGCTGATAAGAAACAGTGTCCTGCACTTTCAGCCTGGCGGGGGGAGGCGACCAGGGGGAGAGCAAGGCCGAGGTGAAGGACGAGCCGCAGTACGAGAGAGCTGCCCCCGGGGATAAAAGGCTCAGGTGACGTGCAGCAGGCTGCTGTTTATACTCCCTCTCTGTGTGCACTAGCCGCACTGGGCTCTGACACTCTGCACGCGGCCGCCTCCCATGCTTGAACGAGGCTCTCGCTGAGTCTCGCGAGACTTGCAGCAGCAGCAAGACCGACAAGAGCTACGTTCAAGCGCACAAGCGGCCTCGCACAGGGCACTCTCGCGTCATACGGATCCAGGTGCATTGTGCTCTTGAGGACCCCGGCCGTGCTGTTAGCAGCCCCAGCGTTCCGGCAGCGTTCCGCCTGCGGGAGAAGTGCGGGAACGCCGTTCCCGCGCGTTCCCCCAGGACTCGAGCTCTGGTGTACATGTCGAGAATAAACTATGATATTGCATAAAGAGCTATGGCAATTTCCAAGTAGCCACAATAAAATTATATTTTACTATGTATCTATTATAACATATTTTATATGATGTCAATATATAGATGCGTATACAAATTAACCCCTTAACGCCGCAGGACGTACATTTAAGCCCTGCATTAGGGGGGCTTTGGCACCGCAGGACGTAAATGTACGTCCTCTGCGTTTTCAGCCCCCCCGGAAGATACTCACCTCCTCCGGCGGCTCCCTCGCTGCTATGACTGCCACGGAGTCAGATCGGCAGGGTTTCCTCCTCCGGCGCACTGACGTCATCGCGCCGGGGGTGCAACGACGTCAGTTTCAGGCGTCCCCCCCCACCGGAGCAGGGGAAGCGCCTGGAGGGGAGGGATCCTTCGGATCCCTCTATCTCCCCATCGCCGGGGGCTACAAGGCTGTGGCCAGCATCGCTGGAAGGGTCACAGCCTGACCTTTCCAGCGATGTATTGGGGTTAACCCATGAGTTGCCAGGTCGCGACCGGGCACAAATTTGTGCCCGATCGCGGCCTATTTCTGGTGGGGGCCGCCATCTTGGATGGCAGCCCCCACCTCTGGGTCCCCCCCGCGTCAACTGACTCATCGCGCCATGCGCGATGATGTCAGTAAACTGGGGAAGCCCCTAGCTGCAAAGGGATTTCCTATGGAAATCCCTTGCAAGAGATAAGGGGGTTCTTTGAACCCCTTTATCTCCTGATCGGTGGCAGCTAGGGGGTCATGCCTGATATCGATGGAAAGGTCTGAGCATGGCCTTTCCAACGATATCAAACATGACAATGAAAAAAGTTAAATAAAAGTGTATAAAAATAAAAATTAAAAAACAATTAATTAATTAATTAAAAAATAAAAACGTGCTTTTTTTTTGATGCAGCATTATTGTTCACATTTCAATTATAATGTGAACAATGATGCTTCACCAATGATTTTTTTTGGGTTGGTTTAGCTAAAATCACGTCATTTCCCCCCCACCCAAAAAAAAAAAAAAAAAAAAGGGTTCCCAAGTCTACCCCATAGAATATAACCGCAAAGGATCGGATAATAAAATGTGAAAAAAAACCCACTTTATACACTGTGGATGATTGAAATTTTATTGAAAATTCACATTTTTTTACATATTTTGTTATAGCATTCTGGCAGGACATGACTTTTATATATAATTATGATATATTATTAATCTTCCGAGTCTGCCGGAAAGAACGATATATAATTTGTCTGGGTGGTATAAAAATACGTGACTTAAAACCGCGTTTAAACATGATGAGCAAAAACTTCAGCAAACTTCACTTCTGAAAGAGCGTCAAAGTTGTAAAATTACTCCCGTCCTTAAGGGGTTAATATTCATAAATTAGAAAATGGGCATTGTTTTAGGGGAGAGGCATAGTTTGAACTGTTAAAACTTCTATAACTTGTTCAAAAAGCATATGTCTCTTTCTTTTGATAGAGGGGAGATCAGACTCGTCTTGGATCTGTCAACTTCTATCCTTCAAACAGATTTGATCTCATGTATTACCCTTATTATGGTAAACTCACACACGTAAGTAGAATACCTGTGATTTCTGAGCAGTAAGCTGTGTCTACTTTGGGGGTACTTGTATTATAATCAGGTGTAGAATAAGGGTTTGGGTCGAAATCCCTACAACCAGGTTCCCAAAATCCCGACGGCCAACTTCCTTACACAGACAACTGCTAGACGGACAACTTCCCTACACAGACAACTCCCTGACGGCCAACTTCCAGACATCCAAAATTCCAGAGGCTAACACTAACCCTACTCCCTAACCCCCTAAACCTAGCCCTAACCCCCCTAAACCTAGCCCTAACCCCCTAAATCTAGCCATAACCCTAACCACCTAAACCTAACCCTAACCCCCCTAAATCTAGCCCTAACCCTAACCCCCGTAAATCTAGCCATAACCTTAACCCCCTAAACCTAGCCCTAACCCCCCAACCCTAGCCCTAACCCCCTAAACCTAGCTCTAACCCTAACCCCCTAAACCTAGCCATAACCTTAACCCCCTAAACCTAGCCCTAACCCTAACCACCCCAACCCTAGTCATAACCCCCCTAAACCTAGCCCTAACCCTAACCCCCTAAACCTAGCCATAACCCTTACCCCTTTTAACCTAGCCCTAACCCCCCTAAACCTAAGGTTAGGGTGTTAGTATTAGGGTTAGCCGCTGGGATTATGGATGTCTGGAAGTTGGCTGTGTAGGGAAGTTGGGATGTCCGACACTTGTTCTGTCTGGAAGATGGCCGTCGGGATGTTGGCATTAGGGAACCTGGCTGTAGGGATTTGGTCCGGCACTCGTAGAATAATAATGTGTATAGTTGTTTATTCATTTTCTTCCAGGTGAACCTTACGTGGTGCTTAGACAGAAGCTATTTAACTGTATTTAATATTTTATGCAAATCTTCATTCTTACTCTTGCATGTCTATTCACTCAAAGGTGAAACTCAAGAGAAGAGACAGGAGAAGAGAACAAACAGCCGATTTGGAAAGTGAGAGAAATGGGAGAATTTTCCTGGTTTGGCTATTTTGACCTAGAATTTTCACTTCTCCTGTAGTTCTGAGTTTCACCTTTTAGTGAATAGACCTGCTAGTCTACGACTCCATGCTTTGCAGTTTTGGTTTATAAATGTACTAGGTGGAAAGCCTGCCCAGAGGGCAGTCTATTGTTAAGTGAGGTGTGCATGAATGTTCGCTGAAATGAAAGCACAGCAACATCAAGGAAAGACAATGTTTTTGGTCATATGGTTATATATTGCCCTCAGCTCATATGGGTATATATTTTCCCCCAGCTCACATGGGAATATTTTCCCCCAGCTCACATGGGTATATTTACCCCCAGCTCACATGGGTATATTTGCGCCCAGCTCACATGGGTATATTTGCCCCCGGCTCACATGAGTATATATATTGCCCCCAGCTCACATGGGTATATTTCCCCCAGCTCTCATGGGTATATTTGGCCCAAGCTCACATGGATATGTTGGCCCCAGCTCACATGGGTATATTTGCCCCAACTCACATGGATTTATTTGCCCCCAGCTCCCATGGGTATAATTGCCCCAGTGCACATGGGTATAATTGCCCCCTGCTCACATGGGTATAATTGCCCCAGCTCACATGGGTATAATTGCCCCCTGCATTTAATTGCCCCCTGCTCAAATGGGTATAATTGCCCCAGCTCACATGGGTATAATTGCCCCAAGCTCACATGGGTATAATTGCCCCAAGCTCACATGGGTATAATTGCCCACTGCTCACATGGGTATATTTTCCCCCAGCTCACATGGGTATAATTGCCCCCTGCTCACATGGGTATATTTTCCCCCAGCTCACATGGATATATTTGCCCCCTGCTCACATAGGTATAATTGCCCCCTGCTCACATGGGTATATTTTCCCCCTGCTCACATGGGTATAATTGCCCCCTGCTCACATGGGTATAATTGCCCCCTGCTCACATGGATATATTTGCCCCAGCACACATAGGTATAATTGCCCCCTGCTCACATGGGTATATTTTCCCCCTGCTCACATGGATATATTTGCCCCCTGCTTACATGGGTATATTTCCCCCTTGCTCACATGTATATATTTGTGCCCATCTCACATGGATGAGCCCACCGGCGAGCAGGGACTTCAAGATGGCCGCCGGCGGGCTTCCTCTGACATCATCAGAGGGGGCCTGCCAGCAGCCATCTTGAAGTCCCTGCTCGCCGGAGGCTGAGCCCACCGGCGAGCAGGGACTTAAAGATGGCCGCCGACGTACTTCCCCTGACATCAGAGGGGCCGCCGGTGGCCATCTTGAAGTCCCTGCTCGCCGGAGGCTGAGCCCATTGGCGAGCAGGGACTTCAAGATGGCTGCCGGCGGGCTTCCTCTGACATCATCAGAGGGGGCCCGTCGGCGGCTAACTTCAAGTCCCTGCTCGCCGTTGGGCACACATGGGCCCCGCCTCGGCGAGCAGGGATGCACGCCGGCAGTCAGGGCTGAGGCCCCGGCGGTAGGCAAAACAAAAGAAAGCGGAGCCGTTGGAGAGGCACGCGCAAAGCGCCTGTCTCACCTCCTCAGTGACTGAGCTGTGAGGCGGTGAGACAGGGAGAGGTGCGCACCTCTCCAACGGCTCCGTTTTTTTGTTTTTTTCTAACAGTTTTTAAATGTCCGTCGCGCATGCGCAGTCAGCGCTTGACGGCAACGGACTTTAAAACTGTTTTATTATATAGAGATAGGGTGTTTTTTCAACAACAAAAAAAGACATTGACTTAATTGAGTTATCACAAGCATGGAAGGAAACAGTAGGATTAATCTCATTACTCAAAAGTCAACTAGTAAACCTTTCTTTAAATTCTGAGCATTACACAGGATGGCTGGGAAAGTCCACTTCCAATTAGAATCCAGAAATGCATAAAAAGGGCAATTCAGAACTGTGCAAATATAAGAAAACTGCCACATTCAACACCCTACATTAACAATACATATCTTTATTGAGACATATAGTTGCAAGAAAAAGTATGTGAACCCTTTGGGATTACGTGGAGTTTTTCATGAATTGGTCATAAAATGTGCTCTGATCTTCATCTAAGTCACAACAATTTGAAAAACACAGTCTGCTTAAAATAATACAACACAAACATTATATGTTTTCATGTGTTTATTGAACATAACATGTAAACATTCACAGTGCAGGGTGGAAAACGTATGTGAACCCCTAGCCTAATGACTTCTCCAAGAGCTGAGTCCAATCAGTGTGATATTATTGGATGTGTTGCTGAAAGCTGTCCTTCCCTTGAAAAACACACACCAGTTTTGGGTTTACTGGTTTCTGCCTCGCAGAAAAGAGCTCTCAGAAGACCGACGATCAAGAATTGTTGACTTGCATGAAGCTGGAAAGGATTACAAAAGTATCTCCATAAGCCTTGATGTTCATGTGTCCACGGTAAGACAGACTGTCTACAAATGGAGAAAGTTCAGCACTGTTGCTACTCTCCCTAGGCGTGGTCGTCCTGTAAAGATGAGCGCAAGAGCACAGCACAGAATGCTTAATGAGGTAAAGAAGAATCCTAGGGTGTCAGCTAAAGACTTACAGAAATCTCTGGCACATGCTAACATTTTTGATGACACATCTACAATAAGGAAAACATTAAACAAGAATGCAGTACATGGGAGGACACCACGGAGGAAGCCATTGCTGTCCAAAAAGAATATTGCAGCACGTTTGAAGTTTGCAAAAGAGCACCTGGATGTTCCACAGCACTACTGGCAAAATATTCTGTGCACAGATGAAACCAAAATTGAGTTGTTTGGAAAAAACACACATCACTATGTGTGGAGAAAAAAAGGCGCAGCACACCAACATCAAAACCTCATCCCCACTGTAAAACATGGCGGAGGGAGCATCATGGTTTGGGGCTGCTTTGCTGCCTCAGGGCCTGGACGGATTGTTGTCATTGATGGAAAAATGAATTCCAGAGTTTATCAAGACATTTTGCAGGAAAACGTAAGACCATCTGTCCGCCAACTGAAGCTCCGCAGAGGATGGGTGATGCAACAGGACAATGACCCAAAGCATACAAGTAATTCAACAAAAGAATGGCTTCAACAAAACAAAATACGCCTTCTGGAGTGGCCCAATCAGAGTCCTGACCTCAACCCGATTGAAATGCTGTGGCATGACCTTAAGAGAGCGATGCACACCAGACATCCCAAGAATATTGCTACACTGAAACAGTTTTGTGAAGAGGAGTGGTCCAAAATTACTCCAGATCGTTGTGCAGGTCTGATCTGCAACTACAGGAAACGTTTGGTTGAGGTTATTGCTGCCAAAATAGGGTCAACCAGTTATTAAGTTCAAAGGTTCACATACTTTTTCCACCCTGCACTGTGAATGTTTACATGTTCTGTTCAATAAAAACATGAAAACATATAATGTTTGTGTTGTATTATTTTAAGCAGACTGTGTTTTTCAAATTGTTGTGACTTAGATGAAGATCAGAGCACATTTTATGACCAATTCATGCAAAACTCCACATAATCCAAAAGGGTTCACATACTTTTTCTTGCAACTGTATGTGGGTCATTAACACGTCAACACATCCATAGGGCATATTATTCACAGAGTTATAAACGCAAGTGACGGTGTGAATATTTAGACCATGGTGGTGGTAACAAAGAGATAATACCTATATGCAAATATCTGGTCTTCCAGGATCAGATGACGTAGTCAGATACAATTTCCACATTGTAGGGATGTCCGTTTCGGGTTTAGGAATTTTGGAATTTTCATGAAATTTCCTGATTCATGGATTCGGCCGATTTTCCAAAAATTTTCAGATCCAAAAACGGCAGATCCGAACAAATTTCCGAGCTGAAACGAAAACTTTTCGGACTTTTCGAATGTACTAGAAATGTGTAAAATCGAAATTCATTTTCGTTCCATTCGTGATTTCGGCTCCATTCCTGACTTCGGTTCCATTTCAGTAATTTCGGACATCGTATTTTTCGGTTATATCGCTGATCTGTCATTTTGTATCATTCCCATCTCAATGTATCCTTCCCGGGAAAACCAGAGAAATCTCAATGTATCCTTCCCGGGAAACCAGAGAAATCTCAATGTATCCTTCCCGGAAAAACCAGAGAAATCTTAAAGTATCCTTCCCGGGAAACCAGAGAAATCTCAAAGTATCCTTCCCGGGAAACCAGAGAAATCTCAATGTATCCTTCTTGTAAAACATGAGAAATCTCAATGGCAGAATTATCGTATCGGCAGAATTATCGTATCGACAGAAATATCGGATCCGAAAAACCATTCGTTTACGTCAAAACGAATAGACACTTTGAAACGAGGAGAACAGATATTTCGAAAAACACGAATTTCCGAAATCACGAAAAAAAGTCGATACGAAAAGCGAACCGAAACGAAACCGAACCGAAATCGGCCGAAACAAGCCGAAATGAAAATTTACAAAAAACGAACAAACCGAACCGAATCGAACTGAAAAAAAAAATCGGTGCACATTGTGTGCAAGATCCGTAAACGGTTCAACAAAATAAACTGAGTGCTCACCTGACTTTGTTTCTGCTTGACAGTTTAACTAATGGATTTTACACATTTCATATGCATACCATATACCTTACCATGACAAGACATTGGATTCAAATTATCATACAATAATTCTTTAAAATATTTTAAATTATTATGTTACAACTCAAGATAGGATAAAAGATGAAGAATACAGATTATACATTTTGATAGGACTATGCTTAGTATTTGTAGTCCAAAAATCACGATACCAAAAGTGGGAAAATTTAAAGCGTTCTTATTTCCATTAATAATACACCATCATGATGTACTGTGGGTGAATCACTGGGAAGGAACAGCAATGTAGAAATTTTCCAAATTTTTACTTAAAGTGGAATCATTTAATATTAGGCCTTTTATAGATATGTTGTGTATATGTGTATACTTTATGAATATGACCAATGTGCAAAACTATCTACAGTATAGAATATAGACATGTGCACAGCAAAAAAAAACTTGTTTCGGATCAATCCGTTCCGTTTTTTAGTTTGTTTTGGTGCGTTCGTTATGTTACCGTGATTCGTATTTCAGACCGATTCGTTATTTCAGGAGATTAGTATAATTCGTATTTCAGGAGATTAGTACAAGTTGTATTTCGGATTTATTTGTATTTTGTTTTAGTTATTAATTTAATTACTTAGTTTAGGGTAAATAAAAAAAAGAGACATAATCTCCCTGTCCTTGGTGCTGAAATAGGTGTCAGTTCCATGGATAGCAGCTCCACAAGGCTCCGGAGCCCCGAGGGGCTGCTGTGCTTGGTGCTGAATAGGTTTCAGCACCATAGACAGCCCCCTCTGAATGCAGCCAGACTGAAGGAAAGAAAAAGAAAAATGCTGCCTTCAGCAAAGAAAAAAGCCTTGTTGTTTTAAAATAAATTAGGAATCCAAAAACTTCACAAAAATTTTTTGCAAAATGCCTAAAAATCCTAAAAAATAAAGAGACTTTTTGCTCCAAGTGAAAAGAATAAACAGTTGAATAAATATTTAATAAAAACGGGGACTATTTATTACATTGAAACCTAAGGGATTTGTCTAATTTAAGCGGTCGAACGAACCACCGAAAATCAGGGCATGTCAGGGACGTTTTGGTGCTGTTCGGTGTTCTCTGAGTAGATTAACCATTACTTGCTTATGGGGAATTTCACTGCTGCCGAATAGCACCAAACGGCACCATGGCGCTGCCCAAGGCCTGTGGTGCTGAATACAACAGATTCAGCACCAAGGCCAATGGACAGGGAGACGGTGCTGAGTCTAAGGGAAACAGTATAATGAATTGGTCCCTAAAAATAAAATCAATTTGTTTTATACCGTTTCGTTTTCGTTCCATTTTCAGACCATTTCGGACTGATCCGATTTGTGTTTCGGAAGCGCTTCTGAAATAGAGATGGATAAATTTATCCGAAATTTGATTTGGACTGAAACGAAACACACATCTCTAATATTATATTAAAAGTAGTGAGTAGAAGAGTTAACACGAGAAGACTATTCTAAAAGTGCTAGTGTAGCATTTCACATTAACGTGCGATTACACCAGATGGCAATGTGCCAGAAAAGAATTATACATGAGATAATGAAAAGGTGGTGTTAGCATTACACAGCTCAGCATACTTTATATTGTAATGGGGCTGCAACTAACGATTATTTTCAGAATTGATTAGTTGGGCAATTTTTTTTAAAAAATTTTTTTATCCAAGTAATTGAAATAATAAAGACCATTTCTTTTGTTTACTTAAAATATTTTCTTCATAAAATGAGTGGGGTATATGACCGAAGGTGGAACGAATGATGAATCTGGACAGGGAGGCAAACCCGAGGTTAGGAGGGAATTTTGTGGAAGGGACCGCACTAAGGGGGGGGCGGGGTCGAAGCTCCGGACTAGAGAGTGAAAAGTAGGAAGGGAGGGGTTTGGCTCCAGAGCAGAGAGTTAAAGACAAGGAGGATGGGGTAGTGGCACAGGTATCCAGCCCCATGCACACATCATTGGTTTCTGAGCTTAGGGTATGTAGAGTTTTCCTTTAAAGTTTACCACTAAACATTAAGCGCTGTACACAGTCCAACTAATTGTCCAACAAATTAATCGATAATGAGAATAGTTGACAACTATTTTCCTTACTCATTAGTTGTTGAATAGTCAGTTGAATTTAAGCAGGCATGGGATAGGCATAAGGCTATCCTAAACAAAAGATAAATCCAGGTTAAGTATCCATGTAATTGGGCAGACTAGATGGGCCGAAAGGTTCTTATCTGCCGACATTTTTCTATGTTTCTATGTTTCAGCTCGAGTTTGTAACTTTATAGGGCCTTAGTTTCAGGCACATAAGCAATTTATAAGGTATAAGGTATAAGGAGCCTTAGCATAAGATAATGTGATGCCATAGAGGAAACGAAAAGGAATAGAACATGGGGGGATGCCAGACTAGCTGCCGGGCTTCCCAAAAGAACAAGATTGAATAGCAGTGGGGTTTGTTGTCATCTAGTTGACTAAATAAATGTGTGATTGTTTTTATAGCAGAGAGTGTGTAATTGTTTTTGGATAGATTATGTTCTTGGTAGAGGAACCCTTTTATTGGTGGACACACGTCAATAAAGGACCAATATAATAAATACATTTTTTAATCTTCTGATCGCTTTTCAGTTTACACAGTGGTGTAATTCTGGTTAATTCAAGACCTCCCTCTCCTTGCAAATGAATTGAGATGGTGTAGCATGTACCTCAGTATAATTAATGTATATTAGATATTCTCCTGAAAACAGTGAAAGATGTCAGTAAATTCTCCTTTTTCTTGAGACACAGATACAATTGACCACAGGAAGAAATGAAGGAAAAGAAGGAAAAAGGAAAAATAAATTATTTATTTATATTTATAAAGTGTTTTACCAGGAAGGATACATTGAGATTTCTCTCGCTTTCAAGTATGTCCTGAGTTCATGAACATTGACTTTTTACAGTGGGTACAGAAATACAAAGTAATAAAATGCAAGATATTAAAAACAAAACACAAATATATAGATTAAGAAGGAAATATATTGTATATAATCACTAAGTTACATGTTTACAGGTGCATTCTGTATCGAGGTATGTTAATAGAGATCTCTTAAGTGACTTTAGACTGGGGGAAGATTTGATGGTGTCTGGGAGGTTATTCCATAACTGCGGTGCTCTGTAGGAAAATGAGGATTGAGCCACTTTCTTTTTGTATTGTGGTATTGTAAGTAAGGTGCTGGTCCTGGATCGGAGGTTATAGGATGAGGGAACTGCTGGGGGAAGCAGCCTATTCAGGTAGGGTGGCAGCTTCCCAGAAAACTTCTTAAACACTAGTTTGGAAAGGTGAAGGGTGCGTCTAAATTCAGGTCAGAATAAGCAAAACGCACATTTAAAAAAAGAAATAAAAACCAATCTCTGATATCCCAATAAAATATTCGCAGCTCATTTGTGCAGCTATATTACTATCCACAATATTTTTGTAATCAAAGAACGGTTTCCTCGGCGGTCCTGCGGTATTCAAGTTTTATCATTGTAGCATACAATCAGGAACAGTGAATGTCAAGCATTAGAGAATCACCGGTGCACTTTGCATTATAAATATTCCCAATGCCATTCACAGGTAACTGCAATGCAGACAGTTAACTTTTTTTATTTCTTTCCAGGTAAATTATACCTCTCCTTTGATAGCGATGCAGTTCACAGAGGTGACCAGAAATGAAGAAGTAACAATTCAATGCAAGATAAATGGCAAAGGCATCATCAGTGATCACAAAAATGATCGATTTCTGGGCAGAATCAGCTTCACGCTTCATATTGGCTGAGAACAAACTTGTCTAAGTTACTGAAGCAACTCTGATTATTTCCAGCCCTTCGAAGCTGCTGCAGAAGATACAGCTCACCATCCACACTTTAGAAGGGCAGTTAGCTCATTATGGATTATTATAGTTAATTTTTAGGTATGTGGATCAGCATCATTATGGGTAGTATAAGCAAAGGGAAAAAGAAAAACACAAAAAACAACATTATAATGTTACATCCAAATTTTCAAAAAAAGCAAACAGGAGTGAGTTCTAGGTGACGGGAGGGAAGAAGTGACCCAAATGAGAAAAGCATTAAAATAGCCCAGTATAAAACACATCTCTATGTATCCTTGCCCTATAAGTAGCATATATACAAAATGTATTTTATTTAGTGTTCTTTGGAATATTCAATTTCTTCTCTCAACATTCTCAACTACTTTTTAACATTAAGAGGGAATTTAGTGGGAATTAGCCACAGAAAAAGAGAGCAGGTGTTATATTGGGACTTATTTGTTACTTTACGAAATTTAGAACAGCAGACTGGTGAAAATGAGGATTACAAAGAAATGGTAAGAGATTATTGGCAGAGGTGAAGCTGGAGTGAGAAAAACCTTCTCAAACTGTTCTTTTAGCAGAAATTAACATGTAAAATGCAACAATAAAGCAGGTAGGACCTACACAGTCTTGAGACTCAATAAGAGTAGTATTGGTACAGCATAATCTTAAGCGTGGAAGAGCAGGATGACTGTATTTCCCTTTTAATGTAAGAACAATTCCTACACATTCTCTTTTGCGATTTATTGTCGTCTTTCCCCGAATCTACAGTTGGGTCGGTGGCAGGCAAGACTTGTATGATGATGATAAAGTCATTAAGGTGTGTGGTCAGGCATGGGATGCAGGCAGCAGGACCCGATGTCCCATTGTGTTGTTTAAGTGATTTTATAACTACTGTCAACTTCTTTAGGTGGAATCACCAAGGAGCAATTGTAGAATAAATCAGGACTCAGGTTCAAATACCAGTCTGGGTCATTTTGGGATAAGGAGTCATCATGCACAGATACAACAACTGAATGTTTTTGCAGTTTAGCATTCCCTTAAATGTCATGGTATGGATCTACTTCTCTCAGAACATGTGGCATAGTTCGAATTAAACAGTTATTGTTCCTGGTGGGGTATGGGTCATTTTTAAACCAGATATAAAAGAGATCCTTTCCAAAATAAATATTAAAATCCAGGATGGGTTTGGGGTATATAGAACTAGTAGTAAACAGTAAACACTTTTATGAAACCACAGTTGGCATTAAGCAACTCGTCCTACAGGGAGTTCTCACTCAGGTCTCACAAGGTTTTAGTCCATTGGTGCCAATACTGACACGTCTATACCATACGCAAATCAGCCTGGCTTATGAGAGCAGTGCAGTAGAAGACCATAGGACGTAAGCCACGTATGCTGTTGTCCATTATCACTGTCCTCATAAAATGTTTTGTTTGGTACATAAAGGACTATTTTGATCTTTTCAGTCTATAACGTCACCTTTGTGTCACTATAATTTTTCTTCCTAATATCTTTTCTTTTTAATTTACCTAGAACACACATTCATTCCTAAAACAAAAAACAACTTTAGTCAAAAAAATTAAAAATGTACCATAAATAATGTGATCATGTGTTTAAAAAGTAAAAAAAATAAAGTTCATATTTCTTATATTATTTTGCTTCATGTTCATAATTTTCAAGTTATAATAACAGTAGTTTTATTTTCATACTTGTGTAGTACCCTAGGACTTTGTTGTCCCATTTTGTTTTGTATCCAGGTAACTTCTAGACTAGAGATTTAGCGATGTCTACAGACATTAAAAGGTATTTCTAAAGGAGAAGTGTAATGCTCTTTTAAGAGGAGGGATTACATTAGGAATGCCACATTTAAATAGATTTTATTTACAGGCATCCCATAATAGGTCGTTGAAAGTATAAGTTTTAGAAATTACAGAACAAAACAATGAAAACACTAGTGATCCAAATACACACACTATATGAAGTCAGTTTCAAGGCCCCCCCCCCCCAGTGTGACAACGAAAAAATCTGCCCATCCAGTCTTCACGTGCGGAGGGAGAGTGTACAAGGGGTTACAGCTCCAAGCCTCTGGGCTTACTAACTCTACCAACTCTCAGGGCCCCAAGTTATGCCAACCTAACCCCCTAAACTGTACACACCCTTCCGACTATATGCTGCCACCATGAAAGTAGTAGGGCACTTTCAAAACTCCACTAGCTGTATACCACCCAATCTAGGAGCCCAATCATATACAGCTAATATATCTACCAAAGGTTATATTCTACAGTATCTCTAAACCAAGCAATTCAGGAAGCATGAATTATCTAGATCAAAGCAGTACTGGGTTTAAAAGTTTTAATGGAAAAATACAAAAATATAAACTTTACACAATGCTAATATCACGTAAAAACAAGACATACAAAAACTTAATGAAAACGTGCAAATACAGTTCTTGAAATAAAATGGGACTTACATAGAAAACCTAACATGCAGTAGGCAACTTCCATAGGTATTTCCAGATTTCAAATGTCCCAGAAGGTTCTTAGATGTTCATTCGCCCAAGTCCTTGGAGAAATACCCAGAGATTTCAGCGAGCATCCTGTACAAAGAGCTTGGCCCTCACCCTCTTTCCCATCCATTTGGTTCACATGGGTTCCCTGATGAAGTTTCCATTCAGCCTAAGAGAGCAGATCAGATAAGGGGTTGTAAATACAGAGGTCTTGCCTTGCAAACTTCTTCGCAAAGACAGGAGAAAGAAAAAACACAAATTCTGCGCTTAAAAATCTGACACACTGTACAGAAAATGATGCCTGTGTGTGACACCCGGTACTACCGGGGAGAGCCTGAAAGGAGGGGGGATGTCCTTTGGACCCCTCTACCCTCCTGAATGGCATACAGAAAAAAAGGTCTGGCCTATCCAGCGATTCCTCTCTTTAACCCCTTTAGGTGCCAGATCGCGGTACACTCCCAGAGGTGGCTGACATCTTGGATGTCAGCCAAGCCTCCGGGGTCACCCCCTGCCCACTGACATCGTTGTGATATGTGTGATGACGTCATCTACCAAGTTAACCCCCAATGCTAGAGTGTCATCTTTGGTATCATTGGAAAGGCCTGATCGTGGCCTGAAATTTTTGGTGTTTTCTGAATAACTCTATAAACGGCAATCTAACCATCTGATGTGCATTTAGTTTAGAAACCTCTACAAACGCAGTGGCGTAGCGTGGGGGGGGGGCTGGGGGGGCCGTGGCCCCGGGCGCAGTTTTGTTAGGGGCGCATTTGTGCCCTAAAACTGGCCCGGGGGTTGAGGGGACCCAGCATGCGCCGGCAGAGCGGGAGTGCCTGCCCGGTCTGAAAGTCCGTCCTGTTAAAGGGAAGCGGCTGCGTGCAGGCGCAGCCGGTCATGTGGTCCGGCTAATCAGGTGGTACTGAGTCTCTGTACCACCTGACTGGCGGACCGCGTGACCTGCGCACGCACGCCACGCAGCCGCATCACCTTCAACAGGACGGACTCTTCAGGACCGGGCAGGCACTCCCGCTCTGCCCGGCATCTGGGTCCCCTCAACCCCTGCCGGAGCTGGAGCAATATCCAGATGAGAGCTGGGCAAATCCATGTTGAGCTGGGGCAAATCCATGACCTGGGGGGCAAATCCATGAGCTGGGGCAAATCCATGACCTGGGGGGCAAATCCATGAGCTGGGGCAAATCCATGAGCTGGGCAAATCCATGAGCTGGGGCAAATCCATGAGCTGGGGGCAAATCCATGAGCTGGGGCAAATCCATGAGCTGGGGGCAAATCCATGAGCTGGGCAAATCCATGAGCTGGGGGCAAATCCATGAGCTGGGGCAAATCCATGAGCTGGGGGCAAATCCATGAGCTGGGCAAATCCATGAGCTGGGGCAAATCCATGAGTTGGGGGCAAATCCATGAGCTGGGCAAATCCATGTTGAGCTGGGGCAAATCCATGAGCTGGGGCAAATCCATGAGCTGGGGCAAATCCATGTGTGAGCTGGGGCAAATCCATGTGTGAGCTGGGGCAAATCCATGTGTGAGCTGGGGCATATCCATGAGCTGGGGCAATCCATGTGTGAGCTGGGGCAAATCCATGTGTGAGCTGGGGCAAATCCATGTGTGAGCTGGGGCATATCCATGAGCTGGGCAAATCCATGTGTGAGCTGGGCAAATCCATGTGTGAGCTGGGGCATATCCATGAGCTGGGGCAAATCCATGAGCTGGGCAAATCCATGTGTGAGCTGGGCAAATCCATGTGTGAGCTGGGGCATATCCATGAGCTGGGGCATATCCATGAGCTGGGCAAATCCATGTGTGAGCTGGGCAAATCCATGTGTGAGCTGGGGCATATCCATGAGCTGGGGCAAATCCATGTGTGAGCTGGGGCAAATCCATGTGTGAGCTGGGGCATATCCATGAGCTGGGGCATATCCATGAGCTGGGCAAATCCATGAGCTGGGGCAATATCCATGTGTGAGCTGGGGCAAATCCATGTGTGAGCTGGGGCATATACATGAGCTGGGGGCAAATCCATGAGCTGGGGGCAAATCCATGAGTTGGGGCAAATCCATGAGCTGGGGGCAAATCCATGACCTGGGGGCAAATCCATGAGCTGGGGGCAAATCCATGAGCTGGGCAAATCCATGAGCTGGGGGCAAATCCATGAGCTGGGGGCAAATCCATGAGTTGGGGGCAAATCCATGAGCTGGGGGCAAATCCATGAGCTGGGGGCAAATCCATGACCTGTGCAAATCCATGAGTTGGGGGCAAATCCATGAGCTGGGGGCAAATCCATGAGCTGTGCAAATCCATGAGCTGGGGGCAAATCCATGAGCTGGGCAAATCCATGAGTTGGGGGCAAATCCATGAGTTGGGGGCAAATCCATGAGCTGGGGCAAATCCATGAGCTGGGGCATATCCATGTGTGAGCTGGGGCATATCCATGTGTGAGCTGGGGCAAATCCATGTGTGAGCTGGGGCAAATCCATGTGTGAGCTGGGGCATATCCATGTGTGAGCTGGGGCAAATCCATGTGTGAGCTGGGGCAAATCCATGTGTGAGCTGGGGCAAATCCATGTGTGAGCTGGGGCATATCCATGAGCTGGGGCATATCCATGAGCTGGGCAAATCCATGTGTGAGCTGGGCAAATCCATGTGTGAGCTGGGGCATATCCATGAGCTGGGGCAAATCCATGTGTGAGCTGGGGCATATCCATGAGCTGGGGCATATCCATGAGCTGGGCAAATCCATGTGTGAGCTGGGCAAATCCATGTGTGAGCTGGGGCATATCCATGTGTGAGCTGGGGCAAATCCATGTGTGAGCTGGGGCAAATCCATGTGTGAGCTGGGGCAAATCCATGTGTGAGCTGGGGCATATCCATGAGCTGGGGCATATCCATGAGCTGGGCAAATCCATGTGTGAGCTGGGGCATATCCATGAGCTGGGGCATATCCATGAGCTGGGCAAATCCATGTGTGAGCTGGGCAAATCCATGTGTGAGCTGGGGCATATCCATGTGTGAGCTGGGGCAAATCCATGTGTGAGCTGGGGCAAATCCATGTGTGAGCTGGGGCAAATCCATGTGTGAGCTGGGGCATATCCATGAGCTGGGGCATATCCATGAGCTGGGCAAATCCATGTGTGAGCTGGGGCATATCCATGAGCTGGGGGCAAATCCATGAGCTGGGGCAATATCCATGTGAGAGCTGGGGCAATATCGATAACGTGTTCACAGGTGGGGGGGGCGCACAATTCTTGGCTGGCCCCGGGCGCTGACAACCCACGCTACGCCACTGTACAAACGACAAACACAAACAAGGCCTGTATGAAAAATATATACTCTCAGTATTAATTAAAACAATGCTGAAATGCACAGCGCTTAAACATTTAAAATAATAGGATAGATGTCAGTGTTAGGGTCGAGAAGACAAGAGGTCCCAGTTCACATGAAGGAACTTGCTCACTGCCAGCTTGTCAACAAGTTGATCATGCGAGCAGTTACTAGAGCCTCTGTGTCTTGCTGGACAGTGCATGAAAATCTTAGTAGTCTAGCACCGGCCCTGTCTGTGATGCACTCATACACACTGCACTTTTCTGTGCAAATATGCGGGAGGAGCTTAATGTGGGCATGGTTTGAGGATGAGTGTAGCACAAGAGGCCCCATGATTTCCTATTGCCCGGGGCCCCATGAGTTGTCAGTCCGCCCCTGTATGGAGCCAGATCAGCCATGTTTTCCTGGACACATACAATTTACTCAGGCTGATGGGCAGTGAATAAATAATATAACCCTGCAGTGTGTAGAGCTCATGTGCTGCAGGTATGATATCAAACTGGTATCCCAGGTGATCTACCCTGATTAGATAACAGATTTTCCTCCTGCAGCATATGAATGATACATACTGCAGGGCAGCATCTTACCTGTGCGCTCCCTCTTCATGAAATGATATTATATATCCAAAAAAATGGCCAATCTGGTAGCCCTAGGTACATAAAACAGAGGGGAATGCCCATAGAGAAAAATGGGACAGAGGGGAAATGTCCATAGAAAATAATGGGACAGAGGCAGAGCTGAATTTCCATAGAGAATAATTGGACAGAGCGTAATGCCCAGAGAATAATGGGACAGAGAGGAATGTTCATAGAGCATAATCGGACTGAGCGGAATGTCCATAGAAAATAATGGGACAGAGCGTAATGTCCATAGAGCATAACGGGACAGAGCAGAATGTCCATAGAGAATAACAGGACAGAGTGGAATGCCCAAAGTGAATAAAGAGACAGAGCGGAATGTCCATAGAGAATAGTGGGACAGAACAGAATGTCCGTAGAGAAATGGGACAGAGCAGAATGCCCATAGAGAATAACAGGACAGAGTGGAATGCCCATAGAGAATAAAGAGACAGAGCGGAATGTCCATAGAGAATAGTGGGACAGAGTAGAATGCCCATAGAGAATAATGGGACAGAGCGGAATGCCCATAGAGAATAATGGGAGAGTATGTCTGCTTAAAATGTAATGATATAGCAAATGGTTCTGACTCTTAGTCCAATCATTCCTCCTATTATACTTTATGGGCATACCACTGTCATTCACCCTTGTTATAGGCATAAGGCTATCCTAAACAAAAGATAAATCCAGGTAAAGTATCCATGTAATTGGGCAGACTAGATGGGCCGAAAGGTTCTTATCTGCCGACATTTTTCTATGTTTCTATGTTTCTATGTTTATTCCACAGAAAACAGCTATAATCCCAGGTAATTTCAGTGTTAGAATCTGCTACAGTACTTGGGGAAAACCTGCGATAAGGTTTAATTTGCTACATGTCTTTTAGTGTAACAGACCTTTTTATTATCATTCATTGGATCTTATATGTAAATTCTAGGCATTTTCGTTCAATAGTTTCTTTGCAAACAGCGTTTCATATTTCAAACTTTCAAGCGTACTGGTTTTTTTTTCACCTCATTCGTCTGCATGTTGTGTCTTTCCAGCGGCTGCTCTGCACTGTGATTGGCAGCTAGTCGGGTTTCTCCGGCGTGTTCGGCGGGGTTAATCTTGCTGTTTCTGCGGGTTTCGGTGAGTGTTCGGCGGGTTTTGCAGTGCGTGTTCGTCAGGTTTGCGGTGGGTTTTCCTTGCAGTACGGCGGCCCTGTGGTGCTTGCTGAACACACCGTGCCGTGATTTTTCGATGCTCTTTGAATAACCCTGAAAGAGTTTTTCAGAAATGGGTCCTATCCAAGAGATCTCTATATATGTCAGAAATTTAATGCATGAAATATCTTTCGTGTATACAAAACAATAGCCCACTCGCAGACGTTCACATTTAGTTCAGGTAACAATTACAGTATCTCACGAAGTGAATACACCCCTCACATTTTTGTAAATATTTTATTATATCTTTTCATGTCACATCACTGAAGAAATGACACTTTGTTACAATGTAAAGTAGTGAATGTACAGCTTGTATAACAGTGTAAATTTGCTGCACCCTCAAAATAACTCAACACACAGCCATTAATGTCTAAACCGCTGGCAACAAAAGTGAGCACACCCCTAAGTGAAAATGTCCACATTGGGCCCAAAGTTATAATATTTTGTGTGGCCACCATTATTTTCCAGCACTGCCTTAACCCTCTTGGGCATGGAGTTCACCAGAGCTTCACAGGTTGCCACTGGAGTCCTCTTCCACTCCTCCATGACAACATCACGGAGCCGGTGGATGTTACAGACCTTGTGCTCCTCCACCTTCCATTTGAGGATGTCCCACAGATGCTCAATAGGATTTAGGTCTGGAGACATGCTTGGCCAGTCCATTACCTTTACTCTCAACTTCTTTAGCAAGGCAGTGGTCGTCATGGAGGTGTGTTTGGGGTCGTTCTCATGTTGGAATGTCCCTGTGGAACAGTCTCCAAAGGGAAGGGATCGTGCTCTGCTTCAGTACGTCACAGTACATGTTGGCATTCATGGTTCCCTCAATGAACTGTAGCTCCCCAGTGCCGGCAGCACTTATGCAGCCCCAGACCATGAAACTCCCACCACCAAGCTTGGCTGTAGGCAAGACACACTTCAGCAATACTCAATAATGTAGAAAGGATTCTATCCTGGACCAAGGAGTCACTTTTAATCTGACCTGTCATTGCCAATGACAGGTCAGATTAAAAGTGACTCCTTGGTCCAGGATAGAATCCTTTCTACATTATTGAGTATTGCAGATTTCTACCAGTGGAAGACTTATTGACTACCCAGGACTCTGAAGGGATACCAAGGCCTTAAGATAAGCTAACCACTGAGGGCCATTGGTACTCAACCATTGGAGGACCTGTGGACTACCTAGGATCCTGAAGGGATACCAAGACTACAAGACGAGCCAACCACTGAGGGCTATCGGGTGAGCCGTGTGAAACACCCGCAGGCGAGGTGATCGAGCCTAACGAGGCTCTGGAAAGTGAATACTCCGACGAACTATGAATTATCCAAGACAGTAAAATATTTACCCTATGTTATAACATATATCTTTTTCTCTATACGGAAGAGATTCCCTTTATACTGTGAACGCGGGAGCGCCGAGCACCGGTTCTCTGTCTTTTTTGTTGTATTTGGTGTGGTTTGGGACTGCACTTTTGGTGCTCTGGGCGACGGGGTTCACGTTTCATTTTGCTCTGAGTGTCTGTTCTCCACATTTTTCTACTGTAAGACACACTTCAGGGTTATTCAGAGAGCGGTGAAAAGCAGGAGAATGCCTGGAGAATGGAAAATTCTAGGTCAAAATAGCCGATTTGGAAAGTGAAATAAATGGGCGAATTTTTCTGATTTGGCTATTTTGACCTAGAATTTTCCATTCTCCAGTCATTCATCTGCTTTTCACCGCTCTCTGAATAACCCTGACTTGTCTTTGTAATCCTCACCTGGTTCCGGTCACAAACGCTTGACACCATCTGAACCAACTAAGTTTATGTTGGTCTCACCAGACCACAGGACATGTTCTACTTGTCTTCAGCAAACTGTTTGCGGGCTTTCTTGTGCATCATCTTTAGAAGAGGCTTGCTTTGACGGGAGTAGACGCATATTGCTGTGCTCCACAGCTGACTTTTTCATTTATGGGGATTCTGCATCTCCCCGTCCAGTTTGCTACCTAGTTTGCCATTATACTACCCCCCAGACTTGGGGAGCAGGCTCCGCAACAGGCTGTGAGTTCCCTCGACTGCGTTTGGGTTGGCGCTGGGATTTGGGCCTATATCCGCAGCCTACCTCTGGCGGCCATCTTGGGAGCCTGCTGCAACACCTCGACCAGCCAGGCCCTCTCAACTGCTGACCGGCGGATTCTTTGACCTGTTTGAGTGGCTGACCTGTTTCTCCACACTGATGCCCGACCCGGACTCGATGCCCCTCACACAGGGGTTGCTGGAGGAGCTGATGACAGGATTCCGGGAGATGTGGCTCCTTGCCAAGCAGGAGGCAGGTTGGAGCTCTGGGGTGATCCCGGCATCGCAGACTACTGAACGGCTTGTGGAGATGTCGGGGATGGGATCCGGCGAAGCTCCCCTGGCTGAGAGCAGATGTGGCCCTGGTGGCCTCAGTGGAGTACTCCACTTCCCTACCGGGCACTCTGTGGCTTTGCCTCCCCTTCCACCCACTGTATTACCTGTAGCTGCCGTCGATGTGCGGTCCCTCGCCTGCACTGGTCCGGTGAGGCCTTCTGATATCCTGCTTTCCCCCCCACGATGTCGGAGCCGCGGCGTGTGTGCGGGCCTTTTTTGGTCCTCGAGGGAGGTGATGGTCGATCTACCACCGCTGTTGCAGTGGCTCAGTTGCCTGCTCTGCCCCGTTTTGGATCGCCAGGACAAGCTGTCGGCCTGTCTTCTCCAGTGGCGCTGGAGTGCTGTCCTGACGTTTGGATGACCCTGGTCACCAGAGATTATGGTGCCTGTCCTATCGGCCTGGCTGTGATGAGTCCGATGTACCCCTTCAAGGATGGCTGGCTTCTTCCCTCTGTCGCTGTGAAATCCTGGGGTAATGCAATGTCTGCTTTGCTCTGCCTCTCACCCATCGCGATGGGTGCCGTATATGTCCCCCTTGTTTTGGACACTGGCTGAGACCCATCTACCTGCCTCAAGTCTGTGCCACCAATTTTTGAGGTGCTGTGACTTATGCCCCCCACCCTCCTCCCTCTGGAAGTTCTTTCTGTGGACTTTAATTTTGTCCCCTCATATGCCAGATCGTGCTACGGACCACCATTCCCCCACCTTATTTTTTTGGCATCTCTGGGCTCCCTCGGGTCGTGCCATTATGGCAGCCACCATGGCTCTGCCCGCCATACCTGGCCCTCGAGTGCCCTGGCCTCGTGACCTGCACTCTTCCTTGGCCTCCCCTTGTCCCTTGGACTACCTGGAGCGTGCTGGGAAGGTCACGTATTGGGCCTTTGCCATCTCCCCCCTTTTTTTTTTTTAGTTTTTATTTTTGGTTTGGGTCTCGGAGTACTTTCTGGTGCTTGATTTCCCTTCTCCCCCTTTTTTTGTTGTTTCCACTGTCTTAGGTGGTTTCCTTGCCATATATTCTTTCTTACTGATGACACTTTTTGCAGTCCTTTTGTTATTATTCTGTTTTGTTTTTGCTTTTCTTTTGAGAATTGGTCCTACGTGGCCGCTAATCTGTCGTATCTGATTCCTGATGCGGTCCTGCATGACCGCTGGCTCTTACGTATATCTTTGTCAACCCTGTGTGGCCATGATTTCTTGATATCTGTCGCTTTGCTGGCTTTTTTTCCAATAAACAATTTTGAATTGGAAGAAAAAAAAAAGAAGAGGCTTGCTTCTGGGACAACAGCCATGCAGACCAATTGTATGCAGTTTATGGTCTGAGCACTGACAGGCTGACCCCTCACCCCTTCAAACTCTGCAGCAATGCTGGCAGCACTCACACATCGATTCCCCAAAGACAACCTCTGGATATGATACTGAGCACGTGCAGTCAACTTCTTGGGTCGACCATGGGGAGTCCTGTTCAGAATGGAACCTGTCCTGTTAAACCACTGTATGGTCTTGTTCACCGTGCTGCAGCTCGGCTTCAGGGTCTTGGCAATCTTCTTATAGCCTATGACATCTTTATGTAGCGGAACAATTATTTTTGTTCCGGGCTCCTCAGAGAGTTCTTTGCCATGTTGAACGTCCACTGACAAGTATGAGAAAGTGAGAGCGATAACACACCTGCTCCCCTATTCACACCTGAGACCTTGTAACACGAACGAGTCACATGACAATGGGGAGGGAAATGGCTAATTGGGCCCAATTTGGACATTTTCACTTAAGGGTCTAGTCACTTTTGTTGCCAGCGGTTTAGACATTAAAGGCTGTGCGTTGAGTTATTTTGAGGGGGACAGCAAATTTACACTGTTATACAAGCTGTACATTCACTACTTTACATTGTAGCAAAGTGTCATTTCTTAAGTGTTGTGACATGAAAAGATAAAATATTTACAAAAATATGAGGGGTGTACTGTGAGATACTGTAATTTGGAGCCCTGCTTTCTCCAGATAGATACTGGAAGATGATGTTCAGTAGACATTTACTAGAGCATGATGTACACGAGGCTTTGGAAAAAAGTTAGGCTGCTGGGGGTAATGCAGCTGAAGGGAAAGGAAGGCTAAGACACCCCAACACCATGGATCTCAAACTCTGGCCCCCAGCTGTTTGACCTCTCGCCTGCTTTTGACACTGTTGACCACCCCCTCCTTCTACAGATCCTCAACTCTCTGGGTCTCGGTGACACTGCACTCACTAGGGTTGACTATTTATCCAACAGGTCCTTCTGTGTGTCCTTTGCTGGTAACTCCTCCTTTTCATTGCCTCTATCTGTTGGTGTACCTCAAGGCTCTGTCCTTGGTCCTCTGCTCTTTTCCATCTACACCTCCTCCCTGGGCAAAATCATCAACAGCTTTGGCTTTAATTATCACCTCTACGCTGATGACACTCAGATCTACCTCTCTACCCCTGATCTCTCCCCCCCTGTCCTTTCAAAAGTCAGTGACTGTTTATCGGGCATCTCCTCCTGGATGGCCGCTCACCACCTAGAGATCAACATGTCAAAGACTGAACTCCTACTTATTCCTCCCTCCAATGCCTCCCCACCTCCTGACTTCTCTATCACGGTGGAGGGTATCACCATCTCCCCATCAAACCAAGTTCGCTGTCTTGGAGTTACACTTGACTCTGCTCTTTCCTTCATCCCCCACATCAAGTCTCTTTCCTCCTCCTGCCGATAAAAACTGCCTAATATTTCCAGAATTCGGCCATTTCTTACCGCGGTCACCACAAAACAACGCATCCACACCCTGGTAATCTCCCGACTTGACTATTGCAATAATCTCTTATCTGGCCTCCCTCTGTCCCGCCTCTCCCCCCTACAATCCATCCTGAACGCCTCCGCCAGGCTAATTCACCTCACCCGCCGCTCTGTCTCTGCCGCTCCCCTCTGCGAGTCCCTTCACTGGCTCCCCATCCACTGCAGAATTAAGTTCAAAATCCTTATCCTTACCTACAAAACCCTCACTAACTCAGCTCCCCACTACCTGTCCTCACTAATCACCAAATACACCCCAGCCCGCTCCCTAAGGTCAAACAGTGACCTGCGCCTAGCGTCTCCCTGCATTACCTCTTCCCATGATCGACTGCAGGATTTCTCACGCGCAGCCCCCATTCTCTGGAACGCTCTCCCTCGTACTGTCAGACTTTCCCCTAACTTCTCTTCCTTCAAATGCTCCCTTAAAACATTCCTATTTAGGGAAGCCTACCACCCAACTCACTAACGCAACCATCAATCACTCTCACCTTACAGTCCTCTCCTGTTTCCAACTCCAATCCTCCTAGATTGTGAGTTCCTACGGGAATAGGGCCCTCATCTCCTCCTGTACTGTTTGTCAAATGTTGTTCATTGTATTGTATTGTAACCCTGTCTATACTGTGCCTATTGCACAGCGCTGCGGAATATGCTGGCGCTTATAAATAAAGAATAATAATTGTCTACAATTCCCAGACCTCTTTAAATGCCGATAACAACCAGAGAATCATTGGAGGTGTAGTTTAGAAACATCTGGTGCCAGAGCTTAATATTCCTACTCTATGGTCTCTAGTTTATTTACAAACGTTGTTACCCTACGAATCTGCTGAACTAGGCTGCCTGCAGCGCTGAGGCACAGTCTTGCCCCCCGGGAAACCTAGCAGCTTTTTAACGCCGTGAGCTGCCGTAACACCAGCCCGCATTGTTAAAAAGCATCTAGATTTGTCTCACCTGTGGTTGCCACGGCAGGGCCAGAAAAAAAATATTCTCCGGGCCTTTACGTTTCCTACCCACACACCAAGTGTGATAAATGTACTCTCACACCCCCCCCCCCCCTTTAAAAGATTTTAATAGAATAAAAGAACAAACTCTTTTGGATTACTATAAAAGTTTATTAGGGCCTCTTCAAATCGTTCTGCATGTGCGCCTCTATTAACCATTTCTGGTAGCAGCGTGGGATATATTGGTCCATTATAGAAAATAAAAATAGCAAGATCAATGCATCTGCAGAGGGTATACCGTCTGCCTCCCCTCTGACGTTAAAACAAAAACACTCAACATGGATATGCACAAAAATACAGCAGAGAACTGTACGTTTCAGGTCAAACCAGAACATTTTCAATGTTAAATAAATCCTTGAGAATTTTTAATACCACCTCAACATATCGGGAGAAATTCTACGTGGGAAATTAACCTTCAATTTCAAAGGTTGTCCAGATCCTTAAATGCACATTTGGTGAAGCAGGTCTTTGAAAGAACCCTAATAATGTGCCATTCTGTAGGCGTCATCGGTGCATTCTCCACGTTTTTTAGCTTGGGTGGATGGTTGAAGCAATCATCTAATCAGGTCTTTTAATGGAGAGGAAATGACCCATTGGGAAACTGGTTACAAAACATGTCCATCAGGCAAGTCTAGCTGCAGAAGATGCGCTAATGTCTTTGTGCAGAAGATTTTAAGTCAGTCAATAGCACGGGAAAAGGAAAAGTCAGTTGCAGAAGAATTAAGTTTTAGTTGAGATTATAGACAGTGAGGTTAAACAGATTGATAGCCGGTGCGACTCTTTCGTCTTCCAATTAAATAGGAGATAAGGACAAGGACTATGAGGAGTAAGAGCACCACCCCAACTGCGATTGGAATAAGAAAGTTCAGATTGGCGTCAGCAAAGCATTCTTCAGCTGTTGAGACAGGAAAAACAAAGAGGGATAAGAAGCAAGCAAAGATTTTCAGTTAGTATACATTAGATGCAGGTCTGGGCATAAAGCGTGACAACAGATTTATCTAGAACCAAAAAAAAGGTTTCCTGCGAACAGAACCTCAGTATTAGCAAATCGCTCATCTAAATCCTGACCAAACAGTCAATGTAATTCCTAGGTCATCTTGCGCTTTAGGCTAGGGTCAAACGAACGCATTATTCGCAGCGACAGTCAAAAAGTGCAGCCGAACGCATTGCCATTTTTTCACGGAATGTGCGAAAACGGTCAGACGACGCGCATTTTCGTGTGATTTTTTTTACGGATCGTCAATAAAACAATGTTTGCGTCAGGACATTAGCAGCATCTGACATCTCCTAATCATGCACACACGCCGCAGCGCACTCTGTACTAGCGGTTCTGCGTGCTCGAAAAAAAATGCGTTCATTTTCCAATTGCGTTGCTGGACTTTCGTGCGCCCGTACTTTGTATATTGACCATCATTTGCTGCTAGTGCGGCCGTGATTAAGTGCGCCTAAACGCACGTTAAAAACGCGTTGGTGCTGGATAAGGTTGGGGGTCAGACCAAGTTCTGTTATTCCGTAGTACATGCATGTCAAATGGACCACATGTAGGGTCTTGCAAAGTATCCAGGCCTAGACTCTACAAAATGTAAGCTTAAAAAAAAAATTTAAAAAAAAAAAAAAGGACACTGCCACTTATAAAAATACACGATGCTGTGCCATCAAGTAAAAGGATGTAAAGGAAAAATAAAATTAGTTTACATTTTGTAGATTTTTCCCCCCATGATGCAACATTTACCAGAAGCTGTACTTAAAAGGGGGTGGGGCTATTCTCCAGGTTGAGATCAGAGATGGCAACTGGAGGAGATAAGACAGGGAGCTTAAAAGACTAACAACCCCCCCCCCCCCGTGCTGTCCTTTTATTCTATTGTGTGGGATGTATTGAATCAGTTATCAATCCAGTCACTCCATTATATGGCCAAATCCACACAGTGAGGAGCAAGTGACGTAAAGATACCAAGAAAAAACAAAGTGGATGTAAATTGTGACAGTAAAATATCTTTAATTAAACACATACATGTACTTTGGATTTCTCATCAGCAAAGGAAACCATTGTGGCAACCGCCATTTAATGGCTGCTCTGGAAAGCTTACCCACTCCATAGGCTTTAACAGCTTGAGCTGTGTTTTTGTCAAACCACAAATCTAAACACTAGTATAGCTTTTTGTGTATTGCATGTTTCTGACTATGGGCATGCTAAAATGTACCAGAGGATAATACTTCATGACATACTATTTGTTATAGGGATACAACGATTTAGACCAATTACCAATTTATTTAATGTCATGTGACAACTTTCCAATAAATCATTTAGGATTTTGCTGTATGCTTGTCCACTTTATGCTAACATTGCAATGTATGGCCACACACGCCATTTATCCACTACCCAGACCTCTGACACATTTATACATATAGCCCAGACAGGGTTGGACTAACAGGCAGAGGAGGGGGGGGGGGGAAAACACAAACATGGGGCTGTACAGACAGGCCCACTTTATTGCTGTAGTTAAATTCTGCAAACAAAATAAATCACATTTGTGTGTTTGGACAAGTCAGTTTGGCCTTTCTGATGATACATGACGGGAAGGGGGGGGGGGGTGTGGTAAAGAATGCAAATACAGGCGTCCAAAGAATCTTCCACTGTCCTCTGCTCCAATAACTCCACATTTGGTTCCGGTGTGGGAAAAGAGTGAGGGTAGTGGCATTTTTTTGCCTTGCACACCACCTTAGAACTGGAAAAAAGCTAAATTGCTATACACATTACATGGTCATATTTGGTATCGTTGGAAAAGCCAGACTGACCATTCCAATGACTCACTGAGGAAAGGGTCCCTTGCCACCCTCTCTGCAGCACTCTAGGTTAGGTTCACCAAAACCAATGCGTAATACCAGTGTGCCAATCGCCTTCATACTGGCTGGGGTGGGGAAAATGAGAAAGTGAACAATGACACTGCACTAAATCACTACATACAAATTGACAGTTTCTGGCACCACCTCGGAGTCCAAAATTTAAAGGGAATTAAATTGCATATAGGATCAGCAGCTGTCCTCTTCCACTGTGGAAGCATATCCCAAAACTAAAGGCAATATTGGCAAATGGATGGTGAGGTCTGCGCTTCTTCCTAAAAAGATCCTCTTCGCAGGATGTGATGGAAATGCTCTTGCTGTTTCACCGGTGTGATCGGTTGCATTCCAGAAATGCAAACTTGACATTTTTATGCAATTATTTCTAGAATGCAACAACAGATCACACCGTTAGTATACCTCTCAACTGGTGTAACAGCGAGAAAATGTCCATCAGACCCTGTTAAAAGAATCTTTTAGGAAGACGCAGACCTCACCACATCCATTTTTCAATTATAAAAGAACAATTGGCAAAGTAAAAAAACAGTGCTGCACTATAAGTTTTATTTTTATTTGTAAAATATAAACCAGGTCATGCTCCGCCCTTCCTAACTATACCATGCAGGGCCTTCTAGCTGCTGCAGTTGAAGACAAATGGGTCCCAAGAGGAAGAAAAAAAAAAAAAGGGGGGGGGGGTGGTCTGGAGAGTCAAACCCCTGCAGGTCTAGAAGGCTGCATGGAACCCATTACAGTGACATCTTCTGCACGCTGCAGGGAATCCACAAATCTTCTGCAGCCGTCACACTGAAAATCTCCCAGTACATGCCTGATCTTAGGCCTCCTACAGACTGCATTCTGCCAGGCCGCTCCAGATGGCCACGTAACTGCCACCAGCATGTTATTGTTGTAACATGGCTACACACTTTTGCAAGATCATGAGATCACAGCTGGAGGCCAACAGAGCTGCGTTACAACTCCCATGCAGGCTGAGGGGTGCTGAAATGTGGCCAGCTGGAGAGGCCTGGCAGAATTCTATTAGTGCATTCTGCCAACTGCCCAGCCCTTACATACCACCTGGCACGCCAGCCCAGTGCTGGCTTCCGTTATTGGAAGTATCTGGGCATTTGCAGAATTACAAAGTATGAGAAAATGCCTGATATGTCCAATAACTGCACTGTACCCAATGGTATTGGTGTGTACTTACCAGCCATGTCTCTGCAGACAAGTTTGCCCTAAAAAAAAAAAGAATGTCAGAAGTTCTCAGCTGTTTGTCAACTGGTCACTTCCAGCTTTTCATATTGAACACAGTATGAAGACTTAGCATTTATATAAATCCCCTCAAGCTTCCCAGCAAGACTGTTAACCATTTTATTGGAAAGTTAGTCTTTCAAAAAAGGAAACCATTGACAATCTTTTAGCCATACGGTGGTATGGTCACATGCGAGGAGATTCTTCATCTGTATCCCCACCCTGCAGAATATGATGGTGAAATACCACCAAGATTGTACTGGGGATAGTTCATGGAGACCATCACTGGGTAGAAACCATAGTGCTTCTTATGGTGTAAGCACCAAGAGAGGCTGTTTATGTCAATTGAGACATCTGTACACCGTGCATAAATCTGAAGTGGAAAAGAATGGTATGAACGCAAGAGGGAGATTAACATAATGGCTAATCAATAGAAAACCAAGAATCTAGAAATGAAACAGGGAAAAAAAAAAACAAGAGTATAAACAGCCTGTCAGATCTAAACCTCCCCCCTTCAAGTGGTTTATAAAAATCAAGACATTGGAGTGTATAAATGCAGACTATCTGGAGGATACAAAAAAGTTAAATTAAATCATTGAAATTCTTTGGACCCAATTTGGACTATAAAAAGATATTAACAGCTGTTGTAATCTATTGCGCAAAATGTCAAACAGGACAGATTCCTTAAAACTGTTGATATCCAGCTGATTGTCTCGTGCGACCAATGAGATAGACCACCACCACTAGGATTACTAAGGCTCCCAAGACCGCTCCCACGACTATGGGTACAGTGTAGTTCTTATCTGCATTGCAATCTTCAGCTATATGTAGAAAGAAAATAAAAGAAAAAGGCCACGAAACCAGAAGTTAGTTGCAGTGGGTTAACCGAGTTGCAAATGTAATTACTTTATTAGGAATTTATAGAACCAGCTAGCAAATACATTGCTAGGGGTTTAATATAGTAAAGTCACCTTAAACTGCAAGTAAAATGTCACATTTAAAGATATCATCAGCACTTGCGTGGTTTGAAAGGACAATGACATTTGAATGGTATTGCAGTGTGACGCAACATTCTGTCTTCTAAACAGGTTAGCATTCAACTTTTTTTAATGTACTGTAGTCACCGTAAACTAAACAGCACTTTCATGTCACAAGCGTTAACATTTAAACCACAGCATTGATGGTTTAAGTCATTTGACCAATTTACAAACTCCATAGATTCCTTTAACCCACTTAAGGACCAAGGAGGGTCTTTAAAGTCAGATTTATGACAGCACAGTTGTCATTGGTCCTTAAGGGGTTAAACATGGTGACTCACTTGCCTTTTAAGGCAGCACTAGATGTGAAGAGACAGATGACAGCAAATAGACAAAACACCCATTTAGTGATCAAATTAAATGGAACATGACCAATCCCTTTGTAAACACAATGAAAGGCAGTGACAATAGGACAAGTACACTAGAGTATAGCAAGGATATACCAAATACTACTGTGCCCAATTGTCTAACAATGGAAGCCCCGTGTGTAGACTGCCCTGTGCACCTCATGCTACATTTCGATAAAGAATGGGGCTTGGTTGGAGTAATGAATCATCGATAAATCTTCCCACACATGTGACGCAGGATAAGAGTGAGACTAGAGGACAAATAAATCCTACATGGAATAGATTTTAAGAAGCAATCTATTCAGATCTTACGAAGTCTAAACTCAACGCATGGGAAAGGGGCATTAATCTTTACCATGTTACATGACCTGCTCTTGCTGTGCATAGGCAGCCATGGCACAACACTAAATATCTAGTCTGTATCAGTGAGAATATAAAAATCAGGCATCCTAGTGTGTTCTTTCCAGAGTCTAAAATAATGTGAGTGAAATGAGGGAGCAGCATTTATCCCTTACCTGCAACAGTCTACAGGGGGGGGGGGGGGGGTATGAGGTTATAGGGCCTTTTAAAAAAGGGACATTCGAAAGCTTTCATTTATAAAATCTCTGCCTGCCTAAAAAACACTTGTCAAGTTATACAGATAACACTGAAGAATAAAAATGATATTCAATAAACATTTGTTCCAGTCACTTTATTTTTAAATTACTGGGGGAGAGAGATTTTGAAGACTTGCTAAACATAATACAAAGTCACAAAAACATGTTAAAATTCAAGATAGGCTCCTGTTAAATCTCTAATACAGAAAGTAGTTTTCAAACAAATTATATTACCCAGAAGACAAGAGGTCTGAATGACATGTCGTACCCATATGTTAATGAATACAGCGGCATATACTGAGGTTACCATCAGAAAAGGCACTTTGTTCTTAAGTAAATTTTAGTAAACTGCCATCAGCAAAGTGTTACATCAAGTTTAACCGATTTTAAAATCACTAGACAAACATTGTGATATTGATTGAAAGTGATACATGGCCAAGAAGGGGTTTCTGTGCACGGAATGTTCAGGCAGGTGAAGATACCAAAATTCTAAATTAAAGATCTTGTCATTAGTGTATAAATTATATTCATTTTTATATAACATGTATACAATCCGTGCATATGCAGAATGGAAAAACAAGTAGATGGGATAAACAGCTCTGTGATGAGGATTATTGTATTTGATGTTGATTATAAACCATGAGGAATTAAAGCTTCTGTCATTGACAATAATTGAAGCAGACAGTACTTTTGAGGTCTATGCAGAGGCTTTGCCATGAATGCAAAGGGTACTGTGAAATTAATGACATTCACAGGCATGTTACACTCTAGTTCCATTTGAGGGAACAGAGCCAGAGCCTAGTGGTATGTGGTCAAAAGACTGGTAAAAAAATAATTCTGATTTAAAATTTGACAGGATTTTCAGCCTTCAAATAACCTGAACTGCAACACTGCTCAAAAGGACTACATTAGCCAAGATGGCTTTAGCCCAGTCTAGCAACTAGATTTCTCCTGCATGAAATTATGTGGACAGACTACCCAAATAGGAGAGGATGTAACAAACAGAAGGAGCAGTGAGTTTCATTCCCAAATACTGCTGGAATCAGTGAAAGGCTACAATTGACAGCTGAGAATTATTCCTAGGACAGAGATTGTCAACCTCATGTGACATGTTCTCAAATTTCTAGGGTGCCATTTTGGCCAAGAATCATGAAACATGTAGATTTGAAACATCTGGGGTGTCAATTCACCATTACTAGTCCAGGACCACCAGGTCTACTCTGTAGATTTTTTTTGTAAATCAGATTCTAATTTTTATTCTCAAGCACAATAAACAGGTGACACAAATTAAGGGCTGATGTAAGGTCAGATTCTGTACAAAAGGGACAAATAAACATTACAAAAAAGCAATAGTTAGGTCATTACAATGTTTGATATCCAACATAATTTTTTCTTCTGCCAATTAAATAAGTAATTACAATAAAGAAGATTAAGCATGCAAGTGCAGCACCAACTATGATTGGTATTAGAAGGGAATCATCGTCGAGCGAGCATTCATAAGCTGTAGAAGACAAAAATAAATTGGTAAACAAGAATACAAACCAAACAATGGTAAAAAAAAAAAAAACACAAGTCTGACAGTGAGAGGCTATAGAAATGTGGCATTAACTTTTTTGGTAGACATCATTCCTCTGAGAATGAGTTTCCTAATCCATCTCTGAAGACAAAAAAAAAAACCACAGAAGACAAAATTAAAGTCTCACCTGTTCCATAAGTTTCATTGTGTACGCCGAAAGGCTGGACCCTCACATCGAAGGTGTTAACCTGCAGGTCCTCAGACACCGATATAGTCTGCTCCTTGCGGCACAGGTATGAACTTTCTAGAGACGCTTCCCACAAAGTCAGATTTTGGATGATTCTGTACAATCTCCCTGAAACACAACGTTTAGATTTACATACACCAACAGTCTCAAAAAGCGAGATCTCCCTGCAGGACAAATGCATATTTACTGGCTGGTGAACCGGTAGTAATTCACGGCAACCACTCACCTGAGTCAGTGTCCAAAGTGATTGCTAGTTTATCCAGATGAAAATTGTTCTTTTTCTGTTGAAACCACAAAATAAAAAAAATTATGCACATTGACCAAATAAGACCTAGTAAGCTCCTATGAGCAGGGCCCTCTACACTTTATTTCCAAAATATGTTTCTGTATCACGTTCCCTTTAGTTATAGTCAAGCGCTGCGGAAACTGTTGGCGCAATAAACAATTCTATAGCCTCTAAAGTGGCAGTAAGCACTTCAAGCGCCCAGACTTAAAGTGCCCTCAAGTTTTACATTTCAGAAGGAGGATCTCGCCATATGCAATGTTTATCAAGAGACCAGAAATTTTAGCAGCACATTTTTATATAAATCACGCATTGCTCTTCGATACCTACATTTGACAGACAAGTGGTTCTTCTGACCAAAGACCGGTTCCAGAGCAAAATCATGTCTACTAATGTGTAGTTTACAAGTGTGAAATGCCAAGAAATGAGCACACATATGGATCCAAGATTTAAAGCTAAAGAGTTATCACAAGGACAAAAAAAAAAAAAAAAAAATCACTTTTTAATGTGAGATTTCGTAAAAATTAATAACACTTACCATTTCAAAGTCAAAGTCCATTCTAATCTTTGTGTCATTGATGGATAGGGTTGCAGTCTCATTTCCACATCTTCCAGAGCTATTGGTGGTATCTGGGTTTATGTTAAACAGAATGGATACATTCTAGAAGAAATATAAAAACAAACCCTGTGAGACCTGAGCGGGCACCCACCACAGAGCAGGCTACTAGTGCTGTTGCTCGTCCCCCAGATCCTCACACCCTCACTATAAAAAAACAACTGCTTAATATCATAACCAACCAAAAGCATTAAATATTGGTTTGAAGGACAGTTTGAGTTGTACAATTCTATTGCATTCGGCTTTGACAAAGACATTGTATTTCTGTGTTCGAGTCTTTGCTTTCACAAGCCGAGTAGGAGATTAGTTACCCCTTATCCACCCCCTACATCATTTCATAGGAGACATGGTAGATCCTGATCGGACTCAAATAGCAATTTGTAGACAAGCCATTTCTCTCCAATCCTGTCAGTCTGGTCAAGATCACTGTAGCCGTACCAGAACTAGTTATACTCACTGATGCTCAACTTGTCTCCATATGTTGAGAAAAACCTTTCATTGTAAGCTTTGTGGTTGGATTGTCATGTCTGGGGAGTTTATTAAGGGGCTAGTGTTCTCCCTGGCAGGAGGTCTGTACAACAGTTGTATCATAGAATCTGCTCCATTATGCCAAAAGACTCAAGATCCCCCAAAAAAAAAAAAAACAAAAAAAAAAAAACACAAAGGCAGAGGGACTTTAATGTTGGATCTAAAGTGAAGATGCCTACCTTGCCTTCAACGGTCAGTGAAACATTGACCTGGAGACCCATAGAAGCCAAAAGGCATTTTCCAGTGCTGTTTGAAGCCGAGTAGTTCCCAATTGATGGTTTATCCACTGGTTTGGGGGTTGGTGTTGGGGTTGTGACATTAGGAGTCACCTGTGTAGTAGTCGCTGGTTTATCAGCGTCACATACAAACTCTGAAATAAACAGGACACTTTGATGTAACGGTTACACAGAAACTGACCTGTTCTATGAAAAGCGGAGCAGTGTATGATACAAAACAGTCCATTTCCATCTGTTAATAAAGCTCCACTGACTCCTAGGGAGGAGGTCAAAAGAAGGCTATGGGCTTTAAAGCATGACTGTCACATCAGAAAGTCAGAAATGCCATTTGTTCTACAAGAACAAAACCCAAAAAACCTGTGTATCAGTAACACCTACAGATTAACCCCTTTAGGACACTGGACGTACTATGCAGTCCTGCATTAGGTGGGCTTTATTGCTGCAGGATGGCATAGTACACCCTGCATCGCACTGATAATTCCATGAAGCCAGGTCTGCGTATTTATACCCTCCCGGCACACTGACATCACACCGGACGTGATGATGTCAGTTTCAGGCACCCCCCTGCCCCAGATTGCTCTTTCCAGTGATGCATTCTGTTAATCCCTTAGGCGCCAGGCTGCGATCTGGCACAAAATCATGGCCCATTTCTGGTGGGGGCTGCCATTTTGGATGGCAGCCTCACCTCTGGGTCCCCCCCGTCACGTGTGATGACATCAGGTAAACCCCCTAGCTGCCCAGGTATTTCCTAAGGAAATCCTATGGTGGAGATGATGGGGGGGGGGGGTTCCAAAGAAGCCTCCATCTCCTGATCAGTGGCAGCTAGAGGGTCATGTTTGCATCATTGGAAAGGCCTGAACTTGTAAAATTGCCCTGTCCTTAAGGGGTTAAGGTTAAAAAGGCATTGTTCCACCTTGTGCAGTTTAAACGAAAAAAAAAAAAAATGAAAAAGCACGCACCTTGCCCAAATGTATCATCCTGTATAAAGGCTTGTAGAGTTACATTCCAGATCAGCTGTGTGACGTTCTCCGATATTAAAGTTTCATCGCTCACACATCTGAAAGTGGAGTTTAGTGGGACTGGATCCAAGAACTTTGTTGTAGAACTCACCAATCCTAAAAAGTGAAAACAACTTGTTACATGCAGTAATACAATGCAAAGAACACTAGTCGAGTGTCTTGCCAATAATTGGGCAGAGGCTGACAGCCTCTACCCAATTTTTTTTAATTTTGTCCCATTTTACTTATCAGCTCAGGGTCGGACAAAAAAAAAAAAAAAAAAAAAAAACAAGGCTTTTTTTGCACAATTTCTGTATTGTAGGAAACTCAAATTGTACGCTGCGATGGGACTCCTTAACTTTACATATGCAAAGTCCTGCAGCAGCCTCTGATCGATGGGAGCGTGCTGTCACTTTGGGTGGGTTACAGAAAAATCACTTCAGTGTTTTAGGCAAAACATGGGGCTACTTCTCACATCCTAACCATTAAAATAAAGCTGTCAGGATGTGTAGTGTTCCTTTAAATTACATTTAAACAGTGCTCAATGAAAATCTGCTGCGATCACAAGTACCGTAGATACTCGAGTATAGCACGGCCCGAATATAACGATGGATAGAGATCTATTATGGAAATGAGACGATATTCAAGACTCGAATATAACGCGAGGAACACAATTCTACTGTACTGGTAAACAAAATCCTTCCAGGTTCTCTTAACAGTCAGGCTCCCCCTCAGGTCAGGGTGTTCTGCTCTACAATGATTGCAGTTGTTACCAAGTATGAAGCCGCCAGCCACCTGTCTTTTCTAGCGATTAGATGGCTGGCGGAGGCGAGCGAGGTAAGTGATTGGCTTAAACCGAGCTTGCCCTCTGGCCATGATGGATCCCACCTCTCCCGAATCCGGGCGTTCCTGAAGTGTTTGCAAGCATCAGGGAGCCCATTCACTTCAGCGGAACTTCCGGGAGACTTGGGATCCAGAGCAAGTTTTTTTTTTTTTTTTACTTGCGATGCATATATCTAATATAACGCGTCCCCTCCAATTTTATGGTAAGTTTTTTTGTCACCAAAATCTAGCGGTATACGCGAGTATCTACAGTAACACTCAAGCCATAGGAGCGCACTGGACGCCATCACAAAATCATTACTGTGGGAGTTTGAGGAACAATGTAACCTTTATTTGAAGTAACAATGATGCTTGTACATTCCGCTGCATACCATGTCTAAACAAAGTAAGTGGCAAAAAAAAAAAAAAAAAACTACCATTTCCATCAAAGCAGCTGGTCCCAACATTAAAAAAAAATTGCAATGCCAGTGAGTACAGGTGGCCAATTTTTTTAAAGTAATGCATAAAAGCAGTGGCTGCAGCCAACCCAGTGCATGGGGCTTTTGAGATATTGAATAACGACAGAACTCTGGCCAGAAGGATCTAGACCAGTGGTTCCCAAACTTGGTCCTCAAGTATCCCTAACAGGTCATTTTTGCAGATCTTTGGGAAATGCAGACTGAATCCTGCAATCACTGAGCAGCAAAATCATATGTGAAGCAAAGCACAGGTGATATGTGAAATCTGGCCTGTCAGGGGTACTTGAGGACAGCGTTTGGGAACCACTGCTCTAGAGACTGTTAAACCAAAAGAAATGTGGTTTCTTACACGTACCTCCTTTAAGTGCATCTTTGAAGTATGTGGTGTCACTTAAGTTGTAAGTGAAGGTGAGGACGTCACCCCGGTATGTAATGTTGGTTTTGGTGAAGTTTAAACTCCACGAGTGACCGTTCCCAAAGTTTACCCAGAGTAGAGGAGGGCTGCTGTCATTCCCACAGGAGCTTCCATTCGTTGTTACTGTATCAGGAGCCGAGAAAGAAGCATTTTTCTTAAACCGCAAAATAAAAAGAAAAAAAGTCATTTCCAAATCCATTAAACTGAAAAAATTATATAGTTTTGCAGATTCCAAAAAGAATTACATGTTCACTCAAGTAACACACAAGGACTGCTCCCACTGATCAGTGCTCACTGAACCCACACACTGGCTACACAGCTGTTGGTGGGTACATTGAGGTTCCTGAAGAGGTCAGGACCAGAGCGTTGGTCTACAGCAGTGGTGTCCAAAACCCAGTCCACATGTACCACCAACAGGCCAGATTGTAAGGGTTACCTTGGGAAAATTTAGACTGAATCATTGCAATCAGTCACGTGTGTTGTACTTCAGATCTGGCCTGTTGGTGCGCCATGAGGACAGGGTTGGGACTCCCTGGTCTATAGGGAGAGACAGCTACAGGTTTTCCATCATGAGGGATGAGGATGCTGAATAATGGAGCGTGAAATAGAACTTCTTTGCACCAGATGTTTTGATAATTTTTATCAATATTACATTGTTTCTAGAAAATCCAAGCCAAGCCATGTTTGAAAAACCCAGGCAAATAATCCATGAAAGGGTTAAAAGTGGCCAGACGGGATGGAGTTGCTGTAACATGTATCCTTGTGGCTTTGTTTGCTGGGATCTGTTCTTTATAAAGTAATTTACCAGGAAGGACACATTGAGATTTCTCGTGTTTAAGTATGTCGTGGGATGCGTTTGTACAAATACTGTAAAGCTCCATGAAGCACAGATCCTTGATTGACCTGCGCAGGGTTATCAAGGCACAGAACAAATGACGAACAAGCAAAAAGTAATTTTACTGCAAACCAACACAGTAAAAAAAATCTCAGGAAATTCCCAGTACACCGAAATAAAACACTGCAGCGTTTAATTCACAGCGTTCGAGTGAGTAGCCATTTAAAAAAAGGCACCGTCACCTGATCCAGATGCTCACTTTCCATCTTTTGGGTACCCAACTGAAGCCGAACAATCGCTACCTGACCTAGCTTTTTCCAATCTCACTATATTTATGGGAGATTCCTATGCCTCGGATACGGGTCACAGTATTAAGTGACAGATTTATACCAAGCCGGAGCTTTAGAACCAAAAATGTCAAAAACTGGCTGCCCAAATTTACCCGATTGTAATTTGAAAAGGTTTTTATATAAACGGCACCCATTCCATGCATATTATGGAAGACATTCAGTCTAGGCCAGCCGTCCACTGGATATGTAGTTTTACAACTACGATTGACCCATTGGTCATACAAGCTTGAATGGCGTCATTAACCTCCTGCCCAGCCAACCCATTTTTTATAATCTTGGAGTGGCTGACCGCTCACCTCTTCTCCTGGGCAGTGGTCTCTGCCACTTTCAGATGGTGGCAGGTCAACTACACTGCACACTGTGCTCAAGCAGCCAGACAGCACTCAGCACAAATGAATTGACCCGTCTGCTCAGCTGAACCTGTGCACGCTCAAATCAGGATACCTGGAAGACTGTCAAGCAGTGGTCAACGGACAGCATTCCAAGCCGAGGAAAGCTCTGCTTTTCGGCACAGATTGTGGTGCGTGATGGCTAGAATGCCCCTTTAACAATATGGTCTTAAATGCCTTTAATGTCCTTTCAGTTATGGATTTTACTTGTTCAATTCCAAAAGTTAAGGAGATAAAAGCACAAGGAAAATGACTGCATTGGGTGCCTGCTAAGCCCATTGGGGTGACCTTAAAACTTATGAATAGGGATATTATAGGTTTCTCAATCCCAGGACTTCCATGGAATACAAAAAGGAGTCCTGACACCTTTGAAAGCCAAGAAGGCACCTTTTAATACCACTTTCAAAACCTGTGTATGCACATCTTTTCTTGCAGAATTAAAAGGTTTCTATAAAAGGCAATCTGCCAAGCCTGGAAGAACCAGGTGTAGAGTAGGATAAAAACAAGGCAAACCCTAGAAGCTGCAAGCACAGCAGGGCAGGAGCCACAGGCTGGACCACCATGCTGTCACTCATCTAGAACCTAATCCATGCATACTAGGGCTGTGCAATTAATCGCAATCGCAAAACAATTGCGATTTAAGCACATGCAATTTCTAAATCGCATAAGGCTGCAATTTTATCTATTTATTATAGGGCTGCGGAAATTAACGTGTTTGGCACCCTGTATGCTTCCGGCAGCATGGAGCTTTGGGTGCTCGAAGGGGGAACCACGTGTACAGCCGCGTTCTCGCGGCCCGCGACGTGGTTCCCCCAGGCGAGCGCCCAAGCTCCATGCCGCCGGAAGCTCACAGGGAGCCGAACACACGGAGCAAAGAGGCTGGGGCAATATATCCATGTGCCGGGGCAATATATCCATGTGCCGGGGCAATATATCCATGTGCCGGGGCAATATATCCATGTGCCGGGGCAATATATCCATGTGCCGGGGCAATATATCCATGTGCCGGGGCAATATATCCATGTGCCGGGGCAATATATCCATGTGCCGGGGCAATATATCCATGTGCCGGGGCAATATATCCATGTGCCGGGGCAATATATCCATGTGCCGGGGCAATATATCCATGTGCCGGGGCAATATATCCATGTGCCGGGGCAATATATCCATGTGCCGGGGGACAGTATATCCATGTGCCGGGGGACAGTATATCCATGTTTGAAAAAGCAAAAACAATGGGCTAAATCGCAAATAAAATCGCAATCGCAATATTCATTCAAGAAATCGCAATATGATTATTTTGTCAATATTGCACAGCCCTAATGCATACTATTAGTATGTGGATCATCTCCTGAATCCCACTCCCTCACCACACTCATAAACCACTCTGCAAAAGTCCATGAGCATGGCTGGATGAAACATCTTCCTGCGGGTCATAAAGATTAACCCCTTCACTACCAAACGTTTGAAAATGTGTTTCAAATGGAGAAACCAAAGTTAATTAAATGTAGGGTGAACTGGAACGTTTGCACAGATTAGTTACATTTCATTTTAATGTTGCTCGTTTTACTTTACCCATTGCACAAATATTGATGAAACCGTTACTGAAGCGCTAACAAGTTGCATCGCGCTGTACAATGGGTTCTGAACTTGATATTGCATCTGATCTTACACATCACACGGGGTCTGCGTTGTTAGCAGACAGAAAAGACCTTTGTCTCAAATACTGTTACTGATAAAAATGTTCAGATCTGCTTATGGGGATTTCTAGTGATCAGAGATTAGCAGTGCAGCTTCTGGAAAAAACCCTGTGCATGGAAATTACAGTAACACCTTGTATCTGTACAGGGATTCTTCATGCAACACCTTGAATCTTATCCCTTGTACAGCAGCGAGTGACCCCACAGCCCTCCCTGGCAACTAATGCAGCAGTGTGTTTGAACTCCTTGAGGTTTGGAGCTGCTATATACAGCTTGTTTTATCTCTCGGCAGGGTGCCTGGAGACAGACAAGACTGACATTAGTGCCCCCACTGGAGAAACTAATCAAGAAAAGGTGAAAATTGGGTTTTGATGCCGATAAGCAGCGGCCCTTTGCATCAAAAGGTATATTCAAACTACCCACAGATAATGGATCAGTACTGAAGGTGCGTTTAGAATAAAAACAAACTTACAGACGACGAGTTTGTGATTTCATACGTTACAGTGAAGTTCACCATCAGGCTGGCGTGTATACAGGTGTGATCAGAAGAATTCTTAATTTCTACTTCAAAAGCCTCAGACTGCATAAAACCTGTAACAAAAAGAAAATAAGACCGCTTTACAAAGTACTTTACAAATTCGTTACAAGATCCTAAAGGTCACGTCAGAAAACAATCTTACGTTCTTAATTCAGTAATGCCATTACTGAAAAATCCCTGTACCTCACAGCAGAAGAGGGGCCACCACAAGCGTTCCCACACTTTCTTGCAAATTTCCAGATAAAGGGCTGAAACTATCGGATTAAACTGAAAACTAATAAATTAAACAGTGTTGTACAGACTATTAGACTCAGACCGAGATAAACATTAACCTTAGCTGATTGGAGGAGACGTGCCGGCTGCTTTAGGATTTTGTTCTAGGGTTCTGGTACACGAGTTTGTTTTATGTAGTTTACACTAGAACTAAATCGCACAGACCCTGGGTGCTGCCACTGGGTGGTTTGAGTTTTAGTCTTGTGCCACTACTCCACCCTCTGGTCCAGAGCTGCCATCCCTCCATTTCGTCCTGTCCTGCCCCCCTCCCACACACTCTGATCCAGTCTCTTGACCAAACTCCTGCACATTTCTTACCCAAACCTTCCCCTTCGTTTGGAGAGGAAGCAGATGTGGGCTTGTACTGCGCAAACAGCATCAATCCACTCTGACCAGGCACTGTCATACTTTCTAAAAAAATAAAAAATAAACACACCACACAACAGATAGGGTTGGCTGTCCACAGAGTCTGCATTCGTGCGATCATCTGATATGGTCACTTGTTGTCTAACCAATCAACCAATCCCACAACATGGAGGTGAATCAACCCTCTTCCACCAGAAGACTTTTTTTGCGACTACAACAGATCTAGCGATCTTTCCCATTTCAATGGGATTTGTTGGACAATGCCAGGATGATCTGGTACAATTTACATTAAAAAAATTTTAACAAATGAGTTGTATAGTTAATCCACAGTGCTGCGGCAGGGAAATTTCCCCCTAGAGAAGGGATTCAGTGCAATAGGTGAAGCCCATAGGAAGGTAAAAGCGTTTTTTAAAAGTGGTTTATTCTTTTCACCACAGAAAAAAAAAAGCCTTTAGATTTTTTGGAATCTGAGTATTTGACAAAAATGTTTTCCTCTAGTCCGGTGGTGCTGTCCTTGGAGGTGCAGCACCCCCCCCCCCCTCCAGTCAATGAACTAGGGTGAGAGACTGTATTGTCCGTAGTCCAAAAGACCAAGTTAGTCGTCTGACTAGATGACGTGGGTGTCAAGGTTTATACACACTACATAAGTTGTTCAAGAAAAGGAAGAAATTAGGGAAGGGTTGACCCCCTCCACCCAAAATTCCTTTAAAGTAAAAAAAGTCAAGGAAATATAAAATTGAATAGTTGCAGCCCTAGTTCAGATGTAGGAGCTACTCGTTAGCGCCGAAATATCAGGAGCTGCATTAGATGGTCTAAACTCCCTTAAATCCAGCCCATCTATGCTGGTCTACAGGGGTTACATGCCGGTGCTCCTTGTAAGACAGCGGCTCCCAAAACAAGACAGGTTCGTCAGATCTCTGAAGCACAAGTGATAGGATTTGCTGCGCAGTCAATGCAGGAATCAGGCTGCACCCCCCCCCCCCAAGGTAATTGTTAAAGCCTGACCTGTTGGGGGTAATTGGAGGCCCAGTGTTAGGAAACCATGCAAGTCGCAGGTGTCATGTGACCATGGGGAGGCTGGAGCAAGCATCTAGCCAATCCAATGGCTTTAATTGCCAAGAGCCATTGGTGGTGGCTAGGTCATGAAATCCCAGAACCAGACTTAAGCCTCGTGTGTGGAACCTGCCCTCAGGTTTGACCACTCAAATTACAAGTCGTGTTCAGTGCCTGGAGCTCTAAAGTCCCTTACCGGCAGAAAGGGCTTAATTTTCTGCATTAACTATGCTCCATTTACTTATTCAGTACATGATGCATGTACTTTGGACAGGGTGGTCATTTTCTGCCTGCAGGGTCAGGTTTATACAATGGACTTTGACAAATAGAAATATCTACCTTTACCCAGGACCACGCTTTACTTTTCTGAAGACTGACACCAATGCAGAGATGGCAAACCTTGGCACCCCAGATGGCGTGGTACACGTCCCATGACACCCAGTCACACCTAAAGCTGTGAGCGCATCATGGAACTAGTAGTTTAGAAACTAGGGCTGCAACTAAAGATTCAGATTTCTCTCTTTTTTTTTTTTAAATCCAGTTTACTTAAAAAGGAATTTTATGTAAAAACCACAACCCCTCCCCTTTTTCCCATAAGCAATTTGTGTAGTGTATGTAGCTTTTGTACGTACATACATAAATTGCATACTTTCACAAGTTATGAGTGTGCTTGGTCAGAGGGATGGGTTGATGCTGCATGTGCAGCTTAAGCCCATGTTTACTTCCTCAAATGAATGCAACTACAAGCACTTGATCATAGATGACGTCAGCATGAAATCAGGGTTAATAAGCTAAAGTGGTCGGGTGCACAGAGTATCCTTTTAAATAATTTCGTGAACAAACTGAGTGGGAGGAGAGACTGAAGGTGGAAGGGAGTGACTTTGCTCAAGTGACTTGAGTATGAGAGGGAGTGGGTATGGACAAAAGACTGGATCTGAGTGAGAGTTTGGGGAAAAGACCAGACCAAAGGGAGGGAATGGCAGTTCCTGACCAAAGTGGGTGTGGCAGGGAGGGTGGTGGCACAGGACTCCAGCTTCAAGTAAGGATAAAACAGGCATACAGCTCCTTCATCCAGTGGGAGTATCCTATTGTTTGTGTTTATGGAATAAAACAAACTGGTTGTGTGACATAACCCTAGAACTAAATCATACAGAGTAAAGCAACAGCGTGTCTTTTCCAATCAGCTCCGAAGCTGGGGTTATATACGCTTAACTCAGTCTGACTAAACAGTGTGTGCTGTACACAGGACGATTAATTGGCAATGGGAATCGTTGACAACTATTTTAAAGCGATTAGTTGTTTCAGCACTACATTGAACAACATAAAACCTTTAACGAGGTTTCAGAAAAAAAAAAAAAAAAAAAACAGCAAAGTTCCCGGCAGTTTGTGTATTCAGAGTGGTCAGACAAATTTACAGTGAAATACATTGCAGATTGGCCCAAAACCGTTAATCTTTTAAGAGAATGCTGCACCGGACTGTCACTGAAATGCTGATTCAGTGCTTAAGGGATTCACCCGTTTAAATGTGAAATAATGCTAACAGTTTATATGCTTTTCACTTTCAAAGCCTTTTTTTTTTTTAGAACACCTTTTTGTATTTAGATAAAAAAAAATTGCAAATTTTATTTGCTAAAAGTGTTTGGCCGTACATCGCAATATTAATGTAAATTGGACAGGCTTTCAGCAAAATCTTAATTTATTGGAAAGTGGTCACATGACATTAAAGATGGGTGAGTACCTGGAAAAGAGTATCAGTAATTTTATCATGTCTAAAAATAACCAATTTGTAGCAGTGTATCTTTGTTAGTCTGGAAAAAAATCTGGCTCCTAGATACAAAGCAAATTTGTCAGGTCGTGACTTAGAGGGACACTCTAGGCAACAAGACCAAAGCTTTTTAGGTGGTCATGATGCCCTGAGTATGCCCTTGCCTTCCCCCCCTCCCCTCAGCCGATCGGCTGACGCAGCTGAGACGCGGAGGACTTACTCCGCCCTCCCAGCTGTCAGTCAGCAGAGCGGGATTCATACTTCCCGCTTCTGCCGACTATTGCCGAGTAGAAGACGTCATCGCGCTTTCAGCGCAATGACGTCTAACTCGCCACAGTAGCAGCTGAGGATTAGTGTTGCGCGCATCCTCTTGCGCAACACTAATCACAGAAGATGGAGTTGGGAGGAAGCCTGCTGATTGTCTGGCTTATGTGAGAGGCGTGCATGCGCGCCTCTCACATAAACCATTAGCCAAAATCAAGACTTTCAGGACGAGTGCGGTAGAGGGAGGTGACTATAAAAAAAAGTGGTTGGAAACAAGTGGATTTTAGGGTATTGCAGTAAAAAAAAAAAAAAAAAAACCTCAACTAGGTAGGAATAGGTATATTTTAATGTAAAAAAAAAAAAAAGGGGGGGATTTGTGCCTAGAGTGTTCCTTTAAAGACACATGTGATGGAACCATTGATTGAGAACTACAGAAAAAGATAACTTGCTGTTAATTAAACACAGGTGCTTTAACAAGAGGAACAGCAGAGGAATTCTTGTCAAATCCTGCAAAGTTTAGACTAAAACAAGTTTTTGTCCACCAAGGGTTTACATTTCCCAGCTGTGAGAAGCTCCATATGGCAGCAAGGTGAGAGGCCTCTGATCATGAGGCAAAGATGGCGAGGACGACACCGGGATTACACGGAACGAGCTGGAACCTGCATTACATTACCTTCCAGATAGATCAGCCCGGATCAGTTACAACGAAACCTGATATTAAGAGCAACTCCGGACAAAGTGCCCTTTTAACAACCTTGTTACTGTCAGCTCGATGCTTTTTATAATCTCTTCTCAAAGAACAACATTGTAGTCACGAAGAAACAGCCCATTAAATATTGAACGCAGGGCAAGAAGTGAAAACCCTTTGGTAAGGTGACAGCTGAAAATTAATACGATAACCCAGGCGTAAAAGACAAGGGAATAAAGAGACCATTACAAGTCAATTAAAAGACACATACGTAGCAGATTATGGAAGTTAAGCAGATGTTTATCCTGCAGATGTTATGGCAATAAAGTGGGACAGCAACTGAAAGCAGGTCAATATTACAGAAGCGCACGTTCAATAAAGCAGTCATTGCGTGTCAGCCAAGAGAACAGAACACTTAACGAGTATTCCAGCGTGTTCATTTGCACCATTAATATATTTAAAAAGCGACGGAATCTTTAGGATTTTTAAATTTGAGAGTCAATTACATTTATGAGAGGTCGTGCTGATCAGCTGAGCTGTCAGTCCGCCTGACTTGTCACTCAGAGGGATCAATGCTCACCCTGCACAAACCACACCCACACCATGAAAAGGGAAGAAAGGGAGCCGGAAGCCGAGTCCGCAGTATCTCAAAGTCTATGAATAAAGCCTTCGTGGTAGAGCTGTGGTTTCCAAGTTCTAAAGTATTTCACCAGACAGTCAAAGCGATCTTAAAAGAGAATGAATAAGCCAATACTATATTGAGTATAAAGAGCAATTCCCCCCCCCCCAGACCATAGGTTATTATCTTGGACAGACATTACACCAGGGTAACCAAATTCCGCATAAGTGCCTAAAGGATGACCGAAGAATTGTGGAAGCTATAAACACGTTGGCCGCATGTAACCAGAAGACATCCAATGACCAGCCTAGACAATGCATCACCCTCAGCGAAACAAGATTCTGGCCCCATACTCCAATAAACCCAATGGGTTTTCTTCACTGACCGAGCAAGATCATGCAGCATCTGAGAGCCTAATCTGCCCGGCCAGGACCCATTATAACACCCCCACAAGAGAGCCGATTGTATCCGTAAAACAATCGGAATGTGTCATTGGCCAGTTCCGAGATCAACACCTGCCAAACTCACCAACCCCTGCTTAAAAACTGGCAGACACACAGCAAGTCCACACCTGCATATTCTACAAGGAACAGAGTATAGACGCCAGAAACCAGACTGTCACACTGCCTATACATGGCTCGGGTACCTCTGACAACCCCCCCCCCCCATGCTAAACTACAACTCCCATGATTCTCTGGCCATTCATTGCTCTTAAGGAATTCCAGGTATTGTAGGCCATAAACCTCCTGGATGCTGGAGTCTGAGGTCAGTTTAAGTGTGTGCACCCCTGATTGGGGGGGGGGGGTCCTAGCAGGTTCCTACTGAAGCTGAGACGGGAAACACGTCAGATTCTGGGGGTAAAGTCACCCAGGAAACGTCAACTGATCCGGTTTGGCATTAAGAAATTATGCCTATCGGTGTCTGACACGCTCGTGGCCGGTCAAAGGTCAGTCACGTGCTAGTTCTGGAACTCATCCAGTCAGGCCGTAGTGATAGCGCTCAGAGCTCCACAACCCCCATCACACACCATGTGACCCTCCCTATGGACCACCGGATGCGCTACAACCCTAAGGGCCCTCCTACCAAACAATTTCAACCTGCCTGATGCGCAGCCCCATCTGCTGCTTGTCAGGGCTGTATGCGAGGCCTGGTCACCCCTCCGTACAAAATAATGGACGATCCCGCGGGCATTGCAACTCACCCAGACCCAGCAGCAGCGCCAGGCACAGACCCCGCACAGATACACAGCGTTCCATGGCTGCCCGTGCAAAACCAAACACCGCTGAACCAAGCCAACAGTATCACTGCCTGCACTGGGACCTGTACTGTCACATGACAGCGCGGGGCCACGCCCCCAATCACTGAAACCACAGACGTCACCGTCATCCTTCTGTTTCTCTCTCCTTCCTCCCCAGAAAACTGAGGCGGGAGGGAAGCTGTCTGTGGTAGAATATAAATATTGTCTTATATATGGCATTACATACTTTATTATATTACTTAGGAGCTAGAGGACACTTTGGTCATGGATGGCGTATTTACACATTTCTGTCTGCACCATAGCCAGGTGCAAGCAACAACAAAAAACAACAAGCTCCATATTTCCTATCTCGCCTGAGGCAAAAGACATTGAGGAATGGTGGAAAAAAAATCGGGCTTCTATTCATTGTGCTTACATAAGGAGGGAAAAGGTAAAAAAATAAAAGTCTGGATTTAAGAGGAAACGTATGTCTCCCGTGGGCGAAAACACAGAGCCTGAAAGATGCAGAAAGGAGGGGACGTGAAACAAAAAATTAAAGCAAGCAACATTATATGCTGAGTCAAAGGTGCTTGTGATTAGGTCCAGGAGTACAATTCATTGTTTAACCCTGGGAATAAGGGCAAATGTATCAGGGAAAGTGTAAAAGATACCAGCTGAGCAATGACAGACATATCATTGATATTACTATGGGATCGACAGACACATAGATCCATGTAGAAACCCATAAAAGTAAAAATCTATGGAGGAAAACCTCAATGTAATGAACAGTGTACTACTAAATAATAAGTTCAATTAATTAACAACTACTCCTTAAGGCTAAGCCATCATGACATGTACATTGGGGGGATTCAGGAACTTTATGCCATAAACCAGGGGTGTCAAACTCTGCCCCCCCCCCAATGATGGCAAACAACAGCTTTCATGATTCCCTGGCCATCTACCCAACTCACTAATACTCCTCACTGCCCCAACCAGTCCATCACTTTCACCTTGCAGTCCTCTCCTCCTGTTTCTCACCCTCCAACCCTTCTAGATTGTAAATTCCCAAATAAATAAATAAAATAAAATAGGGACCTCGTTTCCTCCTGTGTTGGTTTGTCAAATGTTACTCGGTCTCAATCTATTGTAACCCTGTCTATATTGTGCCCATTGCTCAGCGCTGCGGAATATGTTGGTGTTATACAAATAAACAATAATAATCTCAAAGAATTCTGGGAAATGTAGCCCACCAACATCTGTGGCCGGAGTTTGACTTCCCTGCCATAAACGAAAGCATAAACGCCACCCATACATTGAATCCTCGTTATTTTATTACTTTTACTTAAAGGGACACTCTAAGCACCCTGACCACTTTAGCTTATTTACCCACTTCACTACTGAGATCGAGATACCTTGGGCTTCAAATGTACCATCCGGTGCACAATATCTCGATCTGCAGCTCTGTAGCCCAAAAGCAAATGAAATTGCTTTTGGGCTGCAGATGGTGTCCCCAAGGTTTTAGCCCTGGTGGCATAAAGCCCAAAGAGCTAAACCTGTGTAAAATCAGCTAACTGAATGTCCTGACATCAGACATTCAGCAGCCGATACAGTTGCAGCCCATAGTTCACTGTAATGACTGTAACTTAATTTGGCAGTAGATGCCACCATCTTGAGTCCAGGGGGGCCCAGAATCAAAATATTATTTTACTATATTATTTATTTTAAAACAATTTTATACTTATTTGTGAGTTTTACTTTGGAGCTGTGTGATACGCTCAAACACACTGTCAGGTATATTATAATGGAAAATTAAAATGGATGCCTGTAGCCATCTTGTTTTAATGTAAAGTCTTTTCTTTTTCAATTTTTATCCTAGTTTTAGAAATGGACTCAAAGATTTTTTTTTTATAAGTTCATGGTAAGGACTTAAAGAGTTATGTTTTTTTTATAATCGCTAGAGATAAAGTGTTTTTGTATGGCTGAGCCTAGTGCCAGATATGATGCTATAGACGATAAAATGTCTGTATATGATATATGCTAAGACATGTCATATTTAAATTTATTGGTTTGTTTTAACAAGTCCTTGAATTAAAGATATTTTTCTTTTTGGGTATAGAAACATATTTAAAATCTCTATGCAAGTGTATAAATATATTCACAAAATATATTTTTATAATCAATATATTCTATATATTCACAGTAAATAATAGATGCTCCAAATATTTGTAGAGTATAACTGTGCAACAGTATAATTACTGAAGAATAGAATACGCTATTTAAATATAGAAGTATTTTCTGTTGATTTAACTAGAAAGGAACCTAGCTGATAAAGAAGTACTTTAACCCTTTCGCTGCTGAGGCATTTCCCGCCTCTGTGCTGAGGTCATTTTTACCGATTTTGCTCATCATGTTTAAACGTGTTTTGAAGGCTTATTTTAGTATATGACCCAGACATATTATATATCGTTCTTTCAGTCAAACTCGGTATATTCATAATATGTCATTATTATATGTATACGTCATGTCCTGTCTGTATATTATAACAAAAATGAAATAAAATATGAATTTTCAATAATTTACAACGTGTAAAGTGTTTTTTTTTCACATTTTAACATGCGAGCAATTGCGGTTATATTTTTTATGGGGTGTGCTTGTTAAAAAAAATAGAAATGGGGTCTCGTTACAATTATTTTTGGGGAAAATTACGCGATTTTTAACAAACATAGAAACATAGAATAATGTCGGCAGATAAGAACCTTTCGGCCCATCTAGTCTGCCAAATTACATGGATACTTTACCTGGATTTATCTTTTGTTTAGGATAGCCTTATGCCTATCCCATGCTTGCTTAAATTCAATTACTGTTTTGGCCTCTACCACTTCAACTGGAAGACTGTTCCATGTATCCACCACCCTCTCAGTAAAATAATGCTTTCTGACGTTACTTTTAAACCTTTGCCCCTCTAATCTAAGACTATGTCCTCTTGTTTTGCTACTTTGTTTCCTTTTAAATATACTCCCTTCCTCTACCTTGTGGATTCCCTTTACGTATTTAAATGTTTCTATCATATCTCCTCTGTCTCGTCTTTTTTCCAAGCTGTACATGTTAAGATCATTAAGCCTTTCCTGGTAACTTTTCTCCTTCAAGCCGTACACCATTTTAGTAGCCCTTCTCTGAACTCTCTCTAAGATGTCTATATCCTTCTGGAGATACGGTCTCCAGTACTGCACACAGTATTCCAAGTGAGGTCTCACCAGTGCTCTGTACAGTGGCATGAGCACTTCCCTTTTCCTACTGCTAATACCTCTCCCTACACAACCAAGCATTCTGCCAGCATTTCCTGCTGCTCTATTACATTGACTACTTACCTTTAGATCCTCTGAAATAATAACCCCTAAATCCCTTTCCTCAGATGTTGAGGTTAGGACTGTATCAAATATTCTATATTCAGCCCTTGGGTTTTTACGTCCCAGTGTAATGCCCCGAGACGCCAGCGCCGCAGGAAACCTAAAAGCAAGCCAGTTTCCTGTAAGGAGACTGGTAATTCCTCTACAACCAGGCTGATCCAGCAACCAGGTGCTGGCTAATGCACCCTTATTCCCCTCTACAAAAAGGAACCACTCCCAAGGTGCAATGCTTCTGCATTACCTTGGTAAACACCAAGCTGACAGGGAGCTACCGCCTGTTCCTGCTTAAGAACATTAATCTATTTTGTTTCCTCCAGCATTTCTTGCCCGCTGTGCCAACATTCCACAGATTCCTCGGAGCCTGCTGCCCTGCACCTCGCAGAATCTTCAGCCTGCTGCCGAATCCTCCACCGCTGCCCTGCACCTCGCAGAACCCTCATTCCGTTGCTCTCTGTTCCTGCATTCCTCGGAGCCTGCTGCCCTGCACCTCGCAGAATCTTCAGCCGCTGCCGAATCCTCAACCGCTGCCCTGCACCTCGCAGAACCTCATTCCGTTGCCCTCTGTTCCTGCTCCTCGGAGCCTGCTGCCCTGCACCTCGCAGATCTTCAGCTGCTGCCGAATCCTCCACCGCTGCCCTGCACCTCGCAGAACCCTCATTCCGTTGCTCTCTGTTCCTGCATTCCTCGGAGCCTGCTGCCCTGCACCTCGCAGAATCTTCAGCCGCTGCCGAATCCTCAACCGCTGCCCTGCACCTCGCAGAACCCTCATTCCGTTGCCCTCTGTTCCTGCATTCCTCGGACTGCTGCCCTGCACCTCGCAGAATCTTCAGCCCGCTGCCGTATCCTCGACCTGCTGCCCTGCACCTTGTAGAATCCTCTTCCCGTTGTCCTCTGTACCTGCATTCCTCGGAGTCTGCTGCCCTGCATCTCGCAGAACACTCAGCCCGTTACCTTGCATCCCAGGAACACCTACAGACCCAAGACCCTTTGCCTACCAAGACTCTTCTGCCTTTTGTTTTCTATTTTTCTCTAACGATCTCCTTAGCCTTCATTCTCATATTATCTCCTTTCTATGTTTAGATAGCTTAGTACTATCCTTCTGTTTACTCTTTTCTCATCTTGCTTTCAGTTAATTACACATATATATATTCAGTGTCTTCCCTTCCTCCTCTTATCCAGCTCCTTCATATATATTTTTTATTGCCTTTATGTTACTCCAAATAAACCCTCTCTTGTATATGTTTATCTGAATCTTTGTTTCCTTTATGCATATTGGGCTCAATCCTACCACCCCAGAACCAGCACCTGACACCCAGGTGCATTATCTTGCACTTATCCACGTTAAAACTCAATTGCCACAGCTCCGACCATTTTTTTAGTTTACCTAAATCATTTGTCATTTGGCTGATCCCTCCAGGAACGTCAACCCTGTTGCAAATCTTTGTGTCATCAGCAAAAAGACATACTTTTCCATTAATACCTTCTGCAATATCACTAATAAAAATATTAAATAGAATGGGTCCAAGTACTGACCCCTGACGTACCCCACTGGTAACAAGACCTTGCGCCGAATAAACTCCATTTACCACAACCCTCTGTTGCCTGTCACTCAGCCACTGCCTAATCCATTCAACAATATTGGAATCCAAGCTCAAAGATTGCAATTTATTGATAAGCCTTCTATGCGGAACAGTATCAAAAGCCTTACTGAAATCTAAGGCTGGGGTCAGACCAGCGCACTTTTAACGTGCGTTCTGGCGCACTTAATTAAGGCCGCACTAGCAGCAAATGACGGCCAATATACGAAGTACGGTTGCACGAAAGTTCGGCCGCGCAACGCAAGTGGAAAATGAACGCATTTTTTCGAGAACGCAGAACCGCTAGTACTGACGTACAGAGTGCGCTGCGTCCACATAGCGGTGTGTGTGTGTGATTTGGAGACGTCAGACCCTGCTCGTGTCCGGCCAACATAACGTCCAGACACCCAAAGTTTCCTGGTTTGGATCCGTAAAAAATCACGCACGAAAATGCACATCGTATGACCGTTTTCGCGAATTCCATGAAAAAATACGTCAATGCGTTCGGACGCACTTTTTTACGTTCACGTGTAAAAATGCTTTCGTTTGACCCTAGCCTTAATAAGCAATGTCTACTGCACCACCTTTGTCTATTATTTTTGTTACCCAATCAAAAAAATCAATAAGATTAGTTTGGCATGATCTCCCTGAGGTAAACCCATTTTGTTTCTGATCCTGTAATCTATGTGTTTTTAGATGGTCAACAATCCTTTCCTTTAACATGGTTTCCATTAATTTCCCCACTACTGACGTAAAACTAACTGGCATATAGTTCCCAGATTCCTCCCTACTACCCTTCTTGTGAATGGGCGCAACATTTGCTAATTTCCAGTCTTCTGGGACGACTCCCGTTAGCAAGGATTGGTTAAATCTGTTAACGGTTTTGCTATTACATCACTGAGCTCTTTTACTAATTTAGGGTGGATCCCATCAGGCCCCATTGACTTATTTGTCTTTACTTTAGACAGCTGCTGTAGAACCTCCTCCTCTGTAAACTGATATGTAATTGTCTCGTTAGTGTTTCCTCCTAACTGAGGTCCCTTTCCTTCCTTTTCTTCTGCAAAGACTGAACAAAAATATTCATTGAGGCAGTCAGCGAGACTTTTATCCTCTTCTACATACCTTCCTTCCTTTGTTTTTAATCTAACTAATCCTTGTTTTACTTTTCTTTTCTCGTTTATGTATCTAAAAAATGTTTTGTCCCCCTTTTTTACTGACTGAGCTATTTTCTCTTCTGCATGTGCTTTGGAAGCTCTTATAAATTGCTTTGCCTCTTTCTGCCTAATCTTATAGGTTTGCCTATCTTCTTCACTCTGAGTTTTTTTATAATTATTGAATGCTGTCTTTTTGTTCTTCACTATTTTGGCCACTTCTGCAGAGTACCACAGTGGTTTCTTCCTTTTTTGTTTTTGCTAACAAGTCGAATGCAATTGCCTGTGGCCTTCAATAATGCTTCCTTTAAATAATCCCATTTCTCCTGGACTCCCTTTAAACTCCTCCAGTCTGATAATGACTCCTTCACACAAAGTCTCATTTTAGAAAAATCTGTTTTTTTAAAGTCTAAAACTTTTGTTTTTGTGTGGTGCGGCTCCATCCCTGTTCTTATATTAAACCATACTGACTGGTGATCACTAGATCCCAAATTTTCACCTACAACAACGTCCGATACCAAACCTCCATTTGTGAGTATTAAATCCAATATGGCCTCTTTACGGGTCGGCTCCTCAACTACTTGTGTTAGAGATAATCCCAGTAGGGAGTTTAGAATATTTGTACTCCTGGTGCACCCAGCTGTTTTGGTTTTCCAGTTAACATCAGGAAGATTAAAGTCCCCCATGATAATAACTTCCCCCTTCATTGCCATTTTGGCTATTTCCTCAAGCAGCAGATTATCTAGCTCTTCTACTTGTCCAGGGGGTCTATAGATCACACCTACACGAGCTACTGTATGATTGCCAAATGTTAGCGTAACCCAAACTGACTCTATGTTCACCTCGCTCACTTTTATTTGGTTCGTTTTTATGTTGTTTTTCACATACAGGGCCACTCCTCCTCCTTTCCTACCTTCTCTGTCTTTTCTATATAAAGAGTACCCCGGTATTGTTATGTCCCAGTTATTTTTCTCACTGAACCATGTCTCAGTAACCGCCACTAAATCTACTTTTTCAGCTGCCATCATTGCCTCAAACTGCGAGCATTTATAGACACGACTCTGAGCTTGTCATTTTTTTCCCCGCATGTTGCTTGCACCCTCCGATTTAGTTTTGGGGGACAATCAGGCAGATTGTTTTTTACCCTTTTGTCCCCCCCTCCTAGTTTAAATATTTCTTTGCGAAACCTTTGAACTTCTCACTGAGAACATATGTTCCCCTATGAGTAAGATGCAAACCATCTTTTTTATACAGTTCCTTTCTGCTCCAATTAGAGCTATCATGGGACACAAAGCCAAATCCTTGCTCTCGACACCATTCCTGAAGCCACAAATTAAATTCCCTATTGCGCATCTGCCTATCCTGAATGTTATGCACAGGCAAAACTTCAGAGAATGACACAGTGGATGCAATCTGCTGTATTTCACCTCCAAGAACACAAAAATCTTCCTTAATCTCAGAAACCTCATTGCTAGCCAAGTCATTTGTCCCTAGATGGACTAGAACATCCACTTCCCCTTGCTGCTTTGCTTGTTTGGCAATATTGAGAATACGTCTCTTGTCTCAACGAGCAGTAGCCCCAGGAAGACATCTCACCAAACCACTACTCTCCAGCTCAACACCTCTTATAATAGAATCACCCAGCAACAATTGCCTTCTATCATGTCCCACCTTTTCATTATTGTTCTTGGTTGCAGTCCTGCATACCTTAGGCATAGGGGATGGTGGTTCCTCAACTATAGTGTCTGAGCCTACTTCCGTCTCACCACTACACTCTGAAAGTGCCTCAAAAGAATTAAGAAGAGCCACAGACTGTGGGACATGCCTTCTATCCACAACGCTAAGTCTACCAGATCCTACAGTAGTCCATCTGCCACTCCTAGGAGGCCTCTGTGGCAGTGGCTTTGTAACAGTCATAGCCATAGCCTGAGTTTGTGTAACAGATAATTTACAAATCTCAGACTTCAAACAGGCAATTTCCTGCTGCAATAAAGAGAGCTGCCTACATATCAGGCACACTCCAAACCTCCAAAAATTGGATCTAAAAACAAATGCATGACAGCTCTTACACTGGACCAAGCCTGCCATTATAAAAGAATGGATTTAAACCAACAAATCTTACCTTTTTGTAGGTTTTCTACCTCCTGTCTAACCTCAGACTACCTCCAGAGTATCTCCAGAAGATCTCCTCTAAGTGCTCACTTTGAAGACTTCACTTAGGCTTCCCAAGCTCAAACGCACCGCATACAAAAATCGTTAGTGCAGCATTATTGTTCACATTATAATTGAAATGGGAACAATATTGCTGCATTAACGAACCAAAAAAAAGAAAAAAAAACTTGTTTATTTTTTTTTATAATTTTTTTTAAATATTTTTTTATTTTTATTTTTATTTTTTTTTAACAACTTTTTTCATACTCATGTTTGGTATCGTTGGAACGGCCATGCTCTGGCCGATCCAACAATATCAAACATTAACCCCTAACTGCCACGGATCGGGAGATAGGGGGTTCATTGGAACCCCCTATCTGCACCATTGGTGGCAGTTAGGGGTTAACTCCAGGACTGGCGTCATCGTGCTATGCACGATGACGCCAGTCCTCAGGGGGCATTCCCGGAAGCTTGGCCGACATCCAATATGTCGGCCAGCTCCGGGAAAGGATCAGGAACCGGCGCTTTTCGGTGCCGATTCGTGATCCAGCCCCCATGGGGTTAAATCCAGGTACCATTAGGAAGGGCAGGCTGTGCCCTTCCAAACGGTGCCTGGATTAACCCCCGCAACGCCAGCGATTGGGAGGGAGAGAGGTCCGAAGGACCTCCCCCCCCTTTCAGGCGCCTCCTCCGCACATGCGGGGGAGGGCGCCTGAATTAGATGTCATCGCGCCGCCGCAATGGAAAAATAAAGGAAAATGCTTAAAATATACTAAAAAATCTATAAATAAAGAGACTCTTTACTGCAGAATTTTATAATGAACGGTTTATTAGATATTGAATTAAAACGGAAATATTTTTAACATTGAAGTCTATGGGATTCTCCTGAATAAACTTGCCGAAATAAACCACCGAATGGCAGGGCATTAGGGGAACCTTTCACTGCTGGTTTGTGTTCTCTGAATAGCCGAAGCAGTGCTTTTTCATGGGGATTTCACTGCCCTCGAACAGGCACCAAACAGGCACCGAATGTGCAGGCAATTCGCTAGGATTTGGCGTATTGCCTGCTCTCCGGATAGCCGAATGGCCAGGAAAGGTAACCGAACGCTGATTTTCAGCGTTCGGTTACCTTTCTCAAGCAATTCGGAGCTCTTTGAATAACCCTGTATATTTGAAGAGCAACACTGCCCTCTTGAGGTATAGTAAATATTATATTTTAAGAATAAATATAAGGTAATATAGAGAAAGTAATATTTAAATGAAGGGGTAGATTTTCAGTGACATCAAATTTACTATAACTGGATATGTACTGTTCGTGGTATGCATTCAGATCATTTCCAGGACACAACACAATGCATTCAGATCATTTCCAGGACACGACACAATGCATTCAGATCATTCCAGGACAAGACACACAATGCATTCAGGATATTACATCTCACTTAATTAGGACCACACCTAAATTTTCCCTCATGGGAATGCACAATTCTAACTCTCATGCATTGAATATCTGACATTGATAAATTTCACATATTCCAAAACAATACATTATATCCAAAGAATATTGCTGCTGTAACTACAGAAACATTGAATCCAGATCTTGGACAGGTAATGTATGAGAAAGCAAAATTAAGGGATTAATGTAAGAAATATATATATATGAGTGTGTATTTTGCAATGAAATAGATTGAGATTATCTAAAGTACTGTTAAATCCAGAGTCTTCAAAATATTTCTGAATCTGCAGATAGAGATATGAAGAAGAATCGGATATAAGGATTTTATCCTAAAGTATTTGTTGCAAATAGTATATACATAGATATATATATATATATATATATATATATAGAATTTGGAAGTAACTGTGATTGAAATGAATAAGCAACAAATTATATAACTACAATATAAAAAGCAGAAGATTAGAAGCTTAATTCTCGATATTAGGGGAGGATTCACTAAATAAGTTTTTATTACTTATCATTCTAGAAATAGAATAAGTGATAGCTCATCTTTTGTTGATCCACGTAGCATAGAGAGATACATATATCTCTACAAGATCTAGCTTGTTAAACATTGGTTTGCTGGGAAATACATGTTAATTGTTTTCGTTAAGCAGAAATGTTTATTAACCATCTGTGTATAGTTACTAACTGATAAAGTAAATGAGATTAATCCTATATGCAGTTACTAACAGGAGATACATATATTGGGAAGCTAGTAGTCTACAGTTGTGTTCAAAATTATTCAACCCCCACTGAAATTGAGTGTTTTGGCCAGTTTGACATTGATTTTGATCATTCAGTCATCTTGCTTACAATTAAAATCAAAGAGGCACGTGTAGGTCAGACAAATATAACATAACATTTATAATGAAATAACCACAAATGTCTTTTCTGTGCTCACATCATTATCAGTTTTATTCAACCCCCAAGTGACATTCAATCTTAGTACTTAGTACAACATCCTTTTACAGTTATAACAGCTTTTAAACGTGAAGCATAGCTTGACACAAGTGTCTTGCAGCGATCTACGGGTATCTTCGCCCATTCGTCATGGGCAAAAGCCTCCAGTTCAGTCACATTCTTAGGCTTGCGCACTGCAACTGCTTTCTTTAAGTCCCACCACAGGTTCTCAATCGGATTTAAGTCAGGTGACTGCGATGGCCACTCCAAAATGTTCCAACCTTTAATCTGCAACCATGCTCTAGTGGACTTGGAGGTATGCTTGGGATCATTGTCCTGTTGAAAGGTCCAATGTCTCCCAAGCCTCAGGTTTGTGACGGACTGCATCACATTGTCATCCAATATCTCCTGGTACTGAAGAGAATTCATGGTACCTTGCACACGCTGAAGCTTCCCTGTACCTGCAGAAGCAAAACAGCCCCAAAGCATGATTGACCCCCCGCCATGTTTCACAGTAGGCAAGGTGTTCTTTTCTTCATAGGCCTTGTTCTTCCTCCTCCAAACATAGCGTTGATCCATGGGCCCAAACAGTTCTAATTTTGTTTCATCAGTCCACAGAACACTATCTCAAAACTTCTGTGGTTTGTCCACATGACTTTTGGCATACTGCAGTCGACTTTTCTTATTCTTTGGAGACAGCAAGGGGGTGCACCTGGGAGTTCTGGCATGGAGGCCTTCATTACGCAGTGTGCGCCGTATTGTCTGAGCTGAAACTTCGGTACCCACATCTGACAAATCTTTTCTCAGTTCCTCAGCAGTCACACGGGGACTTTTCTCCACTCTACGCTTCAGGTAGCGCACAGTAGTCGAAGTCAGCATCTTCTTTCTGCCACGACCAGGTAGCATTTCAACAGTGCCCTTTGCCTTGAATTTGCGAATGATGCTTCCTATGGTCTCTCTTGGTATGTTTAACATCTTTGCAATCTTCTTATAGCCATTGCCCTTCCTGTGAAGAGTAATCACCTCTTCTCTTGTCTTCCTGGACCATTCTCTTGACTTCACCATGTTTGTAACTACACCAGTAAATGTCTAGAAGGAGCTGAGTATCACAGTCATTTTAAAGCTGCCTAATTGGTGCTTATTATGCTTTATTGCTGCTCTGTGACATCGACAGGTGTTTTCAATACCTGATTGAAAACACTTGAATGAACCTCTGTTCTTCAGAGTGGTAGTCTTTAAGGGTTTGAATAATTGTGTCAATGAAGAAGTCACAAAAGAAACATTTACTACTGTATTACAAAACCAATTGATGTCATTTTAGTTGCATATGGTTCTTTAAAAAGTCCTTGTAGGATTTCATTCTGAATACAATTACAAATGTACACTAAATTCCCTAAAACCCTTTACAGCATTGGGTGTTGAATAATTTTGAACACAACTGTATGTTCTGATGGATATTGTTGTTGTTTATAAATATTTGTTTATGATATGAGATTTGAAACTTTTTTGTATACGTAATAAATATATATATATATGTTTTTATCCGGTTATTGATTATTATATTTTTTAAAGCAAAACACATACAATTACAAGAATTTAGGAGAATTTCTAGGAAATATAGACGATTGATATTTATATCTCGTATAAGTTTCTTAATTGATATATCTTCGACAACACTGCACATTACTGTGCGTTTTAATGCTGTGGAGCTCTGTGATACTCTCATACACACTGCACATTACTGTGAGCTTTAATGCTTTATTAGTTTTATTGCTGTGTAGCTCTGCGAGCTATACATACAGGGTTATTCAAAGAGATCCGAATTGCTGGATAAAGGTAACCGAACGCTGAAAATCAGCGTTCGGTTACCTTTCTTGGCCATTCGGCTATCCAGAGAGCAGGCAATACGCCAAATCCTGGCGGATTGCCTGCACATTCGGTGCCTGTTCGAGGGCAGTGAAATCCCCATAAAAAAGCAATGCTTCGGCTATTCAGAGAACACAAACCAGCAGTGAAAGGTTCCCGAATAGCCCTGCCATTCGGTGGTTTCATTCGACAGGTTTATTCAGGAGAATCCCATAGGCTTCAATGTTAAAAATATTCCAGTTTTAAACCAATATCTAATAAACCGTTCATTATAAAATTCTGCAGTAAAGAGTCTCTTTATTTATAGATTTTTTAGGATATTTTAAGCATTTTTCTGGATTTTTTTTTTTAAGTGTACTTATTTTTTCTGTAACAGCCCTTTTTATTATCATTCCCTGGACCTCATATGTAAATTTCATACATTTTCGCTCAGTAGTTTCTTTGCAAACACTTGGCTTCACTGCGTGTGATTGGCTCCTGCTCGAGTTTTTCTGGCATCTTCGGCCGGTTAATTCGGATGGTTTTGTGGGTTTTGACGTGCATTCGCCGGGTTTTTGCTGTGACTTTTCGTCAGGTTTGCGGCAGCTTTTCCCTGCACTACGACGGCCCTGTGGTGCTTGCTGAATACACCTCAGGGTCGCCAAAATGGGATTGCCGAATCGGCCCGAATTGAAGACAACGAAAAGTCACCGAACATGCTGTGACTTTTCGATTCTCTTTGAATAACCCTGATGGTGCACATTACATTAAAAATAGGATAGACAGAAGTGGTCATAGTGGACTTGGAAAACATTGAGACACTGATTGTCTGGAGTCAACATTGTGGACCTGGAGGGGTCCAAAATAAAACTTTGTTTTTTCCTTTGGTGAGGCGGAGGTCCCTTCATGGATTCCTGCACCTGGGCCTTGAGGTTTTTAGTTACGCCTTTGCCTGCCACCACACAGCTGTCACTCTGTAGATGAGATTTTGAATATATGCCAGTGGTTTTTGATGCTGAAAGCCTGGCTGCGTGATTTTGATGCGACAATGTCACATAGCAGTAGGAAAAGGGAAGTGCTCATGCCACTGTACAGAGCACTGGTGAGACCTCACTTGGAGTACTGTGTGCAGTACTGGAGACCGTATCTCCAGAAGGATATAGACATCTTAGAGAGAGTTCAGAGAAGGGCTACTAAAATGGTGTACGGCTTGAAGGAGAAAAGTTACCAGGAAAGGCTTAATGATCTTAACATGTACAGCTTGGAAAAAAGACGAGACAGAGGAGATATGATAGAAACATTTAAATACGTAAAGGGAATCCACAAGGTAGAGGAAGGGAGTATATTTAAACGGAAACAAAGTAGCAAAACAAGAGGACATAGTCTTAGATTAGAGGGGCAAAGGTTTAAAAGTAACATCAGGAAGCATTATTTTACTGAGAGGGTGGTGGATACATGGAACAGCCTTCCAGTTGAAGTGGTAGAGGCCAAAACAGTAATTGAATTTAAGCAAGCATGGGATAGGCATAAGGCTATCCTAAACAAAAGATAAATCCAGGTAAAGTATCCATGTAATTGGGCAGACTAGATGGGCCGAAAGGTTCTTATCTGCCAACATTTTTCTATGTTTCTAATGTTCTTGGACGTTTTGGTGCTATAAACGTACGCCAACCAACAGGAGCTTGTCTTACACTATTTAAGCTCGGCTCACGTTGTGCATGGTACCCTGTCGTGGTTTCCCTTACCTGAGAGTACGCAGTGTACTATACTTTAGCCAATTCTCTGTATCAATGTTGATTTCCCTTTTGGTTTCTCTGATCTCTGATGTCCCATACGTGGCTTGTATGACTTCCTTGTTTCTGACCTTCGGCTTGTATGACTATCCCCTCTGGTATTTGACCTCGGCTAGACTTCTGACTTTAAGGTAAATATTCCTGACCATTCTAGGGACCAGCAGTCAGGCTAGGATACAGTTCTGCACAATACGGTTAGGAGACGTGACAGAGAGTTGGTCATAGAGAGGGACAAAATTGCAAGAGATATAGTGGTCAAATAAGAACAGGGGGAAACAAAGAAATTAAAGTGGCCCAGGGAGTAATTAGGAGAAGGGTTGGAAAACAAAGCGTGGGTAAAATGCAGTATCAGTGAGTTTATTATACCCACCCCTTAAAACGTATTTTTAAGGCAATAAAAGGATTAAAGAGAGAACTCAGGTGAACAACTGGAAGGGCAAAAATAAAGACATTACTTCTCTTCTATTGGATTTGGATAAAATAGGGTACTGGGACGAGCCTTGACTTCAAAAAGCACTTTGATACCCAGGTCACACACTGCTCAGCCAACCTTATATCCACTTCTCGTACTTATTTAATACTACATCAGGACACAGCAGACAAGGATCAGCAACCCTGGTCTTCCAGATGTTTCAGAACTAGATCTCCCGAGACGCCCAGAAACTCATTAGATTGGTGGAGTCGCATGGGAAATGTAGTTCCAAACAGGGGCGGACTGACAAGTAATGGGGCCCCCGGGCAATAGGAGTTAGTGGGGCCCCTTGTGCCACGCCTACACAGTAGGCCACACCCATAAACCCCTCCCATACAACGCACAACCCACATACACATTGTTGCGTTAAAGAATTTATTTGTTCGCACAATTTTCAACTATTAATTTTAACGAGTTAATAAAATCCACTCGGGCCCCCAGCGAGTTGGAGAATCCATTGTGCCCCCTCCAGATTTACAAACTGCCACTGCTCTGCTGCGGTAGCCATCACACACTCATGGCAGCTACGGCCGCAGCACATAACAATAAAACTCACTCATACACACCGCACATGGATATATATTGCCCCCAGCAGCTCGCACATGGATATATACTGCCCCCAACAGCTCGCACATGGCTATATATTGCCCCCAGCAGCTCGCACATGGATATATACTGTCCCCAGCAGCTCACACATGGCTATATACTGCCCCCCCAAGAAGCTCGCAGATGGACATATATTGCCCCAGCAGCTCACACATGGATATATACTGCCCCCAGCAGCTCGCACATGGATATATACTGCCCCCAGCAGCTCGCACATGGATATATATTGCCCCCAGCAGCTCGCACATGGATATATATTGCCCAGCAGCTCGCACATGGATATATATTGCCCCAGCAGCTCACACATGGATATATACTGCCCCCAGCAGCTCACACATGGATATATACTGGCCCCAACAGCTCACACATGGGTATATACTGCCCCCAGCAGTTCACACATGGATATATATTTCCCCAGCTGCTCACACATGGGTATATACTGCCCCCAGCAGCTCACACATGGGTATATATTGCCCCAGCAGCTCACACATGGATATATATTGCCCCAGCAGCTCACACATTGATATTGATATATACTGCCCCCAGCAGCTCACACATGGATATATACTGCCCCCAGCAGCTCACACATGGATATTTATTGCCCCCAGTAGCTCACACATTGATATATATCACCCCCAGTAGCTCACACATTGATATATATTTCCCGCAGTAGCTCACACATGGATATATACTGCCCCCAGTAGCTCACACATTGATATATATTGCCCCCAGTAGCTCACACATTGATATATATATACTGACCCCAGTAGCTCAGGGGCCTGATTTTGTAAGGCAAGTTCCGACCACGGTGGCGCACTACCAAACCACCTCGTCGGCCGCGCTGCAGCGTGCCTACCTGGGCCCCACGTTCTAAAAAAGGAGTGCACGCTGCATTGATGCCGCCCCCTCACGTGATGCACGTGCGCATCACATGGGGGGTGGGGTCAATGCCGGGTGCACTCCTCCTGTTTGAGAACGTGGGGCCCAGGTAGGCACGCTGCAGCGCCGCCGACGAGGCGGTTTGGTAGTGTGCCACCGTGGTTGGAACTTGCCTTACAAAACCGGGCCTCCACTGACCCGCGGGCCCTCGGGCAGCGCCTGAGTGCCCGATGGGTCAGTCCACCCCTGGTTCCAAAACATCTCGATGGCCAAGGTTGCTGGTCCCTGCAGTAGACCCTCCAACTAGAGGCACTAAAGCAGAGTGGCTTCTTTACCAGCTCAACCTAACTGTACAAACATAACATCTGCCCCTTCACCGTCCAAAGAAGCAATCCCATCCTCCACTTACTGAGAAATCAGTGGCGTAGCGTGGGGGGCTGGGGGGGTAGTTTTTTAGGGGCGCATATTTTCAAAAGAAATTTGCACCCCTAAATATTCCCAGCCAGCAGGCCCGGACTGACCCGTCTGGCCCTCGGGCGCCGCCCAAGAGCCTGCAGGTTGAGGGGGCCCAGATGCCATGCAGGGGGGTGCCCGATCCTGAATAGCGTGAGAGTCCGTGTTGAAGGGGAGGCGGCTGCGTGCGTGCGGAGGTCACGCGGTCCGGCCAGTCAGGTGGTACTGAGTCTCTGTACCACCTGACTGGCTGGACCACGTGACCTGCACATACACACGCATGCACGCAGCCGCCCGTTCTTTCCACGGACTCTCACGCTATTCAGGACCGGGCCCCCCCTCAGATGCCATGCAGGGGGGTGCCCGATTCTGAATAGCGTGAGAGTCCGTGTTGAAGGGGAGGCGGCTGCGTGTGTGTGCAGATCACGCGGTCCGGCCAGTCAGGTGGTACTGAGTCTCTGTACCACCTGAATGGCCAGACCGCGTGACCTGCACATATACACACACGCACACGCGCAGCCGCCCGCTCTTTCCACGGACTTTCACGCTATTCAGGACCAGGCACCCCCCTGCATGGCATCCGGCCCCATATGAGCTGGGGCAATATATCAATGAGAGCTGGGGGGCAATATATCCATGAGAGCTGGGGGGCAATATATCAATGAGAGCTGGGGGGCAATATATCAATGAGAGCTGGGGCAATATATCCATGAGAGCTGGGGCAAATATATCAATGAGAGCTGGGGGGCAAATATATCAATGAGAGCTGGGGCAATATATCAATGAGAGCTGGGGCAAATATATCAATTAGAGCTGGGGCAATATATCCATATGAGCTGGGGGCAAATATATCAATGAGAGCTGGTGGGCAAATATATAAATGAGAGCTGGGGGGCAGGGAGTAGTAACACTTCTAACAGACTGTGATTATCTTTTGTTTATTATATTATGTTACCTGTATAGTAAGGATCACTGGATGTGCAGTAAGTATTCTAACAGGGTTATTCAGAGAGTGGTGAATACCAGGAGAATGGCTGGAGAAGTGAAAATTCTAGGTCGAAATAGCCAAACCCGAAAAAGTCTCCCATTTATCTCACTTTTCAAATCAGCTATTTGGTCTAGATTGTTCATTCTCCTGGCAATTCTCCTGGTTTTCACCTCTCTCTGAATAACCCTGTATGTTAGGTTTTCAATTGTAGGTTTTTGTTTAATCACCTGCAATAGTGATTCAAAGGCAAGTGTGGTGTTTGTTTATGCTGGAATAAAAAGACCTTTCATTTTCACAACTTCAAGTCTGCGGCTGTTTATACCCTAGAGCAGACCTCAAAATTTCCACTCGCCTGCTCGCATTCTGCGAGTGGAAATTATCTGAGGGCGAGTGGGCGGACTGACCCGTCAGTTACTGGGGTCCGGTTCAGTGCGCCGCCGTCTTCTTAATTGACAGCTCCGGTATCGGACTCTCGGAGTCCGAATCTGGTGCTGTCTGTTCAGCGCTGTTCACCTGCCCACAGAGGGGATGAAAAAAAGATAGGGGATGAAAAGAAAGACAGAGGGGATGAAAAAAAAGACAGAGGGGATGACAAAAAAGACAGGTGGGATGAAAAAAAGACAGAGGGGATGAAAAAAAGATAGGGGATGAAAAGAAAGACAGAGGGGATGAAAAAAAAGACAGGGGATGAAAAAAAAGACAGGGGATGAAAAAAAAGACAGAGGGGATGAAAAAAAAGACAGAGGGGATGAAAAAAAGATAGGGGATGAAAAGAAAGACAGAGGGGATGAAAAAAAGACAGGGGATAAAAAAAAGACAGAGGGGATGAAAAAAAAGACAGAGGGGATGAAAAGAAAGACAGAGTCGATGACAAAAAAGACAGAGGGGATGAAAAAAAGACAGAGGGGATGAAAAAAAGATAGGGGATGAAAAGAAAGACAGAGGGGATGAAAAAAAAGACAGGGGATGAAAAAAAAGACGGGATGAAAAAAAAGACAGAGGGGATGAAAAAAAAGACAGAGGGGATGAAAAAAAGATAGGGGATGAAAAGAAAGACAGAGGGGATGAAAAAAAGACAGGGGATGAAAAAAAAGACAGAGGGGATGAAAAAAAAGACAGAGGGGATGAAAAGAAAGACAGAGGGGATGACAAAAAAGACAGAGGGGATGAAAAAAAGACAGAGGGGATGAAAAAAAGATAGGGGATGAAAAGAAAGACAGAGGGGATGAAAAAAAAGACAGGGGATGAAAAAAAAGACAGGGGATGAAAAAAAAGACAGAGGGGATAAAAAAAGAATGAGGGGACGGAAAGAAAAAAAGAATGAGAGGGGATAAAAAAAGAATGAGAGGGGATAAAAAAAAGAATGAGAGGGATGGAAAAAAGAAAGAATGAGAGGGGATGGAAAAAAAAGAAAGAGAGAGAGGGGTGAAAAAAAGAAAGAGAGAGGGAAGGGGTAAAAAGAATGAGAGGGGGTATAAAAAAAAGGCATTGGACCTCTGATACACTCCTACACTCCACAGCAATAAAACTTACAGCAATGTGCAGTGTGTATAAGCGTATCAGAGTTCTACAGCAATAAAACTCAATGTGCAGTGTGTATGAGCATGAGTTTTATTACCGTGGAGATCCCTGATATGAGTGTATCAGGGAGCTCCACAGTAATAAAACTCACGCTCATACGCACTGCACATTATTATGAGGTTTATTGCTGTGGAGCTCTGTGATACACTCATATACACCACACATTTTCCTTTATGTTTACACTGCTTTGTTATATTATTAATGATAATTAAACAATCATTTTAGAGGGCGTGTTTAGGGGCAGAGTTAACGGTAAGGGTTGGGTGGCGAGTAACTCTTAAGGCCTGGCTAGTAGCTTGGGACCTGAAATTTTGAGCTCTGCGCTAGAATACCATGTTGTTTGGCTGGAACCAAGTATCCCGAGTGGTTGTTGTATCACAGTTAAGGGGTTCAATGCCCTAATGGTGGAAGGGAATCGGGGCATGGTAACGTGTCCACAGGTTAGCACGCACAATTCTTGGCTGGCCCCGGGTGCTGACAACCCACGCTACGCCACTGTGAGAAATGCTTTATAAAATACTGCGTAGAGTTAGAGCCTACATGTCACTGACTGGAATGACCCTTGCTCGTTTAATGCCGGTTAATTGGAGTCATAAATGTCATTGACTCGGCTAATTTATTTCTTTGTTTACAGTCTTCTCCTTTCATTCAACTGTTTGGAATAAAGTGAAATGCTTTAATACCGCTATATTGCGATTAATTGTACCTTTCCCTCCCAAATGGGCGAACTGCAGCTATTTAACATCAACCCAACACAGAATGATTTACAAAACTCCGCTTGTTGGTAGCTACAGGTACAACAGCTAGGTGGTTGGCTATACGATTTTATGATTCTTGCATAATACACTACATACGCACTTGTTTTTTAAATGCACGTGATCTTGAGAAAACCACACCACAGCGCTGAAAAGGACAGGAAGCGTTCAAATTAATGAGTGGGCCCATTATACTTAACAGCTCATTTTCTTTTTTTCTTTGAGAAAGGATTTTACCAGGAAGGATACATTGAGATTCCTCTCGTTTTCAAGTATGTCCTGGGTGGCGAGTATGTACCGTTAGGTGTCTTGTCCAAGGACACTTACTGGAGAGGTGCTCTCTGGGATCAAACCCATCAAACCCATGACTCCACATGCTCTCTCCATGCAGAGCAGTGATGTTACCTCTACTCCACCCAGCCGGCACCGATTTTTATTAATCATACCAGATCGTTTGGAATACAGCACAAAAGGCTTTTATGGGCAAGTCATGAGCTGGTTTCTAGTGTCCCCATTTAAAGGCCAGATTATGAGGGAGGCGCTGAATTCAGCAGCCCCCGTAACGAGCGCTAAATCGTCGCCGCAAGTATCACCTCCTGGAGTCCATAGGACTTCATGGAGGGTTGTGTTTCCGGGCCATGTGACCTGCATGATCTTGTGAGATCGTGCAGGGCTGCGGAGTGATTCGTGGAGGAAGACTGGGGACTATTTGTCCCCCAGTCCCACTCTGCTCACGGCGGCCAGAATTGGCAGTTTGGGCTCCTGTTCGCTCCATGGGATGAGAGGGGAGTATCTGATTTTTGGGGGGTTTCAGCTGGTGCTGATTCTGCAGAAGCGGTATCAGTTAACAGCAGCTTGGAGCTGTGGTTAACCTTTCAGTTAGCCGCAGCGGTGAATAATTAACTTCGTCAGGACTTTGTAATCCTAACGCTAATTACTCTTGGCGCTCCCCATGTTAAGCATAGGGAGCGCAAAGTACAGTAAACTCATGCTAGAAAGCGCTACCACCAATGCGCGGATTTATTTTTAACCTGTTAGTGTTCGGGATGTGATCCGGCCAACCTGTGATAACCTGTTAAGTCCTGTGCCCCTGGGGCTGCCCGGCACCCGGCAGTGCTGTCCTCGCTGCTCGGGTGCCGAGTGATATGCCAGCCCGTGGAAGTCACGTGGGTGGCTGGGAGGCGGGGCGTGGCATGATGAGACGGAGCCACTGGATTTAAAACTCAGCCTGCTACACATACTCCTTGCCCTGACGTGGAGTTTACTTCCCCAGCGCTTTGGTGATTATTTATCGTCGGATATCGACATGGCTTTATCTGAGATCCCACAAATTGTGTACTGACCCGATTATTACTGAGAACCATGCTTTATGTATTGACCCGGCTATTACTGAGAACCACGCTCTATATACAGACCGGACTATTACTGTGGATCAGGATTTGTATACGGACTTGGCTATTCTTGGTAACCCTGCTTCGTACATCATCCTTGGTATAAGGGACGGTGACCTGTTTTCCTGGCATGAAGATCAATACTGTCTGGGCCTGCTCGGTGTTTCTACTTTGTGGCTTGTTAACCCTTGCTGAGTGTATAAGGATCGAGTCTCTGAAGATAGTCAGTTATACCGACCATTTAAGGATCGGAGGGGGTAGATAGGATACTGTATACAGGGACCGATATCTCGTTATCAGGGGGGATCCGTGACACTAGCGATAAGGAAGTGATAGAGAGCACACAGAGCACAATTTCCTAGTGAATGTTAGCGTTCGGTTGTGTGTTACTGCCAGGATAAGTGACTTTAACGCAGCCCAGAAATGCAACTCTCCGTCCGTGGAGTCATATGGACTCCCAGTGGTGATACTCACGGAAGCGCTACCCCAAGTATCCCAGTGGTTAGTGCTTTTTCCTGAGGAGAGGTGCTCTGCTAGGGCCTGCCCCAGCATATCACGCTAAAATGGGGATGCTACGGGAAACCTGCAGGCGCAGGTTTTCCCAGTTAGGAATCCCATTTTAGCGTGAAGAACAGAATAGGGCCCACAGATTCTAATCACAGACACACTGCAGTATTGACGTTTGACCAGCAGGGGGCAGCCCTATGCATTTAAAATGAGCTTCCTGTAGTGCAGGGGTCAGCAACCTTGGCTCCCTGATGTTTTGGGAACTACATTCCCCATGTGGCTCAGTCAGCCTAAAGGCTGGCTGAGCATCTCTGGAGATGTAGCTCCCAAAACATCAGGGAGCCAAGGTTGCTGACCCCTGCTGTAGTGTATAGAATAGTATTGTGATGGACTGGCCCAGCACCCTCAGCCAGAGACAGGGGATCAGGACACTGATATTCAATAAACTATGTGTTTTGTGCCGTTGCACCAACGATCCTGCATTCTAGCTGGCCGAAGGAGTACCTGTAAATAAAAGTGTTGAGTGTGTAACGGACGCTGTTTCAAATTTGCCGCCATTTGCTGCCGCCTCGTGTTCGGATCGAGCGGAGCAGGAGGGAAAATGGCCGATTCGGGCCATCCGGTCCCGAATCGGCAACGCCCCGATGCGCCTTAGCCAATGATACCTGTGGGGGCGGGCAGGGGGTTTTCCAGATGTGGAGCTCGTGGGGAAAGTTATAAATACTGATGTTGTTAAAATAAAAGTGTCTTTGGTTTTGAGTTCATGCAGCTGCGTCTCGTGTCTCTATTTGCCAACTGTGTCTGACATCCCTCGTGGTTCAGCACACCGGACGAAACGAATACATACCGCGCGCCGCTGCCGCGCGATCTGAATACCTACAGCCGACTGAGCCTGTCCAGCTAACTGCCGGGAGATCCGAAGAATCTGCACCTTGCAACGCGTGGGCGCTTCGACCGCTACGCGATCCGAATATTGCTGCTGGACGAATCGAGCCGTCTCTTGTTGGCGCGGGATCCGAACAGGTCGGTGCTGTGCCGTGAATGCCCCAGGTTCCGCTGCGCGATCCGCACGGCTCCGAACGATCGACCGTTGGCCAGCTCCATCACCGAGAGATCCGATTAGGTCAGTGCTGGGTACCTAGGTTTCATCGACCGCTGGGCGATACGAATACTCGAACGATCGACCGCCGGCCAGCTCATTATTGGGAGATCCGAATCTTCGCAGAAGTAAGCCGATCCGACCCACGATCGTAAAGGTCCACGTACGGGTCAGTGGCCAGCTGCTCGGGACGCTGAGGGACACTCCTCAGTGGTCGGGCTGGGTTCACACCAAGGTCCCTTTCGCTACGTCGGTCATCAAGACTGTAAAGCCAGACCCGGTCGCTCGAGACGCCGAGTGCCCAACCTTGGTAGTCGGGCCGGGGGAACAATACCAAGGGGGAAGTAAGCATACGCAGATTGGAGCACACCCGCGGGCGGACAATAACATCACGTTCCGTCACACTGGTGGCAGCGGTGGGATCGCTCTCTGCAATCAATACCATCGACTTCCCCGAAGAGCCCATCATGGCAGTGTATGCTGACTATAAACGAGACACGTTGCGGAACATGCTGGAAAACCGTGGTGGTACTCCGGGTTCCAAGAGTCGAGACACCCTAATAGAGGAACTACAACGGTTGGATCAAGGTACGGCGAGCACAGCGCTACCCGCCGACACCCCACCGGTCATCGTCGCGGCTGGAGCCGACGAAAGCGAACTACAGAGGAAAGTGCGAGAACGGGCCGCTTTATACGGAGCAGCCCCGACAGAAGCAGTGATGCAGCACCTGGTTCGAGAAATCTGCCAGGAGGAAGAGCGAGAAAGAGAACGCGAGCACGAACTGCGGTTGGCAGAAGTGCGGAGCCGGCGAGATAACAGCCTCCGGGTGGAGCGATCCCCGGGGAGAAAGGTGCCCTTCCAGGCGTTTAAAGACTTCCGCGAGACCGACGAAGAAATAGAGAGCTATCTTCAGGATTTTGAACGGTTGTGTCAAGTACACGAAGTTCACCCCACTGATTGGGTAAGAATCCTGGCATGCAAGTTGTCCGGGCGGGCCGCGGAGGCCTACCGCACGGTGCCAGATGAGGAAGCCACCAACTATGGGCACGTGAAACAGGCGCTGTTGAGCCGGTTCGCCGTGACCCCAGAAGCCAGTCGGGCTAAATTCAGGAGCTCTCGCCGACCCAGCGGCGCTACCCATGTGGAGTGGGCCCACCGACTACAGCGGGATTTACGCACATGGTTTTTGGGGAGCAAAGCCGAGACTGTACCCGAGATAACGCAACTGCTACTGCTGGAGCAGTTCTTCGAACATACGCCCGCCGCCATCCGGGAGTGGGTGCGGGACAGGAAACCCCACACTGTACAGCAAGCAGCTATTTGGGCCGATGAATATGCTGACACGCGGAAAGTCACGGGGGGGAGCGGCCCTTGCCCCTCCGACCGGTGATCCCTGCCTCGCCACTCCCAGTGCCGACGGTCCGACCGCTGGTTGCCCGACCCCCCGGTCGACCCAACACCATGGCAAACATACGCTGCTATGGATGCAACCAAGACGGACATTATAAGCAGAATTGCCCCAACCGACCGGACCTGGCAAGGTCATCCCCTCGACCACCACAGTCTACCCATTGCTACGACGTCGATCCCCCCTGGCCAGAAGCTCCGGAGGAATGGGAGCGACTGCATGAGGCGGACCCGGTACAAGCTGCCGCGGCCGATAATCGCCATCACCATCGCCAGGCGGTGTGGGTCAATGGGAAGGCGGCTGAAGGACTTCGAGACTCTGGGGCTACAATCACGTTGGTCCGGCCCCACTTAGTACAACAGAACGACCGGTTACGGAATACCGTTGCGGTACGGGTGGCTGGTGGAAAAGTTCTCCGGCTGGAGACGGCCCGGGTCCACCTGGACTGGGGATCCGGAGAGAAAGTAGTCAGAGTGGGGCTGCTGAACCAACTACCAGCCGAGGTGCTCCTCGGTAATGATCTGGGACGACTGATCTCTGCGTACTCCATGGAAGCGGCCACGCCAGTCACCACCAGATTACAGAGCAAACGTTACAACAATGGCACTCCGAGAGGGACCCAGGTGAGACGTTTCCCCACACCCCGCCCGACTCCCACACCCCGCCCGATTCACACACCCCGCCCGATTTCTACGCCTATACCGACTTGTCCCCGACTTCCTGACATTCCCTGCCCCTGGAGCTCCCCAGAGACGCTCCGCTATCAAACTCGGACGGACCCCACATTGCAGGGCTACCGTGACCGGGCTGGCCAGGGACTGGACAGGGACCGCAGCGACCGGATAGAGTGGGAGAATGGGCTGCTATATAGATATACCGAGAGGGAGGGGGCCGGGAAGAATCAGGTTCCCCAGAAACAAATGGTGGTTCCCCAGGGCCCAAGACAAGAGCTCCTGCGCTTAGCACATGATATACCTTTGGCGGGACATCTGGGGCAGAAAAAGACCCGCCACCGGTTGGCGCGTGCCTTTTTCTGGCCCCGCCTTAGCGAGGACACCCGCGAGTTTTGCCGCACCTGCCCTGTCTGCCAGAAGGCGGGCAAGGCCGGGGATCACCCGAAGGTACCTCTACGCCCCATGCCCATCATCCAGGAGCCTTTTAGTCGGGTGGCGGTTGACCTTATTGGGCCCGCCTCGACCCAGTGCTACCGGGAAGAAATATATACTCACTATTGTAGATTACGCGACCCGGTACCCTGAGGCCGTGGCTTTGGCCAACATACAGGCGGACACAGTAGCAGATGCTTTGCTGCGGGTGTTTACGAGGGTGGGATTTCCACGGGAGATCTTATCTGACCAAGGGACCCAGTTTACTGCTGAGCTCACCCAGCAGCTCTGGCGTCTGTGTGGGGTCAAGGCGTTACACAGCGCCCCGTATCACCCGCAGACCAACGGACTGTGTGAGCGATTCAATGGCACCCTGAAACAACTCCTGCGGGCCTTTGTACACGAGAGGAAAGACTGGGAGCAGTACTTGCCCCACTTGCTGTTCGCATACCGGGAGGTGCCGCAGGAATCTACCGGGTACTCTCCGTTCGAGCTGCTGTACGGACGTCAGGTGAGGGGGCCCCTGGATCTCGTTAGGTCCCAGTGGGAGGGAGAGCAGGAGGAAAGGTGGTCCCGGTCGTGAGTTATGTCCTGAAGCTCCGGGAGCGCTTGGCAGAACTGGCGGGGTTGGTCCGGGAAAACGTGGAGGCCGCTCAGACTCAACAGAAGACGTGGTACGACCGGGCTGCTTGCAGCCGCTCGTTCTGTGTAGGACAGCGGGTTCTGGTGTTGAAACCACAGCGGCAGAACAAGCTGCAGGCGGCCTGGCAAGGTCCCTACACGGTGGTAACCCGACTGGGGGATACCACCTATGTGGTGGCGAGTTGCGCGAACACCAGAATCCAACGGACGTACCACGTCAATATGTTGAAGGCCTTTCACGAACGCCCGGAGACCGTGGAGGCCATATGTGCTCCCGCGGGCGAGGAGACGGAACCGTTTCCCCTGGTAGAGTTACCGGGGGTGACTAAACAACCCTCGGGTGTGGATCAGGTGCAACTGGGGGAGGCGTTGGGGTCAGAAAAGCAGGCCCAAGTACGGCAACTGCTTCGGGGTTATTCCGAAGTCTTTTCGGCCCTGCCGGGTTATACCGACCAAGCCATTCACCCCGTGGACACCCCCGGTCAGCGGCCTCTGCGACAGCCGGCGTACCGTCTTCCGGAGGCAGTCCGGGAGACCATGCGGACTGAGATCGGGAGATGCTGGAACTGGGGGTCATCGAGCCGTCCGCCAGCCCGTGGGCATCGCCCGTGGTTTTGGTACCCAAAAAGGACGGGACCACTCGGTTCTGTGTAGATTACCGACGGGTGAACGATTGCACCACGACTGACGCCTACCCGATGCCCCGGGTCGATGAGTTACTGGATCAGATCGCCAGGGGTCATTTTCTGACCACGGTGGATCTGTGCAAGGGGTATTGGCAAATTCCCCTTGCCGAGGAGGCGACCCCGAAGTCGGCCTTCATCACCCCGTTCGGCTTGTATCAGTTTAGAGTCATGCCGTTCGGGATGAAGAACGCCCCCGCTACATTCCAACGCTTAATAGATCGCCTCCTCGATGGCCTCCAGGGATTTGCGTGTGCGTACCTGGACGACATCGCCATTTACAGTCAGAGCTGGGAGGAACACTTGGTTCACGTGGGGACGGTCCTGGGACGCATCAGGGACGCCAATTTAACCCTCAAGCCTGAGAAGTGTAAGGTGGGGATGGCAGAGGTACAGTACCTGGGTCACCGGGTAGGGTGCGGGGTACAGCGACCTGAGCCCGCTAAAATAGAAGCTATCTTGGACTGGCCCACCCCCGTGACTAAGACGCAAGTCCTAGCCTTTCTGGGTACAGCAGGTTATTACCGAAAATTCGTGCCCCGGTATAGTGATCTGGCCAAACCCCTGACGGACCTGACCAAAAAGTCCCTTCCCCGACAAGTCCTGTGGTCCCCGGAGTGTGAGCGGGCCTTTCAGCAATTAAAGACCGCCTTGACTCAAGCTCCCCTACTGGCAGCTCCCGATTATAACCGGCGTTTTATCATTCACACAGACGCGTCCATGTTCGGACTGGGAGCTGTCCTGAGCCAAGTGGGGGACGACGGGGGAGACCATCCAGTGGCCTTCATTAGCAGGAAACTGCTACCGCGGGAGGTGGGGTATGCTGCGGTGGAGAAGGAGTGTCTGGCTCTGGTCTGGGCCCTACGAAAGTTTCAACCATATGTGTATGGACGATCTTTTACTGTACTCACGGACCATAATCCCCTGGTGTGGCTAAACCGGGTGGCGGGAGAGAATGGCCGGCTGTTGCGTTGGAGCTTGGCGCTTCAGCCTTATAACTTCACCATTCAGTATCGACCAGGGGCACAAAATGGCAATGCTGACGGGTTGTGCGACGGTCGGATCTGAACTTGGTGGAAGACGGAGTACCGACTACCCCGGCACGACCCGTAGGAGTCCTACCGGGTGCGTCGGACTTTGGGGCGGGGGAGGAATGTGATGGACTGGCCCAGCACCCTCAGCCAGAGACAGGGGATCAGGACACTGATATTCAATAAACTATGTGTTTTGTGCCGTTGCACCAACGATCCTGCATTCTAGCTGGCCGAAGGAGTACCTGTAAATAAAAGTGTTGATTGTGTAACGGACGCCGTTTCAAATTTGCCGCCATTTGCTGCCGCCTCGTGTTCGGATCGAGCGGAGCAGGAGGGAAAATGGCCGATTCGGGCCATCCGGTCCCGAATCGGCAACGCCCCGATGCGCCTTAGCCAATGATACCTGTGGGGGCGGGCAGGGGGTTTTCCAGATGTGGAGCTCGTGGGGAAAGTTATAAATACTGATGTTGTTAAAATAAAAGTGTCTTTGGTTTTGAGTTCATGCAGCTGCGTCTCGTGTCTCTATTTGCCAACTGTGTCTGACATCCCTCGTGGTTCAGCACACCGGACGAAACGAATACATACCGCGCGCCGCTGCCGCGCGATCTGAATACCTACAGCCGACTGAGCCTGTCCAGCTAACTGCCGGGAGATCCGAAGAATCTGCACCTTGCACGCGTGGGCGCTTCGACCGCTACGCGATCCGAATATTGCTGCTGGACGAATCGAGCCGTCTCTTGTTGGCGCGGGATCCGAACAGGTCGGTGCTGTGCCGTGAATGCCCCAGGTTCCGCTGCGCGATCCGCACGGCTCCGAACGATCGACCGTTGGCCAGCTCCATCACCGAGAGATCCGATTAGGTCAGTGCTGGGTACCTAGGTTTCATCGACCGCTGGGCGATACGAATACTCGAACGATCGACCGCCGGCCAGCTCATTATTGGGAGATCCGAATCTTCGCAGAAGTAAGCCGATCCGACCCACGATCGTAAAGGTCCACGTACGGGTCAGTGGCCAGCTGCTCGGGACGCTGAGGGACACTCCTCAGTGGTCGGGCTGGGTTCACACCAAGGTCTCTTTCGCCACGTCGGTCATCAAGACTGTAAAGCCAGACCCGGTCGCTCGAGACGCCGAGTGCCCAACCTTGGTAGTCGGGCCGGGGGAACAATACCAAGGGGGAAGTAAGCATACGCAGATTGGAGCACACCCGCGGGCGGACAATAACATCACGTTCCGTCACAAGTATGTATAGTTTGGGTAATGAAAAGTGATCCCTCCCCCCTAAAACCACTGGGTCTTTTAAATGGTTTTATGGAAGATCTCACTATTAAAGGGGTTAAGCAAAAGGTAGTTCTTATGTAGATGAAAAAGGAGGTACAGATGATGAGTGGGCAACCACCATCATAGAGCCCCTTTAAAAGTTGGGGTTAAAATTTAAACTTTATTAATGGACATTGCCAAATATTCAATATGTAAACATTTATATGACAAAAGCAGGTTGTCACATGTGATAAACAAACAGTGGAAGTAACACTATGGACTAAATATTAACAAGGATATAAAAATGTATAATGTTTGGTGAGTCAGAGCTACCAAATGGTGGTGGGTAACGTGTAGCCAATGCTGCTACCTAGCCCGAAGTGTTCCCATGAACAATAAATGAAAACGCTCATAGGATGAATTATCAATGATATATATTAGATTGGTACTATGTGGGTAATAGGCAAACCAGCAGATAGAGGCAACAATGTATAACCAATAGTGTAATTGGTCATTTGAACCCTTGTTAACATCAATTGGATACTGATATTTGTAGGAATGGAAATAACTCTAGTAGTATTAGTTAATAAATGTCACGGGTAAAGCAATGATTTAAATTAAACAGTTAGTTATTTAAACTGCGACGAATGGTTGAGTATAAAATGTGTAGATTTTAGTATAAACAACCGTTAGGTGTAGCAAATGAATTAATCACAGTAAGCAAAAATTGCTGATTGGGTCGTAAAACACATACTAGAGTAAAATTAGTCCATTCTACACGGCTCAAATGATTAATCAAATGTAGGATATTTCTCTATGATGGTATCGTTAGATTGAGATCTTAACACTAGGTTATATATATTTGACCTTGATATGGTTCATAATACAAGTATACATATATATAGATAAGATTTCAACGAACACCCAATATATGGTACATGAAGTTAAATTCTCGTATGGAGATTTGAGAACTAACCACACACCAGGTGGAAATTATTTTAACATTCGGACAAAGCCGTGTATGTGTTTGTCGAAAAAAACCACACACCAAGTAGAAAGATTATTAGGCTAAAAAAGATAGCATTTAGCATAGGATCATGCTATAATAGTACTCAACACTCGGTTGTGTATATAGCCTTGATGTAGTTTAAGTTACAAACATACATATATTTGGAAGATAATTCGGCAAATACCCAGTATTAAATACATAGAACTAAATTCTCATATGAAAATTGATCATCGACCACACGCCAAGTGGAAATTGATTATTTATTGCATTTAGTCAGCAGTCACACATCAAATGGAAGGATTATTAGATTAAAGAGAAAAATATTAGCATAGAATCATATAAACATGGATGAAAAAATAATCAGTACTAGATTGTGTGTGTAGCCTTAGTGTGATTTGAATAACAAACATACACATATGTGGAAAACAAATCGGCAATCACCTAACCTTGATGTGGTTTAATTAATAAACGTACATATAATTTGGAAGATAGTTCGACAATTGTCTAGTATTAAATGCATAGAACTAAATTCTCATATGAAAATGGATCATCGACCACACGCCAAGTGGAAATTACTTATTTGTTGCATTTATCACACACCAAGTGAAAGGATTGTTGGGCTAAAGAGAGTAATATTAGCATAGAATCATATAAACATAGCTGGAAATATAATCAGCACTAAGTTGTGTATGTAGCCTTAATGTAATTTGAATTGCAATCATACACATATGTGGAAGACAAATCGGCAATCGCCCGATCAAAAATGCATAGAGCTAAACTCTCATACAGAAGTTAAACATCGATCTCGCACCAAGTGGGAATTGGTTTATTGTTGTGTTTGTCCACAACCACATACCAGGTGGAAGAAGTATAAGGCTAAAAAGAGTATTATTAACATAGAGTCGTGTAGTAATGGCTGAAAAGATACCAAACACTGGATGATGTATTTAACCGTAAATATGGCTAAAATTGCAAACATACAATAATATGAAAGGTAGATCAGCAAACGCCCAATGTGCAATGCATAACGCTACATTCAATATCGACCACACACCAAGTGGAAATTATTTTAGAACTCGGACATACAGTCGATAATAATCTCAATGTAACCAACAGTGTGAATAAGGGCAATGAGAATATAATTGTTACCGATATGTATATGAAGCTAAATAGATTAAGCTCTAGATACAAAGAGCTATGACCACCAGTCCATAGTGTTTGAAAAATTGATTAAAGAAAAAATGTGAAGCAGTTAAAATGGGTAAAAACCCATCGGTGTTGTACCGTGCTCAACGTACGTTTCGCCACTTCAGGTCATGTGGCTTCGTCAGTAGCGTTGATAATGTCCCCTCCTTAGATCTAATTATATACAAACTGTCATTACCTCCAGGTGGGACGTGATTTACGCAGATTAGCCCGCATCAGGTACGTCTATACAGAGCCAGTTGGTAGAGTACGTATCAACCTGCGCATCACGTGTTTCGTCTAAACCAATTCCGATAGAACATTCATCCCCTCGTACACCCCCTACATCTCGTATATCAAACTAGTGGCATCCATACTATAAGAAATAGATATTGACATAAGTTGCCGACGGAGGAAATACATACATTCAGATCATAAGGCCACTGTAATGCAATGATAATAATAGCAAGAGTTCTAATTCAGAAAGCCAAATGGAGTTGCATTTAACACACGGCAAAACATGCTGTCACATGGTTGAATTAAACCAATCGTAGGACATGATGAATAGAACGGACCAGAGTATTTATGTGCATTCGAATGGTAAACGATTGCTTGACGGTAATAAAAAAATATCCAAAACGCAAGGTGCCAAAATTTGGCACAAATATCCGAACTGTCTGAGGATACAAGGTGCAACCACCCCAGCATGGTAGAAACCATAAATATGTATATAGTTCTCAAATCTTGCATTTGATTAATAGCATGCTAAAGGAATCATATGACTGGTACAAGTCAACCATGTTCAATACCAAGATCTGTTCAAAAAGTTGAAAAATCATTATATAAATCTAGATTAAGAGAGATACTCTAAGCTATATAAAAAGTGTGTATATAAACCCTAAATATAGCAAAAAGATTACAGATGTCAAATTTGAATATATATTAATGTAGATGGTATTGATGATGGTAAGAAGCTAAAAAATGTCAATAAAAAATCCTCATAGAATATTATAAACCCATTGATATTAATTAGGGATCAATAGTTGTATAAACAGAATATTTTATTGACTGAGGGGATGGAAAAAGAAGAAAAATGACTATTAATAATAAAACTGATTTTGTATAATCAGAAGGTTGGACAGAAATAAGAGGAAGAACAGAAGAGAGGGAAAACAATTCCCAGAGGTACAATAGACCATAAAAATGAAGATAGTGACTGTAAAAATGAATATAACTATAATCAATTAGAGAAATAATTATTAGTTAAACCTAATGTTTGTTTAAAGCAACATGGATAAGTTTAAAGAAGTCTTTCGTGACTATTGGTGTATATATGGGGTAAAAGTGAATCCTTCATTTAAGCCTCTTGGAGAAAGAGTCTTGAGTGTATAAATCCAGAAACTTTCTCTTTGGCGCAAAAATAGATCATAATCGCCTTTCCTCGGATGAGGTTTGACCAGTTCAATACCACAGAAGCGCATCTGAGATGTATTACCATTTTGGCACTCACGAAAGTGTCGAGCCACTGGGGTATCTTGACAGCGAACAGAGAGAACATCTTCCCTAATCCTGTGTTTGAAAGGTCGAAATGTTTTGCCCACATATTTTTTGCCACATGGGCATGTGAGCATGTAGACTAGACCCACAGAGTTACAGTTAAAGAATGCCTTGGCTTCAAAAGATCTTAAATCAGTGCTGTCTTTAAAATGCTTAGAATTTTTTAAGATAGAGGGACAGCTCTTACATTTGCCACATGCATATGTGCCCTTGAGCTTGTTTTGGAGCCAGATGTTATGTACAGCGCTTTTTGTTTGATAATGACTTGGAACTAACGTATTTCTCAAGCTATGACAACGACGAAATGTAATCGATGCATGTTCCCCGATGGTGTCCTGCAGATGTGGGTCCAATGTAAGTAAGGGCCAGTATCTATCTAAGATGACTCTGACATCGTGCCAACCCTCATCATAATTTCCGATGCATCGAATAAGATTCGTATCTTTTTTAGTTCGATCCGTAAGTAACATATCTCGCGTCAATGCAGAGGCTTTTTGGAACGCTTTCTTAAGAACTCTATTAGGATAGCCCTTCGACCTAAAATCATTCTTCAAAGACCAAGCTTTTACCCTAAATTCCTCCTCAGTTGAGCAGATACGGCGAAGTCGTAGATATTGGCCGTAGGGTATTCCCAATTTAAGGGGTGCCGGATGATAACTGGTCCAATCTAGAAGATTGTTAGTAGCCGACTTTTTCTTCAAAAGCGTCGTGGATATTTCCATATTGGCATTCACAGTCAAGGTTACATCCAAGAAATTGATAGTGGACTTATGGATCTCGTGAGTGAATCGCAAATTTAATTGGTTCTGATTAGCAAAAACAACAAATCTCTGGAACTCATCTTTCGTCGAACGCCATATGATGAAGACATCGTCGATATATCGACGCCAACAGAGGATATTCTCAAAGAAAGGGTTGACCCCAGGATTGAGAACAATTGTTCTTTCCCAAACTCCGAGATAGATATTCGCATAGGAGGGTGCACATGTAGTTCCCATTGCTGTTCCTTGGGCCTGATGGTAGAATTTATTTTTAAAGAGAAAATAATTATGGGTCAAAATAAATTCTAATAAGACCAAAATAAATTCAATTCTCTCTTGAGAATAAATCCTAGAAAATTCCAAGGTAGTTCTTACTGCAAATAGACCTCTGTCATGTGTTATTGAGCTGTATAAGGCTTCTACATCAAGACTACATAACCACATATCTTCAGTCAGTGTAAGTTCTTTTACAAGCTGTAAAAGTTGTTTAGTATCTCTCAAGTATGATGGTTGTTTAATAACTATTTTCTGTAACAATTGGTCTATAAACTGGCTGCAATTCTGGGTAAGGTTGCCAACCCCTGAGACAATAGGGCGCCCTGGTGGATGGTTTTTATTTTTGTGTATTTTGGGGAGAGCATAAAACGTCGATAATCTTGTTTTTTTCGAATTTAAAAATTCAAATTCGTCACGTGATATCACCCCTGTGCCCAGACCCTTCTCCAATATGTCAGTTAGTTCATCCAAAAATCTGCCTGTGGGATCGCGGGAAAGAGTGGAATAGATCTTTGTGTCACTCAGGAGTAAACTGACCATTTCTTCATATTGTTGATTAGTCATAACGACAATGTTTCCACCTTTATCGGAAGGTTTGATGGTTAGTTCACGAGAGTCTTTAAGTTGTTTTAACGCTGTTCTTTCATCTCTTGTGAGATTATCAGGATCTTTTTGAATCAATGTTTGTTTGTTCAGTTTCTCAATATCTCCGCATACCAATCGACAGAACAGATCTATGTTCTCATAATTCTTTATAGTTGGTGTAAAAGTTGACTTATTCTTCATGTTGGTGAGGGTACGATCTGTCTCAGGATCATCGTTCTCTTCAAGCAAATCCACCAATGTTTCCAGACATTCAAGGTCTTTAAGACTGAGTCCATTTAAGGATCGGAGGGGGTAGATAGGATACTGTATACAGGGACCGATATCTCGTTATCAGGGGGGATCCGTGACACTAGCGATAAGGAAGTGATAGAGAGCACACAGAGCACAATTTCCTAGTGAATGTTAGCGTTCGGTTGTGTGTTACTGCCAGGATAAGTGACTTTAACGCAGCCCAGAAATGCAACTCTCCGTCCGTGGAGTCATATGGACTCCCAGTGGTGATACTCACGGAAGCGCTACCCCAAGTATCCCAGTGGTTAGTGCTTTTTCCTGAGGAGAGGTGCTCTGCTAGGGCCTGCCCCAGCATATCACGCTAAAATGGGGATGCTACGGGAAACCTGCAGGCGCAGGTTTTCCCAGTTAGGAATCCCATTTTAGCGTGAAGAACAGAATAGGGCCCACAGATTCTAATCACAGACACACTGCAGTATTGACGTTTGACCAGCAGGGGGCAGCCCTATGCATTTAAAATGAGCTTCCTGTAGTGCAGGGGTCAGCAACCTTGGCTCCCTGATGTTTTGGGAACTACATTCCCCATGTGGCTCAGTCAGCCTAAAGGCTGGCTGAGCATCTCTGGAGATGTAGCTCCCAAAACATCAGGGAGCCAAGGTTGCTGACCCCTGCTGTAGTGTATAGAATAGTATGTATAGTTTGGGTAATGAAAAGTGATCCCTCCCCCCTAAAACCACTGGGTCTTTTAAATGGTTTTATGGAAGATCTCGCTATTAAAGGGGTTAACCAAAAGGTAATTCTATTGCTAGGTAGTCATATTCTGAGGTCTCCATTTTAAATGAGTTAATAAAAAGCAGGACCAAAAATAAATAAATAAATGGGGTGTGATCACGGAGGATGTGTACTTTATTCATAGATTGTAAAAGAGAAAAAGTATGAATCATTTTGCCACTGTAAATAAAGTGTGTGGCAAAAGTGACATTAAGGCTAGAGTCAGACGAACGCAGTCTGAGTGCACTCTGCGTGCGTGCATAACGGACAGACGTTCTGACGGAAGATACTGTAGACACCACACGATCCGTTTTTGTTGACAGACGTAGAAAGAAAGATAAGCATTTGTGAAGTAGCCCTCTCTTGCAATAGTTGTCATTTGGCCAAACAGTATGGTTTCCGACGACAGATGCCTAGAAGATGGACAAGCGGGAGACTGAAGTAAATACCTCATAGCATGCCAAAAATACAAGGACAGATTTCCCTGAACTTTATGGAATGCATTGATTTTTTTAAAAAAGTGATGCCAAACTCCATTATATATAAGGCCCATAAATAGGGGCTTAGTAAGAAATGGCTGTAAAGGAGAGCTGAAATTTAGGATTGGGCCTGGGTGGGAGAGTGAATAGGGAGGGTGGGTTGGAGAGAGAGCAGAGAGGAATAATGCCAGTCAGTCTGAGGGTGTGGATGATCAGATTGCTGCATGGAAAAAGTAAAAAACTGTGAGATTTACTAAGAGTGACCTGGTTCTATTGGAGGTATTTACGACACAGGAAGAGGGGGGGGGGAGAAGCAGAGGGGAAAAGAAACAATCAGCCAGAAATTAATAAAATGCATAGAATTACAAGATTAGACCTGTCTGGAGTATAGTGGTGGACAGGGTAGGGGGACGTACTACAGCCAAGATGTCAGCCTGTTGTAGGAGATATCCAGATTAGCAACAAACTGCAAGACCTAGCTCTATCTTAACCATCTGGAGGGCCAAGGATGCTGACCCCTAGGAGTTATTCCAAGATGAGCAGTAGTCACTACTGCACAGTGAAGCTTCTCCTGTTGCTCTTTGGATTTCACCTTTGCTGGCTGCGCAACACTAATATTCTGAATAAACTTACCAAATAACCCCCTAAATTTGGAGGGGAGAACTAAGGGAGAAGGGGGGGGGAGCCAAGAAATCCACAATAGTGATTTGAATTCAAAAGGTGGCATCACGATTTGCTAGAAAAAAAATCTAACGCCAAAAAGGTGTTTATTCCTTGTATTTTAGCACTAGCAACCAAATTTTATTTATAAAGGATTTTACCGGGAAGGATACATTGAGATTCTCTTGTTTAAGTATGTCCTGGGTTCAAGAACATTGAAGTGTTACAGTTACAGAAATACAAAGTAATACAATGCAAGATATTGAAAAACAACACAAATATACAGATTAACAGAAAATAAATATGTAGGAAATATAGTCACTAGGTTACATGTTTACAGGTGCATTCTGTATTGAGGTATGTTAGTAAGGAGCTCGAGTGACTTAAGACTGGGGGAAGATTTGATGGTGACCGGGAGGTTATTCCATAATTGTGGTGCTCTGTAGGAAAATGAGGACCGAGCCACTGTCTTTTTGTATTGTGGTATTGCAAGTAAAGTGCTGGTCCTGGATCGGAGGTTATAGGATGAGGGAGCTGCTGGGGGAAGCAGTCTATTCAGGTAGGGTGGCAGTTTCCCAGAAATGCTCTTAGACACCAGGCTGGAGAGGTGAAGGGTGCGTTTAGACTCCAGCGATGGCCAGTTTAGCTCTTTTAACATGTCACAATGGTGGGTCATGTAGTTACATTGTAATGCAAAGCGGCAGAAGGAATTATAGAATGTAGTAAGTTTCTGAAGGTGTGTTTGTGGGGCTGCTGCATATTATTAACATATCATGGTGTTTTAGTAAGTATTTTTTAGGTTTACCCGTTACAAAACATTCAAATTAAAAAAGGTTTGGACGAATATGCAACAACGTATTCTCCTTCCCCACAGACTTAAATTTGAAGTTATAAAAAAAAAAAGGTATCTATTCTAAAAAGGTCAGATTTTAAATTTACAATAATTTGCATACTGAAAAGTGTTCGTTATTTCCTACGGGTTAGATTTTTTTAAATTTCCGTATAAAAAAGAAGCTTAATACAATGTAGAGCCAAGTGTTGCGCGCTCGCTACATTATATAGAACATTGACAGTACATCTTGTTTCAGTATATAGCGCTTGGATGTAAGACTGAAATATATGCACCCTGCGTGTTGTGAAAGGCGGTGAATAGGATTGGAAATGAGCAGAACAAATAATATAGCAACACAAAACTGGTTTAATATTTATTAAAGGACACAAAATACCTAGGTAACAGAGTCACTCTTCTTTTGAAAGGACACATATTTACATTATTTATCAACTTAGAAAGACCTTGTACCCTTGTTATACTTTTATGAAACAATAAAAAGGTTTTACCTTCGTCTTTAAAAAAGGATGTGATGTGTTCACAGACCCATTTTAAATCACATTAATGTTTTGATACAGTGAACATACACAAATTCTCAAAACTACATTTGCAGTAAAAGCACGCCCTTTGAAGCAGAAGGGTGAATTTTCCCCTGCGTATTCTGAACAATTGTCAAATGAAAAAGTATATTACATTTCTGAATGCTGCTGTACTCTTTGAAGAGCAAATTCCCTCAGTCTTCAACCCCTGTGATGCATTGATCCGCACAGACGTAAATTTAAAAAAAAAAATCAAAGAAAAGCTGCTGCATGTTCTCCAGCAAGATCACGGTGCAGAAAATGAACTGTGTGTCAGCTAGAATATGTCAGTGAGTGAGCATCTGTCTATTTTCATCCAACATATGCTTAGTGCTTTGACCACTGCTAAGCGTCAGGTTTGAATCTAAGTGGCAGACGAGTAGGTTTATCGTCATTATCACAACACGTGTTTAAATGGCAGGCGAGTTACTTTAATCTGCATAAAACTTATTCCTAAATTAGTGGCCATGTTAAATATTTTCATTAATGGCAGCGCATTCCTCTTAAAGAGCTGGAGGGCGCGGATAAGAACACCACTACACTATAGCCTCAAACTGCTGTAGGCAACGCAATCATTTCATATGGTAGATCTCAAGCACTATATGTTGCTGGAAATAAGGGCATGTAAAAGGATGCAATTGAAGTAAAAAAGGGAGTGCACAAAGTGTCAGTTTGTCTTTACTGATCAGGTCCAGAGATCTGACATTTTGGAACCTGATGCCCTTCTTCTGCATTGAAGGCGTCACTGCTGCTACTTTTGGGAACTATAGTATTTATCCATTAACTGCTGGTACAGGGAGAAAAAAAAATATCACTATTGTTGCAAACACAATGGACTTTGGGGATCCAGATAGAGAGGGGGGGGGGGAGGTATGTAAAAATCAAAGAAAAGCAGGGGGAGCTTCAATGAAACGTCCCCTGCCGCTCTTTGATTCTCACATCAGTATCTGGTTGCAACAACGCAAAACAAAGTTAAGGGATAACGCCTTATGTTTTGTCAGTGAATTATACATATTACAGAAATAATTTAATTGCCGCCCTAAATCCCGCCCCAGAAAAAGCAAAGGGAGTTTTCTTTAAAATAAAAAACACAAAAACAAAGCAAGCACTCCAGAAGAAATACACATGCAGCCAGCTCTATTAAATTAAATCTAAAGTGCCCTTTGTCAACAAGATATATTTAGTGGTGTGGGTCACGAATGCCACGCTCAAGAGCTGCAGGATTGAAACGCCTCCAAAAAAACACTAAAATTTTTCGACTAAGGGACACTGGTATATGTGCAACAAATAATGAAACGGTTGCCACGAAGGAATTATTGAAAATAAAAACTAACAATAGTATGAATTCCAAGTGGGTTATTCAGAAAGTGGCAGGGTTTGCTGACATTGCAAACACTGGCAAGAAAAGAAAAAAAATTGTCGTTGTATAAACTGGTACAGACACTGGCGCTTCAAAGACCACAAAAATCTGAACAGCGGCAGAAGCTACCTATTGAGGCGTATCCTGCGGCCATTTTAATTCTTTTGTGAAGTGACAGCGTTATCCGTTGCAACACCAGCAATTTTTGGCAATGCTTACACTGTATGCAAACACTGCTTTCTGTATAACGCCACAATTACAGGCTTTATATACCCCGTTGATTTATTTTTGTTTGCAGTACTTTGGCACTTTATATACATAATCTGGCTGGACAGATTGCAAGTTTAATTTTAGCAGAGACCCCCCCCCCCCCCCCAAACGCAAAAAAAAAAAATCATCGTTACGAGTGAGGATGACAGCTTGGGTATTCATTAAAAAAGCACAAACCCCCATAGTTTGTGAATTACGGCTTTATCAGATCCATAGTTTTTCTGTTGCAACTTAATCCTTCTCTTGATATTGATGAACGTTTGACTATAGAAATAACTGACCAACCATGATTCCAGATGAAATTCCCGAAAAAAAAGGCATTGTAAAGGTTCTCTGAATACTGGAGTTAATGATGTATTCGATCGAAACGTTTGCTTGCTAAATTTCTACACAAAAGGCCATCCACATTTAATGTTAGTAAACACAAGGTGGAAAAGTGTTTGCTTTTGCAGTGTTACATTTGGCGATTCATAAAAACACAAACAGCCAGAAAATCACCAGATTGAAGAAAAGAAAAAAAACACATAAAATATACTAGAAGTTGTCATTCTTAAATTTCAAACTCAGTGGGCCAAGTAGCCAATTGCTTGTAGAATATCACCTCTGGCACCTAAACTTCTGCGTTAATTTGCACGAAAGAAAAAAAAAAAAATATAGAACTTTTGTCTAGCTCCCATATTCGAAGCAATTACGTTGAGCCCCTGAACAGAAAAAAAAAATTAAAAAATTTGTCAAAAGCAGACTGTGCTGCCATCACTGTAGTTCCCAGTAGAGGATCAGTAATGACCGACCTGTGAGACTTTTTAAAAGGTTAGGTTTATATAATGGAAAAATTGTTTTCCTACCAAATGCCCCCAAACATAATTATGAAATATATCTGTATGTGTATGTTCAGAGGTGCCCTCCGCAGGGCGTTTCAAGGAGGATATCCTGCATACTTCAACTCCATCTGATTTTGGGGCTAAAGGTTATAAAGCTACACAAAAAAAAAAAAAAAAAAAAAAAAAGGCAACATTGGTAACCCTGTAACATGTCTGCATTTGCTTCTGGTTCAAGAAGGAGGAACAAAATAGAAAACCAGAACAAAACCTACCCATCAATGGAAATGTGCTGCAAGATGATCCATTACCCAGAAAAGAATGCAGTGGTTTAAGGAATAAGTGATGATAGTAGCAGACAAGCAACCAGATTCGTTTCAGGCGAAAACGTAAAAAAAAAAAAAAGTACCAAAGCTTCTAAAAAAAAGGAGAAAAAAAAAAATTACCCACTTTCGATTTTCATTCAAGAAGAAAACTCAGAAGACTACACAAAATAAGTCCATGGGAAAGTCCCTTTTAGTTTTTGAGGTGGATGGGGGGGGGGGGAAGGCACAATACATTGTAATGACCCTATTACACTTGAAAGTTTCCATTCTCCAGAATATCTGAAAACCTACCTACTGCATTCTAAAACCTAAAAAAGGTCTCATTAAAAAGCCATTCGGTGGTAACCAACATCTTTCAAAGGGAACCATATTAAACAATATTTAAATATTAACTTCCTCCTCCTAGCGTGACAAAAAAAATACGCAAAATCATCACCCCCCCCAAAGACTTATGTTAACATCTGGAACCAAGTTGTATTTGCTGGCTGTGGCGAGAACCAACCTCCATGGATACGGAACATATGTAGCATTCAAACCCCCATTTATTAGGCTTAACATGCATCTATTTTTCAGCAAGAAGCTTAAATGCCAAGAGGAGCGGTGACGATTTCTTGTTTTTTTTCCCGGTTTTTCCCAATGAATTCCAGCATAGTCTACACGAATTAGTAGCCAACCTACAATTAACAATTCATAAACAGATTGTTTACACAGTAAAAACTAGTACTTAAGCGCACATACTTTGATACAAGTTCAAAAAAATATATATTTTGGATACAACGCCTTGTCTGTTTTGTTTGGAAGTGCCGAAATAAGTCCAAGCTGCAGCTTAGCAGACCATTGGAGAAACACACTGGACACAAGTCTCTGCTCACAACTTTAGATGGATGCTGTAAAATAGTTTGCATGCAGCACGAAGGCTCAGCAGGAGGAAATCAATGCGTCTCAAAAGGCTGAAACCATGTGCCACATGCCCATTGTAAGGTCTTCTTTCTGTGCAGTACATAACGCCCTCCCCACCACATATCCTTGGAAAATATTCTTACGGTTGCTGTGCACATCATTATAAACATGCAAAGAGTTCAACAGCATTCTTATTAAATGTAAAATGTACTTTAAATGGGGATTTGAAGCCACTGAAAGAATCTGCTTGCGCATGTCTTTAGGCAGTTTGCATTCAGTTACGGAGGATGTAAAAACAAAACCAAAAATGAAAAATAAAATGTCGAGTTAGTGGGACCAGAAGGCTATTTTTTATTATCCACTAGCAACCTAGTGAACTGGTGCCCATAAAAAGACAGAAAAGGTGACAATCCTATGCCACGTAATTGTACTGATTGGGATTTTCTTTGTCCCTTTCCATGTAGTCCCTATCAATTAGCGATTCTATTCTTTTCTTCAGGTCGGCAGGCTGCAGAGAGAGAAAGAAAATTACTCAACTGAATCAATACGTTGATCACCCAACTGCATCCAAAAAGGTTTTATTGGCCTTTATCCAGACCCCCCCCCCCCAAACAATGACAATTGAACAGCCAGGTATCCAGTATGTAACAAATACAAAAAGCATTTACACCCCCTCCAATTCAACACAGATTATCTATGTGCACTCAAAGAAAATCCAGCACTAAACTACCGGTAATTTAATTTTCTCCCACTGCAGACAATAAGGAGGGAATTAAAATCACAGGTTTATTATTATGGTAAAATACAATGCATTTTTAAAATCACGGCTGGCATTGGTGCAGTGGACAAGAAACATAGTTTATCCCAATGGGCTTCACTCATTGCTCGGTCATACTCCTTACTATACACAATTTTATACACAATAAAGACTGAAGAACTCTTTAATAAAAAACCTCCAACAGCCCTCAGACCACACACAAGCAGTATTTTAACTTAACACTACCTAACAAAATGGAGTAAGTATATCCCATATTTTGCTCCAGGGAGGCCCCCTATCCCTGAAATTATTCCCTTTTGCACTTTGAAAGTCATTCTGGGAGTTGACTTTTCTCACACTCTTCCTTTTATGTCTATATTATTCGTTTAACAGAATTGCAATAGTGATAATGTGAATGTGTGAATATAATAAAACACACTAGTCTCTAAAATATACCACCCAAGGCCAGGGTCAGACAAGCTTTTTGCAGGGCGGAAAGAACGTCTGTGAGAGTGGACGATCCTTCCACTCCGACGCCCGTCTGGACACCTCGCCGAGCGCAGTTAGTGCGCTTAGCGACACATGGCTCGATCCTCCAATTCATGCTCGCGTAATTCGTGCGCACGCAACAGCGTGTGGCCGGACCTGTCGAAGCATCACAACACTGCGACAGACGCTGAGAGGCACGTTAGTACAGGTGCACATAAGGCTGGGGTCAGACGAGTGCACTAAGGGAACAGAGAAGTGCAAAACCCACAGAAAAATTACACAAGAAATTAATAGCAAAACAAGGAATGCCCCAACGGCGCAAAATTACCAGTGTAGCGAAATTAACCAGCTTCCAGCACTCACTGTCACTGCTGGGTCACCTTTCCAATTAAAACGAAGTTGTTCACTCCCGGGGAGCAATCACAACTGCCCCGGCAGTGAAGAGCACTATTGCAGGATGCCTAGTTTTCCAGGTGTCCCTGCAATAGTAAATCGAGCCACTCAATTTATCATCGGACGTACTATGTAAGACAGTGGTCATTAAGGTGATTTTTTCCCATGACATACATAGTATGTCCGAGGTCACAAGGGGATAAAAGTGTCCAAGGTGCAGCACATGAGCCCAAGAAACAAGAGGCTCCCCAGTGATTTAGCTTGGTAGCATGGAGGGGGATCCCAATTCTGATAATAGTCTGGTAATGGCAGGTTTGGCAGATATGGTGCTCATCAACAGAAAGTCACACCATTTCAAAAAACTAACATTAAAACAAAAGCACTATACCTTCACCGGGAATTTAAGCTGGTTATAGACTTCAGAAACCAGGAGATTGTGGCTTAGAGTTTTCCTCATCTTCATTATTCGAACTATTGCAGCATCAATCTGGTACTGTCTGTCTTGAAATACTCTCTCTGTAGTGCTTGCTTGCTCCTCCACCTTCAAAAACCAGAACACAAACGATTATTAGATTTAATAGAACCATAGAATTGTTTTGCATTCACGATCAAATAATTCAATGAGAATAATCATTAAAATACTGGCTTTAAGGTAAACCGTTTTTGTATCCATCTGTGGCAAATAAATGAGTTCGAGAAATCTGTTAATTTCTGCATTATTATTTCTCCATTGTAATGTTACACGTGTTGAAACACAACGAGAAAAAGTATGAAGGGCTTCAGAGACGTGTTTAGAAATTAAGTTGCTTGCCATCAATGACCCGGCACGTAACCTCCCTGGCGGTATTCCCGAGTGTGACTCAGGGTTAAATTTCACTACCGCGAACGGTAACCCCGAGCCACACTCTGGCTGGATGCATACTCACATCCTCCTGCGCTCCCTGGCTGTCCCCCGCAGTGTGATCGCAGCGAGCGGCTTCCTGGTAAGGCTCCCTGCGAGTCACACAATGCAGGGGGCGGAACCAGCAGCAAATTTAGAAAAAAATATTTTACACTGTATAATCCAAAGTGCAATGTTTATGAACGGCCACTAGGTGGCACTACAGGATAAGAAACAGACCATACATCATCTCACCCTTGTTTTCAGACAGATTTCAGTGTTTTTTTGTTGTATTTTAGTGAATATCTTTTATTTGCATTATTTTGGATAATTATTTTTGGGATAATAAATTATTATGTCGTGTTCCAAACTTTATCGGACTCGTGTATTTTTTTTATAATTTATTTATTTATAAAGGATTTTACCAGTAAGGACTCTTGATTGCACGGATTTCAGTGCGTGATTCCTAATTATTACAGGCTAACTATGTACAAAAACACGTTTCCTTCAAAAACAAATTGAGACGCTTTTAGACACAAAATGCTGAAAAAAAATTAGACTGCCAGGTAGGTTAAACAAAAAAGACACTTCTAATCAATCATCATTCCTGGCACGGTTCCTGCCTGCATCCTCTTTATTGCTGGCAGAAGCTATGAAGCTGTTTTTTTTAAAAGGTCTCTCCTAGTACCCTGGCTAACCAGCAGACATATTTGACATGTGTCTGATTAGTATTCAGATGGGATTAATTTCAAGAATGTTCAAAAAGGAACACCATTACAAAATAGAGTTCCATTGTATGCCATTAAATAATTGGGCATATGCTACTAACACATCCTGACCACTTTATAACTGTAAAGTGGTCAGAATAAGAGTGTACCGTTACATCCAAAACAGAGTAGTGAAGCACGGAGGGGGGGGGGGGTGGAGGCATAAGAAAATCAATGAGAAATTTTGTGATGTGAGGAGATGAGGGGCTTACAAAATTGAAAGGATCTTTCTTGTTCCGTAAGAAGTGTGAGGGATAAACCATAAAAAAACGTGAGGATTTGGGGAATATTAGAATACAGGTAGAAAAACTAAAAGAAGCCAAGAGATTTTCAATTATTATAGATTAACATCCCAAGAACATTCTTTACATCATCTATTCAATACATTAAAGGGACACAAATGACAAATTATTTTTTGCCCTTAAGTAATTGGGAAAAGGCTGAGAGCATATCCAACCATTTTATTTTTGGCGATTTTACTCACCTTGTTACTCGTCGCATGCTGCTCCTCCTCAAATGAGGGACTCTTGAACCTGGTAGTCCCGAAAGGGTTTCTGCGCAATTTACGCAACTTGCCTAGCGTAGGAACCTTAAATTGCAATTTTACCAGGAAGGATACATTGAAGATTTCTCTTGTTTAAGTATGTCCTGGGTGGTGAGTATGTACCGTTAGGTGTCTTGCCCAAGGACACTTACTGGAGAGGTTGCTCGCTGGGATCGAACCCATGACTCCACAGGCTCTCTCCACGCAGAGTGGTGGATGTTACCTCTACTCCACCCAGCCGGTACTACTTGCAAGTGTTACATACACAAGTTCCACAGTGCCTGTGCAGAGCGATTGACTGGAACCGTGCATGCTCACACAGCTCCAATCCATCAGCTTCCTTTGTCTGCTCCCTTTTGTGAGTGACCGGCAGCCAGGAAATTCAAAATCCTGGCCGCTAGTGATTCTAGGTTGTGTGGCGCAAACTCCTCCACTTCACCCAGATGGGCACTCTATTCATACTGACCACTTTGTTTTAAAGTGGTCAGGATGCGAGGAGTGTCCCTTTACTCGGAAGAGAAAAAAAAAAATAACCATACACAAGATTTGATCCCTCAAAACTGCAAGAATAAAAAACTTACCGTTTCCTTCATCTGAATTTGATTAATCCTTATTCTGAAGAGTTGATGTCTGAAATCATCATTGAATGTGAATTTGTCTCCATCATCTACATCTTTACTTTTGGGACTCTTCAAAAGAACTCTTGCTCTTCCGCAGGCTAAGGACTGCAGCGTTCTTCTTAATTCACTGTCCTCTGCAAACAGAAAGAAGAAGCTACACACATCTCTTTCTGGCACTGAAAACTAGATCACCTAAATGCAGAGGCTCTTACCTATGCCAGTAGCTTGCCTAATTTCTTCTAAACTGAATTCCTCACCCTCGTTAAACATAAGAAGCACTAGTGTCTGAAAGAGTGATACTTGAAGTTCTTTTCTGCCCTGTAGAAATGAAAAGGGGAAAAATCAAAATGTTGTTAAACTGCTACATACATCTTGTGCCAAAATAAAGCACAATCTATTTGCAAGCTAAAAGATCTAAACAGTGCAATGTTAAAATTAAATACCAATGCAGGATACATTGTGAGGCAACAAAACACATTTATTTCCAAACTCACCTCTAAAGACAGACGCATGACCAGAATAAATTCGGAAAACCTGATGTGACAAGTTTTTATACATACACAAATTTGCTCATGTTAAGAGAGGACCTGTCAGTTCTAATGTTGACAGCTCAAGTCAAGAATGCTAGAACATCAGCAGCAATATGTAACACAGTGGATACGAATATTCAACATGTGCAACTATACATTCAATAAAATCCACAGCAGCAAGAGAGCACGGTGTAGAGTACCAGTACTCCTGAACTTACCTCATTAAACTCGGCTTTTAAAACACATTGACCGAGCGTTGATTGCCACTGCAGCTTTCTACCACTGTGTTTCCCCAGATAAAAAGTCTTAAATATTTCCTGCAGTTTCACCATCTACCATAAGAAACAAAGGATGAGTAAAAGTTTAACTGTCGGACCAATTTAAGAAAGAAAAATAAAACTTAATGTTAAAAAAGGAACACTTCCACAAATCCTGACCACTATATATTTTTAAAGTGGTCAGGATGTGGGGTGTCGCCCCCCTTCTATCCCCCTGTCAGCAATTGGGTAGAAAAGTATATTCACTGTAAAAAGAACCTGTATATTAATAATCTAAAAATAGCAAATAAACAGCTGACTAATTTTTGATCAGGGTCATTTGGGCTCTTTGTTGTCATTAGGATTTAAAAAGAGTAAACACACTTTATAATAAATTGCTTCAGCCAAACACTTATGAGTGAAAGAAAAGCTTTTGTATGATCAGTCACATTCTCCGAATAATGGCCAAGAAATCATAAATTCTGCCAGAGTATGTAAACTTATAAGCACAACTGTATATGTTTTTGGGCTTGTCTGAGGAGCTTCTTTTCCCTTAAATTAGCGATCTTACCATTTGTGTAGATCTTTGTAGGTCAGCTTATATAATATTGTATATGTTAAATGTCTGTTTATTATTGCCGTTTTATTTTAATTGTATACGCAAAGGTCTGATAACTATTGCACCATGGGGTTCAAAGCCTGTTGCAAACTGGTAGAAAAAGCTAGGGGAGCAAGTGGAGCAGTTTCCCCCACCCTACCCAGCGTCACCAGCAGCTGGGGAATTTGAATTTCGCAGCTGTCTGCTAGTAGTGACATCGACACAAGCAGCTCCAATCCAGCGTTCTGCGCAGGTGCTACGGAATTTATGTACATAATGTTTACAAGTCCCATTGTGGTGCGCAATTCGTGTTTCCTACGAACGAACAGAAAAGCCTCTGGGACCTCTGGGTTCGGGAGTGCCTGAACCAAAGAGGAGGGAGCTGCGTGCAGTGAGGGACAAAAAGGTAAGTAAATTCACCCGAAAATGAAATAATTGGGCAGGGGCTGTCAGAGACCTCCGCCCAATTATTTAAAACACAATAGGGTTTCTTAAAACCCAAACACGAATATTAAAAATGTAAAAACAAAAAATAAATTTATCCAAAAACACAAATAAGCACACAAGGGAAATTTTTTTAAAAAAAAATTAGTCATCAAAATAATAAACACAACTTACTTCAGCAGGCAAGTGAACTTCCATAGGCACATAAGTTGGCCAATAGCCCATCGTAAGAATGTTGACTGTCAGTTCCATGTTGCCAGGGACATTCTGATTTTGCATATACTAAAACAGTTAGCAGCATTGTGATCATCATTATCATTATTATTATTATTATTATATGTATTTGTCAAACCCAACAACCAAGCGAAGAAATGCAAATAAAAATTAGTCAGAATTTTTTTAAAAAAGCTGAGAAAACCTTATTGCTGATTAGACGCACACGGCCCTCAGCCTCTCATTGGCTCAAGGGAACCAATATATAACGTCATGCTTGAAATGGCTGGTGACTGGCAGGAGTAGGCTGAACTATGAAAGAAGTTCAGAAAGCCACCTAACCTTGATATGCAATACAAGAGCCCAAATACCGTAAACAACCAAGCTGATAATTTGTTGAGTCAAATTTTTTGGGGCAAAGCCTCACATGCTACCATCTTCAAATGTCAGCCACCACTGCATTATTGATCAGGACTTTACTATTACGAGGACAGAATGGTATGTATCACTCCCACCTTGCAGTGCTCTCCGCCTGTTTCCACCCCAACCCTTCTAGATTGGGAGTTCCCACGGGAATAGGGCCCTGGTTTCCTCCTGTACTGGTTTGTCAAAAGGTTGTTCAATGTATTGTAACCCTGTCTATACTGTGCTTATTGTACAGCGCTGCGGAATATGCTGGCGCTTTATAAATAAAGAATAATAATGTTTAAAAGGAAAGCATCCGGAGATATTAAGGTATTGGCTTTTTAGTAAAGGGGGGGGGGGCATACAATTTTCTTTTGGTGGTTAACAGGGGCACATCACACGCACACTAATGCTCTAATCCCATTTGTAACAATTGAACCAGAGCATAACCATGCCCCCCCCACCACTACCATACACACCTAGTGTGTCACCCCCTCTCCACTTAGAATGTAAGCTCTTGAGCAGGGTGTGTGTGTGTCTCGCGTATGTATGTTTGCTATTCTGTCTCTCCCATTGTACAGCGCTACGGTACTTGTTGGCGCTTTATAAATCCTTGTAACTGGGACAGTTTCAATCTAATGAATTTATTTAGGTCTAAACATGAAAGAATACCCCTATGTGTAAAACCACAAAGCAAGACTAAGTTCTAGAAAGGTAACAAGGTTCCTTGATGTTCTATTGTGATTGACATGTAACAATTTAGTGGATTTATCCAAGCATCAAAAGAACTGGATCTAACAAAAGTCACATTTTATTCTAGGTTTATGTAGGGGTGTATTCTTGCATAGTCCAACTAGGGCTACGGGCAGTAATGTTTTAGAGTTACAATATATTTAAGTTGTGCAGGTGTATGACAGAGCTGTAAAGCAATAAAAATTTAAATCTAAACTCTAGTAAATACTGTTTGAAATCCCTTTGATGAATATATAGGTGTTAATTTCAGGTATATGTGCAAATTAAATATCAGGTGGCAGCAGCAAAATGTGAAGTACCAACGGAAGGACCAAAACTTTATATATAAATATATTGGTAAAGTTGCAAATTTACATGGGAAGGGGGGGGGGGGGTAGAGGGAGAAAAAGTCTGCCAAGATATACAAAACAAAAACAATTCTGGCCCTCTTTTAGTTAAGTAATTACTAGATACAGATCTATAGAATAATTTTTATATTTACCTGTTTAAAGTGAACCATAATGTCTTTAGATAATTCCATGTCCTTAAACATTCCCTCAAGCTTGCTGGTAAAGGCAGCCCCACATTCTGTAAAACACATGTGATTTCACGTCACAAAGTATGCTTTCTATAGGAGAATGTAAAGCTACCCAATGCAAAAATGGATGAAAACCCCACACCAATGAGCTTTTCCCACTTATGTGTCTGGAGATAATTTTTTTCTAAGGTTTTCTCTTTTGAAACTGCTGGGTCATGAAGGTTTGCACATTGAATCGTTTTCAAATTAAAAGGCTTCCAGATGCCTATGCAAATATGATCACAAAATATTGGAACCCTGACGTGTGAAGTCTTTACATACCATGCTTTAACTTGGAAAGCATAGATTTTTCTGCATCGACAGAAGCACTTTTTCCAACCAATAGTCGCTTTGCCAAGTCTTTTTTGTAGAAAGCCTCAAACACATCTTTGCCTTTAAGAAAGACCAGGGGAAAAAAAAAAAATGACAATTGGCAGAACTAGAGCTACACAGATTTACATTTGAGAGCTTATATACAGTCATCATAGAAAGTTTAAGGTGGCAAAAAGAAAAAAAAATCAGGTCTATTCAGAGAGAGGTGAAAACCAGGAGAATGACTGGAGAATTGAAAATTCTAGGTCAAAATAGCCAAACCAGAAAAATTCTCCTATTTATCTCACAGACATGTGTATAAATCACTTCATTAGGATCAAAACGTACCATAAATGAACCTAAATATTATCATAATTTTATCCAACATCTTCTCAAGCTCTTCATCTGTTGCTTCTTTATTGCCAGTTCGGAGTTTTGAATCAACATATTTTGCTATATAGAGAGATAAAAACCATTTAAAGTTAATGATGATTGTATTCTACATACAAAAATGCAACGTGCGTTTTGCAGCAGGATTTAAAGCATTTTGCCAAATGCTATTCACTGAAGACCAAATATATTTGTCATAAATCGACTAAACAATGCAGGAAATTAAAGATGGTCTCAGAAAGCTTGATAATTACAGAAAGGTTGTAAACCAGCCGAAATGTTGCTTTGGCTTTCCGGACTATAAACGTGCGGTTTTAATGTCTATTTGGAGGGCCTGGAACCTCTCCTTTGTATGATTACATGCCCTTAGCACAGACCAAGTTGATTCACATATTTCACAGACTTACCAATGAGCTCAGCGGGTTTGTTTGGCCTTTTATTGATAAAGGTCTCAAATGCTTCTTTCATGGCATTTATGAACTTCTCATTCTTTAGAAAGCAGATGTCAATCACGTGGTCAACCTTATCTTTGAAATCCAGTAGTTCTTGAACCATTGTTTTATCTTTTTCTGGATTGATCACAATGGTGCTGCCAAAAGCCTGTAAAAACACAATTTACATAAGACGTACATACTTCACATGTTTATAAAGTTAAAACCTCCAGGAAACAAATTCTAAAGCCCAGATTTACTTTAATCATAAAAATTGTGTATACACACACTTTTGCTGGCAAATGTATAGGTAATGTAAAAATAAAAGGGGATGCTTTATCCCGGTTAAAATCGTTGGAATAATAAATCGGTGCTGACAGAAAAGTCTGTGTGCCAAAACTGAGAGGAGAGAAGATGCCTCGAATACGTGTCAACATCACTGCAGCTGAGGCAAGCACACATCACTGATAATTATGATTAATAAAATATTCAAGTGCCAAGTGTAACCATGTGATCAGGAGTAGGGGTGGTAGACCACGGTGTTGTTAGCAAGCAGATGGAGAAAGCCCCCCCCCCCCATTTAGGGCTAATTCTCAGTTGACAACGGATCAACACTGACCTGCGTTAATAGGTACTGTGGTACCCTCAAAGAGCAGGGTTTTTTTTGCTGGGTGCAGCAGAGGAGGAAACAAGCCCTGAAGTTACTAAGGGAAGTACACTTTATTTTATTTTGGTTTTGGTAAGCGGCTTAGCTGCCCAATGTTATAGTGAGAGGAAACAACTGTTCAGTTAGACATTGAATGAGGAGTAGGCTTTTGATTTATATGGATTTCATTTTGTTTATTTGGATACTCTGCATGTACTGTGCCTGCCCAATAAAAAGTCTGAAGCAACAATTGGTGTGGCCAGTGGCTACATATCACATAAGGTATTATATTATGTTGCCTTCCATAATAGTGTCATTTTAAAATTAGACCTTCGGAACTGAAAAAAAATTGCAGGCTTACATTTCAAGTTTTAGTACACAAACACACTGTTGTGGTCCCACCACAGGGTGGTGCTGAATAGCAGATCAGAGGGCCTAACCCACCAAATAAAAATTTTAAAAAAATGCACCTGGACGGCCAGATGTCAACTGGGATCTAGGTCCCTAAATCATGAATTTTTATTAGTCAAAACTGACAATACAAAAAAACATGTAATATTAAAATTACATGTTTTTTATATTGTATTGTCAAATTCACGATTAGTGACCTAGATCCCAGTTGGCATCTGGCTGTCCAGGTGCATTTATTGCTACATTAAGTTTACCTAGATTTTCCCCACATTGGAAATATTTAAGATACAGCCCAACAAGAAAAAAAAAGATACCTTTATGTATTCTATCCAATGCTGCAGAAGAACTTGAACACCCCCTCGGACTCTACTAAACAACTGGTACAGCAAGGAGAGGTCCTGAATTCGATTTTCATCCAAGAGGTGATTCAACCCTAAAAATAAAATAAGGAACAATGTTATTTTCTGGCAGATTGTTTAAAGGGCTTCTATAGCAAAGTGATAGGACTGTAAATAATTCTGGTAAATGCTATTAGGTTTTATTTCTTTTTTTTTTTAAGTTAAAAAAGGGCAAATCATTCTCATGTGCATTGATAAGGGATGTATTCATCCAACAACACACAAAGACTGATACCACAGTGGACAGTTCCATAAAACCTTAAATCTGTTTCTCAGATTTCAGTTAACAAAACCTTACAGTGAAATCAACAAAATAACTGTACAAAAGTTAATGAATTTTGAAATTCAATGCCTTCAGACAATGCCAGAATTTTGTAAGCAGTGAATCCAAATGATTTAACCAACAAAAAGAAAATGATACAATAAATGTATCTATTTTTCCAAATGAATACTTAATAAGTAGCAAGAATAGCCAAAGCTCAAAGTCTACAAACACTGGGCAAGCACAGATAAACTGGAGAGAGTTTTAAGAACCTTTCACTTAGGGTAAAAAGTGCAACAACGATTTAAATTGTGGAAACTAAGTCAGTCTAAGAGGCAATTAGTTTTAGGTTAAGGTGGCGTTCATAACTTTATTAAAGAATCATTAATCATCTAATATTATACACTCAGACTTTATTTTTTTAGCCAAAAGTGGAACATTTTATATGCTATACATTATAAACAAGGAAGTGTGTTACCTTTTTGGAGGGTTGTAGTTAAATGTTCACCTAGTAGCTGCTTTTCTACAGTTGCAATTAATGGCTTTCTAAAATAGAAAAATATACTGTGAGGGAAATTGGAAGAATAGCAGTAGCCGAAAATGTTATTTTATAAAAAAAAAAAAAAAAAGGGAGCAATATTTTCATGAAAGAACAGACTTTTGATAATTTTACTGCTTAACAGTATCAACAAACGTTTAGAAATTAGTGTGTGATAAATTATTATCTTTAAAGCTAGCATTTCGTCATCCTCCAGTTATAATTTTTTTACAACCCATCTAGTGGTGGTTTGTTGTAAATGCAGTTAGCCATAAAGGAAATTACCTTGCTTTCCAGCTATTGTTCAGTAGGAAGTATGTTTAGCATCATGTACTCTTTAGGTCAGCTTTCTCAGCAGGAATCTTGTGTGAAACAACCCTAACTCTACAACTTCTGACCTATGTGTACCCTCATTCATGTATGTCGTCAATTACTTGCCAAAACTGTTCAATCTATTTAAGTTGATTCTGCTGCATTCCTGCCTGTTTTTATAGGCTTATACTAGATAAATTATAAAAGTGTTTATTGTAGCTGCTTCATACTGTACATGAGCTCATGGCAGTTCCTATTGATTTGCAGTTGCAGTTTTTAGCGCTAAAGCAGGAATTAACAGTCTCTAGCTATTTAGGGTCACAATTACTGGAGTAGAGCATAAAAAAAAGGTTCCAGACATTTAAGGCTCGGGTCAGACGAGCGCAGTGTTCATGTCTGTGTTGCCGCACATTTTAACGTCTGTGGTAGCATACAAAGATGATCAATAGAGACCCGCACACGAAGTACGTCTGCACAGAAGAGGGGACGCGGCAAACGGACGCAAGTTAGGCAAGAACGTAAAACCACTAGAACGGACATGCGGCGTGCGCCACGTCCACATAGCTTTGTGTGTGAGTGATGGAACGTAGTCAGATGGACTGCATTTCTGACGCCCAGCATTTTGACGGACAAAATGTTTTTTTCATATTAAATTTTATTTCCCATCTACATCAGTCAGAAAAAACAGTCACAAAAACAGACCGTGTGGCCACTACCTTGTCGTCAGTTAGAAAGTACATCCGTTGTGCACGGACGCACAGTATGCGCTCGTCTCACCCTAGCCTTAGCTGGACCCTCAACTTCATAACGTAGGAGGAAAGATTGTGAAATGGCATCACAATTCTCAAAAATCTTGTTATTACAAGTGAATTGTTGAATAAACTCTGGATTGGAATAGAAAGTCAATCTTGATCCTTAGGAATTTAAGTGTTAAAACATAATGTAAACTGGAGGAGAGCAGTTAAGGCACACACTGGGCTGCTTATAAAATAATTGCATTATGCATATTAACATTTAAATGTAATTTTCGATGATATATTTTTAATAGTTTAAGAAAACATCAGACGGCAACTCCAGACTACTTACTGTGTGCTTTGATCTAAATATGTAATAACACGATCTGCTTCTTCTTCTAAACGCTTGTTTACATGATGAAGATATTCTGGAACCTGTTACACATAGAAGCAATTTGTAAATCTTCACATTACAGGATTACGTATTTGGAACAACATTGCTAGTTTTTAGCAGGCTAGGCAAAGTACATAAGTCACATTTTCAAGAACCCCAGCACTTTATTTGCAGGGGATAGGGCATTTAAAATACCTGTAACTCCAAAGCATTATTTTCAAAAATTGATCATGTGGGTTACAGAGCAGAGCATTCGATTTAGCACAGGGAAAAGGCTAGAAAAGGGCATTCACCCAGATCAGGAGAAAGAAGTCTGCAGTATCTTTTATAAAGAGAAGTCACTAAAAACTGGAAAGAAAAATTTAATTTCAAATAGGAATATGCTTGGTTTAGCCAGCTGAATTGATTTTAGGAAACTAAAAAAATAAAAAACACACTAAAAATGTCCCTTTAAAGCAAAAATCTCCATCTCCCTAGATGCTGATTTCCTAAAAGTCCTACATTTTTCTGAATGCAATAGATGGCCATAGAATCATGGGATTTGTAGTTTCAAAAAATCTGGCGGGGGGAATAGTTTGAGATCCTGGCTTTAAAAAAACGGATCAATGGCAGTTCCTGGAACCTTTTGCGAGCAACAGTACATGTGACACTCAAGTGATAAAGACAAAACGACTGGCCACCCAGAATTCAACTGCAGAAGAATTTGGCCGCTTTGGGAGAATCAAGACCAGAAGTCAGTAAGTATGAAGTGTGGTGAAACCAGTCTCCAGGTTGTCCCAGCAGGCGGGATAACAGTTTTTTTAGTTTTTTTTGAGTGTCAGTTGTGTGGGCAGAGGAATCCCTCAGCTCCAGTCAAATTGGGTTGAACAGAGGGGGGTGGACTCTGCAGTCTGACCACTTCAATAAACTAAAGTGGTCAAGGTATGTATAAGAGAAAGCGTAGGATATCCCAGATAAGCTATAGTGCTAAAATAATTTCTGGTCTATATGGCTTTAATCATACCGTTACATAAGGTATAAGGTCTCTTTTTGAACCCCATTATTCAAAGACAGTGACAGAGTCCTAGCGGAAGGACACAGAGGTTTGGCATTAGGTTGTGAAAGTCCACCAAGCCGCTTTATCACTAATTTTGGGCCAAAACTGAAATTTACATAACGAACACAATTTTATGAAGTTGACAATGAAAAATCTTCATAAATGGCAGTGGGGAGGGGGTTTACACACCTCTCTTTCTTGCATCAGTCTCTGACCTTCTGCAGCATACAGACGATTTGTCTCTTCCAGAAACCTGTGCTCAAAAGAGTCCTGATAAATCTAAAAACAAATGGATCAATAACATTTAACATTGCATTGACAGAACAGCAGAAGATTCTTTTGTAGGTAATAACTATTCTTAAACAGAATTGAGATGAATTTGGAACGGATTTCACTCAAGGACTCCAACTTGTGGACCCATAGTATTTAAAGACAGCCAAGCGAATCTTACTTGTAAATCAGACAGCATACTGAGGAGGCTTCGTAACAAACTTCTGTCAATGGCTTCTCCATTTCTTTCCCTCTCAATCAACAGAAGGATTCCATCAATGGTCTTTGTCTGGACTTTTTGATCGCTGATTATATGGTTTCTAAATAATTCTAAGCCCATATCCCTAAATGGAGGGGAAAAAAAATATATATTTTTAATCACTACACAATTTAGGTAGAATGGTTCAAGCAATTTTACCCTTGAACATTGAAGCTCTGCAACGATGCAAAAATAAAGCAATGGATAATGTGTTCAATGAGCGTCAGAAGCATATCTGTTCTGAAAAAAGTGGATAAAACAACCTAACAAGTACCACAGTGCTCTTTTCGGATTTTGCTGTATTCACCAGGTTGCACTTGCTGCCAGCAACGCTGCAATAATTAATAGCGCCTTCTGCATCCAATCAGTTCCAATTTAACCTCTACATCCAGTTGTCCTGTTTGAAGATTGTCAGCAACAGTGTCAACTACCTTAACTGCCCTTAAAGGTTTCTCCATTTTTTTTAATAATTCTTCTGCCACTGATGCGATACAGGTGTCTTTTTGTCAAGTTCTTGTTAAAATAAAGGTTGTGTGCTGTCATTCTACATATTAAATGTAGATCTACAGAGAAGCAACCTTTGCTTACCAAATTGACGGCAACATTGAATTTTGCAAGACGTATGTTCGATCCAAAAATAAGAATATACTCCTAATCATGATCTTAAAGAGAGAAACAGAATATTAGATTTATGAACAACACCACAATTGTAGCTAAGTGGGGGGGGGGGACAAAACCCTGAAATATTTAACCCCTTTACTACCAGCTAATTTTCTTGTGTTGTCTTTTTTAAAGTCTTCAACTAGCCAGACCCAGTGGTGCCCCATAGAAGACTATCAGGTCTTCTATTCACAGAATGCCGGACTGCACAGAAATTCCAGTGAAATGCAGATTTCCGGTGATTCAATTTGACAGGTTTAAACAAGCAAATCCCATAGGATTCAATGTAAAAATGTAATGTATAGATTTTTAAAGATCGTTTATTCTTTACATTTTCAGCAAAATCCTCTTTCTTTATACATTTTTGGTTCTTATGGTTTTAAAGACTTGTTATATTTTGTAACAGACCTTTTTATTAAATTTTCAAAGGACTTTATTATTTGGACACTTATTGATTTATACTATTAGAATAGTCTTCTTGCAATTCAGTGGTTTTCGCCTGATAACTGCTTTGGTGACTCCAAATTCAGGAAAATACAGTGATCTTTCGCTAAATAGTGAAGTCACCATATTTTTAAAAAAAATTTAAAGTCAAAATGTGGCGAAATGGGCCGAAACACAAGGCACTGAAATTGCACGCAATTTCGGTGCTTTGTGAACAGAGCCTATTGTATTACATCACTAAGTGAAGGAAAGTGTAAAGGCAGCAGTTTAACTCACAGAAGGGAAGGGAGGGGGAGCCCTAAGCTATTGACCAAGACAGACTGACCTAGTAAGACGAACGGAGTGACAGGAGGAAAATAAATTGGGTTATTTTACATACAGGGCTTCAAAAGACCCCCTGCATCTCCTGTAAAAGGGAATTCCTTGAGATGGGAGGGAAACCACAATTCTGTTGTCATCACTCTGAGCAATACAGTCAGTGAAGTCCTACAGCAAGGGCTGACATCCAAGGTGTCAGACTGCTGTAGCAGAAGCCCCAGGACGTGGCCAAGGGGGCTCACTGCAACCCAAGACGAAAATTAATCGGCAAATAAAATGCCAATACTGATTATCTGTAATTTGCTGGATATCAGCTCCCATTAAATCGGCCTAATATACACTACACCACAAATGAGCTCAGTCTAGCCGGACATCCCGATTTTAATCCCCAGGTTAAACTGGGAACTCTGGAATGTAGTCATTTCATCCAAGGAAACCATTTGTGTTATCACAGTGGAAGTAAAATACTACTTTAATGGTAGGGTTTCAAATTCATTAAAAATAAAATTTAAAAAAAAAAATGCATGTAATTTATATATTCTTTTGTCTATGGCTTAGCACCCTACAGAAGCCTCAACCAAAGGATTTACACAAGTTTCAGCTGGGAAAAGGGGGGGGGGGAGAGAAATGGACGCCATTCATTCCAGTGGCATTCCACCAGAAGTGCAGTCATGGGGGAGTCACCTCGTCTAGCAAGGCAGAACACTCCCCTAGGGATGTATGTTCACCTATCAAAACTAGACATATGCAAACGCTCATCAGGTATGACGTGGCTGTCCTTCTATACTCTGTCGCCCAATGTTCAGACACTGGACACAACCCCCACAACACCTACTTCCCCTTAAACCCCCTACCCATTGACACAAGGGTGCAGGCTACTTAAATTCATGGTGGCGGACATTGAATGATACAAGATGCCAAATGGCAACTATAATTTTCAGTTTGATTATTATAAAAGGATTGACACCTTTTATATTGAAGGAATGGCTAAGAAAGGGGGGGAGGGGTAGTGGGACACATTATTTCAGGAGGATGGGGAAAGATGGACAATGTCATGTACAGCATGTCCACCCCCCACCCAATGCCCCTGGGTTTGAGGCAGGAGAGGTATATTATGCCATTCCCCTCCCCCCATGTTTTAATTGTACAGTGGCAGCTGGCCAGCAAGCACTGGCCAGCTGCCATTAAATGAATGTTCATGATGCCAGCAAGTTTCATTCCATGATCAGCCAAGTCTAGAAAAATGAATTTAAATCTGCAAAACTTTGACAACCCGAATAGGGACATGAAAACAAAACAAATCTCATTGTGATATAGAAACAGATCTCTCAAATTTAAATATCTACCCCAAAAATAAAAATTCCACTGTGGACAAGTATAACTATATGATTGTCATACTGATGCCCTAAAACCATATATTAAATGGAATCATTAGGATCAGACATATACATGTATTGGAAAATTTGAGGGTAGGGTGGTGGGTTAATTGTGCGATTATGCTAGAAATATTTAGGCATTACTTTTTTTATAAGGGGGGGGGAGCTTGCCCCTGTCTAGTACCCTCTACATAGGAGACCAAAAAGCTAATTAAAGTGAACCATGTCAATACCCATTGCATAAATTCATACTCCAGATACTTACCATCTGCCTGCAGTGGTCCTGCCAGCACTTGTCTATTTTCTTTAGAAAAAGAACACTATCCAATGAATCTGTGATTCTAAGGTTAAGGTAATAAAATAACTAAAAAAAAATAAAAAAATAAGACACGTGACCAGGTTTCATACGTGAATAATTTTGGAGAAACAACTTGCAAGCAAATGTGTTAATTCTCCAACCATCAGTGTTAGCTGATTTAAAAATCTGAATTTCAATACGATTTCTTAATAAAAACAAAAGGAAAAAAAAGAAAAAAAAAAAAAATGACTTTATCTGCAGTTATGCGCAAAAAAAAAAAAAAAAAAACTGCATTGTCGACTGCAGCTCCGAAAAAAAACCCATTGGCAACTAGAAAAATGGGGCAATGTTCCTCCAACAAGGTCAGAGGGTTAACTTGCACCAGATGTAAGAGAGCCCCCTTTATATAAAATCCTGTAGAATAGAAAGGATATTCTCTGAATTGATGGATTTGTGCTTTGATGTGGTCCTCACAGATCTGTCTTAGCTGTTTGTAGAGATTTGCAGAGATCTTGTAAGAACAGAGGTTTTCCACAGCCTTAAAACAAAGAAAAGGAGAAAAAAATTTAACATTTTATAAGAAAGCCAAAAGACCCAACCATTGGTTAAATCTTTAGTCATGATGCACAATCCACTTGCAGCAATATCCCAGGGGAAAAATAAAAGACATCCCCCGCAATATGGGAGAGCGATAAAAAGTCATGGGTAAATGTTACTAACTGGTTTCATCGGAGTGCAACTCGTGCACAGGAAAAAACGTTCACCTGTAAGTATGCTGCCACCATCCTCAATTCCAGTGAAAGTGTCATCTGCAACCATTGTTTAATTCTTATACCACATGAAAGCCCCAAACTATCCCCACTGAGGGAGAACTGTATCTGTATACACAGATCAGCAAAACATTACTAAACACACACTTCTTGGACCAAACCATTCAAATGAAGGACAAGAAAAAGCATTTTACAAATAAACGGCTGTTCAGACCAATAACAAAACTTGATCAATGTCGCAGAATACAACGGGAGAGTGTGAAGTTGTTGGTTTAACTCCAGAGATCACCGTTTCCCTTTCCAGTTCCAAATTCTCACAAGGAATTCTCAGTGTGAAAGAGTCCTACGAGATCAAAATCATTTGTGATTTTATTCCCTACAAACGATAAAAAGTATACACATCTTGTAACACCAGCATTAGCTCTTGGAGGGGGAACAAAATTTCTAGGACTGTGGATCGAATGGCATCTATGGAAGTGGTCAGATTGTAGTTTGTGATTGGTCATCTGAAATGTCGACACGTTGCTATTCCAGCTGGCGCTTGTTCAGCCTAAATTGCCTCTTTCCTGTACTCTGATTTCATCTCCATCTGGGATCTTGTCTCCAGGTCTCACTCCTATTTTTACATTTGTTTCCCCAGATGTCTATTATGTATTTTTGTTTCTCCTTTTACATATAATAATATGGCAGGAAGGTGGAGGTTTTTCAGAAAGTGCCAGTGTTTGCAGATGCTGCAATCACTGTCGGATTGCAGTTGTGACAATGCTATACAAAAAGAAAAATCCACACAGCTGTAGGGGAAGCTTCCTCTGCCACTGTTTGAATTTTTTTCTATAGCACCGGCGAGAAAAGAATTGGTAGACACAAGCGTGTTCTGAATAACCTCTATGATGTTGTGAAGTATTTTACTTTTTCACCCAGAACACTTTATATTAAAAGGGAATGAATTCTCACATGTTATGTATCCCAATCCTACCTTGCTTTGTGTCTATTTTTGCCTTGACAGGACAGTAAAAATGTTAACGTTTCTTAAAAGTAGCCAGTACAGAGTCCATTTACCTGGTAAAGTTCCTCCAAGTTGTATTTTATAGAAGTGCTATTTTGAATGGCTTCCACTGCTCCTTTCAGTTTTTGCCAAGTTTCATCTGTGTAATTTTCAGGCAATTTAGGTTTCTCTGCAAACGTTGGGAAAAGAAAAAAGCAGTTTATAAAACAGAAAGCATGAAAAAAGAACCACACGCAAAACTAACATCACACAACCTATAGAAGGTAAACACTGCAAACGAATGAGGTACAGATGTACCTGTAAAGCAGGGGGTTCAGCATCCATGGCCCTCCATTTGACATGAATGTACACTAACTTAATTAGCAGCTGAACATCAAAGGAAACGTAGTTCCAAAACAGTCGAAGGGCCACGATTGCCAACCCCTGCTGTAGTGTGTTATATATATATATCGTCCACTAACATATCTAATTAGTAGCAGCAAATGACTCGCAATGACGGCCAATATACAAAGTCGGGCCGCTCAACGCAAGTGAAAAATGAACGCATTTTTTCCAAGAACGCAGAACCGCTAGTACTGACGTACAGAGTGCGCTGTGTCCGCTAGCGGTGTGTGTGATTAGGAGATGTTAGACGCTGCTCATGTCCGGCCATCATAACATCCAGACAACCAAAGTTTCCTGGTTTGGATCCGTAAAAAAAAAAAAAAAAAAAAAAAACACGCATCGTATGACTGTTTTTTGCGCATTCCGTGAAAAAAGTACGACAATGCGTTTGGACGCACTTTTTGACGGTCGCTGTGAAAAATGCGTTCGTCTGACCCTAGCCTTACTCGTTTAAGGCATCTTTTCAAAACATTTGTGAAATATACAGCAATCTTACTGAGGAAAGCAACAATTCAGACCATACAATTGGGTTGAAACTTGGCTACAATCAATAAAAATTGCCTTTTATTTAACATGTGATCACAGACTCCAAGCACAAGCACTGTGCTTACGTACTACTGCTGAGGTTTCTGAAAGGAGTCTGGGGTACAACTGCATCAATACACTGGTGCCCCCTCTAATACTAATTTTATCTATTGGCTGAAACAGTGACGCAAAGCGGTATAATAGATCAGTGGCACATGGGGACATATAGCAAACAGCTTTGAAAAACCGTAATAGTTTTCTTAATGAGACAATATATCTTTAATGACAAGTGTGTCACAGGTTCGTACATGCTTTTACTAGTATGGCTTAAGACAAAGGTGCACTGGTGCATTCATACACATGTTCCATGAAAAGCAAAATATTTGCATTTAACACCAGATGGTGTTACAAATATAAAAGGGGGGGGGCGGCAGGAGAGAAATTCGAGAAGCGCACAACTCTAAAGGGGTTATCATTTGTTTAGTTTACCTAGTGCAGGGGTCAGCAACCTTGGCCCCCTGATGTTTTGGGAACTACATCTCCCATGATGCTCAGTCACCCATTAGGCTGACCTAGCCACATGGGAAATGTAGTTCCCAAAACATCAGTGACCAAAGGTCGCTGACCCCCTGACCTAGTGCAACACAGAAATACCATATATTTTATAGAGTACATGAAGTCAAATGGTCCCATGTAGCCAGTGCACCAGTCTGTGTTCGCCTGATCATCAACTGAAAAAGCCTGTTGTATGTGTTTTAGTGAGCGCTGTCGTAAGGGCCCAATGGTTACTTTCAGTTTCTCGGTTTAAACAGAATGCCAAGAAACACAAAGTAAGTCACAGATGAGCAAAAAGGCTGAACATGTCGACTCTCGCTTCCACCACTGGTAAGCAGAAACTGATCCAAACTATGCTTGATCACAAGAAATATTGCTGCGCTCAGACACCAAGGGATGAAGATCCCAGCTGTTCCTGGAATATGTAACACTGAAGGGGGCTTAGGACATATAATGTTAATGAAGTGTGTGCATTTTAACTATATATGTTTGGATGTATATAGTTGAGGAATAACTAAAGATGCCCCTTTAATGCAGTCCTGGCAGCGGTGGGAAGGTAAAGTAGTATTGTGTGTAGGTAATGTTTTGCAGAGCTAGATTGAGGCGATTCTGGGTCCGGATAAGGTTAATGGCTTGAAGCGTACGTCCCTTTTAACCCACATGTCTCAGCTGGACCAGAAACACAGTGGTCTTGACAAGGGAACCTGTCACGGAATGGTTCAACATACCAATTTATGTACAGTAAGTGAAAATCAAAAACCACTATACCAGGGCTGTCAAATGCACAGCCCCCCCCCCCCAGATGTTGAAGCCTACATTTCCCAGAATTCTTCAAAGTAGTAGACAGGAAATCATAGGAGTTGTAGTTCAGAAACATCTGGGGGGCCAGAGTCTGGGAGTCATGCACTATACCAGGGTTCAGCAACCCTGGCTCCCTGATGTTTTCTGAACTACATTTCCCATGTGGCTCAGTCAGCCTAATGGGTGACTGAGCCACATGGGAAATGTAGTTCCCAAAACATCAGGGAGCCGAAGTTGCTGACCCCTGCACTATACCATTGCTTTAAAAAAGGGACACTAGCCACTATGACCATCTAAAGAATTTGAAACAATCGTGAATAGAAAGATGTCCCATCGAGCCGACGCAGCCTTCTAAACCAGAGGCATTTCCTCTGCACAAAAGGCTGTCACTCAACCTGTGCTGTAAAGCCTACCCGACTTTGGGTGTGGAATGCATGGGCTTGTGTCTCGCCATGCAGAAACTTTTGGGGGAAAATCTGTTTACTTGCACGCTTGAGCAAGCCTCCAGCACCCTCAAATGCTAATTGACAACCCTGCTTCAACAGAGGTTTAGGCTGTTTGACCTGAACAGGGCTTCAGGAAGACCAACACTGCAAAAAATGTGATTAAACTTCAAAGAAAAAAAATAAAAGGGGGGATGCAGGATAGTATTTCAGCTCCCTCCCCCCCCTCCTGTTTTAACCTTTGAGTGTCCCCTTAAAAGGGGCAATCTATGCACCCTGATGACATTAGCCAATTAAAAGTTGTCAGACTGTGGGCTGCACCCGCTCCAGCCCAATTTGGCTGACAGCACTTTCAAAAGTAGTTTCTTCAGTCCACACAGTTATAAAGATACTTGATAAAGGCTCATGCAGGAGCTGTAACCCATCTCCTTCCTCAGATTAACTTGTTACCGCCATCAGGCTTACTATGAAGCGCCCCGTGGTGGAAGGGACTGAACACCACGAGGAGGCACAGCATGCCCTGCTGGCGTCAGAAAAGCCCATCTACCAGTTGGCGTTACTTCATTTGCTGCCGCGGGATGGGCGGAATTCAGTCCATCCCACTGCAGCCAATGACACTCTCCAGCTGCGTAGGCAGGCCGGTGGTGGAGCCAGTCGCAGCAGCCAGGAATAATAGAACACCCCGACAGTGTCATCGTCTACACCAGGCACAACCTGCCCAGTGGTAAGGAGTTAAAAAGGAGCCTTATCAAATCCTGCGGTGTGACTCTAGAATTCCTTTCTCTTCGGCTACTAACGTTTGGGTGACTGATGGCCGTACCCTGCTGTGTGGAACCTGTGGGGATTACCATCTAGGTTTGTGCTTCCACTAACCTCTGCATATTCTGACCACACTTTTGTCACTTGCCGGTGACCAACGATTGTATTGTTATTAACATCATCCAGTCTCTAAATACTCGCAAGCAAGCATTCGGGAGACCGCTAATGAGAGCTGATGCTGCGCGTGCAGTCCCAATCTGTCCAAACTTTCTTACGCGATTTGAGTACCGCGTGTATGCTACAAAGATTGCGAAAGGTGCAGTGACGCCAGCCTTCCAGAAGCCGGAGCCTAATTTAATCCCTTGGTGCTGGGCTGCACGTTATAAGTATTTACACCCAACCTAAAACAGAAAAAAAATATATATCTTGGCAGATGCTGTGAACAGTATCTGCAAAGTTATTTAATAGGGGGTATTTTTATACAGTGTTTCTTTAAGGATACATAGGATTCCTCCCAGGTTTTTTTTTATTGCCGATATTCAGATTTGTGTGAAACACTACTTGATTCCATATATGTATTTCCCTATGCGCACTCTGGAGTACGAGGTTGCAAATAAAAGGAAAGGTGACAGTGGAAAGGAATTCAGAAAAAAACAGCAGATTGTGAGAACTTTTCAGGCCAGGCCATCCCTTGTTACTAATGTGAGGCAAAGCACATGCAATTCATATAGACAATTCAAAGCAAGCCAAACACTTCATTCCCCCCCCCCCCCCATGTTGATAAATGAAGCCAGAGAAGCCAAGTATCCACCTGGTACTGAGAGGCACGCAGAGGCATGACAGGTACCCGGAGGTCCCACGAGCCTCCCAGCGGCAGACGTCCTCTATTTACCTTTAAAGTTCTTGATAACTAGTTTCTTGGCAGATCCCGGCTTGTTGTTGGCAAAACTAGACACAGGGGAGGCTTTGGTGAGCCCATTGGCATGGTGGCCGGATGACACCGGGGACAGGAGCAGGTTTTTACTCCTCAGGGTCTGTGGCGTAGAGGAAGAGCAGGAGGACGAGGAGGGAGATTCCTCGGCCATCTTCACATCGAGTCCAAGAAAGTCCAGAGTGTCCTCAAACCTCAGCTTCTTCTGGATGTGGTTGGAGGATGCGGTCGAGTGCTTGGGGGGCGAGAGCGGATCGAAGTCGTCCTTTTCGCTGCTGCTGTTCAGCTTTCTCTTCTTGGAGGTGTTGCTGTTTCCCTCTGACCTGACCTCAGGAGCTGAGGGGTTGGGGGACGATAAACCTGTGGGAAACATGAACACAGCAGCTGAGTGAAACCAGATAAAGCCAGGAGGGAGAGAGGGGAGGCTTCTCCTCAGGAGGACACCAGAGCTTGCTGCTGAGCTTCTCTTCAGCAGGGCTGACTGCTGCCAGCAGGGTAAAGGCCAGGGGCCAGGCTGCTCCACACTCGGGATATCCCCCCCACCACACTTTTCTGCTTGTTTATTGTCAAAAGGAGACGGAACCAAAGATGGCCTCACTTCCTCTCTCGAGGCATTTCGGGAAAAAGCGGCCTTTGGTGGCCACCGGCGCCAGCGCCGAACCTAAACCCTGCGTCCCGTCACCGCCGCTGGGCCCTCCCCAACACCCCCAGCTCCCCCCCGTAACGGGCGGTGCACCCCTTACCGGAAGGGCTGGCGGCGAGGTCTTTCATAATGCCCGACCGTGCGGGCCTCATCCGTTGGCTTGGCCTCCCCGAGCTGCGGTTCTGATTGGTCCCGGCTTGGGGGGAATGGAAGGCAAGGAGTGCGACGAGTTTGGGAGGAGCTGAGTGAGCCCCGCCCACATTTACTGCGTCACTACGCACGGCGCATATCTCTGGTTGGCTACTCGCGGCTGTTATTCGGCCGTCCTCGTGCCACTTTGACACCGCCCCTTTCCCCGCACACAAGTCCACGCTCCTGAGAGCTTTGTCTGAGACTCTGTGCGGCTGAGAGAGAGGCCGCAGCTACCAAGGAGCAGTCAGTCACCATGGAAACCGGCGGGATGCTATTGGGCCTAGCCATGCCTCCCATGGTGATTGCGGCCCATTAGAGATCACCTTTTCATAAACTGCGACGTCTTTACTAATCCTGTTCCGAGGGATATATTCTTGTATAGGCCTGGAGGGGTCTGCATTATTTCCCCCAATGTCCTTCATATTGGAAGAGTCAACATTATTTCCCCAGTGTGACCTTTCATTTTAGAAGTGCAATACAATCCAGGTTTAACTGGTGTCCCAGCCTTCAGACAGTTCCAAATCAGTGGTCATTATTAATCTTTATTTATAAAGCGCCAACATATTCCGCAGCGCTGTCATGCTAGCAGAAACTTGTTATTGGTGATATTCAACAGAGAAAAAGTAGATGGTGCATTATATAGCATAATGTACTATATATAATAATGATTACACAGAGTAGTCACACATACATCACCGTATATAACATCTACAATATAGTATGACTTTACTGTGAAAATGTAAAGATATAGAGCCCCAAATTTATTTATTTTAGAACTCCTTTTTGCATTGTATTTTATTGACAAAATTTTTGATTCCCAATTTTTTTAAAAGGCGTTTGTTTTTTATATATTCTGTAACAGACCTTTTTACTATTTTTTTAAAAAAACTTTTTTATTATTTACACACCTTGTAATGCATTTTTACTAGTTTGAACACTAGTTAGAAGAATAGCAGAGTTCCTTTTATTGCTGCAGTTCGGCGTGTTTGGCGGTCACTTCGACGGTGTTTGGCAGCCTTCAGCGACTCCGTCTTCGGCGCACTTCGGTGACCCTGTGGTGAAAAGTGAAATCACTGCATTGTGCCGAGCTACCAAGCACCAAAATTTTGGTGCTTTCTGAATAAAGCCTTTTGACTTTGTTCTAAACTACGTTTTTATTCCCCTAAGGCTAATGTCAGACGAAAGCAGTGAGAGCGCTCTCTGCGTGCATGCATGCACACACAACGGACGGACGCTGACCGAAGATACTGTAGACACCACACGGTCCGTTTTTGTTGACGGACGTAGGAAATAAAAGGGAACTATGGGAAATAAAATTAATATGAAAAATATGGTATGATTTTACTGAAAAATGATAATAATTTGAAAAGGATATGAAAAGCCATTTTGTGTGTCAAGGTGCTGGATGTCGCAAATGCGCTGCGTCTGACATCTCATCACTCACACAGAATGCTATGCGGACGTGGCGCACTCTGCGCGTCCGTCTAGCGATTTTACTTTCTTGCTTAACTTGCGTCCGTTTGCCACGTGCATTGTGCGTGCGCAGTTCGGTGCACATGTACTTCGTGTGTGGGTCTTTATTGATCATGATTCTATGCTACGACGGACGTTAAGGCCCGTGTCAGACGAACGCAGTGATCACGTCCGTGTTGCCGCACAGATTAACATCCATCGTAGCATAGAATCATGAGCAATAGAGACCCAACACTAAGGCTGGGTTCACACCTAAGCGTTTTTTGACGTGCGTAATATGCACGTTTTTTGACGTGCGTAATATGCGCGTTTTTTGACACGCGAATCGTGCAAAGTGAAAAACGCACGAATGTGCATTGCAGCGCGTTCGCGCTGCAGTCTATGGCTGCGAACGCGCTGCAATACGCCCCAAAGAAGCTCCTGTACTTCTTTGGGCGTAGGACATTTTACAGCGCGTTCCTACGCGCTGTAAAACGCCCAGGTGTGAACGGGGCCTAAGGCTAGGTTCACACCTGCGGGTTTTTTTTTACGCGTGCAATACGCGCGTTTTTTAACACGCGTATCGTGCAAACGCGCATTGCAGCGCGTTCATGGCCATAGACTTCAGAGTGAACGCGCTGCAAATACGCCCCAAAGAATCTCCGGTACTTCTTTGGGCGTAGGACATTTTACAGTGCGTTCCTGTGCGCTGTAAAACGCCCAGGTGTGAACGGGTCCCATAGGAAATCATGGGATTTCCGTGTCTCGGTGTTTTACAGTGCGCAGGAACGTGCTGTAAAACGCCCAGGTGTGAACCCAGGCTAAGTGCGTCCGCACTGAACAGCGCACACACAACGCACGTGGCAAACAAACGCAAGTTAGGCAAGAACGTAAAACCACTAGAACGGACGTGCAGAGTGTGCCACGTCCGTGTTGTGTGTGTGTGATGGAACAAAGTCAGACGAACGGCATTTGCGACGTCCAGCACCTTGACGCACACAATGGCTTTTCATATCATGTATCAATTTTTATCATTTTTCATACTAATTTTGTTTCCCATAGTTCCCTTTTTTTTCTTACGTCCATCAAGAAAAATGGATCGTGTGGTGTCTACAGTATCTTCCGTCAGAACGTCTGTCTGTTCTGTACGCATGCAGAGTGCGCTCAGAATGCGCTCGTCTGACATTAGCCTAAACTGTGCAGCAACACGGACGTGATCACTACGTTCGTCTGACGAGGGCCTTAATAGCCCTGCTAGATTGTAACATTTAAAATCTAGAAAAAGATACAGGGTTATCCAAAGAGATCCGAATTGCTTGAGAAAGGTAACCGAACGCTGAAAATCAGCGTTCGGTTACCTTTCCTGGCCATTCGGCTATCCAGAGAGCAGGCAATTCGCCAAATCCTGGCGAATTGCTTGAACATACGGTGCCTGTTCAGTGCCTGTTCGAGGGCAGTGAAATCCCCATGAAAAAGCACTGCTTCGGCTATTCAGAGAACACAAACCAGCAGTGAAAGGTTCCCCTAATGCCCTGCCATTCAGTGGTTTAATTCGGCAAGTTAATTCAGGAGAATCACATAGGCTTCAATGTTAAAAATATTCCTGTTTTAATTCAATATCTAATAAACCGTTCATTATAAAATTCTGCAGTAAAGAGTCTCTTTATTTATAGATTTTTTAGGATACTTTAAGTATTTTTCTTAATTTTTTTTTTTTTAAAAGTCCAATTTTTTTTTTTGATTTTTTTTTAAGTTTACTTATTTTTTCTGTAACAGCCCTTTTTATTATCATTCCCTGGACCTCCTGTGTAAATTTCAGACATTTTCGCTCAGTAACAAACAGCGTTTCATTTTCACAGATTCATACAAACGGTTTTGCTAATTTATTCACCTCCCTCGTCTGCGGTCTCAGCTGCTTCGGCTGCTTCGGCTGTGTGCGATCGGCTCCTGCTCGGGCTTTTTCCGTGGTTTTCACAGGTTAATCCAGAAGTTTTTGGGGGTTTTCGGCGTGCATTCGGTGGGTTTTGCGGTTAGTTTTCGTCGGGTTTTGCGGCAGCTTTTCCCTGCAATTCGGGGGCCCTGTGGTGCTTGCTGAATACACCGCAGGGTCACCGAAATGGGATCGGCAAAAGGAACCGAATTGAAGAGAACGAAAAGTCACCGAACGTGCGGTGACTTTTCGAATCTCTTTGAATAACCCTGATAGTGTAGCACACACCACACTTGCCCCAGATATTGCCCCAAATGCCGAGTATGTGTATCCCAGTGGAGGTATACCCAATCACCACATCTAGAAAGTCAAAGAAAAAGGGATATAGCAGAAATCACTTGGATCTGCTCATTCGGCACAATTTTCATATTGGATATCGGGATAATATCATTTAATTAATCAATATAGACCCGTTAGCATATTTTTCTAAGACATTTATATTTATAAATATATGGAGAATACAAATGGGATTGTTGTTTATTGGTATTATACTAATGGATAGAGAGGGTATAAATAGGTTTAATTAAGGGGAGTTTAAAATAAAAGGGTATAAATAAGTGTAGCGCTCACTCCCGGAGGAGCCGCTGAATTTAACCTCGGGTCAGTCTCCCCGCACTAGGGAATAAATATATACCAGCACTGTTGTGGATTTTATAAGTTATATAGTTTACTGGTCTCAAATAAACTGGCATATATAAGGCAAGCACGGTATATATATATTTACAGGAATTCGTAATGCGAGAAACGCGCAGCGGTAAAAAAGGAAATTTTAACCCCTTGCCAGAGTGTAAGTCCCGTACAGGTTGTGTCCCAAGAAGGTGTACGTGTATGCGTGTGTTGGTACCCGGGTACTAGATTCAACTGGCCAGTGAATGAATTCAATGTGTCTTCGACTAGTCACGTTGGGGCCCTGTAGATTTAAGCAAACTGCAGCGTGCTTTGTTGCTGTACTGTGGCCTGGAAGGCCTCTCACCCATCCGCCAGATACTCTGCACCCTGCTCGACTCAGGATGTCTCTCCGCTCGATTGGGCTGGGACTCTGTGTGTCACGAGCCTGGCCTAGCATATGTGCAGAAGTGTGGGTGTGAGCCCAAGATGCAGTAGTTATAGCAAAAGGCAGGATACAGGGTAACAGGGTTTATTTGTGAAAAAAAAAAATAGACAACAGACTAGGAATATAAACAATGGATAAAGATATCATATAATCAGGCGCAGGTACAAAAATAGGAATAGGCAATAGAGTAGTCAAGATTTAGCAGAGATCTGGTACACGGGTATATCAATCATGGAATAGCAGAGGGTACAGGGGGCAATGGAGGATACCAGTAAAGAATGTCCAGAAATAGCAGAGGGTGTGCAGGAAGGTCTATGGATAAAGAGCAGGAGGGGTTCCAGGAAAGGATCTATGGAAGGCAGGTCTGCACTAGCTAAGCTAGGAACTTCAATGAGGAAGCTTAGAGTAAGGGGCGTAGCTTCCTCATATACAGGGTTGCTTAGAGAGGATCAAGGGCAGGTGAGGTTCCAGGATCATCATGCAAATTAAAGTCCAGGAAGGCATATGGAGAAAAGGTCCTGGAACCTGCATATCAATGCAAAACAGGGCAAAAGGAGAACAAAAGAGGGCGCCAGAGGGTCTGGTGGTTAGGACCGTGACACTGTGCCACCGGATCTGCTTGTCTTGCTTGTCCGTCTCTGCCACAAGATTCTCAGTTCACCGCCTGCACTCTCATTAGATCATCGCGGTCTCCTAACTCGGGGTCCAATCTGCAGCTCTGTATCTGTGTAAACCTCTCAGCGGTGGATTACTAGGTCTCTGGCAAGTCACTGAAACCGATCTCCAGTGTCCGCAAGGCAGCACCTGCGCTCCAGCCTGGTCACAATCGCTCCTGGTCTCACGTGCGTCTTGCTCTGTTCACCCCTTGGCACGCACTGGCTCTCCTGCGCACGAGGTTGCGGATGTCTCTCTGTTCTCCCCACCCACTTCCTGTCTCTGCCCCAAAGCATGCTGGAAAACGTAGTCCCAAAGTGTCCAGTATAGTTTACATTGCGCTGGTCTCTCCCTGGTGGCCAGAAATGAGCAATTACAGCAACAGAACTAAAACAGCGCTACATAAGGTTGATTTAATAAGAGCTTATGAATTATTTTTTTTCTGTATTTGAATAACCAGTCAGCACTACATTTGAGGATGATTCGGAAGGAGGGTATGGACAATATATTTTGGATTAGGAGAATTGATGGATTTGATCCAAATTCAGGGTTAAATATTAATCTTAAAAGATCTTTTTCAGTATAAACACATGAGCTGTATATGAATTGGAACTGGGACTGGTGAGAAGGGAGAAGGACTAATTTCCGCGTTCCAAGTCGGTATGCAAAATAAACTGCGCAGGCGCAAGACCGTGGACAAAAGAAGGAACTGAACAGGACGAAAAATGGTGAAATCCAGAAGGGCCGTAATCACGTTAGAGTAACAATTGGAATCCGGGAGAAGCTGAATGATACTACACAGGCGCAAACTAATCAAGTCCGGGAGGATGGTAATTGAAGCCAATAGAGGCTTGGAACACACACCGGGTGGCTCATTAACGATCAATGGCTCATATTAAGGGCGTAAATATATGCGATGGGACCTCTCAGAACTTTTTCCACACCAGCTGAGGAAGCCGAGAATTGGCGAAACGCATCCTGGTCAAGACCGAATTTGCATCTCAGGAGCCTAAAGGCAGAGAAATGTCGAGTGCCCTACCCCGCTCCCCCCAACAAAAACAATGTAAAAATGTATTTTTAAATTTTTGTTTTGGGGCAAACTAAAAAGATTAAAACAAACATTTAAAAAAACTGAGAATCAGTTTCTCTCTGCGCTCAAATAAAAAAAAAAAAAGAAGGGGCAGAATCTGCTGCCTTAGTTGAGTTAGTGCAGTGGCATTGTTTGTTTTATATGAAAAAGCATATATTGCCTCCGCCGTAGAACAGAAAAAAAATCATTTGCATTTACATTTTTTTATTTTTACACATGATTACATGGTCATGTTTGGTATCATTGTAAAGACCTGACTCTGACCTTTTGTCACATCCTCGGCGCCCGCAGCACCTGGGGGGCCTGGGCGCCCGGCGGCATCGCTGGCTGGCCGGGTGCCAGGAGCTTGAGCTGGCAGATCAGCGTCTCAGGGGGCGGGGCTTGGTGTGGTGACGCGGAGCCGCCGGCCTTAAATGCAGGGCGCGAGATTCGGTTCGTCACCCTGACGTGGAGTCATTCCCGCATCGCCAGCTGATCTCGTTACTGTCTCAGTTCATTTTGCTAAGTTGCCAATTCTGTTCGTACGAGGACCCTGCTTGTGTTTTGACCCAGACTGCCTGTTGACTATTCTTACGCTCTTGCCTCTATCTGTTTGTATGTTGCACTCTGTGTATACAGAGTGTATGTACCGATCATACCGCATGGTCTCCGATTGTGGGTCTGCCCTGCAGGTTGCTGAATCTATCAACCCCTCATGTCAACCATCTGGTACTAAGCCTATGTACAGATCATACTGCATGGTCTCTGATTGTGGGTCTGCCCTGCAGGTTGCTGAATCTATCAACCCCTCATGTCAACCATCTGGTACTAAGCCTATGTACAGATCATACTGCATGGTCTCTGATTGTGGGTCTGCCCTGCAGGTTGCTGAATCTATCAACCCCTCATGTCAACTGTTTGATACTAATCATATGTACACATCATTCTGTATTATCACGCATTGCAGGCCTGTCCTGCAGCTTGCTAAATTCACTGTACGTGCATTATACGTTGCTGAGAACAAGTATATGGGAGTCCTCTCTGTTACCAACTACCCTCTCTGGTGCCAACTCGGAACGTACTTTTGACTATGCTTTTTCTATACCAAGTTATGTTTGTTTCTTAATATAGTCTCTCTACCAGTCTATAGTTAACTTGCCATCACTCAGCAGACACTTGGGCATGAAATCACTTGCTGCTGAGTGGTAGCTAGTATTATACATCACCACCCTGGCTGGGAGTGCTAGGTGTGGCAATTGTAACTGCTATCAAGTCAAGTATCAGAGGAATCTGTCCATAAGGATCCAAACCACGCTAATCTTAGGTGAACGCCAGCGGTAACGTGACACCTTTCCAATGACACCTCACTTAACCTTGTGTGGTGTACAATTCAGAGATGCAGGTTCCAAAGTCCCCCTGTCCCTCCTCCCTGCAATGTCACGGTCTAGGTCAGTGATGGTGAACCTATGGCACGTGTGCCACACCTGGCACGCGGGGCCGACCGTATTGGCATGCGAGCCATAGGCTTGCCTCACTGCCGAGCATGCTCCTTCCTCCCAGCGGCCGCTGGCAAAGAATGTTGCCTGGCTGCTCGTTGAGATCCACCAGCCGCGAGATCGCGGAGTTATCTCCGGGATCTCGCGAGACCACGGCTTGTGCGAGTTTCCCAGCAAGAGGCCGGGCTACATCCTTTGCCGGCGACTGCTGGGAGGAAGGAGCATGCTCGAAGGCGCTGGTAAAAGGGACCATGTGAGCTGGGGCCAATATATATCCATGTAAACTGGGGGCAATATATATCCTTGTGAGCTAGGCCAATATCTATCCTTGTGAGCTGGAGGCAATATATCCTTGTGAGCAGGGGCCAATATATATATCCTTGTGAGCTGGAGGCAATATATATCCTTGTGAGCAGGGGGCAATATATATCCTAGTGAGCTGGGGTAATAAATATCCTTGTGAGCAGGGGGCAATATATATCCTTGTGAGCAGGGGGCAATATTTATCCTTGTGAGCAGGGGGCAATATATATATCCTTGTGAGCTGGGGCAATATATATCCTTGTGAGGTGGGGACAATATATATCCTTGTGAGCAGGGGCAATATATATCCTTGTGAGCAGGGTGCAATATATATCCTTGTGAGCTGGGGGCAATATATATCCTTGTGAGCTGGGGCAATATATAGCCTTGTGAGCAGGGGGCAATATATATATCCTTGTGAGCTGGGGCAATATATATCCTTGTGAGCAGGGGCAATATATATCCTTGTGAGCTGGGGCAATATATATCCTTGTGAGCAGGGGCAATATATATCCATGTGAGCTGGGGCCAATATATGTATATCCTTGTGAGCTAGGGCCAATACATATCCATGTGAGCTGGGGCCAATATATATATCAATGTGAGCTGGGGCCAATATATATATATCCATGTTACCTGGGGCCAATATATATATATATAACCATGTGTGAGCTGGGGGCAATATATCCATGTGAGCTGGGGGCAATATATCCACGTGTGAGCTGGGGCAGTATATCCACGTGTGAGCTGGGGGCAGTATATCCACGTGTGATCTGAGGGCAATATATCCACGTGTGAGCTGGGGGCAATATATCCACGTGAGAGCTGGGGCAAAATATCCATGTGTGAGCTGGGGACAATATATCCATGTGTGAGCTGGGGGCAATATATCCACGTGTGATCTGGGGGCAATATATCCACATGTGAGCTTGGGGCAATATATCCACGTGTGAGTTGGGGCAATATTTCCACGTGTGAGCTGGGGGCAATATATCCACGTGTGATCTGGGGGCAATATATCCACATGTGAGCTTGGGGCAATATATCCACGTGTGAGTTGGGGCAATATTTCCACGTGTGAGCTGGGGGCAATATATCCACGTGTGATCTGGGGGCAATATATCCACGTGTGAGCTGGGGCAATATATCCACATGTGAGCTGGGGCAATATATCCACGTGTGATCTGGGGACAATATATCCACGTGTGAGCTGGGACAATATATACATCTTCTTATACTGTATTTTTCTTTTAAGACTTAAGCACATAATTAGTTCAAACAGTCGTATGAAGTGTTTTTCTAAAATAAATCAGTATTCAGGTCTAATTGCGGGGTTGGCACTTTGAGACACATAAATTGGTTCAGCGATCCAGTTTGGGCACTCGGGCTCAAAAAGGTTCGACATCCCTGGTCTAGGTTGTCAATGAAACAGTGCTTTGCATCATCAGCTCCACACTTGCTGGCAGTGTGGGAAATGAGAAGGACACACTGCACAGCATCTTTCTTCACTTTATAATTGTAAACTGAATAATAGTGCTGTGTTAGAAAAAAAAGAGACTATTATTTTATATGTTATTTTATTTTTCACATAAATCTTACCTGGTTATATTTAAAATCACTGGTAAGGCCATAATCTGGCCTTTCCAATAATACCTCATATGTCCCGCTAGCCCTTAGGGCTCCAGAGATACAGTGGTGTAAATCAGTGGTTCCCAACCGCGGTCCTCAAGTACCCCTAACAGGTCAGGTTTGCAAGATATCTGAAGCACAGCACAGGTGATATGATTTGCTGCTCAATGATTGCAGGATTCCTTGATTTCCCCAAGGTGATCCTTAAAACCTGGCCTGTTGGGGGTGCTTGAGGACTGCGTTTGGGAACCACTGGTCTAAATGATTGCAAATTGTAAAAAATAAAAAATAAAGCTTTTTTTTTTTTTACAGAGCAAGGCACTCCCTTGTGGCAGGCGCCTGTAGGCACCACATGCTTAACCTGCCTAGTTATAAATCCTGTTCTAGTCCTGGTCGGGTTGGTGTTCTTATTTGTTGTTAATTTTATGTCATTTTAGTAGCTTCCATGTCGTTACGATTCTGACATCTTTAAGGCTAATGTTAGATGATGCAGTCAGAGAGCACTCTGTGTGCGTGCACAACGAACGGATGGACATACTGACGGAAGATACTGTAGACACCACACGGTCCGTTTTTGTTGACGGACGTAGAAAAAAAAAGGGAATTATGGGAAACAAAATTAATATGAAAAATTATAAAAATTTGAAAAGGATATGAGATATGAAAAGCCATTTTGTGCGTCAAGGTGCTGGACTTCGCAAACGCGCTGCATCTGACATCGCATTATCACTCACACAGAACACTACGCGGACGTGGCGCACTCTGCACTTCCGTCTAGCAGTTTTACGTTCCTGCTTAACTTGCGTCCGATTGCCACGTGCGTTGTGCGTGCGCATTTCGGTGCGCACGTACTTCGTGTGTAGGTCTCTATTGATCATGATTCTATGCTACGACAGACGTTAAACTGTGCAGCAACACAGACGTGATCACTGCGTTTGTCTGACGCCGGCCTTAGATGTCAGAATCGTTACGATTTTTTTTGTATCCCTCTAGTGTTATATCAAGTGTGGCTCGGGGTTAGGTTCCTATGCTGGAAGCGGTAACCCCGAGCCACACTCGGGATGCCGCTGCATACATTACCTGTCCCTGCGCTCCCTTGCTGTCCCCGCAGTCTCCTCCGGCGATCACGATCTCATACTTCCTGGTTCCCGTCTCGCAAGAAGGGAACCAGGAAGCAAAACGGCGCGATCGCCGCTGGAGACTGCGGGGAACAGCGAGGGAGTGCAGGGACAAGTATGGACAATTGCAGGGGCAATTATGTGTGATATTTGACTTTCTACTATAGTCCCATTATCCTTTTATAAGACTACTAGTTGGAAAGCCTGCCCAGAGGGCAGTCTATTATTAATACTGCCCCAGCTCATGGATACTGCCCCAGCACGTGGATATACTGGCCCAGCTCGTGGATATTGCCACAGCTCGTGGATATTGCCCCAGCTCGTGGATATACTGCCCCAGCTCGTGGATATTGTCCCAGCTCGTGGATATATTGCCCCAGCTCGTGGATATTGCCCCAGCTCGTGGATATATTGCCCCAGCTCGTGGATATTGCCCCAGCTCGTGGATATATTGCCCCAGCTCGTGGATATTGACCCAGCTCGTGGATATATTGCCCCAGCTCGTGGATACTGCCCCAGCTCGTGGATATACTGCCCCAGCTCGTGGATATACTGCCCCAGCACATGGATATTTGCCCCCAAGCTCTCATGGATATTTGTCCCCAAGCTCAGACCCCAGACCAGACATGGGGCGGCTGTTCGAATGCTCTATCGGCATTCGGACAGCCGCCCCTGGAGCTCTCAGCCGCATACTTACCTTCCTGAGCGGCGAAGGGAAAGTTTCCCCGCTTCCGCTCGTTGAAGGACCCAAAACGCGGTCACGTGGGACTCCCACGTGACCGCGGCTTGGGTCCTTCAAAGAGCGGAAGCGAGGGAACTTTCCCTTCGCCGCTCAGGGGTTGGATGCGCGCGGCAGCCGGGTAGAGGCTGCGAGCGCAGCCTCTACCCGGCTGCTGTGTGCATCTTGTAACCGCCGCGGCGAGCGCACAGCCGGCTCGTGCCGCGGCGGTTGCATGTGCGCGCAGCCAACCGCCGCTGGTTGCGCGCGCATGCGCAGAGTAGGCTTGGCGACGGACACGTAAAGCCTTACTCTTTTATAGTATAGGATATTGCGAAGGTCCCTAGGGTCACTAATTGATTAGATATTAAAAAGATTGTTAGCAACCTGTATGGTGGAAACAGTGGCTGGTTATTGCAAGTTGAAAACTAGGCTTTTCTTAAAGTGAATCACGGCAATGACCCTTCTGAGGGCTCTATCACCTCCGTAGCGCTATCACTCACATAAATGAGCGAGAGCGCTAGGTTAATTGAGTTGATAGTGTGCCACAAAGATCATCTCCCGATCATTAGCAGGTTAAAAAAATCCGTTAGCGCATCAGTATTAGGTTACATAAACTACCCTACCATAGGTACTTGTAAATAAAATTTTGAAGCTGAATATTTTAACCATTCCCAAAAAATTGCCCTTTCGAAATACGATTTTTTTTTTTTATAACAGCGAGCATCAAGTTCGGCATGAAATTTTATTCACATGAAAACAAGATAGCCAAATGATGTAATTAACAAAAATGTAGTCCAGAATGTGCCAAGAATAATAAATTTTGTTCCACAGCTCTGTGACAAACCGTAAGTGAAATATGAATTTTTCCACAAACCTCTGGAAACGCAAAAAATGGCACCTGGCGTGATGCAAAAATTACCGCCATTTTTAAACAAGTCAGTATAAAATTTTAATAATCTTGGTTTTAAACTACCAACATATAGGGGTCATCATCACCACCAAAAAATATTTTTTTTAAAAATGGTCAAACAACCAGTGCTGGACCACTTGATATGGATTGAGCCTTACTGTACTTTGCGCTCCCTATACTTAATATGGAGAGCACAAAGCGTGAGCAATCAGTAACAAGTGTTAGAATCACAAAGTCCTAACACTAATTACTAACCGCTTCCACTACCTGAAAGTTTGCTTTGTGATGTCCCACGCAGTTCTAGTGCCCGGGTGCCCAGCAGCACCTTCCTCGCTGCTCACTGGCCGGGCGCTGACTGATATGCAGGTTGCTCACGGTCACAGATCAGGCTCGCAGGCAGGGCGCTGTGTGATGACGCGGCGCCCGCAAGGTTTAAAACCAGACGCCTGAGAAGTGTTTTTTGATCTGATGTGGTTGTAACTCCTTTCAGTGGTCGTTGTGAATCTGCTATCTTTTATTCTAGTTATCGACTCTGGCTTGTATGACTCTTCTCTCCTGGCTCTTAACCCCTGGCATTCTTTGACTACCCAATTTGGCAATACGACCCCTGGCTCTTGCCTGATACTCTACTCTGGCGATAAGACCCTTGGCATTCCTGACTGCCCTCTCTGGCATATGACGCTTGGCAAATCCTCTGACAACCCGATTTGGTATTTGACCCCTTGGCTCACGAGTAACCTGGTCTCTGGCTTACGAGCATCCCTGATATTAACCCCTGGTCTGTTGTTCTGGTTACATACTTCTTCGACTCTGATAATAGGTAGACGTACCGACCATTCGAAGGATAGGAAGTGTAGAATAGTCGTTTTGCGTACAGGGATTAGACATATATGTGAAACATAAATAGATGATAGAACAGAAATATCCACATCTAGTCTGTCACTGTCTTTGTTATTTTATTTCCTTTGTGTCTTTTGGTGTTGTTGGATACGTAGTGTCTATGCCACTGTTTATGGGTATCTCTATCCATATCTCTCTGTGTTTCTGTTCTGTGTCCCTGTCGTGTTCTGTGTGTGTCTTTAACTGTGTGTGTATGGTCTAAAGATGGGCAGAAAGGTACGATTCAGAAACTCACATATAGCCCCCTATTTGTATAGGAGTGTGGGATAACATATATTATTATTGTGACAGGGTGATTAGGGGCAGGGTGACAGAACACCAATTTGTCAGCAAGCGAATGGAAAAAGCCCTTTATCCCTTGGTATAGGGTTAGTTCCCAGCTACCTGCTGGTGCAAATGCCCAGCCTTTATAAACGTGCAGTGGTTTTGCCTGGGAAGGAAGTATTTGGCTGGGATCAGCAGTGGATTAGTATGACCCTGACTACTGGGGGAAGGTAAAAACTCTTTATTTTTCTTTTGATGGTTTTGACTGGTAAGCAGCTTAGCTGCCCAGTATTGGTAGTGAGGGAAAACCTATTGTTTCGTTCGACTCAGATTGAAGGAATGGGGTTTGATTTTGTACTTTGTTATTTTCATTTGGTCACTCTGCCTGCAACTGTTACTGGGAACAATAAAGCAAGCCTTAAACCATTTAAAATGATCTCTTCAATGGCTATATCACTATGTAAACTATCAAAGCTAGAGGAATGGGCATGGGCTGCTGGCATTTCATTTGCACAGGGCCTTTTATTGTCCCAGTTTGGCGCTGCTTTGAAGAGATTTAGTAATCGCTTTGTTGATAGCTGTGAAAGTGAGCCCAAGTGCGGTGTTGGGGAAGGTCAATAAGTGTTGCTTAAATTATTCATGAACGTATTTCTAACATGTTGTAAGCCACCATTTCTCATGTATACCAACATCTTTACAAAATGGTCTGTTCCCAGGAAATATGTAGTGTGTCACTGGCTTTCTGATAACCTGGTATTACATTGCTGTCATCTGTATGAACCAAGGCTGGACTGACCATTATGACAATAGGGCACTGCCCAAGGGCCATGGCCTAGGAGGGGGTCCCCTAGAGCTACAATGAGTGGGTGATTGTTGGGCAACTTTTCTCCACCTGGGGGATCACTACGTCCCACGGACTTCAGCTCCTTCTCTCTGGTTCTCAGTCAATGCCCTCACGTCCTGGGAAGCACAAATCAACACATTACACAGACGTGTGGATTCTCAAACAGCTTCAACGAGCTGTCAATTTATTTATGATTATATACTTGCAAGTTAAAGGCTGGAAGTAGTAGCAGGCCAATCACAATCAATTCACTTAATTCCTGGAATTTACATCAAATACAATATTTCAGAAGGGAGTAATACAAGTTAGATAATGGGACGTTTGATGCTGACAAGCAAGAACACATCCTGTCCCAGCTCAAGGCTTTTTACAAAGATAACGCTTCCAGTCCTGTTGCGGGCAGAGAACAAAAAGGAAAGGTGTAAACACTGTTTTATAGAAAACGTATAGTAAATATTTTATAATACCATACAAAATGTAAGCCTTTTCAATGATGACTGCTGCTACAATGCAGAAGCTCCCATATTTTGATTCCTAAATAAATTCTATAAATGTACAACAATGTGCATATGCAGGGTTTATCTTATTATCGCTGCCGATGAAGCCGAGATACACCACAGAGAAATACACGTTTGACGATCCACTTTGGCAGAATAAATGACGATTTAGGCTAGGGTCAGACGAACGCATTTTTATGTTGTCTGTGAAAAAGTGCGTTCGAACGAATGGACGCATTTTTTCACAGAATACGTGATAGTGGTCATACTATGCGCATTTTCGTCCGTGATTTTGTACGGATCATCAATAAAACTCTTTTTGTGTCTGGACGTTATGTTGGCCGGACATTAGCAGCGTCTGACGTCTCCTAATCACACACACACGCCGCTAGCAGACGCAGCGCACTCTGTACGTCAGTACCTGCGGTTTCACGTTCTCGAAAAAATGCGTTCATTTTCCACTTGCGTTGCGCAGCCGGACTTTTGTGCGACCGTACTTCGTATATTGGCCGTCATTGCCCGGCATCTGCTGCTAGTGCGGCCGTGATTAAGTGCGGCTGCACGCGCGTTCGCACTGCCTCAGTCTGACCCTAGCCTTATAGTACCACTCTTAGGAGACTGGTTGTGAGAGCAGGTTAAAGGCTGCATAGGAGGGCTGTGAGCTCCTCTTCAAATTTTAGCCATTAAAATTGTCACGGTCCACGACGCCGTCGCGCGAAGAAGGGCCAGACTGGCACCATTCCCTCCTGATCTGCACCTTGGCAGCACAGGAAAAGTGCTTGCTCTCCTCAGCACTAGAACCACAGGTTCTCTAACAGTTAATGCACAGCTAACACACCACACCTTTCCCCATCTCAAATAAAGTTCCCTCCCTCTTTCTCTTCTGTGCTTCAGTGTTGTTTATCCCTTCCTAGCAGAGAGACGTGTTTAGCTCTGCTGTGTCCTGTATCCTGTATCCAGAAAACCCCTTATTGTGTTCACCAAGATTACCACCGTGTTACCTTCAGTATCCTTCTAGTATCCAGTCATTCATCAAGGTCTGGTCAGTCTCCTCCATCTCACCCTCCTCCACCCTCTATCCTGTTGGTAGTAACCGCATATTGGGCCATATTTCCTCTACCTGGTTAAACCCCAGAACCAGACCGTGACAAAAATACCCAGTGTGTTCCTAACTAGTTGAGCACGATGGACATATGTGGATCGCCCTCAAGTTTCGCTCCTGTACACGGAGGACGCTCCATGCATATCTTCGAGCTGCCCCAGCTCGGTGCCGATCTGCTGCCGATTTGGGGCTTCAATCCCTTGCTGTGGGATTACCCCTACGCCGCGGACATCATCATGCACATGTGCGATGACTTCAGAAAGAGGGAGTCCTCCTGCCCAGCAGGGGAATCCCAATACAAGAGATGCAGGTGTCCTTTGTGCATCGTAGCTGGTCAGACAGGTACCAAACATGACCAGTACATCTGTAAGTAAAAAAGTAAATTAATAAAATTAAAATATTTATTTTTCTTTCCCAAAGGCAGCAGTACTGTTCACTTTTCAATAATAAAGTGAATAATATTGCTGCACCTTCTCATTTTCCACGATGGTACCAAGTGTGTAGATGATGCCGCAATTCATTATTATGCATTGTTTCATCGAAAACCTAAGCCGCTGCACCGCTGCGAAGAACGCTGGGTGTCCTTTGGACCCCTGCATCGACTTCTGTACTTCCCGCAAGGGGGAGCCTGGCCTTTCTATTGATACCAAACATGACCATGTAAAACCTACAAAAATGAAAATATAAAACTTTTTTCCCCTAAAGCCGTGAAATTGTCAATTTTTTCACATATAAAATTAACAATATTGCCGCCATTACTCACCTTCTCATTTCCCACGCCGATAACAAGTTCAGTGTTTAATACATAGTCAGAATTTTTATTACACGCGTTGAGCCAAAATACAAGCAAAAAATTTAATTTTTTACAATTTTGTATGATATTTTTTTTTTTTCCATAAAGATTAACACATAGAATATACAGCCTCAAAGGTTTGGATGATAAAACGTTGAAAAATAAATTTACAAGTTTCAAATGATTGAAATCTAAACGTAAATTTACGATTTTGTTCACATTTTTTGATAGAACATGACATATACTCATAGAAACAATATATTTTGAATCTCCTGCATCTTCTGAAGAAAAGAATATATACAGGGTTATTCAGAGAGCGTGAAAAGCAGGAGAATGACTGGAGAATGAAAAATTCTAGGTCAAAATAGCCAAACCAGAACAATTCTCCCTTTCATCGCACTTTCCAAATCGGCTATTTTGACCTAGAATTTTTCATTCTCCAGTCATTCTCCTGCTTTTCACGCTCTGAATAACCCTGATAGTTTGTCGGGTCCTAAAACAGAACATTACTTTAAAACATGTTTAAACATGATACGAACAAAACGGCCAAATTGAGGTCAGCACTAGGGATGAGCTGTTCGGTTCGATCAGTTCGGAGTTCAATTCGAACATCGGCAGTTCGAAAGTTCGCGAACTTCGAACTTTTTGGCGTGTTCGGTTCGAGTTCTAAAGAAAAGTTATTGAAAAAAGTATAAAAAAAATGCTTAAAAAATCTAGAAATAAAGAAACTCTTTACTGCAGAATATTATAAGCAACAGTGTATTAGATATTGAATTAAAAACTAATGTCTAGGTGCAAAGATTCTCACCTCTAAATGACCTGTGCTCTCAAACGGTGTAAACAACAGGTGTTTAATTAGTGTTTGGAAATAACATGTGCTTCTAATTAGTCCGGTCTCATGAATTTGATACATTGTATGCAGACTGGGAGTGCTAGGTGTCGTGTGTGGGTCTGTGATGGCGATGTTTCCATACATCCTACAAATCTGCCACTTCACGGGCAGGTTATGGGGACCGCCTAGGCACGATATTTGAAGGAATTTTTCATTTTTATTTTTAACCCTTATTTTATGGAAAACTCACTGTTCCTTTAACCCTTTCACTGCTGAGGCATTTCACCGCTGTGTGCTGAGCTAATTTTTACCGCTTTCGCTCATCATGTTTAAACGCGATTTGAAGCCACATTTTATTATACGACCCAGACATATTATATATCGTTCTTTCCGGCAGACTCGGCAGATTCATAATATATCATTTTTATATGTATATGTCATGTTCTGCCTGTATATTATAACAAAAAATGGAATAAAACTTGAATTTTTAATCATCTGCAGTGTGTAAAGGTTTTTTTTCCACCTTTTATCACATGAACATTTGCGGTTATATTTTCTATGGGGTGCGCTTGTACAAAAATTAGAAATGGGGACTTATTCAATTTTTTGGGGGGAATTATGTGATTTTTAGAAAACGCACACCATAGAAAAAAATCATTAGTGCAGCATCATTGTTCACATTATAATTGAAATGTGAACAATATTGCTGCATTAATAAAAATAACACACGAAAAAAATAATTTTTTTTTTCTTTTTACTTTATACCTGGTCATGTTGGGTATCATTCGAAAGGCCATGCTCAGGCCTTTCGATTGACACCCTCCATGACCCCTAGCTGCCACGGTTCTGGAGATATCGGGGTTCAAATGATCCCCCTATCTCCACCAGGGGATTCCGGGCAGCTAGGGGTTCCCCGGCTATCTGACGTCATCACAGTATGCGTGAGGACGTCAGGCAGTGAGGGGAGACCCGGGGGTGGAGCCGCCATCCAAGATGGCGACCCGGTGCCTAAGGGGTTAAAGCCAGGTACCGCTTAAAAGGGGAGACTCTTTTAAGCGGTGCCTGGCTTCTTTGTGTGGGACCTCTCGATCGGGAGGGATCCGAACGGATCCCCCCCTCCCTTCCAGACGATCTCCCGGCATTGCCGGGGGGGTCGCCTGGAAATGACGCCATTGCGTATGGAGTGATGACGTCATTTACTTCGGGAGGAGCTTGACTTCAGCGTCTGAGGACGCTGAAGTCAGAACGCCACGGGACCCCAGACAGAGAGGTGAGTATCTCTGCCGGGGGTCCCGCAAAGCTGATGACATGTGGGACACGTCCTCCTCAGCATATACAGTGGGAGTAACTGAGGACGTGTCCCACACATCGTCAGCAGTGAAGGGGTTAAAAACATATTTTTTAAAAAAAACTTTTTGTCCTGGTTTCCTGTCCCCCAGGGCACTACCCGGACCCGGACATTGTTTTTAAATGTTTCTATACATCCTACAAATCCGCCACTGCACGGGCAGGTTATGGGGACCTCCTAGGCACGATATTTAAAGGAATTTTTCGTTTTTATTTTTAACCCTTATTTCATGGAAAACTCACTGTCCCTTTAAAAACTTTTTTTGTTAAACTTTTTGTCCTTGTTTCCTGTCCCCCGTGGCACTACCCGGACCCCCATACACCTTTTAATGGCAAATATCTAGCATATATGCCCTCTTGGAGGGCACTCTAAAAATCGAACTTTGAGTCCCATTGACTTGTATTGAGTTCGTGTTCGTGTTCGACTTCGAATTTTTGAAAAATTCGAGTTCGAATGCGAACCGAACTCGGGGGTGTTCGGCTCATCCCTAGTCAGCACACAGGGTTGAAATGGCTCAACAGCGAAGGGTATATAGTATAATAACAGTGTAGTATACAGTATAATTACAGTGTCACAGAGGAATTAACTTTGTGGTGAAGTGTTTTGCTGATTATACGGTATTTATGGATACTGGATTTCACTCAATATAGACGAGTGTTACAAATGAAAGTGTAGATTTATATATATACGACAATGGCGGCAAATATCCTTACGGTGATACCTCCTTGTGACTATTAGGAAATAACTCGGGGTTGATAACTGTAACCAGGAGGGAATAATTTGTATTAGTTTAGTCATATGGTTTGAGTATTTTGGGAAGTAAAGTAGTGTGTATTAAATAACCGAGGATTTTTATATATATATATCAAAAGACCAGATAAGACTCTAGTTATACTTACCAGCAGAATTTTGGAGATGCAAATACTGGTTCAGAGTCATCCGCTCCGACAAGGTTTCTGGAGATGATCGATCCAAATAATATCCGTCAACTGTATTTGTTTTTAGTAGTTTTATTGATTGTGTCAAGTATGACGCATCAAGATGATTTTAGTGAACTAATAAAGGTTATGTTTTATGAATAATACACCACAATTAGCGTACATGATCTTTTGCGCTATATTCACTATATTCTAAATTATATTTGGTGCTTCGATAGGGATTAATACCAGAATGGGTGTTGTGAGTGTCCAGCTGTGTGAATTACGAGTGTGTACATAGGCGGTTGTGGTTTAGCACAATTCGAGGGGCCCCTATTAGACCGTTGTACGTCTGCCCCAGGATGAACACTTAAATCTGTTATGGCTGCTAGTATCTGTACCATATTGTTTTAGGTTTAAATAATTTTACAACACACACATATATATATATATTGTGTTGAAAATAGGCTTTAATAACTCTAAGAATCAATTATAGTAACAAGGTCGCCATAAATGGTTGAATCATAGATCCTTTATAAGTCTTAAATACATGTTAACAGATAATTATATCACATATTCGTCTCCCTGTTTCACATAAGGCACAATTTCATGCAATCGCAAAAAGCCCGAGTCTGGAACCACATGACTTCACTTCCGCCAGTGTGCGACGACTGACGCCTGCCAGTACTCGTTACTTCCGGTCGTGACACGTCACGTCACGTCCCCCCGGCGCTTTCTGTGCTGTATTGAACGGACGGCGTGGTTGCAGACTGTATGCGTGCTGTGCCCCGGATGTAAACGGCTTCCCTGATCCCCTTTATCCCTAGAAGCAGCTTGGGCCCCTGATCCGACAACATGTTCAAAAAGTGAGTGTTTCCACCATGCTTTCCCATTAAATGACACGGTGTCATAGTGGGAGTATACGATTCATACATTCATCAGACGGTCAGTGAATGCGTGCTGCGGATGCTTTGTGTGTAAGCTGGCATTTTGGGACTGACCATGTTGTTTAGTGATTTGAGTCAGTTTTAGAACGATCTCTCTCTCGCCTTGGCCCTCCTCATGTTTGGAAATAATTTTGCATGATGCTCAGCCCAGGGGCGGATCCAGACACAGGTTGGGGGGGGAGGGGGGTCCAAGAGCTGGTGTTGGGTTTGCAGTGACAGGCAGAGATGCGCCTAATCACAAGCTGTGCTCCTTACACTCACTCTCCCCAGAACATTGCATAGGGTCTGTCCTCATGAGCCCTGCGAACCCTTTCCATACGAGGGGCCCAGGGTAACCCCCCCTCCCTGCACATACCCCTCGAAGCTATGCAGTGTAGGGTAACCCAGGTGTGGACTGCCCAGTGCACCCTTTCCACAGGGCCGGATTATCATAGGGGCGGATGGAGCGGCCGCTCCAGGCCCCGTTTTAAAAATAGGCCCACAGCCGGCCGCAGGCCGGCCTGCCGTCGTATAACCTTATTGCCCCACACACTACTCGAGGCTGCCGGAGATCCGGCAAAGCGGCCCGCCCGCGGCCCGAGCGGAGACATCGGCCTGTGAGTGTTTTTTGGCGCCAGGCCACCAGCCGCGGGTTTACTTTAAATTTTAATGCAGCCCAGCCGCGTTTGCGGCGCCACGGAGGTCTGGAGGAGAATTAGAGGCGAGCCCGAGCGGATGCGGAAATGAGAACAGGACACGTGATGCGCTGGTGATGTGTCACTCATCATGTCCCGTCCCTCACACGTGCCCAAGCTGAAGGAAGGCAATGACAAGCAAGCGCCACGAGCAGGCAGGCAGTGCGCAGGTGCGCGGATGAATCTATCCGCTCAGCCTGCACACTGGCCTGACTGACTGTCAGTGCGGCTATCTCGTCCCTCGGTGGTGACTCACTCACCATCCATGGTCCTTAGCGGTAAAAAAATCACGTGACACGCACTGCCCAGCCCCAGCAGCACCACCAGCGTTGCGCAGCTAGCCAGCGCCCGGCCAAGCCTTTTTAAAAAAAGAGTGACACACACACACACACTGACTGTCTGCGAGTGCGACCTGCTGCTGTCTAGTCTGACTGTCTCTCACTGCTGGTTGCCTGCCCAACCGTGACCCCTGTCATCACTTCCTTCATTGCGTAGGTACTTGCGTTCTGTGTGAGTGTGCCACTGCCTGCCACCCACTGTCTCTCTGCCTGCCACCCACACACTGCCAGAGTCTTTGGAGGTGGTAACTAGTGACAGAGCAGGCCCAGGCAGCAAGCAGTATCTGCCACGCGTGACGCGACGCGTCGCCAACGGCGCACCGTGACTGCCAGTGCCAGCCCAGGCCCAGCCAGCAGTGTCTGCCACGCCATTCGCCAAAGGTGCCACTGTGCTGCCAGGCCAGCAAGCAGTCACCTCCAGTGCCACACGACACAGCTGCTGAGACTACCACAAGGTTAGTTTGGGGCCATCTTTTTATGTCCAAATGCAAAGCTTTATTGCCCAGTGCTCCCTCGTTTCCTCTTGTACTGTTTGTCAAATGTTGTTCAATGTATAACCCTGTCTATACTGTGCCTATTGTACAGCGCTGCGGAATATGCTGGTGCTATGTGCTATCTGCTATATAAATAAAGAATAATAATAATCTGGCTGCTCGGTGCACCCCGGGATCTCTGGCTGCTCAATGCCCTCTTGAGCAAGACCTCAATCGTTAGAAAGGGGAACAATATTGCTGTATTGTTTTTTTCTTTTAACATGATCATGTTTCTTGTCATTGGAAAGGCCATGCATCCAGAGACAGACACAAACCATTTTATTATATAGGATGAGTAGGTGCCCTGCACTGGAGAAGGGGCTCTGTAAAGAATCTTTTAACCCCTTTGCTGCTGTCACCCTCGTAAGCCGAGCTCATTTTCACCATTTTGTGCGTGTCATGTTTAAACGTCATTTTGAAGTCCTGTTTTATTTTAGGCCCAGAGACATTATCTATCCTTTTTTTAAGCAGACTCAGCAGATTCAAAATATAATCATTATTTTATGTGTATACGTCATGTTCTGTTGCAATACTATAACTAAATAAAACCAAAGTGCAAATATCCATTCAGATTTCAATCAAATTAATTAATGTATGTTGACAAAAAATGCTTTGCGTTTTTCATTTTATTTCTATAAAAAGGCCCACCAAAATCCTCAGCACCAGGCCCATGATACTCTTAATCCGGCCCTGCCTTTCCATGCTGGCAGGACACATGTGGCACCCCATCTGCACAGCCCTGTGAACCCTTTTCATACCAGGGGCCCAGGGTACCCAGCTCACGCATGGATATATATTGCTCCCAGCTCACGCATGGATATATATTGCTCCCAGCTCACGCATGGATATATATATTGCTCCCAGCTCACGCATGGATATAATATATATATATATATATTGCTCCCAGCTCACGCATGGATATATATTGCTCCCAGCTCACGCATGGATATATATTGCTCCCAGCTCACGCATGGATATATATATTGCTCCCAGCTCACGCATGGATATATATATTGCTCCCAGCTCACGCATGGATATATATATTGCTCCCAGCTCACGCATGGATATATATATTGCTCCCAGCTCACGCATGGATATATATATTGCTCCCAGCTCACGCATGGATATATATATATATTGCTCCCAGCTCACGCATGGATATATATTGCTCCCAGCTCACGCATGGATATATATATATATATATATATATATTGCCCCCAGCTCACGCATGGATATATATATTGCCCCCAGCTCACGCATGGATATATATATTGCCCCCAGCTCACGCATGGATATATATATTGCCCCCAGCTCACGCATGGATATATATATTGCCCCCAGCTCACGCATGGATATATATATTGCCCCCAGCTCACGCATGGATATATATCCATCCTCTTCTGCAAAATAATTCTAATAAATGTATGGTTAATGCACAACCACTTTTTTTTTTTTAGAATTTTATTTTGTAAATAAGTCGGCGTACAATCAGACATAATAAAGGGCCACGCAGGGCCACACAAAACTGTCAGCATAGGTACATCCCCAGATAGGGGGTCTCAGCAAAAAATAGCGAACAAGATGGGAGGGGTAGTGCAAAAATCTATATAATCCCCAGCCGGGGATCAACATCAACAAAGTCATCAGAGTATGCCGCCCTCTGTCCCCCCTCCCTCCGCTCAGCAGTTCAGCAGAAAAAGCTGAAAACAGCTGAGAGAGGCGGAGGAGTTTACTCCGCCCTCCCAGCTGTCATTCAGCAGAGCGGGAATCATATTTCCCGCTTCTGCCGACTTTTGCCGAGTAGGAGACGTCATCGCGCTTTCAGCGCGATGACGTCTCCAACTTGCCGCAGTAGCTGGCGGCTGAGGGTTAGTGTTACGCGCATCCTCTTGCGCGCAACACTAATCCTCAGAGGGAGCCGGGAGGAAGCCTGCCGATTGTCTGGTTTACGTGAGAGGCGCGCATGCGCGCTTCTCACGTAAACCAGAAGGCAAGTCCGATGCAAGAAGGACGGCAGCGGAAGAGGAGGGAGGTGAGTATAAAAAAAAAAAAAAAAAAAGACGCCGCTGGAAACAAGTGGATTTTAGGGTAAGCATTAGTTACACAAAAAAAAAATTACATTTTATTAAGGGAATAGGGATAGGTTAGGATAACAAAACGGGGGGGGGGGGGTGATTTTTGAGTAGAGTGTTCCTTTAAGTTCTAGATGTGCCCATGAGCGCTTTACCTGTTCAAATCCATATTCCTAAACCACGCACGCAAACACAATGCCCACTGAATAGCTAGAATTACTCTGCATTTTAACACCTTTCATTCAAATGGTTTTATAGGAAATAAAAGATTTAATCCAGCATTTATTGGGGAGATCACTGCTCCCCTCTATTTATACTTTATAAATCTTTCAAGCTACAAATTTTAATATGAAGCTTATCAAGGAGCCGTTAGGCTGTCAGACGAACGCAGTCTGAGCGCACTCTGCGTGCGTGCATAATGGACGTACGTACTGACGGAAGTTTCTGTAGACACCACACGGCCGGTGTTTTTTTTTTTTTTTTTTAAACGGATGTAGAAAAAAAAGGGAAATATGGGAAACAAAATGAATTAAAATTAAATGACAGGTACAGTCAGCCAGACCAAAAAAAACTTATGAGCGTCAACGTGATGGACGTCGCAAATGTGCTGCGTCATCACGCACACAGGCCGCTACGCGGACGCGGTGCACTCTGGATGCCCGTCGTAGCGCTTTTACGTCGAGGCCTAAATGGAGTCCGTTGCTACCTGTGTGGTGCGCACTTAGTGTGTGGATCTATTGATCACAAATGAATGCTACGATGAACTGTGCGGCAACACGGACGTGATGACTGCGTTCGTCTAACGCTAGCCCTAGCAGAAAATCTAAAAGCACTGTGAAAAGTTCTGTTCAACATAAACAGAAAATCAATGCTGTTCTGTAGCGCTAGAGAAAGGAAAGCTAATATATGCTTGTAGTATTTTAGAATTAGTTTTACCTAGTGAACCATAGTATAACTTCTAATACCTTTACATTACGTTCATAAAGTCTCAGATCATTTGCAATTTCTGCAAGCAAAACATGGAATGCAGATCAGATACTAAAGAAAACCGTGAAGATGCAAATCTCAAACAAAAGCAAACTGCGTTTCTGTCTGTAAGGGGCGCTGCACGCAAAATAGTTCTGGTTCTAGGCTTTCTGGCGAGCAGCTTGACAGCCAGGGTATTCCCATCCCATTATACTAAAGCGCCTACTGCTCATGACGTTAGTGCCTTTTAATAAAACAGGATTAACGGGACTCCTAAACAAGAAAGCTGAATGCGTCAGGGGGTCTCGAGTGTCCCCTGCAATGGAAATGAGTGATTTCTCCATTTGGTGCTAGGAATATGTTTTTGCATACTGGCAAAAAAGAGGCTCCTTTTTATAGTTCAAGTCTAAACATATCCAGACCCTGCAGCTTCATTTCCAACAAAAAATAGAAAATGTACTTTTAGATTATTTTATTCTTTTCTTCAATTCAAGAAAAAGTTTATTAGCAAAGTAGTACATTTAAATTTTAATTTGCCGAATGAACTGTACCGCTTAGTACAAGCATAGCCCTTTTAATATGCATTTTATGTTCCCAATGTGTAAAAAGTACCCCCCCCCTTCAGTAACAAAAAGATCGACATTTCAGTCCAAATTTTTTTTTTTATACATATATATAAGCTGAAACTAGAACCAGTTACTCATTTATAGAAACCAAACCTTTAGGCTGGCCGTCCACTGGAACCGTTTTCGTGCGATCATCCGATATCGTCCGTCGTCGTGCGTCCGATCCCGTAATGTGAATGGAACCATTGTCCATTTGCGGCAGACGGCCGACTTCTGGAGACCACAGCAGATGGGCGATCTCACCTTGCAGGCTGGGAGTTCAGAAGGATTGGGCAAGATGGACATTGATAAACTCATTAGGGGAGTTAAAAAATAACGCATTTATATTGTTTTTGCTGTGTTTTTAACTCCCATTGAAAATAAATGATGCAGACATGATGCAAGTTTACCAAAACGCCTTTTGTGCATGGTGGGACTAGCAGTGCTGCTGCACAAAGGGGTTTATTCACTAAGCACTGACATGCCTCCCGACAGGCACTGAATTTAGAATTTTCCTATACGGTGCAATTTTGTTGCTGTTTGTACTGAAAAATGATGGCGAAATATGGTGCAGTTTGCTGCACTTCGGCAATCTGCAGTGGCAGAGAGAACGAATATCAGAGCGCAGTACTGCACCGAAGTGTTGGTATCATGCCCTGATTTAGGGGATGGTTTGACAGATTTACAGACAAAGCGCATAGTAAAAATAATAACGAAAAAAAAAAGGACTGCACTGGTTCCAAAAGCAGAATGAACTTGTTTTTGCATGTAAAACCAGTTCATTCTGGTTTTGGCAGCCATGTATTCCACCTCTGATTTTGATCTGGATCGTCTGTGGTCGCACGACAGATCGCACGCAGTGGACGACCCCTAGTCTGACCCGGTCGGACGACTGACGGTCTGACGAAATCGTCGGTCGTTTGAAAGCGGTTCCAGTGGACTGGCCTTATGCACCAGAGTTGCTGTTCTAGGGACGTGTGGCTATCAGGCCCCTGAATCCATTCCTGTATTAAACATTGTTAAGTGATACTCATGGGGCCCCCCTGGCTCGAGCACCCGACGTTGCCCTGAACTAGTGGTCTACTCGGTCACCCCCCCCCTTTCCCCCCCCCTCTTCCCTTCTGCCCTCCCTATCCTCCCTGGTTGGGAAATGGGAGATATCCTTGTTTTGCTGCAATTTTTCTGTTCTTATGTCTCACCTGGTACTGTTTATTTGCTTTGTGATTGCGTTTTCGAATTGTTTTATATTGTCTTCTCATTTGTTTATACATGGTGCAGACCAGTAAGCATAATCTCAAAAAAAAAAAAAAAAGCAGAATTTACACAGTCATACTAAAAAAAATGTATTGTGCGGGTACATAGTTATTGCAAAAAAAAATAATAAAAAAAGTACCGTATTTTCCGGCTTATAAGCCGACCCCCAACTTTTCCAGTTAAAATATAGAGTTTGGGATATATGTTCCATGGCAAAGTTTACAACTTTAAGTTTGAAACTGGCTTCATATTTCTTTCTTCTTGCTGGTGGAGCCATGATGGGGTTTTGACTGTTGGACATTTGTATACTGTACTGTATGTAGAAACATAGAAACATAGAAACATAGAAAAATGTCGGCAGATAAGAACCTTTCGGCCCATCTAGTCTGCCCAATTACATGGATACTTTACCTGGATTTATCTTTTGTTTAGGATAGCCTTATGCCTATCCCATGCCTGCTTAAATTCAATTACTGTTTTGGCCTCTACCACTTCTACTGGAAGACTGTTCCATGTATCCACCACCCTCTCAGTAAAATAATGCTTCCTGATGTTACTTTTAAACCTTTGCCCCTCTAATCTAAGACTATGTCCTCTTGTTTTGCTATTTTGTTTCCTTTTATACTGTATGAACAGGTACAGATACTGGTGCTGTACTGTATGTGATACCTAGTATGCAACAACCAGCCAATCACGGCAAGCGATGTACCTTACCAGCGATTGGCTGGTTGTTGTATACAAAGCCTGCTTGGATCATCTCTCCCTGCCTGCCCAACCCTCCCTGTCTAAGACTATCAGAGCGGTAGAGCAAACACGCCTCTTTCACTCGTCTTGCCCGCCCTTGTATCCTATTACCGTACCTCCTTCTCTGCCTCTCAGATCTCGCTTCTGAGGACTGCAGTGAAGCGGTGCAGGCGCGCATGTGCGAGATCTGAGAGGCAGAGAAGGAGGTACGGTTATAGGATACAAGGGCGGGCCAGACGAGTGAAAGAGGCGTGTTTTTCTGAGCACAGCGCCGCACGATCTCTTTTTTTCCATACCCCGGGCATCCCGGATGCCTGCAGCTTGCTTTGCCCCCTTCACTTACACCTTACGCCGCCCTTGCTGCTTTCATACGGTCGCCGAATACGGCGGAGATGCGGCCACGGCTGTTTTTGAGCTCCCACCACCATATGCGGCGACCGCAGATTCTCCAGTCCAGTTCAGCACCCGCCCTATAAGACGACCCCCGTCTTTTGAGAAGATTTTCCTGGGTTAAAAAGTCGTCTTATACGCCGGAACATACGTTAACTGAAAAACAAATTTTTGATTTTTAAAAGGAACATTAAGCCAACCCTTCCTTTATATGATCAGACAGATGCTTCCCATTGCATCTGCCCAATTATTTTATTTGTTATTTTAGGTGTAAATACTCACCTTTCTCGGCTGCTCCTACTCTTCAGCTCAGGCTACTGAAATGCTGGAGCCCCTTCAATTTCTCTCGCAATTTGCGTAGGGTAATTACAACCATGATAAACTGTGATTCAAGTATGGAAAATCAAACCCTGGCAGGGGAAGGTTCCTCCGTGGAGTTTTGCTTGCTGTTCTTCAAATTCCTGAATTGGAATCCCTGAAGTTGTAACATTTTTGTAGCCACAACATACAGGGTTATTCAGAGAGAGGTGAAAACCTTGAGAATGCCTGGAGAATAGAAAACTCTAGGTCAAAATAGTCAAACCAGAAAATTTCCAAAGTGGCTATTTGGTCTAGATTCTCAAGGTTTTCACCTCTCTCTGAATAGCCCTGATAGTGTTAAGTGAATAACCCCCATTGTTTTGCAAGGAGAGCTGATGAGTAATTTTACATTTGCTTTGAGAGCAATCCCAAGGATCTGGTAAGAAATGTTACCAGTTTTTATGGATTTTTTTTTTTTCTGTTGCACTATAGAATGTTTTTATGAAATGCATTTTTTTTTCCTTATGTTTTTACAGATTTGATGAAAAAGAAAATGTCTCAAACTGCATACAGTTAAAGACATCTGTGATAAAAGGCATTAAAAATCAGCTGAATGAACAGTTTCCTGGGATAGACCAATGGCTCAACCAGATCATGCCAAAAAAGGACCCGGTCAAGATAGTTCGGTGGTAAGTGCCTTGCGGAGGGGGATGAATTTAAAATGAATCTGTGATACTCACCTGCTGGGGACCTCCATCACCTTTCAGCTATAGGTCAGCTCTTCTGATCTCACCTGACAATCGTTGGCAGTTCTGATTAGTCATCAAATTGCCGTGGCAATGCTGTCACCAAGATGGCGGCACCCTGCAGGGAAGTATGAAAGGTGCACGTTATAGGAACATTTCAAGCCAGCTATCACTAAATTTATGCAATGGATTATACAGATGATGCATTGAAATATGTAAAATCAAGTAAGTGCATTTAGGAATATCATAATATCCATTTTTATTTTTTGTTTTCGGCATGTTTGGCTAATCCATTTACAGTAGCTATAGGGACCTCTAAACAAATAATTCATGAATGGCGTCATTATCCATCCATTCATTCTAATCAATGTAGGCTGAGAATATTCCACTAACTATACACAGCCTCAGCAGGGCTCCTCGTCAGGTTAGATGAATGGCTACTGCATGCCTCTGAAAATATACAGTATCTCCCAGGAGTACACCCGTGGGGTTTTGTAAATACACTGCTCAAAAAAATAAAGGGAACACAAACAGAAGACATCCTTGATCTGAATGAAATATCCTTATTAAATACTGTGGTCATTACATAGTTGAATGTGCTGACAAGAAAATCACACAAACCATATCAATGGAAATCAAATTGAGCAACCCATGGAGGTCTGGATTTGGCGTTACACTCAAAATTTAAAGTAGAAAACAACACTACAAGCTGATCCAACTTTGATGTAATGTCCTTCAAACAAGTCAAAATGAGGCTCCGTAGTGGCCTCCACGTGCCTGTATGACCTCCCTACAATGCCTGAGCATGCTCCTGATTAGGTGGCGGATGGTCTCCTGAGGGATTTCCTCCCACACCTGGACTAAAGCATCCCCCAACTCCTGGACAGTCTGTGGTGCAACGTGGCGTTGGTGGATGGAGCGAGACATGATGTGCTCAATTGGATTCAGGTCTGGGGAACGGGCGGGCCAGTCCATAGCATCAATGCCTTCATCTTGCAGGAACTGCTGACACACTCCAGCCACATGAGGTCTACCATTGTCTTGCATTAGGAGGAACCCAGGGCCAACCGCACCAGCACATGGTCTCACAAGGGGTCTGAGGATCTCATCTCGGTACCTAGTGGCAGTCAGGCTACCTCTGGCGAGCACATGGAGGGCTGTGTGACCCCCCCCTAAAGAAATGCCACCCCACACCATTACTCACCCACTGCCAAACCGGTCATGCTGGAGGATGTTGCAGGCAGCAGAACGTTCTCTACGGCTTCTCCAGACCCTGTCACGTCTGTCACATGTGCTCAGTGTGAACCTGCTTTCATCTGTGAAGAGCACAGGGCGCCAGTGGCAAAGCTGCCAATCTTGGTGTTCTCTGGCAAATGCCAAACGTCCTGCACGGTGTTGGGCTGTAAGCAAAACCCCCACCTGTGGACGTCAGGCCCTCATACCACCCTCATGGAGTCTGTTTCTGACCGTTTGAGCAGCCACATGCACATTTGTGGCCCGCTGGAGGTCATTTTGCAGGGCTCTGGCAGTGCTCCTGTCCCTCCTTGCACAAAGGCGGAGGTAGCGGTCCTGCTGCTGGGTTGTTGCCTCCTACGGCCTCGTCCACTTCTCCTGATGTACTGGCCTGTCTCCTGGTAGCGCCTCCATGCTCTGGACACTACGCTGACAGACACGGCAAACCTTCTTGCCACAGCTCGAATTGATGTGCCATCCTGCATGAGCTGCACTACCTGAACCACTTGTGTGGGTTGTAGACTCCGTCTCATGCTACCACTAGAGTGACAGCACCGCCAGCATTCAAAAGTGACCAAACCATCAGCCAGAAAGCATAGGAACTGAGAAGTGGTCTGTGGTCACCACCTGCAGAACCACTCCTTTATTGGGGATGTCTTGCTACCTGAATAATGCTTCCCACCTGTTGTCTATTTCATTTGCACAACAGCATGTGGACTTGATTGTCAATGAAACATAGAAAAATGTCGGCAGATAAGAACCTTTCGGCCCATCTAGTCTGCCCAATTACATGGATACTTTACCTGGATTTATCTTTTTGTTTAGCAATGAGTGTTGCTACCTAAAGGCTAGGGTCAGACGAACGCAGTATTAACGTGCGTTTAGCTGCACTTAATCACGGCCGTGCTAGCAGCAAATGACGTCCAATGCCAGGCAACATACGACGAACGGCCGCGCAACGCAAGTGGCAAACGAACGCATTTTTCCGAGAACGTCAAACCGCTAGTAGTGACGTACAGAGAGCGCTGCGTCCGCATAGCGGCGTGTGTGCGTTATTAGATGTCAGACGCTGCTCGTGTCCGGCCAACAAAACGTCCAGACACCTAACGTTGCCTGGTTTGGATCTGTAAAAAATCACGGCCGTAATTGCGCATCGTATGAACGCTATCGCGTATTCCGTGAAAAAATACGTCCATTCGTTTGGACGCACTTTTTGACGGTCGACGCGAAAAATGTGTTTGTCTGACCCTAGCCTTAGTGGATAGTTTGATTTCAGACCTGTGATTAAGTGTTCCCTTTATTTTTTTGAGCTGTGTATTTTAGATCTTTTCATGTCACATCACTGAAGAAATGACACTTTACTGCAATGTAAAGTAGTGAATGTACAGCTTGTATAACAGTGTAAATTTGCGTCCCCTCAAAATAACTCAACACACAGCCATTAATGTCTAAACCGCTGGCAACAAAAGTGACTACACCCCTAAGTGATAATGTCCAAATTGGGCCCAAAGTGTCATATTTTGTGTGGCCACATTATTTTCCAGCACTGCCTTAACCCTCTTGGGCATGGAGTTCACCAGAGCTTCACAGGTTGCCACTGGAGTCCTCTTCCACTCCTCCATGATGACATAACAGAGCTGTTGGATGTTACAGACCTTGTGCTCCTCCACCTTCCGTTTGAGGATGTCCCACAGATGCTCAATAGGGTTTAGGTCTGGAGACATGCTTGGCCAGTCCATCACCTTCACCCTCAGCTTCTTTAGCAAGGCAGCGGTTGTTTTTGAGGTGTATTTGGGGTCGTTATCATGTTGGAATAATGCCCTGCGGCCTAGTCTCCGAAGGGAGGGGATCATGCTCTGCTTCAGTATGTCACAGTACATGTTGGCATTCATTTCCTATTGGTGACTCCTTATGGTGCGCTCCGGGGCTCAAACGAGGTTTCCTATGGGGTGAACCTCCACCGTAGCTCTCAAAACAAATTCACTCACATAGAGCAATATCGCATAGCAAGGAGTGCAAATAAGGGGGAAAAAATGTTGTAGTCACATGTACTGGTGTCTCATCAATCTGACACCAGATTTGCAGGCAGCCGGTGACATCATAAGGTGCACCGGATCACTGATCAGCCGCAACCTCCTCGGAGAACGAAAACATCCAGGACCCGGGATAGGTGCAAAAAAGGCAGATTTTATTAGTAAAGTAAAAGTATTTACAGTACACCAAAACACGTTTCAATTACATAGCCTCCTCAGTTGGTGTTGCTGAGGAAGCTATATAAGAGCAACATGTTTTGGTGTTTGAGCCCGGAGCGCACTAATAGGAAAAGAAGCGCCAACTCCGGCACATCTTACCTCTACATTGATTTATAAGGTGGGAAAGGGATATACCACCGAGTGGTCTGGAGATGAGGTTGATTCCACAATAAACAAGACAGTTTCTGACTTTTATTACGCGTTTTAAGATCTGCACATACCACAAAGAATTTTATCAACCTGACCTAAACAGGATATGTTGTGCCCATTCACAAGAAGGGTAGTAGGGAGGAATCTGGGAACTATAGGCCAGTTAGTCTTACGTCAGTAGTGGGGAAATTAATGGAAACCATGTTAAAGGAAAGGATTGTTGAACATCTAAAAACACATAGATTACAGGATCAGAAACAACATGGGTTTACCTCAGGGAGATCATGCCAAACTAATCTTATTGATTTTTTTTTGATTGGTAACAAAAAAATAGACACAGGTGGTGCAGTAGACATTGCTTATTTAGATTTCAGTAAGGCTTTTGATACTGTCCGCATAGAAGGCTTATCAATAAATTGCAATCTTTGAGCTTGGATTCCAATATTGTTGACTGGATTAGGCAGTGGCTGAGTGACAGGCAACAGAGGGTTGTGGTAAATGGAGTTTATTCGGCGCAAGGTCTTGTTACCAGTGGGGTACCTCAGGGGTCAGTACTTGGACCCATTCTATTTAATATTTTTATTAGTGATATTGCAGAAGGTAACAACAAAAAAATGTGGAGAACGAACACTTAGAGCAAAAATGAAAAATACGAAATATAACCCCGTCGCCCAAAGCACCACAAGTGCGGTCCCAATCCGCACCAAATAAACAAAAAAAAAGGGGAAAAGTCGGTGTTCGGCGTGTCCGCATACGCGGTAGGGGGAAATATCTAATACTAAAACGAAATGAACATGCAATGATTGTAAGAGGAGATAACATACAATATAGACAGCTGGGTTAGATGACTCGAAGTTCGTCAAAATGTTCCTAAAAAGGAAAAAAGAGTATAATAGTGAAGTCCAGTCATTAAAAAATGAGAAAATGAAGGGGGGAGATGGATCCACTCACACTTTCCAGAGCCTCGTTAGGCTCGATCACCTCGCCTGTGGGTGTTTACGTGGCTCACCCAGTAGCTCTCAGGGGTAGACCCGTCTCACAGCCTTGGTGTCCTTTCAGGATCCTGGGTCATCCACAGGTTCTCCAATATTTAGGTGCCAATGGTTCTCAACAACTCACTTATCTCAGGCCTTGGCATTCCTTTGGGGTCCTGGGTGTTCACAGGTCGTAACTTGTAATAGCTTGTAGAAATCGTCATATGAAATGTCTTTTTTTTTTCTTTTTAAATGTTTCTTGTAACGGATGCCACTACTCGGAGGGAGTAGATACACCTTAGATGCCGGGGTAGCGCTGCAATGAGCAGAGGTAGCGAGCCGGCGTCAGGTTCCTTGCTGGAATATATTGAGTCAGCCAGGAGGAAATACCTAGAAGATAATCACTCTTCCCAATACTCGTTGAGATGCAGTATAGGTTGTAGGTAAATCAGAGTCTGATTTACCTACAACCTATACTGCATCTCAACGAGTATTTGGAAGAGTGATTATCTTCTAGGTATTTCCTCCTGGCTGACTCAATATATTCCAGCAAGGAACCTGACGCCGGCTCGCTACCTCTGCTCATTGCAGCGCTACCCCGGCATCTAAGGTGTATCTACTCCCTCCGAGTAGTGGCATCCGTTACAAGAAACATTTAAAAAGAAAAAAAAAAGACATTTCATATGACGATTTCTACAAGCTATTACAAGTTACGACCTGTGAACACCCAGGACCCCAAAGGAATGCCAAGGCCTGAGATAAGTGAGTTGTTGAGAACCATTGGCACCTAAATATTGGGAACCTGTGGATGACCCAGGATCCTGAAAGGACACCAAGGCTGTGAGACGGGTCTACCCCTGAGAGCTACTGGGTGAGCCACGTAAACACCCACAGGCGAGGTGATCGAGCCTAACGAGGCTCTGGAAAGTGTGAGTGGATCCATCTCCCCCCTTCATTTTCTCATTTTTTAATGACTGGACTTCACTATTATACTCTTTTTTCTTTTTAGGAACATTTTGACGAACTTCGAGTCATCTAACCAGCTGTCTATATTGTATGTTATCTCCTCTTACAATCATTGCATGTTCATTTCGTTTTAGTATTAGATATTTCCCCCTACCGCGTATGCGGACACGCCGAACACCGACTTTTCCCCTTATATTGCAGAAGGTATTAATGGAAAAGTATGTCTTTTTGCTGATGACACAAAGATTTGCAACAGGGTTGACGTTCCTGGAGGGATCAGCCAAATGACATTGATTTAGGTAAACTAAAAAAATTGTCGGAGCTGTGGCAATTGAGTTTTAATGTGGATAAGTGCAAGATAATGCACCTGGGATGTAAAAACCCAAGGGCTGAATATAGAATATTTGATACAGTCCTAACCTCAACATCTGAGGAAGGGATTTAGGGGTTATTATTGCAGAGGATCTAAGGGTAAGTAGTCAATGTAATAGAGCAGCAGGAAATGCTAGCAGAATGCTTGGTTGTGTAGGGAGAGGTATTAGCAGTAGGAAAAGGGAAGTGCTCATGCCACTGTACAGAGCACTGGTGAGACCTCACTTGGAGTACTGTGTGCAGTACTGGAGACCGTATCTCCAGAAGGATATAGACATCTTAGAGAGAGTTCAGAGAGGGCTACTAAAATGGTGTACTGCTTGAAGGAGAAAAGTTACCAGGAAGGCTTAATGATCTTAACATGTACAGCTTGGAAAAAGACGAGACAGAGGAGATATGATAGAAACATTTAAATACGTAAAGGGAATACACAAGGTAGAGGAAGGGAGTATAGTTAAAAGGAAACAAAGTAGCAAAACAAGAGGACATAGTCTTAGATTAGAGGGGCAAGATTTAAAAGTAACATCAGGAAGCATTATTTTACTGAGAGGGTGGTGGATACATGGAACAGTCTTCCAGTAGAAGTGGTAGAGGCCAAAACAGTGATTGAATTTAAGCAGGCATGGGATAGGCATAAGGCTATCCTAAACAAAAGATAAATCCAGGTAAAGTATCCATGTAATTGGGCAGACTAGATGGGCCGAAAGGTTCTTATCTGCCGACATTTTTCTATGTTTCTATGATAAGAATTTGCATACAACGGCCTGATCTTTTAGTAACGTTTTATCCAACTTGCACTGTTTTTTAACTTGCATTCTATTGAGGTTGTATTGTGGTATCACCACCGGGTGGCGCCGGTGGTACAGACTATTACTGTCTCTGCATGTTGGCATTCAACATGTTCCTCAATGAATTGTAGCTCCCCAGTGCCGGCAGCACTCATGCAGCCCCAGACCATGACACCCCCATCACCATGCTTGACTGTAGGCAAGACACACTTGTCTTTGTACTCCTCACCTGGTTGCTGCCACACACGTTTGACACCATCTGAACCAAATAAACTTATCTTGGTCTCATCAGACCACAGGACATGGTTCCAGTAATCCATGTCCTTAGTCTGCTTGACTTCAGCAAACTGTTTGTGGCCTTTCTTGTGCATTATCTTTAGAAGAGGTTTCCTTCTGGGACGACAGCCATGCAGGCTAATTGTATGAAGTGTGCGGCGTATGGTCTGAGCACTGACAGGCTGATTTCCCCCCCCCCCCTTCAACCTCTGCAGCAATACTGGCAGCACTCATATGTCTATTTCCCAAAGACAACCTCTGGATATGATGCCGAACATGTGCACTCAACTTCTTTGTTCGACCATGGTGAGACCTGTTCTGAATGGAACCTGTCCTGTTAAACCGCTGTATGGTCTTGGCCACCGTGCTACAGCTCAGTTCCAGGGTCTTGGCAATCTTCTTCTAGCCTAGGCCAGGGGTCAACAACCTTGGCTCCCTGATGTTTTGGGAACTACATTTTCCATGTGGCTCAGTCAGCCTGATGGGTGACGAGCATCATGGGAGATGTAGTTCCCAAAATATCAGGGAGCCAAGGTTGCTGGCCTAGGCCATCTTTATGTATAGCAACAATTCTCCCCCCCCCCCCCCTCAGATCCTGAGTTTTTTGCCATGAGGTGCCACGGTGAACTTCCAGTGAGCAGTATGAGAGAGAGTGATAACACCAAATTTAACACACCTGCTCCCCATTCACACCTGAGACCTTGTAACACTAATAAGTCACATGACACCGGGGAGGGCAAATGGCTAATTGGTCCCAATTTGGACATTTTCACATAGGGGTGTAGTCATTTTTGTTGCCAGCGGTTTAGACATTAATGGCTGTGTTTTGAGGGGACAGTAAATTTACACTGTTATACAAGCTGTACACTCACTACTTTACATTGTAACAAAGTGTCATTTCCTCAGTGCAGTCACATAAAAAGATATAATAAAATATTTACAAAAATGTGAGGGGTGTGCTCACTTCTTTGAGATACTGTTTTGAGACCTGTCATTTTGGCTGTGTGTTTTGTTAATCCTGTTTTGTGCGGCTCATGTTCCAGCACATCATATAACAAAACGCAAGATTTCACATCCTTGTCTAGCAGCCAAGGTAGTTATTTGCCACACTGGCTACACTCCAAAAGGTAATACCTTCGTTTTCACCACCACTATCCTTTCCCAGCAGTAATGTTCCTCCTGCTGTTTTCTGAAACCTGTCCACATGACTCAGAATCCAAAAGTTAATTTAAAGGGATAACCGACAGTATATTTCCATTAATAATAGGGAGATACTGCTGGCAGCCTCTGCCCAAGTTTTTCTCCCTTGCCAAGTGCTGCCCCTCCTCTTCGGCGCGGGGCTCCTGTACCCGGACGTCCCTGAAGCTTTCTGCTCTATTTGCACTCCTGCACTACTTGCTTGGCGTAGGAACTGCGAATTGCACACTTGTAAAATTTACGGAGTTCCATAGTGCCTGGGCAGAACAATGGATTGGACTTGCGTGCAGGGCCGGTGCTAGACTATTTTGCGCCCTAGGCAAGAGCAGCTACTTGCGCCCCCACCCCCCCAAAAAAAATGAAAGCAACGCAACATGAAACTGCTAAATTTCTTTTTATTTTCAGGAATAACGTTTGCCAGGGCCGGCCCAAACCACTGTGCTGCATGGAGCTATTGATGAAAAGTGACATGAGCGTATCACAGAGCTCCACAGCAATAAAACTCACAGCAATGTGTGGTGTATATGCGTGAATCACAGCGCTCCACAGCAATAAAACTCACAGTAATGTGTGGTGTGAAAGGTTAGCTCTGGCTGGAAGCCACTTGCTGGCGAATCTGGCAGCGCTGTCTCCATGATCCGGCGCCGCTGGAGAATGAAGTACTGGCTGGACGTCTGGGTCACCCAGAGCCGCAGGGCATTCTTCAGCACCACCTCTTCAGGCTTCAGCCACATCCTGCAGGGCGATGGTCACTGCCAGGTTCACATGTCGGCAAAAGGATCTGCTGGAGCCAGAGGGAAGGGAGCATTATAGGAGGGCACACTCAGCACAGTGCAGGCTGGCACACACTCGCACATTATTCCCATACCCCCAGTCTATATGAACACATTAATCCCACCCCCCAATTCTATATAAACACACCCCCCCCAATTCTATATAAACACATTAATCCCACACACCCCCCCCCAAGTCTATATAAGAGCATTATTCCAAATTCCAGGCATCCTCCATTAACACGGTGTCAGGCATTCAGCATCTGCTGCCAGCCAGCTCACAGACTCCTCTATGTATTACAGCCCCCCCCCCAAATATCTGCCTGCCAGACAGTCAGTATATGCCCCCTGCCCAGCTCCTCTACCAGCGTCCTTCTCGGTTCCCAACCCGCAGCCTCCTCTGCCTCACCAGAGGCAAGCGCCGTGTGCCGGTGCCGCGAGTACGTTGTGGTGCCCGCGGCAGCGGACACAGTGATTTTTTCGGTGGTCGGGCCCGGTTGCACCATAGGTGGGCACTGCGCTCTAGGCGGCCGCCTAGCGGCAGCACCGGCCCTGCTTGCGTGCATGCACACATCCTGTCCATCTGCTGCCTCTCTGAGGCCTCTTGCTACAGTGGGTAGTCTCAGAGGGTGACGTTGGCGCACGATTTCCGTGATGTCACTATTGTCCGCTCTTGTGACCGGCAGCTGGGAAATTCTAAATCCCAGCTGCTGGGTGGGGTGGAGGAAAGTAACCCCCTTAACCCAGCATTTTCACTGGATTGCTGTAGCTGGGGGAGGCATTCCTCACATCCTGACCACTTTAGCTTATTAGTGTCTCAAGACGTACCAATGGCTGCAGTCAAGGTGCTATTATTTCACATTTCCTTGCCTCTACTTAAAGGACACTCTTTATAAAATGCATGGCGTGGCTGTTAACAGGATGGGGGTCTGCAAGGGTTATCTATTTAATGGGACATGCATGCTTGGTTAGTGTTTCTTTAAAAAGGACTGGCAGCATCATATGTTCTCACTTACATAGCAGCTCCACCACATCTGGTGGTGTCCCTTTTACACAGTGGATTTCTATCCTCTGCCTGTGTTCTTTGGGTTTAACCACACAAGGACAGTGTTTTCATATTTCTGTGCTGCTCTGCTTGTACTCATATGCTACCTTGGATTCCAACAGGGAGACCCAGGCATCTGCCCTCAAATTTCTTACCCGGTCACTCCCTCCAGGACCCCTCAAGGCCTCGGTCTATCCCCTTGGGATATCGGCCCTCAGAGTTCATAGTACAACCAGGCACGTGTCCCTCTGTAGTTTATAATGAACACGTCTACCTGCAGCTGTCAGCAGCATCTGCCCAATTATTTAAGGGCAAAAAAGGGATGGGAGGTATTTTTTTATTGTGTTAGTGGCCCTTTAACGTTTTAAAACTGGATCGTCAATGATCTGAAATTTGGTAACCTAAATAAGAAAATTATGAAAAAATGAATGCCTTTTAGGGTTGGTGTGAAAGACACCCCTATAAATGTAGCCTTTGTGATTATGGGAGAAAATAATTTTTCAGGGTATCAAATGAAATCCGGTGAAGAGAACAATGAACTCTTACAGCGTGAAGGACCGGTTCCAGCAAAGGAGGGAAAAGCCTATTTGGTGAAATTAACTTATTATTTGTGAGGCTATTGGTCTGTGTTTCCATTCTGCTGGCCATCCCAAGAAATACTTGAAACGGAGAGGAATCTCAATGTATCTCTTACCAGTAAAACATTTTATACATAAAATATTGTCTTCTCCGAGCGACCACCAGGGTCAGATTCCCACTAACACAAATTGTGACCTGTATAGCATAAGGCCTGTTCAGTTCCTCAGCAGCTGCTGAATTGCTACATTGCAGCAGTTCAGTTTGCTGCAGCAGTGTCACTGAACGCTTTGGCTGTGAATATTGAAGCAAAAGGGCAGAGGATTGCTTAATGAAAGGTGCTGTTTCTGCAATATCCACTGTTCTCCCTTAATTTTTTTTTTTTTTAAAAAAAAAAAAAAAATTACCAGGAAGGATACATTGAGATTTCTCCTTTTTCAAGTATGTCCTGGATGGCGAGTATGTACCGTTAGGTGTCTTGCCCAAGGACACTTACTGGAGAGGTGCTCTTGCCGGGATCAAACCCGTGTCTCCACTGTCTCTCTCCACGGTTATAGAGCAGTGATGTTACCGCTACTCCACCCAACCGGCCACTTTAGTGTTAATGTTTACCATGTTCCAATAAATATTTGGTGTTTTGAGCCACCAAAACTTCAAACTGAACATTTCCTTATTGGATTATTTGCTCCGTGGAGGCGGCCATCTTTCCCACCTCATACTCAGCTACTCTGCATCACCTCTCCACTTAGATGCAAGTGCTAAGTTACCAGTGTTGAGCGCTTAACTGCAGCACAGCGTTCAGTGCCAACTTAGCACTTGCTGAGGAACTGAACGCGCCGGATTGTGTCTCCTGCTTACAACTTTCACATTTTGATTTTATTTGCCATTTACAGCCATGAACATATAGAAATATTAACAGTAAATGGGGAACTGCTATTCTTCAGGCAAAGGGAGGGACCGTTCTACCCAACACTGAGACTACTGCACAAATGTAAGTATGTTTCCTGCAACAATTCTTACCATAATGCCTTTGTTACACAAGGACTGTTTTTAAACCTTTCACCACCAAAAGCATGTAAACTCTGTTGCTTTTCATTGCATTACAATGCAAAATAATCAGCCAAATCTCATTTAGTATGCATTGTTATTGCACGATTAATGTGCTCATTGTGGAGAACCAAAATTCCCTGTGAGCTCTTATTCCTGTCCCCTTGTATCACTGTAAAGAAGCTACAAAGAGCAGCCTCCACAATCACTAACAAAAAAGCTCAGCAGATTTTACTGCTGTATTACAATAGCCAGGGAGAGGTCACTCACTGCTGGTCAGGGATAGGATTCAGGGGGTTAGAATGATTGAAAATCCCTGTACAGTACAGATACAAGGTGATACTGTAATTTCCATATACAGGCATTCTACCACATACAGATATTATTTTTATTTTATTGGTATATTTTGGAACCTGCAAAGCTATCATTTTGATCACAACAAATCTCCACCCAATTGGTAAGACAAGGCACACCATCTAGAGTTCAAAACCTTTCTTCCCAGCAATAAAGGTTAAACAAATACATGAAATCTGAAGAATGTACATTATTTTGTGGTGGTTAAAATAATAATCTCTATGCATATTGCCATTTTTACCTTTTTTGTTAACATTTATTTGAAACATGGTGTATTTATTTTTTTTTATTTTATTTTTTTTTAGCTCCCCCCACAAAAAAAACACTTAATAGTGAAGGAGTTAACGCAGGTGTCAGACAGTTTTAATTTGAGTGATCGGTTTAATATTTGGCCATAGTGATATATTACATTGATTTCAAGCCACCATTGTACGATACGGGGGTTATCCTCATCGTAGGGGTACTTTAATTTGTACTGTGACTTTTATATATTTCTTGATGCATTAACATTCAGAAATGTCTCCAGTTCTAGGGTCAGTATTTGAGGGTTCTCGACACTTGTCCATTTTTTATCTTCGTCGTTTTTGTCACTTGGCAGAACAGTGCCACGTTGACAATAACCGTTGGCACACGCAAAAGGGAGATTCAAAACAGAGGCAGGAGAAACTTCACCGATGACGTTTTTCCTGCCACTGTAGGGATTCCTGTTTTGGGAAATGGCTGTGTTTTATCATTGTTCTAACAAGGGCAATATTTGCCATTTTTGCAATGATGATAAACTACCATGCTTTGTGAATAACGCTGATGGTGTGGGATGCATCTATAATCACAGAATTGTCACTTGGTAGACATTCCCTGCTGTTAAAGGGAACACACAGTATTTGTGGGGAAAACCGCAAACCACACCGAGCATTCCCAACTTAAAGCAGGACGTAGAAATAAAAATAAAATATTTGGGCTATGTCAATTATACGTTACTCTAGATAATGTCCCTGACAAGACGCAGTGGCACGTTAGATCGGAAAAAGAATGGTGCTGTCAAACGTGCACCCCCAAATGTTTCTAAAAATAAGCAAGCAGGAGGGACCCAGGTACTGTACAAGAAAGTACGTATTTTATGCACAGCAGCGATGATTTAATTAGCTTGAGAAAGGCCAAGAGTTCAGCCGAATCATCGCTGCTAATAAAATTCGTCCTTGCTTCTGGAGTGCCTGGTCCCTGTTTTGGTTTTTTGTCTATATAGGAGTGGCTCCCCTGGGCACCCAATTTCCACGGACACTCTGAAGCACCCATTGCATTATGCCTGAGTGCTGTCTTCCCCATACTGCTCTGCAAATATTGCTGCCCTACAAATCCCATATGTCTCTTGCCATCTATTGCATTTAAAGTGTTCTGGGAGGAATTGTAGTCCATCCACATGGGGGGGGGGCGCGCAAAGTTGGACAAGTCTGATCTAGAGCCCATCTACTCTCTAATGTGACATCTCTGTGGAGGAGCCGGCAAGTTCTCCTTATTTTAGTAGCGGTGCCTACTAGAACTCCTGGCAGCACTCGTGCATATTTTAGTAGCGTATGGGTTAAGGGAAAAAAAAGAAAACCTTGAATTTATGTATACTTAAGTGTCCCTCTGGGTAAAATGAGGACTTGATAATTTAGAATATTTTTTTGGTTACTTGTGAACAAATGCATTGTTTGTGTGAGAATAGGTAGGTGAATGCGACTCTCAATACTCCCTGGTTGTTAACGGTGTCTGTTAATAGTCTAACTTCCTTTCTTTTTCTATTTCCCAGTTCCTTTTATTCTTCCACATCAGCAAGTCGATAAGGGAGCCATTAAGTTCGTTCTCAGCGGAGCTAACATTATGTGCCCAGGTCTGACGTCTCCTGGAGCCAAACTTTACCCTGCAGCAGCTGATACGGTTGTTGTATCCTTTTCAAAGAAATGGTTATCATGCTACTGATAAGAAACATAATGGCTGCCATTGAAAATATCGGAAAGCCGGGCGTAGACATGGGAGTATACCTATACGTCTGTTCCGATTTTATACATACACTAACTAAAATAAGCCACTTTCAACACACTCTGCTCAGAAATAAAAAAAACTTTAATGGTAAATACCCTTTAATTACCTGGTGGGTTTGCATTTTACACATTTTAACCATGAACCACAAGGAAACTAATTGGGTCTCTTTACAAATTGTGGTTATTCTAAGATCTTGTACAGGCAAGCTTTAGTTCTTTATGGTGTAAGTCTGTGGTACATGCACTAAGTTGATACTTTAATTCAGGGGGTCAGCAACCTTTGCCCTCTAGATGTTTTAAAGCTACAGCTCCCATGAGGCTTGGTACTCATTAAATTGGTTGAGCCTCGTGGGAAATGTAGTGCCAAAACCTCTGGAGAGCCAAGATTGTGAACTCCCTTCTTTTAAGCAACAAACGGGATGGGGGGGGGGGGCGGCGGCACAGTGGTGTTTTAATTAATTTCGTATTTACCAAGACATACAACTTAGATTCCTGTATTCTCTTAAATCCATCATGTAAGGCATGGCACAGCGCTATGCTAGCAATCGGAGATAAATGAAGACAACAGACGCAGAGTTTGTTCTTCAAATATCTGGTATTCCTTTGTTAGGTCAGTTCTTTTATAGAAGATAGGACATAAAAAAAAATCTCAGATTACAAGCAAATAGAATATTCTCAACGTCAAAGATAATTCAACACTGTAACCATATATGGTTTACATTTTAACTTTTAGGTTTAGACAAAGCCATTCTTATGCCCAGAGTCACGTGTCGTAGTATAGTCATAGAAAGGGGAGACTTTCTACAGCAAGTAGTCTACAATTACATTTATTTAAGAAAAGGGCTTATTAACTAAGTGGTATCTTTCGATAACCTTTTGTATGTATATAACAGGAAATTATTATTAGGTGGTGTAAGTTTTAAATTTTACTTCTTGATCAGCGTTGGTGGTTTCCCTCGGCACTTTTCTGTTGTCACAGGTCTGTTGCTGTGATTTGAACAAGCTGTAAAGTACAGATTGTATCCCTGGAAGAATGTCCCAGCAGGAGCTTACTGAGATACTTCTAGGCAGAGGGATGTATGCCAGTCTGCCAGGACACCCAAGGTGGGAAGATACCTAGCGCACCATGAGCAATTAACTGACGGGGATATTCACTTGGTAACATTGTGACATCAAAGGTCACTGCAGAACCTCTGCTATCCAGAGAAGCAGAATAAGTGTGGAATAGCCAATTTTAAAGGGGTTTAAAGTCTCCATTGAACAGATACAAGCAGCGCTAAAAAACAATGGTATAAATGCTGGAGAACTTCGGCTGAAAATACTGTGAAATCTAAATAACTTTGGCAGAAACCAGGGTGAAAAGTACAGCGAAATATGGTGGAGAATGTACATGTTAAGAGACATATGATGTATTAACAATCTATATTCAGTCCTCATTTTGTGTATTTTCCTAACCTATAAAATCTAGGCCATAATGGCAGAAGGGAAGCAGCATGCTCTGTGCGTTGGTGTTATGAAGATGTCTGCAGATGATATGTAAGTCTTTAACTAAATAGTGACCAGGCAGTTTTACCTTTGTTTGAAAGTACCCACTTCTGTTTTTACATTTCTGCACTGTTTCTGTTTAGCTCTAATTTTCCTCTTAGGCTAGGGTCAGACGAGCGCATTTTGTACGGACTGTGCGTCCATGCAGTACGGACGTACTTTCTGACTGACGACAAGGTAGCGGCCACACAGTCCGTTTTTTTCACTGATGTATTATTTGACTGATGTAGCAGGGAAAATAAATTACAGTGAAAAAACATTCTGTCCGTCAAAAATGCTGGACGTATAAATGCAGTCCGTCTGACCATGCTCCATCACTCACACACAAAGCTATGCAGACGTTGTGGACGTGGCGCACTCCGCACGTCCGTTCTAGCAGTATTACGTTCTTGCCTAACCTGCGTCCGTTTGCAGCGTCCGTCATGCATCCGCACCTCTGTGCGGACGTACTTCGTGTGTGGGGCTCCATTGGTCAGAATGCTATGCTGCCACAGACGTACTTATGTGCGGCAACACGGACGTTAACACTGCGCTCGTCTGACCCCAGCCTTACTCGTTTATGGAACCCACACATATTCTATACCGTTTTTCTCACCATTAAATGGACTTTCTAAAGAAACCATTATTTTCATATTACAATTTACAAAAAAAAAATATGAAGAAAAAAGCAAATACTACTTCCAACTTTGACCCCCCCCCCCCCCCTTCTACAACCGCCAAAAAAGACCCCGGCTAAATAGTTTCTAAATGTCCTGAGTTCAGAGAGATCCAATGTTTGCTTTTTAACCCCTTCACTGCTGAGCCATTTCACCCCTGTGTGCTGAGCTCATTTTGACTGTTTTGTGCTCATCATATTTAACCGCGATTTGAGTCCTGTGTAAACTCCGTTTTGTTGCCAGCGATTTAGACATTAATGGCTGCATGATTTCTTAGTCAAAGAAATCTGTATGCTCTAGGGTTTTTGGGCTCTATAGCATGTGTGCCTATATTCTAGTACACAGAATGGAATGCATATTATACACAAGTGAAATCATAAGCAGTTGTTCCGGCACTTGATGGTATTGAGGTGCTGGAAACAAAATGATAACACGTACAGGATGCTGTAATATGTAAAGAGAAAATGATGTCCTGTGGGATAAATAGTTATGATTCACTATGTCCACAGTTTAACGTTGCCACCTTGTGGTTGGAAGGTGCTGTGTTCTATGTAATGCTCTACATTCAAGGGGAGAGGGAATGTGTTCCTTATCCTGTGCTGCCACCTTGTGGTCAAAGGGTGGTGTGGAGATGGTCCGGGAAAAATGGATTCTTTTCCTTCTTCTTGATGTCGAAATGGAGCCTCAAATAAAGGGGTAAAAGAAGCAGGATAGTGTATTACCGTAATAACTATGGGTAAAAGGGACAAAGTGATATCAACTCACATGGGTCTGAGCCGGTATGGAAACCACGCTCACTCTTATGTGCTTTCCCGGCCAGTATAGGCGGCCAGGCACCCCCTTCTTTCCCTCCACTGCCTTGTTTCTTCCTTACCGCTGGCTTTTTTCCTCTGCTGGGCTGGAGTCCTCGCGGAGTTAAAGCTGGATTCTGCCCTGTGGGTAAATGTTGCCGGGCTTGAAGAATAAACAGGATACAGGGTTTAAGGGAAAAAGGGTTTTAATCAAATAAAAAGTATAACAACAATCGTTGTAAAAAGGTTTAACAGAGTATAAGTGAAATAAAATCAAAGGGTGAGGGTCCAGGACGCGTTTCGCCAAGTCAATCTGGCCTCTTCAGCTGGATAACCCCTCTTAGTATTTGTCCAGCTTTTATATGCTGTATGGTAGCGTTTTTTACTTTCGTTTTCGTCTTCTGGTTGCTGCGCATGCGTGTTGCAGTGAATTTTCCCGGTCTCCTGATTTGCCGGGTCACATGTTCTTAGTCCACCAATCGAATTATGGGTTTCGGTTTCTTCGCAGTTTCCTTCAAACTACCGATGCTGTGTTGGATCAAAAAGCTTGTGGATGTCTCGTATCGACTGACAGTTGATATGTGTGGTATACAGTTGTGTTCAAAATTATTCAACCCCCAATGCTGTAAAGGGTTTTAGGGAATTTAGTGTACATTTGTAATTGTATTCAGAATGAAATCCTACAAGGACTTTTTAAAGAACCATATGCAACTAAAATGACATCAATTGGTTTTGTAATACAGTAGTAAATGTTTCTTTTGTGAATTCTTCATTGACACAATTATTCAACCCCTTAAAGACTACCACTCTGAAGAACAGAGGTTCATTCAAGTGTTTTCAATCACGTATTGAAAACACCTGTGGATGTTACGGAGCAGCAATAAAGCATAATAAGCACCAATTAGGCAGCTTTAAAATGACTGTGATACTCAGCTCCTTCTAGACATTTACTGGTGTGGTTACAAACATGGTGAAGTCAATAGAATGGTCCAGGAAGACAAGAGAAGAGGTGATTACTCTTCACAGGAAGGGCAATGACTATACGAAGATTGCAAAGATGTTAAACATACCAAGAGAGACCATAGGAAGCATCATTCGCAAATTCAAGGCAAAGGGCACTGTTGACACGCTACCTGGTCGTGGCAGAAAGAAGATGCTGACTTCGACTGCTGTGCGCTACCTGAAGCGTAGAGTGGAGAAAAGTCCCCGTGTGACTGCTGAGGAACTGAGAAAAGATTTGTCAGATGTGGGTACTGAGGTTTCAGCTCAGACAATACGGCGCACACTGCGTAATGAAGGCCTCCATGCCAGAACTCCCAGGCGCACCCCCTTGCTGTCTCCAAAGAATAAGAAGAGTCGACTGCAGTATGCCAAAAGTCATGTGGACAAACCACAGAAGTTTTGGGATAGTGTTCTGTGGAATGATGAAACAAAATTAGAACTGTTTGGGCCCATGGATCAACGCTATGTTTGGAGGAGGAAGAACAAGGCCTATGAAGAAAAGAACACCTTGCCTACTGTGAAGTATGGCGGGGGGTCAATCATGCTTTGGGGCTGTTTTGCTTCTGCAGGTACAGGGAAGCTTCAGCGTGTGCAAGGTACCATGAATTCTCTTCAGTACCAGGAGATATTGGATGACAATGTGATGCAGTCCGTCACAAACCTGAGGCTTGGGAGACGTTGGACCTTTCAACAGGACAATGATCCCAAGCATACCTCCAAGTCCACTAGAGCATGGTTGCAGATTAAAGGCTGGAACATTTTGGAGTGGCCATCGCAGTCACCTGACTTAAATCCGATTGAGAACCTCTGGTGGGACTTAAAGAAAGCAGTTGCAGTGCGCAAGCCTAAGAATGTGACTGAACTGGAGGCTTTTGCCCATGACGAATGGGCGAAGATACCCGTAGATCGCTGCAAGACACTTGTGTCAAGCTATGCTTCACGTTTAAAAGCTGTCATAACTATAAAAGGATGTTGTACGAAGTACTAAGATTGAATGTCACTTGGGGGTTGAATAAAACTGATAATGATGTGAGCACAGAAAAGACATTTGTGGTTATTTCATTATAAATGTTATGCTATATTTGTCTGACCTACACGTACCTCTTTGATTTAATTGTAAGCAAGATGACTGAATGATCAAAATCAATGTCAAAGTGGCCAAAACACTCAATTTCAGTGGGGGTTGAATAATTTTGAACACAACTGTATGTCACCTATTCTATCCGGTGTTCAAACAGTGACGACTATGTGATGATTGAACTTCACCTTTTCTGGGAAAAAGGAGCTGTTTGGTCGTTGGATGGTTTAATAAGAGCCAGTTTAAAGCCTTTTTGTGATAGGAATGATCCTGGGGAGCTGGCCGTTTTGAGATGATAAATATGATTTGCAGAAATCTCGTGAGCATGAGATGGTTCTATTTTGGGGAACATCGCATATTGGTCACATGTATTTGTGGGGAATGGTGAGGGAAGTTGGCTCCAACGATTTTCGTGAGGAATATCTAGGTGTAATATCAAGGGAAGTAACTTTGATAGTGTGATTAATAATATAAAATCCTCCTGGTACATCTAGGGTCTCAAGACCCAAACATGTTCCATCTCTTAAAGGATCAAATCTGAACATTCCTTCTCCCACAGCCGCAATTCAAGACCATCACTATAGACGCAATTACCATCACTCGAAAGTATAGGAGTCTGCTCATTTCCTTTGAAATATCGAAGACCCTTATCCACGGAATTATAGGTTATTCCCCCCTAAATCATAGACTCCCACTAGAGTACTCCCCTTATGATTTATATTCAGCATCATCACACTATCAAAGAAGGGTGCCTGGCCGCCTATACTGGCCGGGAAAGCACATAAGAGTGAGCGTGGTTTCCATACCGGCTCAGACCCATGTGAGTTGATATCACTTTGTCCCTTTTACCCATAGTTATTACGGTAATACACTATCCTGCTTCTCTACCCCTTTATTTGAGGCTCCATTTCGACATCAAGAAGAAGGAAAAGAATCCATTTTTCCCGGACCATCTCCACACCACCCTTTGACCACAAGGTGGCAGCACAGGATAAGGAACACATTCCCTCTCCCCTTGAATGCAGAGCATTACATAGAACACAGCACCTTCCAACCACAAGGTGGCAACGTTAAACTGTGGACATAGTGAATCATAACTATTTATCCCACAGGACATCATTTTCTCTTTACATATTACAGCATCCTGTACGTGTTATCATTTTGTTTCCAGCACCTCAATACCATCAAGTGCCGGAACAACTGCTTATGATTTCACTTGTGTATAATATGCATTCCATTCTGTGTACTAGAATATAGGCACACATGCTATAGAGCCCAAAAACCCTAGAGCATACAGATTTCTTTGACTAAGAAATCACTAAGTGCAGCGTCCATCTGAGGTATACCCCACTTTCTCTCAACCGTATCCAGGTAGACCAAGGCACTACTAAAATATCCCAGGAAGGCGGCAGCACTTTCCACCTCACCCCAAGAGACAAGCGCCACTCGTAGTTAATCCCCGTTTCTATTAATGGCTGCGTGTTGTTATTTTGAGGGACAGCAAATTTACACTGTTATACAAGCTGAACACTCACTACTTTACATTGTAACAAAGTGTAATTTCTTCAGTTTTGTCACATGAAAAGATGTAAAATATTTACAAAAATGTGAGGGTGTACTCCCGTGAGATACTGTATTTGTACAATAAAACCATAGAATGCATCGATAAGTTAGCTACATTGAAAAGGGGACAAATCAATGCACGCAGTTATTGTTTCTAAAATAATTTGTTCAATGCCCTATTGCCATGCGTATATCGTCCTGGTATGGGTCAGCTGGCCTTTTGCCTTTGGCACCACTGCTTTTCTGCTACATGCAATGGGAAGTGTACTGGCCATATCGGTGGGAAATCATGTGACTTTTAATAGTTCATGCACTATCAAACCGTAAATTGTTCCTTTTTTTTTTTTTTTTGATATTTTGTTTTGATGAGATTACTGTAACCTAAATGACGGTGTTGCAAATAGCAGAATCACAGTGTTGACAACCGCCAGCATTGCACAAACCTAGGATCCAAACAGCAACAGGAGAAGCTTTACTTATAGCTCTTTAACTCCTTAAGGACCAATGATGTAACTGTTCCATCATAAATGCCTTGACTTTAAAGGCCCTTGGTCCTTAAGGGGTTAATAGCGCTCTAGAAGCCAATCATCTACACATCTTTTGGTGTTTCATCATTTACCTGTCAAAGTCATTGATCCTCCTTTTTTCCCCCACCAGTGAGAAGGTCAATAAAGGAATCGGCATTGAAAATATTCACTATTTAAATGACGGCTTGTGGCACATGAAGACGTACAAATAAAGCACTTGGGAACAATGTGACTTGCTTGACAATGGGTTTTATTGATGTGGATGAATGTGAAACACACTGCTGTATTTCTGCTTAATAAAGTCATTACAGCGTTTGACATTTGTATGGTTCAGATATGTAAATTGTTTATCTGTAGTTAATCCTGGTCGGCAATTCTACGCACACTTTATTTGGGTGCTGTGCTGGTATTTTTCTATATTTTCTGTTCAAATGGTATACTGGCTGGATGGTTTCTCTTTACACGTGTTTTTGTTGTTTTAAATCCCCAATCTAGGGCAAAGCGGATGATAAAACATTGTAGATGTCAAAACTGTTCTTTATTTTTGTCTAGTTATGGACAGTTCTAGCAAATATTTAAAAAGGTAACCATGGCAACTGACCGATTGATGGGCGTGAAGAGGTATTGGTATGTGTATATACATGTTATTGGCCATGGCAAATTTTAATACAAAACAATATAAAGACATTTTTGAAATCAGACCTAATGCCAGAGCAAGTATTGTCTTTTTGAAGTTATGATCCTTGTACTGGATAAAATAGAATTGTCACATTGAGATTTCAGCAACTTGATGGATGAAATGTGAATCTGACAAGTATTAACCTCCCCGGCGGTCTATTTATTTTGAAAATTCTAGTCTGAAAACGGTCCATCTCGAAACACTGCTATACCGTATGTTTGCCAAACGAATTGCACCATGTGCTACACTGATGTGCTGTGGAATTCAGATTTGCGTGTGGTTTTGTTTCTTCTTCAGATACCCAGACAAACAGTACATGCCGTTTAACCCCATTCACCCACAAAATAAAGGTAACTCCATTTTGAAAAGTAATCCTTAGCGTTTCAAACCACCATTTGCATACCATTTTAGCCAGCCCCCTGTAGATAATTTCAGTGCATCCCTAGAGCTTATTGGCTGAAAATGGTGCTTTCTGTCTCGGCCGAAATGGAAAAACTCTGCCAAAAAACACAATCTTCCATTCGAACCAGGGCCTAGAGGCCCGGCCGAGCAAGGGGCGTGCCCGAGTCTGAAGGCTGGCCAAGCAGGGGGCTCGGGCAGGCCTCCAGGCCCAGGTGACAGATTTGGGGGGGGGTGGGTGAGAGTGTTACACGTACTCACATTGGCCCCAAGCTCCTCCAGCGGTGGCAGTCCTCCTGCATCCAGTGTCTGTCAGACGCCGGGATGACCTCACAGAAGCAAAGGCCTTTGACCCAGAGTCAAAGGCTTCCGTGACGGGGACCAGCGTCTGACAGCGGACACTGGATGCAGGACTGCCACTGCTGGAGGAGCTCAGGGCCGATTGTAGGTATGTGTAGGCAACATACCTACATCCTCCTACTTTGGCCCTGAGCTCCTCCAGCGGTGACAGTCCTCCAGCAGGCGTTCCCATCAGGCATAAGGATGGCGTTACGGAGGCGGAAGCCTTTTGACCCGGCTGGCTGCAGGGTCAAAGTCTTCCGCGATGTCATCCCTGCGCCTGACAGCAGGAACCGGCTGCCGGAGGACTGTCACCACGGGACTGCCACCGCTGGAGGAGCAATCAGTCATCCGAAGCTAGGCCTTGAGGCCCAGCCGAGCAAGCTGCTTGACCAGGCTCAGGCGAGCCCCTGACTCGATCCGGCCTCCAGGCTCCCATTGATTTTCAGCTGAACCGATCCCGAGTTTTCAGTATTGGCCTGAAACTTCCATTTCGGTGCACCACTAAATTTAAGGTCTTATCTTGCCGTTTCTCCCCTCTTACTGTAAACTAGTTCCAAGGAGCAGCGGTCACTCGTAACAACATGTACAGAAACTTTACTGCTGCGTTACAGCAGTCCGACTGAGGGTGGAATCCTGGGAGAGCCCCGGGGTCACTCAGTTTACAGGAATAGCATTCATGGGGGGGTTAAGTCTGAAAATAGTAGATACAAGGTGTTACTTGAACCCCTTCACTACGATAGATGTCTCAGGTTTCAAAAGGCACCATCGGAGACTCGATAGATATTGATATGCTAATCTGCAAACTAATTTCATTTGCTTTTGGGCTGCAAACAAATTTTGTTAGCTTTTAGGCTGCAGAAGATGCCCCCAAAGAGCTAAAACTGTAAAATCAGCAGCTGAAAGCTCTGAAATATATTTTCAGCTGCTGATGAAGCACAAATAGAAAATAGATCTGTTAACCTATCTCCATTTGGCAGTAGATGGCGCCATCTACTGACCAAATAGGTATTCCTGTAAAATGATTTTTCAAAAAAAAAAAAAAAAAATTGGTTTCTGACTTTGCTTTAAAAAAAACCCCCTTCTCTAAAAAAAATAAAAAAAGCGTTTACCAAACCTGTCCTCGGGGCCCCTCAACCAGGCCAAGTTTTACAGATCAAAGAAATGCAGACAGTCCTGTAATCACTGCAAAGCAAATGATATCACCTGTGCTTCAGCTATCTGGCAAACCTGGTGGGTCCTGAGGAAAGGTTTGGGAAACACTGCTTTAAAAGGGACAAATCCTAAAGTGGACTGGATGTCCCACGCTGTATTCCAATCTCCGTGCCTGGCAGCACAGGGCTGGGTGCTGTGTAATATGCAGGTTGCTGCAGTCACGTGATGACGTGGCGCTCACCGACTTGCTTGTTGCCCTAATGTGGTCTTCACCTCAGTGCTCTTTGTTTATCGACCTTCGCCTGTTTATCTTCCCTCACAGCTCTTCAGAGGCGGCTCTAGACTTTGAGGCCTTAGTAGGGGCCTCATGCTTGTATTTCGCCTGACACCCACAATGGAAAAATGCAAGCGATACACAATTTATACAGTTAATTTTGTATTTTAAAACAATCATATCTTATTCATAGCTTTTGGAAATATTAGTCTCACATACGCTGCACATTACTTTATCACAGAGTTCCACACCAATAAAACTCACAGTAATGTGCGGTATGCATGAGGGTATCAGAACTCCACAGCAATAAAACTCAGTAATGTGCAGTATGTTTGAGGGTATTAGAGCTCCACAGCAATAAAACTGTGTGTGAGCGTATCACAGAGCTCCACAGGAATAAAACTCACAGTAATGTGCAGTATATATCTGTGTATCACAGAACTCCACAGCAATAAAACTTACTCCTACACACCACATTACTGTGAGTTTAAGTTTTATTGCTGTGGAGTTCTGTGATACACGGATATATACTGCACATTACCGTGATGTTTATTGTTGTGGAGCTCTGTGATACACTCATACACACTGTACAATACTGTTTATTACTGCGGAGCTTTGTGATATAGTAATATGCTGTGTGTATGAGTGGTTTATTGTTGTGGAGCTCCGTGATACACATACTGCACATTACTGTGAAGTTTATTATGGTGGAGCTCGGATATGATAATACACAATGCACGTGAGGTTTATTGTGCTGTGCTCTGGGATATGCTCATACACACCACATTGAGGTTTATTGTGCTGGTGCTCTGGGATATGCTCACACTGCACATTAATGTGAGGTTTATTGTGCTGGTGCTCTGGGATATGCACAGTACTGATTATTATGGTGGAGCTCTGATACTCATACACACTACCCATTACTGTGAGATTTCTTTAGAGCTTGTGCTATGCTCATACACACTGCACTTTTTTTATTGTGTTTCGGGGGGGCAAATCTATTTTTTTCAATGGGGGAGGCTAATAAATTGTGTTTTTTGGGGAGGGGGGGGGAAATCAAATCTGTTTTACTTTGGGAAGTAAATTTTTTTTTTTTTTTCCCCCCGGTTGGAGGTAATTAAATGTTTTGCTGTGGAGCTGTAATTTTTTTCCCAGGGGAAGGTAGATAAATCCGTTGTGCTTTGGGGTAAATATATAAATCGGGGGGGGGGGGAGCACCAAAAGTAGCCCAAATCAGTTTTTCCTGGGGGGTGAGGGTGGGTGGACAGCATTATACTTGCTGTAATAGGCAGCACATATTACTATGGTGACCATCAGCGTATTATGGAGCTCCACAACAACTTTAATATGGAAGGTGAAAGCTTCCAGTGACCCTTAAACATAGCTGAAAGCTGCCTTCATTGAATTGAAGAATGCAGACACCAGGGCAGCTGCGGGGGAGGGAGGGAACAGGAGAGAGGAAGGGAGAGGGTTAAATGAACGATGCCTGAAGTGATAAGCCCACCAGCAGTCTCACTGTCTCTGCAGTGTTTGGGGGGGGGGGAAAAAAATCCACTTACACAAGGGCCCATCACCTCCATCCTCTCTGATCTGTCCCTGGGTGCATTCTCCCTGTCTCAGCAGCTCCCGGCTCCGCACAGAGTGTGCAATGCACGGGGCCAGGAAGGATGGAGAATAGGGGATGAGGCAGAAGCCTCCTGTCCTCTGGCCGCAGACAGAAGGGATTGCAGCAGCAGTTGGCACAGGCGGAATGTAATGCCCGCGCTTTGCAGTCGGAGGTTGCAGGGGCAAATTGGGCAGCCACGAAGCCTTAGGCGGACGCCTTTTCTGCCTTAGAGAGCTCTTTGCCATAATGACCCCAGCTTGTTCTGATTACTCGCTCTGGCATACAACCCTTGTCATTCCTTTGCCGTTCCGATGTCTTTAGTAGATGTACGGACCATACAAAGGATCTGAAGTGTAGGATAGTCATGCTCTCTAGATGGATCAGTTACCATCTTGGGAGACCTGTGACAAGTGTCCCCCTTCTGCAGGAGATGGTACAAGCTTAATTAAAGCAGAAATATATAGTGCAGGAGGATCTTTAATTTCGCAAAGTAAGCGGCAAGATCCTATTCACATGAACAAGTGTCTTTCCTAAAAGATGCCAAATCCCAGGCAGCTGGTAATGGAGTACTGGTTCTCCCATCAATCCCAGCCATCCTTAGTATCTTCAGGAAACCAGTGGCCACAAAAATGACTACACTAATTTCACAGCAAAACGCGTTTTGGTATCTTTGGGTTTAGTGAACAATATTTAAACACTAAGTATGACACTCAAGCATTTTGGTAAATTCGTCACACCTATCAATTGTGTTTAATGCCAGAAAAGACACAGAATATAAAATAATATTTTATTAATACAGAAGTGTATTTAAAATTTCCTGTATCTTACAAAGTTAAACATTTAAATTTGTACAAGAAACGCAGGTTGATTTTCCACATACCGATTTAAAAAAAAAAAAACTTAAGACCACCCAAATATCTTAATTTGCACGATGATAGTTGAAGATCATTTATTCCTAAAAAAGCAAGAAAAAGGCCCACCGATCTGATTCCTAATACGGGCAAAAATAAATTATATTGTGTGTCCCCCCCCCAATGGTCTCATCTCCGTTCAGTGATAACCTCACACAATGGTGGTCTATTCAATATCCATCAAGCTGAAGTCAGGTTAGTGCAAATCAGCTGTCATGTCTGACTTGTACGTGCACCATAATGGTTAGGAGGTATGGAAAACTCTCAGCACCAGCTTTCAACACTAAAATTAGTGTTTACCATCTTTCATAGAACCCTAACAAATTATAAATCTACAATAGCAAAGCTACACCAACCAGCCTTGTTTGATCAGGCAAACCTCCCAGAGGGCTTCCAGATCCACCATAGTTCCTGGAACACTCATCATGCCGTGATAAAATGGAGCAATTTTTCCTGGATTTGAATAAATAATGGTAGACCCCACCTACACATGACAGACTCCAAAACTTGGTCATTGTTTTAAATCCAGTTTTATACTATTTTCAAAGATTGCAATAAATAGGTCTTCATTAATATAGACGGGAACATGAAAACCATGCAATAAATCAGAACAATCCACCTCCAGTTTATTTCAAGAACATACAATAAATGACACAAAGACACATTTAGGGGGGCCCTATTCCAACCCTGGTGTAAACTTGACAAGAGCAGCTGTAAATGTCCCAGAGCCATTCTAGTCAATGGAGTTGGTAAGTTTACAACATCTCTGGTTACGTTTACACCAGGCTTTGAATAGAGCCTTGGTTTGACGAGTTTTTTTTAGAACGTCTTGTCAATAGAACTCTTTTACTCGTTGCTCTCAAAAGTGGTTCACATCTACATAAAAAGCATAAATCCATTGCACAAGTCAATTAAACTGGTCTTTAAGAAAAAATATATATAAATCCAAATATTGCCAGCACGGAAACTACACAAGGTGCCTTCGCCATGGTTATGGATAGACTTCGAATCAAGATTGGTTCCGTAGGCCTAGTGTTAAGCTACATATAAAATAGAAAGTGAAGAGAGAGCACTGAGTGTATACTCTGCTAAACAAGAGATGAAGCCAGGTATAGGGTCTCAAGTATTTTTAAAACAACTTCTAAAAGAGGTCACATTGAGAGGTTTAGATTAGTTTGTGTTAAAGACACGTGTACTATTTGAAACACTGAACACATCACAGTCATCTATGGGGTCTACTTCCAGAGGTCCTGCTGGTGGTATAGATCTATTAGAAATTCCTTCAAAAATTCCCAAATTATGCAGGCAATCTCAAACTCTGCCCCATGTTTACAGAGTAAAGGTCTCAGAATACTTTAATTGCAACAGATGTCCAGATAATCATGGGTGTTGTGGGAGGGGTGTGGTGAGAGTTTGAGATCCCTGCTAATAGGGCTTCTAGCAGGTACCATGGGTTCACCTGACAACACAACTTGATGTGTCCTTCCAAAAGGTTAAGCACAAGCACCATCAATTTAATCACAAATTACTAGATGGATGGCCAAGACTAGGGTTTACCAAACCAGTCCACAAGGACCACTAACAGGCCAGATTATCTTGGGAACATGTAGGCTGAATACTGCAATGAGCAGTAAATCATCGGTTTCGTACCGCTACCTTGTATCTGGCAAACCTAGCCTGTTTGGGCTCCATGAGGACAGGTTTAGGGAAATACTGGTCTAGCTAAAAATATTGCCACGGAGCTCTATGAACAAATGCACTTGTAGATGAAGTGTCCGATATGGTTTGAGAGGAGCTTACTAGCTAAAAACAGTGTTTCCAATGATTGGGGGACCTTAACCTACTTGACTGTTTTGGTTCATTCTAGGGATGTCCTGAATCCAATCCTTTGGATTGGGAATGTGGCCTTTTCAAAACTATCTAATCCCCGAGTCCAGTACCTGCAGGGCAGCAAGACTCCCCAGTTGGGAGTCCTGCAGCCGTGGCGTCTTCCCTGCCTGCTCATGAATCATGCAAGAGGTGGAGAAGACATGCCGAGTCTTTGGGTGCCTCTGCATTTACTCCCAAACGTCTTCCGTTTGCTGCATGACATACGAGCAGGCAGAGGACACACTGAATGTGAATGCAGAGGCCCTGAGACTCTGACAATAGGGCTCTGTATTGGCCTTTCCAAAAGACCATACAACTCTGATCAGTTTGGAGGCTTAAAAAGGTAAGCCTTGGGTCATCCTTAGTTCATTGTATATAAAACTTATCAAAACGTGGATTGGACCTTCTGATTGATTTGAATTCTAATTGGTATTAAATTTGGGAGGGGGTCCTCAAAAACATACTTTAATTCTGTGACAACATGAAGCCACTTTGGTGGATGATCATTTCTCTAACCAATGGAATGCAGGGAGTGCAAAGCTCAAGCTGCAGGTTCTGCTAAGCTGCAGGCATCCCATGGACTCCTAAGCTACCTGTCAGCAGCTAACATTGGAGTTTAAAAAAGTGATAATTTCAATCCCCCCATACCTTTCTGGAAGAGCTAAAACGTGGACACAAATCCAAGTAAAAACAGATCCAACTTGATGAAAATTAATCTGCAGTACCACAAGAAAAAAAAATCATACACTGCTTTACTGGCAGTTCCCCCTCAATGTACCAAACAATGAAGTAATTTATTAACATTGGGAAATTTGGGTTTGCATCTGAAGTAAACACTGCACATAAAATAACTGAATTCCATGGGGTCTTTGTTCTATTTAATAAAATTCCACCTGAAAGAGGAATTGGCAAATCTGTCAAATATGGAAGTCAGTATAAAGAAAAAAAAGAGCCAACTGCAGATTTCTAGGAGCCAGGCCAATGTTTGGATATTTGGGTAAGATAATTGAAAGAAATAGGAGTCATTACACTGCATTTGGATTTTTTCATTCTCTGCCCTAAAACAAATATATTGTGCGTAAAGTGAACCTGTTGTGCACGCCGGACGTTGGTTTGATTTAAACAGGGAATTACCATAGATCTACATTTTATTTTTTAGCTGACATACTGTAAAGCGTGAGTAATTCCTTATAAATTTTTTTTGCTGTTACTCCCTTATTTGCGGCATGCCACAGTGAGGAATGACAGCTCTGAGTGGAGAGACGTCCCGACGAACAGCCCTCTGCTCAATTTGTGCAACCGTCAGGCTGTTAGACGAACGCAGTCTGAGCGCACTCTGCGTGCGTGCACAATGGACAGACGTACTGATGGAAGATTAGACACCACACGGTCGTTTTTTTTTGACAGACGTAGAAAGAAAAAAAGGGAACTATGGGAAATAAAATTAAAAAATGATATAAGTTTGAAAAGGATATGAAAAGCCATTTTGTGCGTCAAGGTGCTGGACGTCGCAAATGCGCCTCGTCTGACCTCTCACACAACGCTATGCGGACGCGGCGCACTGCTTGTCCTTGGTAGCGGTTTGGCAAGAACATAAAACTTGCGTCCATTTGCCACGTGCGTTGTGTGCACGCAGTTAGGTGCATGTACTTTGTGTGTGGGTCTCTATTGATCATAATTCTATGCTACGACGGACGTTAAACTGTGCGGACATGATCACTGCGTTTGTCTGACATTGGCCTTACTGTGCTGCAATCACTGCTGAGGGCCGATTGCGTAGCACTATGACAGTCCCAGCTCGCTCAGGCTATGGAGTGGTAAGGATACCATCACTGAATCTGAATACGGGTAAACATAACCTGTGATATCTTATGGAACAAGAGGTAACCAAAAGGTAATATCCACACCCTGAAGAGATCTCACAGGTAAAGTGCACCTGGTCACAACAGATGCATTCGAAGGGCGAGCAGTGTTTTCTATGGATGAATGACTAAAACCTACAAATTACATAGCTTGTAACAGCACAAAAAGGACAGGGACTATGACAAAGTAACCATGGTTAAGCTAGTTGTGTCACGGGCACAACTTTCTGCAAGATAGAATGTCCCATCTCCCACAGGGAGTATTTAAAAAATATATATAGAATAGTTTACTACACCCACGTACACAACGAAACAGAACCACCCATGTCTTATAGATTTATAAAAATAGATTCTGAGTGCAAAAGTTATCCATGTGTAAAATTTCCTATTATTACAACCCCCAATGTCATTTTAAACTTACATAGTATGAAGAAAGAGTCAAAAATTAATCATTCAGCTGTTGAGGAATGGGTTTCTCATAATGTTCTGCTGACCGTTCGGATTTCAGAACATTGTGAGAACAAAACTGAGTGCCAAGGGCTGGTGAATGAACGCTCAATATCACCCCTTTGGAAAGTGTTACATTTACATGGGCATGTGATCGTTCTTAAAGAATAAGAAATCCTGTTAGAATTTGGTTATCAGTATGACGGAGAAATCGATCACTAGTTCTCTAGTTATGAACACGTCACAGTTTTAAGGACCCGAGTTTCCAGTCGTTTTCTGCCAACATTGCTGCCAAAGAATCGTGGTAGCTCTGGTACAGACAGATGGTTGAAGAGACTTCAAAAAAGGTTGCCAGTTCCTAGAGTAACTTAAGGACCTGTGAAAATTTGTATGGGGAACACAACCTGGTCCTGAGAGACCCCATAGGCCAATTCGAAACATCTGAAGACAAAACATTTCATATCAAAGTAGGGTGTCTTAAAACCAGGCAGTCAAGAAGGAAAAAAAAAAACCCCAACAAACCATCACTGCTCCTTAATGCCCTAATGGGGTGACATGTCAAAGTCTATAGTATTCTACTTTTCCAAAGACCGCATAGTGAGATGAAACCAGTAACTGAAGACCTCAGTCATTATTCGAGTTTGCTGGCGGCATAAACACCAAAGCATCATTATAGCTATGTCCGTAGGCTCGCAGTCTGTATACTCCATACATCATGACCTGCATATTGTTTGCCGATAGCCCACTGAACGTGATGGCCATATCAGAGCAGCATCCCTCAACCACCTTCTGTGGATCATTGGCCATGGCTTCCTTAATGAGAGATCCAACGGACTTTGTGTTGAAGACATCTTTTCCTACCGAATCTTCAGCATTCTCAGCCAACACCCCTTTGTATTTCAAGCATATCGCCAACTGTTTGTCCTCGGAAACTTTCCATATTAAACCTCCAGTCTCGGGGCAATTTTCAGGTTCATTAAAGACAGAGATGAGCCGTTTCATGGATTCGACACTCAAAACGATTCCTCCATTAATGTCAACATAGTCCAGGTCGCCGGACTTTGTGGTATGACCAAGGTAGTACGGTTGAGAAGGATCCTTTTTAAGCAAGAAGTATTTCAGGTTTTCGATCACTGCAAAAACTGATGGCTGACATACGAAATACCAGTTGTACTCCATTTTGTGATTTTCATATGCTATTTTGACAGATCTCCTCATCATTGCCCACATATCGCTGGTGTCAACAGAGATTGATTCAAATGCTTTAACTTCTTCAGAGCTGTAAAAGTCAACTTTGTCACAATGCTTGCTCCATGTTTCCCTCACTGCCGCCCAGAGGGCTAGGTGTTTAGGCATTACAAGGATAATACAATACACTCTTATAGAGTGACTCATCTCAACCCGTTCATCTTCTGAAAGTTTCAGAACTTCGTCCTTATTCGGAGCGTGAAGGTGATGATGTTCATGAGGTGCAGCAGGTTCGTGACCCATTTTTATGTGTCCAATAAATGTAACAAAAACGCAGAACACTCCTCCTATCAACAAGCCACGGAAAAACGAACTTCCTTCCGAAATCATTTTTTTCCTGAAACAGAAATAAGAGGCTTTAGGAACATATAAAACACACATTTATTCAACATCGCAGCAGAAAACTCTGAAAATGAAACAGAAGTGCACACCCGTCGGGTTTTGTACCAACAGAAAACCAAATACTGTTCCCCACCTCTATTTCAGAAAAATGAATGCATTGACTATGGGCAATGTGACCACGATGGCATGATTGCATTTAATTCCATTAAATAACAGGTTTTAATGAGTTTAAACTCCACGGATAAGAGATGTGTACACTGGGAGGTGGAAGAAGAACAACCACTACCAGAAGAATATACAACTAATAGCTATACAACAAAACCCATGAACGATTCAGCAGATAGAGCTTACGTATTCATACACCGCTACCTGAGCCAGTGATAACCTACCACAACATTTCATTCACCACTTGACAGAGGAGAAATCATACCACCAGTAGTGGCAACATGAAGTGAGGAGAGGGTGTAAATAGACATCGTGAAGACAAACCAAGCAATGGCCTTCAATGATCAGAACGTTGGACCTGTAGATCTCTTAACGTTTGTGTCACGGGTCCAGCCAGGAAAGAAATGTTTACAACATATTAGGACCTGTCGATGATTGGCCTTACGCAGTAGTGAAGCTAATAAAACATGGGGGGGGGGGGAATGCAAATGTTACATGTAGTAATGAAGTTGACATGTCCCAGGTATGCATTCCTTGGTGGAATCATATCAACAATACTATGAGATGACTTTAGAGGTGGGGTGCGAGAGTGATGTCAGTGACAGCCACCATCTCCCCCCCCCCCCTTCTGTCAGGTTGGCAGCAATGTTTGCTATAGTTAAACACGTTTTACCAGAATCTTTTCCTTTCACACACGTGAATAGAAGGTGTGGTAATGATGTTCGACAGGAAATCTACTTCCTGCTAGATTAATATCGTAAATGAGCCTGGAGTTAATGGTTCTGGTGAGCCACTGCACCATATCTCTCAGTTACCATCTCGACTTTACCACACCCCCTCCTAGCTATAATTGTCCTCTCCCAGCAGATTCTGAATTTTGCCAATACTCCTAATCTCTCACCCACTGCACTACTCCTTCCAGCCCCTATTCACCTTGGTCAATCCGTTTAACATCCAAGGGTGCAATTGCCTCATACACATCAGTCCCCATTGTGCAGAATGCAGTGGCTGCATACGTCCTTAATAAACGTATTACTAAATCAGGAAGCTTTCTTTTTGAGAAAGGATTTTACCAGGAAGGATACATTGAGATTTCTCTCGTTTTCAAGTATGTCCTGGGTGGCGAGTATGTACCGTTAGGGGGTCTTGCCCAAGGACACTTACTGGAGAGGTGCTCTTGCTGGGATCAAACCCATGTCTCCACGCAGAGTTATAATTTTTTGAGATGCCAAGTTTTCCTCATCACTTTGAGATCTTTAACAAAACGTGCCAAAAGAAAAAAAAAAGCACGTCAAAAAACCGCTTGGCAGCTCTGAAGGAACTGACAATTGGTACTGGAGGAGTGGCTACAAAAAAAAAAAAATCTTTATTGTTACAAAAATTAGACACTCTCAGATGCAGGGAAAAAATTAAAAAACAAACAAAGACAACAAGCATCGCAGGGTGAAATGGAAACGAAGCCAGTGTATAATGGCTGTGCAAAAACATGTGTGAAAAAGAAGGATGGCAAACAGCATTAAGAGCACTGAAATGAAGTCCCACAATTGTTCAGAGGTAATTGACATCAAAATTGCAAACCATAGATAGCCTTCACAATCAGCACGCCAACACTGACCCTAAACTAATAGAGCTCATGCTCAAGGATTCTGTCCTCACCCTACGAATGCAAGACACACGATTTACAACTTAAAATCAAAGTTGGTACATGAGCTCAACATAGGTTTTGCCGACTGAGCGTCGGCTTCGTCTGGAGAAAAAAAAAAAAAAAAAAAAGTGCCCCCCACCCCAAATGGTTCCCATCAGTCCTAGAAGCACCGGATGACTTTTCTGCTACACCTTACATCCTATGTTAGCTGTCAATGTGTGTATGGTGCAACATATCTGAATATACACAAACGAAAATAGTCTGAATTTCGTGACACCAGCAATACTATTCCCAAATGTCATCATAAATATATTTTGCATGCAGATACAAGTATCACGGGTGACATGTCATGGTCCTCAGAGAAAACTCTGCATAAACGTGCCCCTGCCTACATCTCACTTAACAGCAGGTATACCCAATCGTGGTCACATCACTCTGCTAATGATCTATTATTATCCTCTCCCAATACCTGCACTCCTCACCCTCAGTACTTTCCCAGTGCTGCGCCCCCCCCCCCCATATCTGTGGAACTTCCTCGCATCAATTAACTCTACCCATGCCTCCAATTTTTCAAATCTCAAAAAACACATTACTTGAAGAAAAACAGCCCCATCGGCTCACTCTATAATCCCCGCATTGCACCTCCTGATCCATCTCCCACACAGCCCCCCACCCATCTCATTCTCTACCATTTACCCTCACCCTGTGTGTATCACCTCACTCCTCTTAGATTGCAAGCGCTTCAGCAGGGTACAGGTTTCCCATCGCTCCCCAGTATGTCCAATTTGTTAATTCTGTTTTGTCCTATCCTTTGTTTTATTATATTAAAAAAAAGGCATGTAGGGGAGTGGCCTGAGCGAGCTCGAAGATGGCTGCGTGAACTTTGAGCTCTGACCATAACGCCGTTTAAAACGCTTTTAATTTTGCTGATCTGTGGGTGATGGTGAAAGGAAGGGGCAGGAGGCTGACCACCTCGACTCCAGGAACCCCCCCCCCCGACACCCATTACAGGGAGCCTTTTTTGAATGTGCCGGCCACGCGATCCTCCGGGCCTAGCCAGGCATCCTCGATTTCTCCCGAACCATTAGAGGCCTCGGAGCAGGAGGACCACTCTCGCATGAGACGGCTGGAGGCACTGATCGCGGCTCTGCCAACCAAACGGGACCTGCAGGATTTGGCTACTTCCCTCGGGAACTCTCTGAAAGGTGAGGTCTCGGAATGGAGGTCCGACCTTAAGGCCCTAGAGGAACGGGTTACTCACCGTGAATACGCAGAGAGGGCCCCAACGCTGACACTCGGCCTAGGCCAGAACACTTAAGTGCTAACCACCCTATTACGTAGGATGGACGACCTCAAAAATAGATCCCGCCGTCAAAAATCTAAGGATTAGGGGGGGGGGGTCAAAGAGGAAGAGCTGGACATTCGGAACTATTTAAACAGACTTTCGTTTCCTACTCCGAGGGGAAATTTCAACCTTCAGATGTTGATAGGGCCCACCGTAGTTTTCGTCTCACACGTTCCTCTGTTCAATCGGCCCCGAGAGATGATATAGGTCACATGCCAAACTTCATGCTTAAAGAACGGTTATTTAAAGCTGCGCAGGCGAAGAGATCTTGGGAGTTCGAAGGAGATACGATTGAAGTTTACACTGACCTAAGTTTACACTGTCAGCTAGGAGGGCTCTCCGGCTGCTCACTATAGAGTTTAGGAAAGCAGATATCCCATATCGGTGGGGATACCCATTTTCCCTGATGGTACTCCGAAACGGGACTATGATCGTGATCGTGATCAACAAGCCGAGTGATGTTCCGGCCTTTACCCAACGGCTTCAGATCCCGGATGTGGTCATATCGGATTGGGAGCAGATGCATTTAGAAGAACAGACGCCATCTTTGTCTCAACCCCGTCCGTCACTCAAGAGCTCCTTACTAACATACCTCAATACAGAATGCACCTGTAAACATGTAACATAATGACCATTTCCTACATATTTATTTTCTGTTAATCTGTATATTTGTGTTTTTTAATATCTTGCATTGTATTACTTTGTATTTCTGTAACTAACACTTCAATGTTCTTGAACCCAGGACATACTTGAAAACGAGAGAAATCTCAATGTATCCTTCCTGGTAAAATCCTTTATAAAATAAATAAATAAATAAAACGACCCTTTGGACCTGGAGGAAGCAACGCCGCACTGAGGGGCCTGACGCTCGGCCCGAAGATTGAACTCGACACTGCTGCTTTTTTCAGTTCCTGAGATGACCGCCGTTCCTCGCTATGCCCGCACCCTGTGAGTACCCGAGCTGACCTTTTACCATATGATGATCTTGAAGACTGTGAGACCCCATGAAAATTTTTGACTATGCTTGATGCACCCTGGATACCCCTGTCGAATTCGTTATGCCGTCCTGTGTTTTTGATGGGACCCACAATGTCCTGCTACGCTCACTCGCATCTGGAGATACATTGTACATGTAACTGCTCCCCAGAGTGAAGACTTTGCACCTGCAGACTTGCTTTCTGGATGTGGGGAGTTTATTATGGCTTATTCTTTTTCCATTACACTTTGGTATTTTGGGGGATGGAGATATGTTTGGCGAGTGGGGAGGGGGAGAAGAAAGGATGGGGGGATGGATAAAAAAAAAAAAGGTTTGAATTTGTATGTGGGAATTTGTTTATCGAGATGTTATTTTTCTTGTTCATTTACTGGAGGGTAGGGGGGCTTCTCCCAAACGGAAAGGAAAAACATTTTGCAGGGAAAGTAGGGGGTGGGAGGGTGGGGGATATGATGTCGATACCGATATGAGAATGTTGGGTAGGATAGAACATAGGGAGAGGGTAAACTGGGTGGGGGCAAGGGAGGGGGGGGAGGGAAAGGAGGGGGGAAAAAAAAGTTGGTTTATTATTTGTATTTTGCATAAAGGGGTTCTACTTAAAAAGATAAATGACATTTCGGCCTAGATATGTTGGATATAATGCATAGGATGTTGGGGTGCTGGTGGAGAAATTTCAGGGACTGCGGGCCGGGGGGGGGGTCGAGCTGGCGTGGTGGGTGGAAATTGAAGGAATTACTGACGTATAGACTTGCCTACCACTGCGATGTTAGACTGAGAAGACAACGGTTTACTTAATGCCACATGTATGACTACCTAAGGCTTCTTGATGGCTCTCTAGTGGGGTGGTTGCAACCTGTTTCTTTGACTTAATACGTTTCTGAGTCTGTTGCTGGTGCCTGTAGATCAGCAACTGCTTTGGCTGATCAGCGTTTTTGGTTATACACTTCATGATTTTTCTGACTTATCTGAGCTTTGCTACGGTAACTTTTGAATACACATCTCTCCCCGGAGGTTTTTGCGTCCATTTCTCATCAGGGACACTGTCCGGTGAGTTCTTTCCTGAGATAGTGTGCCTGACGGACGTTTTCGCCTCACTGCTGAGTGTTTGTTTTGTTTTTTTAGTTCCTCGTCCTCTTTGTACTTTACCCTCTCTTCCTTCGTCCCCCCTCCCTGACCTTGGTCTGATATGGCTGCCGGGTTGGACAGGGCCCTGGCAGCTGAGGGGTCGGCCTTCCGGACCAGGCCCTTACGGTTTCTTACTTATAACGTTAAAGGCCTGTACATCCCAGAGAAAAAAGAGGTCGCTTGCTGAGGGAACTTGTCTCTCTTCAGACGGCCGTTGGCTTTCTTCAGGAGACACTTCCGAGCGGGGGACCCACCCGACTCATTTCAAGGGTTTATCCCACGGGATTTTTTAGCAACTATGTAAACGCGAAATCCAGAGGTACTGCTATACTTATTTCAAAAAACGGCCCTTTTCAATTTACAGATCAAATAACGGATGTGAACAGCTGTTATATTTTTGTTAAAGGCACTATCTTGGATAGGCAATACACATTTGCTTCCATTTATCTACCAAACACGAACCAACACAAATGCCTAGCACGTATTCTTAAAAAAACTTTCCCAGTTTACTACTGGTACCTTGATCCTGGCAGGGGACTTAAATGTCCCGCTTGATCCCAAATGGGCTACTTCTAGATGCTGCTCGTCTATTCCCTCCAGTACTCTGAGACAAATTAGGCGATCCCTGGACGCTAGGAGACTGGTAGATGTCTGGCGTACCTTTAATGCAGGTGCTAGAGACTTCTCATATTACTCGACAGTACATGACTCGTTCGAGACTGGACTACCTTTTTGTCCAGCAGCATCAACTGCCATTAGTCTTGGATACAATGTATGTTCGCCCTCAGGGAGAACAAAACGGGCAGGTTGCTGGCGACTTTACTGAAACGTCGACAAATGGACTGTTTAAAATTAGACTGCTTTCTGGCCATTGTACACCGCACCCAGATGAGATTACGAATGCTTTTGCGGCATACTATCAGGGTTTGTATGACTTTGACTCGGAGGGCGAGGGTCCCTCTGCGGAGGCCATGTCGGCATACCTTAGGGATAAGTTGCATACCACCCTAACCCCGGATGCTAAAGAGGCTTTGGCTGGTCCCATTACGGGGGCGGAACTAGCCTCGACCCTGAAATTGATGAAGAATGGGAAAAGCCCAGGGCCAGATGGGCTCCCCTCGGAGTACTATAAGCAGTTCTCTGTTGTGTTGCTACCAACTTTGCTACGAATGTTTCAAAAGATAGGACTTGATGGTTGCTTTCACCCAGCTACAATAGCTGCTACCATAACGGTTATCCCTAAGCCGGACTGGGACAGAGTAGATTGTAAGAACTACAGACCGATTTCTCTGCTAAGCGCAGACACGAAGATTTTAGCTAAACTACTTGCAGAGCGATTGAAAAATCTACCTGCCCGCCTTGGTAAAACCAAACCAGGTGGGGTTGGTGCCTGGCAGGGAAGCCAAGGACGCTACAACGAGAGTATTAAATGCACTTACCTTGGCTCATAGTACTAAGAGTGAATTACTGTTCTCGGCAGATGCCGAGAAGGTGTTTGATAGGGTCAGGTGGACTTCTTTTCAGTTTTACGACAGGTGGGTATCCCTGAAGGGTTCTTGCATTTGATTTCTGCCTTGTACTCCTCGCCGATGGCCAGGATCCGTGTCAATGGTGCCCTGTCTTGCCCCATCCGGATCGGTAACGGGACGAGGCAGGGCTGCCCGCTCTCCCCATTGCTATTCGCACTTTATCTAGAGCCCTTACTCGAGACTATCCGTAGGAATAAAGTCATACAGCGACTCCGAGGTATATGCATGTGGTGTCGGCGTATGTGGATGACCTCATGTTTATGCTGTCTGATGCTGAGAAATCACTGCCGGAGGTGTTACGCTTGAGGAAAACGTCCGGTTCTCTGGTTTCCGGATTAATCCAGACAAAAATCGGACCTACTCCCTATTAATTTTCCTACCCCGCTGCTCCGACGCATGCAAACGGTTCACCCTTTAACTTGGTGTAAAGACAAATTAAAATAATTAGGTATCTGGATACCTTCCTCCCACCTGCAATTGTATGATTACAACTACCGACCCATTCTGGATTCCTTCACGAAAGACCTAACTGGATGGATGAGTAACTTTATCTCTTGCCTCGGCCGAGTTAACGTGATCAAAATGAATATTATGCCGCGATTACGTTATATTTTACAGACTGTCCCCATTCAGCTGCCGATGCGATTTTTCTCTTTTCCGGTCACTGGTCTTGAAATTTGTTTGGCCTAGAGGTAAACCTCGAGTCGAATTTGACACTTAATGCCGACCTAAACTACATGGTGGTTTGGCGTTGCCTGATGCTAAATTATATGCTTATGCTGTACACTTGACCCGTCTGCTGGATTGGTCATCAGCATCCAAATAAATTGTGACTGGATTTGGAAGAAAAAATGTTGGATCTCCCATTGTGGTCGGTCCCGTGGATTAGACTGAGGGATCTACCGGATTGCCTCCTCCCTTGGCGCCTCCCTCTAGAGACCTTGAGGGTCTGGAGAAAGGTACGTTTTTCTCATACTCTGACCACAGCCATCTCTCCGCTTCTACCACTCCGACATAACCCTGGGTTTGTCCCGGGAATATGTCCGGCTTTGATTTCCCAGATAGGCTTACGGCCTTTGATTATCTACATGACGGGACCCCTCCCATTACTTTCTCTGAACGGCTTAACTACATGCAGATCAATTTTTTTCTCAAATCTGAGGGCCAGGTACAGCCTTGCGCGTCCCCTTACGCCCTTTGAGAAATTTTTCTGTCTCGGACTCTCGCCATCTAGGAGTATATCAACTCTATCATATGTTGATAACTGCTGTCAATGAATCGCCCGTTTTTCAGGGCAAGTGGCAGGCACTTCTTGACATCCCAGACACCGAAGGAGCGTGGAACAGGACCTACATTCTGACGCACAGAAGTTCTCCTGCGTTGCGCTGTGTTGTGCTGAGAAAGCTTATAAAAGGTTCTCTCCTTCTGGTACTGGACACCGGATCGGATACATTGTATATTCCCTCAGAGGGATCCTACTTGCTGGAGATGCTCATTGACAACAGGCACGTACCTTCATATCTGGTGGGAATGCCCACTACTTGCTCCCTTCTGGAAGATGGTACATGATGCTGTTCAAATATCTGGCCTCACCGTCTCTTTTACGCCGGCCACTTACCTTCTATTGCAATTCCAAGCTTTGGTCTCATCTATGCGGAAATCAGTGGCGATGAGACTCGTGATGGCGGCTAAACACGTGATCCCGCTGTAGTGGGGATCGCAGACGATCCCCTCTAGGAAAACTTGGATTGAAAAAAATTTTGACTTTACGTTCCGTGGACCGCCTGGTGGCAGTAGAAAGGGATCAGATTGCAGAATTCACAACTCTGTGGTTCAACTGGGACGAACACGTCTCTAATGGACTACGTATGCCACCTTTACCTGATCCCGAGTAGGTTCTTCTTCAGATGGTCGAGGTCCTGTATAAAAGGGGACCCGTGTGGTCGGACGGTGGCTGGCCCCTCGGGCTCTCCGGGGTTGCCTCTGATCTGGGGTGCTGTGTCACGCCATGGTTGCTCCCCCCCCCTCTTTCCCCGTCTATTCTATCTGAATTCCTCCCATCTATACTTTCTATAATCCCTTTTATATGTTGTGTTATCTTCTGTGCTGTCTGTCTTGTATATGTCTGAGGGCACTAATACCTGGGAACAATGTGTATTACGCTTCAGTTACAATAGGGCGATTGCCCTCCACTTTTTCTTATGAGCCAACATGCATATTTGTATCAGTTGCTACTACAATTTTGTCCTGTACCCTGTTACTCCTTATTTAAGAATGTGAAACATTGCTTATACTGATATGCTTCTATTGGATATTTCCCATTTACTTTTGCTTAGTGTCATTGACATGTATATCTGTCTTTTGTTAAAAAAAAAATTATTACACAAAAAAAAAAAACACATGTAAGGCTGGGGGTCAGACGAGCGCACAGTAATGGATGCACTTCATAGGAGGAGATTGTGATTACATTTTATCGGTTTTGACTGATGTTGAGAAAAAGAAAGAAAGCTGTATGCAGCTGTTTCTCTACGTCTAACTTTCTCACGTCAATGTCATTTTGGCGTGCGTTGCAACATGCGTTGCCTGCGCGTGGAAAAATGCGCACATGCTTAGTGTGTTCTGCTCTATTAACTCCTTTGAAAAGCTACGACGGACAGCAAACAGTGCGGTCAGACGGACGCAAAAACTGCGCTCGTCTGACCAAAGCCTAAGTGGAGTTTCATGTGGTAGGTTTTTCCCCCCCATTTCTAAATGAAAAAGCATGTCTACCTGTTTTGGCAGTGAAGGGGTTAAAGAATTTATTCCTAGTTTGGAGGAATGCTAGTGACAAGCTGTGGTTTAACAAACTCGTCCTGCAGAATGATATGGGAACTTTGATCTAAATGTGTGAGAACAAGGTTCCCTGGGTGCGACACATTCTTTCTTCTTTGTTACAGGATGTTCCATTGCATTTCCTTTCAATGGAGTCATATGGCATAAAAAGGTGAGGTATAGTCATCTGAAATTATTTTTCCATAAAAGCTATTTTAGTCCTGAATAAGATCGCCATGCCTAGAATTATTCATAACTAATATGACCAATTCATAATTCTGACCTTTTCTAATGGCCGCAATCCAACCCTGATGTACACTTAAAAAGGTAGGGATGCACCGATACCACTTTTTTAAGACCGAGTACCGATACATTTGTTCAAGTACTCACCGATACTTTTATGTCATGTGACCGCTTTCCAATAAGAACAGACCTCATATAAAGTCCCCAGGTCTCATAGATATGCCCCCCCAGCTCGTGGATACTGCCCCCCAGCTCGTGGATACTGCCCCCCAGCTCATCTGGCACTCTCCGCTCATACTTACCTTCCTGAGCGACGCCGGGAAAGCCTTCACGCGCGCTCCTTGGAAGGTCCCCAGCCGGGACCATGTGATCGCGGCTGGGGTCCTTCCAACAAGCGCACTCGCGGAAACTTTCCCGGCGTCGCTCAGGAAGGTAAGTATAAACAAAGTGAGGAGAGCAGCTGCAGGGCCTGTCCGAATGCTCTATCGGCATTCGAACAGGCCCTGCAGCTGCTCTCCTCACTTTGTTTATACTTACCTTCCTGAGCGACGCCGGGAAAGTTTCCGCGCGTGCGATCGTTGGAAGGACCCCAGCCGCGATCACATGGTCCCACGTGATCGCGGCTGGGGTCCTTCCAAGGAGCGCGCACGCGAAGACTTTCCCAGCCTCGCTAAAGGAAGGTAAGTATAAACAAAGTGAGGAGAGCAGCTGCAGGGCCTGTTCGAATGCCGATAGAGCATTCGGACAGCCGCCCCAGCCCTAGGATGCCGGCAAGCCGGCTCAATGCCGGCTTCCGGTATCGGAAAAAAATATCGGGGTACTGCACGAGTACCAAGTACTCCTGCAGTACCCAGTATCGGCACCAATACTAGTATCGGTATCGGTGTAACCCTACTTAAAGGGATACTCTAATAAAAAATGTGCCCCCCCCCCAAATAATTGGGCAGATACTAGGGATGTTGTGGAAAGGGTACAGCGCACTCAGATATACAATAATTTTACATACACTTCTGATTCTCCTTTATTCCTCCGTATACATGCGGGAATATGAAAAAGAGAAAAACTAATAGTGCAGACTGTTTTTTGAAATATTCCAGTTATGAGCAATGTTGCTATACACTCACAGAGAGAGCCCCAACCGGCTCTGATGTATGTCGCCTTATGGGTGTTGGTTTCTCACAGGGACCCATCAACCTATTAGACTTTTTTTCTTTCTCTCTTGGTTCCTCTTGCAAACAATATAAAGAACAACAGAACCCCAATTCGGGCCTAGTGTAACTCTGGTTTAATGACAAAATTCAGAAGGTGCTAGTATCGTATCGGTACTCGTGCAGAAGCCCCCCCCCCCCGATCCCTAAACCGATACCGGAAGCCAGCGCTGGGCTGGCTTGCCTGCTGGTTTCCGTGAGGCAGTGCTCAGCTCCTCCAGGTGTTCTTCTCCCTTTGAGCAGCCGCCGGCAAAGGGTTGTAGCCCGGCCGCTCGCCTGTGATCCACCAGCCACAATCTCGTGAGATTGCGAAGTTCACGAGATCTAGTGAACTCCGGGATTTCGCGAGACAGCAGCTGTGCGTGCTTCCCAATGAGCGGCCGCGCTACAACCTCTGCCAGCAGCCGCGCTATTATTATTCTTTATTTATAAAAGCGCCAGCATATTCCGCAGCGCTGTACAATAAACACAGTATAGACAGGGTTACAATACATTGAACAACATTTGACAAACAGTACAGGAGATGAGGGCCCTATTCCCGTAGGAACTCACAATCTGGGAGGGTTGGGGTTGGAAACAGGAGGAGGAGAGGACTGTAAGGTGAGAGTGATTGATGGTTGCGTCAGTGAGTTGGGTGGTAGGCTTCCCTAAATAGGAATGTTTTAAGGGAGCGTTTGAAGGAAGAGAAGTTAGGGGAAAGTGTGACAGTACGAGGGAAAGCGTTCCAGAGAGTGGGGGCTGCGCGTGAGAAATCCTGCAGTCTATCATGGGAAGAGGTGATGCGGGGAGAAGCTAGGCGCAGGTCACTGTTTGACCTTAGGGAGCGGGCTGGGGTGTATTTGGTGATTAGTGGGGAGCTGAGTTAGTGAGGGTTTTGTAGGTAAGGATAAGGATTTTGAACTTAATTCTGCAGTGGATGGGGAGCCAGTGAAGGGACTCGCAGAGGGGAGCAGCAGAGAGAGCGGCGGGTGAGGTGAATTAGCCTGGCGGAGGCGTTCAGGATGGATTGTAGGGGGGAGAGGCGGGACAGAGGGAGGCCAGATAAGAGATTATTGCAATAGTCGAGTCGGGAGATTACCAGGGCGTGTACGAGTTGTTTTGTGGTGACAGCGGTAAGAAATGGCCGAATTCTGGAAATATTACGCAGTTGGTATCGGCAGGAGGAGGAAAGAGACTTGATGTGGGGGATGAAGGAAAGAGCAGAGTCCAGTGTAACTCCAAGACAGCGAACTTGGTTTGATGGGGAGATGGTGATACCCTCCGCCGTGATAGAGAAGTCAGGAGGTGGGGAGGCATTGGTGGGAGGAATAAGCAGTCTTTGACATGTTGATCTCTAGGTGGTGGGAGGCCATCCAGGAGGAGATGCCAGATAAACAGTCACTGACTTTTGAAAGGACAGGGGGAGAGAGATCAGGGGTAGAGAGGTAGATCTGAGGGTCATCAGCGTAGAGGTGGTAATTAAAGCCAAAGCTGTTGATGATTTTGCCTACAACCTCTGCCAGCAGCCGCTCGAAGGAGGAAGATCACTCGGAGGGGCCTGGCAGAGCGCGAGGGTGAGCTGGGGGCAATGAGAGGTTTGGGCAATATCTATGAGAGCTGGGGGCAATGTGTGTGAGCAAGTGTTTCAAATAATGCATTAAAATAATGTACAGAAAACCAGAGACCTATGGAACGTAAGAACAAAGTTTAATTGTTTAACACCCATCGCATTCAGATTAAAATCTACTTTAAATAGAACAAAAGCACTGGTGGATTTAAAACCTGTCTAATGCTGAAAGCAGTCTTTCCCAAAGGAGCCTGGATACTAATCCATTAATGATACCCCCTTTCCAGACGTCCAGAATTCCTTATCTCTAGTCATCTCCTACGTAGTTTGATTATGGTTATGGAAGGTCATCTTGCTTCCTTTGATTAGAAATAGTTTTATGGGGGTGGGGCGTGGCCAGCTGCCAAAGGGAGCAGACATGTTTCTGTGGAGCTCCGCACGTCTGTCGCCCTTGGGACCTATCTACAACTTGGAACGCAGAGTAATTTTGATTTTGGGACCCAGACTAGCTGACCACCGGATCTGAGATGTCCGGAGGCCGTTCTGTCCCCTCCTCCCTCCGTACCAGAGACATTCCCCGCGGCCAACGAAACAGAGATGACACGAGGGGCTGGCAGCCATTTTGCAGCCTTCGTCCTGACCCCTGGGTCTTTTCTACCCGACTGCCCTGGCACGGTCTGACCCTATGCTGGGGGCTGAGGAGAAGATGGCCCGATTCTCTCAACAGCCCGAGACGGAGATCTGAGTAGAGAGGCGGTCGGACCGGGCGAGGAGCGGAGAGATGGACACCTTTTTGGATGGCCTGGAGGCCTGCTTACGGCTCCTGGATGGGGAGGATCTGAATGGTCCTCACCAGGGGAGTGTGGCGACGGATGACCCATGCTGTGCGAAGTTGCCGGAGGGTGGTGGACCCGGGTCTGACGGGGGACAGGGCTGCTCCAGCTGGAAGCCCCAATGAGGCACGTATCACAGACGATGTGGGGAACCGCAAAGAGAGAGATGGGAGAGAGGACACGCTTGTGTCGCTGGAATGCTGTGCGGGCTTGTCGGTGTCCAGAGGCCCGTGGAACGTAAGAGTTGAAGCGGAGCCCTGGAAGCTGCTGGTCCCGGAGTTGGAGGCTGAGCGGGTACGAGGTGTTCACGATTCGCATGATGCGCCCGGGGTGCTGGCCAGTGCAGCGCCAGGCAGGGCACTGACACGACCTGGAGGCCGAGATCTCAGTTTGGGGGGAGTTGAGGGCCCCTCCTCGCCAAGTGTGCTGGTACAGCTGCTCCGGCCTTCTGCGCGGGGTGACGCCACGTGGCGGATGGAGATTCTCTGCGGGGGAGCGGACACCGGGGCTTCCTGGATGCCCGGAGGCCTATCGGAGATGTGGATCAAGTGCTGCGGTGTCAAGTTGGCTGGAGCAACTACAGCGATAACAGGCTTCACGTACGGCGCCTTGCCTGCTGCACGACCTCCACTTTTCCGAGATACGGGTTGATGGGACCCCAGAGACACACCTTTTCATCTCGTCTCGCCCTGTTTTTTTGAGGCTGGGTTTTTGAGACTTTTCCTTTTACTTGCTGATGCCTACTTATGGCCTTTTTTCTTTCTAAGGCTAGGGTCAGACGAGCGTGATTTCTACGGACTGTACGTCCGTGCAAACGGATGTACGTCAGTACGGAAGACGCAGTAGTGGCCACACAGTCCGTTTATTCACTGACGTATATATTTTGACGGATGTAGGAGAGAAAATAAATTAAAAAGCAAAACCATTTTGTCCGTGAAAAATGCTGGACGTATAAATGCATTGCGTCTGACCACGTTCCATCACTCACACACAAAGCTATGCGGACGTTGCAGACGCAACGCACTTTGTGCGGCCGTTCTAGCGGTTGTACGTTCTTGCCTGCCTTGCGTCCGTGGGCCGCGGCCGTTGTGCGTCCGCAGTTCAGTGCGGACGTACTTCATGTGTCAGGCTCCAATGGGCTTCCTGTCATGCTATCACGGATGTACTTTTAGGCGCAATCACGGACGTGAACACTACGCTCGTCTGACCCCAGCCTTATTGTGCAGTGACTTATTCGCTTTTTACTCTGAGTATTTTCCCCTATCCCGACTTATTTTTCGAAAGTTCGCAGATGTTCTCCGAGACCCCCATTCCCCCCCCTTTTGAGTTCATTATACTGTATGCCTACGATGTTTGGTGCTGCGCTTTATTTCTCCTCTTATTTCCCTCCCTTATTCATTTTTTGTTTTTCATATATGCGTATACCTATCAGACCAACTGTGGCCCTGCGAGGCCGTTATCTTTTATATGCATGATATGTTGCTGATAAATTAAAAATCTTAAAATTTAGAAATAGTTTTATAGCTTCAAAATGCCACAAAAAATTAGGGATGCACCGATAGATACTAGTATGGGTATTGGTACAGATGCCCCCGATGCCGGAAGCCAGAACTGGACTGGCTTGCCAGCCAGTGTGCGAGGGGCAGTGCTCAAACAGCACTCTGCCAGGCTCCTCCGATTGTTGTTTCTTCCAGCGGCCGACGGCAAAGGGTTGTAGGCTGGCGGCTCGCCTAGTATCCACCAGCAGCGATGTCACTGAGTTCACAAGATCTTGTGAACTCCGGGATCTCGCGAGACCGCGGCTTGTGCGCCTTCCCAACGAGCCGCCAGGGTACAACCTTTGTCAGCGGCCGCTCAAAGGAAGAAGAGCACTCAGGAGGGGCCTGGCAGAGTGGGAGAGACCCACTATATGTTTGAGCTGGGGGGCTCTAGATATCTATCTATATTGTGAGCTGGGGGCATTTTATATGAGGTCTGTTCTTATGACATTAAATAAAAGTATCGGTACATGGTATTGGTGAGTACCTGAAAAAAAAGTATCGGTACTTGTACTCTGTCTTAAAAAGTGGTATCGGTGCGTCCCTACTAAAAATGATAAATCTGTTTATAAACGATATACCGCCGGATGTTGTGGCTCACAACCCTTAAATGCCGGTAGCAAGGGAATAGCAATTGTCCTTAGGCTGGGCGCCACTGGATCCATATTCGTGCGACGCCGCCGCACAAAAACACGCCCGACCATTTCGTCCAACTTTTAAAGACCGCAGCAGACTAGCGACCAGACCAAAAATTTGGGAAATATCGCACAACTCAGACAATCAGGGAAGGAGAGATGGATTTAGAGAAGTTGATCAGGTGAGATAAAAATTCTTTATTTTATGATATTTAAATGTATATTTTGTGTATGGGAGATTGGTGGGACTAGCCATGTTTGGGTAGGGGACAGGAAGAAGATCCTTCTGCAGCTGCGCAAAGGAGTTAAAATTCACGCACTGAACTAGCCACCCGAAGTATACCGAACATTGAATTTCCGTGTACGGTGCAATTTCGGGATGTAGTTTGTCTATGCACTATTAGGCTGGGGTCAGACGAATGCAGTGCGAACGTGCGTTAAGCCGCACTTTATTACAGCCGTGGTAGCAGCAAATGACTTCCAACGCATGCCCACATACGAAGTACGGGCGCACGAAAGTTCGGCCGCGCATGCAAGCGGCAAACGAACGCATTTTTTGCAAGAACATCGAACCGCTAGTACTGACGTACAGAGTGCGCTGCGTCCGCATAGCGGCGTGTGTGCGTGATTAGGAGACGTCAGACGCTGCTCAAGTCCGGCCAACATAACGTCCAGACACCCAAAGTTTCTGGGTTTGGATCCGAAGAAAAAATAAATAAATCACAGCCAAAATTGTGCATCGTATGACCGCTATCGCATCTTCTGTGAAAAAATGTGTTTGGGCGCATCAACGCACTTTTTGATGGTAGACGTGAAAAATGCATTCGTCTGACCCTAGCCTTACTGATGAAATACAATGCAGTCCGCCGGAGATCGGCGGCGGCAGGAAAACTGTTGGATAGAAAAAGGCAGTTTTTTTTTGGTGTTTTACTCGTTTGACAGGTTTAAAAACAGGCTAATCCTATAGTTTTCAATGTAGAAAAGTCATTAAAAATAAAAAAAAATTAAAACAAAAAAAACTATAAATTTCTGTTCCAGTTCCTACATATCCATTTTCACAGACAAAGGACTGCAGTGTATCCAAAAGCAGAATGCAATATTATATAGTCTCAAAAAAAAATTTAAAAAAAAAAATTAGGTTTTTGGGTCCATAGTCGCTGATCGCTAGTCTGCTGCAGTGGATGACCCCAGTCAGACTGAACGATGACAGTCGCACGACTTAGGCCCGTGTCAGACGAACACAGTGGTCAGGTCTGTGTCGCCACACAGTTTAACGTCCGTCGTAGCATAGAATCATGATCAATAGAGACCCACACACGAAGTATGTGCGCACTGAACTGCGCACGCGGCACCGGACGCAATTTAGGCAAGAACGTAAAACCGCTAGAACGGACATACAGAGTGCGCCACTGTCGCGTTGTGTGTGCGTGATGGAACCAAGTCAGACGGGCGGCATTTGCAACATCCAGCACCTTGACGCACAAAATGGCTTTTCATATCATGTATCAATTTTTATCATTTCGCATATTAATTTTGTTTCCCATAGATCCGTTTTGCTTGACGGACGTAGAAAGAAAAAAAAAAAGGGATTGTGTGGTGTCTGCAGTATCGTCCGTCAGTACGTCCGTCGTGCACGGACGCACAGTGCGCTCGTCTGACATTAGCCTTATACAGGGTGATGCAAAGAGAATCGAAAAGTCACCGCATGTTCAGTGACTTTTTGTTCTGTTCAATTCGGTTTGTTTTGCTGATCTCATTTCGGCGGCCCTGCGGTGCATTCAGCAAGCACCACAGGGTCCCCGAATTGCAGGGAAAGGCTGCCGCAGACCCGACGAAAACTAACCGCAAAACCCAGCGAATGCACGCTGAAAACCCGCAAAAACATCTGGATTAACCCACCGAAAAACCCGAGCAGGAGCCGATCACACGCAGCACAGCCGCCGGAAAAAGCCGACAGGAAAGACGTTTGCTTGAATGTTTTAAAAGTGAAATGCTGTTCGCAAAGAAACTACTGAGCGAAAATGTCTGAAATTTACATACGAGGTCCAATGAATGATAAGAGGGCTGTTACAGAGAAAAAAAAATCCGAAAAATCCATAAAAATGCTTAAAATATCCTAAAATAAAATATCTATAAAGAGACTCTTTACTGCAGAATATTATAATGAACGGTTTATTAGATATTGAATTAAAATCAAAATATTTTTAACATTGAAGCCTATGGGATTCGCCTGAATAAATCTGCCGCATGAAACCACCGAATGGCAGGGCATTTCGGGAACCTTTCACTGCTGGTTTGTGTTCTCTGAATAGCCGAAGCAGTGCTTTTTTAATGGGGATTTCACTGCCCTCGAACAGGCACCGTATGTTGAGGTAATTCGCCAGGATTTGGCGATTTGCCTGCTCTCTGGATAGCCGAATGGCCAAGAAAGGTAACCGAACGCTGATTTTCAGCGTTCGGTTACCTTTCTCAAGCAATTCGGATCTCTTCGAATTACCCTAATAGTCTGACATCCAAGTCGGTCGCACGACTGGATCCAATGGACGTCCAGCCTTATCCCCTTAATGTAAAGGGCAGCCGAAAACTATACGTGTGTAAATAATGTTTCCATGTACTGTATATGTAAACGAGTGGCGGAAACCTGATCCCAGTTTCCATTCGCCTTTACAGGGAACGCTCATATGCAAGTTGTGAGCACTGGGGACACTAATTCATCTCTATACAAAAACACTGCGTAATATGAATCAGGGTGGGGAAGCCATGGAAACCTGAAAAGAACTCACGGACACAGGTGCTCGAGAAGCAAAGAAGTCTGGGAATTAACAGAACAGGCAGAGACGACCCCCACTCCATGGCCATGTTTACAATGGACACATAATTTGTTCAGGCCGTTTAAAAATATGAGAAGGGGGGGGGGGTGTTTGTGAGGGTCCTGAGAAAGAGCAACAGCACTAGTGGCCTGCTCTACAGTGGGGCCCGCTCAGGTCTCACAAACAAGGTTTAAAAATATAACTCTGCAATATGATGAACTCATGTGCTGCAGGTAAGTGGAATCCCAGGTGACCTGCCCGGATTAAAAAAAAATAAAAAATCTGAGTCACAAAAGGCTGAACAAGATGGAGACATGGGATTAAACCCTAGAAACATACAAAGGAATTTGCAGAATACAAGCCATATTTATCAATTTATTGAAAATACAACAACGTATTCAATTAAAACGTAAAATACACACGAGTGACTATTATCGACATGGCCCTTATACATCTCCTGGAGTTATCAAAAATACAGAGATATACAGTTGTGTTCAAGATTATTCAACCCCCACTGAAATTGATTGTTTTGGCCAGTTTGACATTGATTTTGATCAGTCATCTTGCTTACAATTAAATCAAAGAGGCACGTGTAGGTCAGATAAATATAACATAACATTTATAATGAAATAACCACAAATGTCTTTTCTGTGCTCACATCATTATCAGTTTTATTCAACCCCCAAGTGACATTCAATCTTAGTACTTAGTACAACATCCTTTTACAGTTATAGCAGCTTTTAAACGTGAAGCATAGCTTGACACAAGTGTCTTGCAGCGATCTACGGGTATCTTCGCCCATTCGTCAAGGGCAAAAGCCTCCAGTTCAGTCACATTCTTAGGCTTGCGCACTGCAACTGCTTTCTTTAAGTCCCACCAGAGGTTCTCACTCGGATTTAAGTCAGGTGACTGCGATGGCCACTCCAAAATGTTCCAGCCTTTAATCTGCAACCATGCTCTAGTGGACTTGGAGGTATGCTTGGGATCATTGTCCTGTTGAAAGGTCCAACGTCTCCCAAGCCTCAGGTTTGTGACGGACTGCATCACATTGTCATCCAATATCTCCTGGTACTGAAGAGAATTCATGGTACCTTGCACACGCTGAAGCTTCCCTGTACCTGCAGAAGCAAAACAGCCCCAAAGCATAATTGACCCCCTGCCATGCTTCACAGTAGGCAAGGTGTTCTTTTCTTCATAGGCCTTGTTCTTCCTCCTCCAAACATAGCGTTGATCCATGGGCCCAAACAGTTCTAATTTTGTTTCATCAGTCCACAGAACACTATCCCAAAACTTCTGTGGTTTGTCCACATGACTTTTGGCATACTGCAGTCGACTCTTCTTATCCTTTGGAGACAGCAAGGGGGTGCACCTAGGAGTTCTGGCATGGAGGCCTTCATTACGCAGTAAACAACAAATGCGTAACTGGCGGCGCGATGACAGTCGCTGTAGGATCTTGTGGTGGTTCTCTTATGTAATACCGTCCACATATGTTATGAAAAACAAAGAATACAATAGTGTAGACGAAATGTAATAGTGGATACAGTGAATATTATGTTATTCCCACTCACAAAAGGAGAGCCCCAACACTGGCTCTGAGCGGGTCAGCGCATGTGGTCATTGGTTCCCTTCTGAAGGAGGTGACCTACAACCTTCAGTGATGATGGTTCGCTTCCGATGTCGGTATATGAAGAAACATGTGGAAAGAAGAGAAACTCCCTTGCGTAGGTCTGTTGAACACACAGTAAAGTACTGATGAAGGAATTGCACTCACGTGTGTTGGAGCTTAAAGCCAAGCTCTGGGATCAATCGCCTGTGGACTTATTGAAGGAAAAGCCCATAGAAACCTCTTTAGTCAGCAAAAACACCAGGGACTGATGCAAAGAAAATTTAATTTGACATAAAATAAAATGAATAAAATACAAAATCTGGCACAGCCAGTATACCCAGACGCGTTTCGCCACACAGTGTGGCTTCCTCAGTCGAAACCGACTCAGTCGAAACCGACTGAGGAAGCCACACTGTGTGGCGAAACGTTACGTATTTGTTGTTTATTGTTCACTGGTTTGGGGGAAACCACTGATTGCTGGTTGGCTTTGGAGATTTGGTGGCGGTACAGGCGGGGGCGCCTACCACTTTGGTTGTATTCTTCATTACGCAGTGTGCGCCGTATTGTCTGAGCTGAAACTTCAGTACCCACATCTGACAAATCTTTTCTCAGTTCCTCAGCAGTCACACAGGGACTTTTCTCCACTCTACGCTTCAGGTAGCGCACAGCAGTCAAAGTCAGCATCTTCTTTCTGCCACGACCAGGTAGCATTTTAACAGTGCCCTTTGCCTTGAATTTGCAAATGATGCTTCCTATGGTCTCTCTTGGTATGTTTAACATCTTTGCAATCTTCTTATAGCCATTGCCCTTCCTGTGAAGAGTAATCACCTCTTCTCTTGTCTTCCTGGACCATTCTCGACTTCACCATGTTTGTAACCACACCAGTAAATGTCTAGAAGGAGCTGAGTATCACAGGCATTTTAAAGCTGCAGTAATTGGTGCTTATTATGCTTTATTGCTGCTCCGTGACATCCACAGGTGTTTTCAATACCTGATTGAAAACACTTGAATGAACCTCTGTTCTTCAGAGTGGTAGTCTTTAAGGGTTTGAATAATTGCGTCAATGAAGAAGTCACAAAAGAAACATTTACTACTGTATTACAAAACCAATTGATGTCATTTTAGTTGCATATGGTTCTTTAAAAAGTCCTTGTAGGATTTCATTCTGAATACAATTACAAATGTACACTAAATTCCCTAAAACCCTTTACAGCATTGGGGGTTGAATAATTTTGAACACAACTGTATCTAATCAACATTCACATAAAGGTTCTACAGGATCGTATATGGTATAGAGTGACGGTTCAAACGCCGAAATACCGCGGCTTACTAAACAATATCGTAGCTCTAATAAGGAGCCTTATTGGTAGAATACAAGACCTCACGAAAAGAGAATAAATCAATGCCTCTATTAGCACATACCTCGGCAGTTCGTGCTGCCTTCTATACCCAAACTGAGACGACCATGCCACCGTATCGACTCCCAAAATTTCTCTTTTCTATAACAGCCCTTTTTATTTTCATTCATTGGATCTTATATGTAAATTTCAGACATTTTCGCTCAGTAGTTTCTTTGCAAACAGCGGTTCACATTTCAAACATTCAAGCTGTTTTGTTTTTTTTACTCCATTCGTCTGCGGTGTTGGGTTTTTCACGGCGGCTGCTCTGGTTTCTCTGGCGTGTTCGGCGGGGTTAATCCAGATGTTTTTGCAGGTTTCGGTGTAAATTCGCCAGGTTTTGCGGTGTGTGTGTATTGGGTTTGCGGCAGCTTTTCTCTGCACTACGATGGCCCTGTGGTGCTTGCTGAATACACCGTAGGGTTGCCGAAATGGGATCGCCAAATCGCACCGAATTGAATCTAACTAAAAAAGTCACTGAACGTGCTGTGGCTTCTCGATTCTCTCTGAATAATAATAATGTAAATGTCCCAAGATGCTTTGTCACACTTAAGACTGGCTGAGCATCATGGGACATGTAGTTTAGAAACATCTGGGGTGCAAACGTTTCCCACCACTGGGCTAGGGGCTAACCCCCTCCCCCACCAGGCGCTTTGAGGAATTGTCATTTCTACAATAGAAGATGCTTTTAACCACTTCAATGCTAAGGACGCGCTCAGCGCGTCCTCAGCATTGCCGCTGGTATGCGGAGGACGCGCTGAGCGCGTCCTCGCATTGGGGTCAGCGTTCGGCCGGGTTCCGGCCGATCGCTGGCCCCTCCGGTGCGGGCTGACATCCTGGATGTCAGCCCGGCATCCGGAGCAGTGGCCGCCATTGTTATGTGTCATCGCGCCCCCGCGATGACACATAATTCAGGCGCCCCCCCGCATGTGCGGAGGAGGCGCCTGAAAGGGAGGGGGGGGAGGTCCTTCGGACCTCTCTCCCTCCCGATCGGCGGCTCACAGGGGCTTAACCCAGGCATCATTTGGAAGGGCACAGCCTGCCCTTCCAAATGATGCCTGGCATTAACCCCTGGGGAGCTGGATCGCAAATCGGCGCTGAAAAGCGCCGATTTGCGATCCTTCCCGGGAGCTGGCCGACATCTTGGATGTCGGCCAAGCTTCCGGGAACTCCCCCAGAGGACTGGCGTCATCGTGCGCAGCACGATGACGCCAGTCCTAGCATTAACCCCTAACTGCCACGAAGTGTGGAGATAGGGAGTTCCAATGAACTCCCTATCTCCCGATCCGTGGCAGTTAGGGGTTAAATTTTGATATCGTTGGATCGGCCAGAGCATGGCCGTTCCAACGATACCAAACATGAAAGTAAAAAAAAATGTAAAAAAAAAATAAAAATAAAAATAAAAAAAAATTAAAAAAAAAAAAAAAAAAAAAATAAACACTTTTTTTTTTTGTTTTTTGTTTTGTTAATGCAGCAATATTGTTCCCATTTCAATTATAATGTGAACAATAATGCTGCATTAACGATTTTTGTATGCGGTGCGTTTGTTAAAAATGGTGTCATTTTCCCCAAAAAAAAATGTAACGAGACCCCATCTCTAATTTTTTTAACAAGCGCACCCCATACAAAATATAACCGCAATTGCTCGCATGTTAAAATGTGGAAAAAAACACTTTACACGTTGTAAATTATTGAAAATACATATTTTATTGCATTTTTTGTTATAATATACAAACATGACATAACGTATACATATAATAATGACATATTATGAATCTACCGAGTCTGACGGAAAGAACGATATATAATATGTCGATGTCATATACTAAAATAAGCCTTCAAAACAGGTTTAAACATGATGCGCAAAACAGGTAAAAAATGACCTCAGCACAGGGGCGGGAAAAGCCTCAGCAGCGAAAGGGTTAAAAGGCGAGCCATGGTATTGCCTTACAGAACTAGTAAATTGACTAAAACCGTAACAAAGAGATCTACACACTCACAAAAAAAAAAAAAAAAAATATGTCACGAGAAAAACAAAACCAAGCTGGAAATATTCCTGTAAGGACAGACTGGAAGCAGGTGAAACCCGATAACGACTGCCTTAAAATCACTTTACACAACACCTAACAAGTGTACCGGAAACAGCATTACACGCACATACGTCACACGGTAAAAAAATAGATATAATAATAAAGTTAATTTAGAAGAAAAAAGGAAATCTTCCACAGGCGCGGGTGTAATCACCATACTAGAGAAACGAGGAAAGAAACGAAAAACCCACATTCAGACCCGGCGGATCTTCCCACCAGCAGCTGAAAGTTGACTCCATGACCTGTCACTCGTGACGTCACCACACCACTTGTAATACCCAGCCCAGGTAAATATAATTAGGAAGCCCCCGACAACTACAAGCACGGAGGAGGGACCTATAGGTTAACGGAGGGGAGCAGGATGCCAGACACTCACCTCCCGCACCTGAACCCGACGGCCGTCTCTTCCTAACTCCGAATTACTGCTGATCTCGGACTTCCGGCTCCTGTGCCACGTGACCATCGATCACGTGAGTCTGCGTGACGTGTCGCTGTAGCAACGCGCCGACGGCTTCTGGCAGACATTTTTAGTAATGGAGTGACGTGTCGCGGGTCCCTTCAGCGCGACGCCCCCAAAACAGGGTCCTATAAATACAGTATATCAATGTCATCAGTAATAAAAAAAATAAAAATGACACATGCATTGGCAAAGGGTTACGGTCGGTCTGATGTCTTAGTTGTAATAGAAGCCTTTGGTTAGATACAACTATAACTGACCGCCGGCATCTCTGGCATAAAGTGTGGCATATGACCTCCAAAGCCAATCAATAATATTTATGCACCTGTGTAAGGGAATGAATGTTTAAAAAAGTAAAGGATGGATCTCACCAAGACCCCTTTTGTGAAGGGAACGCTTTATGCCCCTGAGGTCCCTCTCCCACCTCCAGGGAGGGGTCATTGATGGCTAATTCAGCCCTCTGAGTACAGTCTTATTCCCACCCAGAACCTGTGACCTGAGGTCCCTCTAGTGCAGTGGTTTCCAAATGGTGTGCTGTTGTAGTGGAAATAGGCTGGACGATGGCCGCTATTATAAGCCAGGCGACCATCTTTCTCAGAATATTGGTTCACTTGTATATAACTAGGCAGGTTTTTAGCTGAAACTAGAATGAGGTATACGTAGAAATTTAGGAATGTGTTTAGATTAGCAGAAAAAGCAATTAAAGCCCTATGAAAGATCTCCGCTGTTCCTGGCACGGAGGAGAAAAGTGAAGTAGATACTCCAAGGTCATTGGGGCCCGCAGAAAGACAAAGGAGTATAGAGATCAGACCAGGTGCCATCTGTAACAAGTAATTGTAGGCTCTAGGGAGGGGGGCGCAGCCCGGAACAGTGAGAGCAACTAATCATGATTTATTGAAACTAACACAAAGTTTCCCAATTTACGGCCAATTAATGGAATGTCTTTGTATTAGCCAAAGGGAGGTATTAACCCACGTGGGGTGGGAGAGTGTCATCAGGAGGTGGGCTAATTGGGATGTACCTAATTATGTATTTGGGGTATAAGATTGGATGTCACGAGGGACTCGGGGCTCATTCTTTGCGATTGAACCCTGTTTGAGCATCTGTTGTGATATCACAATAAAGTTTGCCTTTCCTGAAGAGACTCGTTGAAGGAAAAGGAATCCTCAGACCACCATCTGCTAACCTATAAGAAGGGCCCTATAAGTAGTTAAATAACACCCCATGAATTATAATATTAATAGATAAATTAAGGTTTAAAATATAAGAAATAGTTTTAAGATAAATTGATAAATCAGCAGTATTATAGGATTAAGTTTTACTTCTCAAGATGTTTGCAAATGTCTTTAGAAATGACAAGGATGCTGATGTTTGCAAATGTCTTTAGATGCTGATGTTTGCAAATGTTTTTAGAATGACAATGATGCTGATGTTTGCAAGTTTCTTTGAAGTGATAAAATAAAGTGCTGATGTCTGAAGAAATGCTGATATCTCAAGAAATCACATGCCGAGGCCACGGGACGGTCCAGAAATATGTCACCAGACCTGTATTGAAACTGGCCAATGAACTATGTTATGTTTTGAAATGTTAACCAATGAAATAAAAAAAGACAACGCCTTGACACAGGTATAAATATGTGTCAAGAACCGTTGGAAGGCAGAGAGAAAATTGCCAGACAAAAATACATGCCTCGTGTGTCTTCTTTGAAGGATTTTTTTTCTCTCTCCCTGCGCAGAAGGAGAGTTAACTCAAGGTGTGCCTAAGACAGAATCTTAGGGGTTAAAGGACGGACAATTGGAGACCATTATTCTCTTCAATCTGGAGGCACTGCCGACATGAACGGTCACCCCTCGTCCTGGTGAGTATATTGTCTTGTCTGGACGAGGGCAATGACAACGTTTATCTCAAACTAAAGTTAGTTGTCCATGTCCTATAGTGTAAAAGGAAACGTTGCCAGGGGCCGTTTATTAAAAGGAAACGTTGCCAGGGGCCGTTTATTAAAAGAAAACGTTGCCACGGGCCGTTTATTACAAATTAAAAGAAAACGTTGCCACGGGCCGTTTATTTAAAGGAGTAGGTCAGGAACCACACTCATAGAAGGGACATTATATGTCCAATTGATCACACCTTGCGTTAACCCTCATAAAATGTATAGAGTATAAGAATAATAGAGTATAAGAATATTAGCGTATAAGAATATTAGAGTGTTAAGATTCACTGTTGAACGATCTGTAAGGTAAGACAGACGTCCCTCAGTTGTGATAATAGAGTAAATTATATAAATTGTAGAGGTATAAGTTAAGGTGCCGAGTGGTCTGTAAGGTAGGGCAGACTTTTTGCCCCATTGTATACTGATGGTACTGTGTATATATATATGTATATATAAGAGCTGACTGGTTGGACATTGTTTGCTGTGAGGTGCATGTTGTATTAAGCAGAGGTGTTTGTTGGCCATTTGTGTGTTAGTTGCTGACTGATGGGGTGGATGATGTTGGTCATGTATGCAGTTACTAACCGGAGATATATATATTGTGAAGCTAGTTTTTATATACTATTGGATTGTGGTTTATAAATTTTTGTTTATGATGTGAAGGAATTATATAACTACAAAATAAAAAGCAAAAGATTAGAAGTTTGATTCTCGAGATTAGGGGAGGATTCACTAAATAAGTTTTTATTACTTATCCTTAAATTAGCTCATCTTTTGTTGATCTATGTGGCATAGAGATATATATATATATAGTAAGAATTTAAATTGTTTTTTTTTCGAGCACTGTGAAGAGCCTCTCTTTTTTCTTTCTTTCTCTATTTTACCTGCCTGATTATTCAATTGTACAACTAACCATGGGTATTTAAAGTAGCAAGGTTAAAGAATATCCCTTACCGAAAATAGGAGAGTTTTGTAAAGATTATGTAGCACGAGTAGGGGTCACAGATTGCTATTTAATTAACCCATGGATAGATAATCTAGCGGGATGGACAGAAGCAGTGGGAGTTGTGATCCTTTCCTCAGACAGGGAGACCACAGCCCATTCTATATGGATATAGTGAAAGGATTATGTCTCGACGACACCGAGGCATGGCCCTATTATCAGGGAGACCCTCAGTGGGACATGCAGTATATGAAATTGGGGAGGGGGGACAATGATTAATGGTGAAACAATGTAGAAGAGGGACCTCATGGTCCTCTGACAGCGCGAGACTGCATAAAATAGAACAGAGTATACCACGGAATAAACAAGAAATACCCCGTGTCAGCTGGGAACCACGACCCCCTCCGTCTTATAGACAATCCATATATCCGTCCCTTTACTGAGACAGAGGTCTTGGGTGCGGTAGGGGCAATGGAGGATTTGAAACCTTCGGCCCCATCCACATCCAAAGACGAGGAAAAAAAAAAAAAAAGAGGAAGTAAAAGAAAAAAAAATAGAAAAAAAAAAGTAAAAAAAGCAGAAGAATATATACTGCCTTTCGTTATTATGGCCACTCGTATATAACAAAGGATCGCCATTAATAAGCCCTAAGATATGAGAATAACACCAACAAAACCCATTTTCCTATTTATGACCGTGGGGAATAAGTTATTTAAAAAGGCGATAGAAATAGAGGATATTAATAAGATTTTAAAACACTGTCCAAAACCAAGAGAAGCCCCATTAGGAGCTATTACATATTTAAAAAAGGCGTGTAATGGTCGCAATTTTACACAGGAAGATATGAAACTTATAATATTAACGGGGTATCTACCAAAACCTTTTCCACCCACCCTTTAGCACTCACCACCCCTGATGGTAAACCACTACTGTATCATGCGTTTACAATCATAGAAGACTGTCCGATTAGTCTACTAGGTAGGGATCTCTTAGGGAAATTAGAGGTCACATATACTCACGACTGGGGGGGTTAATTGTTGACTCGCCATCCTTACCTTTTTTTTTTTTTCTTGAAAAACACAATTTTTTTTATGACTATAGACACATTGCCCACTGAACTCTAAGGCTTAGACCAACTATGGTCCAATGGGGACTATGACACTGGACTGGTTAGCTGCACTCCATATAAAGCCAGGCTACATGACAATTGTAACCCTGTGTATCAAAGGCAGTATCCTTTGTCCAAAGAGAAAGAGGACAGATTGCGCCCCATGATTGACCAATTCCTATGCAACGGTATTTTACAACCAGTAGTGTCCCCATACAGCACCCCAATCAACCCCGTGCACAAAGCTGACGGGACTGTCAGGTTCGTTCAAGACTTGCGCGCAGTTAATTCCCTAGTGATTCTAATTGCGCCAATTGTCCCAGATGTCACGTCACTTCTGTCATCAATATCAGCGACACATACACATTTTTCTGTAATTGACCTGAAGAATGCATTTTTTTTTTAGCATCCCTGTACACCCTGACACGGCACTACTTTTTGCATTTTCATTCGAAGGCACCCAATTTACATGGAAAAGGTTATCTCAGGGGTACGTTGACGCCCCGGTGGTCTACAGTATTGTACTGCAGGCCACTCTGAAATTCTGGCACCCCAGCCATGGTTCTGTCCTGCTGCAATACGTGGATGATCTCCTCGTATGCAGTCCATCAGAGGAGGCCTGCCGGGAGGATGGTAAAACACTTTTTAGTTGGTTACAGGAATGTGGGCACAAGGTTTCCCTTAAAAAAAAAAATGCAGTGGTGTCAAATGCAAGTTGAATATTTAGGGTTTGTTCTCAGACAGGGGGAACGGAGCATCAGTCAGAATGGAGTCCAGTCTGTCACGGGCCTGGTCAACCCGAAAACTAAGAAGGACATGCTGTCATTCTTAGGCATGATAAACTATTGCAGACAGTGGATCCCTGACTGCTCCTACTACGATAACATTCTGAGACAAGCCACCCTGTTGGGTCAATCCAATATGATAACATGGTCTAATGAAATGTTAAATGCCTTTAGGGTTCTCAGAAATGCAATGATGATAATAAGCCCCGCGCTTGGCCTCCCTGATTATGTACTTTCATTTCATCTGTTTGCAAGGGACAATTGTAAAACCATGGCCGCGGTACTGACGCAAGAACATGGGGGCCGGTTGCGCCCCATAGCATTTTTTTTTTTTTCAAAGATTCTGCCAGTAACGGTACAAGGGATGCCGGCCTGTTTGCGTGCCCTGGCAGCATGTGCAATGGCCGTTAGTATGGTAAGCCAATACACATTAGGGTACGAACCTCACCTACCCACAACCCATGATGTTTTATTTTTACTTAAGGACATACATACACAGCACATATCACAGCGCTTTAGTGGATATGAAGTCACACTGCTAAGCAACCCTGCACTGCACATAGAATACAGTTCAAGTGTCTCTGGTCCAGCACCAATCCTAAACGCTTTACTGGGTCTTAAGAATCCCTCAGATACAATCCCACTCGAACATGACTGTGCTCTCTCCATTGAGTCTGAAACTGCACCCCGCCCTGATCTTATGTCAACACCTGTTCCGGCCGCAGATGTCGTCTTTGTTGACGGCTCCTGTACCCGCCCCGATGACAACACTTATCATGCAGGCTATGCAGTGGTTCAACTCCCTGACACTGTTCTAGAATCAGGGTCTGTACCCTACCAGTCTGCCCAGGCAGCAGAACTGATTGCATTAACACGAGCATGCAGGCTCTATGCGGGTAGACCTGTCACGATATACACTGACTCCAAATATGTTTATGGTGTGGTCCATGACCATGGGACGATATGGGAAAAGAGGGGATTTGTGGCCGCAGATGGCAAGAAGATTTCCCATTCGACCCTGGTCACGGACCTCCTAGCAAGCATTCTTATGCCCTCTCAGATAGCGGTGTTACATTGTAGAGCGCACACCAGAGCCTCAGATCCTATTGCAAAAGGGAATCATCTGGCTGACCAAGCAGCTAAACGAGCAGCACAACAGGACATAGCTAAACTAGTAATGCCGGGTTTTGCGACCTCCCACAATGGATAGGGACCAATTATTTTGTTACCTTACAAAAATATGCAACCACAGAAGAGCTAAAGAATTGGAATTTGGTACTCCCCATCATTCTGGCTGAAATCAGAATGGCGGTTAATAGGCACACAGGCTACTCCCCCTTCGAGATACTTATGGACAGACCCTTTCCATTACCATGGTCTACAGGTAGGCTAAGTGGAGACAGGGGACTTAGAGCAGATAAGGGATGAATATGTTAGGCAGCTGATCTCAACCCTCGAGACAACCAGAGACGAAGTTATATTTAAGTCTCCCTTTCTTTCAGACAAATCTACCCACCCATTTAATCCAGGAGACAAGGTGCTGGTAAGCGGCTACAGAAAGGAAAAAGAGACCAGAGGATTTCGCCTATGGACCAGAGACCACGGTGGTAGCCGTAACCCGCACAGCTATACTGACAGAGGACAGCCCGGTCTGGATTCAACAAGGGACCCTCTCGAGTCAGCGGATTCAACAAGGGACCCTCTCGAGTCAAGCGGATTCAACAAGGGACCCTCTCGAGTCAAGCGGATTCACAAGGGACCCTCTCGATCAAGCGGATTCAACAAAGGACTCAACAAGAGACACTCACGAGGGCAGATAGCCCTGGTTTCCAACAAGGAGAAGATGACAACAAGGATCCTTTTCGAAGAGTATGGAGACGCATGTGGGGGGAAGAAAAAGACTGAAATAATATGTTTACCCCCCCCTTCGGAACATATGTCACAACCCCTATTGTCCACACCCCCTACCAGAAAGAACCCAAACCAAAACCATCACTGTCTGGCCACTGTTGTTTTTTTTTTATTGTCCACCATTACTGCAGTATGATACTGTACAAGGCAACTGTATATATATGTGTAACCGATGAGTACTGGGGACATAATTGTGATTATTGGGGCGCAGTGGGGTGGGACACGGGCAATATGGGATATGGTACCTCTGATGCCGTAGTTAACAGATGGGGATATAAACCAGATAGCGCCGCACGACGACGCAGTTCCGAGGGACAAAGCCTATTAAATCGTATGACTTTAATTGGGAGAGGTGGGTGGCGGTGCTCAATTAGAAGCGGAGCTCAGACAGTACAATTTGCGCTGACTATACAACACCCTTCCCAGGCCGACACGAGTGTCTATATAATGGGAATATACGCAACTGCCACAACCAAATTCCCTCGATACAAGTTCAAACTCCAAGATATGGCCATTTATAAGAAGGAAGAGAACCCATTCCTACCCAGGAAATATGGAGAGGTAGTGAGACCTCATCCTCTCCTACCTAACACCAAATCAATAGCCAATCCCACCTATGAAGACAGCATAGTAATGGAAACAGGATTTTCAGATGTAAATGTTTGGCTAGAATGGGTAAAATTTAGTGCCCTAAACAATAACCGTACAAATTGTTATGTGTGTGGTGCTGCTAGGCCACATCTAGGCACTGTACCTTTTAATATTCCGCAAGATGTAGAAGAATGTTTTCTTAGTTTATATACTAACACCACTGATAGCCAGAGTTTATGTGAATATTGGAAGAATAGCTACCCCATACTAACACGCCTCCCACAACCAGGAGAAGGGATACATGTTTACCCAGGGAACTATACCTGCTATAGGTCAGCAGAAAAAGGTAGGAACCTCACCTTCTTCCCCGAGGGTTATTGTGCCAATTATAGCAATATCAACAGTATTAAGTTACAGAATCAAGTTTTTCTGATTGGGGATCTCTACTGGATATGTGGAGACCTCAAGATTAGGGCGCGTCTGCCCCTTCAATGGTCAGGTGAATGTGCCCTAGCTAAGGCCATAATGGGATTTCATATTGTTTCGGATCCTGAGGAAATTCCAAATATTAGCTCACGTCGCAGGAAAGGGAAGTCCCAAGCCCACAAGGTAGTCTTGATCCGCATGTCTATATTGATGTTATAGGGGTACCAAGAGGGGTCCCTGATGAATTTAAAGCAAGGGATCAGGTAAAGGCAGGGTTGAGTCATTCCTAGCACCTCTTGTTACTATTAATAAGAATGTAGATTGGATTAACTATTCATATTATAACCAGCAGAGATTTGTTAATTATACTCGCGAAGCTTTACAGGGCCTCGCTGACCAACTACAATCCACATCCATTATGACGTTCCAGAACCGGATGGCTCTGGACATGATATTGGCTGAAAAAGGAGGTGTATGCAAAATGATAGAGGGGACAGGTACATGCTGTACCTACATCCCTGATAATGTAGGCCCAAATGGCCAAGGGTAACCCCACCACCATGATGTACAGTACACCTCTACCGTCCACTCCAAATGATTATGCAGAATATGTCCAACTCCGCCGAATAGCTAATAGGAAGTAAAATATACTGTAGGTTAGGAAGATAAATAGGCACTGGGAGACTGCCATGTGTTACCCGTTCCGTGGCAGGTACAGCCCCCTGGTTCTATATTGATCCACATGGGTATTGAGGGTCTCGCTCCCCAACCCATACTAACTTACAGTAGATAGATGAAACAAAGAAAGAATCAAATAGTATGATCATACTATGATTCTAAGAGGGGATTGAAGGAAAAGGAATCCTCAGACCACCATCTGCTAACCTATAAGAAGGACCCTATAAGTAGTTAAATAACACCCCATGAATTATAATATTAATAGATAAATTAAGGTTTAAAATATAAGAAATAGTTTTAAGATAAATTGATAAATCAGCAGTATTATAGGATTAAGTTTTACTTCTCAAGATGTTTGCAAATGTCTTTAGAAATGACAAGGATGCTGATGTTTGCAAATGTCTTTAGATGCTGATGTTTGCAAATGTTTTTAGAATGACAATGATGCTGATGTTTGCAAGTTTCTTTGAAGTGATAAAAAAAAGTGCTGATGTCTGAAGAAATGCTGATATCTCAAGAAATCACATGCCGAGGCCACGGGACGGTCCAGAAATGTGTCACCAGACCTGTATTGAAACTGGCCAATGAACTATGTTATGTTTTGAAATGTTAACCAATGAAATAAAAAAAGACAACGCCTTGACACAGGTATAAATATGTGTCAAGAACCGTTGGAAGGCAGAGAGAAAATTGCCAGACAAAAATACATGCCTCGTGTGTCTTCTTTGAAGGATTTTTTTTCTCTCTCCCTGCGCAGAAGGAGAGTTAACTCAAGGTGTGCCTAAGACAGGATCTTAGGGGTTAAAGGACGGACAATTGGAGACCATTATTCTCTTCACTCGTGTTCAGACAATCCTTGCTCGTGTCCGGTCCGGCCTCGTCCCGAGTGAACCCGTCTGATTCCGGTTACATTTTTGGGGGCTCCGTTGCCGGGATACGCGCCCTTACCGGCATGGCAACGACTGCTGAACACTGTAGCGGTTGACTGCAGGTGCGAGTGATCCCGCTGGTTGGGCGTCCGTTGAAGGTGAGCTGACATCTGCAGGCGCCAAGCAGGATTTCCTGTTCAGTGGACCTCATCTCGTCTCAAACGGACCCCCCAGCCCGGGAACACTGGGACACCCCTGAGTCCGAGGAAACAGCGAACAGCGCGGCGATAGGTAAAGTGTCTTCTATGTTTGTATGTCTAATGGAAATACCGGTATAATGGGAAACATCCAACCGAAGTTGGATAAGGAGACCTGTGGCCACAGTTTCGTTGACATACCGAACCCGCCGCCAAAAGCACGGTCAAGCAAAGGAGCCAGAGTGGCTAGCGCGTGTCTGGACCCGGGGGATCGGATGTTGACCAAAGGGTAGAGTCTGTATGTGAGGGAGAAGGGAGCCGCGTGGAGTTGCATAGTCATAGTCAGTGTTTTTAAATAGAGCTTCACCACGTGGACAAAGGAAAGGCAGAGAGATTTCTGTGACCGGGCTTAGAGCCCTGTGTCAGTGCTAGTGTGTACGTCGTGTAGTTGTAACGTTGGGAGCTTCCAGCCCTACCTGTGTGCTTGAGGGCAGCATGTCTGATGCTGCTCGCTGACCAATGCCCGGTTTAAATGGAGACAGGCAGGGAGGTGGTTGCATGAGGCGCGGCTTGAGTGGGGGGCGTGGTCTGGTGAAGGTCTTTAAAAACCCTCAGTGTATTCTCAGCAGTTGCCAGATCGTGGTTATCCATACCTGAGCTCCTTGTACTTGACTGCTATATTGAATTAACCCGTTATTGACCTCTGCTTGTTTCTGACTATTCTGCCTTCTGTTGCCCTAGACCATTTTCTTGTACTACGCCACTGCTCTGATATCGACCCGGCTATTCCATTTGACCATTCTGAACTCTCTGTATTCCTGATTCTGGCTCGGCTGACTACTCCCCGTGTTGTTAACCCTTTCTGTCTAGCTAGTTTACCTGGCCAATTCTAAGGACCAGACAGTTAGAGATCTTTCACGGCTACTCTGTTGGTAGCTTCTGGGCTCTGTGGAGTGTTGGGCCTTAAGTACTGCGTGGTGGGATCTGGGAACCGTGACATTACGATCTGGCCAATATGGATCCCGCAGACTTAACACAGCACTTGGCTAACTTTGTATCCAGACAGGATGAGCAGGATCATAGGATGGATCAGTTTGCTATTGCCTTACAAACTATCCTGACTCGTACTGCTCACCTGGAACCAGCTGGGGTTGCACCCCCGCTTGATATACCTGTGTCCCCTGTCGTTCAGACATCCCAGGTACACATGACCGCTCCTATGAGGTTTGACGGTACTCCCTCAGAGTGCCGGGATTTTTGGTCCATGTGGATATTCATTTTAAATTAAATCCACAGATGTTTTTCTCTGACATTGCCAAAGTGGGGTTCATTATTAATCATCTGTCTGGCAGAGCATTGACATGGGCGACTCCTTTATGGGAGGCAGAGAAGCCTATCATACGGGATTATAAAGAATTCATAGCCGAGTTACAACGTACATTTAATCCTACCAGAAAGGCCACGGTAGCTGGCAAATCCTTGTTCCGCATACGTCAAGGGAACAGGACTGTGTCTGATTATGCCATAGAATTTAAAACCTTGATCTCTGATGTGAACTGGACAAATGAGACACTGGTTCTGGCTTTTATGGAGGGGTTATCAGAGTCATTGATGCATGAATTGGCTCCACGTAAACTACCTGAGGTATTGTGTGAACTCATTGATTATTGTATAGATCTGGATAATCAGATAAGGGACAGAAGGACTCCAAGAGAGAAACCCAAGAGACCGTTACCTAGGTTGGCCCCTGTCTTTCAGGCACCACCAAGAGAGTTATCTCCTCCCTCTGAGCCTATGCAACTAGGCCGTACTAGGCTTACAGAGAAAGAGAGAACAAGGCGTTTTCGTGAGGGATTGTGCCTGTATTGTGGTTTGGGGGACATGTACGATTTCAATGTCCTACTCGTCCTAAGATACATGATAAGCCGGAAAACTACCGCACCTAAGGCAGCTGAGGAGACAGGCCTTGGGTGTGACGTGCATGTCTCCTGTCAAAGACACTAAACTTATGTTACCAGTATCCTTGGCTTGGGAGACCAAGACCACACATACTACCGCTTTTTTGGATTCTGGGGCTGCTGGCAACTTTATCGATGTTAACTACGCTTCTTCCATTTCTCTACCTCTGGTTGTAAGAGAGACACCCTTAGCTGTCGAAGCCATAGACGGCAGACCGTTATCCTGCCCTAGGATTACTCACGATACGGTTACAGTGGTTCTTACCACTGGTCTCTTGCATAAAGAAGAAATCATATTTCAAGTTATCCATTCACCTTCCAATCCTGTTGTACTTGGTTTCCCTTGGTTGGTGAACATAATCCTGTTATTGATTGGGCTAAGGGAGAGATACTGTCTTGGAGTCCTGCTTGTTTTGGGACTTGTTTAATACCCATTCAGCATGTCGGTGCCCTGAACACACCCACAGCTCCTCCATTGTCTACAGAGGTTCCTGACCAATATGCCGACCTCAGGGCTGTATTTGATAAAAGAGAGGCAGAGAAACTGCCTCCACATAGACCATATGATTGTGCCATAGATATTCATCCTGGTACCATGCCTCCTCGAGGCAAAGTATATTCTCTTTCCATAAAGGAGAACCAAATTATGGAGGAGTACATAAAGGAGAATTTGGAGAGAGGTTTTATCCGACGTTCCTCTTCTCCAGCAGGGGCTGGGTTCTTTTTTGTGTCTAAAAAAGAGGGAGATTTACGCCCGTGTATCGATTATAGGGGGCTTAACAAGATCACCATTAAGAACGTGTACCCTATCCCTCTCATATCAGAACTGTTCGACAGGTTAAGGGGGTCAGCAGTATACACAAATTGATTTGATTTGAGAGATCAACTTGATTTGAGAGGAGCTTACATCCTGATACGTATAAAAGAGGGGCATGAGTGGAGAACAGCATTTAACACCAGGAGTGGGCATTATGAATACTTGGTCATGCCTTTCGGTTTTTGTAATGCTCCAGCGGTATTCCAGGATTTTATTAATGATGTGCTCAGAGATTTCTTACAAACCTTTGTTATAGTATACCTAGACGATATATTGATTTACTCTCCTGATCTGAAAACCCACCATGCACATGTCAGACAGGTATTAGCAAAATTACTGGACAATGGTCTTTATTGCAAACTAGAGAAGTGTTTATTCGACATTACTACGGTGAAATTTCTTGGGTATATTATCACTCCAGAAGGTTTTGAGATGGATCCTTCTAAACTCACGGCCATCTCAGAATGGCCTCTCCCTCAAGGTCTCAAGGCCATACAGAGGTTTCTGGGGTTTTCCAACTATTATAGGAGATTTATCAAGAATTATTCCGCTGTAGCCTCCCCTATCATTAATATGACATGTAAAGGTCTGAAGAACCAGATCTGGTCTTCTCAATCCAAACAAGCATTCAAAGCCCTCAAACAAGCTTTCACTTCCGCTCCCGTGTTACGGCATCCTGATCCCAGGATTCCGTTTGTTCTTGAGGTTGATGCTTCCGAGATAGGCATTGGGGCTGTCCTGTCTCAAAGAGAGTCTCCAGGAAAACCTCTACATCCTTGTGGGTTCTTTTCAAGAAAATTATCACCAGCAGAACGTAATTATGATATCGGTAACAGAGAATTGCTTGCTATTGTGTCTGCCCTATCAGAGTGGAGACATTTGTTGGAAGGTACTCTTGACCCTTTATTGATAATTACTGATCATAAGAACCTTACGTACATCAGGGATGCTAAACGTTTGAACGCGAGACAGGCCAGGTGGTCATTGCTACTGTCTCGGTTTAATTTTGTATTGACTTACAGACCAGGTGACCGCAATGTAAAGGCTGATGCCTTATCTCGTCAATATGACCCGTATGAATCTAATACACAAGACCACAATCCTATAATTCCTCCTGAACGTATTGTGGCTTCCACAGTCTTGTCTGTCTCCTCGCCTTTCCTGGAACGCCTCCAGGCAGTTCAAGTAGGGGCTCCACCTGACAAGCCTCCAGATATGTTGTTTGTACCTGAAAAGGAAAGACAAGAATTACTCATAATGTTTCATGATTCTAAACCAGCAGGTCATCCTGGTATTACTAAGACTCTTACCAGTATCTCCAGACAGTTCTGGTGGCCCACCATGCGACAGGACGTACGTCTGTTTGTTTTGGCTTGTCAAGTCTGTGCCAGAAGCAAAACCAGTAAATCCTTGCCTGTCGGTCTATTGCAGCCTTTACCCATGCCTAAGAGGCCTTGGTCTCATCTATCTATGGATTTTATTGTGGACTTGCCGAAGTCCAAGGGTCATACTGTGGTTCTGACAGTTGTAGACCGCTTCTCCAAAATGGCTCATTTTGTCCCTCTACCTAAGCTTCCTACAGCCAAAGAACTGGCGGTTGTATTTGCTAGAGAGATTGTACGAATACATGGGGTTCCGTCTGAAATAGTCTCTGACAGAGGAGCCCAGTTCGTCTCTCGTTTCTGGAGGGTTTTCTGTGCGGAGATGGGGGTGCGATTGGCCTTCTCTTCAGCATATCATCCACAAACTAATGGGGCAGCAGAGAGGGCAAATCAGGGTCTCGAGCAGTACATACGTTGCTTTACCACACAACAACAAGACAATTGGTCGGAGTTGTTGCCCTGGGCTGAGTATGCACGTAATAACGCCATTAACGAGACCACTGGCCACTCTCCTTTTTCTGCCATCTATGGTTTTTTCCCTCCGGCTCTACCGCTTCAGTTTGCTGAACAGGCCATCCCGGCTCTCGATGACCATCTCACTCAACTGCAAGAGATTTGGAGACAGATTCGAGAAAATATGGAGCGCAATGTTGCTGTCCAGAAACGCAAGGCTGACAGGCATAGGTTACAAGCTCCCTCCTATAACGTGGGGGATAGAGTTTGGTTGTCCACTAGGAACGTGAAGTTGCGGGTGCCTTCTATGAAAATGGCACCTCGGTTTATAGGTCCATATAAGATCATTCGCCGCATTAATCCTGTGGCTTATGCTCTTGCCCTTCCTAAACATCTTCGCATGCACAACGTCTTCCACACCTCCCTACTGAAGCCTTTGTTGTGTAACAGGTACACGCGGGTCATTCCTCCTCCTCCACCTCTTCAGGTTGATGGTGAATCTGAGTATGAGGTTAGGAGGGTTTTGGATTCTAGGCTGTGCAGGGGCGCTCTGCAGTACTTGGTCGATTGGGTGGGTTATGGTCCAGAAGACTGGTCCTGGATTCCAGCTTCCGACATGTCTGCCTCTAGGTTGGTCAGGGCGTTCCATGCCTCACACCCCGATCGCCCTGGTGGTCGTCCTGCCGCTCGTCCTGTTGGTCGTCCGGTGGCCTCCCGTGGAGAGGGGGGTACTGTAACGTTGGGAGCTCCCAGCCCTACCTGTGTGCTTGAGGGCAGCATGTCTGATGCTGCTCGCTGACCAATGCCCGGTTTAAATGGAGACAGGCAGGGAGGTGGTTGCATGAGGCGCGGCTTGAGTGGGGGGCGTGGTCTGGTGAAGGTCTTTAAAAACCCTCAGTGTATTCTCAGCAGTTGCCAGATCGTGGTTATCCATACCTGAGCTCCTTGTACCTGACTGCTATATTGAATTAACCCGTTATTGACCTCTACTTGTTTCTGACTATTCTGCCTTCTGTTGCCCTAGACCATTTTCTTGTACTACACCACTGCTCTGATATCGACCCGGCTATTCCATTTGACCATTCTGAACTCTGTATTCCTGATTCTGGCTCGGCTGACTACTCCCCGTGTTGTTAACCCTTTCTGTCTAGCTAGTTTACCTGGCCAATTCTAAGGACCAGACAGTTAGAGATCTTTCACGGCTACTCTGTTGGTAGCTTCTGGGCTCTGTGGAGTGTTGGGCGTTAAGTACTGCGTGGTGGGATCTGGGAACCGTGACAGTAGTGAAGACCAGCGGTAGCTGCAGAGATAGTGGTGCTTCGTGGGTAGAATTACTCATAGGCAAATTGGAATTGCAGACGGGAGTGTAGTTATAGAACGGGGTGCACATAGTCACAAGCAGTCAAGAGTTAGAGCTCAATTAACAGGGTATAAGGAGCCAAAAGGAGGGGCGGTGTGCCCTCGGCTAGTAGAAAGAGTTGAATTGTTTATGTATTGTGTTGTGTTGAAAGTATCTGGTATTGTATGGGTTGTGATTGATTGCTGAGACTGCTGTGAGTGAATGAGCGCCTACTCGCATTGCAAGAAAGCAAACTTGAGAGTGGACTCCTGTCAGGGTGGCACCTGGCATACGCCGTGGTGGGACCCAATTGCTGGGGATTTGAGCCCTTTAGGCAGGAATGTACAGACTGTACCTTAGAATAGGCTGGTTGGTAGCAGTCCATAGCGCGGTACAAATGGGATTACGAGGTAGAATGGTCTGGACGGTCCGAGGGTCGAATAGGCGGGCAGCAAAGATGCAAGGTCGAGGGTAAATCAGGGTCTGGTACACAATTATCAACTGGAACTTACAACAGGTCTCTATAGCACAAGGTTTTGACTTGCAATGAGAAGTCAGGTTGCACAGGGGATGGAGTCTCTTTTATTAGACAGGGGGGTGTGGTGTGTGTTTGTGCTTAACTGTTGTATTTGGGATTAACCCATATAGGTGCTGGACAGGGCTGAGGCAGCCCTTTTCCTGTATGCACGCATGCAGGGAAGGTTCCTGCGCACATACAGGTACAGATCCCTGACAGAATCCCCTCCCAAAGGAGCGGCCACTGGACGATCCAAAACTGGACTCGATGCTGGGCACCTGCGGGCAAGAGGAAGAAGTTCATAATGCATAAGCAGCAGATATCGTGGTTCCAGCAGTACGGGGTGTCTTGGGTCTTGCACCTCCTCTGGTGGTGACTGTAGTCTGCAGGGGATGAGGCCACATAGCTCCACTGTACAGAGGTGTAGATTGGTGTACATCCCTCTTGGAGGCCAGCACACCCGGGGCCACAACGTCAAACATGTACTCTGACTCAGAGTCAGAGGGTGAGTCACTGAGTGGATAAAATTCCATAGCCGGATCGTACCGGGACACCGCAGGATGATGAGCCCCTCTGCGGGACGTGGCAGGGAAGGTGGTACCAAGGTATCCTGGATGCCGAGCTGGGGGTCCTTTGGAACGCCGGGCTGTTTGGAGTGGTGGTGGTTCCCCATCAGAAGACATTGTGTCCCATTCCTCTGCCCTGGAATCGTGTGGAGAGCATCATGGTGACTCTTGCTGGCTGGGAGCGATGGGAGTAACTGTCAGTGCTACCTGGGTAGTCCTGGGCAACGTTGCGGCTTGCCTGATGTTCAGAGCTTCCTCAAATCGTGCCAGATCTTCCCTACGCACCACTGTGCCTGTGGATGCGTAGACACAGTCAGGTGATATAGGGTCTGGGGAACAGATGGTGGAAGCAACAGTTCAGTCTATGCATGCAGGTTCTGGGGTGGTACAGGTATTAACAGATCCTGGCACCAGGAAGGTTCCCTGTACACAGAGAGGAGCCTCTGCCTTAAGTGCGTTGTGCTTTCTGGGTGCAGGTTTCGGGGTTCCAGCAGCACTGGTCATGAGGTGCTGCCTGGGAGTGATGGGAGGCGTACCTGGGGTCTGCAAAGTCATAATGTCCTGGGTGGTATCTCTTGGTACCTGCTCTAGGTCCTCGTACTCAGAGGAGAGGCGACCAAACGGCAAGAAATCATCCAGAGAGTCATAGCCAGCACCGTCCACTTCACAGATCGCCGGGTCTTGCTGGCTGAGAGTGGTTGTACCTGGAGTCTGGACACACATAATCTCCATAGGGACAGGAGGGTCAGGCTCCCCGGACACTGGGTACCCTTGCTCTATATACTCAGACTCCAGGACTTCTGTTGGTTCTGTCTCCATGGGCAGTACTTTGACCTCATCCTCCTCGGAGTTAGCCTCCAGGGACACCGAATCTTTAGGTACCCTGGGTATGGGTCGTGTGGGGGCAGGTTTCGGTGCAGGAGGTAACCTGGGAGCTGGCTTGGGCACTTTCTCAGGTCTTTTCACCAGTGCAGACATTGGTGATTTTGCAGATCTGGGTTCAGGTGCAGGCACGGTAGCTTTCACCGGTTGGGGCGGCGGTGCAGGCTTGATCACCTTACCAGGCTTATTCATTGCAGCAGACTTGGAAATTGCTGCAGGCTTAGGCCCTGGTGCAAGCCTGGTCTCTTCACGCGGGGGCAGCGTGATCTTGACACGGAGCGTATTTTTGGGCATATGAGGCTTGTCAAATCTTTGCCCAGGGTCTTGTTTCTTGGATGGTCTTATGGGGCAGTCTATCAAAAAATGATTGGAACCCCCGCAGTACAGGCATAGCTTCTGGTCTATTCTTCTGGTACGCTCATCTGGCGTCAGCTGGCCTCTAGGTCTCTTCCCTGGGGGAACATATACCTTGGGAAGGGCACTCCTTAGAGTGTCCATTAAGGCCCATATATCTTCCAGCATAATACATAATTTGTAGGCCAGATCTTCCAGGATTGGGGGTATTCCTGCAGGCTCAGTTTCTGGACTTCTCATTCTGTCAGGGTGGCACCTGGCATACGCCGTGGTGGGACCCAATTGCTGGGGATTTGAGCCCTTTAGGCAGGAATGTACAGACTGTACCTTAGAATAGGCTGGTTGGTAGCAGTCCATAGCGCGGTACAAATGGGATTACGAGGTAGAATGGTCTGGGCGGTCCGAGGGTCGAATAGGCGGGCAGCAAAGATGCAAGGTCGAGGGTAAATCAGGGTCTGGTACACAATTATCAACTGGAACTTACAACAGGTCTCTATAGCACAAGGTTTTGACTTGCAATGAGAAGTCAGGTTGCACAGGGGATGGAGTCTCTTTTATTAGACAGGGGGGTGTGGTGTGTGTTTGTGCTTAACTGTTGTATTTGGGATTAACCCATATAGGTGCTGGACAGGGCTGAGGCAGCCCTTTTCCTGTATGCACGCATGCAGGGAAGGTTCCTGCGCACATACAGGTACAGATCCCTGACAACTCCCAATGTACGTTTCCGGCTCAGGCGACTGCAGTCCGGCTACTGACGGAGGAAGCGAGTCAGATATATATGAATTGTTGACTGAAGTACCAGACAGTAAATTCTAAGTGTTTTTGCTAAAGAGTAATATCTGCATTGTAAAAAGGTTACTGTTTTTTTAAGAGTAACAATGGGTAACGGGTCATCCAAGCCCAAAAAGGTAAAGAAGGGTGAGACGCCCCTAGGGTATATGGTGTGGAATTTTGAAGCACTATATACAACACATGATTATGGTGTAAAATTAACTAAAGAAAAGTTAACGGGAATGTGTACAATGGCGTGGCCACTGCTGGTTCCAGAGTGGCCAGAGCAGGGGTCAATGGACCCGGAGCTAATACAGAAAGTGTATTCCCAAGTAACCAGGAAATGCGGACATCCTGAGCAGTACCCATATACAGATATATGGAAGTATTGTGTAAAGGATAAGAGTCATTTTATAATGATGGCGGGACATAACAAGAAGCAGGTACCCCCCCAATAAAGAAAATAATAAAAAGAAAAGACCGGTGTTGGTAGAACAACCGGAGGAGATTGATTCTCTGCCCCCGCCCTATCCATCATATTATGGGGCAGCTAGAGAAGTTTTGTGTGTCACGGTTGCGAAGGCGGGCGGCTGCTACTGCTCCGCCGGCTTTCTCCGCTCCAGCGGGCGGAGTTGCGGAGGAAAATGAGGGGGCAGTGGGTGGAAGAGACAGAGAGGTCCCACCAGGAAAGATCGAAATGCCCGATGGGAGCATATATAAATTGGTAGACCAAGAGGACAGTGATGATAATGATGGGAAGAAAGTCTCCGGCTATGCAGTGGTTTCAGCAGAAGAGATTATCGAAGCAAATCCACTACCAGGCCACACATCTGCACAATTGGCTGAAATAACAGCCCTAACCAGAGCTCTAGAAATCTCCGAAGGTAAAAGGGTGAATATCTACACTGATTCCAAGTACGCTTTCATGACAGTCCATGCACATGGTGCACTCTACAAAGAAAGAGGCCTACTTACTTCTTCAGGACAACAAATCAAGTATGAGGCTGAAATCGCAGCCCTTCTAGAGGCTGTATGGAAACCAAGTGCTGTCAGTATTATGCATTGTCGTGGCCACCAGAAAGGTCATGATGAAATCCCAAAAGGCAACAGGCGGGCTGACCAGGCCGCAAAGGCTGCTGCAAAACCATTGTTGACAATTGATCAAGCCAAAGTTCTGCTCTGCAAGCAAGAGCCTCAACCTCTCATGCCAAATTATGAATTTTATATGAATTGGAGAAAATTTGAACCCAAAGGCGAGTTTATTGAAATTATACTGCACAAATGGCAAGATGAGTATGAATTGTTAGAACTAAATCATGACTACATCCAATGGCTTTTCCCAACCCAGTTTCAAGGTCGAAATTTTTACTCTACTCCTCTGAATCCTCAAGAGACACGCCTAATGATTAACACCTCAGAAGTTCAGCAAAGACTGCGCAGAGCATACAAAATGATGCTGAAATTCTTCGGCGTAAAAGTAATGGGGGACTATGGAGAAGATACAAAAGAAACCGAAGTTGAACGAGCAGAAAATTCGAGAGAATGAACCGCAAAGACTTTGATGTCCAAACTGTGCCAAGAGATGCTATTAGGCTGGTTGGATGTGCTGCCGATAGTCCTATTGCACATTAGGTGCAGTCCAACCCCCCGATTGAAGCTAAGTCCGTACTAACTCATGTTTGGACGGCCTACCCCTCTGATTAATGAACTAAGGGGGGACCTTCGGGCATTGGGGAAAACTAAACTAAATGATCAGGTTGTACTGTTAGGTAAATCAATGCAGAAATTGCCGGAAATGTTTTTTTTGTTTTTGAAATTCCGGTGGGGAGAGATTGGGTTTATGTGACTGTGAAAAGAATTGCCCAAGGGATTTTGATATTTGGGGCAATTCTGGTACTGATTTTGTTTCTTGCACATCTGATTTATGGACTATCACGTGAAGCATGTCCCAAGTGTCCAAGCATCACCAAAAATCAGAATGGCACATACCCGGTGATGGAGAACCGTACCATGTGGAGACAAAAGCGAGAGGCGCTATCTGGAACCCAGCTGAAAGGACACTTATTTGTGCAATTTAAATAAAAAGTCTGGGCAAACCACGTGTTGGGTGTGTAGTAGACTGCACCCAGAGACAATTCATATACCATTTGCATCTGTCCCAATGAATTTGAGTATGTTTGCATCAGAAAATGTTACAGTACAGACAGTTGATATGTCAAGAGAGAAACCAGAACCATTCAGTCCTGGGCATCCTATAATAGGACCAGTGTACCAACCAGAGTGGTGTTTTCAACTAGGCCCAGATAGAGAGATAAGTAATGAGGGTGGGGCGTGCAACTCAAGTCAGTTCAACTGGACATCGTACATTTACATATTCAGAACAGGACTGAAGGCACATTATATATACATACGATACAGGCAGTTCACTAGCGAACAGGAGGAAGAGATTGCGAACGCAACCAGTGGAAGGCAGGATATAGGGGACATGATGAGACGGTTGAGACAGTTTGCAATAGCAATAACAAAGGGAACACTATATTCATCACCATTTATAGTGAAAGGAGGATATCAGGTGTGTTGTAAAGGAGTGTGCTACACATGGGTACCACATACAGTGACGGGAATGTGTTATTTGGCTAAATTGATCCCGATCCAGAAGGTAAGGGGGGAGGACACTAATTCAGATACAATACTTCACCCTAGGTACCCACTAGTGTTTGAGAGACAGAAGAGAGAGTTGTTTAAGAAAGCGGATTGAGTGTGGGCTTGGCTTCCGGCCTGGACTGGATGGGCAAGAGAGTTGATGGCAAGAATGAACAGTTATGCCAGTTTGATGGATGAGATTTTGAATAAGACTAGTTGGGATATTCAGTTGTTGAATCTGGAAGTACGAGAGATACGAAAGGTGCAAATGATACACAACATGGCACTGGAACAGATTAGTGCAGCTCTGAATGGGTTGTGTGAGATGACGATGCACTATGAATGTTGCACATTCATCAAGAATGCTACACATGATGTCCCTGATTATTATCAGGTAATTCAAGATCACCAAGAAAAGGTAGCACAGTTGCAGGACACAGCAAGGAGGATCGCTGCTGAAGGCTGGAATCCACTTCGTGGGTTCGGAGCAATCGGAGATTGGTTTGGATCCATTCTGAGATTTATTTCACAGATTGGATCTATGATTCTGATGGTAGTGGTGATCTTGGTTGTAGGGGCACTGCTGTATCGTATAGGGCTTTGCCTCCGGCCGCTATGCAAGAAGGCACTGACACCCACACAGACACATAATATACCACTGATTATCCCACAAGGTATGTTCCCGACAAAAACAGGCCCCCCCAAAGTATGAGGAACTCGAGAATAAAAATAGTGAGGTGTAATGGCTACAAGTCTCAGGAGAAGAGCCTGAGGCTTGAGCCAAGGGGGGAATGTAGTGGAAATAGGCTGGAAGATGGCCGCTATTATAAACCAGACGACCATCTTGCTCAGAATATTGGTTCACTTGTATATAACTAGGCAGGTTTTTAGCTGAAACTAGAATGAGGTATACGTAGAAATTTAGGAATGTGTTTAGATTAGCAGAAAAAGCAATTAAAGCCCTATGAAAGATCTCTGCTGTTCCTGGCACGGAGGAGAAAAGCGAAGTAGATACTCCAAGGTCGTTGGGGCCCGCAGAAAGACAAAGGAGTATAGAGATCAGACCAGTGCCATCTGTAACAAGTAATTGTAGGCTCAGGGAGGGGGGCGCAGCCCGGAACAGTGAGAGACAACTAATTCATGATTTATTGAAACTAACACAAAGTTTCCCAATTTACGGCTATGACGGAATAGAGATGTTGTTCCGCCTGCGGGTGTGCTCAATCTGCGTGACCCTGTCGCTTTCCGCTGGCCCGACTACCGAGTGGCGCCCACTCGGCGTCTCGTGCGGCCTGGCGTGACCCTAGGGTAGGGTTAGCGGGCGGTGGAGGGGACCCCTGCCTGGAACCAGTCCGACCACTGAGCCATACAGCACTCAGCGTCCCGAGCAACTGGTTCCTTGTCCTGGCGAGTGTGGGACGCCTGCGGGAATCAGCCCTAGCGGCCGCGGAGGAAGATTCGGATCTTATGGGGAAACGTTTCGGTTCTTAGGTGGGAAACGTTTCCGATCCGGGGGCGGGTGTCTCTTCGGATCTTGAGCGGTGGTGATTCGAGTCGGGGAGGGTTGGCGGGTCGGATCGGAACTGGAGGGCTTCGGATCGGTAGGGAGGGTGCTTCGGATCTGGTGGGACCAGTGGGAAGTTCGGGCCTTACCGCAACTGTCGATGCGCGGCTCCCGGCGGGGCCGTTCGGTTCGGATCGCTGTACTTCTCCGATCGAATATTCCTGAGCAGCGCCTCTGCCCTGATGCTCGATGCAGGGTCGGCGCGCTCGATTCGGATCGGATGGGCACCGTACTCTGAGGCCGCGGAGGACACTCAGATCCGAAATACGGCGGAGAATCAAGCCACACCAGACAAAGCTGAATGCACTGTAGGAACTGGGTTTATTGTTTACAGTACAGGCTTTTATTACTTCTTATCATAATTAGAATACAATGGGACTCCTTGCCCGCCCTCCAGGACCCATTGGCCCTTAGCCTTCAGGGAGTCGCCAATTCGGACCGGATGGTCCGAATCGGCCATTTTACGATTCGAACCGGATGGTTCGAATCGGCCATTTTCCGAATCGAAATTCCAACTGCGCCACAAGGATCGGAAAATGGCGGCGAGCAAGGCAAACACAGGGGAAAATACATTACACCATAACCAACGGGAAAACACTTTATTAACACCACACAATGTCATATCTAAATAAAAACTGGTAAACGGGGTGCGTGCCACCACACCCAAGTGTCCATGTCCCCACTGTCACTGCACCGCCCCTGGCTGAGGGTGCTGGGCCATCCCGTGACACTCCTCCCCCTCCCCAAGGTCCGACGCACTCGGTTGGACCCCACCGGGTCGTACCGAGGTAGTCGGGGCTCCCCAAACCCCTGGTTCCCGGGCCGACTGTCGCGATAACCCATCCGCGTTACCGTTCTGCGACCCGGGCCGATATTGGATGGAAAAGTTGAAGGGTTGGAGAGCCAGGCTCCACCGCAACAGGCGGCCGTTCTCCCCCGCCACTCGGTTGAGCCATACCAAGGGGTTATGGTCGGTCATCACGGTGAAGGACCGACCGTAGACGTAGGGTTGGAGCTTCCGTAGGGCCCAGACCAGGGCCAGGCACTCCTTCTCCACGGCAGCATACCCCACTTCACGTGGCAACAACTTCCGGCTAATAAACGCCACCGGATGATCCCCCCCGTCGTCCCCCACTTGACTCAGGACAGCTCCCAGTCCGAACATGGACGCGTCTGTTGTGGACAATAAAACGTTTATTATAGTTGGGAGCTGCCAGCAGGGGAGCTTGGGTCAGGGCGGCCTTCAATTGTCGAAAAGCCTGTTCGCACTCCGGGGACCACAGGACTTGGCGGGGCAGGGATTTCTTGGTCAGATCAGTCAGGGGTTTGGCCAGGTCACTGTAGTGGGGTACAAATTTCCTGTAGTACCCCGCGCGGTGCCCAGGAAGGCGAGGACCTGAGTCTTGGTCACAGGAGTGGGCCAATCCAAGATAGCCTCTATCTTGGCGGGCTCCGGCCGCTGTATCCCGCACCCCACCCGGTGGCCCAGATACTGCACCTCGGCCATCCCCACCTTACACTTCTCCGGCTTTAGGGTCAGGTTGGCGTCTCTAATCCGGCCCAGGACAGTCCCTACATGCTCCAGATGTTCCTCCCAGGTCTGGCTATAGATGGCTATGTCATCCAGGTACGCGCAAGCGAATCCCTGGAGGCCATCGAGGAGGCGATCGATTAACCGCTGGAAGGTAGCAGGGGCGTTTCTCATCCCGAACGGCATGACCCGAAACTGGTACAGGCCGAACGGGGTGATGAAGGCCGACTTCGGGGTCGCCTCCTCGGCAAGGGGAATCTGCCAATACCCCTTGCACAGATCCACCGTGGTCAGAAAATGACCCCCGGAGATCTGGTCTAGCAACTCGTCGACTCGGGGCATCGGATAAGCGTCCGTAACAGTACAGTCGTTTACCCGCCGATAGTCGACGCAGAACCTGGTGGTACCGTCTTTTTGGGCACCAGGACCACGGGCGACGCCCATGGGCTGGCCGACGGCTCAATGACCCCCAGCTCCAACATCTCCCGGATCTCAGCCCGCATGGACTCGCGGACTGCTTCCGGGATCCGGTAGGCGGGCTGTCGGAGTGGTCTCTGGCCGGGGTGTCCACCTGATGGACGGCCTGGTCCGTACATCCCGGAAGGGCCGAGAAAACCCCCGGATAGGCGAGCAGCAGCCGCCGCGCCTGCGCCTGTTTCTCGGGCCCTAGCTCCTCCCCCAGCTGCACCTGCTCCACCCCGGAAGGCTGCTTAGCTACCCCCGGGAGTTCCTCCAAGGGAAAGGGCTCCACCTCCTCGGCCGCCGGCGCACATATGGCGTCCACCGACTCTGGCCGCTCATGGAAGGCCTTCAGCATATTGACGTGGAACGTCCGCTGGATTCTGGTGTCCGCGCAGCTCACAACCACATAGGTGGTATCCCCCAGCTGGGTTACCACCTTGTAGGGACCTTGCCAGGCCGCCTGCAGCTTGTTCTGCCGCTGTGGTTTCAACACCAGAACCTTCTGTCCCACACAGAACGAGCGGCTGCACGCAGCGCGATCGTACCACGCCTTCTGCTGAGCCTGGGCCGTCTCCATGTTCTCCTGCACGAACCCCTGGAGGTCCGCCAAGCGCTCCCGCAACTTCAGAACGTACTCCACCACGGGAACACCGTCCTCCGCCGGCGGCCCCTCCCACTGAGCCCTAACCAGATCCAGAGGACCTCGCACCCGGCGTCCATACAGCAGCTCAAAGGGTGAGTACCCGGTGGATTCCTGCGGAACCTCCCGGTAAGCGAACAGCAAGTGGGGAAGATACTTCTCCCAGTCCCTGTTCTCATGCACAAAGGCCCGGATGAGCTGCTTCAGGGTCCCATTAAACCGCTCGCACAGCCCGTTGGTCTGGGGGTGATACGGGGCGCTGTGCAGCGCCTTAACGCCACAGAGACGCCAGAGCTGTTGGGTGAGCTCAGCGGTAAACTGGGTACCCTGATCGGACAGGATTTCTCGGGGAAACCCTACCCTCGTGAACACCCTGAGAAGCGCGTCCGCTACGGTGTCCGCCTGGATGTTGGCCAAGGCCACAGCCTCGGGGTACCGGGTGGCATAATCCACCACGGTAAGAATATACCTCTTACCAGTGGCACTGGGCCGTGGTAACGGCCCTACGATGTCAACCGCCACCCGGCTAAAGGGCTCCTGGATGATGGGCATGGGGTGCAGGGGCGCCTTCGGATGGTCCCCAGCCTTCCCAGCTTTCTGGCAAACTGGGCAGGTGCGGCAATAGTCGCGCGGTGTCGTTGCTAAGCGGGGCCAGTAGAACGCGCGCGCCAACCTGTGCCGGGTCTTCGACTGGCCTAAGTGACCTGAAAGGGGAATGTCGTGGGCCAAGCGCAGAAGCTCCTGCCTGGGTCCTTGCGGCACCACCAGCTGCTTCTGCGGAATCTGCTTCTTCTTGGCCCCCTCCCTCACGGTGTAGCGGTACAGCAGCCCGTCCTCCCACTCCACCTTGTCTTTCCCCTGGCCGTCCAGACCCTGCCCAGCCCGGTCCCGGTAGCCCTGTAATGTGGGGTCGGTTTGCGTCTGGTGGCGCAGAGTCTCCGGGGTGCACCACGGGGAAGGGAGGACAAGCGCGAGGGAACAGCATCGGGTCCGTCGAGGTCGGGGAGGGGGTGACGGACTGGGAGGTCGAGAAGGGCCTGGGGTTCTGGCCTGTCGGGGAGGTCGAGGAGGTCGGTAAGGTTGGGGGTCGGAGGTCGAGGCGGTTTGGGGGGTTTGGGAGGTTTGGGAGGTCGGGATGGTGTTGGTGGAGGTCTCACCTGGGTCCCGTCTCGGAGTGCCCTGGTCGTGGCGTCGGCTCTGTTGCCTAGTGGTAACCGGGGTAGCTGCATCTGTGGAGTAAGCGGATACTAACTGCCCCAGATCATTCCCCAGGAGCACCTCGGCCGGCAGGTGTCTCAGCAACCCCACCCGCACCTCTTTCTCCCCGTTCCCCCAGTCCAGGTACACCCGGGCCGTCTCCAGCCGGAGCACTTTCCCTCCCGCCACCCGTACCGCTACAGTGCTCTGCAGGCGGTCGCTTGGCGGGACCAAGTGTGGCCGGACGAGGGTGATGGTCGCCCCGGAGTCTCGCAGCCCCTCAGCGGGCCGCCCATTTATCCACACCGCCTGGCGGTGTGTCGGCGGTTGTCATCCGCGGCGGCTTGCACGGGGTCGGCTTCGTGCAACTGCTCCCACCATTCCTCCGGGGCCTCCGGCCACGGAGCTCCGGCGTCGCAACAATGGGCCGCCAGCGATGGCCTGCCGGCCGGCCGGGTCAGTTCCGGGCGGTTGGGGCAATGTTGTTTGTAGTGCCCCTCCTGGTTGCACCCGTAACAGCGGACATTAGCCATGTTGGTGGGCCGGCTGGGAGCCCGTGCTACAGGCGCCCGGACCACTGGTGGTGGAGGTGGTGGAAGTAGTGGGGTGGGTAGAATGGGACGGCTGGCCAAGGGCCGCTCCCCCCCCGTCAGCTTCCGGGTGTCCGTGTACTCGTCGGCCCAGGTGGCCGCTTGCTGCACCGTGTAGGGCTTCTTATCGCGCACCCACTCTCGGACAGCGGAGGGTGTGTGCTCGAAGAACTGCTCGAGCAGCAGCAGTTGGGTGATCTCGGCCACCGACTCCGCTTGGCTTCCCGAGAGCCAGGTGCGCAGGTCCCTCTGCAGCCGATGGGGCCACTCCACGTGAGTGGCGCCACTGGGCCGGCGAGAATTCCGGAACTTCATCCGGCTGGCTTCAGGGGTCACGGCATACCTACTCAGCAGCGCCTGCTTGACGTGCGAGTAGCTAGTGGCCTCGTCATCCGGCACCGTGCGATAGGCCTCGGCGGCCCGACCGGTCAGCTTGCTCGCCAGGATCCGGATCCAATCGGCGCGGTGCACTTCATGCACCCGACACAGGCGCTCAAAGTCCTGGAGATAGCTTTCGATCTCTCCTCGGCTTCCCGGAACTCCTTGAACGCCTGGAACGGCACTTTCCGGTCGGAATATCGGTCCGATGGCGAGCGGCTACTCCGCCGGCTTCGCACTTCGGCCAGCCGCAGTTCGTGCACCCGCTCTCTCTCCCTCTCTTCTTCCTGACCGAGTTCCCGACCCAGTTTCCTCAGTTCTGCTTCCGATGGAGCCGGACCCATCATGGAGATCCGCTCCCGCATCTTCCGGCAGAATTCGCTATCCTCGGCCTCAGCGGGGACGGCAGCCGGTACTGGGTCTGCGGGCAACTCCGCGAACGCCTCCGCCTGATCTATCCTCCTCAACTCCTCTATCAGGGTCTCCCGACTCTTGGAGCCCGGGACACCGCCCCGATTCTCCAACATCCCGCGCAGGACGTCCCGCTTATAGGCAGAATATTTGATCATGACGAGGGTCCCCCTGGGGTCTGCAGAGAGCGATCCCACCGCTGCCACCAGTATGACGGAATAGAGATGTTGTTCCGCCTGCGGGTGTGCTCAATCTGCGTGACCCCGTCGCTTTCCGCTGGCCCGACTACCGAGTGGCGCCCACTCGGCGTCTCGTGCGGCCTGGCGTGACCCTAGGGTAGGGTTAGCGGGCGGTGGAGGACCCCTGCCTGGAACCAGTCCGACCACTGAGCCATACAGCACTCAGCGTCCCGAGCAACTGGTTCCTTGTCCTGGCGAGTGTGGGACGCCTGCGGGAATCAGCCCTAGCGGCCGCGGAGGAAGATTCGGATCTTATGGGGAAACGTTTCGGTTCTTAGGTGGGAAACGTTTCCGATCCGGGGGCGGGTGTCTCTTCGGATCTTGAGCGGTGGTGATTCGAGTCGGGGAGGGTTGGCGGGTCGGATCGGAACTGGAGGGCTTCGGATCGGTAGGGAGGGTGCTTCGGATCTGGTGGGACCAGTGGGAAGTTCGGGCCTTACCGCAACTGTCGATGCGCGGCTCCCGGCGGGGCCGTTCGGTTCGGATCGCTGTACTTCTCCGATCGAATATTCCTGAGCAGCGCCTCTGCCCTGATGCTCGATGCAGGGTCGGCGCGCTCGATTCGGATCGGATGGGCACCGTACTCTGAGGCCGCGGAGGACACTCAGATCCGAAATACGGCGGAGAATCAAGCCACACCAGACAAAGCTGAATGCACTGCAGGAACTGGGTTTATTGTTTACAGTACAGGCTTTTATTACTTCTTATCATAATTAGAATACAATGGGACTCCTTGCCCGCCCTCCCAGGACCCATTGGCCCTTAGCCTTCAGGGAGTCGCCAATTCGGACCGGATGGTCCGAATCGGCCATTTTACGATTCGAACCGGATGGTTCGAATCGGCCATTTTCCGAATCGAAATTCCAACTGCGCCACAAGGATCGGAAAATGGCGGCGAGCAAGGCAAACACAGGGGAAAATACATTACACCATAACCAACGGGAAAACACTTTATTAACACCACACAATGTCATATCTAAATAAAAACTGGTAAACGGGGTGCGTGCCACCACACCCAAGTGTCCATGTCCCCACTGTCACTGCACCGCCCCTGGCTGAGGGTGCTGGGCCATCCCGTGACAACGGCCAATTAATGGAATGTCTTTGTATTAGCCAAAGGGAGGTATTAACCCACGTGGGGTGGGAGAGTGTCATCGGGAGGTGGGCTAATTGGGATGTACCTAATTATGTATTTGGGGTATGAGATTGGATGTCACGAGGGACTCAGGGCTCATTCTTTGCGATTGAATCCTGTTTGAGCATCTGTTGTGATATCACAATAAAGTTTGCCTTTCCTGAAGAGACTCGTGTTCAGACAATCCTTGCTCGTGTCCGGTCCGGCCTCATCCCGAGTGAACCCGTCTGATTCCGGTTACACTGTGACATATTAGTGGGTCAGCGGCATGTCTCTAGTATGTAGCCACACTGAGGAGTAGGGCAAATAATGCCCCAATGCATTGACGCGGAGCATCAATTATCCATCTGCACCTCCTCAGTCACTTTGGGTGGCGCTAGGACCCGCGCGTCCTCTCAGTCAGTCGCCTTTACACTGTGGCAGTGCTGGGAGGAAGTGATCATATAACATCACTTCCTCCCAGCTCTCCAAGTTGCCTTGGATGGAAGGCGCAGAGCAAGCCCCCCTGTTTCTCGCTCAAAGAAAGCCATGCAAAGGAACGTGGAATGATGGGGGGAGAAGAACATGATAAAGGGGGAGAAGAACATGAAAAGCATGGAGGGAGATGATAAGGTGGAGATGAATAATTATGACCTACAAAGCTCTCACTAACTCAGCTCCCCACTACCTGTCCTCACTAATCACCAAATACACCCAGCCCGCTCCCTAAGGTCAAACAGTGACCTGCACCTAGCTTCTCCCCGCATCACCTCTTCCCATAATAGCCTGCAGGATTTCTCACGCACAGCCCCATCCTCTGGATTGCTCTCCCTGGTACTGTCAGACTCTCTCCTAGTTTCCCTTCCTTCAAACACTCGCTTAAGACACTCCTATTTAAGGAAGCCTACCACCCGACTCACGTAACCAGTCCATCACTCTCACCTTGCAGTCCTCTCCCCCTGTTCCACCACCAACACTTCTAGATTATAAATTCCCACACGAAATAGGGCCCTCGTTTCCTTCTGTACTGGTTTGTAAAATGTTGTTCAATGTATTGTAACCCTGTCTATGTTGTGCCCACTGTACAGCGCTGCGGAATATGCTGGCGCTTTATAACTAACGAATTATAATAATAATATGAAAAGGATGGAGGGAGATGGACATGATAAGGGGAGATGGACTGAGTTTGCTAGTAACACTGAATTACCATGTCACCAAATGATGCATGTCTAAAAGGTGTGTGACGAAACGTTTGGAATGCTCTGCTTTCCTCAAACCGCCGAGAGCCACTGGATTAGCTGGATGCTAAAGCCTCCAGCTCCCGCTGTAGTCATGTGATATCATTTAGTGCCGGGATCTCAAACTCTAGTCCCCAGATGCTTTTTGCCTACAATTCTCAGAACAATGCAATAAATGGACATAGAGTTAAAGGTGGTGTAGTTCAGAAACATCTGTGGGCAGGGCTGGACTGGGACAAAAAAGAGGCTCTGGACCTCATCCAGACCAGCTAACTCCGATATGCAAACACGCAGTGCCGGATTAAGATCTCAATGGGCTGGAGCTAAAGATTTTGTGGCATTTAATGAAATGAAAACATCAATGAAATGAAAAAATAAAAACAACAATGAAGTGAAAAAAAAGAAAAAAGAAAAATCTCTAATAAAATACAAAAAATACTAAAGGATCTTTTAAAAAAATTGCAAAATAAAACGTAATTTTGCAAAATATAATAAGAATGGTGTTAAAAAAAAAGGCACCACCAGGTTCGGCTGCCAGGCAATACCCAGGCGCGGCCGGCCCCAGGCGATCCCTAGCCTCGGTAGGCGGCCAGGCCCAGGCGATCCCCACTCCCAGGCCATCCCCGGGCTCATTCGGTGACTAGGCCCAGCCGATTCCCAGGCTCGGCCAGGCCCAGGCGATCCCCAGGTTTGGCAGGCCCAGACACGGATGGCACCCTGGCCACTGAGCCATCGGCCCACCCAGGGCCAGATTTGCATCTCAGTAGCCTGTAGGCACAGAAATGTGGCTCACATGACCACTGACAGCCAATCACACTGCGCTAATTGAGGGCCCTCAGCAAGCTCTGTCCATGGAAGGGTGATACAATTTAGTTAATTAAAATACACCTCAGTTGCACTGTATCTGCAATATCTCATTAGGGGAGTGGTACAGATCAATGCAATATTTCCTCTCTTGATGATATATGCAGTTTTTATCTTACCCTGATCCAGTAAGAGGCACCTCCATGTTTCAACCTCCATGGGCGGAGCTAAACTGGGGGCTGTGGTGCAACCATTGACTTATTAGGAATGTACAAAGCTGTACTTTCCTGACCTAAATCCTAAAAGGCTGGTCAGTGCAAGCTGGTTGACAGCTTTTGGGTGTGGGGCTGTCAGGCACGCTCACGTACCTGAGGGTGGACGAACGGTTAGCCCTAAGTGAAAACAGGAGCCTCGAGTACGTAGGAGAGAAACCAGTCCTTGTAGTGGCTGGGTTAACACAAATAATGAGGGCTGCCCTGTACTCAGGCCAACACCAACCAAGGGTACGTAGCGGCTGTGCCGGTAAAGCAAGATAGAGTCACAATGCGGTACCAGTCCTTATAGTGGCTGGGTTTCGCACAAACAGGAGGTGAACCTATAAGGCAGGGACACAAGGAGGACAGGAACCAGTCCTTAGAGTGGCTGGTGTAAACGCTGGTAAGCCAGGAACGTATATCAGAAAGCAATAGGGTATAGGCGAAAACAGAGTCGAGTAACAAGCCGGGTCAAGGGGTATAGAGGTACACAAGTCGAGAGAGATAGCCAGGTCATACACAGTAAGTCAATTTGAGTGAAATAAACGAGCACTTAAGGGTCAGACAGGCAAAACCACGAAAGGGCACTGAGGAATGGGAAAAGCAAGTTTAAATTTGGTGCCTTGCCTGCTGATTGGTCCTTCGCGGTCACATGGAGATTGGTGACGTCGCGCCGCCGGGAGGGCTAAATCCGGAACTGCCGGCGGCGCGCGCGCCTACTGCGCGCACACAGGACTCGGAGAGGACGCCGACCCCGGAGCCGGGAAGAAGGATGCCGGGTCGGCGGCCCGGCGGGACGCCGAGCCGGCGGCGCCCGCCGAGCCCTGACAGGGGCTAAATCAGCCTCCTGTTAAATCCACTGGGAGGGGGGTACAGTCAGTTATCCATGTCCATTTAAATAACATCAAATGGTCATTGTGGCTAGAGTGTCCTTTTAAATACCAGTAGAGTTTGGTGAAATCACAGACACCTGGCTCTGATAACTCATGAGACTTGGACAAATAAGTAACTTTTATCATTAAAATAGTAATAATAATAACAACAACAAATTAGTAACAGTTTATGATCTAGAGTAGAGACAAATTGTGGTCTGCTGATGTGCAATTAGACCTGGAGGCTCCTTGGGAGTAACTATACACCTTTGTTAATCGGGACCTTAGACAATCTGTGCTTTAGTTAATGCAATATATTACAATCACCATTGGTGCTATGCTTTCAAGATAAGATACTGGTAGATTGTCATTGCCAGTAAGATTGTACAATTTCTGGACAATTGATTAACCCTCTAGAAGCTTAATATCATATTCAATTTATATGTTTTTATGGTGTATGAGTGTCAAGCTTTATGATTTTTCCACAATTTCCCAGCTTGAAAAGGAACTTCAAACATCATCGCCGGAAATAATAACTGGATTCCACTCTTCATTCACTTGCATTTAAATTTATTCTCAGTAAATTGGGTAGTAAATTAAGTAGCTGTAGATTGAGTAGTAAACTGAATAGCTGATTAAATTATTAGATGAATAGGTGAATAGTAGGGATGAGCCGAACACGCCCGAGTTCGGTTCGTATTCGAACCCGAACTTTCCAAATGTTCGAATCCTAACCCGAACTCGAACTCAATACAAGTCAATGGGGCTGAAAATTCGGTTTTTAGAGTGCCCTCCAAGAGGGCATATATGCTAGATATTTGCCATAAAAGGTGTATGGGGGTCTGGGTAGTGTCCTGGGGGACAGGAAACAAGGACAAAAAGTAAAAAAAATACGTTTTTAAAGGGACAGTGAGTTTTCCATGAAATAAGGGTTAAAAATAAAAACGAAAAATTCCTTCAAATATCGTGCCTAGGAGGTCCCCATAACCTGCCCGTGAAGTGGCGGATTTCTAGGATGTATAGAAAAACGTAAAAAAAAAAATTACGTTTCAAAAGTCGGTAAATGCTTTTCCTTTAATCTATCCATAAACAACTGCTTGGGGCGGCAGTCTGTATGAAAAGAGGAGACATTTTCGGACACGCAGAAAAAGTTTAGTGATTTTTTGGCTAAATTATTGTGAAACTTATGCAGGCTTTGGATGAAAGTAACAATAGGTGCTTTAAGGCTGGGGTCAGACTAGCGCACTTTTAACGTGCGTTTAGGCGCACTTAATCTTGGCCGCACTAGCAGCAAATGACACGCAATGACGGCCAATATACGAAGTACGGCCACACGAAAGTCCGGCTGCGCAAAGCAAGTGGAAAATGAACGTATTATTTTGAGAACGCTGAACCGCTAGTACTGACGTACAGAGTGCGCTGCATCCGCATAGCGGCATGTGTGCGTGATTAGGAAACGTCAGACGCTGCTCATGTCCGGCCAACATAATGTCCAGACACCCAAAGTTTCCTGGTTTGGATCCGTAAAAAATCACGCACAAAAATGCGCATCGTATGACCGTTTAAGCGCTTTCCGTGAAAAAACACCTCAATGCGTTCGGACGCACTTTTTGACGTTCACTGCGAAAAATGCGTTCATTTGACCCTAGCCTAAAATTGGGCCTTTAGCGTCGGCAACAGTGCCGTCACACAGTCTCACCCCTCTGAGGATATGAATATGATACAGGCGTCAGTGGCAGTGCAGCCAAATATTGTGCCTTTGGTGCCAGGCCAGCAAGTGCCATCATACAGTAACCCCTCTGTGGTATTGTGGAAGAGTGCAGGGGTGGACCATGCGATCAGGGCCGGTGCTAGACTATTTTGCGCCCTAGGCAAGACCAGCTACTTGCACCCCCCAAAAAAAAAAAACGACACAACATGAAACTGCTAAATTTCTTTTTATTTAAGAATAAAGTTTGAAAAGCACCAATAGTAAAGGTAAAATAAATATAAATAAACTGTATTAAACCATTTTAAATTAACTCTATTAAACAAATTAAAATTAACTGTATTGAACAAATATAAATTAACGAAAAAAAATAAGAGTTGTCACGTAAGTTTCAATTTCAGACACATCAAAATTTCACTTTGCGTGCCTTATCCTTTGCAAATTTTCATCATGCGTATATATATATATTGCTCAGGCCAGCTCACATCATGCGTGTATATATTGCCCAGGCCAATCCCCTGGTGGAGATAGGGGGTTCATTTGAACCCCGATATCTCCAGGCATCTAGTGGGTCATGGAGGGTGTCAATCGAAAGGCCTGAGCATGGCCTTTTGAATGATACCCAACATGACCAGGTATAAAGTAAAAAAAATAAAAAATAAAATAAAAACATGTATTTTTTTTTGTGTGTTATTTTTATTAATGCAGCAATATTGTTCACATTGCAATTATAATGTGAACGATGATGCACTAATGATTTTTTTCTATGGGGTGCGTTTGCTATAAATCACGTTGAAGGAGGAATGGGTTGGTGAAAAATAGTTTGTATTAAAAATATTATGTAACCTTAACTGATACAACTTAATAAAGTTCACAAAGGGTTAACCTGAGCCGTGTGCAAAGCCCTGAGCTGTGTGCAAAAGAAGTTTGTCCAGGTGTCCAGCAAGCAAGACCCCCCAGGGCATGAGCCGATACCATGATTCCTGAATAGATTTGAGGGAACAGCCGCTAATGAGATTCTGGTCTTTTGTTATCTGCTGTTATCTGTAAATCTATACCATCAACTGAAAAGGTTTCCCTCGTCATCGAGGCTATAAAATGTATATGAAAAAGTGCATCTGGACTCAGTGCTAGTCGTCCTGCCATGATGCCACTGAGTCTCAGTGAATAAATCCTGACTTCCTGAAGAATCTCTGTCTGGGTATTATTTCTCCGCCGTGGCACGAAATCCCTAAAATCTGATTCCTATTTCAATGTAATTCCCCCCCACAAAATGTAACAAGTCCCTATTTCTAATTTTTGTACAAGCGCACCCCATAGAAAACATAACCGCAAACGCTCATGTGCTAAAATGTGAAAAAAACAACACTTTACACACTGCAGATGATTAAAAATTCAATTTTTATTGCATTTTTTTCATAATATACAGCCAGGACAGGACGTATACATATAAAAATGATATATTATGAATCTGCGGAGTCTGCCGGAAAGAATGATATCTAACATGTCGGTCATTTAACAAAATGTGGCTTCAAAATCGTGTTTAAACATGATGAGCGAAAGCGGTAAAAATTAGCTGAGCACACAGCGGTGAAATACAGCATATTAGAAGTTTTAGGAGGGAAATTAACACTTCTCAAATCTCAATCAGAAGCAGACACCACCCCACCCCCTCAGTATAGTCTACAATGTATCAAATTGATTAGACCAGACTAAAAACACCTGTTATGCCGTTTGAAAAACACAGGTCATTTAGAGTTGAGAATCTTTGCACGTACACATTAGTTTTTAATTCATTATCTAATAAACTGTTGCTTATAATATTCTGCAGTAAAGAGTCTCTTTATTTCTAGATTTTTTAGTATTTTTTTAAGCATTTTCTATACTTTTTTCAAAATTTCTTTTTTTGCGAACTCGAACCGAACACACCCAAAAAGTTCGAAGTTCGTGAACTTTCGAATGACCAAAGTTCGGTTCGAACTACGAAATGATCGAACCGAACAGCTCATCCATAGTGAATAGGTTGATTACGTGATTAGATGAATAGTTGAATAGGTTGATTAAGTGATTAGGTGAAAAGATGATTAGGTGAAAAACCTTTAACAGAAAGAAATACAGAAATTGTATAAATGAATTGCACATAAAGTTTGTTAATCATTAACTTCTGTGTCAGCTTCATATTTTCACTAACACACACTTCTAGAATATCATTACTGCCAAAATATATTTTAACTTAAACAGACATGAAATGAACTAACAAAATGATGGCATGTGGAATCTCCTCACATTGAGAATGAAATAGAGCTACAAGCTAACTGACTGCATTGATCACTAAACTGGCTCAATTCCTTTCCTGCACATGAGTGTGAAACAAGTCCTTTTGCTCACCAGCTGCCACTCCAGGATCCAGGGCCGGCGCTAGTGTAAGGCAGCACAGACGGCCACCTTACTCTCTGGCTTCCTGCCAGTTTAAGGGGGCGGAATTCCCTGGCCCCGAGCGCCGCCATCTTGGTCGGCCGGGGAGACCCGGCGCAGCGCTAGGGGCCTAATCACCTGACCAGCGCCGCGCGCGATCTCGTGAGAACGCGGTTGCGCTAGTCATGTGGTTCCTGTCTGGCGAACTGCAAAGCTGCATCATGCCAGCGGCCTCTCGCCATGTAGAAGAAGAACACCGGCGGAGCCTGGGGGGCCTGGCAGCAGGTCAGAGCTGGGGGCAGATATAGCCATGTGTGAGCTGGGGGCAAATATACCCATATGAGCTGGGGCAAATATACCCATATGAGCTGGGGCAAATATACCCATATGAGCTGGGGCAAATATACCCATATGAGCTGGGGGCAAATATACCCATATGAGCTGGGGGCAAATATCTCCATATGAGCTGGGGGCAATATTTACCCATGTAATCTGGGGGCAAATATATCCACATGTGACCTGGGGCAAATATATCCACATGTGAGCTGGGGGCAAATATATCCACATGTGATCTGGGGCAAATATATCCACATGTGAGCTGGGGGCAAATATATCCACATGTGAGCTGGGGCAAATATATCCACATGTGAGCTGGGGGAAAATATACCCATGAGTTGGGGGCAAATATATCCACATGTGACCTGGGGGCAAATATATCCACATGTGAGCTGGGGGCAAATATCTCCATATGAGCTGGGGGCAATATTTACCCATGTAATCTGGGGGCAAATATATCCACATGTGACCTGGGGCAAATATATCCACATGTGAGCTGGGGGCAAATATATCCACATGTGAGCTGGGGGCAAATATATCCACATGTGATCTGGGGGCAAATATATCCACATGTGAGCTGGGGGCAAATATATCCACATGTGAGCTGGGGCAAATATATCCACATGTGAGCTGGGGGCAAATATACCCATGAGTTGGGGGCAAATATATCCACATGTGAGCTGGGGGCAAATATATCCACATGTGAGCTGGGGGCAAATATACCCATATGAGCTGGGGGCAAATATCTCTATGTGAGCTGGGGGCAAATATCTCCATGTGAGCTGGGGGCAAATATACCCATGTGAGCTGGGGCAAATATATACATGTGAGCTGGGGCAGATATAACCATGTGAGCTGGGGGCAATATATCCATGTGAGCTGGGGGCAAATATATCCATGTGAGCTGGGGCAGATATGTCCATGTGTGAGCTGGGGCAATATATATCCAAATGAGCTGGGGACAAGTATATCCATATGAGCTGGGGGCAAATATATCCATGTGTGAGCTGGGGCAATATATATATCCATGTGAATTGGGGGCAATATATCCATGTGAGCTGGGGGTAATATATCCATGTGAGCTGGGGACAATATATCCATGTATGAGCTGGGGGCAATATATCCATGTGTGAACTGGGGGCAATATATCCATGTGTGAACTGGGGGGCAATATATCCATGTGAGCTGCGGGCAATATATCCATGTGAGCTGGGGCAATATATCCATGTGAGATGGGGCAATATATAAATCCATGTGAGCTTGGGGCAAATATATCTGCCTGTCACTGCGAATCCAACACCAGCTCTTGGCCAAAACTGGTAGAATGCCCCCCCCCGAATATATGTAAATATATATCTGGACATGTTCTGGTCTGAGGTCTCTGTATATATGTATCTGGGCATGATCTGATCTGAGGTATCTGTATATATGTATCTGTGAATGTTCTGGTCTGTATATATGCATCTGGGCATGTTCTGGTCTGTATATATAGAAACATAGAAAATGTAGGCAGATAAGAACCTTTCGGCCCATCTAGTCTGCCCAATTACATGGATACTTTACCTGGATTTATCTTTTGTTTAGGATAGCCTTATGCCTATCCCATGCCTGCTTAAATTCAATCACTGTTTTGGCCTCTACCACTTCTACTGGGCTGGGGATACTGGGGATATGTATCTAAGTGGGCATGATATCGGTGAGTACCTAAAAAAAAGTATTGGTACTTGTACTCGGTCTTAAAGTGGTATCAGTGCAACCCTAGTGTGTGTATATATGTCTGTGTATTTATAGAGATTATCAGGGCACCTCTATCCTGATTGGCATGACATGACACGGATGGGGGGCACTAAAACGCACTTCGCCTGACTAGACAAAAATGCTTGCACCGGCCCTGCCAGGATCTGAAGATGTTTGCAAATGTCTGTGCACTTTCTTATGTCCAGGTTGTCTGCTGCATGGCCAGGGGCGGACTGACCCATTGGGCACTCGGGCACTGTTGGCCCCCGCCGGTTTCCTCCATTCATCGCCGAAATTAAAATGCAGCCAGTGGCGCACTTGGAAGATGCCACAGTGGTGCCTGCGCCGCCCCCTTACATGACGTGTCACATGAGGGGCGGCGCCAGTGCAACGTACCTGCTCCAGTTGACTGGGATGCAGGCACGTTGTAGGCGCCACCGCGGCATCTTCCAAGTGCCCCACTGGCTGCATTTTAATTTCAGCGATAAATTGAGGAAACCGGCGGGGGCAATATCCATGAGAGAGCTGAAGGCATTATCAATGTGAGCTGGGGCATTATCCATGTGAGCTGAGCTGGGGCATTATCCATGTGAGCTGGGGCATTATCCATGTGAGCTGAGCTGGGGCATTATCCATGTGAACTGGGGCATTATCCATGTGAGCTGAGCTGGGGCATTATCCATGTGAGCTGGGGCATTATCCATGTGAGCTGCCTGTGGCATTCTCCATGTGAGCTGGGGCAATATCCATGTGAGCTGGGGCTATAGTCATGTGAGCTGGGGCAATATCCATGTGAGCTGGGGCATATCCATGTGAGCTGGGGCAATATCCATGAGAGCTGGGGCAATATCCATGAGAGCTGGGGCACTATCCATGAGAGCTGGGGTAATATCCATGACAGCTGGGGCAATATCCATGAGAGCTGGGGGCATATCCATGAGAGCTGGGGCAAATCCGTGACAGCTGGGGCAATATCCATGAGAGCTGGGGCATATCCATGAGAGCTGGGGGCATATCCATGAGAGCTGGGGCAATATCCATGAGAGCTGGGGCACTATCCATGAGAGCTGGGGGCACTATCCATGAGTGCTGGGGCAAATCCATGGGAGCTGGGGCAACATCCATGAGAGCTGGGGCAATATCCACAAGTGCTGGGGGCACTATCCATGAGTGCTGGGGCAAATCCATGAGAGCTGGGGCAACATCCATGAGAGCTGGGGCAATATCCACGAGTGCTGGGGCATATCCATGAGAACTTGGACATATCTATGAGAGCTGGGGCAATATCCATGAGAGCTGTGGGCAATCACCATGTGAGCTGGGGGTAAGGTACATGTGAGCTGGGGGCATTCTGTATATATATATATATATATATATCGGGGGGATATATACATGTGAGCTGGGACATTTTTATATGAGGTCTGTTTTTATTGAAAAGCGGTCACATGACAAAATAAAAGTATGGTACTCGGTATAGGTGAGTACTTTTTAAAAAGTATTGGTAGGGGGCGTGTCTGGACGCCGAGGAGAGAGGGCGCCATTTTCATGAGCTCCGTCAGTGCCGTCTGAAACCAAGGATTTGGGGACATTCTGACGTACATCCCTGGCACCCTCTCCTCGATCTGCTGACGGACAGTCTGGGGTTCCTGCTTGCTCGGTTTGGAGGCGGCGGCGGCGATCCGGTGAGCGGCTCTGGGTCTTCCCACTCTGTGGTGTGCTGCCGACGGCGGCCATCTTGCGGCCCACACAATACCCCTGCAGCTCCGTCCTCGACGATACAGGCTGACGTCTGCACACATGGGGAAGAAGTCCGTGAAGAATGTGGAGGCGGGAGGCTCCGGCCTCACAGACATCCGACAATCGTTGGGTCTGAGCTCCGGTGGAGGGACGCGGAGCCGGGGCACAGAGATACTCACCTGTCCTGAACCCTCAGATGTTACTTCCCGGCCTGCGTCTTCGTGCTCGGGGGAGAGCGGAGTGCTGCCGCTGGACTCGGCGCCGCTGCTGACGGAGACTACCCTGCGCACGGTCATGGAGGAATTCCGTGGTCTTTGGCGCCAGGATCTTCAGGAGGTTCGTTCTGCCGTGGTGACGCTCCAGTCCCGTATTGACGACGTGGATGCCCGTACCCTAAAGGTGGAGGGGGTGCAGGTAGCGACGGATGCCCAGGTTGCGGATCTCCGACAGCAGGTTACTCACCTAAACGCCGCAGTGTTGGCCCTGGAATCTAGGCACCGACGGAGAAATCTGCGACTTCGGGGGTTCCTGAGAATATAGCCGAGGAGGGGCTTTTCCAGTATGCGGTTGGCTTGGTGGCCCGAATCCTGCAGACCCCTACCGATGTCACAGGGTCACCTGTTTTGTCGGTCATGCGCCTTCGGAAGGTGGCTGCAGCGCCGGCGTTGGCCTCCCGAGACGTCCTTCTGGTGCTCCGAGATGTGACCTCTCATTCCCGTATCCTACAGGCCGTCAGCCCTGCTTTCCGGGTAAATCACGATGCTGATACAATCACCATCTTCCGAGATCTGCCTTTTTTAATGCTCTCAGCCCGTAGACGCTATAGGGAGGTCACCGCCTTGTTGCGCTTGCACGATGTCCGCTACCGCTGGGGATCTTCGGGCTCTCTCCTTGTATCTTCTAAAGGTGGGTCCCTCACAGCGACGACCCTTGATGAAGCGCGAGCTCTGGTGTCTCGCCTGGTGCATACAGGTGCTCTGCCAGCCTCACAGGATCAGTTGCGTGACCCAGGCTGACTGATGTACTTTTCCCCCAAACCGTCTGTTACCCTTGCAATGTCTGAGGCTGATGTTTTATTCCCCCCACCTTCTCTGAGAAATGACCCCCTCCATGATGACATCCCTCCTGCTATTTGATGAGACCCTTTATCACCGTTGCTGTGTTTTTTCACCCCCACTGTTATTCACCCCTTAACATGCAGTTTTTCCTTTTTTCGATGAGACCCCCCCCATTTTTTCCTGTGTTGTGGACTCTCAATTTTCTTTTCTTTTTTTTTTTCTTCCAGCAACTTTGTGTGAGATCCCCCCCCCCCCATCATTCTGGGATACCGTTATTATCTGAGGACTTTTGCTTTATTTTGATGCAACTTGAGGACGTGTTTTGATGTTTGTGATTAGATGTGATTCTCGTACATGTCTGATCTGTGTTCCCACCCTTTTAATTTTTGTTTCCCCTCTTTATGTACTCCTGAACGATTTTATGGTCCTGCTTGCCGATTCTGTGGGTTTAATGTTGTTCATCTGTTGGAGCACTGGGACTCCCCACCCCCCCTTTTTTTTTTTTGGTGTGGGACATTTGGAGGCAGCCTGGGAGAGCCGCTAGGGTGGCTACCTAGGCTCTGTACACCCTTTTGGCCCCAGGTCTCCTGGCCACGCGGCCCCTTCCATGGCCCTCGGTTCCCTTTAGGTTGCTGGGGCGAGCCAGGAATGCCACGATATGTTTGGCAGTCCCTCACTACCCCCCCTTTTTTTTTTTTTTGTTTGTTTCCCTGGTGCCCCATCAGCGAACTCCATCACTCTCTTTTGTTTTTGCAGGATGACGAGTTTCTACACCCCCCCCATTCTTTTTCGATTTTCTGTAGTTTCCTATGTGAACCCCCCCCCTTATGTTTTCTGTGCTTGGTTTGTGAGTATCTCATTTCGCCCTGTGAGGCCATCTGACTGGTCGGTTTGTGACCTTTTGTTTATTGCAAAATAAAAAATTTGAAATACAAAAAAAAAAGTATTGGTACTCGTACTTGGTCTTAAAAAAGTGGTATCGGTGCATCCCTAGGCAATATATATCCACAGGTGAGCTACTGGGGGCAATATATCCATGTGTGAGCTACTGGGGGTAATCTATATCCATGAGTGAGCTACTGAGGCAATATATATCCATGAGTGAGCTACTGGGGGCAATATATATCCATAGGTGAGCTACTGGAGGCAATATATATCCATGAGTGAGCTACTGGGGGTAATATATATCCATGTGTGAGCTACTGGGGGCAATATATATCCATGAGTGAGCTACTGGGGGGCAATATATATCCATGAGTGAGCTGCTGGGGGCAATTTATATCAATGTGTGAGCTACTGGGGGCAATATATATCCATGTTTGAGCTGCTGGGGGCAATATATATCCATGTTTGAGCTGCACATTACTGTGAGTTTTATTGCTGTGGAGCTCTGTAATACGCTCATACACACTGCACAGTACTGTGAGTTTTATTGCTGTGAAGCTCTGTAATACACTCATACACACTGCACATTACTGTGAGTTTTATTGCTGTGGAGCTCTGATACGCTCATACACACTGCACATTACTGGGAGTTTTATTTCTGTGGAGCTCTGTAATGTGCAGTGCAATTGTACAGTATCTGTTAAAGTGATCGGCAGTTTCCCACATTTTCCACAGGGACTTTCTGTGCCGGAGCGCAGCCTTAGCTGCAATGAGTGGGTGATGACTGCTGCAGCAGTGCGGTGGCCATCTGTAAGCATGGGGGGGGCATAATTCGCTGATGGGTCCAAGTGGATTTTCAAAAAGGTTATTTTTAGGAGTTCAGAAATAAATTCTTTAGCACAATAATGTACATGTGGGTGTTGCGTTGTAGGGAGTGGGTTTTTATGGGTGTGGCCTCCTGTGGGTGCGGAACAAGGGGGGCCCCATGACCTCCTATTTCCCGGGGGCCCCATTAGTTGTCGGTCCGCCCCTGTGCATGGCATGGCACTCTAAGATGGCCCCTCCCTTCACCACAGATCTCCTTGAAGCTGCTGGGAAGCCTGACATCTGCTCTGATTGGCTGACGCTAAATGGAGCTGAATTGCATGCAGGGACTAGTAGTTCACACAGACATTTGCAGATTTCAAGTACCTAAACTGAATTACAGTCATTTTATTACCCCACTTACTTGTAGACCATTCTGTACCTCTGCAGTTTGATTTGACAATGAGTGTTTTTTTATGTCAGAATTGCTGTAATGGTCCTTGATTTGTAGTCATTCTGTCTTATACTAGTGGCCAAAATTGCGGATACACCTTCTGATTTTGTCAGTTTTGGTTGGCAAGAAAATTCCTTTGCTTCCCTGGCCTGGAAATAGCTCTAACTTGAATTCCATCGAAAATCTGTGGTCAAGATTGAAACGCATGGTCTTGAGCAAGAATCCAAGCAACAAGCGAGGACTCATTGAGGCTATAATCAATTCCTGGCATTGTTTGATCACAGAAGAGGATGTCAAAAGACTTGTAGATACTGTTATCGGCCGACGCCGAAAAGGCGTTCGACTGGGTCCGCTGGCGCTATTTGTTTGGGGTCTTGCGGTCCCTGGGATTGTCAGACGATTTCCTTTGATGGATTTTGGCATTGTTTGCTGCTCCAACGGCTCGGGTTTAGGTTAATGGCGCTCTCTCTCAGTCCATTGTGATTCGAAATGGAATGAGCCAGGGTTGCCGTTGTCACCTTTGCTGTTTGCCCTCTTGTTGGAGCCACTGCTGGAGACCATTTGCGATCACGGAGATATCAGGGGGATTCGGAGACACTCGGCCTCCCATGTTGTCTCGGCTTACGCGGATGATCTGCTGTTTATGCTGTCGGAGGCAGAGCGGTCACTGCCTGCTGTCCTCGACACGGTTACCGAGTTTGGCGCCTTCTCCAGCTTCCGCATCAATCCTGATAAGTCTGAGATCCTTGCTGTCAGCCTGCCGCAAATATCGGTTGCCCGTTTGAAAGCACTTTTCCCATTTACCTGGTGTACAGACAAACTTAAATATCTAGGGAACTGGTTGACGTCTTGCCACTTGCGGCTGTATGACTTTAACTATAAGCCCCTATTGGACTCTTTTGGCGCTGACCTTGCAGGGTGGAAAGGGAAGACCTTATTATGGATGGGTAGGGTCATTGTCGTTAAAATGAACGTGATGCCCCGCCTCCTGTATGTGGATCAGACTGTTCCAATACCGCTGCCCACTAGTTTTTTCTCTGCTTAGCGGACAATGGTCCTCAGGTTTGTCTGGCCCACGGGGAGGCCCTGGGTGCGTTCTGGGATCCTCTGTTGCCCCAAGTCGAGTGGTGGTTTGGCGTTGCCAGATGCCAATCTGTACTTTCATGTGATGCAATTGACCCGCTTGCTTGACTGGTCCTCGGTGGCGTCTGACAAACTGCGGTTTGACCTGGAGGAAGAACTGATGGGGGCCCCTTTATGGTCTCTACCATGGGTTTGACCTTGGGACTCTCTGTACCATCTATGCCTTGGAGCCTGCCTCGAGGGACGTTGAGGGTCTGGAGGAAAATCCAATTATCCCAGGCTTTGTCATCAGCAGTCTCTCCGCTTTTACCATTACAGCATAATCCAGGGTTTACTCCTGGAGTCTGTTGGGACTTACTACGCTGGATTGACCTACCGGATAGGATCACAGTTCTCACTTACTGTAACGGTGCGCTAAGGCACTCACCTCAAACAGCGTCTTTAGTATTCTTTTGGACAGATTTCTAGACACAGAACAACAAAGGCTGTAATATGATCTCCCAAGCCAGGGAGTAACTGGACAGACCTGAAATAGCAACTAAGCTCAATTGGTTTCTGGATCAAAATACTGCTTAGTGCAAACACAAATACACTCTATGTAAACAGATCTACAGACGTGATACTTGAACATAAACATAAACGTGATACTACAATAGCATGGACAAGATAGTCATGATACTTGAAGCACACAAAAACAGAGGCAAGACTTTATTATTTATTTTCAACCATGCAGAGTGAGAACTACTTGAGTTATGCAGCCTGTAGGGCAGACCTTCAGTCAATGACTGGATTCTGTATATATTCAATTATACAGAGTGGGAACTCACTGTGTTCAGTAGCCTGTAGGGCAGGCCTTCAGTCAGTGGTGTATTTTGGCCTAGGCCGATAAGGCCTAGGCCTAGGGCGGCACTTTCCAGGGGACAGCGGCACACACCGGGTGGCTCCACCGGTAATTTTTTTTTTTTTTTTTTTACTTTTGCAAAGTATTTTACCAGGAAGGATACATTGAGATTTCACAAATTTTCAAGTATGTCCTGGGTAGGCAAGGCCTAGGCTTTCACTTTCCAGGGGGCAGCAAAAAACCTCACCACTAAATGGGTTACTCACAGAGCACCGAAATGACGCCAACATTTTGGTGTTCTGTAGTTCCCTGCACTTCGGGGAATAAAATTTTCCCACCCTGCAGTGAATTCACCATTCACCGCAGGGTCCCCAAAGTGCATGGAGTCGGCCGCTGAATGCTGCCACCGCAAACCCGTGGCCTGCTGTTTTCAAAAGAACTGCTGAACGAAAATGTCTGGAATTTACATGTAAGATCCTATGATTGATAATAAAAAGTTCTGTTACAGAAAAAAGAAAAACCGCTATTAAAAAAAAGGGGGGGAAATTTTGCCCAAAAAAATCTGAAAAATTACTAAAAGGTACTGAAAAAAAAGCCAAACAATAAATAAAGACTTTTTACTGCAGATTAAAATAATAAATGGTTTATTAGATATTGCATAAAAACAGGAATATTTTTAACATTGAAACCTATGGGGTTCGCCTGAATAAACCTGATGATTGAAAGCACTGAACATCAGGGCATTTCACTGCCATTTCTCTGCTGTTTGGCGTTCTCTGAATAGATTAACCATTACTTCTCTATGGGGATTTGCACTGCCTTCAAACAGCACCATACTTGCTGGCAGTTCGCCAAACTTGTGTGTGAGCATATCACAGAGCAGTGGTGTACTTTAGGGGAGTGGCGGAGGGCAGGGCCGCCCCAGGTACCACTGATTATTGGGGTGTCATTAGGGGGTACTAGGAGGTGCCACTGTCACTGTGTGTCAGCTTTGAGCTGTGTTCTCAAACAATGAGCAGCGGAGCAGGGTGTTTGCATACGGAAAAAAATCGAATAGAATAAAAATCCCCCTCTCCTCCCTCCATAGCTCCTCCCCTGCCCCACAGCAGCTCTAGGAGCTACTTTCCCTGGCAAACGATGTGGAATCTAACCCTGGTCCTATAGGTGACACAACCTTTAGTCTCCCCACTAAAAAAGGCATCTCATTTGTGCACTGTAACATCCGAAGTTTACTCCCTAAATTGGATGAGCTTCAGGCTTGGTGCTGCTATTACAAACCCAAAGTCCTTGTGCTCACGGAGTCATGGTTAACCCCAAAAGTACCAGACTCTGCCATATCAATACAGGGGTATTCATGTTATAGAAAAGACAGAGCAAAGAGAGGAGGGGGAATTGTTATTTATGTTGAGGAGTCCATAAAGTTCACCCCCTTACAGACTTCTAGCTCTGTCACCTTTGATTTCCTCTCTGGTATAATTGAGATTCCATTCAGTAAATCAATCATTGTTGCTGGGTTGTATCGTCCACCGAGCTCTCCAGTGCACTCCCTCTCTGACATAACTCAAATCCTTAATAACCTACTTGCCCAAAACCAAAAAAGTGAACTGCTGGTCCTCGGCGATTTTAATACAGATTGGCTAAATCCTAAAAACAATAAACACTGCACACTGTTTAAAACTTTGCAGCTAACTCAATTAATCTCCTCCCCCACTCGCATTAATATGAAAAGCCCTAACCATACCTTGCTGGACTGGATTCTCTCCTCATCTCCTGATAGAATACAGGAGGCAGGCGTTCTTGCTAATAGCTTTAGTGACCATTGTCTAGTGTATTGCGTGCGCAAAATAAAGGCCTTGAAATCTCCCCCAAAGGTAATAACCACCAGGTCTTTCAAGAAATTTGCACGCTAGAAATTTATTCTTGAATCCTTCCTAAGTGATCTCATACAGCTCCCCTGGTACAGGCTAAACCTAATCCCAGACCTAGACTGTGCAGTTGAATACTTTCAGTCTGAGCTCCTGCAAGTCTGGAATTCCCATGCCCCGCTACGTAAAGTGCGAGTAAAAGGGGCCCATCTCCCCTGGGTTACAGCTGACCTCACGCATATGTACCAGTTTAGAGACTCCCTGTGGTCAAAGTTCAAGAGTACTGGATCCATGAACGATCACTGTGAATACCGAAAATGCC